>OY987284.1:2500-1350777 GCA_963920785.1 Sphagnum contortum | reverse complement strand
TGCAATAATTAGATTATGAAGTTGGAAGTTGGAAGCCACACCTTTTTTTCAAAAATTCCTTTGGAAAAAACTTAATGGGAGTTTCCAAGTACCTCATAATAATAAAATGTGTGTGTGTGTGTTTGTGTTTTTATGTGTGTGTTTTTTAAAATTTTGTGATAATGCTCAAGTGGTATTCATCCATAATTCTATTTAGCCAACTTTGGTGATATTTAAAATAAACTATTAATTGCCCTTTGATTTTGTAGGCAATTGTGACAATTTTTAGCAATTCTTTAAATGAAAGTTTATTTTTACTAAATTTTTTCAAAAATGGGGGAATTTGTGACAAAATATTCATTTTTCAAAATATTTTTCTCCAAATGGCGAAAATTTTGCCACCAAAAAAACATCACTAGCCCATGATTTTTTGTGAGAAATTGGCTAGTGATTTTTTTGCTGACGAATTTTTGCCATTTGGCCAAAAACAAAAAGAGGGAAAATATTGAATTTTTTTCGTTTTTTTAATATAAATTCGACCCAAAAAATGCTAAAATTTTGGAAAAATCACCAAACATTTGAAACCACAAAACCAAAGAAAAAAAACACAAAAGACACTACATTCAAGATGTTGAAAAACAATTTAGAAATTGGTTCATAACCAATTTCCCCCCTTCAATCACCACTAACCTTTAGGCTATACACCTAATGAAGCTAGGAAATGTTCTCATTCATTAATGTCCTAACAGTGGGTACCCGCGACCTCCGGTACCTGTGAGGCGCCCTTGCATTGTTGTACTAAATTCGTCATATTTTTTTATTTTAAAAAAAAATGCTATAGCCTGAATAGGATCGTCATCATTTAATGCTAATTAATGCTCGGGATCCTCGCCAATGGACCTACTTGAGAAATTTGCCAAAAAAAAAAAAAAAAAAACCCTGGTATTAACCAATGTGGGGAAAAGGGCGGGGGGGAGGG
Source organism: Sphagnum contortum (assembly GCA_963920785.1). Classification (NCBI taxonomy): domain Eukaryota; kingdom Viridiplantae; phylum Streptophyta; class Sphagnopsida; order Sphagnales; family Sphagnaceae; genus Sphagnum; species Sphagnum contortum. Next base: position 1,349,819 of record OY987284.1, on the reverse strand, counting down.
GTATTACATACCCGCCGGATCTGTGGATTTGAAATTTTCAGAACCATCAGTTCCGGGTATTTGAAAATTAGCAGAATCAAAGAGAGCCCCCAATTTGGGTGGGTGAAAAAACTTCAAGGAATTGCCGGGTTCCAAACAGTTTGAGGTGGATATTTTTTTTTTTTCAAAACACGTTTGAGAACCACAGAGATATATAATAACCAGGTATTATTTTGATAACCATGAATATCCACCTTGATACCCGGCTTGATCCACAACCGGCCTTGTTACAATTTCTAAAAGAGAGCCCCAGTTTGGGTGGGTGAAAAAACTTCAAAAAATCGCCGGATTCCAGACAATTCGAGGTGAATATCAACCTTGATACCCGGATTGATCCACAACCGGCCTTGTTACAATTTCTAATACCCGGCCCCTCCCCTACAAATATATAGCCCCCGTCACAAAATAGACTGACCAGCAATCCACGGACAGACGAACAGGACCTTGATCTGGGATTCAGGACCTCGACAGAGACGAATCGACGGGTCCTAATCTGGGTTTCAGGACCTCGACGGACGAACGGACAAGACCTCGACTTTCAGGACCTCGACAAACGGACAGACAACGCAATTAATATAGTAGATATGCAAGGACTAGTGTGTGCCCCGTGCATATGTGTAGGTGTGTTATTTCAAACAACCGTTGGTTCCCCCCCCCCTCGCCCGGCCAGTCCGCACCCATTCCCCACTCTGGTTCTTTACCTCATCGACCCCCCCCCCACCCAGTCCTTCCCATTCGCCACTCCAGTTCGAGCCCACCCGCCCGATCCTTCCCATTTCCCACTCTAGTTCTTTACCTCGTCGACCCCCCCCCCCTCCACCCGGCCAGTCTTTCCCATTCCCCACTCCGGTTCTTTACCCTATCGACCCCCCCCCCCACCCGGTCTTTCCCATTTCCCACTCCAATTCTTTACCCCGTCGACCCCCCCCCCCGCCCGGTCCTTCCCATTTCCCACTCCAGTTTTTTAACCCATCGAGCCCCCCGGTTGGTCCTTCCCATTCTCCACTCCAGTTCTTCACCCCCTCGACCCCCCCCTTCAGCCGATCCTTCCCATTTCCCATTCCGGCTCTTTACCGTGTCAACCCCCCCCCCCTTTTCCGGTCCCTCACATTTTTCACTCCGGTTCTTTGACTCATTGATCCCCCTAGTTCGATCCTTCACATTTCCCGCTCCGGCTGGATGACGAAAAGGATTAAGGGTTGCTCTGTGTGTTGTGCCTACTGACCTGTGTGCCTCTTTCCCAAGAGAACTCCGTCGACGGTTAAAAATTCTCACCCCCACACTTAGTTCGCCAAATGCCACAAAAACAAACCCACCCAAAAAATCTATGTCTCTATGTTGTGTCTGCGTTACCGCTGTTGCTGCCACAAAAACAAACCCACGCAAAAAATCTCTGCAAAAAATCTCTGTCTCTGTGTTGTGTCTGCGCTACCATTGTTGCTGCCACAAAAACAAACCCACCCAAAAAAAAGACGATCCGACTGGATGACGAGACGGATCTAGGGTTGTTGTAAATAGACGGATGACGAGATGGATGGACAACGGGACGAATGGACAGATTCACTCATTTAACATCCCGACGTCCTTTACTATATATAATGTCATGCATCCTAACATAAATGTATAGTGAATATAAAAGTGTGGATTATTGGAAATGCAATATTGCTAGACAAATATTAAATTTGTCAATAAATGAACATATGATGTCAATCAATATGCAAATAATACATAACATCCATCTCAAAAGATAACACTAGTATACCCAAAGATTTATAGATTTTTATACTTTATACCTTACAATATAAGCATTGCAAAATATAGAACATTAAAATGTTTATGATATATTCACATCAATTGTAACCATTGGATTTTATTCGGTGAAATTTTTGGTGGTTGTAGGGGTGATTGTGCATAACATGATTTAGGCAAATTTGGCCATGAACAAAAATGAAAATAAAAACAAATTAAGCATCTTTTTATATTTGTTGACCACCTATTAAAACCTAATGTACACTAATGATTTTTGTTGCAAATTTAACACTAAGAAAACCTCCCCAAAAAACCCCAAAAAAATATTCCACTTATGAAAAAAAAACTCACCACCTAATGAAATTTTAATACAAAAGAAACATTGTGTATAATCTCTCATTTATCCACATGCAAATTGTTGCAAAGGTATATTTTTTGACTCCATGAATCCATCCAAGTTTCTACCAACCTTTTGGGTTTTGATGTATTTATCAAACTAATATTTCATTTCTTCATCCTCATTGATTTGCGTACACGTACTTGACATGCAACAACACGATACTTGTTTTTGTGGATTTATGTTATTGTAATTGATATCATAGCACCTTTTCAAGTTAAATTAGATTGTTCTAAATATATATTTTAAAATTTAGAAATTATTTGTTTAAAATGTCACAAAAAATTTAAATTATTACCCTTGGATGTCAATGTTAGAAATGTAGGTTCATCAAGTGAAGATAACTAAATCCATTGTTGAAGCAAAGATGAAAAGAAGTAACCCCGAGTCAATCTTGACAACATTGAGAAAAGAGTTGAAATAGGAACAACAAGACCATCCACACATGACAACATCAAGAGAGGACAAAATCCAAAAATTAATAGAAACCCAAAAGCTTCTTTGGTCATGGCAATGCACAATAGCAAAGCACAAATACAATAATTGACAAGATCTTTTTATCCTTTAAATTTGATGGAGTATTATCTTTCCCCATTTTAGGAAATAAATATATAAACAAATAATTATAGGCAAGGTCTCATTCTAGTAGAGATTTGGAGTCTAGAGAAGCTTACCTATTTTTATTGCTAAAAAATTTCATAAAATTATTTTTGCTTATAACCAAACTAGATTTTGAAAAATAAAAATAAATATTTATATATACATATATTTGGCACCTTGATTTTGAAGTTACAAAGGTCGTATGGTTACTTTAATATGTGACCTCGATTTTTAGAAACATTTGATCACACATGAGAGCGCAGTTTAACCTTCTTGTCAATTCTTTAAAAACAAAAAAAAATTAAAAAATCAACTTTCGTATGGTTTTTTTATATTAAAAAAACCAACTTGCTTACCTTAAAGAACTTAAGCTCGAACCTGAACCTTAAACCCTAAACCCTAAGTTCAACATTGCAAACCACATAACTTGGCAAATGTTGGTTCATATACACTTATTTAGCGGGTATTTGAATTTGGTGATACCTTTGATTTTGGTTTTTAACTATCTCAGAATGAAAGGATTGCTTGTTCCAATTTTTGAATAAAATAATGAGAATAATTTGTTTAAAAGTGCCTTAAATGCAAAAAAAATTACCAATGGTTATTATTTTTTTAATTTTCTGATTTTGAGTGAATTGGCTAACATTTCAAGAAGGATTTTAGCATGAAATTGCAACAGGATTTCTAAAACCTGTATAAATAGTTTTTAAAAACCAGTTTAAAATATGTCATGAAACCAAAAAAAAAATTAGAGTCCAAATTTGGTGAAAAAATTTCAAGAGATTTTTTTGTTTTCAAAATTTGAGAAATTTTTCAAGAAAAGATGACAATATTATTCCTTTTAATTTTGTCAAATTTTGGTGAAATATCGCACCCCAAAAAAACGATGCCCCCTTCTTGAACGAGTTACCAGTGTCAAAAGTTGTTATTAAAAAATGGACACTTGATAACCCCTGGTTCCTGTTTCACGAATATGAGGCAAGTGTTGTCATTTTCTAGTACCCGGAGGTTCTCAATCATCCGATACCTGATGACTGATAACCAGTGGCCAGCACTATTTATGGGGGTGGAGTGGTTATTAAACATGGCGCTTGATAATCGGCAATTCCCACTTCACTTAGGCGTCACGCCCCAATACTAACCACACTAAGAGACTTGCCAATGGCGAGAAAGGCTGCAGGTAACGTTAGTTGGCGAAATGACACGCCCCAATATTGACCACATTGAGAGACTTGCCAATGGCGAGAAAGTCCACAGGTAATGCTAGTTGATGAAATTATGTTAAACATTTTTAACGATACGAAACAAGAGTTGTGATGATATCATATACGTTTGTATTGTTCCTCTTGTAGTAAATCTCACATCCAATCATCTAACCAAGGAACATGATACTTTTCATGAAGTTCCAATAAAATTGGCAAGCCAACCAGGTCATGAATTAGTGGGAACATGATCCTTCCAAAAAGAAAAACTTTCAAGGCAATTGCTTTGCTCACATTAATAAAATGATGAATTTCCATTAAAAAAATGCTAACATGGGGACTCAGGGTGCATCATAATAAATGGTGAGGAGTTTGTATGACCAAAATGGACAAAATTTTTTTTTTTTTTCATCCTGACAATAAACTATGTAGACGCCATGTAAATCTTTACTTCCTATTTTATTTAGTTTGTTCCCCGGATAAGAGCCGTATGAAGCCAAGCCTCTACAATAATATTGCAGCTTAGGTTAATTAACACAAAAAAGAGACAGTTTACTTAGTTATTGCCTTTGGGTTCCAAACTACATATAAGGAAGGAACATTGTTGTTTGCGAAGTATTGATCAATTACATGGACACACTTTTCATTTCATTTGTGATAATTTAATTATTTATGAACCATCCTTTAAAAAGCCATTTATTTTTTAGCACAATAGATCATTGTGCCATAATCAACTTGTTGCCAATTGTTGTGCCCTTGTACAAAGATGGAAAAAATGAATATATATATATATATATATATATATATATATTTTCCATTTTCTCATGATGATAGATTGTGGTAAAACAAACATAATAGTTTCCCACTTTGGTTGACTTTATTCCAAGAAAAGAGATTTTCTCTTTTCAATCAAGAAATGAGTACTACCAAAGTAGTTATACATACCAATCTCTTTACAATTTACTGAAACCTCTTGAATTATTGTTGAAATTTGCCTTAGACTGAATGTTCAAGTTGGGCAATTTTTTTTAAAAAAACAATATTAATAACTTAGGATAGCACATTGATAACTTTCGTGTAGGTGTCGACATGGTGACAACTTATTATAAGGTTAGGGTAAAAGACTTTTCAATAGTTAAACAATTCTTATTATAAGGTGAGAGGGTAAAAGACTCTTCAATAGTTATATGATGATTTGGGTAAAAATGTAAAAGCATATTTTATAATACAAAATAAAGCTAAATAACAGAGCGCTATCGCCTATTGCAATTTTGAATTCCCTATAATATCATACCCAAGTCTCCGGTCAAATGTTGTTTTGAAAATTATTATTGTTGTAATCTTACTTGTTGACCCACATGCTTCTTCAAATAATATAATAGTGCTAAATCATAGCTTATTTGTTCTACATTATTTTATGCATTAAGGTATGAATTCTATTGAACCTGGAAATTACTTTCATTTTTTATTGTTTTTCCTATTTTAATTTAAATAAGGCTATGAGTTGGATCAAGATTAGGTGCATTCTTAGAAATCAATTAGTTAACTTACATATATTGCACACACACACACACACACACACCAATATCATCTAGCAAGATATAATGTTCTTCTCAGGATGTCAATGATATTTATAAAAATTCATCAAAATACCAATACCCATAAAATTATTAATATTTGTAAAGGTATTAGCATCTTCCTTTAAGAGTAACCACTTATTTTACAAATTGCGATGCTTGATAAATTATAATGAAAATATCAACAATAGTTCTACCAAAAAGAAGGGTAATAAATGATCTTCTGTCCCATACCTATATAAATATTTTTTAAATTACAATTATCATTCGTTTCCTTTATAACAAATTGACTAAGTCTATTAATCTTTTTATTATAGTAAACACGATATATTGGATCTTTTGTTGGAAACGTCATTTTCAAGATTATTGAGTGCGCCTCATTTAGTATCAACAAGTACTAATGTGTGCCCTGTGCCTAAGGCACAGGTGTGTGTGTGTCAAGGAGGAGAAGCAAATTTTCTTTTGATTTTCCCACCTTCCTTCCTTTCCCTCTTCCTTTATGTTTTTCCTCTCCACCTTCCTTGGTATGTTTTATGTTCCTTTATGTTCCCAAATAATTCCCAATAACACCATTTTTTGACAAAAAATATCACAAATGATTTTCTAAAATGTTTTACCTTGTCAAGTAAGTATTTCAAGGGAGAGGATATACCAATGCCCACTACCACTTTTTACAATCGTCGGATATATGATACTGACATGGGAGATTAATCCTCTTAGGAAAAATTAGAATACACCAAGATAAGTGAGATTTCCCAGGTCTTGGCGGCCTGATTTCGTATGGCCTCCTCCGCCATTAGATTTATTGCCTAAATCTAACGTCTCTGTTGACACGTCTACATGAACAGGTACATAGTAGCAAGCTAGCTAGCTTAGCTATAATGTCCTCCCCGTCTTTGCCATAAATCATGTCTTTCCTATAATCATCGTTTCCCCTTTCCTCACCGGCTTCACAGATTCGTGCCTCACCTCCCTAATTGGCATGCTTCTAGTTTTAAATAGACGGATGACGGGATGGATGGACGGATTCAAGGGAAGCCGACCAAATGGACGGATTTAAGCCCTGCATTATTTTACTGCATTTTCCTTTTTTATTTCATGTTTAACTGTTTAAAAAGAGTTCTAAATTAAAGAGATACTAAGGGAGGACTCACCCAAGAGCGACGGATCCAAGTTGGAACCGTCTAGCCGGAACTGTCTCAGGAGGACGTCAAGTCGAAAGGTGGAATGTCAAATGTTCGTCCGGTAATAGATGCAGGTTATGCTTGTGCTTCTGGCCCAAAATCTGTTGGAGACGCTTCACCCAACCCAAGTCCGGTAATTAGATGCAGGTTTGAAGTTTGGAAAAAGAAAACAAACCTCATTTTTTTTTCAAGTATGGTTTTTTTCCTCTTCTTTTACTCTCTGTTTTGTAATGTCGGAAATAGTTTGAGCCCCGTGCATAATGCACAGATGTGTGTATCCTATTGTGTAGTACCTACTTGAAGCATATATAGTATAAAATCTAGCCATTTTTATATAAAAAATTGAATATTTTTGTCACATTTTTGGTGATTATTAAAAAAATTAAAATGAACTTTGTAGTGACTTAAATTCGAACTGAAGTGTCTGCTCTGTTCTTCAGACCAAAGTGTGAGCCTCGTGCCTAATGCGCAGGTGTACCACCCTCTTATAAGCACTTCCATTCTTGTAAGTTGCCACTACCACCTTTCCCCACCTTCTCAATCAAAAATATTCATAAGAAAAAATGGACTTTGTGTTATGTTGTATAGGTATTGTATGCTTTGAGTGACTCTCATGTTGGCAAGCCATTTGGGTGTACAGTGGAGGCCTTGGTCAAATTTCCCAATCCAAAGATTGCAGAAACAACAGTTCGAAAAATGCAGGAGAAGTGCTTAATTATGGGTGACAGGTACATGAGTCTTCTTCCAGTGTTCATTTTGTTTGCATTTTAAAATTGCTCCCACTATTTCAATCACACTGTAATGGATTGTACAGGCCAGTGGCAGTAAGTTTAGCATCAGCAACGAACCTGCTGGATTTACTCAACTGATCAGTTGTTGATGCTAAACTTACTGCCATTGGCCTATACAATCCATAACAATGTTAATCTTCCCACCATTATGAGTGAGAGGCTGGAGATCACTCTTCTCAGGTCTAAAACAACCTTCCAAACCATTTGTTCCAGAATCTCCACATGAGCCCTCTAAATCTACAATAGAAAGCCTTCTGACCTGAATGGCCTTACTATCCTTCACTACTCAGAAGTTAGGATTGCTCTCGGATGATCATACAAACCCACCTGCTACGAGAGAGTGGTAACCTCTGCGTGCATTACAGCAAACGAATCTATCAGAATAATATAGTTTCACATGTATACATTCACATACACACAGAGAGTAGTGTAGTACAATGACATACCTGATGCACAAACAAAGTGCTGATGAGTTTGGAACAAATGTGTTTACTCCTCCATCGAGGGGAGTGGGACTTGTTGTGCCGAGTAGATGATATGCAAGCCGGCCCTCCCTTTGAGAGCCTCATTCAACCCGACTGTTAGAGCACAAACGTAGCCAGCTTCAGCGGCTGATAATTATAGTCGACAGTGATCGTTTTCTTGGGTGCATGTGTTTGCAGAAGTAGAACTACAATGAACTGCAGCTGTAAATATCCCAGTTGTCAGATCACAAACGTAGCCAGCTTCAGCAGTTGATAATTATAGTCACACCACGAACACCACTCTTAATCAAGGGTTCCAAAATGATCATTAGTCTTCGAAGGTTGTCATACCAAGGGCTCTGTTTCTGCTGCTCATAAAGATCATGCAAAAGTGTTCTCTTTTCGATCTTTGATGGCACAACAGCACACCGCCATCTACACATATCAACAAAGAAACATTGAGGGGCAAAGCTAATTTCAATCATGCATTTTCCTACATGAACAGGGATTGAGAGCCAATGTTGGACACAACTCATACATTGAGTACTTTAATTAAAAGGTTCCCAACTTGTATATACTCTGCATGGTAAACTACTCATTAACTTCTTGACGTAAGAATAATATGTTTGTCAACCTTAAATGTCATAGAATGCTATTGTGTAGGAAACCAAACAACAGATGGCGAAATTTCGCCCTTTTTTTGGCAAAATTCAAAAATTCGAAAATCAGTTGTCCGAAACCCCCATCCCCAAGCCAGAATAACATACATGTGAAAATGAAGGGAAGATGGCAGTGACTGATCATTGACCCCACCTGCTATCGATCATGTGGAGGTAAATTGCAAGTATGTAATATCAAAGCATCAACAGGAAGCCAGGTAAAGAGTTACGTTTGAGACAAAGATGTTAGGTAAGGAGTTATGCTTGAGACAAAAGATTGATAGTCAATTGTGACATACCGTAGGATTGCTTGTCACACCACGAACACTACTCTTAATCAGTGGTTCCAAAATGGTCATTGACTTGTGTAACACCTAAGCACTCTTTATCACCATGCATGTACATCAAGCTGCAATTTAGAGCAATTCTCGTTCTAAAATCATGGCTGTACACAAAGAGAAAGTAGTGCACTACAGCGGCATACCTGATGCACAAACAAAGTGTTGATGAGTCTGGAACAAATGTGTTTACTCCTCCATCGAGGGGAGCGGGACTTGTTGTGCCGAGTAGATGATATGCAAGCCGGCCCTCCCTTTGAGAGCCTCGCTCAACTCGGCTATCAGAGCAAGAACGTAGCCAGCTTCAGTAGTTGATAATTATAGTCGACAGTGATCGTTTTCCTGGGTGCATGTGTTTAGATGATATGCAAGCCGACCCTCCCTTTGAGAGCCTCGCTCAACCAGGCTGTCAGAGCACGAACGTAACCAGCTTCAGTAGCTGATAATTATAGTAGGCAGTGATCGTTTTCTTGGGTGCATGTGTTTAGAGGAGACTCGATTTCGACAACACTTAGTGATCGCTCAAAACTCATGATCATCACTATGTGTGTGAACACTTGTGTGTGTACGTACCACCGTTTAAGTGCAAGCACGAGATCTTTAGAGTCCCAGAGTACATTACTATGTGAAGAGAATAATAAAATTATAGTCGGCAGTGATCGTTTTCTTGGGTGCATGTGTTTAGAGGAGACTCGATTTCGACAACACTTAGTGATCGCTCAAAACTCACAATCATCACTGTGTGTGTGAGCACTTGTGTGTGTATGTACCACCGTTCAAGTGCAAGCGCGAGATCTCTAGAGTCCTAGAGTACATTACTATGTGAAGAGAATAGTAAGAAAGAGGAGATTGTCCATTCGACTTCAGGGGCGGCTTCATTGTTGGTACCATTGGCGGCTTCATTGTCGGTACCATTGTCGGCTTCATTGTTCCTTTACTATATGTAATCTTAGAGGCATTTCAATCTACTTCTGCCACCTTGAGATCCATGGCCTAATAGCATCTTTAGTTTAGCTATTTTGAATAGTCATTTTTTCTGGTCACTTCTAGCCGTTGTTTTTGATAATTCGCCAATTCTCAAGTGATTGGAATTGGTCACTTCTCAACCGTTGTTTATGATATCCTCCGGTTCTCTCGTGATGGGATTTGGTCACTTCTCAACCGTTGTTTCTGATATCCCCCGGTTCTAACGTGACGGGATCTGGTCACTTCTCAACCGTTGTTTCTGATGTCATCCGGTTCTAACGTCACTGGATGCGACCACCGCTTAGCCGTCGTATCTCATGTCCCCCGGTTCTCACTTCACTCGGTGCGGCCATCTCTCGGCCTCGCATATGATATCCTCCGGTTCTCATCGGCCAGGTGCGGCTCTCAATGGCTTTGGGGGGGGTGGCGGGGGGACACAAAGGGTTCTGTGATCTCGAACTGCAGAATGAACGACATGTGTCGCATGCGCAAAAGGCAGCTAACTTGGCAAGTTTGCCAACTCAAGGCCAAGAATCCAAGGACTTGGGTGGCTTTGTATTGTTCCTTGCAAATGGATTCTACATGAAGACTTGGATGTTCTGAGACAAGATTTGGATTTGGATTTGAGGAGACACAAAAAGAACAGCTTTCGAGTTTCAAGAGATTCTGGTTTGTTGAAGAAGAGGAGATTTCGGTCCACAAGAATCTGTTTGTTTTGAGAATTTTTGCAAGGATGATGATGATGATTAACATTGTAGGACTACTGGGTTTGTTGCTGTCGGCGTCACTGGGTAGCTCCGTGATGGTTTTGTCGTCCCCTTCTGATCCCATTTTAGTGAAGAATCATCCTGCAGAGGTGATGGAATCCACAGAGAATCTCAGTAGCAAGGAGCAAGAGAAAGCTGTAGATGATCATCTGATTGTTGCTCAAGAGAAAGCAGCAGCTGCAAGTGAGGTCTTTGACGAGGTGACTCGACTCTTGGAGGATGTCACTGCTGGAAAGCTTGCTGCTGCTTCCGATTCCATCCAATCCAAACCTGAAGAAAACTTCCAGGAAACAGGTACACAGAGGAAGAAGATATCAACGGATTTAGGGTTTAGGAGAGATCTCTTCTTCTTCTTGGGAATTTCAAGCGAGAACTTCGAATTCTCCATGACCTGACAGAGAGATACACAGAGTTTGTCCAGATCAATGATGGGTGTTTTCGTTTTTGGTGGGGGGGCAAAGATTTGTTTCTGAGTGTTTTGTTCTCTTGTTGTTGCTACAGAGAAGTACATCCAGGAGACCATTGAGAAGAGCCGTGATGCTGCTGCCAGTGTGGGACACACTGTGCTTGATACTGTTGATTCAGCAAAAGAAAAGATCTCAGAGACTGCAGCAACAGCCAAGGATACTGCAGCCAGAGTAAGCATTCATCCAGTCCTTTTGCACCATTCTATCTTCATTCACAGATTGAAGCTTTTGGCAGAGTCTCATGATTTCTGCTCTGATATTCTCTCTCTCTCTCTCCAAGGCTTCAAATCAATGACTCTGGAAGAAATTGTATTATGTGAATTGGCTGCTGCATTGCCGTGAGGAATACAAGTCTGTTGCTGTTGAGAGGATGGCAGGCATTTGAGAAAACCAAGGAGGCAGCTGAAGGTGCATATGATATTGCATCTTCAACTCTAGGATCAGCAAAAGAGAAAACGTCTGATGTAATTGGATCTGTGAAGGAGAAGCTGGAAGAAGCAGTTGATTTGGCAAAGGACAGCAAGAAGGAGATTTCTGATGCTGCTGCTGACGATGATGAATCTGAGAGTGCAAAAGCAAAATCTAGGGCTGGCAGTCAGGGAGCTTTACATATACCTGGAGACTACACTGAAGATCAGAAGAAACCTGAGAAGTACTCTGAAGATGTGAGAGATAAAAGCAGTGAACTCTATGAGGCAAAAGTCCAGATTCCACATGATGTGTTGGAAAAAATTAAAGTAGTTGGTGATGCTCAAGAGGGCGTGAAAGACAAGCTTGGAGTGATTGCACAGACCATTGGATGGAGACGGGTTGGTGTCATCATGGGTTATGATCCAAGTCAGCTATCCCCATATGAGATAGTGCTTGGAGATGTCAAATATGTGTGGGAAGGAGATCGTCATCATCATCCAGAGACACTTATCAACAAAGTACTGAGGTCAATCAAAGGAGTTGCCAAGAATGTGAGTCAAATGCTATGGTTTTCTGGAGGCTCTCAGAAGCACAAAGTCCACCAGGCTTCCAAGAAGGGGATGACACATGGGAGCGAAGAGAATTTTGGGGTGAAGAAGAAGTTAGTGGATGCAAATAAGGATGCAACTGTGAATGGTCATTATGCAGATGATGCCATTTATAAAGAGAAAGAGAGTTTAATGGAAGGGAAGACAAGCTCAGCTGCTGGGAAAGAATACAAATCAGGACATGTGCAGGCAAACGACGATGTGAACCAGGCCTCCAGTGAGCTCCAAGGGGCAGTTGGATGGCTGCAAGACAACACAACCAGTGAAGGTAAGTATCCATGAGTTGCTTGTAAACAATTCATGTATAGAGAGTTTCATACTCCTTGTTTGTTGTTTTTTTGTTTTGATGAAAGGATTTTTTCTGGAGTGCAATTTATCAGTGAGTTTTTTCTTTTCTCTACTCTCTGCTTCATACTACAAATCATCTCGCTCCCAGTGGCTGATTGATTCTTTGAAATGCAGAAGCCAAGCAGCATCATACCTGGAAGCATGTGTTTTTCTCAAGGCCAAAGGGATTCCAACTTTCTCTGATCCGCCTTCTACATCTTTTCACCTTCTCCATTATCTCTGGTTCAGCAATGTGGGTGACATTTGTGTCAGGGCTTATCCTTTCCACCAGCCTTCCCAGGCAACAGTTTGCCTATGTGCAAAGCCGCATATTTCCAATTTATCTCACAATCCTTGCCACTGGAGAGTTGGTCCTCTGTCTGCTTCACTCCCTACTGCACCCATGGTTCTCTGCTGACAGACTTGAAAGGTGGCAATTACAAAACATTGTTTGGACTCTGATTGCTACTCTGTTCAACCTCTTGGTTCTTGAACCCCGGGAAACAAAGGTAAAAAGAAAATACTTTGTGCTCCACCACCCAGCAGAATCAAATCTACTTTGTTTTGCATTGTTGTTATTGGAAAGCATAACAGTCAAGTTCTCATATCTGACAAAACAATTGAGGTGAAGAAGCTCTCTATTGGAAGGTCATGTATGAACAGAAAAAGAACAAGAAGAAGTTAAGGGATTAGTGCAAAATCTTTTAGGGTTTGAGAAATTGATGGGGAGAAACTCTTGCTCTTTGCAGGCTTTATATCAAAAGCTGAAATTGGAGAAACTTGACGAAGGGAGGAGGGTTCATGAAACAACCACCACCACAGAAGACGCCGTGCCAGTAGAACAGGAAGAGAAACAAAGCAAAATTGAAGCAATCAACAAAAAGCTGAAAACACTACACATGTACTCATCTGCACTGAACTTACTCACCTTGGCTGGTTTGATGTGGCACCTCTGGTACTTGGCACGCCGCTGTGTGATCTGATTTTTGAAATTTTTTTTGCAGCTTCCTCAATCTTTTCTTCTGTATAGTAGATACATGTATGGTAGAGTGTGAAGGGTTCAGGATTTAGGTTTCGTGAATATGAGATGGGTTTCGGGTTTAAGGGTTTAGGTCTTGTGAAGATTAGCACTAGTCCACTTGATATGACCACAACCCAAAATTGCCCCTTCTTTTACAAGCAGAAATGATGTAGGTGATAGCACACTGTGTCCAGTTCTTTCTGGCTGAGTTGTGAAGGATGAAGGTAGTTAAGGTAGTAGACCAGAGAAGAAGAGCTCTAGTTGGGTTATTCACTCTTGTATGTAGAAGTAAAATGTGAAATGGACAAAAACAATCTGTGCATAGCAACTCAACAAGTTTTATCAAGATGGGTTTGTAGTTTGTACCATATCTCAATCACAGTTTTAAGTAGCAGCATATGAGCCAGGGGTTTTGAGCTTTGCAGCTTTAGAAGATGGAACAGGAGACCAGAGCCATCACGGCAACTCTTGAAGGGTTTAAAACCCTAATTCCTAAACCTAAGCCCTTCAAGAGCTCTATTCTTGAAGGATTAAAAACTGTCTGTTTGTACACTACGCGTATGTCCTTGTGTGCTCACTGATTTGTCCATTGAAGAAATTAATACCCAATTATTTCAAACATATTCATAAGGAAAACCTATTATGGATGGATGGTGGAGTCCACACTTAATTCACTGAGTGGTAGAGAAAATCATACATGACAAACATACAACTAGGGTTACAAGTTTAAAACTTGATTAGATTGCACACTTGGACACAAACATGAGTGGGTGTGGGTTTGATGAACATATGAGACATTATTAACAATGGTGGAAAAGCTGAAATGAAACATCTTGAAAATGTGTTTTTTTGATGTCTCAAGCATCAAAACTTCTGTGAGAACAAAATTATCATGAATTTGAACATGGAAAAATAAACCAGACCATTGCACAAACATGACAAGATGAACCAAGATTATGACCATATACCAAATGTGTATTTCAAATCGGTTCATGAACATAATATGGAAAAACATGAACATGAATCATGGACACGATATTGAACAAAACGACATTCCAAGGGTTATACTTCAGATCACTGCTAATCATATTGAAGGTAATAATGGGTCATATTATTTCTTTTCAACACTTGCCTGGTGATTCATGTCATGGAAGCTTCTGTAACAAAATCTTCCAAACTTTTTCCAGTATGGCATATGTATGAAGTTTGTGAAGAAATTTTGGAATGATAGGTACCATTGAGGTTGCCATCACCTTGGCCAGAGTTTTAAAAGATTGAATACTTCAAGGATTTTGTTTGCGTGTATGTACAAAGAGCAAGTGAAAATGAAACAAAGCTTTGCTGCATATTATATCAAAAATCCCATTCATAATGGGTTTGCTCATTGATGAGTAGGTACTCAGGATTGAGTGGTTTTCCCTAGTACATATTTTTAAAGGAGTTTTGCATATCCAGGTTTTCAACCTTGATGTACGGATGGTGTCATCAGTCAAAACTGCAAAAGCCTTGCACAGATGTTCTGTTGGGGGTGTAGGTCACTCACAAAAAAGAGTGCCACGAGTTTACATACGCAACTTTATAATCTATGGGTGCTACAAATAAGTGGTGATCTCTACAGATATAATGGTATACATTCAGCACAAGACAAGACATGCAAATGCATGGTGCATTTGTTTTGCAATGTAAGGGGAAAAATAAAATCATGTGTGTGCCCTTTCTATGCACTATATAACAACGTCTTGCGTATCCTGCTGAAAGACTTGCTCTTCAGATGTTGTGATGATGATGATGGTGGTGGTGGTAGACTCTGATTTGCTCCTGGTGCTTGCTGTTTCTGTGCCTTGTCTGCATTTGCCTCTGTGCTCCTTATTCCTGAAAGACAAAAGAGTAGCAAAGAGTTGTAAATTGGGGGCTTAGTTTAGGAAGAAGTGAATTTTATCTGCAAACTTTCTTCTTTTAAAGAATTATTTGCCATAGCACTATGTGCAACAAGGTTCTACATTCATATTTTTGCAGTGGGCCTGGTCAAAACAACACCATCCTTTGCTTCCAAAGATTAATAAGCAAAGGATCTTGATATGACAATGGTGGGATTTTCTTGGAAGGTATATAGAGAGAAAACAAGGCAGGAGAAGAAGAAGAAGATGGTACCAGATGGTGATGGAAGGTGAAATCTGGCAAGTGCTGATAGAGGTGCTGCAATAATTTTGGTGGGAAGAAAAGTAGTAGTCGGTACAGGAGGAGGAGTCTGCAATTGCAGTGAGTCCTCACCATCAAGGCTGCTACTAAGAGTGCCAGCTTCTGATGTTGATGTCTGCTCGTTGCTATGGTGTCCATCTGTAGATGAGAAATACAAGTCTTTCTCTGAGCGTTCTGAGTGGTCAGGTTCTGGTTCTTCACCTCCTGATTGCCCTGCAAAAGCAAAAAAATCACACACAAGAAAACGACACTATTTCTTTTAAAAAATAACGAGTTTCAAGTAATAAAATGATCACTACAACAATGGGTGTGCAACAATTTTGGAAGGACATCACCAACAGTTTGCATTGCACCATACAAGTGAAGAATAAAACCTAAACCCTAAAATCCTAAACCCACAAAAAAGGATCCATAAGTTCAAAACTCTTACTGGAGAGTTGAGATGCATCTCCATAAAGATCAGTAACTAGTTTTGAAACTTTTTCTTCGCTTTCAACTTCCCTCACTGCACAAAAAAAAATTAAGAAGAGATGAAAAAATTTAGCCTCCATCAATCAACAACAACCACAAATCACCAAACATCTCTCTACCCATGAGAGAGAAATATTGTATCTATGAGATTTGTTGCGGAGAAAAGCTCTTAACACGAGATTAAAAAAACACACTTTGAAGATTGAATGCATTGCCATAGATTGAATCAACAATTGGAACTTTTATGGATAGCGGTTTGATTTATGGTACATTGTTTGTAGAAACCATTTCTTCCAAGTGAACCAGATCCAACGAGTAGTGTGGTGGCCATGTCAATGTCCCTTTTTGAAGCCAAATCCAAGTTCTTTGTATCCAGCAATATTCCCGCCAACTGCCCAAACCCCAATCAAAAAAAAAAAATATTTTTTTAAAATGAAAAAAACAAAAAAAAGAAGCCAGAAATCAAACATCAAGACTTTTTTTTTATTATTATTAGACAAATTTAATTCTCAAAGAATTACACCTTGTACAAGGGCAGCTTCAAAACACGTGTTTATGGCAAATGAATAATTAATTAATTAATTAATTGATTCATTCATTTCAAAGTTTTGTTCTTTGAAATTTTCGATGTTTGTAAAAATAATATTAATACACCTAATTTTAAGTGTTGAAGGTGCGGAGGTACTAGGGTAAATAATAATCAACATATTAGATGCATCATTTATGAAGGCAAAAAAATTTCCATGTTGAGGGGAGCAAAAGTTGATTGCCGTAGTACCTAGGCTATATAGGCACAAATTAATTACTTTTTGGAATTGCCAAAAATTCTGAAAAACAAGTGTATGCCATGCCAAAAATCTGAATGAAACTCTCAAGCACAATAGCTTCATTATTAAGTGCAATGCTGGATTGTAAATAGTTTTTTTTCTTTTTTTAAATTTTTTTTAAATTATTTTATTATTTTAAAATTTTCATTTACTGCCAAACATAACTGACCCAAAATAAAATAAATTATTAGGCAGCTTATTGCGGAACCAGCCAAGGGTATTATGGTATTGCAAGAAAGGGGGATAAGTGCTAGTACCAAGAGAGTCTTCATGTATCGGAGTTGCAATAGGGAATACGCTTCCTTCTGTAACTGTTCACCTAAGAGCGTGCACACCGATCCAACCTAACAGAGAGCCACAATGTAACCCAAAAAATTAAGCAAACCCTAAACCCTAAACCCTAAACCCATATGAATTACAACTTCCATCAAAATCCTCTGAAGAATGGCAAAAAATAATAATAATAATAATAAAATAAAGGCACTTAGATTTACAAGCAAACGTTGCATTGACACAACTGATCCACATCATTTAAGGCCACAAAATAAATAAAATAAATAAATAAATTCAGGCACCTTATTTTTTGTGACCAGTAGGTCTTGGCCAATGTCTTCTATCTTAACCCGTCCAGCTTTTGTTAATTTCTCCCATTCAACCTGCACATTGAGATTCAAGGAGTTGAACTAAAAATCCAATAGCCAGATTTCTGACACAAAAAAGAGCTTCAAGGAGTTGAAATAAAAAATCCAATAGCCAGATTTCCAACATAACAAAAAGCTTCAAGGAGTCGAACTAAAAACCCAATAGCCAGATTTCTGACACAACAAAAAGCGTGTGTTAAATAAAATGCCAAACAAAAAATGCGGCATGACAGTGTGCATTACCCTTCAAAACCTAAAGATAACCCATCCCATTCAAGATCAATCTTCCCCTCAAATTGAGATTTTATTTTATTTTATTTTTATTTTATTTTTGCAGTAAAGAAAGCATTAAAAAGCTGTGTGTTACATTAGATAAATGCCAGACAAAAATTACATATTAGGTTATGTGCATTACCCTAAACCCTAAAACCTAAACCCTAAAGATACCCTCCCCTTCAAAGGTCAATCTTCCCATCAAATGGATTGCTTTTCCCCACTGAAGAAAGCATTACAAAGCAGAGTGTTTGATTGCACGGTGAAGCTTAAGATTGAGTTAATATGGTGAATAAAAATCCAATCTACCCATAACGGGACAATTGAAGGTTTTGGTAGAGATGGTCTGTCTAATGAAGCAGATGGGGTTGGAAATTTTTTTACCTCATCAGCGAAAAGTAAAGCATGAGCATCGACGCCACAAGCATCAAAAAGCCAGGCTGCATCTTTGTGATTGTGCATACTCTGTCGTGCAATGTTCACAACTGGGACCAAATGCCAGTTCTCTGCAGCTCTCACGTGAGGAGGTGAAGCGTTGTTCTCCATCAACCATGCCATCAAGAGTGCACTCACCATGGAGCTCACTTCTGTATGCAGAAAAAGAAATATATATTGTTGTTATGTTGTTGTTGTTGTTGAACCCAGAAATTGGAAAAAAAAAAGCCTAAATAAAAGTTGTTCAACAACAACTTCATCCTTTGTCAAAATTGTTGTTATCTGATCTGAACAACCCATTGTGGAGGAGTTGTAATATATCAGGGCAGCAGACATTTTGGTAAGTTTCTCTCAACTTCATCCTATGTAAGAAGAAGCAAATATGCTACTGTTTCTTTGAATGGGAAAACAATGGCAGCTCAAGAGTATATGAAAAATGAGAGGAAGAAAAAAATTGGCAATATTTTGTACCACATTGGGTGCCAGAGCGGATGATATGAAAGCAATCAGTGTTCTCAGCTGGATGTTGTTGTTGTTGTTGTTGTTGTTGTTGTTCTTGGTCGTGTTGTTGTAAGCTGCTGGTGAGTCGTTTCTTTTGGAGTCGCAGGAACTTATTGAAATGCTGAATCTCTCTACACTTGAACATAAACTTGAGGGGTGATGAAGAAAGCGCCACCACTTCCTCAATTGTTAAGTTGTTCTGTTCAGACCCTAGCAACAATGTCGGTGGCATTTGCAATTCTTCTTCTGTCTCCAGACACTCCATTGACAAACTCCTCATCTTTGTCTGCTTCACAAGCTTGGACTCACCACCACCACCACCACCACCACTCTTACAATCCACCACAAAATTTACTTCCTTAACCATGTTATCATTATTACCATTTTCTGCTTCTTCTTCTTCTTCTTCTTCTGAGACTACCTTGCTGTGTGATCTAGAGCTCCATTTCCATTTGCTGAAAGGCCAGCTGCTGCGATTGAGCTTCTGCTGTTCAGGAGGCTTTGCAATAAAGTCTTTTGTCGAATCACTTGTAGTACTGCAGCATTGTTCTTCATGGGTTTGAAAGCTGTGATGCTCCTCCTCATGATTTCCTTCTGCAATCTCAACATTATTTCTGTCACCAGCCTCATGTTGCTGATGGACTAGATCATCATCAACAACAGTAGATTCATCAGTTGTCACACAATCGTGTGCTGCTTTTGGAGCTGAATTCAAGACTTCTTTCTTCTTCCCATGTCTTAGATCAAATCTTTCTTCTGCTGCTGCTGCAGCTGCAACAACAACAACTGGGGTTGTTGTTGCATCTTGCTTGCCACTATTGGAGTTGTCAGAACCAATTACAGTTTGGCCAATCCCCTCCCGATGTGATGATGATGCTGACCTCTGCTGCTTTCCTCCAGCAACAAGTCGCAGACGTTGCAGCCAAGACGAGGAGGTTCGAATTCCAGATCCAGCTCGCCTTCTTCGAGGTGATGTCGGCAATGATGTTGGAGGTCCAGCTGTGGGATGATCTGATATGATAAACTCCAACTGTGCACCATCATAACTATTAAAGTCCCTCACCACTCGCATCGATCCGCCTACTAATTCGTGATGGTTTTTGCTCAAGGAATTAGCATCAAAGGAAGAAGAAGAATTGTACTGGGATTCATCAAACAAGAGTGAGTTTGCAAGAGGCTTTCTATGAGAATGTGAACGATAATCACTTGATGTTGATGATGACTTTTGCAATTGAATCGGCAAGAGCTGTGTACAGTGTGTTGGATTTCCAGACAAAATGTTGTCACCCATGTTCTGAATTGCAGAGGACTCTAAGAAGAAGTTGTTGGTGCTGTCATCATGTTGGGTGGTTGTAGATTTCTTCACTTCATGCTCAGCTGCTTCTTGCTGGCCGCTGCAGCTACTGCCAGTGACATCAACAACACTCCTCTTGACTCCAGGAGGACAAGGCAAAGCTTGTGCCAAAGAAGAATTGTTGATCAAAGACCCATGAGCTTCTGACAAAATCAAGCTCACTTCATTCACATGTTTGATATCTGCATCAAGAGAGCTCAGTGTAGTTGCACCCTCAACTGCTGCTGCTGCTACATCTTTCATCAGCATTTGCTTAGTTTTGCAAGAAGCTGCTGCTGTTGTATCCTGTGCCAGTGTTTGTTTCCTTGTGCGGCAAAATTCAGCAACTTTAGAAGAGCTTCTGATAAGACCAGACTTCAATGGAGCTGGTGGAATTTGGTGCAGCTGCTGCTGCTCTTGAACAACAGTACTAGGTTTGGGAAGCTCAAAAGATTTTCTCTGATCTCTTGTTGCAGATGCAGCAGCATATTTCCATGGAAGAAGGTTGAAGCTTGATGATGATGGCAGCCGATCATCCACCTTGGGCTGCTGCTGCTGCTGTGTGTGATGATGCAGAGATCCAGCAGCTTGTTGGTGCCGTGGTAATGTGAAGCCTGCCTACACCCCAAGTGCAACACCACACAAAAACTTTGCCATTGAAGCTCACAAGAAGCTCTCCAGAGTTCTGGAATTCACCCAAACAAGCATGTACAAGCCTGCAGCAATCATGGCTCAAGCGCAGAGCTTGAAGAAGAAGAAGAAGGAGCGATGCAGGTGGTGAGGTACCAGATCCATTTTGGAAGCTAGAGTGGAGGTGAACTCCTTGGCAGAAGCACTGAAGCTCCTACGGAACTGTCCTACTGCTGAGTTCTTCCACCATGAAGAACTGGGATCCTTTGATATTGATCTCCGGAAATGGAGCTGTTCCTCTGCTGCTGCTGCTGCTGCTATCTCCGCCGCGCCGTCGCCCATGTTGCGGATCGAAGTTGTGTTTTGGATCTGCAAATCTGTCTCTGTGTGCTATTGTCTAAACCCTTTTCTGTTTTTCTTCTTCTTCTTCTCCTCCTTCTTCTTGTTCTTGTTCTTCTTCTTTCTAGCTGTAGATGATCCGCAGCTGCGGCAACTGCACTTGTAGCTGCACGCATGAGGGGCTGGATTTATTCACCATAGACAAATATTCAGTTCCTTCCGCTCGGTGCAGCCTGCAGGTAGTCGACAGGACTTCCATAGCTGACTCTTTTCTCTTTTTTTGGGCTTCAGGAAAATATCTCTAGCAATCTACAGCACTAGAGACCTACTGTTTGTGCATGTATTGATTGAGCAAGCAGCTATACTGGAAGTGGGTGTGTCTGAAGAAGCTTGATCATCCACAGTTTAAACTTTTGGTGCAATGTACAAAGCTTGTCCAAACCACCCAAAACAACAATTTGGCATCAACAGCAGTCATGAGGAGACTTGATGAGAGAAGGGTATTGTGAGCTGCTGCTTCTGCATTGGGTGGTAGAATTCAACAGGGTGAGATCACCGAATCACAGAGTCAGAGACAGACAGAGACACAGAGAGAAGAGAGAGCTTAGTAGAAGGAGCAGGCTCTTATGGTGCAACAATAAGCTCCTTGCTGGTGATCCGAGATTGCATTTGTGGGTAGTAATTGAAGATCAAGGACTAGGAGCTTAATGCAACAACAACAACAACAACAACAAGATCACAACAAAAAGCTCGGAAGTGTATACTCTCTCTCTCTCTCTCTCTCTCTCTGGGAGCTGTACTCTGTCTTTCTCTGTCTCTCTCTGGGAGAAGCTGGAACAGCAAAGAAGAGCTGGAAGAGCTTGAAAACACAGCTATGACTATCAGTCTCAGAGCATTTTAGTTTAGTTTGTTTGTTTTCTTTTTCTTTTTTTTCTTTTTTTGCGCCTCACAAACAACACAAGATAATCTGTGGAAAGCACAGCAGAGCTGCTCTAAAGTGGAAGCAGGAGAAATCTGGTCTCTGTCCTTTCTTCCTTCCGCAACAGTTTCCAAAAAGGCAGCAGAGCTACAGCCAGCGCCAGCAAGCGCAAGGGAAGCTGAAGAAAAGCTGCAGCAACGAGAGAGAGAGAGAGAGGCCCAGCCGGGTGGCCCGACGAAACAACAGGTTCCCGGCAAGCAAACAAGAAGGGGCGGGCACGCATACCCACCCACCCAAAAAAAATCCGAGGGCAGCTGGGCAGGTTTTTTTTTTTTTTGGGGGGGGGGGCCACCAAATAACGCCATTCATTTAAGTTCTCTAATGACAATTTTTTTTTTAAATGGGGGGCCTCTCAGGATTTTATTTTTATTTTTGTGGCGAATTTATGTGATTTTTTGAAAAGGAATATGATTTCACAAATTACCTTTTTTTAGGCGTCAAAAAATAATAATAATAAATGGCCAAAAATCATCACCATTTTGCCTACAACGTGAAAGAGTAGGTATATAATTAGGATTTTTCCACTTTCATATATGAATATCACTAAATTTTGGCTAAATTTATTATGGATGATTGCCACTTGAGCAACATCACAATTTTCTTTTATTTAAAAAAAAACCATGGGGCTTGGGGCTGGGACTTAAAGCATGTTATTTAGGAAACTATTTATTTATTTATTTATTTATCTATCTATTTATGTGGGAGATAAACAAATATTTTGTTTTTTTGGCTAAAACATTGGTTAGTATATTTGATAAATAGCCCTAACCTTTTCCTATTATTTGTACACGCACTCTTATGTCCCTTGTTTTTTTAGGTGATCGGGTTTAGAACGTTGTAAGTTGTAACACGAATAAGCTTCTCGGTTGGTCACCCATATAATTTTCCCAAATCAAAGGTGTTTAAATTCAAAAAATTATAATAAGAATGTTTCGTTCAACCACAACTTACAAGCATCATCATTCGGGAGATTTATTTATTTTATTGGCAAAACCTATTCAATGGTCGGAGGTTTTAATTATTTTGTGACATTTTTCAATTCAAAAAATTAAATAAAAATCCCTAAGATACACCATCATCAAATGTTGAGATTTTGAACATGTTCTTCAAAATCCACAATTCACAAACAATCTCCACAAAAAAATCCATTTTTCATTTTCTCATAATTTTTATTACATTCATTACTAGAAACCCAATAATGGTGGCAAGGGAAAAAAAAAAAAAAAAAGAAAAAAAAAAGCTCTAGATTTATGAAATGTACTCTAATAATTCAATAAAATTTCAAAATTTTAATTTGAAAGTTTCACTTTTGAAAATGTGAGAAAGATGTAAGGATAATAATGATAATAATAATAATAAAAGAGACAAAAATTTATCAATTTAATATTTTTTTTTCTTTTTTTCTTTTTTCTTTCCCACCTTTTTATTTTTCTCCTATGATTTCCAATAGTTCATCATTATTTATGTCAATCCCAAATTTGTTGGAAATTCTACCAAAATCTCTCTCTCCCTCTCTCTCTCTCTATATATATATATAATTTATTTATTTTTATTTTTAAAATTTAATTTATTTAATTTAAATTTAAATTTAAATTATTCTTTTATTTATTTAAATTATTTTTCTTCTAGCAACCTTTTGAGAATTATTTTGTGTCGAACATTAGTCATAGGTATGGTTATACTTCGCAACCGCAAGTTGAAATTTTTTTACTCAATACCAAAATCATAAAGGACCATCATCTACGGGATTTTTAGTCATCTGCAAGTGACAGAAATGGCAGTGGCGGATGATTCTGTCATTTTGTTGTACCAAATTACTCTGCACACTACTGCCATTTCCTACCCACTTATGGTCTTTCCAAGAACACGGCCCTGGCATATATGCAATTTTTCATCCAGTTCATCCGTAAGGCTTGGCCTAACCTTTCTTCCTCTAGTGACTCGTTGCAAGGTGGCACACTTCCTCGGCGTGCCACGAGGCTAGGCAACAAACAAAAGAAACTACTCCTCCACGGCCAAGTTTGTGATCCAAACATCCAAACTTGGGTTGTTGCTTGATGGATGTACGGCTGGAAAATCATGGCTCCAATCATCCAAATCTCATCATAGTTTACAACCCAATAAACAACCAAAAGCTTCATCCAAAATTTCATCATATTTTACAACCCAATAAACAACCAAAAGCTTCATCCGAATCTCATCATATTTTACAATCCAACAATTGACCCCAAAAAAAAAGCATTTGAAATCAAAATCTCATCATAGTTTACAACCCAATAATAAACCACAAAAACTTCATCCAAATCTCATCATAGTTTACAACCCAATACTAAACCACAAAAGCTTCATCCAAATCTCATCATAGTTTACAACCCAATAATAAACCACAAAAACTTCATCCAAATCTCATCATAGTTTACAACCCAATAATAAACCACAAAAGCTTCATCCAAATCTCATCATAGTTTACAACCCAATACTAAACCACAAAAGCTTCATCCAAATCTCATCATAGTTTACAACCCAATAATAAACCACAAAAACTTCATCCAAATCTCATCATAGTTTACAACCCAATAATAAACCACAAAAGCTTCATCCAAATCTCATCATAGTTTACAACCCAATACTAAACCACAAAAGCTTCATCCAAATCTCATCATAGTTTACAACCCAATACTAAACCACAAAAGCTTCATCCAAATCTCATTAATAGTTTACAACCCAATACTAAACCACAAAAGCTTCATCCTAAATCTGATGCTCTTTTTTTTTTTTTTACAATCCAACAAATGACACACAAACTTCATCCAAACCTGATTATTATTTCACAACCCCAACAAAAAGATTAAAACTTCATCCAACTCTCCCCATATGTTAGAATCCAACCTAAATGTCAACAAGATTTAACTTTTCTTCACATGCTCAACTGAGCAAGAGAATCCTATACACGAGCTCAGTCAGTATATGATTATATAGATCCTTTGTACGAGTAAGGCAAGGCTCTCTTACCAACAACTCCACCATAGATTCGAGTATATGATATTTGTGTGCGTGTGTGTGTGTGTTTTTTTGTGTGTAAGTCTCTACCCCATTCATCAAAATGATCAAGACCTCTTTGATGATCAAGTGCAACCATTTTGTATTTGCTAGAATTCTACAAAACAAAAAACATGCAACAAAACAACAAACGATCCAAAATTTGTAGAATTCTTGAAATACAAAATCTATCATGTGGGTCGTTTTTTTTGTTGCATGATCTTAGTTGTGAATCTAGTTTAGGTTTTTTTTTTCTTCCATGATTGAGTTGTGTGATTTGGAAGAGTGCATATAGAGGCCATTTCTTCTTCTTTTTTTTAAAAAAAAATTTAAATTTTTTTTAAAGGTGAGGGTTGCTATGGTTTATTTCAACTACCTCCTTGTAAGACAATTATTTTCACCAAACCTCAACAACAACTACTACTACTACTTCCGAGTTTTAAATTTTTTCTAAGTTAGTTAGTTATACTTAAACCCCACTTTGGACCCTTCTTTTTTATATAACTTGTCAATAGGTTAGGAAACAATGGCAGTACATATAATAAAATTTGTTCGACAACGGTGGTGTGTTGTTGTCCCTTTGTCAAGTTCAGGGCCAACTTGAAACCCGATGTCATGATTGAGCTTCATCAATGGTGATTGATTGCAAAAGTGGGTTTATTCTAATATTTTATAATTTTTTGGGGGGGAGGAACAAGTTTTTTCATTTTATTTTTAAAGCCAAAAAGTTAAAGTTGGGGAAATTTTGGAGAAATGTATTTTTAATGTGGACTAATTTGGCTAAACTTCTTTTGGGGAAAAAAATTGCCCCAACAAAATTTTAGAACAAAAATGGAAAGAAATTTTCCGACCCCAAAATTACTTAATTAATTACTTAAATATTAAAATTAAATGAATAAATAAATAAGTAAAATAAACTCCCCTTGATCATTGCCACAAATGAATAGAAAGTGTGTAATTTTGTTTTTTTGCTTGTCTTTTTTCATATCTCGATTCCATAGTTCACAATCACAAGGTGATGATTGACCTAAAAAGGGGCCCATTATTGCCCCCAAAAAAATCATAAAATCCCATAGTACAAAAACAATATTTCTTCTGAGAGGCAACAGATGGATAAGTGTGAACAGGAAAAAAAAAACACACTTTTTTCATCATCTGTAGCTAACCATGGTGGTTAACTATGGTTAGCTATGTACTAACCCATCCATCCATCCACATGCATCTATCTACCTACCCACTTAGTAACCATCAAATTACATTCTCTACCTAAACTTACTTATGTTACTTGCCCCACTTTTTACATAGGTAGTTTACTTTAGGGAGTGTGAGTGGGAAGTAGGAGGAGGGTTTATACAATAGATAGATCGATAGGTTACCCAATGTGGAACCTCGGTTAAGTTATGTTGTTGCCGTTCATCCATCCACAAGTGAGTCATAACGGTTTTCCAATGGATGATGATGTACTCGTGGGTGCTCAAGGTCATATAAGTTATAACACCACATCATGTGATAATCAACATAAAATGGTATGTAATCAATACTTCTAAACCTCACTCACATCTAAACCCTAAACTCTCGGGTTTCAACATATTTAAAAAGCCTCTTCACTTCATCCCTTGGATGGATGGATGGATGGATGATAAATGAACAGAAACCCATTTTTCTGTTGAGTTCAATTTTAACTCTGTTGTTGTTTTTTACTTTCCTATGTAATACTAACTGATAACAACCCACAAGCAGATTGTCAGTTTAGGTAAGAAAAAACAGCCCTTTTACTTATGTAGAAGCCATCTATTTACCCAGTAGTTACCTACCTACCTACCTACCTACCAACCTATGTAGCGGAGAATGAGTTACCAAGGGGAAACCAGATATTAACTCAGGTTAGGTGAAAGTTCATCCACAACTGAGTCATAATTGGCACATCCAGTACATGGATGGTGCACTGGTGAGTGCTGGTTCACTTACTCTGACAAAATGGTTAGTTGGTTGGTCGGTTGGTGGCCAGAGTGAATTGGCAACCCACCAATGGCACCATGAAGGATGGATGATAAGTATATCAGAAAACAATTTTCCGTTGGATTCCAGTTCCCTAGCTAACCATGGTGGTTACCTTAGTTGCTTTTTGTTAATACTTGCTTGCTAACAACTTGCAAGTACTACCTACTTACCTACCTACCTACCTACCCACTAACAACCTGGTACCACCTAGTACTTGCTCGGTTGTTAGCTGGTAGGTAGTAAAAGCAGCAATTTTAATTCAATACATTTGAAATTTGCACAACAAAAATCAAAAAACATAAAAGCAAATACACATCAAGAAACGTAATGCATAGATGTTATGTATCAAAATGGATGATAAATGATTGACATCCTCATTCACACCTATATATATATATATATAATACTACATGCCAAAATGCATTTTAATAAATAAACTAATTATTTGGCCCAATCCATTAAATTATGAACCAAAAAATATTGGTGCATCACAATGCTTTTTTTTTTCCAAATTTCAAATGTTGTGCCATTGGGCTAGCATCTCAAGAGGGATTTAGAATTAGAATTAAATGGCAACAAAGTCTTTAGAACATGTATAAAAATATATTTTAAAAATCATTAAAAATTGCTACCAAATTAAAGCAAGGTCCCAAAGTGATGAAAACTATTTCCGACAAAATAAATAAATAGATAAATTATTTTTTTAATGTTGAAATTTGGAAACTTTTCAGAGAAGAAACGGAAATGAATTGTGACAAAATATTCCCTTTTTATTTTTCGCATTTTGGCAAAATTTCACACCCAAAAAGAGAATGCTTTGTGCACCATGGTGTGTGAGGGATGGATGAATGGATGGAAGGTGGATGAATGAGAAACACTTTTTTTTCATTGGGTTCCATGTCCTTACCTAACCTAAATTAGTTAGGAACACCTTCCATGTATTATTAACAACCCTTACTAGTAAAAAATACCCCTCTAGCCATTTACCTATGTATTAACCATTAACCATCCATATGCATTTATTTTACCTAGTAATAAATTTTGTATTTACTATCCTACCTAGAGGAATGTCCTTTAACCAATAAGTTACCCAAGTCAAACCCAACATTAAATTTTCTGACCCAACATTAACTCAGGTTGGGGTTCATCTATAATTTAAGTCACCACTCACATTAGGGTTTCCAGAATCCAATGGTGAACCTGGGGTGGGTTTTGGTTCACTGGTAGGGTTAAATATCTACCACCCCTGGTTTAACTACCCACCCCTGGCAGTGAACAAACAAACATCCATCACCATAGTACATCCTTGTACTATGGTGATGGATGATGTACTATGGATGATGATGAGGGATGGATTGTGGGGGTGGCAAGGAAAACACTGCTTCATTGGGTTCCAGTTCCCATTATGTATTATCTGATGATTTATTATTATTATTATTATTATTATTTTCTCTAGACTATTTACCACATCTTTTGGCAATATGATTCATAAAAAAAATGGCCAAAAATTGTTGAACTTGTCCAATGTTTATGAATGATTTATTGCCATACCGATGATTGATGTTTGGCGAAAAATAATTCACAAAAGGGGGGAATTTTTTGGTTGATATTTTCCAAAATTGTTGATAATCAAAACCCCAACTATTTGAAATTTTGAAAATCAAATTTCAAAATGTGTAATTTCAAAAAAAATTAATAAATAAATAAAGGAATAAATAAATATTTGACAAAGAAGTGCCAAACATCAGTTGTAGGTACACAATATTATGTGAACCCACTTACAATAAGTTAATTGGGTTTAATGATTCAATTGAATTCTTGAATGTCTTGTACTAATGAAACCCATTGACACCATTTTGCTCATAATAATGAAGTTAACAACAACAATGTTTTGGTGTAATGGTTTCATTATTGTCACCATGTTGGGAAAGGTGTTTCTTCTTATGCCTCTATCATGCTCTCCATGTAATAATGGTTGTCTCACTTGATGTTTTCAGGTGCTTTTGGTCATTGGCATACTAATATGGCAAAACTAGTATTGCCAATTTTATGCCCAAATCCTACACCAATGCATAGGCTCTCTACCCTATGGCACGCAAAGCCAACAAAATGGTGAAAACCATGGTTAGGAACAACATAAGTCTTAGATTATCTTTTGAGTGCATGGAGTCTACTTAAACCCTTACCATCGATTTTACATGTCATGTAACATAAGGACTTGCATCATATGAAAATATATCTTCATGGTTGTTGAATGTTGTTTTGTAGAATTATCTATTAGGTATGATTTAGTACATGACACACTTAACAATATCATTATTTACCCATTCTTCATATCCATGGTGTATTGTTGCTCGTGAGATGCCTTGTGGAGCATATCCCCAGGTTAATATATTTTCTCAAGAATTTAGATCTCCTCTGACACTTGCTCACACATAAGTATGTTCCTAAGGTAGGTTTATTGGGTCAAGAGTGTTAAGGTTAGTCTTTTCTATTTATCTTTTATATATATATGAACTTTCATAATGTGCATCTCTATTAACATAAGAACATTTTAAGAAATTTTTAACTTACTCTTTTACAAGGTAAAGGTACTCAATGGACCGAAAACAATTCATAGACATTACATCTAGATAGATGGAAAATATTTGCATATTAGATATACTTAGATACTCAATGTGACTACAAGCTCTCCATTGGAATTTTGTGCAAAAAGGAATGTGTAGTTTTCTTTTTGCTCATATTTTATATTATATGCTTATTTTTTGTAATCATTGAATGTTGTTGACAAATAGCAACATACTTAAAATATAATTAAATCAAGTCATTCAAAGTGAGAATGTGATTTTTTAGTAGAAGATGCCAATGTTTGGAATGAAATGCATTTTGTTAATATTGGGTTTTTTTCTTGCTCAACAATTAATATTTGGAAGTTTGAACATTATCTAATTAGGGATTAGAGTGGAATGTGATCAAAACAAAAGATGAACACCATGGTACTTACGAGGAACAACATGAAAAGGTTTATTACTTTGGTTTGCAATATCAAAAGTTCAAAAACAAAATGTGTTGGACATCGGTGATTACTTTCAAAATTGGATTTCAGATTTGTAGAAAGTGCAACATGATTGTTGATTTTCAATATTGAAGGTGGATATGCACATTGGAAAGATGTAGGTTGGAATCAAAACATTCAACAATGGGAATATGGATTTAAGCCAACCCATTTGTTTAACAAGGATGCGTTTGTTATTTTTTGCATTTCCAATGTTTTGAGATTTCAAGTTGACTTGTTATTATGTTTGATCTTTGAAAGGCAACTACATCAAAGATATAAGAAGTGAATCATATTTATTGTTTGTTTCTAACAATGGCAAATCAAATTGAAATTATATGTCAAGAAAAACATACATGTATTTCATATGTTCAACGTAATTTAGTGACAAAGTGTTGAGGAGGTAGACATTTGATATAAAGAGCTTGGCTAACACTAGAAAGGAACACAAATATGTTCAATATCAATGTCCAAAATGTGAACTTGTCAATGGAAGCTTAATGATATGGTTGAATTAGAACTAGAGTGTCAATGTTTATATTTTAATCTTCATGGTGCATCAATGACTAGTGTCGACCATCTAACCCAAGTTGCATCAATGGAATCATGTTGACTTGAATGCCCCTAGATTGTTGTGAAATTTTTGTCATGTTATCCCTAATGCCAACCCATGAATTTTTTCTTTAAAAATTCATCTTGCAAATGAACCACTTAATTGATCTTTTTAGTTTCAAGCTTCAACTTACTTTAGAATTAGGAGGAAATAAGTAAAATTGAAAGGATAAACTTGCATACCATTGTACCTTAGTAGCTTCAACACTTATTAATATTATTTCAATTTCAAATTTTAATGTAGAAGAAAATAGAATTTTTAAAAAAAATCTTTTGAAATCTTCTAATGTTCAACATGGAATCTTCCAAATAAAATGAATTATTTTGGCACTAAAATGGTTGAACTTGCCATGGTACTCATCTGCTATGTGAGATACTCATTGTTTATTCATTGTGCAAGTGATGAACAAATACACATGCCCAGATGTTATTTCTCTTTTGACATGAAAGAAATGGAAAAAGAATATACATACAACTAGTCTTGAACTGGACCAGGTACTATGGTAACCCTACAAATAAAGAAGTGAAATTAGGTCTTGCATTAATCGATTGAATGAGTACAGATTGATTACCACAAATTGTCATCCATTTTTAAACAGATTTGTTTGGACAGAAAAGTTTCATCTTACACATTTCTTTGCATTTCTATTGCACAATATTTCATTTTTCTTCCGAAACTCATAGTGATTTGGTGTTTACTTCTTTTGCTAGTGTTTTCAGAAACCCATGTGACTGAATGAAAAATCTCAACAGTACTAGAATCAGAGAATTGAGTATGACAGACACTACTTCACATTCTTCTTTTGCTGATATCAATCCATCCATCCAGCTAGTCTACACCACAGGGAGTTTCATCCACCAGTAGTAGTACATTACTCAAAGACAAATCCATCATGAAGGGTACAAATGTTGTTTTCACATCTGACCCAACAAAGCGACTTCACTTTTCATCACTCAAATGGGTACCTGGAGAGATGCAGTTCATTGCATGGTCCTTCGGTGTATGCTAAAGGTCTGTGTCGGTAGGTTTTGTGAAACCTGCTCAATCATCTGTCAATATCCAGGAATCTCCTTTGCGTTTTAAGAAAGTGGTCAATTTGACCACATTACTACTCTACAGAATTACCAATTGCTATTTGATTACAAGGAAAAAATTCTGGAAAATGACACAAATACAACTCAGTAATGAGACTGTGTATGTGTGTGTGAACTGACATTACAAGCACCTCCCCACTGAGCATGTGAGAAGAATTGATGCTGGGCAGTTTTAGTTGTGTTACCAGCCATCAAGCCAGAGTGTATTAGCTGTATCTTCCTGTTGAGAGTTGAGCACTTGAGGAGAATCAGAAGTATGTTCAAACCGTAGAGCGTTCTCGAGGCGTGTACAAATTTCCAAAGGAGGCTCCACACGGCAATCGAGTAGTGCATCCCAATCGACGCCATTGAACCATGGATGATCCTTTATCTCATCCACCCCCTCACTTCCGCAACCAAGCCTTTTACTCTCATCTACCACCAGCAGCTGCAATTTTATCACAGCATCATAAACACACCAATCATGGTCTTCCCCATGTCAATTACCCATGTGGAAGGTCAAGAGTGTTGAAGAGCAGACTTCGTATCAGATGGATTCCCCTTAGACAATGTGAAAATCCACCTTTCAAATCAGGATGGCTGAGATCCCTGGATTGTTGTAATGCTCTCTGATGGAAAAAAATTAGGCCTCCTTGCAAAAGGTTAAGCGGACTGTGCATCAGTGGTATTTTCTGAAGACAATTGACATGAAGCTCTGTATGTATGAAACATACACAAGGAGTCCCTGTTGGGTACCTAATATGCTCCATCATTCAAAATGTTTCATACCTTGTCAATGAGGTCAACAACTTTGCCACTCAAGCTGGAAGCGAACACGAGCTGACGGCGAGCTATTTTTGCAAAAATGTCAAGCTCATTATCCCGCCAGGACCCAAATGGGAGCTCGTTTTGGAGCATGAAGAAGAGTAGTACCCCCACAGCCCACCTATATGATGACACCATACATACAGCATCACACTTAGCATCACATCTTTCAAAAGTTCACCCCCCTGCAAAGCTATGCACTGAAGAGCTATTATGAATACTGTAAAATGAAAACATTCAGGTAAGAGTGCATACCAGTCAGCTGCTAGGCTATGGCCCTGCCCCTTGATGATTTCTGGAGCCAGAAAATCTGCCATGCCACAAATAGTGAAAGTTCGCTCATTGGACATCTCCTTTGCAAATCGGAAATCAACAAGCTGTCAAAGTAAAAATAAATTATTAGCCCTGCACCAGTGAATGGGATCCCCACAATGCAGACTACACCCATGTCAACAATTGGCCAAAGCTAAAGAAAGATTGTACATACAAGCTGCAAGATGGTGAAGAATGGCTACACAGGAATTCAAGCTCCACTTGTGCATGCACAGAAAAGGTGAAAATCTAACTAGAGAATGTACCAACCTGGAGTCGACCTTTACGGTCAACCATGAGCACGTCAGGTGAGATGCCACGGTATGCCACTCCATCCTAACACAGTTCAATTTTATGATATCTTTAGCTCCCTTTTTTAGTTTTTGTGCAAATCACATGCAAATCAATTTGACACTGGGCTCCTCACAAATAAGCCTGCTGTCAAAGCAAAATTCTAGAAACTGTACAGCAGATAGAGGGATGAGCTCACCTTGTGAAGAAGCTCAATTGCAAGCACAACAGAAGCAGCCATATAACGAGCTGAAACTTCATCAAGTGGACAATGGAGGAGGAGGGCTAAGGGCCCAGCCAGCACACAGTTCAGCACCAGAGCAACACTGTCATCATCACTGAGGGTGGCCAGGAGATGTGGTACAAAAGGAGATGGTTGTAATCTTCGTATAATGAACCTTTCCAATAGGACCTGACTTTCTCGGCTGAGCTTTTGGACTTTTTTCCGTTGGAATCTCTTCATACTCACAAATTCCTCTGCTCACCCCAAATGGATTCACATTCATAATGGGTTTCGATCAAAGATGAAATCTGAGTGAATTAATTCTCCCCACATCAAAATCATTGGAAGGAAAATCACTTAGGCCTCCCAATGGGATATCCATGACTACAGCATGCTCAGTATTATTCAAAAACTCAGCATAAATCACTGTTTTTAAGCTTTCACCTGTGTTTTTACAAAGCACTACACCAACCACGCAACAGTCAGTTAAGTACACTGTTTCCTGCCAGTCCTGACCATAGACAAACTCCACAGTCAGATTCTTCTCAGTGTTTTTTAGCATGTCCTCTACAGCACATTCACAACTGGCAGGCCATGATTCAATAATCTTCTATGCTGGCCAAGTGAACATACAAAACTGCTAGTATTAAAAATCCTAAACCAAATCTCTCTCTGCACCTTACTGTGCTTACAAGAGCAAAAGTGCAGTCACTATGAGAACCACCCTAAACATCAGAAAACTGACCAGATCCTTGAGAGTGATTTTCCAAAATGCCCGGGCATCAACAAGTTGCTTTTTTTTCAAAGTTGATGTTTTTTCCTTGTGCCTGCACACAAGTATCAATGAAGGCCCCAGAAATTTCAGAGTAAAGTCAAAACTCGCCCCATTCTACTTCAAATGCCAACTATCAACCAAAAGCATATCATGCTACATTCACTACTACGAGAGGGATGAAGGCATATTGCAGTTTATGAAGGGTGTGCTTCCTCCTAGTAATAGAAGGAACATACTTGATATAGTACATTGGAGTAGTTAATCCTTCCAGCATGGTGTGCTCTAGGCTCATATGGCAATGTAAAAGGCATATCAGCTAATCTTTCTGAAAAAGAGCAGTGAAACTAGGTCTACACAAATTGATGTTTGGCTATGTACCCAATAGACAGTTCAAACCCAGCTTCCCAGAGATTGAAAAATGAATTTACTGTTTTTCACCCTTGGAAAATACACTTAAGGGCCCAACAGCTCCTTCAAAAGCCTCCCTGGAGATGGCCCAACATTCAACATCACCAGAAGCAACCGCTGTTATAGCTTGAGGAGGCACGTCCAAGAGCACCCATTCACCAAAGTACCTCACTGCATGCTCCTCTTCTTCAGCATCCTCAGCTCCTCTTCCACTTGTGGCCTTCTTTACTAATCTTTCTGATTTCCCCCTGGGCAAACTCATCTCCTTCTGTGAAAGTTCCTTTGCATTGCTGTGGTATGTAATTTTCACATGTCCTTTCTGAACGATGTAGAACATGTCGAGCTTTTCATCCTGCAAAGAGTAGAGGTCCACAAGGAGAATGAAAACTGGGTGGTGTTAGATGTCAAAGTGCTTTCAAGGAATTGTTTTATGGAGCAGGAGACAGTGATTTAAAGGTACATACAGTGAAAGACAGAATATTTCATCTTTGACATGGCCATTTGCTGCCAACTCAAGAGTGACTTTCAACATGGAATCAAAGCATGTCTAAATTATCACCTTTTTTACAATGGTTTCACCATCTGTGAATGGCACTTTAGTGACTGCATCTGCAAGGCAATGCAGCTGAGACAGGGAGAGCTTGGACAAAATCTCAAGAGAGTGCAAGAACTTCAATGAGGGTCGGTTTGAAAATCTCATGAGAAGGACCCCACGAAATGCCTCCCTCTCAAGTGTCCACAAGCTGCCATCGGTCACTGCACGCACTGTTGCCTGCCCTGGTTTTGTGTACCTGCACATGTTTTCCATCAAGCATTCAACCAGACATGCAAAAAAGACTATGACAAAACCATCTAGACCTCAAGGATGAACTCAATAATGTCTTGCACATCAACAGTACCTCTATGGCTACAAGCAGAACAGCAAACATGGATTCGCTCCTTTGTGAATTCATTTAAGGAACCCAAAAAGCAACTTTGCCACAGGATTGATTGCAGCCAAACAGCAATGAGATCCTCACTGGGGAAGACACAAATAGGACATACATGAGTGCAAGCTCTCCAAAGCAAGGGTTCATAGTGGCATCATATCGGTGAACAACAGCACCAAGATCCTTGTCTCCTTTTGCCCCATCCTGACACCGCATAAAACACTCTTGTAAACAAGCAGCTGATAAAAACCAGTGCTTCCAACTCTGAAGGCTACCTCTTCCTATACTCCATCCTGCTGGCAATGAGATTGTAGGTTTTTAGAAAAAGTTTCCACAGAAATAGTTTCAAGGTAGATGCACAATCTGAGTAGCTCATGGAATTTCACCACTCATCACATCTAAGTGGTTTAATTCTGACTTGGTACATTGAAGGTAAAATCCTTGCAATCAACACACTTCTGATTCAGTGAACAAATGAAGGTAAGCATACATCAGGCTTGATAAGCCACACCTGAGACACCAGCACTTCAAACTCGCCACTTTCAACAATGTAGAAGAGATCACCTTCTGAACCCTGCCGCCATAAAAATGTCACTTTAGTCATGTCTGTCCACACCATTGCTAGCAACTCTGATACAAACCTACCCTCTGAATGCAAGCCAACATATGCACCACTCACACAGCATTGATGGACAAGGTGGTGATGTTAACAAGTAACCTGCTTGATGATGATGTCTCCAGCACAGACATCCATCCTCTTCATGCAGCCACAGAGAGTGTGGCGTTGATCCTCTGTCAAACTTTGGAACAAGAAATTCCCTTGCATTGCCCTTACAATGTGTGCCTGACATGTTTTAAGGACAAAAATGGGTTCAAAAGAACAGAACTTGAACAAAATGGCCATTACCATCAATTCATATCTATGAGATTGTAGAGAAAACTTCACAATGCAACTTTGAAGGAATCATTCTTTCAGTTCCAGCAAAACCCAAAACTAACAAGACACAAGTGAGTGTGGTCAACAGCACTGGTCCATTCTAGATGCTACAAAAGGTGGGAGGGCCTTACCTCCTCTCCAGGAGTTTTGGCATGTGGATCTGATGGCACCCATGGAGTATCATGGTCCAAAGAAGCCTCAATTGCACGCAACCGCGCCCGTGACAGCATGCGTGCTGGGCGTTGCTTTTTGGGCAGTTCCACTCCATTTACCAATGGTGAAGCATCATATGGAACAATTTGCATGAATTGTTGTGGGTCCACATCAGTCGATTGCAACCTTTCAGCTTTGATCTGTTGGATGCCAAATGAAGGTCAGATACTCACTCAGGATTTTTTCTCTTCTAGAATAAACCAAGACTTCTTGCTCAATGAGAAGGCACAGAGGGCACCAATTTGTACATCTTTAAGGCCGTCAATATGGACAACAATGATGGTGATATCATCAGTGCGGGTTTCATACTGCAGCCATAGCCTATATGCTTCTGCCACAACTGCTGCACATGCGTCCTTTGGATTCTTATATCTGGCCACCTGCCTCCAATGTACAAGCCCCCCACAGTCAAGAAAGGTACAGTCACAGCGGCAACTCCATCGCACTTACAGTTTTCTTCAATACTGACAATTGGTAGAAAAGCTCAAGTTAGGGTGAAATTTTGGTGAAATCGGGACCAAAGAGGATGTGAAAAGAATAAAATGAGAGCATTCTGACAGATTAATCTATGGGGGCAAAAAAAAACTGGGTGTGGATGTACATTTGTTAAAACCAATCTTTCTCACCATGTCAACAACAGCCTGGCTTGAGAGAAACTCAAAAACCCCATCACTAGCGATCACAAAGAAGGAATGCTTTCTTCGAAGTTCCACAACCAAAACTTCAGGTACCGCTGAAACACCAATTTGTTCAGCCACACTGTCACCAATGCTGCGAGTGAAGGCTGTGCCTGGATACATGCCATTGGCCACCCATAAGCGTGGTGGATCACCATCATCATGGCCCTCCCCTCCCCAGCATTGCACATTAGGGTCCTTTAAGCCCTCAAGCTGATCCAGAGTCATAACACGAGCACCAGACAATTTTACTCTAGCGCATTCATCTGCACGGTACGGCGTCTGATCGCTCGAAATGTCCTTAGCTATGAGCTTCTTCCCTCTTCTCACAGCCAGGACTGCACGTGAATCCCCAACATTTGCAACATAGATTTTACGGCCTCTGACCAGAACCGTGATCGCTGTGGTCCCACTCATTGAATCATCCACCTTATTGTAGCGATGCAACTGTGCATTTGTGGCCAAGAAGGAGGAGTGATAAGCCTGGACCACATCAGTAGGGTAATGTGGATCCTTGAGTAAAGTCTCACACAGATGCTTCTTCACAAACTGTGAGCAATGCGCACCGAATTCACCATGCCCATCAAAGACTCCAAAGAAATGAGTGCTGGGATCACCACCAAACTCTGAGCGGACACAAAAACTGTCCTGGTTTGCTTTCTCAAGTGCTTCTGGATAGTACCCTCTCTGTGTCAACACCGAATAGTGAAGATCAAAACTCCCTGCCAGAACTCGAACCTGGCGGGAGCCATTGGTCTGCAGATCAAATGGACTGCTGCCAATGGGAAGAAGAAGAGCATCATCATCCACATCAAGGTCCAATTCACTCAATGCCGGGATGCCATCAGCATGTGTCTTGGAATATGGCGTGTTTTGGTAGAGGATACCTGATTTTGATGACCTATTGTGCGTTGTCTTCACCTTGGGTACAAATCCTACTGCAGGCTTGTTCCCTGCTTCTTCTTGTTGGTCCTCACCATCGATGATGGCAGCATTGGAAGCTGCGTGTCTGGGTTTAGGGCTTTTTGCAGCGGGAACTTCTGACGTGCTCTTAGAACGTTGAATTGATGCTGGGGTGGTGGTGGTGGTGGTGATCTTCTTCACCTTGTCGGCAATTGTGGTGGTGCTGATGCTTCTCTTATGTTGCTCTTGTAGTAGTAGTTGTCCAGACTTGTGCGTGCTTGCGCTTCGCAACGGAACCGGAGGTCCCCAAGCGTCTGTGTCATGGCTGCCAATCAAGTGTTTGTTATCACTTCTTGCAGTTGCATGCCGGGGGATATCGTCGTCATATCCTTTCGAGTTGAAGCATCCCATGATGATGAAAGAAGACAAAGGATGGAGGAAAAAGGAGTGTTAAAATCAGAGTACAACAGTAGTAGAAGAGATTGGGGCTGGTGGTAATGGTGGCGTATTTCTTCTTCTTCCTCTTCTTCTTCTTTCCTCCTCCCCCTTCCGCCGCATATTTCCTTCCTCCTTGCTCTTGACATACCCCAGAAAATACTTCGACGACCGCCTCCTCTTCCTCCTCCTCCTCCTCCACCTCCTCCTCTCTATCTTGTATTCTCCTGTCGACTGAAGAAGAATCTGCTGCTACTCCGGGGCTAAGAATTTCTCAGCTTAAAATCTTTGCACCTACGATCTCGTTGTCTATCCACAATGCCCTCAAGTTCTTTGCCAAAATCAGAGCGCAAGAGAGTGATCGGCACTCGCAAGAGTGTGATCGGCATTCGCGAGAGAAAGAGACACACACACTCGCATCGCCGAGCGTAGACGCAGACGGGCGGGATACGGTCCCGGAATCACTCGGCATACAGACATACGAACCTGGACGTTGCGCATGAATACGTATCTACGATCATTGCATTGCATGGGCGACGTACACACACGATCGGGCCACTGCGGATGAATACACACATACATACATACATACGATCAGCGGTACTACGCGTACATACATACGGATCCCGTATTTTTCGTAGACATATACGATTCCTATTGCCGCGCAGAATGAGAACGGGATTCCGTTTCCGGTGTCAACCCCCCATACCTGCCCACCCCCCCCCTTTTGTCCTTTTTAGCAATTTTGTGACCCTCGTTTTTATTTTATTTTTAATACAAAGAGTTATGGATTTACTTAGGAGTGCACCGACCAAGATTATTATTATTATTATTTAATTAATATTGGCTCGGCCTCATCCTGTAAGAGTCAATGATCCTTCCAATTTTCCAATGGCCCATATTTTGGGGTGGAGGGGGGGGTCTTGACCCTTGACCCTTTCCATGACCTTGGGTTGGGTAGGAACATATCCCATGGCCATGGGCAAATAGTTGGATGGCCTTGACCCTTTCAATGACTTGGGTTAGTAAAATGATGGGCCCTAGGGAAGAAGGCAAGGCCTTGACTTGTTCCTTGACTTGGGGTTAGCTCTCTCACCATGCTAGTTGCAACCATTAATCAACTCAAGTTAGAAGCACCCCCATATTGGTTGGGGGGGTGGGGAGGAATGAATGCATTCATTCATTCATTCATTTAAGTGCATTCATTCAGTTCTTGGGTATTCAAGTCACTCTTAATTAGACTTGTTGATTGTAGCTGAATGGCAATTAGTAACTACCCATTATGCAATGTTTTGCTATTCAAGGGTAGGTCACCTTTCTTCAATATGTCCCTATGTTTTAATGTTGTATCATGTCTCTTTTGAAAATCACTAATAAAAGAAAGTCCAATGGAAAAACTTTCAAGTACTTCAACCAAGTTTAAGTGTGCCAACAAAATGGCAATACTATTTTATGGGGGGGGGAAGCAAAGCCAAAAAAAAATCCTTTTAAGCCCCCTTTCACCCCCCCCCCCCCACCCCGCCACCATCCTTTCTTTTCAACATCAACCAACAACAAAAAAGCTCGGCGTCCTTTCCATTTACTAATTAAAAATTTCATGCTCTCCTTAGTACACGGAAGTAGGGCTAATACTTTGCTCCATAAAAGATCCCTCCAACGTAGCACTGGATAGGCTTGTTACTCGTAACAACAGACTCCCCCCAAGGATCCCCCAAAAAAGGATTGCCATTAAAGACATGGGTCTTTACCCTCAGCTGTGTAAACCCTAAACCCTAAACCCCAGACCTCCGTCTCCTTATATGCTTGTGATAAAAGTGCTTGCCCAAGCATGATCAACATCCCAACCAAATGTTTTGTGCAATTTATTTCTGGATTTGTTTAAGGCAAGGATATTGTGTTTAGGTTCATTATAGCACCCACCCTTGTTACATTAGAGAGGAGTTCAAGTGCTGCCTCACATTGGCAGCAAGGAAAACAGCAGAAAAGCAATACAGGAATGAACTAGGAGATGATGGATAACAACTCCCAAAAGCTCCTTCTTCTTCCAATTTTGGCTTCACCTTCTTCATCATCATCATCATCACCATCTTCTTCTTCCCTTTCCAGCAAAATTGTTTGTTATATGACTTGCATGAGTATCATCCTCTTTCCTCTGGCTCTTTGCTCAGTTACTTGATTGACACTTTGTCATAGCACAAAAAAGCACTTGGATCCTGTAAGGGCCTAGTGTCGGGAAGTTCTTTGAGTTTTTATGGAACTGGTGGTTGTGGTTAGTTAACCTTTCAAAGTTTCATACCCAGCTCGTTCTACCTCGTTAACATTTTAAAATTTTTTATGGTGCATTTACACTTGATGTTAACTCAGTGTTAAACGAAAATCAACTAGTATCGTACATAACAAGCAATGTTAAATAGGTGATAGCTTAATGTTAAGTGAATGTTAAGTGAATGTTAGCTTAACATAAAATCTTCATTGTAAGTAGGTTTAAGTCCTAAATGACTGAACATGATGTTAGGGGACTCAACACTAGCATCCCTAACACCAAGTGTGAACACATCTTTAGAGTCAGCTGGTTTTGGGTCTTCAATTTTTATTTTGTTTTAACCAGCTGAGTTTTTAAGGGTTTGAAATATTCAAAGGTGATTTTACAAGTTGATTTTTTAAGAGAAACTTAGTTAAGTATTTGACCCAATTTTCAATAAAAGTTTCTGATCTCACTATATTCCACTAATTGTTAAGTTTCAAAGAGTGATTTTTTAGTTTGGGTTTTAAATAAAATTGACCAATTACATGAACTTAAGAATTGGTAAAACCCATGATCGATGAACTTTCTCCAATTATAAACCTAATCAAGGTCACTTATTTAAGTTGACAAGAGAGACAAAAAAAAAAAAACAAGTATTTGAGCTTTCCTTCAATAAACGTAATACAAAATCATTTAAAATGAACTTACAATGACAACATTTACAACTTACATAGAGAGACCTATTTCAAATTTCAACAAAACTAACAACTCATTGAAATTTATATTAAAGAAGGCACTTACTACTTACACATTACAAAGGCCTTCGAAATCAACAATGTTTCAAGAATCAAATTAACACTCTCATATGGAACACACTCAATAAAAGAACTTACCAAAAACGTTACAAATCCCCCTAAAATCAACCATGTTGCTACTGCATTTTATGGGAATCTACAAAAGATATTTAAATTATCTACCATGAAGCATAGAAGCTTCAAGTCTAGAAATGTACTTCATTTTCATTAGGGTGTGCAATTTGTATCAGATTAAAGCAAAATTCAAACAAGTTTTTTCTCACACATGCTCCCTTTGTCAAATTTCTTCAACCACGTGATACATTTCTAGATGTTGGCATGGGTAGATTTTATTGATGCATAATGTAATCTATGAAACACTTTGTCATATGAAATGGCATATTAACATACTTTTGATAGTGCATACTTGAAACAAAAGTTATCAAATGGTTCAACCATGTCAAGGTCAACACACAACACAACTAAATTGATAGTCATTGCACAAGTTTGCAAATTGGTGCTATCATCTTTGACATAGGCCACAGTCTTTTATGTAAGTGAAACTTTTCCAAGGATTTTTTAGCTTCACAACCATGGTAGCCCCACTCATATCATGGGCTTCAAACAACCCAACAATAATATGATTGGGCTCATAGTCAGTGGACAAGAAATTAACAACCATCACAAAAAATTGTGCCTTTTAACATCCAAAAATCGAACATGCATGTGGCTAACAAGCATTCAACCAAGGTAGGTTGAACATATTTTATCAAAGTTTTATTCACCAATCAACAATGTTATCTTGTGAATGTATGAACATTAGTGTGAATAGGTGAATGGGATGGAGTCTTTTTAAGAATTGTTTTTTTACATCAACAAAATATCCAAAAATATTCCTTGCCACATAGGATAAAATCTCTACAAATGTGAAAGAATATTTCAACTTGTGGCCATGGATGAAAATTTTGGATGAAAATATAGTTGGGTGAAATTTTAAATGAAAGTTGACAATGGATGAAAATTATTAGTGAAAATTGGACAATGAAGGGTTAATTTTGGAAAAGTGGACACATAACATTAACATCATTGAGCAAACAAGCTTTCATACAAGTGGTTACAATGTACCTCACTTGCCCAAGGCTCTTATCATCATCATGACAAAATCCATGCAAATGCAAATAAAAAAATTGTGAATTGTTAACTCATTTTGTTTAGGGTTTTTAAGTAGACCAAATATGAAATTATCATTTTGAAATCCACACAAAATTACTTTACCCTATCCTATGACTTTACCCTAGACCAAACATTCAAAACCCTTCATAACATTCATAAAGAATTTGCATAACTTGCCTCCTATGAAATTGGGTGATCATTAAACGCCTATCCTTTATGTTCATGCATAGGTAATTCCCATTACCAAAGTGGGGAGCCATAACAACATACTTACTATCAAATTATTAATAAATGCAATCATTGTTACTTTGATACAACAAATATGACAAAGCACATTTCTCCGCCACCACTTGAATTGCTATTATATTCATACATGTAGGATTACACAACATTGGCATGAACCACATATGACTAGTAATGCCCAACCTTTGTAAATCTACTTATGCATTTGTAATTGTAACAATACATGCACAAAATAGAAATTGACACATAAATAAAATATTGCCCAAGCTTTACCAAAGCTACTAATTGTTCTAGCAATCCCATTATTTGATTTTAGGTTTTTTTTTAAAAATTCAACACATTTGTGATGTAAAATTTGAAGGTAAACACAGTTGCAAATGGAATGGAACTTGATGGGTTTTGTTCAACAAATGTTGTCCTTCAACTATGGGTAATGGGGATCGTGAACTCTCACACATTTCCAACATTGTTGTTTACCATCATGATAAGGGTCATGAAATTTTGATGCAAGAAACTAATAGAGAAAGCTTTGCCATAACTTGCCATTCATCCAACTATAGGAAATGATGATTGTCGCAACCCTAGCCTTGGGTTTACGACCAAGGCAAGGGCTTGAAAATGTGTAGGCCAAAACGGAAGCCCGGGAGTCACATCTCATGCTTTTGGGAGTGTATGAGAGTGTGAGGGAATGAACCCTCACACTTCCAAGTGAGTTTCCATTTTGGGAATTAGAATATCGATGGACTCCCAAATTTTCAAAGAGCAATTGCAAGGGCCAAAACCTATTGGATTGAAAAGTTCCATATATCATTGGAAAAATCTGGGAATGTCGATGTTTAAAATGAGCTTGTGTGACCCATTTGGACACTTCTAACATAAGTTATGGCCAAAAGAAGGGCCGAAGATTCATGACCATTAAAAGTCAAGAATTGCCCCAATTTCCTCATGTTTAGGTGGCATGAAACATACCATTAAAAAGATCTTGACAAGGGCTACAACTTTGCTTCAAAATTCATCTCAATTAGAGGTCTTCACATAA
This sequence comes from Sphagnum contortum, assembly GCA_963920785.1. Classification (NCBI taxonomy): domain Eukaryota; kingdom Viridiplantae; phylum Streptophyta; class Sphagnopsida; order Sphagnales; family Sphagnaceae; genus Sphagnum; species Sphagnum contortum. The sequence goes on along the minus strand of OY987284.1, from coordinate 1,305,421 downwards.
AGTTATGGGCCCCCAAAGTTGCGGAAGTCTTAACTTTGGGAATTTCAGGACTCCCACTTGGGAGTCCTGGGACAAAATGACATTTGGGTGCTGGTCCCATGCCCAGGCACAAAGTATACTATAAGGGGAAGGTGGTGGCTTCCCTCAAGTTCGGGTTGTGCTGAGTTTTATGAATTTGTGGTTGCTCGTGGCTCGTCTGTGCATGAAAACATTCCAACTACGAACTAACCAACTTGTTGTTTAGTTTGTGCAGGTCCATGTGAGTAATTGAATTGCTTTTCAATCTTCCTAGTCCCATCCCAAAGTTCCAGCAAGTCCTTTTACCCCTGAAGTGTTGCAAGCCAAGGAACGTGCCCCAACTTCTTCTCCTTCTGTTGTTTTCACATTTGGATTTGCAATTGAATCCATCAAAGAGCTTGGGAGTGCATCAATGATCCCATGTGGTTAAAGACATAAACTCCACCAACATGTAGATTTTTTTTTTGCAAGATCCATCATTGCAAAACCCGTTTTGCAAAAAATACACACACCTTTTGATCCAAAAAAAATGCAACAATGACCCACAACAATTGTTGGAAAATAATGTGGTGATGGACCTTCCAAGATGTTGTTAGAAACATTCAAATTTTGGACATAAGCAAGGTTATTTGCAACAAAATAATTATTTACAACATTATTTGACAATTCCCAATTAGGATTTGATCAATTTCACTAAGGCATTTAAGACATGATTAAAGTCATATTACAAGTATTAATGCACAATTGACTAGTAACTTTTGATAGTTGATTTTATGGTTGCATTAATGTCAACTATGATTATTAAAAATCAGCAAATATTCATTTCTCTAAATTAATATGATTATATTAATTTAATTTAAGTTGATTAAAAACTATCAAGATTATTGAAACATAATTAGGGATGTTTAAAATTCGATTAAAATACTAAAATTGATTAAAATCAAATATAGTTTGTAAATTAAAATGTGGATGATATGACATAGCTAGGATTTTATTAAGCCCATTATGGCAAGAGAATCTAAATTTTGCATGATGTTTTGTAAGCAATAGAAGTTGTGATAAGCACATGAATTTTATCAAATATGAAAAGCCCAATCAAAAGGTTTGTGTTTATTGTTCATCACAAAACATTGAAGGAACATTTTGGTTCAAATCAACTAAATTCAATTGGTGCAAAATGGTACAACATTTGTTCAATTAATTGTTACATTTTAAATTTCCATTTCATTAAGTAAATGGACTCCATATTAAGAAATCTCTACATGGAATCGACACAAAACACCATTTACTTAATTTTTCATAACATCAATTAGATTTTCAAGTTATACAACAATCCAATATTTTCCACATTTTTCTAATTTTATGTCAAAGTAGTGCTTTCAACAAAAGTGTTTTATGTAAGCAAAATAATATTTTAATAAGACCCCAAGACATATAAATTAATGCAAATTTTGAAAATGAAAAGGAACACATGTCCCTATTTTTTCCATATAGGAGGAAGGATAAAACAAATCTCTTGTTAACTTCTTCCAATTTAAGGATAGACCTAATTTGGACCATAACCTCATGGACCTAGTTGTACTCCACTTGGCTTGAAGGTCTTTTTTCACATATATGTGAAGTTTGTTGATTTACAATGTTGAAAATAATTTTTACTTTTAATTTAGATTTATCAAAAATATCAAATATCACATAAGGATACATCTTCTATTCATTTCACCACATGTGAAGAGTTTTGTATTCATCTTCAAACATTTTCTTCATCATAAATTGCAAGAATTTGTCTTTAACAAAAAATAAAGCAAATTTTCCATCATGTTATTCATCAGCATGTAACAACATTTATCATTTAGGACTTATGTTTTGTGAGAAAAATCTTTTCAATTGATGATTTTAAGGTTCAAATGTTTCTAAACACAATTAAAAAAAAAAACATTAAAACATATTAATCAAATCAATCTACAACTTCAATAGCTTTGTCCTTCTAATATGTTGTGCCACCTACACAAACATTTTGAAAAATGGGTCCAATGTAAAATGTAATGGTATTTTGAGCATTTTTTCCCCAAATTTTAATAAGAAAAATAAAATGGGCTTTTAACATGTTCATGTTCCATTGACAAATTATATGTCAATTTTCATTGAATTATTGTGTTTTCTTTGAAGGTATCAATACAAATTGTGTTCACATCTTAATCATTACTAAAATGGCATCAATAAGTGAATCTAACAACAACCGATAACCATGACATTGGTTTAAAACAAATAAGTAAGAAAGAGAAAAAACACCTTTAAACATTTGTTCATATTTGTTGTAATCTTGCATTACCAACAAACACCATCATCAAAGCATAGCTTGTGAAGGTGCTTTGCAAAGGTGTCATAGTTTGTAACATAGATTTTTTTTGGGGGAGGGGTGAAAATATTAGAATGACTTTTTGAAAGACATAAAAGCCAACAAGGTTTGGAAAGAAAGAGTGTTTAATGCAAATTGAGTTGACAATCAAATCTAGCAAGATAAACTTAAGTTCATTGTCAAGGAAATTTGTATCACAAACATAGTAATTACGATTATTGTATGAAAGTAAGACATGAAATGAGATGTTGTGAAGAGAAGTTGTTGGTAAATAATGCAATAGAAATAAAAATCATTTGGCTAATTGCACATTGTAGTAGATGTCACAAGATTGAGGAGAGGACATAAGTTAGATCACAATGTAGAGACCCCAAATAAATAAGTAAAAACTTTGCATTTTTGTGAAGAAATGAGAAGGTTGAAAGAAAGCGCCATGAAGAAGAAAATTATGGGTTCATTTATAAGAAGGTCTCCTTGGAGTTTGAAGCAATGAGAAATAGAAGAAGGATTGCTCCACCTTTGAGCATAAATGTGTGTTTGTAAAATAAGGGTTCCACATCCTCAAAAGGGAGGTGTTAGTTGTAAATCAATGTCGAGAGGTAACACGAAAGGGAGAGAGTCATATTTGAATAAGAAAGCTTGATGGAAATCATGGTAGAATGGTTGGATGATCATCATGATAGTGTAAAAGTGAAAATGTATGTAATTGTCGGAGGTATTGCTATCCAAGTGTATTTTGGCAACACACCTTGTTATGAAAGAATGGAGTGTTTTAGGACATTGGCACCTTCATTTTGATGCTCAAAGAAAGAGGCAAGAGTTGAAGGAGTAGAGACTAGAGACAATCACTTTCAAATGTGTTAAATATATTGAAGTTATCCTTAAAGTCACCCTGTCTTTGAGCCTTTGTTTGACCTTGTAATTGGTGTATCATCCATCCTCGGTTTGATCGTACCCAGAAAGTAGGTGAAACTGAGTACTGTTTAATAAAACTGGGCATCAGTTCACATGATACTTTTCTTACAATACTTTGATTTAAGTAAATAATATGAGCAGCAATGAAGGTGCAAGTAAGGCAAATCCAAAACAGGGGGTGAAACTCATGCGAGGATCAATCTAGGCGATCAGAAACCCAATTTGGTCCTCTTTTTCTTTCTTTCTTTCTTTCTTTCTTTCTTTCTTTCTTTCTTTCCCTCGTGTATTTTTTTATCTTAACTTTTTGATATCGTCCCCAGTTTTGGCAAAACTTTTCACATAACTTTGCACACAAACCCTAAAAAGAATTAAATTATCGAGCAAAATAGATTTGCAAATCTAAAGTAGAATTATTTATTTGCCTTTGGGATTATTTTTTGTTTTTATACTAAACTTGATTTAGAGCACAAACTCAAATCTACAAATTCTCCGGGTGGGGTCTCGATGAAGGACTAATACGGTTATTGCATAACTCGAGATTTGATCGATCTATTGGCATTAATCGTAAGAAGAGTTCCCTCCAATGGTCGAAGGTCTCGGTAATAATACTCGGCCGCAGCCTATAGGGTTTTTGTTAATTATTATTTTTTTAAAATATTTTTTAAAAATTAAAAAAAAATTGCCTTTGAAATCATGTACACAATAATATTTAATGAAGTGAGAAATTTTTTGAAATAAAAATTATATTCACAATATTATTATTATTATTATTAACAAAGGGTTCATTTGCCATTTATGTGCCAAACTTAGGATATAGGGGGGTTTTTCAATCACGAAAAATAAAGAGGTTCAATGGAAAATAATGGCAAGTAAGTAAGTAAGTAAGTAAGTTTTGTACATTTCCGGTTGTCGAATTTATTTTGCTTTCTCCCGTTGCAAAAAAGCCCTTTGTACCGCGTGGTCCCTAAAAATCAAATTCAAAAAACAAATATATTGTTTTCACAATTAGACGACCCCTTTTGAAAGTAACTAGGGTTTTCTATGTGCAATCCCAAGTTTTTTTTTTTTTCTTTTTTTTTTCTTTTTTTGGCTGGTTATATATAGCCATAAAAGCTATATTAAAAAATTAAAAGTGCTAAAATCAAGTTTTCTTTAAGATTTTTACTTTAAGCCATATTTTGACCAAAATTTTAGGAAATTTTGCCAGATTTTTCTATACATGGTTCGCGTAAGTAAGTAGCCAAATTTGGCTAAATATTCTTGTAAAATCGTTTTCCATTTGGGCTACCTCACAAAATTGACCCTAAAAATTTATTATTATTATTATATATATATAATTTTTTATTTTTTTATTTTAAAAAATAAAAATAAAAATAAACACCGGTGCGACAAGTGAAGAATACTTCTTCCCAAGCAAAAAATACTCGACTTAGGTTAAAACTTTTCTAAAAACTGGATTTGAAAGAGTGTTTGGCAATAAGCTTACAAAGCGAACTTCGTTTTGCATATCATCCTCGGTCACCTTCTTGGGGAAAACATAAGCCTTTGGTTCCGGGCAAGGAAGCGGGCTCTCATAATCCACATTCTCGGGGTTCAATAACTAAATAATCACCCATGCAAAAATTGAAAATTAATGGATTAATTACTTTATATTTATGGAATTTTTTTTAAAAAATCTGTCCATCTATATAGATAGATAGACCCACTTGGATGATAAGTGTTTGTTTATTTGTTTGGATGGATGGATGGATGGATGGATGTGACCGTGCTGGGCTATCTATTCAAATGAAAATTTCACAATTGGGGGGGTCCATACATAAGAACTCTGAAGTGTTAAAGCACACTGCAATTGGAATAGTATTGGGATGGGGGGTGGGGGGTGACATTACAAGAGGTTTTGATTAAGTATAGCCAACAACAACTAACACAGTGGAACCCTAATTTTTTCCAGTAGGTAGGGTTTACTACTGGGAAAATTAGGGTTTCCAAAAGTTTTAACCCTAAATCTTGCTTGTATGGGAGAAAATGTGCAAATTAGGGTTTCCAAAAGTTTTAACCCTAAATCTTGCTTGTATGGGAGAAAATGTGCAAGTGAAGATCAGGAAGAAGCAGCAGCAGCAGACCCTGAATGGATATTTCACAGGTTCTTGCTTTGAAGAAATGGGTCTGAAATGTTCCCAGTGACCACAAGCTCCTGAGAATGGTTTTACTTCTTTGCAAGGTACTCTCTCTTGAGCTTCCTTCTCTTTCCTCTGCACATCATCAAATCACTCACACAAAGAAAAGCCCAAAACGGTGAATTAACCCTTTTTTAGTTCACTGAACTAGTGAATATGATGAAAAGGAATGTGAATCTAGATTTTTCATGAGATTTTCTGATTAGAATTTTTTTTTTCCTCAAAGCAGAAATCCTGTCAAAGTGTTGTTGGCCCCAGATCTGAGTTGAAATTTGGGCACCTTTCCATATTCAGTTGCAGAAAGTATCTCAGCCTTTTTATTGAACCCACCAATTGGAATCTGAAGAAATCTCCATTCGCCAAGTTTAACCCCATCATATGACCAAATAACTCCGACACCCAATTTTGGTAGCAAGTGGTTGAATTCTAATAAAACAATCCTTCAACCCTACCTGAGCTTGAAATTTTGAATCCAAAATTATTCATTTGAGGTTTTTGATTAAAACAGGGAAAATGATGAAAATTCACTTGAGTTTAGGTTTCAAAAAACATTGAATCGATTCTTTGAGTCCAACAGATGTGCACAATTAGTGTTGGGTGCTACTACTACTACCCACCTTGTTATGGTGGAAGTTCATGTCATTGTATGATGACTGAAACGTTGCCCGTTCATGGAATCCATCTCTATACTTGATATATGGGTCATTTCTATCCATCTCAAGCACTAGATGATCCCACTCCTCTGGCACTTGAACTCGAGAATATTCCACACTGCCAAAAACACAAACATAAACTAAAAATCTCAGTTAAAGGTAGGCTACATCAGAAACAAAGGTTTTCTCTTCATGATTTCCAAATTCAAAGAGTCAAGTGACCCATTCTACTTTGGAATTCTGTGAATATTGATCTCTTGACTTGGTGCATCGGTGTCTTCCATTTGGTGTCTACTTCGTACCCAAGAACCTGAAGTAGTAATTAGGCATCAGAGAAGCACTTTCTACAGGATTGCTGAATAAGATCCATTGTACCCACAATGTATGAATCATGCATGATATAATCTGGAAGCCAATAGCTACGAAACCCATAATAGATCCAAATATTCACTACCCATTAAGGATTCTTCAGTTGGTTTTTTTTTCTTCTTCCTTTCTCTAGGTTTGCATACTTACCATTAATCTCAAATGGGTCTGTTGTATGTTTGTTTATCCTCATGAAAATCAACTCAATATTGTCCACATAGGTACGTACCCCAACTTTCCAGTATTTAGTGTGGGTTGGAATTTATGTATAAAAAAGTGCTATGCCTCAACATGGATGCACAACTCTTGTCTAAACAAAGACAAATGGAGAATCATGTTCAATGTGTTGTGTTCCTTTACAGGTTAGTTAGTGCCAGAAAAAACTGCAATGTGTTTTTTGTTTCGTGTTTTCTTCTAATAATATTGCATAGTTGGTTTGGCAAGGCTTGGAAGTTGGGAAGCCCATACTTGTAAAATGATATATCTGTTTTGTATGGTTGAGGATTTTTCTTGACAAGGCTTGGATGCCGGAACCATCCACCACCTTGCCTTGCTGGAAAATAGTCCTTAGCATTTGGTGCTGCAAACTGAATTGAATGAAGTTGAAAGAAAGCATCATACAAAGCTTTGAAAGCATGAGAGAGAATGCAACTGCGGTCTGATCCAGTGACAAGTTTTTTGAAAATTTGTTTGTCATAAATAAATTCATGATCCACACATACGAATTCTTCTGGATCTGAAAATCTCTAACATCAACTACAATCAGGCTCTGTCCTAAATCCTAGCTCATATACATCCTACAAGACCCATTTAAAGTATCGTTGCAATTTAATGAGAAAGCCAAACCCAATTCAATGGGCTTTCTTCATTATTTACTTGGATTTTCTTTACTTTCACCTTAAGAGTGACTGACTACAAAATGTTGATATTGGCAGTCTTGGCTTGACTAGGCTATTTCACATTTGAGGGGAACAACATTTAGGTGAAAACTGAGATAAAATTCAGATGGGTTGGCCAGCCTGCCAGTCACATTAGGAGGTACAAGTTTAACAAAATTACATTTGTTTCATATAACGTTTCCCATCGGGTGTTGGCACGAACTGTTTTTGGGTTTGATGGAATAGGCTTGTTGACCATAGCGTGCGGCGCCATTATTGCAAACTTTGATATTGCAAGGAACTCAAATCAAGAATTTGTATGTGTAGTAGAAGTCACTCATCTCATGAGTATGGTGGGCTACATGTGACATATACTTTTTGCAGTAAGACACTGAGTTGCAAATCTTTTTGGAAATCCCTGCCTGACAAAGAGAACACCAATTTGTAGATGAGAGAGAGACAGAGAGAGAGTCACTGGCTGCTTTGACTAAAACTTCTTGCACAGAAGGAAAGGAGACTACTTTCTCACTCTAGATCAAGTACACAGTAACTTCGAAGTTTGCAGAGGACCAAACAATTTGCTAATCAAACTTATGCTAGTTGTTTACATACGCTGGTGTGCGAAATTATCAGAATTTATAAACTTTTTATCAGTTGTATACAACAGTTTTTTGAGCTCCAGAAATCAAATTTTCAAAATAGTTTGTCTTTGTTGAAAAAACTTTCAAGATCCATCTCAACATTTACTGTTTTACTCGTGTATGTGAAATTACAAGCCAAAAACTTGTGATGAATCAGGAGTCAGGAACTGTACATGACAAGGAGTTGAAATAACCGAGAGATCCCACGACTTCTGATTGCAAGCAAGCTATGCACAATAGTAGTAACAGTGTTGCAAACTTGCATCAGTGCTCTGGACTCCCCCAAAACTCGTAAGACAAAAAATTTCCCAATCAGCTTCAGAATGCCACCACATTCAGAGGCTCCAACATTCTTCTACCACATAAAGTCCATTCCATTATGGATTCTTAATACTTCCATCAACCCCATAACCCGAAACAAACAAAAAGGAAAAGAAAACAGAATAGCAATAGGGAAGATGAATCCTCAAGTGACCAAAATGTGTACATAACCCCTTTGTTTCTAAGATTTGTGAAGAGAAAACACTTTGACCCAAAGCCAACAAAAAATCGGACTAGGATTCAATCATCTCACCACCAATAGAGGACACAAGAAAGTTTTTTGGGTTGCAATTACAAAACTTGGGTCTCGAGAATAAATGTCTCACCAACAAAGACAAGAGAGGGGAAGGGGAGAATAATCAAGATGATGATAGTAAGAAGCCCATTGCCAAGTGAAGAAGTGGGTGCTTTGTTATGTGACATGTTCTTGTTGCTGGTAAGTCCTACTTCATGTGATTCAGATGGCTATGGCAGTTAAGAAAGGATTGGCATCTTGGCTGAAACTAGGACACACCCTTTCCTCCTAACAATAACTGTAAAATCCCATTTGGATTTGTTAGGGTTTAGGGTCAAGAATGCTCATTTTTCTTCTTAATGGATGGGTATGGACCCTTTTTTTTTGGGACAAACTCCTTCCTTCTTCTTTTTGCCTTGACCAAGTATTTTTAAGAAAATTTCAAAGACCAAGGCAAGGTATTATTAGTTTTATAACACAAACATTATTGACCAATTCTCAACATGCTTGTTCTCATAAATTTGAGAATAGTAGATTATCTAAGGTGAGTCTCACAAAGTAGTTATGGGAATTTTCTTAATTATTAAAACAATTTTTGGATGAAATCAACAAGGTGTTAACAATTACTATTGTACATTGTCGAAGTTCAACATCTCTCTCAAAATTTTAATCATCCCCCAAAGTTCATGTGAATCTTCAATAACTTTTTTCTCCCTAATTTCTTTCTTCACCCTTTTTGAATTGCAAAACTCTTTGGCAAAATATTTTCATTCAATTAATCCTAACCCCATTTTTTGTTTTATCATTGGGTGTAGCTTGTGTTGAGATTGAAAATGTATCTAGAACTCCGCACTAAAACCTTGGCCTTTATTTTGTGTCATTGTAGGTCCCCGATTTCAATAATTGTTTTGTGGTTGGTAGGAATCATTTTTATGTTGAAAATTAGTTCTAGGCTTGATTTATTTGTTGAGTGAAAAATGTAATTTAAAGTGTGCATGGGACATTGATAAAAATGCGCTACTCAACAACACATTTTGACAAAAAAAAATGTAGGCTATTAATAATCCCTCAAATGTGTGTGACAAATCTATCAATAAGGCTAATACCCTAACTTTTTTCCTTCCTTTTACATCACCTCAAGTATTGACATTTTGAAAGGTATGGAAAGGGTGGGATCTAAGAGTGAATTCTAACACAAGTAATATTTGAAGATCCGAATGTCACTTTGGATTTCACTAAATATTGATGCCCAATTGATACTTGGACTAGTTTTCAATATTTGCCCAATGTTGGTTTTTGCCTTAGAGTTAAGCCTACAAGATCTTTAAGAATGGGGATTGATTGATGATCTCCCAATGGTGGCTACAAGGTTGTTGGATGGATTCTATGTCCTTGAAAGAAAGGCTAAATAGATGAGGAGTGAAATTTATGTCAAAGAAAATACTAATGAAGCTAAAGTTAGTTGGTTTTGGTAGTAGGGGATGATAATGTAGTCGAGGGTGGGATGATAGTACTACAATAAGGTGTTGGTGTTTGCTTAGCGATGCAACAATGGACTACAAGTTGAAAGCATGTTCAAGTGTAATAGTTTTAGGCACATGTGCAGTCCATAATAGAGAAAAATTAACATTTTGAAAATAATATACCTTTACTAACAAGAACCTTTTGCAAGTTTTCATTAAACATTCGACATTAAAAAAAAATCGATTATAGTTTTCCTTACGGAAATTTAAATTTTTAACAATTAGCATCTGAATTATTATTTTCAATGAATAAATGATTTAGTAAGAAGAACCCATAATTTAAGGTTGAGAAAAAAAATTTGATTATCAAAATCTTTTCAAAAGTCCTCGATATCAATATCATCACATCATACTATCATTGATTCTTAATTCATTAAAGGGCATTATATGAAGGTACATTGAATCCATATTCATTGATTATGGATTGTGACAAGAGTTTTGGTAATCTTTCATAAGTCTATTATGTTATGACAATTCAAAAATAATTCATAAAACTCCTACAATGTGATTATACCATATAAACAATTATAGTGTGGAATCCTTTCTTATTTTCATCACTTTTATTTAATCACATGGTCAATTGCAAATCTCAAAATTTTGCAAAAAAATTGCCATGTGACAACATTTTATGTATAATGTAATGTGATTTCACCCCATGGTGATGCAAAAAGGCGAAATGGTGGTGATGGCAATGAGTTGGTGTATGTTGAGCAAAACTTGTTGCAATAGGTAATGGTGATGGAGTAGAAAGGCATGCAATACTAATAGAGCTATAAAGAGATTTGAACAATGGCATCAATGGCAACTAGAATTAGGAGAAGTGAATTTAGAGGACTTCAAGGGCTTAAAAAAAAATGGGTGTAGGAGAAAATCTTGATACATGAATTGATGCAATTAGAAATGCTTCAAAATTAACTCTAGGTGAAAAAGGTGCATATATAAGGGATGTAGAAGTAACATTGGTTGTGAAGGAATAATATTAATAATAGTAATTGAAGCAATAGATGGAGGAGAAATCCCATGCAATTGCACCATCTTAGTCATCAAGTGTTGATTTGTGCAATTGACATGTAATGGCATTTTTTTTAAAATTTAAATTTAAATTATTTTTTTAAAAAAAGGAATAGTTGAAATACATTTGCTACCATCATTTTTTATGCTTGAATGAAAGAAAATGCACTTGATTTCAAATGCTTTTGAAGCTCTACAAAATTGTTTGTTAGGTCACATTATTTATGGGCTTGGCTTCTTGGCAATTTAGAACATACATGAGAATGTAAAGAAAGAAAAAGAGGGATGGGTGGCAAGAAAGTTGTTGGGTTGTGGTAGCAATAGTAGTAGAAGTGTTAATAGGCAATTTGAAAGGGAGTGAGGGGGTCAATGGGTTTGTGGCACAATTTGTAGTTCTAATTTGGGAATTGATTTATCTTTGGTCAAAAATCAAGTAATTTTCGAACCCAAGTATAATTAATCAATTTTTTTTAAAAAAAATTCCAAGGTTGTACTTAATACCTTGTACTTAATTTAAGGACATCATTTAAATTAATTTAATTCCAATTTTAGATTGGGTATTTCTTTTGCAATTTCATTTCAACCTCCTTGAGGTTGAAATTTGATGATTTTTGAAACATTGCATTTATTTTGGTTTGGGTTTTATCACTTTTAGAGGCATTCAAATTGTGGTTTTCATGAGTTTTTTCTTGGGTAGGTAACATGAAAGTGTGAATTTTGGACAATGTGATAGGATTGTGCTTTAATTTTTGTGCCCAAATTCAATATTATTATTTTTGGTAGCATGGTTTTAAATGAAAGGAACAATAAAATGGGGCATTAAAAGTGGAATATCATGATGCTAAAAGTGTTTTGGGTGTGTGAAAACACTTTTTAATTTGTTGTCTTCCACTTTTCTATAGACATTTAAAAGTTTTTTTTCCTTTATTTGTTATCAAGGAATGAGTTTTTAGGTATGGCCTAATGGAAACTTTTCCACTTGTTGAGACCTTCTCCCTTCCTCACCTTTCCCCATCCCTTCCTTGCCTTTCATGTGGCCAACCCCCTCCCAAGTTTGTCATTTCATTCTCCTCTTTCCCTTCTGTAATCTGGGATTCATTTCTTGGCCCCCTTCTTTCATCCCATTCGATTGTGGCTTGCCAAGTGCATGTAATGAATCTTTGATTACATGTCAAAAATAGGAATGAAGCTTTTCCCCAATGTAATATCCCATGTTTTAATTGTTGGGACCCTTTTCACATGTCATGAGATAACTCACACTAAAGGCATTGTTGGGACTTTTTGGCCATGTCTTCAAGCAACAAGAAGGTTGCCTTGGGTACCTTTTAAGCCCTTTTCCTTCCCCTTTCAACTTGGGCCTAGGGTTGGAAGTCTTGATTCTTTTGGCACATTCCATCTTGGGCTCCTCCATTAATGCATATATTTGCACATCTCAGTTGCCTTAAGGCCAAATATGCAACTTGTTTTTCATTTTCCTTTGGATTGCTTGGCCTAAGACCCATCTAATGTGGCTATTAATTGACATTTTTTTCCTTTGTTCCCATAGTTGAGGTTTTTTCCTCCCCATTTGAGGGGAGTAGCCAGGCATAAAACGACTAGGATGTGTTTATGGTAGTTTCTTAATTTCAAGCAATCAAGAGCAACTTCAAGCTAAACATTTACTTTGCATACATGCCTTCATTATAACACTACCTTTGGGCCTACCTCATTCTAATGGTGTTCCCCCTCCAAACATCCCCCCTTTTCAATCCTCACCCTCTTCATCATATCAAATGAAATCTTGCATTGGAACATGCTTGTGAATAGATATGGGCTTCTAGGTATTTTTGCTCCCTTTGTCCTAGCCCTAACTGCATTGGAAATTTTTTAAGTGTTGCAGGCTATTCACCCTTGGATTTATCCTTATCATGTTTAGATTTCTCAATGGAATTCCAACCATGTATTAGTTTGAACTTCTCCCTAGACTCCTTAAGGCCATCATTCATCCCTTCATTTCATCTTTTAGTTGGTAAAGCTTTCAAGCATGGTATTCAAACACCTTTGAAATTCATTCAATATTAATGATTTGATCATTGGTTATATGAAGTGATCGTCATATCCTTGGGTGCATAGCTTGGACCCTTGGTGTTGTGTGATTATTACATTTGGCCAAACCTTTCAAAGGCATTAGGTTGATCACGAGGGTGAAGTCCTATATCAATTGGTGAACAAGGCCATGTGCTTTTAGTTTTGTAACATATTTTTTACTCATTCATCCTCCAATTAGGTTAGTGTTACAATGAAAAAAAGGTGTGAGGTAGTGGTGCATAAGATTTGAGAATTGTTCATTTCAAATGGGTGGTTTTACATATTAACATTGTGAACACCTTCAACACACCTTTTCATAAAATTAGCATCCAAAAGCTTGAAAATTGTTCATTTCAAGTGGGTGGTTTTGCGTATTAACATTGTGAACACCTTCAACACACCTTTTCATAAAATTATCATCCAAAAGCTTAGTGTGGTAGGCGTTCAATTGTTTAAGTTCATCCCTTTTCATCCACTACTTTTATGCCTCACATTTTTTTTATAAAAGAATTATCACTCATGTCTTGGTAGCTTGGTTATGATCCAATCCTCCATTGGCACACATCAAGTGATCCCGTAAGGGTGCTTCTTTTCACTCTTGTTCATTATTGAGCCTTGCATTGCTCAATGTGCCTCGTCCCTTCCAATTTGTTCCTTTTCGTAGTCAATGACACCCACATCATAGGTCTTGCCTTTGTTGGTCCTTTGGCTTTTGATCATTTTGGAAATTAAAGTTGGGTTTGGTGGGGTTAGTTGTCTAGCCTTGTAAATGTGTAACTTGGTCCCTTTCTACCTTTCATTTTGGTTTCTTTCCTCTAATTAACTTTTGCACCCCTTCACATGGGATCAAGGTTTTTGGAATTCCATTTGGTTCCATCTCTTTCATTCTTCATCTTCTACGTGATGTTTTAGATGAGGATGTGCATCATGCCTCCTCCATCTAACAACTCATGGCCTAGCCTATTATATTTATGGTTAGCCTATAAACTCCATAGGGATTCACCTTTTCAAATGTTCATGTAAATGAGGGTGCATTGCAACTCATGATGTCATTCAAAATCCTTTTGCTTCTATTGCCATAAATGTAGGGTTTCATGTTTTGTATGAATAAATGCATGTCCTCCCATCACCCTCCCTCTAGTTTTCATGTCAACAAGTTGATATTGTGTTCACCATAGATGGGGTTTGCACTTTGGATGTTTTCATCATCATTGATCCCACTTGAGTAGATTTAGTTTCACAAGTTATCATTTATTAGGGTAGGGCCATGATGATGGTGGCTGAAACAAAGATGGGCTATATTGTGATCAACACCATAATGATGTGTTTTTTTCCTTTTATCATAAAGGTATTTGGATGTTTACATCAACAAAATGATAATTTCTTTCATCAATTTGCTAAGATTATGTGATTAACCAAGGGCTCTAGAAACCCTCCTCTATCAATTTTGTGCTCATTTTACAACCACAGAGTGTTGAAAGTTCTACATCTTCCATCTTGAGGAGAATCATAGTTGTTTGGGAGATCTCTCCTAGACTTGGTGCTCTTTCAAATTTCCCACCCATCTCCTTGTCTTATCTCATTCATGCAACATGTGAAGAGCGTAAGACATGTGTTGCTTTGTTGCCCCGCCTTTTTTGCCTACCCATCTGTTTGTTTAATCTGCTTTAGGCGACAAGCAAGAGGTGTAAGACATAGGTTGTTTGTTGCCCCACCTTTGATTGCTCTCTTTTGCAGCCCGCATTTGTGCATTTGTATTTTTGGGTGCTATCATTTGGTTGGACATTGCTCTTCTCTTGTTTCTTCCATTCCCCTTTGGATGGCTGTTTTTTTCAATTAGGTTTGCCAAGGTTTTATCTAGTAGTCATTTCATTGAAACTTTGAAATGGAATCCATTGCTTCCTTGTGGCTTCTGCTAACAAAGCATAAGGGACCCAAAACAAGATGATTGGTAACCATGGGCTTGATTCCATGGAGTAAGGATGAGAGTGAATATTGGTGAAAATTATGTGAAAATTATCTTTGAAACCATTCATGGTCATGACAGCCCACTAGAATCTTAAGCTTGAATTATGAAGCAAAGAGGAGGGTGAAACTTGGTACTGCATGAAAATTATCATTGAAACCTTCCATGGTCATGCCAGCCCAATACAATCTTAAGCTTGAAATATAAAAGTGAGAGAGGCAAAGAGGGTGAAACTTGGGTCCCGCAATAAAATTATCTTCAAATCCCATCCATGATCATGAGAGCCCAGTACAATCTTAAACTTGAAGTACAAAGTGAAAGAGGCAAGGAGTTCAGAATTAAAAAGAGTCCATGGAAGTTAAGAGACAGAGTTCCAGCAAGAGAGCAAAAGCCGAGCTGCCAACCTGAAATACGAGTTGGGGGAAGAAAAAGGAACAACCAACAAAACTCACATCCAAAACACATCTGTTCTCTTTTTAGACAACAGCAGATATTTTGCTGTGTACCCTGGAGTCCAGATTTCTGCACTGCAAGTAGGAAATAGGGTCCTCTTTCTGAGATGAACTGGAAATGGGTTTGCATGTTGCTACAATAAACAATAGCTTTTTCATTCTAGAAAAAACTGCAAGCTCATAAACTAATGCCCTGAAATTGAACGGAAATGTCATAAAACCAACGTCAAAGATGTCGACAAGGTTAGCATTGAAATGGACACAAGTCCTGAGCATGAGCCTTTTTCTATAAACCATGTAGACCCCAGGCAGGCCTTCACAATGTCCTTTCCTAATTCTCACATAATGACAAGACTCCCCATTGCAAAAATGACATCCTGGAGCATAGTGCACCACACTTTTTCCACCATACAGGACTACAGGAGACCATTCATCACTCAACACCTGTGCATCTGCCAGGTAGTAAAGGTCACCTGAGTGGAAGCCTCTACAAAAGGGACGTTTGAAGCCATAGGGGAGGATAGGATGTCCTAACAAATCCAGGGAATAAATATAAAAAGTGCATGCTTCCCCATGTCAAGAATCAGCACAGGGAAAGCATTCCCTCAGGAAGCACGGTTCTTCAAGGACCTGAGTGGTTTACACATCTCCACCTTGTGCTCTGTAGCTTTCCAATCCACCCAGAAAATCAATTACAAAACCCCTGCCAACAGTTATCACTAAATTTCAAACCCTAGAAAACAATCATAATCAAAAGACCCGGAATAGAAAAGCAGCAGAGAAAGGAAAAATAATACATGGAGGAGGGATTTTGCTGGATATATCAGGAAGCTGTTCTTATTGTCAACACAGTTTCATCTCCCTCAGTTTCAAAAGAGAGTGCAAAAAAAGTCAAACAGGTTAACCAGCTGACTTCCACATCTGTTGTGAAATACTTGGAACAAATTTTTGTATCCCTGTCCCACTCTGGAGTGTGTGCCCCCTTTGTGACCTTCCACACTCTTAAAAGAGCATAAGAATCAGGTGCATTTAATGCTGAGAAGGCAATTGTGGCCTTTTTTCAATCATGTCGTACTGAAGCACAAAGTTCTCCTGCAATCATCCAACATGCATCAGACAAAATGACATGTAAGCAATGCTGTGGATCACTCAGAAATCAATCTTGGACTCTTTAAGCTATGCTTGTTTCCATGCTTGTACTTCAGAGTACACAGGAGAACAGGTCAGAGCAAGATGTAATGCACAATGGAGGTCATCTAGAGTCTAGACACAACCAGGTCAAACATATTGGGTGAAGTAAAAGGCTGCACCTTGCGACCAGTTTCCCATATGTTATGATCAAAGAAGTAGTATGACCCTCGCTCAAAAGCATCTGCCTTGACAAATGGCTCCATGTTGGGATCATGAATTAGCCATAATTTGTGTTCTCTGTGAAAAAACCAGCCTCTTTTACACCTGTGTTCATAGGCCCAACTATTAAAAGCTGCTGTAAAACCATGTTTCAAGTACATGATCATAAAGCAAGATCCCACATTGGGTGTTAACAGATGCACAAAGCAAGTCTAGAATTTCAATAAATTGTCTTTCCCAAACACCATCAATATTTCATGCGCATCACTAAAACCCAACATCAACAGAACCTGGTTGCTATAGCAATGACTTAAATTTTCTTGGTCTAATTTAATTTTATCATGTTTGGCGTTTCTTTGGGGCAGAAGAGGAAGCCCAGTGACTACTTACAACTCATCAGCTGCATACAGTTGAGCCTCATCGTTAGGCATGCTGCAAAAGACAGGAGTCACACAAAATTCTCAAATCACCAACAGAAAAAGTTGACATGCACAAAGATTTGTTATCAGAAGTTGGGTCAGAATGCCATATATAACTGTTGGTCTTGGAAGTTCTTGCAACTTCTAATTGTGAAGATTGCATTGAACAAAAAACTAACAAATTGCAACAACGAAACATCAGCCAAAAAAAAAAAAGAAAAAGCAGCCACCATTGATCCTATCAATTCACCTGTAAAAGATGTAAAATAGAGTGTCTTGCTGGAACTTGCTGAAGTAGCCTGGCTGTATACACCATAAACAGTAATACCATGAGTTGTGGGTCACAAACGTACTCATTCAGCACCACCAGTAAAACAGACTGAGCTACGCAATATCTTGAAGCACAAATATAACTGTGTCTATCAGCATTTCTGCAAATGAGTGAAATAATACATAGACATCCTTGGAAGTGTAGTATGTACCACTGAATCCAGGAGGTGGGTACAACAAAACTTTCCATGCAGGAAGTACTACTAAATGGAGAACATTCACCATCCCTCAAACAGAAAGAAGAAAGGTACCTGTAATCGGGGTGCTTCATGAACGTAGCACTGAGGCAGTGTGAACTCTGGTTCACCCCGAGTGGGGGCCTCAGCCCAAGGAGATGCAAAGGTTTTGTACAAATTTTCTCTTGAGTTGAGGTTAAGTCCTAATGTGGTCAGGTCAGTCCCCAAGGCCAGAGTGGTCAAATCAGGGTCACTCATCCTTATCACACTTAACAAACCTAGCAATCCAAACTGTTCTGGAGCTACTTGACGCTGCTGCACTTTCACCAAATCCCTAACCATCTGTTGTTGTGCAAGTTGTTGTTGCTGATGGCTTGCCCCTCCTTGCCTTACCTGTGATTGATGATAATGGTGCACCAATTGGTCATATGAGCCCAACCCAGGTGATCCAGTCCCTGATCGATGCACTTGTGCTCCCCCTGCTCCTGGTGGACCTACTGCCTGCACCAGCCATCCCATCTTAGTGCACAACCCAGATATCTCATACATTGAACATATCCTTTTGTATGCCTGCACAAGCTTTTCTCACCATCAGAAGCTTGAGTCACACACCATATGCAATTGAACACCCAGAAGGGAGGACCCACAAGGTAATATAGATTCTATTGCATCTTTACTGATGAATTGGACTAATCTGTATCAATTAAAGTAATGAAGGCAGCTCTGGCCAGAGACGGAGCAGCAGAGATTTTCTTCGATTCACATTGGAAGATAGTACAGACACAGTACTTTGCAAGCATGTTCAGAATAGTAAAAGAAGAATATGGCATTGTGAGGTTTTACAATGAAAAACAGAAAAAATTCTGTACTTGGCACCTGTAAATTCCTCAGGTTTCTTGTTCATGGCAAATGCAAGTCAAGACGACCAAGGACTGTGGGATCAAATCTCATTCAGGGTGATGAGGACAACAATAAGTCTCTCTACAACTATCCCTTGTGTGAACCTCTTTTTACATTCAACAGCATATGGGTCCTTACCTGAGAGTGGTAAGAAGCCGAGAGGCCATGTGATGAAGGGAAGGAGTCTGCAATGTTAGCATGTAAATGCTGCAGGTCAGAGGCATTCATGGATGCCATTGATCCTGAAACAGTGCCGGCCAACTGTTGCTGCAATTGGCGGTGAGGTACATAGGACCCTCCTGGCAACATTCCAGCAGACCTCCCCATCTGCCATGAAGCTATATCAGAGCATAGAAGAATCACAAAACCTTTGCTGTCTCTCCCTACTCCATACACATTGCTTACACAAACGTCACTCGTTTGCAGCCTTGAGCTTACAATTGTCAATTACCTTGCACAAATCCTTTGTCAGAAGTATGGGTCAAATCTCAGTGTCACTCACTTGTCCATTTCACCTATATTATGCTTTCAGTATGCACATCTATGCTACAAAAAAAATTTATCATCCAGTGCCTCTATAAGCATGCATCTCCTTGTCCAATATGGTAGAATCAGGCTCCACTCATCAAACATGTAACATCAGGCTCAAACAACATTTGGAAGGGATGGTATACCATGAAATGTTGAGGCATATTGGCTGCTAGAGCATTTTCATGCTGCTGGTCCTTGTGGTGCTCTGACTCTGAGGTCAACTCGCTACTGCCTCCTGCAACCAGTACAAATGAATTCTCACCTGAGACAATAGTGTCTCTTGGTGTCAACAGTGTGCTCATTCAGCTGCAACAAGCTTGTTCCTCATACCTTCACAACACCCTTTGTTTCCAACTCCTATGTTAAATTTCATGTTGTGGAGGGATGTCTGCTTCTACTTTGTGTTTACTGGAGGTGGCCCTGCAGCTATGAATAGGACAAGACCGACCTTTGATTGTTTGTTTACATAGTCCTGGCTGGGATATTACATAAGAACCACAGAAACAGAAACAGATGGGTTCACCTCTGAAACCAGGTAAGGCAGGAAAATCTTCATTTTGTATTGTGAACTCCTGATTCTGCTGGACAATGGCATTCACAGAAACTCCTTGCTTTCTCAAAGAAGCTGCAACAGCATCATTAGCACAACCCTGTCAGGCCACCTCCACCAGAGCGGTCCAATATCCTGTTTCTGTTCCTCTAGCTCTGTCCATGTGTGGAACAGAATCCACCCTTTAGGTCATCTTTTTTGCTTTATTTGCAGTCTTCATATGCATGCAGGACATGCAGAGGACAAAACCTTGGAATTCTATCCAGACCTGGAGCCCCAAAGAAATATCTTGCACAAGAACACCTAGATGCACTGGTTGTTGTTCTTGTTTCCTTGCACTCACCTTAAAATAACAGTTTGTGGAAGAACAAACCAAAAAAACATACCTAGTGGTCCTTGAAGTCCTCCAGAGGATGACTGGCGTGCACCAAGCTGAGGAAATTCACTGATGTCAAAGGCTAAACCATCATTAGCACCACCATCATTAGTTAGACCAAGGCTGCCAAGCTGCCCGTTTCCTGACAGTACTTGGCCTTGGACGCCAGAGCCTGGTGCGGTTGAAAAATTGTTCCCCAGCAATGAGATACCTTTCGGAGAACCTGCAGTAGCCAAATTTCAAGCTTTGTCATCATGGAGAAAAAAAGGAAAACCCCTGCAGATGCACTAGTACTACTGCCAGGATGCTCAATATGTGAGATCATACCTCGGCTGATCATGGCGAGCAAATCACTGGAAGGGTTGTATGTTGATGATGACATATTCACACCTTGTTGCAGCATTGAGGTCCCAGACCGCCCAGGCCCTTGGCCACCAATGCCACTATCACCAGTCAAAGGGCCAATATTCACACGTGATCCATTTAGATTCTGCACATCTAAACCAACCCCTGCATTTAATGCTCTTGTAAGACCACCACCTCCAACAAGGCCTCCTCCTCCACCACCAATGCTACCACCAGAGCTTCCAATACGGGGGCCACTTGCTCCCAAAGCTGAAAAGGATCCACGATTCCCAACAGTGGCAGCTCCCAGGGATCCACCAGGACCTGACCCACCTCCTCCATTGCTGCTGCTGCTGAAAGCATGGTTGCCCACTACACTAATTCCAGAGCGGCTAGTCATAGGTGTATGTCCATGGAGCCCCACATGTGATAATTGCTACAGCCCCACCATCAAGAACCCCAGATTGTATGAGGCTCCCACAGAAAGACCAGAGCACAATGCCCACTCAAGTCCTCAGGATCCAAAATGCAATTGAAAAACAGATCCAGGTTGGCAATACTCTTCAAGAGGCAAGTGCATGACAATGGACATCAAACTGCATGGTGAAACTATGAATACAAACAGCAAAGGGTAGCCATGAAAATAGATATAAAAACCCAGAGCAGCAACGTATGAAAATCTTCATAGGTACTGAGAGAGAACATCCCCATAATTACAGTCTATAAAGACATGAGTAAAATCAAAAGATGCCCTGATAATAAGGTTAGAGAGATTCAGATCTGACAACATAACAGCAACAAATCAGCGAGCATGAAAACAAGGAAACCAAACCCCAAAAGAAGAGAAACAAAACCAAAAACTGAGGAACAAAAGCCTTAAGCCCTACAAACTGACTATTGGCAACATCAAACTTGTTAGAATCTGACATAATTGAGTTCACAACAAGAGCAGCAACATAAAGAAACCTTCTCCTTGAGAAGACATAGATTGGTGATGGAGAAGTGAGTCTATTGAATTAACACTGAGATGACATTTGGCAATATGATCAAAGAACATGGTGGGGGAAAAGAAAACTTTCTTTTCAGAGAAGAGTGAGCATAAACCTGAGGCAAACCAACAGGCAAGTTGTTGGAGGAGAAACGACCCCCAGTAGGTTGATGTGTTCCAGTTGAAAGACCCCCTGCCATCCCCTGATTCCTTGATGGCAATGCATTCTGCACAGACTGCATGCTATAATTTCCTTGAATGTTGTGCAATCCTTGCAGATTACCTGCAGAGACAGAGACAGAGAGAGATCTCACAAAGATTGAGACACCACACATAAGCAATGTTTTATGTGGAGGAAAGCTTTGCAGATCTCCCTCCATGAAGTACTTGGTTCCAGAAAAGGGGAAAAAAAAAGACACCAGAGCATAGTGGTAGTTAGTCCTGGCCCATTTAAAACTGAAAAAAGCTTTCTGGATTGCATCCTCCTGCTGCAATATCTCACCTCCATGGTGAACAAAAGGTTGTGTTCCAGACTGAGCTGAGAATGAGGATGAGGCAAAAGGGCGCACTGAGCTGCCAGAGTCCAGAACCATTGAAGCTGAGCTGTTGAGCATGGACTGCAAATGCCCCGCCCACCAAACAAAAGAAGGAAAAAAAAAACCCCACATTCCCTGCTTTTAATTTCCCACTTCAAATTCTTCATCTAAGACATTCTTGTTCTCTCAAATGGCATGAGCTCTATCCATCACACCACTGAATACACTTTCGACTCCAATTTGCACAAACCCAAAAAAGGAAGGCCCCCAACCCAACAACCAGAAAGCCTAAAAGCCTCAAATGATTGCTCCAGATGATGGCATTGCATATACAAAATAGCCTCAAAACAAAAGAAACGATATATATATACAAACAAAAGTAAGTAAGTAGCTGAGAAGGAAGCAGGGTTTGTGCTGCACCTCTTTGGCATTGACGTCATGGCGAAATGGAAAGTACATGTTGGAGAGTGTGTGTTTTTGGCTGAAGCATCTATCTACAATGAACCTCGTGTGTCCCTTGCCACCATCTCCAACTTCCCATCTCCAACCCAACTCCCTCCCCCTTTTTTTTGGGCCTGTTTCAAAAGGGAGAGCTTTCACAGTGAGAGAGAGCTTGGTTTTAGGGTTGTTGTTAACCCCAAAAGAAGAACAGCAGCAGCAGAAGACCACCCAAGGGCGGTGCTCCTTCTCATCATACCATGAATCAGAAGTTTAGGTCTGGCTGGCTAGCTACCAACAACACATAGACATAAGACCCAGTTCCCAGATGAGCCCAAGCAACAAACCAACCCAGAGAATTGTGAGTACTTAGGGCTATATTTTGCAAGGCTTACTGAGAGCAAGCTGAGCTGATGATGCTGACGATGATGATGACGATGATAATGAGCTTGAGCGACAAGCTTTTCGGATTTGGAGAAATTCTTGTTCCGCGCGAATGATAAGTACTTCCTTACGTTTAGCTGCAGCAGCGTGGTTCGGTATGAGCGAGCAAGCATATGTAGGGTATGTAGTATGTACCTCTAGTGTACCTTTCGTCGACTCGTTCCAGTTGCACAAAAACCACGCCTTGTTTGTTTGTTTGTTTGTTTGTTTTGTTGCACTTTCCCCACAACCAAACCCTGCTTCTGACCACGTGACTCTCTTCGGTCTCCGATTCCAACCGTGCTTCGGACTGTGCTCTCCCTTCGTTCTTCTTATGTTAGAAGCAGCGTGTCTCTTTCTTCTTCGTCTTCGTCTTCTTCTTCTTTTCAGATGAAAATTCTGGGGATTTTTTCCCAAATATGGAATTAGCAAATTGAGGAGTTAGTCCAGTCAAATTTACACTGGAAATGCAAAAAAATTCTCAAATTTTGTAGAGCAAAAAACAAAACCACTAGCACTTCAAAGTCAGCCTCTGAACCATCAGCCATCATCTCACCATCATCCACTCCAAGCCTCTCTCACATGACTAGGGCTGTTGTGGATGGATGAATCTCAAAATGAGTTCATGTCGGGTTTCACCTTGGTAATCTATCCTCAACAAGATAGGTCATTGTATTTAGGTAGGTAGGTATGTAATTAAGTAGGTAGGTAGGATAGATCATTGTATTTAGGTAGGTAAGTATGTAATTAAGTAGGTAGGTAGGATAGATCATTGTATTAGGTAGGTATGTATGTAATTAAGTAGGTAGGTAGGATAGGTCATTGTACTTAGGTAGGTACATATGTAATTAAGTAGGTAGGTAGGTAGGTAAGATAGGTCATTGTATTTTGGTAGGTACGTATGTAATTAAGTAGGTAGGTGGGTATGTAGTATGGTTGCTAACATCCTTGTTTTTGGGATGTCACCGGGACTTGAGGTTTGTCAATGTTTATTGAAGCAAATTAGTGTAACCTCAATATCATCTTGACATTCTTTCGTTTGTCTTTGAACCTTCCCATCATTCTCTTGACCTTCCTATAGTTTCCCATGGCTCCCCAAACCTAGCCTATTTCTCTATAAGCACACGACAATGCATGACTAGTCATGACAGACCTAACTTTAAACCTAAAGATTCAAGGAACGCCAAACCTAGCCTTCATTGACATCATTTTTCCCTCATTTCCATTTGGACTTCATTAATTGGATTACTTTATCCACATATAAGACTATAATGCATGCACATTTCGTGGGTTATTGTCCAATTTTGTGTCATTTTTATTTTTTATTTTAAAAGTTTGAATATATTTTGAAGATTTTATAGATCTTATAGTTTGAAGCACATAATGTTGAAGGGGCAAAGAAAGAAACACAATGTTAGGTCAAACCTAAACATCAAATGATCAAGCATTAATGTTATCGTGTGTTACCATATCAACACCTACAACTAATGTTGTTCACACACACAAACTTAATAACATAAGAACCCTCCTTAAAAATGCATAACCTCCAAACCAAAACATGACTCACTTGCAACAATGCAAAACTAAAAACCCAAAACACATATGGAAAATCAAAACACCATGTGCAAAACAAACTAACATAATCCATAAAAATTGCAAAGCATCAAAACACCATGCTTTCTAGAATTTCAAATCACCAAAAATGATTTAAGATCACACATTTTGAGATTATATCCCATACATTAAATATCTTTACCCATGTTCACATTAAATACTCACAATAACTAGGATATAATCACATAACTAACATAAAACTTTTGACAATTGTCATGCATCACCATATTGGTGCCTACAATCATTATTGTTCATATACATAAACTTAATAACATAACAACCGTTCTAGAAAGTGCATAACTTCCAAACCACCCCCTTATTTAATGATAAGGTCCCCTCTAACCAAATAACAATCCATGAAAAAAAAATTGTAAATCTTATGAACACCTTGGTTTTTAAGTGCAAGGACTAATAGGCCAAGTGCAAATGTGAGCCTCATTGTAAATGACATGACTATAAACCTTCAAATCCTCAAGCAAATGTGAATCACTTTGGAAGAAAACATAAGGTGTACTTCCTACTATCTAATTCCAAAAATAAGATCTTAAGATTATGAAGTGCATCAAAGGCAAAAACCATTTCCATTGACTAGTACTCTATCATAGGCCATTGTAAGGCATCCCATATGCCAACCCCTTGAAAATTGATCACACATCAACATAATGGGAGCCCTTGCAAATTACCCACACAACATAGAACGAAATATGGTAGGAATAAGTGCCAAAAATGAGTCAATTTGACCATCCACATTGGGGAGATGACACGGTGCACAATTATGTACATGTTTCTTTCCATGTCTAACCATTTTTGCCATCCAACAACAACACACAAAATGTAAAACTTTTTACACACACAAAATAACATGTCCTATAATCATGTCCAAAGTAATCAGTGTTGTTTGATGCAAGTACACATAATCTCCTAATTTGAATTTACAAACTTGAAACAAATATCCACCTCCTTGAATAGTGGCATGTCAAGTGTCCCTCGATGTTGAAAATTTGTTAAACTTTCCATAGCCATGAGCATTACACATCATAACAAAAAAAATTATTGTTCACATGCCTAAAGCCACACATTTGGATCATCCAAATCAATGATGGCCATCACATCTCATCAAATTAAAGCTAGTAATTTGAATGACGCACCCCCAAACTCCTTGATAAATTCGACTACGAATCCAAATGTGAAAACAATGGAAGGATAAAGAGTCGAGATATGTTCCCTAGCTCACAACACTTCAGGGGTAGACGGACGTGCTAGAAATCTAGGATGGGGACTAGGATGAACGAGAAGCGGATCAATTACTCACATGGACTGACACAAACCAAACAACAAGTTGGTTAATGCATAGTTGGAACACTTTTGGTGCGAACCACGGGCAAACACGGACTCACAAGACTCACCATGGCTCGGACTTGGGGGAAGCCACCACCTTCCCCCTTATAGTATTCTCTATGCCTGGCCACAAGGCCAACACTCAAATGTCGTCTTGTCCCAGGATTCCCAAATTGGAATCTCGAAATTTTCAAAATTAGGACCCCTGCAATTTTGAAGGCCCATAATTTTTTTTGCAAAGCTCCAATCAAGGTGAAATGTAAAGCAAAGTTGTATTCCTCATCAAGAATTTTTTAACGATATGTGGCACGTCATCTGCACACAAATAAATCATGGCGATTATTGACTTTTAGTGGTCGAAAATCAAATTGACAATTTGACTCTCGCCATTCTTTTGGATATGATTTATGTTTTAAATATATGAATGGTTCATACAAGCCCATTTTAAACATATGTGTTTAAAAAACTTTTCAATGATATAAGTAATTTTTCAATCCCATGAGTTTTGACTCCTGAAATCACCTTCTGAATGTTCAAAAGTCCATTGGGACTCCAACTCCCAAAGTGGGAGATCACTTGGGAGTGTGGGGGTTCATTCCTCACACTCTCCTACATTCCCGAAAATATGGAATGTGACTCCCGGGCTTCACTCTTAGCCTGCACCTTTGCAAACCTTTGTCTTGGTTACGAACCCAAGGCTAGGGTTGCAACATTGAACTCACATTCTAAATAATTATAAATATGGTGAGAACCTAGATTCAAGGCATGCCTAGCAACTGACTACAATTGCATCCCTCATCACTATTATTATATTTGGAACAAACTATAAATCCAACAAACCCCAAATGGCCCAATTCTTCATGAACATGTCATATAAAGTTTTATGTTGTTTTGGGTGAAGCATAATTCACATTTGTCCATCCACCCACACCCATAGGAGCGAATTACCTACCCACTTTAGTTATTTAGCCCTAGATGCACAACATGTTTTTATTCCTTGGGTTTTAATCCAATCGAAACTTCACATGCTTTCAAATATGGAATGACCAATGCATCATGATGTATATTTAAACCTCACCATCACCTTATAATTTAATGTTCATAACACAAGAATTCATAGTATTCATGTCAATATTTTGAGGTGCATCCCCAAAACACCTCACAAGGTACATATGTATGTGAAAGCATGTCAATCCTAGTACCACTTCCAAATTTGCATCCCCATGTTAGTGAACATTTATAATATTTTCCTCATTAGAACTTGGGTTTTGACTTAGGCAATCAACATTTTGATTGACCTTACTAACCTTATGGACAATATCAAAATCATAATCCTTTAAAATAAAAGTTCATTTAGCCAATTTTTGAATGAATAGATTGAATTCCATTAAAACTTGAATGGTTGGTGATTAGTAAACAAGTTGAATTGGTTACCGTAATGATGAAACAATCCAAACAAGAATGAGGCATTCAGTTCCCCCTTGTATGAGTTATATTTGGCATATCTTGTTGGACCAATTAGCATGTGCCATCACGAACTTTCAACCATCATATCAAGTTGAGTGAATATCAATCCTAACCTTAATGTGTTCTAATCGATGTGTAATTGGAATGGTTATCTTCATATGGGTTGTCTCAAAATGGGAATTGTAATGAGCCTAATTTTCAACTCCTACAAGTCCCACTTTGGTGTTTCACCCCATATGTATTCTTGGTCAAATTTCATCAATTGGTTCAAAGGTTTGGCAATGTTGTTGAACCTTTGACAAAGCTTTGGTAATACTTAAACAAACCTATAAAGGCTTGTAACTTATTAACATTTGTTGGTTGGGGAGCTTGTGAAATTGTTTCAACCTTGACCTTTTAAACCCCTAATCCATTTTAATAAACCATGCAAAAAATGTATTTCATTGAAGTATGAAAGAATTGGCACTTGTCTAAATGAAGCTTAAGGTCATGTTTTTTAAATCTTCCAAATACCTCTTGCAAATTATGCATGTGATTTCCTAGAGTTAAGCTAAAAACAATGATTCATTGATGTAACATTTGGCAAAACCAAGATTTGCCAACACTTGATACATGACCAAGTTTGAAATTTTGTAAAAGTGTTTTTCAAACCAAATGGCAAAAAACCTCCATCCTTCCCGTGACAATCAATTAGCCAAAATGTCGTATTGACCTTGTCACCCTCTCTAAATAACAATTAATGATAACCAAATTATGAGTCCAAGGTATTAAAAACCTTGTCATGTCCTAAGGTGTTAAAAATCTCCTATAGTAAAGGCATGGCATAGTCTCCCAAATAAATTCGTCTATTCACTAGATGATAATCCCCACACATGTGACGTTTGGTCCAATTGTAAAAAATATTCTTCTTGGTTAACATCACTATTGTCAAGGCATAATCATCCATAAATAGTACCACCAAATCCATGTCTAAGACTTATGTTATTCAAGTTTAAATTAAGGCCATTTCCACCTCACTAAACATGTAAGGTTTCCTGAAAAGTGGCTTGTCATTTTCCAATCTGATTTATTTGTCCCTATAATTATCCCATTTTTTCAAATTGAAGGCAAAACATGCAAAATAATTTTACAAAAGTCATCATGTTATGTGTATCTCGTTTATTGTAATCGTTGGATCAATATTTAGTTACCATGTGGTTGTGATCAATGATACCTTGGGTTGAAATCATGAATTATCAACATCATTTGAAATTAAAATCACAACTTCTCGTTGTTAAATAAAATACTAAGAAGAGCCACACTATCTTGGCACCCCCACATCACCAACTTCCTTCCCAACACCCATAAATCCTTATTTCATTCCATATCCCATGTATGCCGAGGATGTACAACTCATGGTATTACAACATCATCCCCCTTGCACCAACACGACAATCCTAGATGGTGCAACAAGTGTATGTGTAATGTGGTTGGCTAAAAAAGTGCAAGAAGAAGGTTGTATTTGTGCTAAGAAAATATGATGGATTTTGGTTGAAGGTTGTGTCACATCTTTTTTTTGTGTGTTTTACCTTGATTTTTTAGTTGTAAAAGAAAGTATATAATATTAATTTGATGCAAAATGAGGCAATTACAACAAGGTAATCAACTTGAAAGCAACAACTTTTAGTTTGGTTAAGTTTTATTCTCATTTCCTTACTTAGAACATCCATGTCAAAATTTAGTCATTGGACAATTTAGCTACAACTAAAAAATGGTTGCAATAAGGAGGTAAATGCAGTAGGAAGGTAATTACAATAAGATGGTAGTTGTTATATGAGGGTTGCCAATGGAAGTTAACGGTTGCAAACATGAAGGTGATCTAACTACAAACAAAAGGTAACATGTTTGGGATGAAATTTTATTTCATTTAAGTATTGTCCAAGGATTAAATGTTGGTTACCTTCCAACCCCTTCATGTTTAGTCTAATTTTCATTGTCTTCATTTAGTTTTTATTTAACAACCTTATTTTCATGATAATAGTAAGGTTATCGATTCTACAATTTCACACCAAAGTTTTGATGAAAAAAATGGTGTTTGGTACATTGATGTTGCCACTCCCAACAAAGGTTTAGTGCCTTCGGTCCAAATGTAAAACTAGGCATCTTATTTGTTGGACCCAACACACAACATGACATCAATGCCTCGATGGGGTTGAAGATGGTGTCTACTACCACAAAGGATTGTGAGAGGCAAACCTAACATTGGGTTTCACATTGTTGAAGATCTAATCTTTCATTAACACCTCATGGTTCTACCATTCGAACATTCATTTTCATCATTGGTGCAATTATTGAATCATCTTGTTAGGATTTAAAATCATAACATGATTTCCATCATTTGATGCCCATGACCCATGATCTTTTGACATATGTGACACAACCTCATTTAAAGCCATTGAATTAAAAAATTTAGTTCCACAAAAGAATCATGGGTCAACATCCAAACCAAAAGATTGATTGTATTTTTGTTATTTTACTTTCCCTAACCGAAATGCATTGAAATTCACCCAGGTTGTCATGTTGGTAACCAGGGCCTCCAACCACGTGAACTTAATTTCCATGACGTTGGATTAGCCTTGAGTTGGTTTGATGGCCGACCCTTTATTGGCCATACATTTCCCCTTATAGTTTTTCCCAAAACCTTGGCCTTTGCTAGCATTAGTGTTCTATGAATGGCCTTATTGTAATTATGGGTAAAATGTGAAACAATGATTAACGTCATGCCCATGTGCATTGTAATAAGAACATGTTTAATTGAATTTCATTGGTTCATGATTCATTGTCAACTACAATTCCCCATGTTGTTTTCAAGGACAATCAAACAAAGATTTTGAAACTTCGTCGTGGCATGTTGCCACCCCAAAAATGAGGACCTCCCCACATGTCCCACCATTGATTGGGTAAAAGTCATTTCCTGATGTGGTGGTAGTGCATAATGAAGATGGTGTATTTTAATTAAAAGGGGCATCAACGTGATGATATCAAACCCAAAAAAGTTTTGTTGGATTTAGATGTTCACTCATTGATGTTGGCCAAGGCAATAGTGAAAAGTCTTATATTTACTAATCATGTGGATATGGAGCCATGCCCACACAATTTCTTATCATTTATGAACGGATCAAAGAAGAATCAAAGGTTAACTAAACAAAAGATCGTGATTCAAATTAATTCCAATAAATCAATATATTATATACTAAAGTGCATGTTTGAAAAATGGTCACGTAGGTTATGTCTTATAACATATTGGTTGGAGGGCAATTTTGTATTTTGTAAGGATTAAATTAGATTTTTTAAGGGAATACATGAATTAGCCATAAGGTTTCATTGTTAATGAAATTTATTGAGGGGCAAATAGAAAATTTTAACAAGTTCATTATGTTGGTTGGATTTTTAGGCCTTCCACATGGGTTTGAGCTATTGAAAGGTAACATCCATAATCAAGACGAACCTCCAAATGGTGAGTTGGAAATGTTAATGCCACAAAGGATTTCCATTCACACAAAAATTCCACATTGGATCCCAAGCCATCATCAGGCACATTGGTTGATCTCCAAGCATTGATGAATCATTTTATTCATCAAGCTTAACACATTCTACTATCACCAACTCCACAAACTCTTGTGGTTGTTGGGAATGGGCCACCAAAATTAAGCCCATTGGATATCATTGTTATTTGGTGGGATATTCCCAAGGAAGGGAAATTTGTATTGGAGTTGTTTGGAGGTACTAACATTGGTTTAATCATAATTTTACAAGGTAGTATTCATGTTAATTGATATTTTTATGTGGAGAAATATCCATAATTTAGACAAGCCTCCATGTGTCATATCATGATGGTATAACAATGTTACCCCAATTTGTTGTTAAGATCATATGTTTAGGTTTATTAATGTGCCTTATTGGATAATGTTACCTTGTTGGGGGGTTGAATTTGGTCAAGATTAGGCCAATCAATTTGGTGATTTCAAGATGGTCATGTTAGGGGTTTCATAGGTTGGTACATGTTAAGGCTTTTAGACCCCATATCAAGACTTTTATGGGAGTTCATTCATGTTTTATTATATTTGTGGGTCCAAATTAAGGTGTACCAAAATCTTGTCACAACGTCACTTTTTTTTGTCTTTTTTACCTATTTTTTTTACCATGTAAAGACATAATTATGGATGATTAATAGTTTAGAATATAATCCTTTTGAAAAAAAAAATTAAATTATTTTTATGGGGATCAAAATATAAGGTAAAAAAGGATTGCAGTAAGGACTAGGCCTTTTTCATCACGTGTGCTACACCTTAACGGATCTTCACCTTGGTAGAAAATGTAGATGCACTCATGTGCATACTTGTTGGTGAATGTCTTACCAATGAGAGATTACCAACTAGTTGTTATGGTGGGATGGCAACAATTTAGGGCTTAAATTATGAGTTAATGCAAGTGAATGTTGTTGTAGTTAGTTCATGCACCCATTGATTCTAATGATTATGGATTAACCTAACACCACCAAAGGTGATCTAGTGAGCATATTAGTTCATCCTTAAATCACCCATGTGCTTGACCTATATGACATATTAGACTCAAGATGCCATTTATGAGTGGTTTTTCTGATGATCGAAATATTTTAGTTATCATCAATAAGGTTAGATTTTCAAGAATAACTTTAAACTTGTTAAATTTTCCTTGTTTTCATGCATTTGAGGATGGAAACCCAAGGATGATTTGGGCCTCCAATTTATTCAATATGGAGAAGCCCGATGAAAATGAGAGAAAGCAAGCCATGTGCTTTTGCATCAAGGCACGACAACCATGCCATGCATGTTTGAGGGAGTTCATAGGTGGATTATGGGCAAATTATGGACATTAACGGCTTCATGTGACTTTTTAATTTGGTTTTGATTAAACAAACATGTTTGTCACATTCTTTCACATTTAATAAACTCCCTAAAAGCACACACATAGAATGATAGAATGAAAAATAATGATAAGGAATAAATAATATAGAATGAGGGAATGAGCCCAATAAATTATGATAAGGAACCAAAAGTGATTTCCTACCGAATATGGGTTTGCTTTATCCTTCTAGATTTCCTCATAATCTTAATTTCCTTCGCATATCCTAAGTGATAAACTACCTTTATATTCTAAAAACTAATTGTCCTAGTGGCTTCATCCCATAATAAATAAAGTACAATGAGTATGAACGTACAACTAGTAATTAGATCATTACTACGAGGTCTTTTAAACTAGTTAAATTAAGAGATTTATCCATTAGCAAAAAATAAATTGTAATTATATTTTAGAATTGTAATTATTCAACCTTGAAATCCATTGATAATAGTACCATTAAATACCATTCCCATTATAGAATTATCTTTTGATTATTTTGCCTTATGATGGTAATTACCATCAATTAACATTGGATATGAAGATGAGAATGAAAAATGAACATGACAATTTCAAATCCATCCAATAAACATGATGGTTTAAAGGTTAAGGTTAGAGGTTGTTATTTTTGGTGGATGGTATTATGTCCATTTCTAGAAGTGACATCCATTAGTTTAGTTATCTTATAGGGATGGTAGGTGTGAAGTTAGCTCCAATTTTCTAGAAGGTGGTACTTAACTACTTGGTTTCCTAGAACAAAATAGCTAACTTGGAGATGATTTTAAAAGACTAACTATTTTAATGGGACTTTAGTGGTATTTTGTTAAGGCATGTTTATGGGGGATAATTTAAGGGATGCGATGACTTTGGTTCTTTCTCTTTCAATTTTTTTTTTCATTTTTTTCATATCTATTTTATATTTGTTCTTTTACGCAAATACTATTTGTCTATTTATTTCTTCCCCTTTTTTGCCTCCTTTTTTTACTTTCTTTCCTTTTAAAAAAAATTCATTGTACAACCTCTTGGAAATTAGGAATGCCCATTATAAGTTTTTTTAACTACTAGATTGTTAGAAGAGGGAACGTTGCAACTAATGTTGTATTGGTATGTTGTTTTTCACATACTACATTAATATATATATGTCCATGGGTAGCAGGTAGTTAGATGGGTAGGGTCTTAAGTAGGAAATGTTTTTCCAAGAGAGTGTATTTTCACAGTATGAATATTAAAAAATTTGAAATACCCTAATCCTAAGCATGAATATATCAAAAAATAACTTGATGTACTAAGGGTGCATATGAGGAAGTAGGGTATTAAATTGTTGAGATTCAACAAAAATTTGCACATTTTCATGGGCTCCCAATAGTCCTTGTTCTTGGGATGTGTGAGATGCGGTTGGTCCATGTTGTTATATTGTGTGGATGCAATGACTTTAGAAGATTATAATATGATGGTTTTATATTCCCCCCTTCCTCATAAGGTATTTTTCCCAAAGTCAAATTTGTTCTTCCTCCGTCAATTGCTTTTCCCAAGACTCTTTTCAACTATATTTTTTTGCCCTAATTGCCATTACACCTACCCCTTTCAACCTCAATCTCTCACCCTAAGTATTGGTCTCAACACAATATGAAACATTTCAAAACTTTCATTGGTATGTTCCAACCTAGGTATGTCCACACAAAAAAAAACCCTAGGTTCTAGAATCAATCAAAGTATATATTTTAAAACATACCCAACAAGAAGGTTGTAACATACATTTATACATGCCAATGTATATATTATGGGTGTACCTTGTATACAAGTACAACACTAGTCACAACCCTTTAATGTGCTTCTTGGCCATGGAGGCATAACGAGATAACCTAATTTTTTTCTTCTTTTTGGAATTTTGAAGTTAGTTTTTCTTTCTTTTTTGTGTGTTTTGGAGTGATGGTAGAGTGTGGTAGCAAACTAGGAGAGAAGAAAAAGATAGATGGTAGCCAATAGTTGGGACTTGAATATCTTGATGGAATATGTTTATATCATTTTTTTAGGTTTTCATAAATCATTGCTTATTGCCCCTTCATTGTAATGATTTCGTTCAATTCAAGTAAGCAATGCCACACACTTCATTGGCATGATAATAGTGTTGGAACTAGGGAAGGTAGTTATGTTAGACACAATGTTATTGCCTTACTAAGGGTAGGTCAATTTTTATTTTATATTCATTTCCTAACTACTATTTGAGTAGTTGTAATATAGTTATAAGTTAATAGAAATTTATTTTATGAGTTTTATTGATCTTTTTCATCAACATTACCATTAGAGGAAACTATTGGGAACTTAGTTGGGCACAATTAGGCATGGCTTTAAACATTGACCACTTTGGAGTCATCGAGATTTGGGGAACTTCATGCCCATTTTAGGTATCATCAAGAAGCCATTGTGTTTCATGTCTTGTTGAAACTAGTTGAACAAGAAGTTTTTTCAAGGGTTGCTAAAGGATCGATTTATGATCCAAGGAGAAAAGAAGGAAGGCTACCTAGGTGTAGGCCTAGGTGTTAGATGGCATTGTCTAGGCCTAACCTAGGTGCCATGTAACATGCATGGTTTAAACATAGGTGGCACATGTCCTAGCCTTAGGTATAGCCTAATTGCCACATAAGCTATTTAACACTAGGCTTAGACTAGATGCCACATAGGTTACCTTAATTAATAGGCTACATTAACTAATAAATAACGAGTTAAAAAAAGGTAATAGGTTATTTTATGTAGTATTTGAGAAGTAGTACGTAGGTTAATATGTAGTAAATTAGGTCAATAGGTAGTTGTTTAGCTAGTAGTTGGTAGGTTGTAATTAGAATGTTTATTCCATATGCTTTGTTTTTCATTCCAAATTGGTAAATTATATTGGAGGTCATTTAGAAACATTTAAAAATCACAAAAAAAGAAAAACATTAAAATGCAAGTGCTATTTGGAATGAGCCAATCAAAGAGGTTTGACCGTAAAGGCTAAATCCAAAACAAAATAAGATTTTCCCAAAATAAAATAGGATTTTTCTAGCTAGTTGCCATATGGGTTGCTAACAATATCAAGGTTTGAAATTTCTCCGTGCATTTTTCTTTTTGCGACATTCCATTGATGGAATCAACATGTTCATGAAGAACCTTGATGGTCTTTAAACATGAGTTGGCTATCATATGTTGTCCATTTGTTGGTTTCTTTTAGGTAATATGTTTATCCATCACAAATTGATTATAGTTTGTCATGTGCAATTTGAAGTTTTGGGGTGACAAATTTGAAGGATCATATGTTTGTAATGTCCAATTTCAAGGTTTGGGTTGTCCAATTTGAAAGTTTCAGAGTTTCCATGTCCAATTTCAACATCTAGGGTGTACAATTTGTGAGATTTTAGGTTTGCCATACCAATTTTAGGGTATAGGGTGTTCAATTTGAAGTCTAGCACATCCCATTTCAGAGTCAAGGGTGTCCAATTTAAATGTTTCAGGTCTATCATGTCTAAATTCAAAGTTTAGGTTGTCCAAATTGAAGGTTTCAAGCTTGTTGTATCCGATTTAAAGGTTTGGGGTGTCCAAGTTGAGGAATTTGAGGTCTACCATGTCCAATTAAGTGTTTTCAAATTTGTCATGTTCAACTTGATCATTTGGAGTCTAGTTTGAAGGTTTCAAGTCTTCCATGTCTAATTTTAGGGCATGGTGTCTCCAATGTCCAATTTCAAGTTTCCCATGTTTAATTTTAAGGTCTAGGGTGCCCAATTTAAATGTTGTAAGGTTGTCATGTTCAATTTCAGATTAGGGTGTCCAATTTGAAGGCTTCAAGTTTGCCATGTCCAATTTCAAAGTTTGGGATGTCCAATATGTGAGATTCTACGTTTGCCATGTCCAATTTTAAGGTTTAGGGTGTCCAATTTCAATTTGGGATATCCAATTTAAATGTTTCAAGTTTGCCATGCCCAATTTCAAGGTCTATGGCGTTCAATTGTTGTGATTTTGTCAATGTTCATTAATTTTATCCTGTATCAATTCAATCTTAAATCTCTAGTCTTCTTCTAAGGAAAGATGTGTTGCAAAGTCTATCATGAATCTAACAATTCATTTGCATATGCAAGGGTAATGCAAGTTACACTTTTAAGTTTAGAGATTATAAGGGTGATACAAGTCAGACTTTAGGATAAGAGATTGTAGTGTTTTCTACCTTTGCAAATTGCAAACATGCTTCCAAGTCATTGTAGATTAAAGCTAAATGTGACATAATAACAAGATTTGTTTCAAAACATGTTCTTCACATTGTTTTTAAAATTTTCTGGACAAATTATGTGTTGAATAGGAAAACTAGAAATCATGTTAAATTGAACAACAGTAACCCTAAATCTGGTCCGCACCCAGAATCGCATCTTCAGAAAACCCTAAACCCAAAACCACTGTATTTGGGGCAAAGCAGTTTTACCATTATCCATAGGTTCTAGCATTTTTCCCAAAAAAAAACCCCATTACCTGGAGATTCTGCCCTGCACCTTAAGATTCTTAGGGCAACTACTCGGCCAAATGCATGCAAGCTGGGAGAGATTCTGCCCTTCACCCTGAGATTCCTGGGGCAACTGCTCCTCCAAATGCATGCAACTGGCACATAGAGAACATCTTAAGGTATAGAAAATTGTCTACCAACTTCCTAATGATGTTGCAGAATCTCTCCCAAGTGCCATCATATAACAACCATTGGTCAGACCCAGCATGCGGCCAGCCACTGCTCAGCTGGGTCCTCCTACTGGCCATCAGATAATACATCATAGTCCTCCCTGACACGCTCTGACATTGTGTCTCCTTTTACAAGCTGTGATGAAAGGACAAGACAATATTGTTCCACTTACAAGCTCTGATAAGCAGGCATTCAGTTGCTCATGCAGTTCTGGTGCTTCAAATACTTGCTCATATCCTTCCATGTGTGCTGCATAACATCCTGCAAACCTACTTGCACACATTACTACTGGTCTCCACCAAATTTGAATCTGCAACCTCCTGTGCAAGAGGCAATGTCATATCCAACAGCCTGTGAAAGAAATACTGATAGTAACCAAGTCAGGACCTATCAGTAGACTAATCAGGACCTCTCTTTCCTGCAGCAACCAGCACAGAGGATCCATCGCAAAATGGTCAGTCCATCCTTGACTCTTTAAAGCAAAGAGAAATCACTGCAGTTTGAGTCTATGAAGCTACATAATCTTACTGTATTATCTTGCATTGAATACCTGAGCCAAATGCACCAATTAGACATTCTTGTACCATTTTCTTGCAACTCCCAGTAATTGAACATCCTTTGAGCTCACTAAAACTACAACATTCACACCAGTATATAACCTAGGAGATATCCAGACCAAAGTTACTGACAGGGACATGCTCTCAACTATCTGATTACCTTACAAATGAGACAAGCGAAAGAATCAGTAATATACAAAAGAGGGGGAAATGTCAACACAGGAAACTCAGAAAAACCTTCATTTGGATTGGTGCACTCCATGGTGCAACCGTAACAATTTTAGAAGAGCCTTAAGCATATGTCCCTTACACATGTGAGATCAGTCCAAAATGAATCCTAGCAACTCTCTTAAAGTGCACATAATAAAACCCTGATTTTACCAATCACAGTTTAGGAAACCCACACACAAGCACTCTACAATTATTCCTTTCAACCTCAATCATCCAATCTTCAATTCCCCACTCTGCAAGCTTGCCAACTAACTGCAGCATGAGCTAGAGACAGCCTTTTGCTTCCCCTTGTTCTGCCCCAGATTCACATCTGGTTTGTTGATCTTGATGCTTGAAGGCTGCAGTGCACCAGATTTTTTGCAACATTAGCAATGTAGTTTGAAAACTCCTTGAATGGGTAGGAAATCAGCAAGATGCAGAAAGGAGAAATCATAGTGAATTCAAATCCTCTGTGGTACAGTGAATTGTAAGATATGGCAGACCAAGAACATATGAAGGTCAAACATCCATATCTATGAGATTACAGAGAAAACACCTCAAGAACAATTCTGCAGGTAACTGCCATGTCACTTCTAGCAAAACCAAAACAAACACAAGAAGAATTGCCATAACCTTATGAGTGTCACTCACAAAGTATCAAACCATTGACTTTTTAATAAGAAAGGCAGTAATCAGCAGCCATTACTCCCCCCAGTCTTCATCATCTCCTGAAGGTGGGTGTAAATAAAAAGATAACCTGATCAAAATTTAAGGAAAAAGAAAAAATGAGGTCAAAAGACCAAGATAAGAATTAAGAGACTGGGTCTTACCTCTGGCTTCGAGTCAGTCTCAGCCAACCGTTGCTTTATATCCCTTGCAATGGTAAAAAAGACATCCTCAACATTCATGTTTGTTTTGGCACTCTGCATCCAAATTTATCACAATAGCCGGATCAGCGAAACCAAATTCAGACAAATGAAATTTCAACAAATCTCAGTTCAATGGATGCTATCTACTGAGGCATACTTTGTTCAAACTTACCATAGAAGATAAATGACACTATGCTTTCAAAAAAGCCTCCCTGGCACAACTATGGTTGATTTTACATAACCCTACATTAAGTGGACATATTTTGGCACTGTTGTTTTAATGAACAGACCTCTAATCAGTTGGAAACGTTCACCACTTCCAACTTGAGGGGAACATGCAAGAATATTTCTGAGAAAATTTGCCTGGTATCATCCATGCCAGATATGAGTGAGATAACATGGTACTTGAGTCACTTACAGTCTCAAAAAATTTGATGCCAAATTCATCAGCAAGAGCTTGACCCTTCGCAGTTGGCACAGCCTGCCAATAGGAACCCTTTCTCAATAAGAGGGAACAAATTTCAAAGACCCTTCAAAGTTGATGGTGAAACCGTAAAAACAGACAATGCTCTTTGAAGAAATATTGCCAAAGCAATCTAAGCATGCTTTACACATACACAATTCTATCAGAAATGTCAACATACACAAGTGGAGCTAAATTAACAGAGTGAGTCCCAACAGCTACACCTGATTTTGTGTAAGACAGATGTGATTGTCAAGTCAGAAACTCCTGAAAACATAGGGTTAACTTACAGAGCACCTACCCTTTTGCTCTCCTCCATATCCGCCTTGTTGCCAACAAGAATTTTGTTCACATTATCAGAGGCATGCTGCTCAATGTTTCTGATCCAATTGCGGATATCTGATGGCAACCAGGTAAAGGGGAAATACTTGCTTGAATCATGAATCACAGGAGTGTTGCAATTGCAATGCTTGCTTGCAATAGGAACCCTTGTCAAGGTCTACTGTTGCCAGACAATATCCTACACTATTAACACCTGAGGTTTGGACTCTGGGGAGCATCAATACTTGAGAGCCTGAAGTCAAACAAATACAACAACCAGTAATACAGATGATTTAACTTGTTGGTTGAATGAAATCCTCAACTGTAATTGTTGCCAGAGTTAGAATCCACAATTAAAAATGCTTAATTTAGAAGCAGCTCAGGAAGCACTTTGTCAAGGCTAAAAAGCAATTTGCTGCAAGAGACATAAATGCAGCTAACCTCACACTTCCACATTGGCAAAACCATAGGGAACTCCTTGACAAGGTCAAGCTTGCACAGATTGAACCACACATGCTGCCATTGGTACAAATAAAGCATGTAGTGTAGTCAAGATTGCTATGCAAGCAAGCAACTGTAGCAACATATAAGGTGGATACTGTTGAAAGAGGATTCATCTGTAACATCATAGACAAGCAGGATACCCATCGCACCTCGATAGTAAGCTGCACCATTGTGTAGTATGTCATCAGAACATATGCATGTAGAACAGATCAACAGTTATGAACTTTTGTATGCAACATGAAGAGTGTCAATGTAAATGTTGAAGTTCATATCGAATCCTAATAAAATAAAATCACTTTCATGTGACATACTACACAATGGGATGTGTGTCAAGTTCCCATTATGGCAAGTGCACCAGCCCATTTAAGGAGGAAAATGTCTGCAATGGGCCTGTAGTACTGTTCAGTAACCCTCCACCAACACTAGTTTCAAAAACCAAATGGGCAGGATATGTGCCTTTTGGGGCAGTGGCAATTGGCAATGCTAACATGTAGTGCAACCAGTGAAACAAGTACATTAATTGACTAAAAATCACAAAGCTACAGAAAGCTCAGCAACCTGTTGTGATAGTGCGGAACCGCTCTTGACCAGCAGTATCCCATATCTGAAGCTTTATGCGCTTGTTATCCAGCTCAATGGTTCTGATTTTGAAATCAATCCTGCAAAGAAACAAATATGAAGTTGGAAAAGCTAACTTTCCCAATCTAGCCTTAATGTTGGATTGCTCTCATATATCCAGCATCAGATGAGGCCAAAATTAAGGGACATGATCTAAATTTCTTGGGTCTGTCAATGTGGGTGTATGTCCTTCAAGTTTAGCATAAAATGTGTGAGCAAATTATGAGGGCCTACCCAATGGTGGTGATGAAACTTGTTGTGAAAGAATCATCAGAAAATCTTAGAAGAAGACAACTCTTCCCAACACCTGCCAGAGGTCAGACACAGTTAACCAGAAAGCATCTCCAAATGCATTTAGCAGGTCTTATCTGCAAGGGAAAGGAAAGTCTAGAGAACTAAAACAAGTGGAGAATTGAGAAACCATCAGGCTTGCAGCAAGCTCATACAGATAACTCTTCCCAAGACATGCAAGAAGGCAGACATGGTTATCCTGAAAGGTCTACAATTGCACTAAGCAGGCTGCATCTGAAACCAAAACTACCCAACCATCAGCAAGAAAGAGAGAAACCATATTGTTCTCATAGAATCTTCATTGCCCAGATGGCCAACAGACAGAAACAGAGGAACAAATGGGGTCTGCTGAAGTGTGGCCTTCATCGTGAGGAAAGGAACATAGGTGTCCTGAGGGAAAAAAAAAAAGTCTTGCAATTTCCCATAATGCATCATCTCTTTAGGGGAAAGAGACCCGTTGAAGCATGACCATTGCAACAACACATTAGGGTAGCCATGTTTTTCTTACCGCTGTCTCCAATCAAAAGCAACTTGATGAGATAATCGTAATCAGCCCGGGCTCTTACTGCTCCTGCTGCCATGGCTTAGCTGCTGCTCTCTTTGCGTCAAAATGATCGGCGCACTTTCTACCACTTTCTGAATATCGGATTCAGCTTCTTTTTCCTCCCCCCTCCCCCCCCCTCCTGCTGCCACTCTTACTTAGTATGCAGGCGAGCAAACTCAACCCCCTGCACTTGAAATCACAATAAACAAAACAGCAAAAAGGAGAGAAAACAATAAGAAAAAAAAGGCCAAGAAACACATCACACATGTCGATGTCGATGCCAGCCACAAAAAACGCGATGCAATACGAAGAAATATTGTTCCGCT
Organism: Sphagnum contortum; assembly: GCA_963920785.1. Taxonomy (NCBI): domain Eukaryota; kingdom Viridiplantae; phylum Streptophyta; class Sphagnopsida; order Sphagnales; family Sphagnaceae; genus Sphagnum; species Sphagnum contortum. The sequence continues at coordinate 1,263,745 of OY987284.1, read as the reverse complement.
CTGCAACAATTTTCCATTATTATTATTATTTAAAGATCGGCCATGAACAACGACGCACCAGGCCAGTTGCAATGCGATTCCCGTAAGTCGTCGTCACAGTACTGGGGCAAGCAACCCCTCGCCTTCCTTCCTTCCTTCCACGAGCCCGGAAACCGATGCGATCTCCGTAAGAATATTCCTGGAAAGCACCCCTCTCTGTCTCTGTCTCCTTCTAGCGTGGAAATTTTGGAAACCAAAAAGAAAAGAAAAAAACAAATGAAGAACAAAAAGGGAAGACTTCAGAACGTAAGTAAGTATCAAGCGATGGCGATACTTATCGCGAGCATGAATAAAGGGAGCGCGTCATCGTCTCCTCCTCCTGCTTCTTCTTTCTTCTTTATTCTTCGTCTCCCGTTGTCGTAAGAACAAAAAACCTTGCAACAAGCGAAAGCTAGAGCGCGAAACCCTAGAAAGGCTTAGATCTTCTTCCCTCATCGATTCATCGTCCACATTGCCCCGCGTACACATCCATCCGTCGACTGTTCGTCGGTGTACACTATGATGTCTTCTGATAATTATTAGGAGCTCCCATATTCTCGTCTCACTTTTTATTATTATAAATTATACCAGAAAGCCAAGTTTTATTTATTTAATACCCTTTTTTTAAAAAAAGTTGCCAGAAAAGGCGAGAGAGTTCAATACTGTTTTTCCAAACCAGAAAGCCAAGTTTTATTCTATTTACCAGGAAGGCGAGTTTAACTAACTTTTAGCCAGAATTTTTTTTAAAAAATTACTAGTAAAATTTTAAAAGCCAGAAAAACCCAAGTTTAATACCTAGAAATGTGAGTTCAATACTGTTTTTTTTTAATTTTAAATACCAGAAAAGCGAGTTTTTATCCTATTTTTACAAGGAGAGGAAAGCATCTAGGGTTCAAACTAGAGGAAAGGTGGGTGGGTGGTCTTTGAATAATTCATAAATGTTAACATTTCTGAAAATAATTTAATTATTTTGTTGAAGCTGCCCGGGGTTTTTTAATTATTATTTTGAAAATAATATAATTCTTTGGTGAAGCTGCCCGGGTATTATTATTTTTTTAATTATTATTTTGAAAATAAATAGAATTATTTGTTGATGCTTTGCATGATGTAAAGTGGGTGAATGATATTATCGAACCCACCCCCGGTCCCACCCCCCAATTTAGCCAAAATGCAGCTTAAGATCAATAAATTGGGCTAATACAAAGCTACACATGCATTTGACCAAGGGCCAAAAATTGGTGGTCCCAACAAATTGGTGAGCCCGACTTCTAGATTTCATTGTTGTGCTTTCACTCCTACTAATTAATAAAACATTCATATAATCTTTTCAACGAATATACATTATTTCAATATTTGAAATGGAACTTTTTTTTTTTTAATCGTTCCAAAAATGGTGAGAACACTTCAAAAACATAATTTCTTCATTTTTTTCACAAATTATTATTATTATTATTATTATTATTATTATTGTCACAATGCAAAAAATCACTAGTAGAAAAAAACACTACTTTGGTTGCCATCCTTTTACATTATCAACATGACCTAATGTTAGTTTGTGGGTTTGGAATTGGTCAAATTGAGTTGGTACCCAACTACATGATTGGCATAACATTTTGGTAGGGGGTTGGAGTTGGTCCAAAAAAACCTACTTAATATTTCAAACACATTATGTTATACATTAAATAAATTGGATACCATATTTCTCATTCATTGTTTATTTTTCACTTTTTTTTTTGTTGACCCTTTTTTTCAAAAAAATAATTTGTTGTTCTTTATGGACTACATTTCAATATCTACTTTCAAATGTCAATTTTTTCATGTCTTTTTTTAAGGTTCTACAAATGTATTCTCTCAAATTTCCATAGAGTCTTCTTGCAAGTCAAATTCTTTGAAAAAAATTTGATTCCATATCATGAAACAACAAATTACATTTTTTGCAATTATTAAGAAATGTGTAAACAAATGCAATGTTGCCCTTTTTATTGTTTTGCAAACATTTGTTGAGATCATATCCCTAATGGATTTCAATTGCTCTCCACAACTTCTTAAAGTAGAACATCAAGTTAAGATTTTTACACTAGTATCATATTATTTCCTCTCGTATTGGGAGTTTACAACGCATACTTCAACACATTTGTGCAATCACAATTAATGAATTCCTTCAACAATTTGGAAACAAAAATGCCATGTTTAGCAACAAGGGAGTTGTGACATTTGATCTATCAAAACTTATTGATAGTTGTAGAACAAATTGAGTCAAAGGGTTAATAAAAACCATGGCTGAAGCGGAGATAAGACGAAATAACGTGCTCAAGGAGAAGGTTGTTGTGCTTGAATATAGAATCAATCACCTTGGTTTGTTGTTTACACCTCCCACATCTTCCATCGTTTGTTTTCATTAACTTGCAATTCATTGGATGTCCACAAACATGTATGAATAACATGGTAATGTTTTGGACTTGAAAAATTGCACTTGGACCATAGTTTTGTGGACATGATTATGTGCCAATAATCCTCAAAAACAAGATCATACAGGATTTTCATGGTTTGCTAAAGGAATCAAAATAATACCAATTATGTAATATATGTGATTTAAAATTTACTAGGGCCTTGTATTATAATGGAATGCTCGTTAAAAAAACATCCCAAATAAGTCAAACATCAATGTGCATCATAATTTTTTCAAAATTGTCAAATCAAAATTTATAACAATGCAAATCAAGAGCTGCAAATTTTAATGCAAAATGTTATATTGCATCTCTTGCCATGTATACAACCTTTTGATGTGTTGAAATATTTCGTGACTTGGATGACTATGAATATCAAATTTAACCAAAAAAAAAAATTGATTTTTATTTGGTTTTAGTTGTAATTGTTTTCCTCTCATTTGCATGTGTAGGAATTGTTGGAAGGGCATATTATGAAGCTTCACAAATCAAGTTGCGTAGGAATAGATATCTCATTCGAGCGGCAAGAACTCAAAATATGCTTTTGCATTCTGCACTTCTTCTCCTACAACAAAAGGAAAGAATTGCAAGAAAAGAAGCAAGTAACTTGTTGGGAATACGAAAACAAGCAATGGATCTTCATCATGACTTTGATGAGCAAAGAAAAAAGGCCATTGGAAAACAATTACATGTATCATTCTAAAAGCCAATGTGAAAACTAAATCATGTTCATTGTTATTCAAGTAGTTAAACTTGATGTGGAAAATAAATTCTACATATGATATGTAAATCTATGTAACCAAAAACAACTATATATATAGTTATAAATTAAATCATAATTTTCATTAAAAAATAACTTTTGATAGGAACATTTCATGGAAAACCTTGGAACATGCAATCATTAGACATGTCACATGCAAACCCTTTGTGTTATATATTTGAACAATGCCAAATTGTAATTATAGACCAAGAACATCATTGTCCTTCCCCCACAAATTAATTGCAAAAACCAACATTTTTGTTCACTTTGGATGGTTAGTTTACCCACCAACTTCCTAATTGTTAAGTTGGCCAATGTCAATAATTTGTAAGTTTGCAATGACCCAAAAGCTATCATACAAGTATATATATAAATTTCAATTCCTTAATAGTAATGCATGGGTAAAATATGTGTGGCCAGTTACAAAGTCAAATTACAAACACAAGGTCTAGTGAAATTGAATGTGCAAATTTGTTGGATCCCAATACCCCACCCTTGTTAAGAATTCGATATTTGGACGAGAAGCTAAAGGCAATTTACACTAAAATTAAACACGATGAAATCCTTGAAAAACATCTTGAAAACATTTTGGTACACATGAGGGAAGAACGCACTCTTTATAACTTTCAGGTACAATATCATGACATATTCCACCTTCATGCACATTTTAATATTTGGGTTGATCATGATCACTTGTTTTGTAGACTAATAATTTTTCACAATATCAAGTATAAAACATTATATCATGTATTGAGATTTCTTTACCCATAAAATCCACATAATTGTTTAAGAACAACAAATTATCTTATGTTGAAAATTTCATAATGAACCATTTGTAGTTGCAATATTTCATGACAGCTTGAAACATTAACAAATATCATTGATTTAAAGAGCAACCATATCACTCAACTAGGTATGGTACAATTTGATTCAACCAAATCCCGCGATCATGCAAGAAAAGAGCTTGAAGAAGTAAGTTATTGATTTGACACCACTAATAAACAAGGGGTGTGTCACATTGTGGCCTTGTCATTTACACTTAAATGGATCTTAAGGCAAAAGAAGAATTATGGAAACTCAAATATTTTCACCATCCAAAAATATAATCTTCAAAAATTTCTTTAAAAGAAACCAAAATCCTTGAAGATATCAGAACTCAATAACTTATCTAAAGTTTCAACACAAGCCAAAATATCATCTTTCAAAAATCCTTGTATAAAAATATGCATATTACCTAGGGGCCAAAATCCCTTAAGCTACTGTACTTTATAATGAATATAAACACAATATCCTTGCCTTCGTAGGCAAGACCAATAAATTTAGTGGATCAACACATTAACAAATAAATTGGAAACCTGTGCATAAACATTACACATGCATACCAAATCATGTTTTTGGATTATTGTATTCTTAAACAAGTTTTGATTTTTTTGATATGATTAAGCATATGAATGTGGATGTCAATGACATTTCATAAAACATCATATTCATAGCCAATTCTTTGTTCAAGCTAGCAAATTGGAACAATAAACAACAATACTTGCATATGTGAAAATATACAAATTGCGTGTTATAGGCGATTAGACCATGAAATTGGATGTCAAAAGAAATATACACAAATTTACACACATTTTGAACTATGTTTTGCACATCACTTTGCATTTGATAATGGAACCATCTTCAACATAAGCCTTGTAGCAAATATCCTCACAAATTAAATGTTGTTTTCATGCAAATAAAAACCTAAAGCAAACAAATGTATAAAATGGTTCCTTTTTTAATCATTGTTTTTGTTCCTTAAATTCAAACATTTTGCCCTATATTTTTGTAGCATGCCTATTATGACTCAAAAATGGAATATATATGATATGTGTGTGTGTGTGTTTAAGAGAGATGTAGATTTAAATAAAACTTAATTCTTTCTTTTATTCAAATGCTTCTATTGTGAACCTTACCATTTGTTCCTCAATACATTGAATTTTTGAGTGCATGAATTGATTTACGTTAAAAATTAATTTGGTTGGAAACTTGTTTACATTTATTGGATAATAGATAACTAGGATTGAAATTTAAAATATATAATAAATAATTTACTAGTAGAAGACTATAAACCTATATTTCTTCTTCTAGTGAAAAGGTTGGTGGCTAGACCTTCTTTTGGTGGTGGGTAGTATTTATAAACCACCATAGTTGGGGTAGGGTAGGTGCTTGATTTTTTCCAAAGTGTTTCCCCCCCCCCCCCTAAGTACCCAACATGGTGATTTCCACCCTTACCATATAGTTAAGGTGATTCTATTCTATGTAACATTAGCATGTCCTAGTGGTAAATTGAAACCACATCTATTGCATGGTGGCCATGAATTCCAACAATCTTTGTTATTAATGTACTAAAATGTGTTTGTTTGCTATTTTTCAATCCATGAATTCCACCAATATTTCTTTGCTATTAATGTACTAAAATGTGTTTGTTTGCTATTTTTCAATCCATGAATTCCACCAATATTTCTTTGCTATTAATGTACTAAAATGTGTTTGTTTGCTATTTTTCAATCCATGAATTCCACCAATATTTCTTTGCTATTAATGTACTGAAATGTGTTTGTTTGCTATTTTTCAATCCAGCTCCTAGCAAGCTTATTTCCCGGAGGGAGAATAGTACATAACTAAACTTTCCACCTTTTCACATTTGTTGTAATAATAGGTTTGGAATGTAAATATAAGCAAATGACATGTAACAATCGAAAATATCAAACTAATGAATTGGGGGAAACCCAAGAAGAGAACATTTGAAGCTTACAAGAACCTTAAACCTCCACATCATGGGAGATGCCTCAACTTTAAGAAAAGGGTTTTTATTGTAAAGGCCTTTCTCAACATAAAAGTTGAACATAAGAAGTAAATAATTCCATACTTAATGCCTTCCAAATTAGGTTCACACATTTTTATTTTTAAATAGTAAGATTTTAAGTCAATTTACATTAAACAAAAAAAAACAATATTAAACAACTTAAAACAATTTGAAATTACAAGCTACACAAGTTCATTAACATTGAATGCATGTTTTGAGTAAAAGAACGTATTGTTTGGGGGCATGTACATGGAAATTTTTAGGAAGGTATAAGCTTAAAAACACAAAGGCGTATGAAGAAAGCCGTTAAAGAGATAAAAACGGTTATGGAAGTGGATAGTATGCGCGAGATGTATCAAGAACATTTACTTCAAGAGAAAAAGACAATGTATTTGAAGGAGATCCGTGAAGAACTCAAAACAACATTGTCTCAACTCCGAAACGAAGCACCCATACCTAATACTCACAAGGTGAGGCCTTCATAATCATGGGACTTCTCCAAATGATCATGGTATCAATTCATTTTTTTTCATGTTGTGTGAAACTATGAACACAAGTTCTACGATTTAGTGTTAAAAAAAAAATGTAAATACTTCCAAGTCTTTGAAGTATCAAATTCTCAACAATGGGAACTTAATGTTTGATGTCTATGAATGTGCTTAAATATAAGTTATTTCATATAACTTTGACAATTAATTAAATGGGATTGTGCCCATGAATCAAAGTTATATGAGATCATTTTGAGCTATTTGAACCACCTTTTATTTGGATACATGCACATGAAAAAAATAATAATAACCCACAAATTTTTAAAAAGTTACATTGTTGTATAGAGTAAAAGAAATATGTGAAAGTCATGATGTGCAACCTAGATGAGATGAACATGTTAGTAGCTCTAAAATGGAACTTCCTATGTCAAACATCATCTTGGGATGAGGAGACTTCCTAAGAGTAAAGCATTACCAAGTTGTATTCGACCCACTATTGAAAGTAAACTAGTTGCCACAACATAAGCACACAAAAAATAAAGATTCCCTTGAACTAGGCTACCTCCTTTTAAGCACAATATAATTCAAAATCCTTTTGAGATGTTTGAAAGTGGCTTTGGGATATGGTTAGTAGTTGAATTTGATTTCATTTTTAGTATAGTTCTTCAAAGTTTCTTGTATTTTTCTTTCACTTTTGAGATAATGATTAACCATGGTGCATTTTTTAAATCCCAATTTCCTTAAGTTAAACAATTCATCATAGACCATTAATAAAATGGGTAATCGATCAAAAACTTGGTGTGACTACTTGGGCTTTATGTGGTTGCATTAAGCATCAAACCAATAGTATTTTCTTTTAAATTCTTTTTATTGGACTAAGTGGCGTCACATAAGGAAAAGGCCCTTCATCATACTAACTAGTTTGAATGTGATGTTTTAAAAATATCATTGATCCCTCTTTAATGTTAATTGATTAGTTACAAAGAAATAGAACATATCAATTTATTTTTTGTAGCAAAATTTTCCAACTTTTTTACTAGAAATATCTGATTTTGACTACAAAGGTCTTTTTATGGAAAAAAGATCCAAATTAACCAAATCTTGGAAAAATGGAAATGTAAAAATAAATAAAATAAATAATTAAAAATAATAATAAAACCATTAGGCTTATGGAATACATTTTAATACAGAAGGATCAATGATTTTTTTTTTCAATTTTCTCATGTAACACCATTGGCTAGCTTCCCAAGAAGGATTTAGCCTTAAATGGCAACAGGACAGTCGAGGCAGTAGATTTGTTTTGGTATTCCTATTTTTATTTGGCAACCCACTGGTAGAGGGCTTCTAAATCTAGCAAAACCAGCTCAAAAACCTCTATTTTTGGGTGACTTTTTTTTTCAAAATTTCAAGGAATCTGTGAAAGTATATATATATATATATATATATATATATATATATATATATATATATATATATATATATATATAATTTTATTTTATTTTTCATTTTGGCGAAACTTCTCCCAAACCCCCCCCCCCCCCCCCCCCCCTAGAAGGATGCTTAAAATTTGTGACTCTCATATCTAGTTTATAACCGAAATTGGCAATATCTTCTTATAGATGATCACCACTTCCATGACATCACAAAATTGAGAAAAAAAGAAAAAACACTACAACGTATATCTCTTAATAGTATGATTACATTATTAATTGGCACTATAAATCTTAATAACAAATGCCAAATGGTTTTGTGCAATTGCGCAACATTGGTTCAAATTATCTTTTTTTCAAAAACAAAAACAAAAATTTAATTATACCATGGATTTCTATGAATTTGGAAATTTGTCAATGGAAAAGTGAATTACAAAAAGAAACTTATTGGATGCCTTAAAGTGGGAGTAAGTTGTCCACTTATCATCCATTTATGTGCACACTCAACCCACACAATATGTAAACACATGCACCAAATTTTATAGTTTGAATTGTATAAAATTCATGGATTAAAAATGAATAACCATTGACATGTTTAGCTTTTTAATGAATATATAAACCATTTGGCACAAGAATATTGGATCATGAGTTCACTTACACAATTTAAAGTAACATCTACAACACAAAATTCAATGCACTCTTGAGCAAATGTGTTTGTTTTTGCCTAACTTTTGTAGAGGAAAAGTGTAATGCGACTACAAGAAGTCAATGGCCTTGTTGAGAAAACAAAGGAACATGTTCGGCACCTTTCAACACGACAACATAGAGAAAATTCGTACCCATTAATACTATTGTTGGAAGGCACCAAAAAGTTGGTGGACAAAATCCACCAAGGTTCACAAAATGTGGTAAGTTGAACATTTAACTTGGTTAGAGGCATGAATAGCCTACATATTGATTAACAATTGGTTACACTTAACACCATTTTAAAAACATTTTCCAATGCATGCGATCAAAAGGAACAAATTATCTTTGAGATTTGTGTTGCATAGTGGACGTGACCCAACATTATTTTATTTTAGTTCATATAGTTTGAATTTTTTTTGCTTAAGTCGACTCAATTGTATAGTATGTAAATGTAATGTGTTGTGTCATGTAATGTTATTTATAGCATTTTTCATGGCATGGAAATGTTTAGGAAAGTGATAAAGAAACACGTGAAAAAAGGGTCCTTGACGAATGTGAAATGAAACTTGTTAGGTTGCTTGAGGTAAATCTTGCCATCTTTGAGCTTAATATTACAATTTGAAATACTATGAATTTCATAATGGTAAATGTAACAAACTCTAGCACAAGATGACCATATTATAAGTTACTTTTCGTTATCACATTTATGAAACATCTTGTAAATTGTGATTATCAAATATTGTTCTTGTTTGTTTTCTTATATCCAAGATAGAGGTTTAACTTCAAGGCATTAAGTCATCATCATAAATGAAGTCCATATATATGAAATAACATGACAAAAGTTTTTGGAGCCAAGCACAAAAGTGACACCAAGCTTAAGCAATAAACACTTATGGAAATGTCATATTCCTTGATGGATGGTAGGGCATATCGAGGAAAATGAACTACCTCCAAAAATTGGAGCTTGAAGAAGAACTTCAAAGGACTAGTCCTAGTTGAATGGAAAGACTTGACATTCAACCAAGGTTGCAACTTTCTTGTATATCTTGACTTGATATGATTGCTGCCAATTTGCCAAGTTTCGATCAAATTTTCCAAGGTGTTGATGAAAAGAGTATGTATGCCAAAACCACGGCTTTAATGGATATAGTCTCATTGATTCATGAATACCTCTATATTGATATTATCAAAATAACATTAATCAAGCTCCTTTTTAAAGTTGCATCCATCATATAATTGCCATATCACAAATTGTTGAAATATCAAACCCATGAATTTAGATTTCCTTGGCTTGTGCCAATAACACAAAAATACTTAACCTATGATCATCTTTTAGTAATTGCATATATTTTTTGCTTACATTGTGTTTAAAATATGATGTCATGCACATCAACACAATACATATTATACATGGTAGTGGTTGGTTTTTATAATGTAAATCTACTTATTCTTTTGCACATAATCAAATTCACATATTAATTTGTTTCTTATATATATATATAAGGGCAATGTTTATTTGATAGGGATTATTCACCACATAGGGCTCTTGCCTCCAATTTGAAGGTGGTCATTTTTTAAATACCCAATTTTGCAGTATTGATGAATTCTAACATTTTACAAATTACCTCTATGAAACTTTTAATTAACTAGAGTCACAAGTGTAAATATGCAAACTATTCCTTAAAGAGTCTAAACTCAGACCATTAATGCTTATTGAACAATAGTTTCATATATCTATATCTCACTTCAATATATGTTTCCTTGAAGTCCTTATTGTTCGTAAATTGCTTACCTTTATTTCCCATCTTTTTAATAAACAAAACTTCATCCAATTCTTTGTGTAGGGTAAGGTTCAATGATTTGGGTGTTAATGAAATTGAAAGTTGAGACCCATTCCATGTCAATATCCTCATGTTTATATGCATGGGACATGTGACATTTTTGAATCGAAGCTTTGTCAAAATCTCTACAATGCACAAAGGACATTGCAATTTGACTTCTTTCCTTTTTTTTTTTTTTTTTTTTGTTTTGTTGTCTATTTATTTTGAGGTCATATTTTTGTCATGAGGAATTGCCCATTGTGATGATGTATTGGAGTTCTTTTTCCATGATTGACACACCTTTATGCAATCATCCAAAGTGTTTAAATGAACCTTTTCTTCACTTCACTATTTTCCAAATCTTTGGTGTGTTTTTAAGCTTGATGCCTACATTCACCCAATCTCTTGGTTGTGAGTCTAAGCTAGGATCACAACACATTGCATTGAACCCTTGATCCATGTAATTGTTTCTCCAAATTCTCCACTAAGAAATGTTGTTTTCACATCCATTTAAATGAATGGATTTTTTTCCCCCCAATTACTATGAGAGCAAATGTAAATGTTGTTTTCAATGCAAAAGTCTAACAACAATACAATTTGCATGTTTAGTTGGAATGTGCTACCTAGCATCAATCATGAATTGACTTGCATTGTTTTAAGAAGCCTTTTTTATCATGTTTGCAGTCCATGGTAATCACATACGTTGGCTATGATTGAAAGGAACAAATCCATCCACCATAATCGTGAAGGGAAGATTAAGAAGAGGAATGGCAATCAAGCCAGGAAAACTAGGGCATTTCAATCACACCCACAAGTGTAAGGCAGTTGAAAACAACTTTCAGAGATGGAAGCTTATATATCCATATCACTAAGGTTGATTTGAAAAAACCTTAACACCAAAATTTTCCACCACTTACGTTTTTTTGGTGATAATTTCTTTGAAATGTTGAAAGATTATTTAAGATAAAACCTTTTCACACCACTAGCAAGTTAACACATGGAAAGACATCCTTGCCCCTTTGGCCATGTACTATCGGCTGACCTTATAAGAGTGCTATGTTACTCAGTTGGTCCAATAAAAGCTCCCAGCAATAATGGACATCAACTATGCCACTTTCATGTGCTTATAACTCCTCCCACTCATCACAATTCTGCTGCCTGCTGCATGCTTGATAGCCCTACCTTACAAGGCCTCATTTTTGGCACCATGGGATCCAAGAGGTCCATGTCTAAGGATTTCCTCATGTAGTTCGGAAATTTCCTCAAACTGCACATAGGTTCATCACCACCCCAAAGCAAAAGCAATGGGATTAAAAACTCATTGTGGAGTTCATTGCTAGAAACACTCTATGCATTTTGAGCTATTAATGACACCAAGAGCAAGAGCATCCTCTAACATGGTACTTGGACCTTGTGATTTGGGATCACATCACCTAGCAAGGGGCAGGAATGTATGGGATACAAAGTTCAGTAAAATGAGACTGAAATCTGAATAGATGTTTTCAATCTCTGCTAAGCTGATTAGGATTGTGTAAAGTGTCTGTCAAATGAGACTACATCGATAGTTTAAGGGTTGTCCTTTGGACTAACCTTGACAATGTAGAATTGTCATGCATATTGGGAAGGAAACAATGCCACAAACCTGAGTAGAGGATGGCTTTGCAGCCATGGAATTCTTTTGATCACGGACACAGCCTCCTGATGTAATCTGAAGGTCAACTCTAGTGGGATACTGAGAAGCTGCCTTGTTGTTGACTGGTGCTCCTGACAATCTGGGACAGCCAGTTTGTAAGTTTTCTTTCAATGCCCACCAGGATCTGTACCAAGGTTGGAGTTTGCAAAGCCCATCCATCCATCTAGACTATTCACTCCCATGACCACAAATGGCCTCAACTCAGAGTCTGGTGTCCCTGCCCAAGCACTTCCATTTGGTGGTACTTGACCAGTTGTTGAGCTTCCCACCAAAGCTGGCCTTGCATTTGTCAATCCCATACTGATTCCATTTGATATTGAAGAAAGTCCCGCACCAGGAGAGTGGGCAGGTGCAGCAACAAAATCAGTAGTTGGAGCCCCTGGAGAAACCCAGGGAATTGCAGAAGAAGATTGACCAGTGTTGCGCACAGCTCCCATAGGTGCAATACTACCCCTCATGCGACCTGCAGATCTCCAGTTATTTCCACAAGTTGGAGGCAATCCATGCCCACCTAATACTGAGGAATCACCTGGTGATCTGGCAAGTAACCCTCCTTGAGATCCTGGAAGTTGTTATAAATCCAGTGAGCAGTTGCTTGTTGTTGGGCATATGAGAACTGATTACCATTAAGAAGACGTTGCTCAATGCTTTGAAATACCATACCTTGAGGAGTTGAGGACCATGGCCCTATGGGGTTTTGCAGTGTTTGCACGCCTCGCCATCTCTGCCTTGCCTGACAGAATTAATTTGTAATCAATGAACAGATGACAGGTGACATGACCTCAGAAACCCACAGCACAAGAAAAAGAAACAAAGGTTAACAAACAAGGGAAAAGTACTGTCAAGAGTACAGATCAGCAAGCTCATGAACAGTTAAGGAGGAGCAGTAATTGGTCTTTCACACCCCAGAGAGACCACTAAAGGGAAAGTACAAATCCTCATGACTGTGAAGACTTAGCTCTAAATATATACAAACACATAACAGTTTTGCAAGCAACCTGCCAGATGTGCATTGTCAATGAACTGCCTGATTACATGAATATCTAAAGTTCCCATACTTATCTCGATGTCAGGCTGGTGGAGACTGGAAAAAGACATGTGATACAAAACAACCCTGAAAACTGAGTCTGGAACCCTAGAATGAGACTTAATTGAATGCTACGAAAAGGTTAGGCTGCAAATGAGGAAGGCTTCTAGGCTTCAAACTGTACATAGAGTGACTTATGACACTACAAAGATGCAGCATACTTGGTGCTCATGTACTAGGCAGTGACCTATATTGCAAGAATATCACTGAAGTGCCCCAGACAACATCAGCCACCACTCTTGTGTATCACACTACTGTGCACTGAAGGTGGGGCATGAATAAGCCACAAACATCATTAAAAACAGAAAGAGGAAGCAGATAGGTACAATGCCAAGTTGGGTGCATAGATATACTCACTGCACCAGTAGCTTCCCTTGGTGATGTATCCATGTCCGAAACCATCAGAGACTGAGGCAGCTGCAAGGATGCTGTGTGCCCACTACTTGAGGCCAAGCTGTTTACATGTGCCCCAGTACTGCCCAGGTGGGTACCAGGACTCCCATGTGAGCCCAGGTTTGCGTAATAAGATTGATTATGTAGAGCAGGTAGGGCTTGTACTATGGCTGGTGGCTGAAGACCTGGTTGGCTATAGCCTTGTCTTCCAGACAAAATAGGTCTTGAAAGCCCACTTGTAATAGGTACTGACCGCAAAGGCCCAGGAAATCCTGTAGAACCTTGCATGCCAGTTGCAGAGATGTCACGAAAATTACTGACAGTTGAGGGCCCTGATGATGGCCTCAAGAGACTGCCATCCACCCTTAGCCCTTCTTGTGCAGCTGGAGTAGCTCCACGACTTTGATTGCAGTCTCCTATGAGCACTTGCAAAACCTGACTACTAGGCTTTCTGTCTGGTGGTTCAGCATCTGCACAATTCATTGCTTCTGCCCTAAGCTCTTCCTCAAAGTCACTGTCACAACATAAGTTGATAACTGAGGCTTCTTCATCATTCATGCACACTTTGCCAACTTCAGACAAGTGATTGATGGCTCCATCAATTCCATTCATGCACTTATCCTCACACAGCTCCACACACTTCCATGACCCATCTTGCATCATCAAGACTTCTGCAACTGTTTCATCTGCTTCCTTCAGAACCTGCACATATAAATGTAAGAACAACTTATTGCCATGGACTTTTAAAAGAAAAGTTCTTAACACATGTCCCTGCTCAGATCCCAGAGTTATGCTATCCACAAGTCTTCCAGTTAGTTGGGATTGCCATCTGGCCTTATATAGCTCCCAACTAACCTATGATTCTGTGATTGTAATGAAAAACCAGTGCAGCCAATGGCTGTTGCAACACATAATCCATCTGAAATCACTAGTCAAGGAACCATGCTGAATTTAATAAATCAAGCAAGTTCCAATACTTTCTGATGACACATCATTAGTTTCAAATGCCATCAGAGAAGCCCTGAGTGTAATACATACCTTCTCCATTTGTCGGTCTACCCTGAGATCCAGCCATGTTATACAACAATTGCAGCATGGGCACCTCCATGCTGGTCTCCTCTCATTAATTTCAAGGAAAGTGTCATAATCAAAACACTGAGACATCAAGACTTTCAAAACATTAAGATCCCCACATGGATCACTCACAAACTTCTTTTGAAAAATGTAAGCTAGATCCAAAGAGTTGGGTCAAAAAAATGTGATCAACATGATATCCTCAATGAAAGAGCTACGTATTCCACACCCAGCTTTGATACAGCAACCATGCAATATTTGAAAGCAGTACACTAATTAGTCAAGGGAATCTTAGGCTCACTGGTAAAGTTTGGAAGACACGCTTAGGAATGGGCCTTGACCAGAAAAAGCAAAACTATATGCAGCCAGCAGGTGACACTTTAAAAGTGATACTAAAAAGTGCTCCTTTTCAAATTAACCCCATAAGGCTGTATGCTAAACTTGGCTATATCACTAGGTGTAACTTGGATAAAATGACATCCTATAACAGATGAAGAACTGCAAGTTCATTGCTTCAGGAGACATATTCAACACCCTGGTTAAACAGTACCAACAGAACATATTTGACCACAACAGTATAAAGAAAATTTCTACTTTTTTCTCCTTTCCTGTTCGGGACTTGTTTCAATCCTGCAAGAGACCTATGTGACAATCTAAGAGAACATGGAGAAAACTCCACAACAGTATTTTGAAAGGTAACTCAATGATGAGTCCAATCATAACTTTGTGAGAGTTGCTCACAAAGTGTCAGACTGTCACCACCATCATCAGTAACCAGTTGCCATGACTCCCCACTGACTTCATCAGCTCCCAACAGTGAGTTTAGATAAGAGTACATAAAAACTCAGCTACCGCTGTCGAGACATAGCTAAAAAGAAACATTAATAGTATCCTTATTCAAGCTACAACAAGCTGGCGACAGTAAGCTTCATTTTTGTTTGTCTAGTCCTTGTACAAGCAAGCAAGCCTAAGGCATAGAGGGCCTACATTAGAGTAGTGAAATACACAAAACACCAAGATATGTGGAGGCTGTAAAAGGGAAGACAATTTAAAGTACCTGTAGATGCCTGCAGGTTGCTGCCTTGACAGGAGTCACCAGGCGTTGATGACTGGAGTGCCAAACAGTAAAGCAAGTTTTTACAAAGGCTGTCAGCAAAATGTTGGGGTTGATTTGATACTTTACACATCTAGCAGGCTGTTTGAGCTAAAAATGCAATAAATTGTACACAGAAAATACCTGCCTCTTAACACACATTCAGAATATATGTGTTTTTCAGAAACCCTGACACATAACTTTCTTAAAAACCCTTGTACTTGAACCCTACCCTCTTGAACTGTAAATGACATGCAGTAGCCAGTGGAAAATAACCAGGTCCAGGTAAATTGCCAGTCCACTGTGGAAAAATTAATCAAGGCAACACCTAAAAAAGAAAGGGTTGACAGGAGAACTATGTTCTGCACCAGACTCTAACCAAGAATCAAAAGAGTGCCTAATGACAAATGTTAAGCTCTGGAGTAGATGTTTGGCTATTTCACATTGCAAGAAACCAACAGACTGACAGATTCAGAGCAACTGGCCCATGGTGTCTTTATGACTCAGCACAATTGGGACCAAAGATGCCCACAAAAAAGTAAATCCCTACTCCAGATTAGTGAAGTTCAGACTGAGAAATACCTGACTGGACAACGCAGAGAGACTCTTGAAGCACCCTCAACCACTTCATCATCTGCCTCCACCATCTCCCCCAATCCTGCAGTCTTTGCTGAAGGAAGAACATAATCTTGCAACTGAGTATTTACTGTAGAAAGAGCAGTCCTGATTGTTGATGCAACTGCAATGCTATAGGAGCCTGCATTCAAACAAAATGATTCCCTGTTTACTCCCAATAGCTTGACAAAAGCATGCAAGAATGTCCATAATGTCTCCCCACACTTGAAATTGCTGGATTGAGTGGATCACTGACACAGCTCCCACCTCATGCCTGGATGCAAAAAGCAAAAAGGAAATGGAAGGGAAAACAACCAGTGAAAAGCTCAAGTGCTTTCTGAATCCCATATGCACCAGACAATTATAACCTGTGGAACACAAATGAAAGCAAAAAGCTTACATGCTGAACTCACCAGGAAATTCACCTATAACTTGTAGTACGTTGGATCCTGCCTTTACCAGCATTGTCACATCTGTAGGCAATTGTGGTCCCCCATCCTGCCTCCCATGCCAGACAGCCCCATGAAAAATGTGCCCAACCATAACTGACCTGATACTTGAACCTGGTTGTTCCAGACAAAAAGTTTGCCAAAAAAATGATGGGAGCTATCCAAACTCAATTTGAGCACAGCCTCCTTACCAGGAATCCCACAGTTACTCTCCTGTCCACTTCCTTGCCATTCACCAAGAAGCTGCGGGGGTGAATAAAAGCACTTCAGAACTCCTACAATGAGTTGCAGGGCACAGAGGACACATACAAGAGGAAGTCCTCTTATTTCTCAAGGTTTCAATCCTTGACATGGCAATTCACCAAGGCAAGCAACTAGAGGTATTACCACATAGTGGGTTTTAGACATTGTTTGTTTACAACATCATAATGCTCCTATTGTTTCCTCCATTGGCAAAGGTGGAACAATTTTGTTGGACAACCTGGACCTGAGAACCTGCAATTGAGTAGAGAATGTAGCCTTACTTTACTTGTGGTGGAGTGATAAGGCATGCAGAGCTGTTGACAATATCTTTCCGACCTACATATAAACGCTGCAAAAACAACCCAATATGTTTTTCTGCATCATGATATGTTTCTTCTGTGTAGAGAACCTTTGCAAAATGATCCATCATTTACAACACTCACCTGCAAAAGTACATGGAACCATTATATCTTGACCCTCAAAGACTGCAGAGTAAAAGCAAACACACTACCTGGGAGTTTACTCAAGAATGCAACACTAGGCATCTTATGTGTATTCAGGCAGTCTCATATATGAAGTTGGTCATGATCAATGAAAAGGGTTGACTAAATTTACCCACTTCACACAAAGGACAAATGATTTCATACCACAGATTCTGGACCAGTGAGAGGTGGAACATGAAAATCACACACCAAAACCTCATAACCTGCCTGCATACAAAGGAAACCGTGAGTGTATGTGAAGATGAACACCACTTCCAACAACTTGCACATGCTTGGATGTGTGAGATATGATAACCTATCTTAATAAGTTTTGAGAATTTCCCCATACTTACAAAAACCATCAACCTGAATAGAATTGAGAAAAGACCATACAAAAAGGACATGAAGATTTATAATCCCATAAAACAAAACAGGAAAAAGAAGAGACTCCAGCCCTAGAAACACAGGAAAAATTGAGGAGTAGTTTGAACAATGGCGACAGTTACATGCATATTCAGTGACCTTAGCAACATGTGAGGCTTGATATCATGCCCAATTTCAACTGGACTGGTTTGAACTATAGGGACAGTCAAACACATGTGCATTGACTTTCAACAGCAACATGTGATGCATGATAACATGCCAAAGTTCATAACTGACTGAGAACTGTGTGTCAATAGGATACAGCCAATTCACGTACTGCGTCCTACAACACTGAGCCTAACAAAATGTGACCTTGAGCACTAGTGACAAGCAGACATCACAGCCCAAGATATATTACAACCCAACTACAGCTGGATTTGGAAAAAGAGCCTTAGTGATGAGCCTCAATACTTGCTAAGACTACAGGCCCATGATTAGTGAACATAAACATAAACCTCTACTCAACAAAGAAACCTAAATCCAACTCTTAGAGCAAGTCCACAGATGGAAATAACTAAACAAAAAGAAACAGCTACACAGTCACCATACTGGGAAGTTGAACAAATGTAATGAACGAGAAGTATTGCCTTCCCAACCTAAAATTGTTGAATCATACCTTAGCTTGCAGGGCAACAAATATGGTCTTGATTTTTAATTGTGGATAATACCTGCACAAGAGTTCATGTTGATCCAGAGAAATGCACACTATTATCACAATCAGAATGCCTTATTCCTCATCAGACAACAATGTCTATATCCACAGCTTTCCTGACCTGAATTTATAGGCTGCATGCAGAAATATAATGATGTGTGAGTGACAAATTTGGTACAAACTAATGCAATCAATACATCCAATATGTTTTAGATCAAACTTCACAATTGTAACTCTGTCACATATATAGATATATATATGCACACCTGAGGCTGGTTGAAGAGAAATACTCAGCAGCATCCCTGGTTTCAATGGCTGCTAATCCTCCAGAGCCCGAAGGTGCCACCGTTAATTGAGCCATACTACTATCACTGTTCATTGTGAAGTACTCAAAGAGCTTCACAAAACAGGGAGAAGTTTATCAGACACTCATATTATGTTAGATTTACTGAAGAGTCTGTTGTAAATTATCCCCATACTTGTATGCTGAATACATGTAATGTAACAGTTCAGAATCAGGTGATGGATTCTTCTGGAATGAATCACCTCTCAATCAGGGACAGTGTGGACTGGAATAAGCAAAAGTAAACTCAGAAAACTCACCAGTTTCAATGTAGCAAAAATGTCCTCTGTACCAGTAAGCTGCAACCATCCTGACTGACAGGCACCCTGTCCATCCCTCACAGAAAATAGCCATGTCAAAAAATGGAAGGGAAATGTGATCAACTCATAAAAATGCCCACTCAAACCTGGTCCTGCCCAAAATTGTCAACTATAGTGACCATGGTGTTGTCCCCTGAGTAAAGGTGGGCCACACCATTAGCAATATCTCATATCTCTACTTTATTGCATCCATCTTTTTGCCTCCTTTTCTACATCATGTGCTCTGGACAGGGTACTTTCAAAATGATTGAATGGAAGCAGAAAGTGACCACATCATAGGTGAAGATTTATTCCCTCACAGAAAAAGCAGTTTAACTTGTTAGAGAAGTTATTAATTTCCTTTTTACCAGTGTCCTTTATGATACGTACTCAACTGAGATCCTCCCTGATCAATTCCTGCCCTTCCAGTGTCACTTCTTCAGATGCCTTGAGGCATGCCATACATGTTGCAAACTCTCAGGTTCTATTCAAAAACCTAGTGGAGTTTTGCACCTCCAAGAGATGCTATCAGGTCTAATGAAAAATTTGTGTATTTTCCAGAAGGATGTGGCTTTCAAATAATATGTTCTCAATGTGCTATAAGCCCACATCAAGCACATATGATTGCCAACACTGGTTTGCTTGCATACCTCAAAACCCTAAAATGTTATCACCATCTAGCAATAATAGCTCATAGAGACACAGGAAAGAGAAATTTGGAACAGAAAGTGTAGGGCCAAATTAAGCTCCCTCTCAGTAAAACCATCTCCTTCAAACCAGACAGCAATGCAAATAACAAGAGAGCATCATACATGATGCATACCTTCACTGATAAGAGCAACACCAACAGTGAGGGTCGGGCCTCTGTACTGTCCTTGAATTTACAAAGCTGCCACCACAAAAAGGGTCACCACAAAGAGATATCACAAATTTATTCCGTCAAGAATAATTTCCTCATCAACTCCCAAAAAATAAAATCCACTACTCTATAAATCTCAAACGACTGAAAGTTGGTAAAATACATTGCCAAAGATTCCTCAAGTGAAGACTGAGTAAACCAAGCCATGATCATGCCATTTCAGGAAAACCCTAAATGATGTACAGTGAACAATTTCTTCATCTTTCTGAGATGTTGTTATTAGACAGCAGATCTGGCATTATTTGCTTTAGCATTATTTGTTTCAGAAAGAGATTTGAGGGCCAAGAAAGTTGAATACAAAGAGCAAACTCAACAAAGGCAAGGTGTTGCGTGGAGAGTTAACCAACCAGCTTAATAACTGGGACTATCTCTTGCCTCCAGGGTGGCTTCATGTTGTAAGCTACTAAAGAGTCCAACATTCTGCAAAAACACACAACAAACAAACAAACAAACAAGTGTAACTCTTCATTCTGAACCTTTTTTCTTCCATGAGGACCTTCTTTGTTTAGTTCCGCTCTCTTCTTATGGTAATCTCCTGACTGTTTGTTGCCCCGAGGAAATAAATGAATGAATAGAATATATGTGCCGTCTGCAGCATGAACTTCTTTTTGGCCAAGTGGGTATCCATCAAGAAAGAAAGAAAGATAAGGGGATCACAGGAGCAGCAGTATTACTTGGAGAGTAAGATGAACTGAGTGGAAAGATCCTTCACATTTGGAGGAGCACCTGCAGCCGTCACCTCATTTTGGATCGCAATCACCTGTTTCCGCAAGGCCGCCTCGCTCCAAAGCCCTGTGGTGCTGCTCTTCATCCGAGTCCTATTGTTCTGCCTCATAGTTGTTCCTTTTTAAATGTTTTTGGCTAGCAACTGAGACTTTTCAGCTCCTGGGGAGGAAAAAAAAACCAGTCTCTAAACAAAAGAAGCAAGGTGATCAAGAACACTCTTCAAAAAGATCCTTGTCTCGTGACAAGGAGTCAGGACACGAGAAAAGAGAGAGACAGAATTGTCCATTTCCAATCTACCGGAAGATTAGTGCATGTCCTCCTCCTCCTACTCTTCTTGGGCCAACTTTGTCACAGTGCTGCTGCATCAGTGAGAAAAAGCTCAATTTGCTTTCAATTGAGCAGTAGTAAAACATTCTTCGGCATCATCAGAAAAACAAGAAAAAAGCTTCTTGAACATCACTAGAAAAATAGAACTGCTTCAAATTTGGGCGGAAGGTCAAGGAAAGAGACGAGAGAAAGACGCACAGAGAGAGACACACGGACACAGAAGAGAGAGAGAGAGAGAGAGAGAGAGAGAGAAGAGGGAAAGATTGAAACCAGAAGGAACGGAAAGAAACCACAGGATCCAAACCTAACCTTAATCGCCATACCATTTGTTTTGAAATAAAATTCGCCACAAAAAAAAAGGTGTGAAATTTCGGAAATTTTCGGTTCACGAATTTGCTCGTTTGTAAATAGCCATAATTTCAAAATAAATATTGCAAAAAAGTTCTAAAATTTCAATAGGCTCACAAATTCGACGATTTAATAAAAAATCGCCAATATTATTATTATATATATATATATATATATTGCAATTTTTAAATCGTCATGTTTCTACACATGGTTTGAGTAGTTAGCCAAAAGGGGGGTATTAAAAATTTCCCTAAAAATGAATCGCCAAATTCGAAAAAAATTCAAAATATATATTCCAAAACCGCCATATTTCAATATATGGTTCAAGTAGGTAGCTGGAAAACAAAGGATGTTTTAATTTTTTTCCATTTCATGGTTTTTGTTCAATACCAAATTTGGCTAAAACCTCCTAACCCTACCAGGGTAGACCTGGCTACCATAGTAGTAGTAGTACCTTGGCAGCCTTTGAGGAGTCCTGGAGTCCAGCCTATTTTTTTTTGGGTGCAAAAATTGGGAAATTTGTGGGTCAATTGTTTTTGGGAAAAACAATTGCTAGAATTTTGGAGAACAATTACGAAAAATCTTTAGAAATCACCATACTTCTATACATGGTTTAAACAAGTAGCCAGAAAAGGGTGTTTAAATTATTTTCCTTTTTTCATTTTCTTAATAAAGTTTTTTGGCTAAATCAGTTTAAGGAAACACAAGTACTTGTTCCTTAAATATTTAAGGTCTAAACCCTAATCCCTAAACCTTATAGATTTTTGAAAACCATCTAAACAATAAATAAATAAATAAATAAACTTGTTAAATTTTTTCTACCAATCTAAAATAAAAGCAAAGTCCAAATGTGGTGAAAAATTTCCCAAAACAAGATTTCTTGAAATCTGACAATTAAAAAAATATAAATTTGAGATCTACGAATGTCAAATGACTATTTATAAGGGGTATTAGTTAATTGTTCAACCTATTTTTATCACTTTATTATTATCTAATTTTTTAATATATACATATTAAAGCCACCTTATATTAATTATTATCCATCATTTCAAATTATTACATATTTTTATTATAATTAAATTAATTATTTGAATGAAAAGCCTATTTTTAATTAATTAATTTATAAAATTTACCCAATAATTAATATATTGCACCCTCTATTTTTCTTTTTCTTTTTTAATTTTTTTATATTAATGGCCTTTTTGGGTTTGCAAACATGTACAAAGCAGTTGAAACCATTGTTTAATTTGTGTATTTAACATTTTAGGGGGAAAAAACTACAAGTGAGGTTATTTTAATATAATATTATTTCCAATATATTGATATACATATTTTGAAAATTTGAAATTGATCTAATGAATTTTAAAAACCTAGTTTTAAAAAAAAAGTTACAATCATTACTTGAATAATGGGAAATCGATCTATACCTAGTTATTTTTGAAAAAATAAATTATTTGAGTGTTTACATTTCTTGAAAACATTTCATTATAAAATTTCACATAAAATATTTTTTTAAAATAAAAAATAAAAAATGTATTTTCCTAAAAGATGTCAATAATATTTTGAAAAACAATTGTGGCCTAAAAAGGTAAATGTGATTCATGATGGAATGTTTGCACCCATCTATCAATTGATGACCAATCTTGGAACCAATACTTCAAGGAATGTGATATGAAAATGTGTGTTATGACCATAATTTTGAACTTATGAACAAGGTTGAGGCACAAAAATGGGAGTGAGCTAGGAAAGTGTTTCAAAATTCATTTCAAATTTGTAAGAATGTGAAAAAGTGCAAGGAAATGAATCCCGCCCCACATGCCTTCACCATTTTCTCTTTTTGGTTTGTGCAATTTGATACGATTGAAAGTTTAGTTTGAAGAGCTTGTCCTAATCCAATCTTGGAGCTTTCACACAACCTTATTGTTTTAAAGCATGAAGTTAAGGAGTGTGCCCAAGGTCTAAAAATATTTTGCAACACATTATATCAAAAAAATTACCTCGATAATGTGTGGCACGCCAACAAGGGAACATTGTGTGAACTATGTTTGGATTTAGATATGGTGTTGTGTTTAATTTTATTGTGAAGATAATGGAATCATGAATATTATGGTTTAGAAATGGACAACTACCAAATTTCAAATCTATTTAGTTCTTGTTATCATGTATTCTTGTTCATTTTAACAATGCAACCTTAATTTAAAACTTCCATAAGCTTCACAATATGACTGATGATAACACAATTGTTTTTTAAAAAACAAAGAGTTCATGAAAATACAAACTGTGTATAAACACATATCACTAGTGATAAATCTAAAATGAGTTAAAATTTTGGCAATCATTATTGAAAACCTCAATTTTCAACCTACATAACAAGATTGATCAAAATATGAAATAGATTTTTTTTGACATTTATAATGTTTTTTCCAATATTATAAATATATCTTTATTAACATTATTCAAATCAACAAATCAATTTCTTGACACACATATACATGTTATGACATTGTAGCAATTGTTATTTAATCAATATTAAAAATGATCGTTTAATGAATAAAAGTGGTCATTTTATGCAAATTATGGAAAGACTATTTAACAAATAATAAATGAACATAATGATCTAGTGAATAACAATGATTTATTGACATAATTTATGGTGAATCAAACTCACAAAACACACCACAAGTCAAACTTGAAAAATCATCACTTCTTTTTGTGTTATATACTTTACAATTGGCAATGAAAGTTACATCAAAATGACAAAAATTCCTAGGGCTCTTGGAAAATAGTTTAATTTTTTTTCAATTTTTGCCAAATATATGAATCCCACAACTTTATAAGGTCATATTTCCTACATACAAGTTTTGATTCAAGAATGTTTTTAAAAAAGTTATAGTCCTTGAAAGACTTTTCTAATGCCATATCACATGTTCAATTCAAAGATCATTTTATTAACCTAGCCTTGTAAGGCAAGGATATCATGTTGAAAATCACTATAGAAAATACCATAGTATCTTTATAATTTTGGCATAAATTTTAATAATTCATTTTGTCAAACTGTTGAAAAATTATTTATTATTTGTGCCAAATTTTTAATAAAATAAAAGTTCAATTGCCAGGTTTTGAACTTTAGACCTTCTATGATAATGACTTAAAATTGAGGCAATATAAACAAACAAAATTGTTCCATAACGTTGAGAAAATTGTATTTATTATATTGTATAACCATTACCTTCTAAAATTTTCAAAATTAAAAAACCAACTTTCAAAGTTAAAATTTCAAATTTAATTAATTATTCAACAATTTGTTGCTGAAATGGTAAAGGTGTTATGGTAGTAGCTTCAAGGGATTTTGCCCTCGAGCAACTAGGTGAGATGATTAATCATAATTTGGTTGTAAAAATATTCATATTCATCTTTTGACATTTTGTTTTCTTTGCCGCCTCCTCAAATGTGCACCTAGCACCAAGTGACTAAACTCACAAAATTAAAGATGAAATTACTTCTTCCAAAAATGGTTATTGCACCCATCTTACGCAAAAATTCATGTAATTATTTCAAAATGTGACAATGTGGTTGAAAACATTCAAATACACATGTCATGATGAGTTTTATTATTATTATTATTTTTTAATGTTAATTTTAATTTTTTAAATAATTTATTATTTATTTAGTTTGAAAATTTTCAGAATGTGAAAAATAAATATGACAAGAGAACGTTATCTTTTTTTGGGAGAAAAAAATCATTAAATGTGCAAAATTATTGAAAATCATGTTGCAACATTTTTCTATTGGTTTGGTTTAATTTTTTTTAAAAACATGTTTAACATGTCATCATTGAATGTGAGGTCCCTTTGGGCATTTTAATAACTAATGTGATGTTTAAAAATGAAAACAATTCATGACAATTTTTCTTTTACAACAACATGATATGACAATGTATATTAAATTAGATTGATTTTTTATTTTTCCCCTAGTTATGACCAATTTATCATACAATATCAATTGTTGATATTAAATTAATGGCAAGGCCATTCTATATGACACACTTTGTTTTTCTTAGGATTTTAATGATTAAGAGTCAAATTATTTTAACCATAATTCATAGCTAACAACTCCAAATGGGGAATGAAAACTCATTTTCAATATTTACACTTCAAAATATTTTCAATGGTATATTAAGGGGTTTAATATGGACCATGTTTTTTAATCTAAACTTTTGTTGCAAAAAATTGGGATTTTTGCATGATGAAAATTTCAAAGTGTTCAATGTTTTTCACTTGGGAATGATTGGGTACATATGAGCCATTGATTAACATGGATTCAAAAGACTCATCACATCCTAGATTAAAGAATCATCATTTTCCTCCCTTTAATATATACTAGTGTGGCATGTGTCGTTAAACCAAGTGTTACAATATGCTCAACTGATTTTTCGTTCCCAAACTTAGTTTTTTGGAATTTATTTGAATTTTCAATAGCATAAACCATTTTTAAATCCATATCTCCCACATTATGAATCCAAATCTTACCAAATAAATTCTATTAAATCTTGCTCATCAAGATTTTCCAACACCACCAAAGGCACATTCCAATTCTATCGAAATTTTTAGCTACGATTTAACTTAATTTTTAGTGAATAAATCATTCAATATTCAAGAACTTTTGCACCACAAGTCTAAATGTCATGGAACCAAGCCCATGCATTGTTCATCATCAAGAGCTTTCCAAAGACACCAAAAACATGATATAAGGATCATGGTTTGGTGGATCTCATAACTACAACACAAAACAAACTACCTTTCTTCATAGATAGATTGTGTAACTTCTTGGGGGGGTTTCATCAAAATGCCAAAAATGTGAAAGTTGTCAATTAAAATTTTTAATTTTCTCCAACTTATGATTCATAAATGTTCCAAAACTCATACTTTTTTAAAAACAATTTAAATTCAACAATTAAAAACTTATGTATTTTTTAGTTCTTGAAAAAAAATTCAAAATCATGTGAAGCTTTTCAAATTGACTTTATGTGATTCTTCAAATTGTCATTTAAATGACTAGAAATCATTTAGGATATTTGATTTAACATGACCTTTCAAATGGCCATAATGTATGTTATACATACTTCTTTTGCAAAGAAAACCTTTTTTAATTATAATATTTTTGGGAATGTTTTCAACAAGCTAAAAATGATTCAATGTTGATAAGGTTTGACCTTTCAAATCTTGACCCATATATTCAAAACACCTTATGATTTCCAATTCCCAAAGTGATAGTGCATTGAGGAAGTATTGCTAAAGTTTCTTCTTGGGCTTTCCATGCACTTCCTTTTCACCTTGAAAGAATGTGTTTGGAATCTTGCCGATGTCTTGCATTTTCCTTGCCTTGATTTCAAGTTACAAATTTTACATAGTTTTTTTATTAAATTAAAAATAATCACATATAAATTTCAATAATAAAAATTGTTAGTCACCACTAGTAGGAACAAAACATAATTTATAGTTGGTTTAATGACTCATTATCATCATCACATGTTTTAAAATTTACTTATTTTATAATTCAATTCACATTCAAATTTTTTACCTGATATGATAAAAAATATAGGTTTAAGAATGCATGGTTCAATACTAATAAATGTGAAAAAAGTTCCACTATAGTCCAAA
This sequence comes from Sphagnum contortum, assembly GCA_963920785.1. Lineage (NCBI taxonomy): Eukaryota > Viridiplantae > Streptophyta > Sphagnopsida > Sphagnales > Sphagnaceae > Sphagnum > Sphagnum contortum. The sequence continues at coordinate 1,236,421 of OY987284.1, read as the reverse complement.
TGGTTCAAGAGAAATATATGTGAACACAATTCCATTTGTCACAAATGTAGTGGGTAAAATCACACATAGGCACACATATGGGTTTTTTTGTGGCTTCAATTTGATTAAATTTAGATATAATATTTATGAGTTTAACTAAAAAAAATTAAGGGTCAATGAAGTGCATATTACATCATTATCATCGAGTCAATTCAAAATGTCAAACTTGTTAAACAATATGTATTTAGAATCTAACATGTTCGAAAGATCAACAAACTAATGTGTTGGAAACTTAGTGTGAAACATGAAATGTTTTTAGAATTTAACAAATTAAAAGGATCAAGAAACTCATGTGTTGGGAAAGTTAAAATGAAACATCAAAGAGAGGAAATGAGAACGGGATATGTTAGTGCCATTAAATGTTTTCAAAAACTTTCAACATTCACTAATGATGAATCAAATGCATTAACAATATAACCACTATTGCGATTGTTGAACTTTTAATATTTAATCAATCTATAGTTTTATCTAATCTTGATTTAGTTTACAAATAAGAAAGGGCTATGTCAATCCTCATTACATCTGTGAGAATTTCTTTTTCTCATCATTGCACACATATGAAAATTTCTATGAAATATATGAAATTAAAGATCTAACTAGAAAAAATGTATTTCTTTAACAAGTTATCTAGCTCTATATTAGTGTTTTTTTTTTCAAATTCCTCAAGTAGGTGCATTGGCTAAGATCCTCAACATTAATTAGTAATAAATGGCGATTGTCTTGGTGGACTAGTGGATTTTTTTTAGGAATCCTACTTAGTTTTGGCAAACCAAAGTAACACATTGACTAAATATGGTGACTTCTAAGTTTTTTTGGTCAAGATATGGTGCTTATTTTAAAAAAATTCTCAAAAATCCTTAAATTTTTTTCTCAAAAATCCCTTAGTTGGATTTGTTAGCCCTTGTTTTTTTGTCATTAGGTTGCGAAAATTCACCAAAACAAAAAAACATTGCTCCATATGGATGAAGATTCATGTGTTGAAGTACATTTAAAAAAAGTCAAAATCATATTGGTTAGCAACCATATGCGTCATGATAAACAAGGGGAATTGGACTTGAATCATTCTCAATTTCTCCTCGATAGGTATGATGTTTTTCTTAAATTTATCTGTCGAAGAAACATGTATTTGACCTTCGATGAACTTGTGGGAAGACTTATTTGTGAATTGTTGAGTTTTGCACCATGGTCCCAAACATTAAGAATAATTTTTGTTTGGGTAAGAATCAAACACTTTGTTAGAAACAATGATGAGACTAACATTTACAACAAAAGACAAAGCCCTTGCAATTATTGTGGTCAACAAGGGCATTGGATGTGGGTAAAAACATGGTTAGGTCATGCACTTTTGACTTTATGAAAATCCATTTTTAACACTAGCTAAATTATTTTACAATATGATAATTAACAATTTATGCATTCAATGTATCCTATGCTTCCATAAAAAAATATGAGTAATTCAAATGTGTACATGTCTAAACATATAAGTAGTCAAAAATCCATGTAAAAACATGAAATTTGAATTAAAAATGAATTAATTAGACTTGATAATGCAATATTCAACTTTAAAATCAGATTTTTTTTTTCTATAAGGAAAAATTAAATGCATCTTATTTATAAAAAAATCATCTTATTTCATCTTTTTTAAACAAATAAAAAATGACATTATTAGTTCATATTTTGGACTTCACATGTCACTTTTAAAGATTTTTTTAGGATATTGTATAATTTCAAAAATTCATTATGAATCCATTATTTTCTTAGAAATCATTCTTCCTTTTTTTCGAACATGGTACCCATTAAAATATATTGCAACATGAATAATTTTTTAAAGAAATGACAATGTTAATGTTGAATATGAGTAAATATTTTAAGTTCATACACAATGCATAAAAAACATGCCTATAAAAATTCAAATAGGCCACCTAACTATTGCTTTCACCCATGTGTGAATGTTGTGATACATAATTAGACATTTGCAAACTTGAAGCTAACATGATGTAAAATGAAAAAAGAAGTATTATTACCAAAACATGAACATTGTGTGAGAAGGAAATCATGAACAACATGAAGAGAAACAAACTATAGGATTAGGTAACACAACTTTGTAGCCTTAAGCTTTGATCAATACGGAGAAAGGAGATTTCCAATTGATGTGTTGATTATCAAGTTTCAAATCACATGACATGTGTTGGAAACGCCAAATAACTCAAAAGGTATAGTTAACTAGCCGGTGGACATGCACACATTGTACTTTGCAAAGATAGTGGTAATGTTCAAATACTAATTGAAGAAATAAAGACCATAAAAGAAAAGCTTACCCAAAAGCTTGCTTTCAGTCAAGTCTATAGTTGATCAAGGTCGTGTTCTTGTAATTGCTAATGGTGATTATCTCATAGTGAATAAGACAGCAAATCACACCATTAGAACATGCTAGACAAACTGGCAGCAAATAGTCTGTAGAGTGTGTGAGAGGGGGGGCGGATCCAATCCATACCCAAAAACATGAGAGTCTGAACAGTGTAGAGTGAAAAACCATTAAAATGCCACCATTAGGGCCAATCATTATGATGGGCCAATCAAAAACAGTCAAGTTGGCCTTTCAGACATAGCTTTCCTAACAAGAAATGCTTGCTGGACACTACAGTTGACTCATAAAAGGAGAAATGCTTCATCAATCAGAATATCGTGCCTGTGGTCTATGAACATTTCCCAATGGCCGCACACCCAAGACTACATAATACAGAGATCTCAGAAGAGACCCACCTGGTCTTGTAACTGATGACACATGTTACTATTACTATAACAAAACTTGCTTGCTATATATGTTGCTCATAAGGAAAGACCAAACAATTTGTTGGCCAGCACCGCATTGACAAAAGATGTCATCTGAAAACCGCTAGCACCAAATAAAAGAAGTTTCAACAAGCACTAAGTAAATATGGACTATAACAATCTTTCTTAGTTGTTCTGCCCTTATCTGCCTCCAGGATTAATGCGTCTTTGCCTCAAGTATTGTGTAGAACCTGACTTGATCTGCATGTCCTTGCCTTCCGGTGTGTCTTCCAAACTGATGGGCTCATCCACACGGGGAATAATTCGCAAAGGGTGGGCCTCTGTGTTGAAAACCCACTTGTCCAGTGGTATTACAGATGATGGTGAATACAATAAGTAAAAATATTTCAAAGTTTCCGCAAGAAAGAAACTCTGCATCATGTCATCTTTCTCTCCTGTCCTCACCTGAAACAGCTCCACAGAAGAAAAACTACTGAAATTCAATTTGTGCCTTTGACCATGAGAAAAATAATCTGGATTGTGTCCTCCATGAGGACATATTGAAAGGCCAAATTTTCCATCACCCAAGAATTTCAATCACCACATATTAGCACTTTAGTGAACTAGAGAAGCTTTTCTAGAGACAGGTGCACAGGAGGCATGACCTTGTAAGAATGCATGGAGAAATAAGAGTGGGGGCTGGTAAAAGAGAAAGTTTCTCACATCTCTGAGGCCAACATAGCCAGTTGGAGTTCGTGACTGTTTCTCAAAAGCTTGGAAGATATCCCATCCCCAATCCCTGTACTTTGAATCACCTGTCTTGCGCCATACGTACATCAGGGACTCAACTGTCTCTGGCCTCAAAATGTTCCAAGGAGTCCCTACTTGCATATCCTGCAAACAAAACATATTATTGGTCAGACTTTTTTCCATGACGTTCAACAAAAATTAGATACTGATGGGAGCAATAGTGACAGGATTTTAGCTACACAGCACAATCTTCAGCTCCAGAACTTCGATGCCATAGTGGTGTATGACAAAGTTGTAAGTGTACCTGTCCATCATAGAATTGGTAGTTCTCTCCAGCAAGCTTCGTAGGAGTTGACATGTAGAAATTGTAGCAAGTCCGGGTAAGCTGAACAACAATTACATATGTTCATTGGTAAAAAGAACTTCTACATACTTTCAAATTATCTGAAACTCAAGAGAATTGAGAGATGACCTAACAACAAGGTAACAGAGATTTCAGATCTGAAAACATATCAACAAACAGTAAAACATGAATCTAAACCTTCAAGAACAGATGAAAAAACCAAAAAAACTGAGGGGAGGTTTGAACAACAGTGAAAATCGTAATCATGTTCAGACACCTTCAACAGCAACACATATGGTAGTGAACAGATACCACAAATGCCGATGGAGTTCATCAGCTATTGGAGGAGGGTCAATGTCACAAGGTTGGCCATAAAAGTTGGCTAGCTCAACAGAACCTAAAAGGTTCTGACTAAAGAAGCAAAGAAGAAAATGCAACATGCAAGAGAGAGAGGACAAACCCAACGACAAAAAAGATGAAAGGTTTGAATTTATTGTATGGCTAATCTAAAGAACCTAAAAGGTTCTGACTAAAGAAGCAAAGAAGAAAATGCAACATGCAAGAGAGAGAGGACAAACCCAACAACAAAAAAGAAGAAAGGTTTGAATTTATTGTATGGCTAATCTAAGGAACTGCAAGAGAAGCCATTAGAAGTATAAAATGATTTTGGGCATATACCATTGCCAATAGTCTTTGAGTGGGTTCTTCTCCTGGGGAATATCCCTCAAAGTACACAGAGAAATAAAAAGACAGTTGTTTACAACTGCACAATTAGTGCATCCATTCAGATACCAACTCACTGCATTAAGACTGACTCAGGACATGTATCAGGTTATCTGTCTAGAATCTAGCCAGGAAGATAAAATTAAACTTTTACTACCTTATCTTGTTCTTATCCTGTTAATCAAATATATTTGAATCCCATGCACCCACAAGATCTGTTCTTGCTCAAGAACAAAAATTGTTAAGACCTCTTTCAAATAGATTCTTGAAGAGACAATAACTGTTCAGAAAACATCATCTAAACTTTGTACCTCTAAAAAATAGACCAATCAAATTAGGCCTTTAAAAAGATGTCTAGGTCAGTGGAAATTACATCACCCAAGCAAGGGTTAACAAATCTTTGGAAATTGGAACTTCTTGGAATCGCTACTCTCGATGACTTCCCCAAGAGGCTCAAGTCCTTTGCCATACTCTCCAATACAGAAATCTTGATCTACAGATTAAAATACTTCTTCCAAGCTACTAGGGGGAGTAGACCAAAAGCTTCTATGGATCACAGGAAAGACACAATCCATGACTGCAGGGAGTTTCAGAAAGATAAGAGACCTATATTGTCCATCAAATGAAGTATGGACTGGACTGATGAGGTCTCTACCCAAAAACTGGGTTTTGCTTTTATACAAATGACATCCTACAAGGGGACTCAAGGCATCGAATAGCTGCAAAGTATGGCCAATTCAACTACCCAACTTGTGAGGAGGGAATTTGTTTGAACACTAATTTTTTTGGACATACATTGGCCAAGAAACTTGGAAGAGAACTTTTGTTGGGACAAAGGTCAGAGAGCCAATCTTGTTTGGAAACTCCATAGCTAAACATCTTATAGGAATGCATATCTAAGAGATTGCAGAGAAAAATCCACAACAAACTTTCAAGGTAACCTTTGTAAGCTCCAGCAAAACAAAAGGTAACACAACAGGAATGAGTGTGTTAACAGCAAAGGAACAGATGGATAGGGTTTAGGGTTTATGGATCATGAGGGGCGGAATCTGTCTCTGTAGAGAAAGACATGGAGGAGCACAATTAAGAGAGGAAGGAATTGAACTTTGGGCTTCCAAATCAGGTTGCAGAACAGAAGCTTTAGGATCTGCATGATAGGAGCAGGATTACAAACTCTGAGCAACTACCTGTTACTGGACTTACTTTCTACATTACAGCCTCTAAAAAACAAAGATTGACAGAAACTCATTGATTTTCTTCCTACTGGGGAGGCAGCAAGATTGAATTGACTCAGAGATTGCTCACAGTGCTGGCACTTGCAGAGAACTGCCTGTGAAAAAGCATTAGAATTCCCTAAGACAAACTAGGACTCTGCCCTTGACCATTAGGGTGCAATGAAATATGAAAATCTGCAACCCAGAGAAAAAAAGGAAAAAACTTGGAAGGACAGAAGAACTACAGAGGAGGGAAAAAAATATGAACCCCTTCGAAAAAGTTCAAGAATACTCCCAAAACTTAGTGACAGGCTAGCAATGGAATCACCTGAAGGAACTATAGTTAGAATTCAAAGGTGGACAAGAGAACCTTAAATGTCATGGGAGTGTCATACAAGATAGGCGAAGATTGAAACATAACACAGATAAAATCAATCAAAAAGATCAAGAGTATTCCTTAAAGATGAATTTAGCTATAAATGACTCTCTCAGAAGGAGCAACAGCTAAACATTTGAAGGACTACAAGAGATGGACAGCACTTGTGCAACAAAACATAGATCTTGGAGAACCCAGTCAGACAAACAATAAGTCCAGAATTACATTTTAGAGAGTGTAGGAGGAAGCAGAGAGTACTCAAACATCATGCAGAAAGAACCTGCCTTCTGCTCCAAGTAACCTGATTAATCCAGGATCTGGAAACATCAATGTTTTACCTCCTTTGCAAGTGTCAAATATTTCTCTGCTTTTTCAGGTGTGGCTCCCTCTGTGCCAAGTGCCAGCATACCCGGGGCGAAACATGCCAGTTCATCCATCTGCAACAAGATTAAATAGTTTCCTGAATGATAGGTGACTTCACCTCCACCAAGACCATCTCGCAGCAATGGTTGACAGGTGTAAGACAACATTGCTGGCATCCACCACATTTCTCGAATCTTCTTTTGTGCAACAAATTCCCAGTAAGGCTGATTTTGTGCTAAGATTATTCAACTGTGGCAGGACTGAACCTTTTGCATATTCATTGTTTGGTACCTTGTTGAACAGGGTGGCCCCAGAGCGCTCTGCAAGAAAGGTGTAACCTGAAGGAGTTGATTTTGAGACCAAGCCGCCCATCATGCCCTCCATAGATTGCTCCCACATTTCTCTGCACACATTATGGCCTGTTGCTCAACAACTACCTTAGCTGCTGCAAATCAATCAATGAATCTGTTGCATGGACTAGCATAGCGAACTCATACATTGACATATGGCTTGAATAATAGAGGAATTTTTTTTAAGGGCAGAAAGAGTACCTGTAATGCTTCACAACCTCTGTTTTGTTCCCTTGAATCCAAACTTTTAGGAGATATTCATAGAAGCTGTAAAACACAAAACAGATCAAAACCTTGTTCCAAGACAGGCAGACAACCAACTTGAAAGGAAAAACTGAGGAACTCGTGCAGATAGAGCGCACAAGTCAGAAGCTCAATGAACTCTCTGATTCCTTGTCATGTAGATCATTTCAAGAAAGCATCATATTAGGTGGACAATGCCAAAACTTACCTGTCACCCATTGCACCAAATGTAATTTTGCCAGTTGTGGGCTGCCCAGAATCTGCACTTATGTAAATGGGCAGCAGCCCATCTTTGGGGAAATTTTTTCTCAGCTGCTTGATCACATTTTCAACCTGCACCCAAGGTAGGAGCAGTGAAGATGGTCAAGTGGAAGGGAAAACAGTGTGTATATATATGTATGTATGTATGTCTGTCTGTGCTACATGCACACCCAGCAAGAGCTCAACCTCCACTGACTTAATATTCCCTTCCTTTAAAAACAGGCAATGATCTGTTGAAAAGCAATTGAAAACTGCCCCTAGAATGGGACCTTAGCCTGAAGCACAACAACTGAAGTCTATACAATCCAAGGTTGACAGTGATGGTGAGTTCAAAACAGTGGTCATGTTCCCTTCAGTTCCATACATCTTACCTTCCGTTTGTATTTGGGGTCCCCAGTTCTCAGGGACAGCCCAATAAACTCCACTTGCTCAGTTCCTAGATCAGCCAAGACACTTGAGCCCTACACAAAGTAAATGTCACAGTTGTGCTTCTAGTAAGTTACCTAACCAACCAAAGTCAGTTTCTCACAACCCATTCTTGGAGTATCAAAGACATCTCAACAACAGACTAGTCCAAACACAAATCTATCCACATCTGAACTTTCCCACATAGCTACATTTTGGAAGGGAGACTATCAGAGAAAGCTCATAGACCACACCCATTGACTTTCTATCCTATCTTGCAACCGCATCCTCTCTAGTGCCGTAACTCCTTGCAGGACCCATCTGAGATCCAGGGATATTCTTCAGGGTAGGTTATAGCAGACTGCCTGTTCAGGGGTTATCAATCTTTGTGCAAAGAACACAACAGTAGACAAGCACACAAGGACTTCCAATGAGAAACACAAATATAGCTTACCCCAGTCCAACCAGGATTGTGAGCACGCCCAGATTCCAAGTTGATTGTAGTGTAGGGAATGCCAGTTCTAGTATCCCAAGCAGGAAGAAGTCGGTCTGCTATTTCCTTTGCCTTGGTGAGGAACATCTTTTCAGCAGTAAGATCATAAGCACTCAGCAGCCCTCCCAACACTCTGTCCACACCAGTAACATATGAAGAGAGAAACAATGTCAACCATCTGCATAGAGGTTGCCATGGTTTCAAGGCATGTACTTCAGCACCATAGATCATGGACAAGAAGACACAAGACTCATGGTATTTAACTACTTGATTTTCCTTTTCCCTGGCATATGCCCCAAGCATCATTGGAGATACAAAAGGAGAAAAAAAATTTGGATTGTGTATTTCACTCTTGTTCTAGGATTCTGTCCTTTCATCACCAAAATCAAAAATGTTTGCTTGATCTCTCAGACACAAAATGGTGGTGTGGCTGTGCAGTTTGTGAGTTCAATCCTATTGTGAGACATGCTATATGTTACACAGAAAAGTCCATCCATTATGAATAGTGTCACCACTCAACCACCAACATTTGTAATGCCTAAAGCTTCAAAGGACTCAGGGAAGAATGTGGCCACCAACTGCCCCATTACCCAGTGGAGGAATCACAATCTAGAAAGAAGAGAGGAACCTTGTCAGCTGAACCAAGGAGAAGGAATCATCCTAGGAAACAGGGGTCAGAAAAATATCCATCAGTTCTTCAACTTCCTCTGCTTGGTGCAACTACTGGCACTAGAAATCACTTCCATTGGTATTCACATCTAACTTGTAAAGGATTCCTCAATACAGTGACTGTGAAAAACATGGTGCAGCAGACAAGAAAGTCCTTCGCAACTCACAGCATGCAGATAAGTTTTCCAAGTGCAACAATGGCATGGGATGTGTACCTAATGGTGGTCTCAAAGACACTTGCATCATAGTTTTTGTTGAAGTGCAAATTTTCAGCAACCCAACTGTGGTGCAACCAACAAAAGAGGAGTGTTGAAGTTCGCATAAAGTTCATCAGGTATTAGGTGGTTTGCACATTCACACCAATGAAAGTTGCACTTGATCATGTGAGAGGAACAAACTACATAGGAACCCAAATGTAAAACAAAAAGCAAGGATAGCAACTTTTACAGGCAAGGCATTGAACCATGCACCAACAGCAACAGATGGACAAGGTAGGAATCGCAAATGCAGGCCAGAGTAGCTACTAGAACTGATTTTTTTCTGCAACAACTAATAACTCTTTCATATCATCTGTAACAAAACATCAAAGGTGAGTCATACATACTCTCTAGCTTTATTGAATTGCGTCTGGAGGCCCATGATATACAGTGTGTCCAGTGAATCAATGATGGTTGCTCCCAGTCCTCCAAAATGATTAACCCCCCGCCTTGATTGAGGCTGCATGGTGGCAAATCATTGAAGCTGTTAGGTGATATGTAGACAATTCAAATAAACAGAGAATCAGCAACTTTGAGAGCCAATTTTGGGAGCTTCTTTGGAATGCCACTGCACATGCTGCATGAGTGAGTGCTTAGATCTGCATCAGATCCAATCTCATACATGACCTAAAAGCCTAAAAGGTAGAATCAATGTATCCTCCTTTCTATCAGCGATCCTTCAAGTGACAGAGACAAACCTGAAGTTCATCAAAACCCCATGCATATTTCTCATAAGAGCTCCAGGCATGCAGCATAGCAGCCTTCACTTGGCTTCTCCGGTATTCTGTAATTGGGTCCTCTGTTTCTTTCTCAACAGCTTCCTGCTCAGACTTACCCTGTTGTGCTGTCTTACTACTGCTTTCATCCTCACCATCCAACTGGAAGGTCATTCCCTCCCCTTTGAGATACTTAGCCAACTCCTCCACCTGCACAGCAAGAATTCATTAAAACAGCTAATGAAACCACCTACAGTCTATGATTGGAACTCTTGTGATCACAACAGAAATTGACTTCCACTCAAGCTCTATAGATAACTGACTGGAGAAATAATCTCAGACTAAAACTGGAGCCTCCTGATTAGTAAGGGGTATTCTCAGTGCAGGCATCATCTTCCTCAGTACAGAGACCATACATAAAAAATGCTCAGCATTTTATTTTCTCACTCATTAAGACAGAACTCAATAGTAATCAGTTTCCACTACAGATCTCTACAGATTCAGAAACACTACAAGCACAAATAATGCATAAAGAGGAAATGGAATTTATCCTGCCTTGTGGGTGAGCTTCTCCTTCTGCTGATTGATCTTCGCAAGTGTGCTCTGCATTGCTGACAAGCCAACATGAGAGGCTGTAGATGTAAGATCCAACATGGTTCCAGTTCAAGCTCTGCCCCTTAAGTCCAAGATTCAACCTTAAAGCCATGTGTCTGTCTGTCTTTCAGTTTCGAAACATTGCAATAAAATCCAAGATGTTCATGATATTCATCAACAGGTCAATGTAGTTTCCAATGTATGCAGCTCACATTGTGCATAAGTATACACACACACTTTCCACAGTTGTATTAAACTTTTGCTTCACTTCAGTGGAACATGCCAACCAACCCTTTTTATAAATGAAGACAGAGATTTTCCAACCAACCAGCAGGAGGCAACCTGACACCTGGGGCGAGCCACCATCTCTATTATCTACCAATTCAACACCTAGTAGCAATGGTGTTTGCTGATGATGCACTGATATGAAGCACCATGGGCTTCAAAAGTCTCCCATGTTGCCAGAAACAAAATATGAAATTCTTTTTGGCTAAGAAAGTCCCCACAAATCTTTCTGCTTTGAAAATTCTTCGCTCAGTTGAATCCATCTCTTTGGAAAAGGATTCATGAGGCAAGAAAACCCTAAGAAAAGCTCATCAACACGGGAATTCTAGTGCCAGTGAGGAGGAGGAGTAGGGAAAGAAAGCAAATAAAGTAAGTAGTCACCTCATGATGCTGTATAAGGTTATGTCGATCCCACAGCAGAAATGTGGTACCCACAAAGAATACCACAAGGACCAACAAGCGGCGAGGTCTTCGCAAATAGTAGGAAGGATGCAACACTCGTGGCCAAGAACTGGCTGCCCTTGGCCGTGCCATTATCCAATCCTCCAGTCCCGCAACCACGCCGCTCCCTGTCCCCGACTCCTTCACACTCCACATTCACCTCTCCGGCAAAAACACCATCGAGATCTCAAAAACGAATCGGAACAACAACCCGTTAGAGAAACAACAACAAAAATTCCAGCCAAACCCAAGTAATCCGGTGCCAACTTTCAATGCTCCAGTACACAACAACCCCTTCCCAAGCCTGAGTCTCTGTGCAAAACACTTAAGAGCACGGCAACAGGTAGGCCGGCACTGGGAAAATGGCGATGCTTTTGGAAGCACAAGCACGGCGATCGCGAAAGTCGCTACGCGCAGTGTGTGCGTACAAGGCACGTGGGTGAAGGTACGAACGCGAGCGTGACGACGGAATTTGCCTAACCTAATCAAAAATGGCCACGAGCCTGCCCATTATGTACAGTCAGGTCGATCCACGAGCTCATTATGCGACGTAAAATCTTCCTCTGAGCGCGTTATGCGGCGTAAACGCACCCGCTCAGCTCATTCTGCGGCGTCCAGTTGGAGTTACAATTCTGCACAGGGGGAAGTTGCAAAGCGCCACAGAGCTCAGCGGGCGACGTACGCTGCAGAATGGGCAACATCGCGGCAATTCTTTTTGAGTAATTGATTTTCTGGGGAAGAATCTTTGGGCCACTGAAATTGTGCCACGTATATAGAACCCATTCTGCAATAGAATGGCCAATTAATTTAGTGAAATTATGCGAAACATGTTTCTAGTTTCTAATTTTCAACTCACTATTTTCTCAACCCCCTCTTTAAAAACAACCCACACGTGGCAGTTGCGTTCCTAGAGAGTTAATGCAACCTGGACCAATTCAGAATCATTTTGCACTTTGTATGACCGGTATAGGAGGTAAGGTGACCGACATTTGTTGGTCTTGCCTACCAAAGCAAGGATTTTTTATTGTGTTTTTGATTCATTATAGAGTTATAGTAGCTTATGGGATTTTGGCACCCTAGGTAATAATAATAATAATAGGTCTTTTTTTATTATTATATGAGGATTTTTTGAAACATGATATTTTGGCTTGTGTTGAAACTTGACATTAGTTCTAGAGTTTAAATAATAGCTTGAAGGATTTTAGTTTCCCTTTGGAGGATTTTTTGAAGATTATATTTTGGAAAAATTATAAATCACTATTCCCAAAAGTCAAGAGAGATAAGGGCGAACATTTCCCTTCCTTTGAAATGGTGGACCCACACATCACCACTTTAAAACAATGGGATTCGACTGAAGAAATTTCTTGATCGGTTCGTCTTCATCTCCAACATAATAATATTCGTGGTGTCTGTCTGTCCAGTGTGGTCCGCCCTTTCCATCCATCCGTCCCGTCATCCGTCCATCCAAGTTCCTCATCCCGGAAGAAGAAGATGATGGAACGGGTGGAGGACGACGACTCATGACGGTGGCAGCAGTTTATCCAAACATTTTTACAATTAGAAACTTTTTTAAAACACTTAAAAATAGAAACAAAATGAAAACATATAAAATAAATATATTTAAACATGAAACAAGAAAGGGAAATACAGTAAAATAATCTTAAAAGAAAATTAAAAAGCAGATGACAAAAAATAAGAAACAAAACAAAGAGCAAAAGAAACAAAAAAAAAAGCATACTTGAAAAAACAAATGAGGTTTGTCTTCTTTTTCCAAACTTCAAACCTGCATCTAATCAAACAAAAATACAAAAGTTTTTTTTAAATTATTTTCATTATAAAACATATTAGAAAAACTAGAATTATTTGAAAAAGAAAAAAGAAAAATAGAAAAATAAATAAATGCATAAAATAGAAAAAAAATAAGGTATACAAAATAAGAATTGAAAAAATAAAAACATGAAACAAACATAAACAGAAAAAAAGTAAAAATGAAAAAATTATAAAACAGGAATGGAAACAAATGAAACAAGGAAAGGGAAATACAGTAAAATAATTTTAAAAGAAAAAAATTACAAAAATGAAGAAATCAAATAAAGAATAAAAAATAAGAAAAAATAAAACTTATAATAATGAAGAAAAACCTTACTTGAAAAAGAATGAGGTGTGTCTTTTTTCTCCAAACTTCAAACTTGCATCCAAATAAACAAAAATATAAAAGTGAAAAATAAACACTTTATTTTTATTATACATAATAATAATAAAACCAGAAAACACATAAAAATAAAAAGATAAAAAGATAAAAGTTTCTAGAAAAAAACTAAAACATGAACCAAGTTTAAAGAAACTGAGGGACTTCACAGTGCCCGAAGGTCACGGGTACCCACTATCTATAATATTTTAGGTGTCTGTCCGTCCGGTCGTCCTCCTTGGGGGTAAGGGGGTTAGGGTTAGCACGCCCTTCATAAACGTGTTTAAAAAGAAGAAAGTTTGGAATCTGCCCAAATCCTCCACAAATCTGCAATTTCAACGCCTGTTTTTTTTCTTTTCAAAATGTGGCGATTTCAAAACTCTTTTTTCTCCCCTCCTGGAAATGTGGCGATTTAGTTTTTTTTTTTGAAATTTTTCCAAAATGCTCGCTTCACCATGTATGTTTTCATTGGGGACTTTTCAACGGATTTTCGTCACAAAAAATAAATAAAATAAAAATAAAATTAGCTGCTTTGCGCCTTTGTGTGTGTCTCTCTTGGTTTAAAGAAACCGGGGGACTTCACAGTGTCCAAAGGTCACGGGTACCTGATAGTCATACATAATAATTGGTACCAATGTGGGTGTGGTTTTGCCCTGGCCGATGCACGCCCCCCCTACCTACCTCCTCAAGAGCTTTCCAAAGAGACCAAGAACACGATCTGAAGCATCATCCCGGTTCCGTGACTCTCATTGGTCCAAAACAAAACTACCTTCCTTTAAAATACAAACAAAATGCGTGTCTTTTTTGGTACAGGGTTCGGCTGTGTAATGGACACTAGGAGCGCTATGATGCCTCTGAGTGTCTATTACACACCCAAAGTGTGCATAACACAACCCAAATTTTTTGTGTCTGGGCATCATCCATCTAAATTGGGCCAAGGGCAGACAAGAAAAAGAAGAAGCAGAAAGTTCTTTTGTACAATAAGAAGGACCCATTGCTGATTTATCATCTTAGGGACCCCACCAACATAGTGGGAAATCCACTAGAATAGTGGACTACTTTCTTAACATTTTACATAAAAGAATGGGTGAGTTGGAGATCATGGAAATGGGCCCTTCTAACCTATCACTCCCTTCCTACCTACCACAAGAATTGGGCATTTTCTGCCATTGGAATTGACCTAGAAATTGACATAATCAGCCTTAAAATTCACTCCTGGAGCTGTGCTGAGAGAGTCAAGCCGAATTGGGGCATCCCTCATCCCTCACGAGGGTCTATTGCAAGCCTCATAAATTTGTGTGTTCTATTTTTAGACACACAAAGTGCACCAAATATGGGGCAGTGTCGGCGCACAAAATAAGACATATGCACGTAGTGTGTGTCCCAGGCCACAATAGGGCGGGAGGAAGTGTGTGTCGTGCCACCACATGTATTTTTTGGGCTTTGGGAACATTTTCATACTTCCAAGCACACCGAGAGGGTCGTAGCATTGTGTGTGAGCATGTGGAGGTTTTAGACCAATGGTAGACTAGCTTGTGCTATCACCATGTCTAAGTCGACCAAGCGCACTACGCCATTCCAACGCAAGCATGCACTAGAATATGGTCTTGAGATTGTCGAGTTCAAAAAGAAAGGCAATACATCAGTCGTGAAGAACATGTGTTGCCTATTCTATGTGTACCATGGCCAGGATGTCAAGTTGGCAAGTCGCAAGCACAAGCCAATCGACAATATTCATATCTTCAAAATGTCGTTCATCAAGCAACATTATCTGTCGCACTTGAATCAACATGCCGAGACATGGGAGGAGTACAATGAACTTTCTGTCGATGACAAAAAGGTGTATTTTGATGACAAGGTCAAGTGCGCAAACACAATGCACATGTACATTGGCACCAGCCAAGATGCCATCGGCTTCACTATCTCGTTATCGATCGTCGACATCATCATCAAAGAGTTGTTCTACCGTGATGACAATCAAATCTTCATTGGTGTCAATGATGTCGACAACAAGGACGAAGAAGACCAACACGTGAACATGGAACAAATCCGCAAGAAGGTGAAAAAGAAGATTGCTTTGAAACGCAACGCGATGAAGCTCTTCAAACTCGATGAAGACAATGAGATGTACATGGTCGATGTCCTGAATAGCACGCACTTCTTGTTGGCGATTAACTACGTCAGGTGTGGCTTGTTGGTCCAATAGACCGTTGTTGCGATTCGTCACACCAAGGATGCCTTAAAGTGCAAAAGTTGGGCAACATCAATGATCATAACGTTGGCTAGTATGTTTGGGCTTTGGTCACCACCAACCTGAACAAGATCATGGATCTATTGTTGCACTCGTCAGTATGGGCGTTTTTAGTTGTTGGGGATGGCAACACACATTGTAGTAGTTCGTTCTTCAACATGCACGTCCGCATCTACATCGGTTGCTTCTTGTCCAATTTGCACCTAGTCACCATCCCAATGTTCAAGTGACACACTATTAATAACATTTTCAACCAAATAGTCTGTTTCATAAATGCATCGAGTGGCATGACAACAATTTAACATGCCAAGCTCGTGTCCATGTTGACCAATGGCGAGAACGTAATGATCGGATGCCATCATGGCGTTGTGACTCACCTTGAGCAAGTGGTTGAGTTCTCGGTGCTACGCATCTGGTGTGTGTCACATCAGATTGACATTGTCATCAAGTACGCAATTGCACTACTTGAAGATGGGCAATGGATCGATGTCATCTACAAGTGGTGCGTGCACCAGCGTCACCAGGGAAAGTTCATCATGGATGTGAATGGCGAGATGTGCCCAAAGAAGACCAATCAATGGGCACACCTCGACAGCACACTCAAGTTTTACATCTCATGTTGACGCTAGATCGTCGAGCACATAGATGCCCATGCACATTTCGAGTCACCATCGACCAAGTGGTGGACGATAATGTTCACGGTCGTGCTAGCATTAAGATCAACAAAACCATTGTCCAATTGTAGAACCAATCATTCATCATCGTCCAATAGAAGCTCAAGATTGGGCTCTTCAAGGATCTACTGATCGATATGTTCAAAGTCAAGGGCATCATCGAGATTGATGACAACAAAGAGGACATTGAAAACAAGTTTTACGTCGACGATAATTGGTGCATTGAGCACTTGCACATCATCGAACATGTTAAAGATTAGGGGTCGTTCAACTAAGAGTGTTAAGCAGGCCTCAACGAGGACAACTAGAAGGACATGGTGTTATAGATTGTCCAGTTCGCCATGTTTGTTGTCACCAAATGCAACTGCGTTAAGGCCGAACAAAATGACAACAACAACACAATCGAACTCGACATGCCTTGTGTTGTGCCGCATGAACTCGTCAAGGTGGCACCACGACACTTCATCTCGGATGTGTTAAACATGTATCAGCCCGGGTTTGATCGTTTTTGGTCTGAAGAGGAAATTGAGGAAATTGAGGTTGAGCAACGTGACCTGATCAAGTTATACAACAATGACCAGCACATCAAGAAGATCATCAACTTGTACAAGCACACAATGTCTTTCAATGAGGCATGGGACAAGATCGACATCCCTTTCAATGGGTTGTGCCAATTCAATGGCGAGCTAGCGACGACATTCCCGAACACAACGTCAATTGAGTTTGGATTTCTCCGTTTTGAAATGGGAAAGGACGACAATCGCTCATCCATGATCGATCTGACATTGGAAGGGATATTCTAGAGTAAGCAAATGAATCAAATTCCGATCTTGTAAACGCTGAACGCCGCCCATCCATGCATTACAACAATAAACGACACTTTCTTGCCCAGGGGCATCGCTATCATAAATATCCATGGGCACACAACTTTGACCGAAGCGGTGCGCATCAATTAGCTTATTTTGTTTGATTTGTGTAAATGCACAAATTTATGAGGCCTTGTTTGTTGTCTACTGTTGCTTAATGTAGGGTTTTGTTTTTTTTTGTTTTTTGTTTTTCCCAAAGGAGCCATTCTGATTGGCCCATCGCCATTTTTAAAAAAAACATCAAGCACTCCTCTAAATGAAAGCACATAGGTACTTCCCTTGGGTCATATATGTGAAAGTTCGAATTTGGCCTATGCATCTATCTAGTAATGAAGGTTGTTTGTTGGCTTTATTCTACAAAAGCTTTGTGAAAACTCATTTTGAGTGGGTGTAGGGGTGTATAATCAACCATAGGCTTAATGGATAAGGTTATGAGTTTAAGTATAGATTTTTTTGGATTTTAACATTGGATGGAGTGAAGTGAAATGAGAAAAAAGTTATAGGTGTTAAGTAGAGGAGAAGGGGGAGGGTTGGGTTGGATTTTTATTTTTCTTGTTTTTCCAAGAGTTGTTTTTTGGGTGGGGTGGGATGGAAAGGGGAGTGATTTTTTCCCTATTTGAAAGGGGATTGGAGGAGTCTTTAAAGAGAGGTGGGAGAGGGTGATTTTTTTTTTTTTTTTTTTTTTCAAGGAGGTTTTTTCTTGGGTGACATGAGGATGGGTTAAGGCCTTTCAAAATATGCTAAATTATCAACAAAATAATCATAATTTTTTGGAATGGCAATTTTAAAAATTGCATGTAATTCGTTTTCAAGGCCATTTGATAAAATTTTGTAACACATGTTTTTCCTATATTGCTTGGCTGTCCTTGTAAAGGTAATGAAATCTGAACCCATTAATTTGATTTCATAAAAAATAATAATTTTAGGATAAAACCTTTCATGATAGAACTATTTTGTTTTTGGTTATCACATTGGAATTTCCCAACCAATTGGACCACATTGTGCATTTGATATTATTGAAAAGCCTTTGATGGGTACGGGTGCATCTAGGTGGTAAGGTAATGTTTAGATCCATGACTAAACAAATGTTGAAAATTTCAATGATACAATTCATTAAAGCTTGTTTATGTAGGACAATTTTAGGTCTCATAAATCATGGTTATCACTACGGCACATAAGAGGTATGGAAAGATATCTTTATGAATTTCTGCCTGTTTAGAAGTGTTTTTCCCAACACCATAGTCATGAGCAAATTTGCAATACATCCCACCAATATGCATATCATTTCTTTTCAACTCCATTGCATATTTATGTAATCAAATCTTTATCCAATTGTTTGAATACATTTTCAATATATTTTCCACCAATATGCATCCCATTTCATTTCAGTTGAATTTAATTTAATTGGAATTCAAATTCAAATTCAATTCAATTTGCATGCAATGTCATTCAATATTTTCATTTGCATAACCAATAATTACTACCAATTTTTTTTGGATAACTCCACAAGTACCAATTTTTTTTGATGTTGATAAACTATGTGATCCCCAATTTAAATAATAATAAAAAACTACCTCAAGATTATTAAAAAAACAATAACCGATCAACACTAGTTCACACCAACTCTCCAATTTGATATTGCCACTTGCCAAGACCAATGAACAAGGTTGATTGAGGTCAATTTTTGTGTCTTGTTTTCTAATTTTACTTAGAGAGTGTGTTCCTATTAAAAGATAAGGTTACGCACATTACTTTATTTTGTTTAACAAAAGGTCTCATTGGCTAGGCAATATTTTTTGTCTACTAGCTAATGTCTTGAAAATCTCATTGAACTTTAACTAGTCTTTTGATGGTTTAAAATTGAAATTTATGCCTTCAACAAAAATTCATTGATTTTGATTCTTGAAATCCCCCAAGATAAGCATTTGAACTTGAAGACAAAACTGAAGCACAACTTTCAAACAGCAACACATCTTCACAATTTTTAACAGCATTGAGTTCTCTTTTCATCAGTTGAATCTTGTGCATTTTTCAAGTATCAAACACATAATCAATATGATAGGAAGATATCATTTCACGTGTAAAATAAGTCCAACCAAGGCAACTTCGCATACATCTATCCCACATAGTTTCCCCACTCTTGGGGAAAGGGCTAGTAAATTTATATTGCCACATTAATTTTGCATAATGATGTACATGCATCGATACATTCACAATATTCAAAAGTTTAGTCAAAAGTGCCATATATTCTTCATTAACATAATGCTCGGAAAATCCCCTTTCACATACTATCAATCTTGAAGATATCACAAATAAGTTCTACCATAAGTTACTGAAGTTAGGACAATTGGTCACTCACTTTAGAATATGACCACATAAAACATTGCAACCCTAACTTGAGTGCATGGCCAATACCCACAATTGACAGAGACACAAAAAAGGCTTTTTTCGATATGAAGGCAAGTTAAAGGATTTCCTTCCACTTGAGCAGAACACAAATTCAAGGTGTGGCGTCAGTTTGATACAGGAAACACACCTCCACAACAAGAAATCCTAAAGATGCTGACCTTTGGACATGAGATGAAGAGAAAAACTAATCTTCTTCTGTAATCTCTATAGCCAAAAGTTCTATAGAAGGAATATGTGGATGAAACAAGCCATCCAGTGATGAAATTATGAGGGGAGATTTGAAAAAAGCATAGGAAGACATTGAGAAGTACAACTCAAAGGAAGGGGTTGAGCTTTGTACCCAAAAGAGAAGGTTTAGCACCTTTTCTCCATAATATACGACTGGGTTTCAAAACTCTAGGAGACTTACCTTCTAAACTTATAGACTCTAGGAAAGAGAGCATGAAGGATGCACATCTCTATTTTCTTTCAACTGAAGTGGCAACATGACAAAACATCCTACTATCTAATCTTCCCATTAGAATCCAAGAAATCTCCAACAATTTTATCAATAGGGAAGACCCTAAAAGGCAGGGAAACCCTCTTTGGCAATGGCACTGGACAAAGGTTTAAACTTTAAACTCAAAAGAAGAATTAGTGAACTTTCATAATCTTTTGGCCTCTCTTCTTAGAATCTTTCAAAGGCTGATTTACAAGTGTGACCAACATCTTTCAAGAGGAAACTGCACCATAAAACCATAAACATGTAATGGCCAACATGACAATAATGGCTTGGATAAAGATTACAAAGAACTTTGTCTACAACTTGGCAATGAGGGCAGCCAAGTCACTATATACTCTGTAACGAATGCATGGTTAAAAGCTGGCCACAGAAGATTCTTAGTTACCTGATTAAATGGGCTTTCACATGGGTTTTTGAACATACCTTCTTCTAGTGCCTCCATCCCTCTGTATGTACAATAAACCTTCATCTACTCTTCCTCTTTGATCTCCATATCCTCTGTGCTAGTGCATGGACTATCTGCAGTACCTCCTGCAAGACCAACCTTATTTTCGAGTCTCTTAAGGTGCCACATGTCCATCTGGTCAAAATATGCACATTTCTTGCTTCTGGTACCTGGAGTACCTGATGCCTCAATGTCCCCATTCTCTTTTAAAGTCTCTCTGTCCTTTTTGTACTCATTATACAGGATCGAGTATTTCTTCTTGCAAGCATTTGCAGTCTTATGAAACCCTCTGCACATGGCCTGCATCCTGATGTGGAGTTTGTTCCATGTATTTACACCTGCAACCATTTGCAAACAACATTCTTCAGGAATTCATTCCTTGCAACTAAGAAGTCAATCATATCCTCAGTGGAATGTTTGCTACTCTCTAGAATGGTACTCCATTGACACTAAGCAATCTCCACCAACACAAAGTCTCTACTGAATACTCTGCATGGAAACTGAGGCTGAGCACTAAGCACTCTGCTCACCAACACTAATCTTCTCTACCTCAAATGAAACCCACCACATTTGAACTTCATTCTTGTTGTTGCAAGGTGGAGTGCTTGTCATGATTACTTTGGACAACATTGATAAGCTAATGCTGTGTGTTTGCTCAATTCACCAGGTTTGGCAAAGCTAAGGATGTCAACATTTGACTTTTAACAGTATGTCAATATCAAGATAGCTACTGTTATCATCACTTTGACTACACATACACATACTCCGAACACTCACATGCAAGAGAAGTGAATGTTGTGCAAAGCAATTACATACCCTGCTTTTGCTTATTTCTGACAAATTCATCATGCATCTCACCCCTCAAAGCAACCAGAGCCTCCACCTCACTATTTGTCCAGTTCTGGCCACGTTTTCCCTCAAGCTTTGTCTGGCCATCTGATGGAACTCTCTTGCCTTTAGGCTCTTGAACCAGATCCTCCCCAACAACAGGCCCTACTTCCATAGAAACCACAGCTCCTGTCCCAGCTCCAGGAAACCCTCCCCTGAAAAAGGTCACAACAGAGCAAGGAAAATATCACAAACCCTGTAAAATTCTGAAAGCTGAGGTCAAATGTATTTTTGCAATACATGGTGACCATAAAGAGTAGTCCCTGGGCTCACATGTACCTTGCAAATTCATAAAGAAACACACATATCTCCATGTAATCAGTGTGGCTGTACAAGCATAAAACTCAGTAGAACTGCACTCCCTGACAACCACAACTATGTTAATGGTACAAAATGCAAGTGGGAGCTGTAAGATGCCATAGTCCTCACCTCAGAAGTGGACTGCTAGGGTACACTGGAGGCATGAAGGGAGGCACTCCATAAGGTGGACCTGATACAATCTGGTTATCGAAGGCAGGCCTGTGACTTGGGACATACATTGCTCCCTTATCATACCCATCACCTGTAATGGTTCCACCATGCTGAGGTGGGATTGGTGGTCCTCCATGCCAGAATACAACTCTACCACTATTGCCACCACTACCAAACGGAGAAGAGCCATTAGGTGGCACTGTGCTTCCTGCAAATCAAAGTTCCTATTAACCACCTTTCATGACTTTACACTAGACTTTCAGGTAAAAAAGCCCTTCGCCATCTCTCTTGTACAACAAAAAGTGCAAACTGGCCCAAAAGAAACATCATTCATCCAGCATCACCTTGGACACACAGAACAGCCAACAAATTCCTGCCTTCAACATTCAGAACAGACATGCACTACTACAACTGTACCTAAGAGGTATGTTTCTGCAGTGCTTTCTCTTCCCTCTCCTCTTAACTTGTGTCCAAGCCCATCGAAGGGATCAATAAACTACCTTCTACAAGAGTAAAATTTCCAGGATAATAGACAAAGGTTATAGGTCAAAACACAGGAACAGGCAGATGAAGGGAGCATATGCTATAAATCATTACCTAAAGAGAACTCATTTTCACCATCATGCCTCAGATCATCATCATCTCCCTTTTGGTCATCCTCAACTTCATCATCGCCACTGTCTGACTTCCCGGTGCCTTTATCATAGAATGTAAGGGTATTGTTCACATCATGATCACCAGCACCATTTTCTGCATTGTTTGAAAAAGTAAACAAACTAATTCTTCATGGCATTTGTGCATACTGATGTCCATTCCAGAGTAAGAGAACTCCTAACATGGGTAACATTGTTACTGGAACCAGAAAACCAGCACTCACATATTCTCTAGGCAGTTTGGGCTCTCACTGAGATGAATCCATCCGAGACAGGATGAGCCTCATCACTGGACAAAGTCCAGCATGTCATCAGCAGATACACTGCAAGCACTCCATGTTTCATAGCACACAGTGCTGCCAGAAAAACAGGTGTACATATGCTGATTCAAAATGAAAGTACTGATCTAAGGAACTGATGATATCAGACTGCCTTAGGGTATAATCTGGTTCCAGCAATCTGGGTTCACAGCAAACCCTGTAATTGCTTGGCACAATGCCACACCAGGAAAAAAAAGTTGTAAAGTCCACAATGCTAGATGGAACATACCTGGTGTGATACGGCGTCTTTTAGCCAGCAATGGCCCTATCCTTTCTGACAGCTGCTCATAAAATTCCAGCAGCAACCCTGGGTCTTTCTGTGTGTACAGCTTGTACTCCCCATATGTTGATATTTCACCCATCTTCAGTGCCTTCTTCAGCACAGCTTCTTTTACATCACTGGAGCAATATTTCTTAGATATATCGAAAGTTGTGATTGCATTATCTCTAGAAAGCTTGGACACCAGCACATCTTCACAGACTGCTGCAAGATAATGAACCTTGTATTTCTCTGCTACGTGCAAGAAAGTTGTCATGTATTCTGCAATCACATTGATGGGGAGGCTTCCTGTGTAGAAGAAGCTCACAAATGCCTTCAGTTCCTCACCAGCCATTTCTGGTATTTCTATTTCCTTGGCATTTGTGTCCGCCTGAAAGATAGCGTCAAATTCTTGGGATCTGGCAGCCTGCAATTCCTTAAGAAGTTTAAAACGTACAATTTCCAGAATAAAATAATTTTCCTTGTTCTGGATCTGTCTACACAGGCTCTCCCCCCCCTCTTATCGAGAGTTCAGCATCGTTATGGACGATAGACCGAGATTGGCCTCAAGGCTCTCTCTCATAAATGAACGTGCTAAGGACTTTTTCCTCAAGATCTCAGTCTCCTACAAATCTACTCTCCCTGAGAGAAGGTTGCACATATGTGAGCACAACAATAGAGTAACAGAAAGCGGCATCTTCGACTGACATCTTTCGGCGTCTATAGTCACACATTCATTCCTGACCAAAAAAGAATTCCTCAAGTCAAAATGTATCACCACAGGGATTTGCACGTAATGCGGTTGGAATTGCGCAGACAAAACGAACGGAGTATAAACGCACGAGACTTATTATTAGGACCAAGGAAAAGGCAGGAAGGTATAAGCAGAAGAAGAAGAAGCTAACCAGCACGGCTTTGTGCGCAAAGACGGGTGTGCCATCACAGGCTTGCAATTTCACGTCCACATACGAGGCTTCTAAATTGAAGCCATTGAGCACATCCGCCTTCCAGAGGGTGAGAAACTCCCGCTGCTTCTCCAACCGTTTCACCTGCGCCTTCAAGCTTTGTACGGAGTCGGAAGATGCAGCGCTGATCCTGGTACTGCGCTTCTTGTTGAGGAGATGAACACTGGTTGTGGCTTCCTGTGTTGGCATAGTCATAATGTTGTTTACCGCTTCTTCTTCTTCTTCGTCTTCTTTCTACTTCCTTCCTTCTTGCGCGTCTCTTTTTTCCGCCTTCCCGGATTTTTTAATTTTTTTTTGCCACCAGGAATTTTGCTTATTCACGTCTATTCTCCGCACACTGCGCGTATCTTCTGCCGCAGCAAAAGTGCAAACATGTTCGTTCCGCTGTTCTCGAGACCTGGATGGCAGCGAGCGAGCGGCGAGGGCGAAGTGTTGTGGTCGGAGAGTCGAGACCTGGGCGAGTGCGAAGGTGCGGTCGAGACCTGGGATGCAGCCGGGGAGCGAGAGAGCGCGAAGTGTGGTGGAGAGTCGAGACCTGGATGCAACGAGCAAGCGAGTGCGAAAATCTGCTCGAGACCTGCACGTCGAGACCTGGATGGATCGAGTGTGAAGTCCGCTTCGGCGCTTCACGCTGCGCATGCCAAGAAAACCTAATACTGCCTAGGGGCTCGGGATAAGACTTCGTTTTAGGATGTCAATCTGTCTGTGACCATCACAAGCAGTGCACACACACCCCGCATCCCACGGCGACCGAAACTTCGTTTTCCCATGTAACTTATTACTGTTTCCTATTTACCATTCCTATTGTTTTACTGCCCCAAACCTGCCTTGGTTGAACCAGCTCCTACAAAGTTACCATGGTAGAAAGCAGAGACCAGTGTTGTGTTATAAACCCCAGGTGCCTTACTCTCTAGGCGCCAGACTGAACCAACAACAAGTCCCTGGCTCACCATCCATTTGAACCCTCTTATGCCTTAGTTGTGGATGAAACCCTAACCATCCAGTCGAAATGTTATGAGTTTGTCGTGGATGAAACCCTAACCCAACCATCCAGTCGAAAGCTTGTTATGAGTTTGTTGTGGATGGAACCCTAACCTAACCATCCAGTCTCGAAAGCTTGTTATGAGTTTGTTGTGAATGGAAACCCCGACCATCAGTTTGAATCTTGTTATGACTTAGTTGTGGATGAATCCCAACTGAGTTTAGCATGGGTCCCCAGTAAAGCAAACAACCCATGAATGAAAAATGCGGGATGATTTTGTGTGAAAATTCTCAACTCTTTGCCAAAATGCCCAATGAAACTCCAGATTTCCCTCCTGCTTCTGGGGGAGGGAACTTTTGTTTGATAAGAGGACCCGCTCCCCCTAGTGTTAAAAAATGGGGCCACTGTGCTTTATGGAAGTTTTTAGGTGGGTTTACCATGTCAGTAGATGCGCATAGATGGTTCGTACCCGTGTTGGGCTGACTGCTGGTTCGGGGTTTTGAGGGTTGAGAAAAGAAAGGGGGAATTTTGGGGGAGGGGAAATCCTAATCAAATCATCGCCGGTTCCGGTTGTTCCCAATCCCTCAAGGACCCATTGGTTTTCACGAAAGAACCGGCTGTTTTTCCGGTGGATCTTTTGACTACTTCATTTAAAAAAAAATCGGTGGTCATATATCAAGTTCGGGTATTTGATTTTTTTGAGAGCCGTCATCATGGGTCTGCATAAACTACCGTGATACCCTCCGGGTGTTTTGGGTGCAGTTTCTAATCCATTCTCGCCCGACACTCGGGTGTGGACGTCCTGATACCCGGATCGGGCGGGCCAGAGTGAGTTAGCGGGTAGCTACCGGACCGAACGCCAAAGACGAAGCGCGCAGGAGCGAGCTTCCGTCGAGAGTGCATTCCCGAGACTGAGACTGCCATTGCCGATTTCCTTCGCAATTGATGGGAACAGATGATGAAGGAAAGGAGCTACCGAGAGGAGAATGATCAAGAACAGAGGTAAATTTTTTCTTTTTCGCGTTTTCAATTGGAAGGAAAAACATAAAATGCACAGAGAGCATCCTTGACTTCTGTCTGCATCGTCGTTGAAGTTTTTTGTGGAAGTTGTTCTTGATGGCGGAGAATCACTGGGTTTAGGGTTTAGGGTTTGACATCATTGTGTCTGTCTGCCTTTTTCTTCTTCTCCTTTGTTTATGATGGACACAGAAAGGAAGCAGCAGCGATAATTCCATGTATCAATCCATGCATCCATCTCCTCTGATGCAAAAACAAAGCCTTTGACACTACTGGCAGTGTCCCGAGCTTGTTGGACATGGCTTTCGTAGAGAGAACGAGAATTGAAAGAGGAGGACATGCGGATATAATAAAGAGTGAAGTTAAGTGCTCGAATTGGTAACGATTGTGTGTGAGAAGAAGAAGAAGGCCATGGGGTGCCAAGGAATTCTTCCTGGAATGAATGCAGTGCTTTTGGCAGTCTCAACAAGGTGTTTGATCACCAAGTATTTGAATAATGACTCTTTGAGCAAAGCACAGAGGCGTGCAGCAGGCATTCCACTGAGTATCGAGCGAGATGAAGGTCAGCAGTTGGTGCTGCTGCCTAGAAGTGGTTTTGTGGGACCCTCTTCATCATCTACTTGTGCCAAGGATCTGAGCAGTTTTGTTATGAA
This sequence comes from Sphagnum contortum, assembly GCA_963920785.1. NCBI lineage: Eukaryota > Viridiplantae > Streptophyta > Sphagnopsida > Sphagnales > Sphagnaceae > Sphagnum > Sphagnum contortum. The sequence goes on along the minus strand of OY987284.1, from coordinate 1,209,584 downwards.
CACATTGAGTTCGACTTCTGGTGAAGCTCCTTATACTACTGCAGGACATTGGCAATGTTGCCAAAGCTTCTTCCCAGATGTAATTGAGTCTGGTTACAACCCTTCTGCTGTGATATTACAACACTTGAAATGGAGACAGTGGGGTGCTCGGCTAGAATCTGCAGTTCGACAAGCTTTAGAATTGAAGTACTGCCCACTTGCAAGAGATGTTGAAAACCTCATAGGAATGGGTGAAGTGGTAGGTGGAGAAGAAGTAAGGCCTTCTGGGGATAATGGAGCCACATGTTGGCATCCTTGCACACATATGGCGGCAAAATCTGCAGCAGACTGTGACAACAATGGACTGATGTCTGCGTTGAAGCTTTCCATCCGACCTCTAGCCTTGGCTGTTTTCTTTGGAGGTGCAGGGTTCTTCACAAGGGCTTTACTGAGTTCCTTGCCTCCTGACTTTCTTGATCGATGGAGGAAGTTACTACATGACCAGCCAGTGCATGAGCCTAAACCATTTGTGGAGCCTCAACCAGAAACTGTAATATATGATTGTCATGGAGTAGTTATTGCAACAGTTGTAGCTGGAGGGTACAGTGGGAGGTGTGATCCAGTGAAGACAAAGGGACTTGGGCAAGCCGCTGTTGAACCTAGTGACATTCCCTCAGCAATGTGGCAGGCTGTTGTTGCTGCAGAAGATCGGCATTTCTTTGAGCATCATGGAGTTGACCCCTCAGGACTAACAAGAGCCATTTTGTCTCTTGCAACGAGTGGAGGTGGAAGCACAATCACGCAACAAGTTAAGGATCATCATCCATATGCATGTAATTAAAATGCAAGGTACTTGCTCTAGAGTCCATTTTCTACTGCAAATCTCTCTGTGTTGGTCATTGATCTAAATTGATTTTTGGATCTGGGTTGTGGTTACAGCTGGTGAAAAATGTTTTCCTCACAAATGACCGCACATGGACCAGGAAATTCATGGAAATCATATTGTCTTTGGTACTGGAGAAGCAATTGTCAAAATGGGATATTCTACATTTGTACTTGAAGAAGGTATTTTGCGGGAGCATATCTGGATGTGCTATTCACTCAAGACTCCAATTCAATTGAAGTGGCAAGTTTCTTTGTTTTCAACATTTCACAGTTCTGGAAGTACATTTTGACCCCTGTAATCATGTTAATCCTAACTCCTTTTCATGCATGTAAAGATCACTTATGAATTTTGGAGGTTTGCTTAGGGTAGGGCCCAGGGTCTTGCATATTATCGCACCTAATAGGGTCCCTGCAGAACTTAGTGTCTTAGGAAGCAGGAGTCCTTCACAAGTTAGGGCTGTCCCTTCCAAGTTGCAGAGAGTGCCAATGCAGCTCAAATGCATGTATGAGCTTGGAAACCCGCCAAAAGGTTGCTTTGTCATCCTGTTGTGGATAAGGCCTGTCCTTGTAGCATATGTTGGTTTGTTAATTTGTGATCTGCAAAGCTCATTTTTCGGAGATGTGAGAGCAGTGGGCACTGATGACTTTGGGAGCTAGACCCCCTGAATCAATATGTCCCTTGACAAAACTAAGCTCACCTTATGGTGGGAGCACATGGAGTCCTTAATATGTGGCACCTGGTGTTGTGTCTTTTGTTGTTTCAGATATACTGGGGACATGGTGTCTATGGACTAGAGGCAGCTGCTGCTCTGTATTTTGGCAAGCATCTGTCCCTGTTAACCTTGGGGGAATGTGCAATGCTTGCAGGCATCATTCCTGCTCCTGAACTTCTTTCTCCTTACCGGGAACCCAGCAGGTCTCTTCTGTTCTTTCTTGACCTTGGTTCTGCAGGGAGGTGTGCCATGAGATTTTGCTGCAGATCTGCAGTTGAATCATGATCTGCCTGACCTCTTTGTTTGTGGATTTCTTGAAACCTTTTCAGCAGGGAGCTTCTCTATGAGGGTTAAAAACTTCCAAAGAAGATTATCAACACAGTTGAGCTACAAATGGACTTAACACTAATAGCAATCAAATTCAAAACTTGCAATGCCATAGTAATGTGGATTATAGGGATATAATATAGATAGAGTGGTTGGGGCCAACATACTGCAGAGGCAAGAAAGCACAAGCAAGGACCTTGCGTCGTATGGTTGAGGCAGGTTTTCTCGATACTGCCACTGCTGCTGCTGCTGTTAATGAGCCCCTGGCTCTCGGCATAGAGAGTGATGGAACTTCTGGGCCATGGCGCGCTCCATACTTTGTCAGTGAGGTTGGTTTACTTCTTGAGGCTTACATTATGACTCTCCTGTTCACTTTGAGGGGTGAAATTCTAGAGTTTCTTCAATTGGGTAGACTACACTGCTGTGTAGTCCTGAGATCAACCATTGTACAGTTGTCTTGGCCTTGTGACCCAACCTCTTCTGAGATCCTTCTCAAATTCATACCATCAGAACTTAAATCAAAGATGGCTCATCCCAAGAAAGTGGTCATGGCAGGTGCTTTATGAGCTGTATAACAAATATGGAAGAGATGAGGTCCTTCTAGGAGGACTGCAGGTATCAGTCCTATGACATGTTAGCCATGTATGCTCGAAGTGTTTCCTCCTTACGATGAACAATACTTCATGTAGTCCTCTCTGTGCCTTAGGCTTGGATGCTTTCTTGTCCAGGGGCAAGCTGGAATGAAGCATATTCTCACAAGCCTGCTGTAGGTTAAATGAGGATACTATTGAATTGTTTTATTGGCATTGTCTCTCGAATGCTAGTCAACATCATGAGTGAGTCCTCCTGTTGCTCTATAAATGTGACAGAAACTCAGGAAGCAGATTTTGGTATAATTGTTTGCCTGAAATTTTGTACAGATTATTGATACTTTTTACACCCACTGTTGAGAGCTGATAATGCTAGTGGAGGGTGATGGCAGCTAGTCACTGCTATTCATGATGAAGGTGATGGTCTGATACTTTGTGAGTGACACTCATAAGGTTGTGCCTTGCACTCATTCTGTTGTGCCAGTTTTTGGTTTTGCTGGAACTGGCACAATGGGTACTTTCAAAGTGTCATTTGTGGAGTTTTATCTGCAATGTCTGACATGAGTACATGACTATTTCAAGCTCCTCACCATATGTCCATCACTGAAAATTGTTGGCCTTTGAAACATCTATTTCCTTTTCAAGAGACCGGGAGTTGTCCATTCGGTGTTCTTGTAGGTGCACACAACATTGGACCTAGCAATGCAAGATGTGGCTGAGAAGGTGGTTCGTGATGGGGCCATGGAGTATGACAATGAGAGAATAGTTCTTGCTGAGAAAGCAATTGAAAGATGTGTTGAGGCTTTGGGTATTCTTGAGCATGCTCAACAGCATAAGATTGAACAGGCATCTCTTGTTGCTGCCACAAGGTAGCCCTTCAATAAATCTTCAATTTGTTACACTGGGATTACTGAAGGATCACAGCAGAGCATTGTATTCATTTGCACCTGCTTGAATTTGAGAGTGGGTTTGCCAGTCCTCAAGTGTTAGAGAATAATCAGTTGAATTGGGCCATGAGCTGTTGCAGGGTACAAGAACAGGCCACAAAATATTCTATGCTGGGAGATAGCAAGGGCACAGAGATGATAAAAGACAACAGGTGAGAGCTTTGGTTGGATTATAACTCAGACATGTACACTTCCTATGAGACTTAGCACTAGAAGTACTTCCAAGTTCTATATGTATTGCTAAAAGTAATGAGCATAAGCATAAGCTCTCGAGCTATTTCTGTTAGAAGCTAGCTTTCTTCCTCTTTCTGGTTTGTATCTCAAGCAGCAATGCTATGCCATGTTGCAGTGGGGACACAATGGAATTGGCAATGTCCTCTGCTGCAAGTAAAGCAGCTGCTGCCATTGTTGAGAGGTTTGATGCAACGTGAGTTTTCTGCCAAGTAACTCAAGTTTGGGTTTTAAAGCTGTTCTTTCATTGAATTTGTGTATCAATATGAATGAGAAAGTCCAAATGTGATGCTTGTATGCTTCATGGAGGTGCAGCCCAGCAAAGGGCAGGCACATCAGATCCCATCCAAACCTCTTAAGATAAGCACCCTAGGCTGATATAATCTTTGGGATGGGTGATCTCCCAAAACAAAAGTGCTGCACTACTGTTGGTGGCACCAGGTGAACAGGTTCTCAGATGTGCTTCCTCTGCAGAGCTTAGCATGAAACGTCTTTTTTCTTTGTCTATTCCCTTACAGTAGTGTAGTGGACATTACTACAGGACAAGAAGTACTGCAAAGTCCTGTGGATATTGGGGGATCCTGCATCAAGACAGCTTTTGGCATAAGCAGTCTGTCTCTCTGTTTTGTCTGAGCATTGCAGGGAAAAAGTTTTGCTAGCCACACTACATGACCATGAAGAGGAAGTGAAGAAGGCTGCTGATTCAAGGTACGATTAATGTCTTGTTCAGATTACACCAGCACCTTGTCAAATCCATCTCACCACACAGTTAGGAAGTTTACATTAGGTTGTCAGCTTTGATCAAGCAAGGCATATGCTTGGTTGTTGCTGTGCACTTGCTCTGTACTGCACATGATTTGACAAAGTTGTTTTGTTCTGTGATACCTGTTTGTGAATTCAGGATGGAAGGAGCAATGGTGGCTATTGATCCCATGACTGGTGCTGTCAGGGCTCTTGTAGGTGGGCGTGACTACTACGAGAGTAACTTCAACCGCGGTACCCAGGTGCAGATTCCTCTTTTTAATTCTCTTTGTTGTTGGCTACAGCTCAATTTCCTTCCCGTAAATTATACTGTAACCATTGCTGTTGTGAGACATTTTGAAAGAGGTTGATTAAAGTGGGCTGAGATTGACTGATGTTGCTATAGTCTAGTGCTGCAAAAGATAGAGTAGGTTGAAGTGTGCATCAGTGGTAGGTTAGGGCTGTGTTTATGGTTGTGAATAAGGTGTCCGTCTTGTGGTCTTTGCTGTAGGCATTTCGTCCTCCTGGGTCCACTTTCAAGCCGGTTGTCTATCTAGCAGCTTTGGCGGAAGGAATGTAAGATCTGCTTGGATACTTGATTTAGCTATCTGTTATTTCAGACCATAACACATTCTCTCAGTAAAGAGCATACAAGGATGGGTAAGGAGCTGTTGTTGATCTGGGATAACATGTACATCATTTGGAGACTGTAAGAAAATCCCCTGAATGAACTTGCAAGTCTTGAATCTTGTGGCAGTCAGTTCAGATCTGAGAAGAATGACTTTAATGGGATATTATGGCTACAGGATCAGTAGCATGTATGCTTGAACCTGGAAAAAGTAGTTGCTTGATAGGACCAAGGTCTAGGATAATTTCCAGATTTGGGTTTTCCAACAATGGCCACTTAAGCTACAGGACTGCTACTGGACATAACTTTCTGTAAAAATTGTTGTTGTGATTTCATAGTGAGCGAGACCATGTTATCATCGATGAACCATACTCCATTGGTGGCTTCACTCCTGAGAATTATGATCGGAAGTTTAGAGGTCAGGTGAGATCCTCCAAAAACCTCCAGTTTGTTTACCCTCCATATATGGAAGCTGAAAATTGGACACTGTTATAGTTCCTGTGAGAACCTTCTACCACCATTGCCTACCATCTATTAGGCACTGATACTTCAGTGGGAACTTTCCATGGAAAACAATAACTGTGGTGAAAAGCCATTGTTGGCCACAGTAATCTATCCAAACAATTGCCATTTCCTGAGGTGTGTGTCGTGGGGGGTGGGGGGGGTGCACATGTGGCTGGAAGTTTTAGATGACACAAATGGGTCCAAGAACTTTCCAAGCTTGAGAGCTTAGAAGAATGTCAGAACTCTGATGGTTGTTGCTGTTGGCCAGGTGACACTAGAGGAAGCACTACTGAAGTCCCTAAATGTCCCAACCGTGAAGCTGTGTGCTGAGATAGGAGTAGACAAGGTACCCAGGCACTTTTTCACTGAAGTATAGGACAATTCTCTGACATTTTGGCTAGATTAGCCCTCAGAGTTAGCTTCTGCTGAAAATATTTTTGGTACATATGTTTCACAACGATCCATACAATTTAGTTGACATATAGAAAAGGAACCAAATTGGTGGAACAAGAATTTGATTTCTACATCACTAATGTTAAGATAGTGGTACTTTACAAGGCTCCATTACTGATCTTAGTGATTGTTGCAGATTCCCTGGAACAAGGTCAACATCTTAGTTATGCTGTAAATGTAGTAGTTCTTGTGTGTGTATGTTCCTGGGTTGCCTAAGCAGGTCTGCAGCATGGGCAAAGCTCTGGGAATTGAGACAAGTCTACCATATGAACTCTCTCTGTCACTGGGAGGCTGTGAGGTGTGAAACATTACTTTAGTTTCAGTCTAGACCACTTAGAAACAGTCACATAATTGTTCTGGTAATATGTGGAGAGTTCAAACATGCAACTTTGTAGGAAACTGAAATCTGAGGCCCATAGGTTGTGCTTATCATGTTGAATGAAGCATCAGTGATGAGTTCACAGTACTAGTGTATTGTTGGACCATGGCAGGTCACACCATTGCAGTTGGCTACTGTCTATTCGACAATAGCATCAGGGGGGGTCTACCACAAACCATACTTGATAACACGCATCAATGCACATGACGGTCGTGTTCTGGAGGAGGTGAAGGTGGGTGCATCTTTCTCTCTACTATGTGCTGTTGTGCAGAGGGCAACCTATTCCACCAGAATTTGTCTTATGTGAATGCTTGTAGATCTGTGATTGGAACTGAAGTTCAGGTCTCCAGTTTCTGCTCTTTGCTAGTCCTTGCATAAGGTGTTTTGGGCAAGCTTCCATCAGATTTTGGAATTTTTGCTTATAGTTTCCATCTTTGTGGAGAGTGGTCATCAACTTAAGGTTTTGTCACCGGGAATGCACCTGCACATCTGCAGTTTCTTTGCTCTCTACATTCCTTAGCCCTTGAACATCTAACATCATTTGGGGCATGAATCTCTGGTCTTCTCAATGTTGCAGTCAACATCAATGGAATGCCATGGTGCAGTGGTGGATGAGTATGCAATTGCTGAGCTTCGCACCCTTTTGCAGGTCTTCTTTCTCTTGCTCTTCAGTTGAACCTGCTGGTGCTGCTTCATTAGTTGGCATATGGTTCTTAACTTTCTGTTTCCTTTCTGGACATCTGTCTGCTCTTGTTTCTACTATTGACAGGAGGTTTGCATTTTACTGAACTCTAGGCCGTGGTGGACCGTGGCACTGGAAAAGCTGCTCGAATTGGTCGGCCATGTGCAGGGAAGACAGGAACTTCAGATGGCCACCGTGATGTGTGGTTTGCAGGGTTTACACCAGAACTTTCATGTGTGGTATGTGGCCATCATTCGCTTAAGCAATCTTGCACATTTGACTTATGGATTCTGGTTCTATCTTGCCATTTGAGAGACTAGATGTTTGAAATTGTGTGCATATCTTTGAATGGTGCTTTGTTTTTCATTATAAGGTCTGGCTTGGATATGATGACAACTCGCCTCTAGGAGGCCTCTATCCAGGTTTGTAACACTCCACGTGGTATCCAAAACAAATGTTACTTTCAAGAAGCCTCCAAGACCATCAGACAAACTTTGAATTAACTGCAGTATAGTAGTGCTGGTTTTATTTTGAGAATGGGCGGGCAGTTGTTCATCCTCGTCCCTTCCATGATACCTTTTTTGGGTGTTTACAGCAACAGGATCTTCACATGCAGCTCCACTGTGGCAACAGTTCATGAAAATTGTACACGAGGTAATGGTCACCAACTCATGAGATAGGAGAATAGATTATTGATGCCTTGTCCTGGAGTGACCAAATGCGCAATGAAATTGGATCTTGTGGTAACTAGTTTCATGCTTGCCACTACAATTGTCAGGGTCTTCCTGTTCAAAAGTTTCATGACAAAGGCCAAGACAGATATGGCAGCAGAGCTCCTCAGCAGTTTGGGAAAAGATCACATCGGCCCCACAGGATTGGAATCCAGGTATGAGATGCAGTGAAGTTGTCGCTCTTTGTCATGCTCAGATAACTCAGCTTCATACAACTGAACTGAAAGCATTATCTTCCCATTCCTCACATGATCTCATTTCAGATGATGTTCACTAATTTACAGCTTGCTCTTTCCTACCTTTGACTGTGTTGGAAATGTCTCCAGTTACAAATATCAATGGTTGTTTGCATCATCCCTGTGGAGAGAGGACGTCTTTTCAATTCCAATCTTCAGTGTGAAAGAGAACTAGAATTTCAGCAGACGGGTATGGGATGTATGCTTTTGCTGCAGGAAATGCAAAAGGATTATCGACCTAGAGATAATGAGGTCCCATGGAGGGATGTGTGGGATTGGGAGAGGGCAAACTTGGTTTGGGAGGAACGTGAAAAGATGGAGGAATGGACGGCAAGACATTCTAAAAGAGCTGAAGAGATCAGAACAATGAAATCACTATGGCAGAAGATGTTGGCAACTTGAGGTACTCTAACCATCTGAGATCTTTGAAGCATTCTCTTTCTGAACATAATGCATGTCTTTCTTTGTGACCATGTGATATGCACAGGACTGGTAATGGGCAATCACCTCAAAGGATAAGATGTCCATGAACCATATCTTGAACAAACAGGTTCACCAATTCTTGGTGGTTTTCTTCACACCACACCTGACAGACCATGAAATAGTGGAGTATTTTAGAGGTTAATTATGGAGAGTTGTGAGCAATGGTATGATATATACTGAATTTTGGTCATCAGATATTGCCTGATTTTTTTAGAGTGCAAATCAGGTTGAATACGGTTGGGGATCATAGCCATGAGCTGGAGGAAAGATTGCTTTTGAGATGTTCAAGCCATTTCCTTAAGGTGATCATAACCAACTTTTTGGTTCCTTTAGTTCTAGTTTCTCACAGGGTCTCCCTGGTCCTGCTTGAATCTTCCAAAATGTTTTCATAAGACTGACCAACAATTGGGTCTATGAGCTTAATGATGTCCCTGCAGTCAATTGTCTGAGGTGACTTGTGAGAGGAGCCTTGATGTCTGTGTAGGCTCAGTTGGAAATAGAAACATATCTTTGAAGTCAAAGATGTTAAACTCATGAGATCTTCTCTTGATATTGATGGTATTCACCTGTCTTGCCTACAGATCCTTGTGCTATAAATGGTGACAAGATTTGAGGAACTGTTCAGACTGGTTTTAGCAACCATCAGCAAGGTTTTGTTGGCCTCAATAAGCATGTTTTTCTGCAGTTTGATCTGTATCCTCCTAACTCAGCAACCTGAGAATGCTTTGTATGCTAAGGGAATCTGAAAGGTATAAAGTGGTTGCTAGCCCTTGTGAGAATTGTTTCCTTCTCATTCTGTGATAATTTCATTACTTGCACAATCTATGGGATTAGGTAGCCTGTGAACAGGACATTATTGATACATGTTCTCACATGTCCTGCTGTAGAAACAGCCCAATCTTGACAAAGCTATGGAGTTTGGCTCCTAGAGCCTGTACTCCTCACACCATGCATGAATGTTCCTGCCCTAAAGCACCTTTAATAACCTCATACATATGACACTTAAGTGATCTGTATTTTCTTTTGAGTCAAGCTCAAGACATATGATATGTGCTATATTGCAGCAAACTGCTGTCTTTGCCAACTTTGATCAGTGAGACCCTGATACAAAGTTGAGAGTCCAATTGCATCAGGGAAGCCCAATGATTTGTACCCGAGAATTTTGAGAAAGGTCTGCAGCTTTCAGTATCATCGTCCACTCTTATCAGTAGAAACAGTTTAGAGGTTGGGCATGAAGGATGGAGGAAGGTAAGGTTTCAAATTTGGTACTTGAATAGGATTGTCAAGTTTTATAGCAGCTGCAGCCAAATTCTTTTGCAATTTATGGGGCATATTTATGGCTATGCGTAGAAAACCACAAATAGAAATCTGGTGAAGAATTTTCATTTTCAAATTTTTATTTTTCTTTCACTTTGTGGCAAAATTTGGCCAGTGAAATAGAAGGCTGATGAAGATATGCCCACTTTTGGTTTCTCTCCATTTTTAATCTCTGACATTGGAACTAGTGAAAATTGTACTATTGTTCAATTAACCCACTTTTTCCATACACACTCTAGTGGAGTTGAGGCAAAGTCCATCATGCACGCCCTGTGCACACATGCTCTTCTGCACGTGATACCCTTAGTCCATAAGCAATTAAGTTCTGGTATATATGAGCAAATGGGATACAGCTGGGAGTGTGATCACAAAACATGTCTTGCTAATGAACATTTTAGGGTTAGGGTTTGCATTTACCATCTGAACTTTTGGCTTTGTGTATTTGAAAGAATGTGGAGTAAAGAACCAATGGAGTCATTGGCTGATGTGTTTGGTTACCCTTTTTGTGGATCATTGTGCGACTTGTTTATGGCGGAAGAACCTGAGTAATGAAGAGTGCTATGAAATGGAGCCAATGGAGTTTATGGAATGTGGCTTGCTTGGTTGGATTGGTGACCATTGTGAATCAGTTGGTTTTGATGAAAATTGGCATATGCTGGCATTGTGCAAAGATATATATTGGAGGACCATGCTTGGAGGTGTATCGATTTTTCTTCTTGGTTTTTCCAAATCAGAATTAGCTAGCTAAGGTCCTTTCTTTTTCTTGTTGCTGACAATGGGTGTGTAGTGTGCAAGGATATCTGTGAGATGAATGCTCATAAACAAAATTTGGCTTTGTGTTTAACTTCTTCATTGATTTCCATTGTGCAAGGGGAATTAAAGCAAAGTGTAGAAGTAGAATGACTAGATGCATAGATTAAGGATTCAGCTAGAGATCATGAAGATCACAAGGGGATTTGTGAAAGTTATTTTGAGATGGCATTTTCCTTCCCAAGTGTTGTACACTTGAGGAAATTCAATGATTTCATTGGGCTGCTAAAAGATGTTTGTTGAAGGAATTGAATACCTTTTTGTATAGGTGGTATGAATTTTGTTCTTTTGTGGACATCAATCTTGAATGTTGGGGAAAATCTTGCAGGACCATTAAGGGAATTGTTTCTGCTTGTCAAAGTTTTGGGATATGGGGATCAGCATAGACACATTGTGAAGTGCACAATCTTTTTTGTGTCAAGGATGAGTAATGTAATATGAGGGTGTGGGCTGTAAATTATTGAATGAAGATGCCATGCAAAAAACCACAATGATACGAGAGAGAGAATCCAAACTGAACTAATTTGAACATGAATTCATAGTATTTTAGTTATGTTTTGATTTGTCATGTTGTTTAGCTTTTCCACCAATTTGTGTGATAGGGATTGACATTAAATAATTGTTAGTCTGAATTCTTGTTATGCAAATGTGAGATTATGGAATTACTTATGTAGTCAAGCCCACTTTTTGGTATCAAAGCGGTACATTGCAAATGAATGGGATTGAAGGTTTGGATTATGAATTAATAATATGTACAACAAAATAAGTATATTTTTATGTAGCCATGTCCAATTTTGGTGAGGAAGGAACCTATAGAGAAACCATTGTTTAGTTGTTTCATGATTAACAAATTTCACATAGATTTGACAATTCTATTAACTTAGATTCATTAAAGTCAAGAGCATTGATTCTATGATTATTTGGATTTGGTGTGGTAAGCATTGTAGGATTTGATCCCATTGTCAAGGTAACACACAATGGATTCATTTCCAAAGCACAAGTTTGGGTGAAGTTTCGAAACAAACCAAATGGATGGGGAACAAATACACAATATTAATAAGATTTTATTTCACCTCCTACCTTGCCTAGAGATTTTGTTACTAGATTTGCAAGGATTAATGGAGTACAAAACCTGTACCCCGGCAAAACCCGTAACCCCACCAAACCCCTACCCCTACAAAACCCTCAACCCCGCAGCTAGAGTTGAAGATGTTTAGATCTTTAATTGTGTAGCTTCTCCTAATCATTTTGCTCATTTCTTCATACCTAAGGTTGAAGAATTGTTTCAAATAGGTAACAAAACTTTGTGGTTGGAAGCATCTAGGTTGTCATTATGCCTTGTGTGTCGAAGGTTGTGTCAAGACATTGAACAACAATTGTTGTGGCAACTTGACATTTCAAATGAGTAGATGCTATCTTTGGTACCTTTTGACCTACATAGATTTATTCCCATAGCGGAGGAAAACAAGATTTCTTTTGAGGTCAAAGTTCAATCAACACATTATATGTTAGAAAGCAAGACCACTATGATTTTTTATTATTTTTAATAGTAATAATGGTAGGACAATGGTTGCCATGAGTTACATGATGCAATTGGGAGTGTTGCCCTTTGATGAAATATCATTTTCCAAAGAGCCCAATGTGGGGGTTGTCATATTGAGAGTCATTGGATTTGCTTTACTCATCATTGTTGGATTTGATCCAACTATTGTAGAAGTTGGAGATATAGGTGTTGGAATGATGCATGCTAGATTTTCCATAAAGGTTGCAATCTTGTTGAAGACCAAATCAAAATCTCTTTGTAAATAGTGGACATTCATTCAAAGTAAAGAATCTAAACTTTTCACAATTTCTTGGTTGTTTAATGAAAATTGAGGAATAAGGATGGTTAGGGAGAAATCTACATCAATTCTTAGACTAGGTGACATTTGAATACTTATAGAATTAGATGTTAGAGCTTGTTTTGCTCAATTCTATAAATTAGAGCTAGACAATAGAATTAACATTAGAGATAGGATTCTTAGAATTGTGTCCTTTGGTTAAGGTTCACATTTATAATGTTTGATTTTCTACAAAGATTTATATGGTAAGTTGGGGGGGAGGTATGTTGAAAGGAGTGATATATTTTTCAGTTTCAAAAAGAAGACAACAACTTAGGGTAGTGTGATTTCAAGAGGAGGAAGAAGATGAAACTAAGAATTGAAGTAAGTAGTTTTGCTTGAAGGGGTGCATAATTGGTAGGTGGTAGGAAGAATTGGCATGTGGGTGATGGTGATCTAAGAGAGGCAAGTCATTTCATTTTTTTCACTCTTGCCGAGGCAGAAGACAATTTAAAACATTGTGAAGGCAACATGAGCACAAAGTTGAATACAAGGACAAATACCAAAGTTAGGAGTAGCTATAAAATAGATGAGGTTCTTAACCTTTCTGTATTTGATTTAATAGTTCCAACATTTGAGGATAGATGATATGGCCCAAGGTTGGGTGACATTTGGATTTTGGTAAGAATGCAATTTGAACAACACTTTGTTAGATTTTATATACTAGGGATGGATTGTTTAAGCAAGTGATAAAATAATTAAGGTAAAACATGCTAGAACTACGTTTAAAGTGATGAGTTGGAAATTAAATATGTAAAACTTTTGAGTATCACAAAATAATATGGATGATGTGGAATTCATTGTGTTTTTTTATGAAGCAATGGGATCAACCAATCTCTTGATGCGGAAATATAAGTCTTGATTTCCGGGACGGTAGAATAAGTGAAAATGACAAGTCCTAAGGGGATGGATGAACTATTTTGGGAAAGGAGTTTGAAGATGTGGTAGATTAGATTTAATGATTGGAAAAAAATTGTGGAAGTTAAAAACTATGATGGAAACAAAGTTGTTTAAAATAACTTTCTTAAATTTAAAAGGTAAAACAAAGGAGTGGTATAAAAAGATTAATCCTCCCCCTGAAAATTGGTTAAAAATGAAGATGAAAGGAACAAAAATATGGCACCATAGATCCTGAAAACCTCAAGGTGAGGCTTGATGTAGTCAAACAAGAATCCAAACAATAGGTGTAGGCCCATTATGATCACTTGGAATGATTTTTCATTAAGGGGAAAATAAATAATGTGCATCAGAAGTGGAGATTTTGATCTAGATTCAAACTTGAAATTCAAAAACTACTTGTTGTCTAGGATTATGCAAATATGGAATCTCTTTTGGCTTTTGTTTTATAATTAGAGAAATTGAAAAAGTGCTTGGAGGATTGAGGGAAATTCCATTTGAATGTGTCACTTGGAAGAATAAATAGAAATAATACAAGGTGTAAAATTGTCTAAGGACAAACAAATGTAGGCTTTGAATGAATCACTAGTGAATTTCTTCAAAAGGCAATCAAATTCACTACAATTGTCTCTAGTTATAAGATCAAACAACACCCAAGGATTCAAATTTGTAATGGAAGGGATCACTTGGCCATGAAGTGTCTTAAATATGTTAACTCCAAGCCCAAATGCCAAAAATATGGAGGGCTTCATAAGATAGAGAATTATGGTCTTAGGTGTTCATTTTGTAATGTGATGGGGCATACTAAGGAGAGGTGTTGGAAGAAGAATATTAAGATAGGAATAGTTGTAGCCAACTTTTTAGAAGTGTTGGTAGATGATGAAAAAGCCACCTTGGTTCAATTGAAGTGCATTTGTGAGCAACATGATGTGTTTTCCCATGTTAAATTACCTAAACATTGAGTTCTTCAAAATGCCATTATAGGCACTACAACAAAAGGTGTCCCTATACGCCAAGTGAATTCATTGGATTTTGAGTGAATCAACTAGTTGTAGTGAATGGGGACTAGTGAATTCCACCCACATTCTGTAATAATGAGGGGATGTCAATGAAAATTAGGGAGTAACAAATTTCATGGAAGGGTTGAAGGAAGCAAATATTAGACTAGAAATTTGGTTGCCAAATTGGGTGATCAAAAATTTAATGACCAAATTTTTGGGTAGTGCTCAAAAGTTTTTGATCTTTGCCGCAAAAAATGTCAACCATCCAATGGAACCATGGTTTAATTTCCATTGTTGATCTTGTAAATTAAAAATTTTAATTGTTGCTCAAAAATGTTGGTCAATGTTCAAAAAATTTGGTCAACCCCCGAATTTATTTTTTAGTCATTAGCCAAAAAAAATTCAGTCACCATAAGATTGTGGCAACCAAAAGTTGTTTTGGTCGCCATAGGGTTTAGGGCAATTTCAAGCAACCCGATGTCATTTTGACTTGGGTTGACCCTATTATGACATGATGTGGAGCTATGTCTGCATCCAAACTAACATATTGCATCATGATAGACGCCCATACGATGTGACAACCTTACATCTGATGTAACACTTCTTATCCAAAAGGATGGGAGTCAAACATTTTGTGGTGATTATAGACCTTTAATTTTGTAAACCAAAAGGGATGCCTTTCCAATGTCACTAGTGGATGACATTTTGAACCAATTTGGAAGTTCAAAAAGATTTCTACTATAGGCTTGCAAAGCAACTTCTAGTAGATAAAGATGGCACCAAAAGACATGAAGAAAATGAGAGTGATCACCAAGTCTAGAATTGTTTTATTGGACCGTTATACCTTTTGGATTGAAAAACATGGCAAGCACATTTACATGTAACATAACATAAGTCTTTCCAGGCTGGATATAGGAGTTCTTGAAACTATTCGCAAATGATCTAAACATCCATAGCATATCTTGGTAACAACACATGAAGCATATAGAATTGGTGTTAACATGCCTAAGGGACATAAATCTCAAACTTAGTACCTTAATAGATGTGTGTTTACTGCAAGAGACATTAAGTCTTTGGGTCATGTGGTTAGTAAAACAAGGATGATGCCTAACCCTCAAAAGGTTAGGGTAGGCTCTAATTTTCTAATGCCTATCTATTACAAACATTCATGCTTTCCTTGGTCTTACTGAATATTATATTGTAACTATGTTAAAGGATGTTGCCCCATTGTTTGAACTAACCAAGCAGGATATTGAATTCATGTGGACTCCCATCTATCAAAGTGCTTTTCACTTGTAAGAAAGCTTTAATTACAACAACCATACTATATAGGCTTGATTTCAATAAGGTTTTCATTTTGGATGTTGATTGGTCTTTTAGGGGTGTTGGTGCAATTTTGTCTCAGATGGATGGTCATCAAGAACATGTCATAACATATGCTAGCAAGGGTATGTCCCTAGTGCAAAAATGTTTCTATCCAATGGAAGGCAAATTTGTTATGCTCTAATTTGGGGTGTTATGTATTTCAGACAATATTTGCATTGAAATCATTTTACTCTTCACATTGATCACAAACCATTAAAGTGGTTGGTGATTATTTTTGATGCGTATGGAAGGCAGGGATGATGGACTGATATGTTGTAAGACTTTGATTTTAAGACCATGCACTGCCTTGGCCCAAAACATGTGAAATTAATGTGGATGAGCTTAACCGCAATCCAGTACCTCTTGCTGAGCAAGATGAAGTTTTTTTGCAAAGATCCAAGATGTGCATCTATTGAGAAAGTTGGGGATACAAACTTGGATTGGAAGGAGGAAACATCAGACATGGGTTGTAAGGTGTTGATGTGGCACAACTATATGTGATTAAGATAGTTGATGACAAAACATATGTGCAAGTTGAGGAACAGCAACCAAGAAGGGAGGAACTTGTCGTTCCTGAAACATCAAAAAGGAAAAAGCTGAGGACATTGACTGAAAAGGAAAAACAAGACCTAGCAAATCCTACTGTACATTGGGAATTGGTAGTAGTAGCATGGGAGATGTAGGTCAAGAGAGCACCAATGAGGAGGAGTTTGGGTTAGACATGGTTTTAGATCAAGATTGCTCAAGTAATTTGGACATTTAGAATGATGAAGCATGTCTTGGGGTGTTAAATGGAGCACAAATATCTTCTGGCTGTTCTTAACAAGGGCAATGAAGGATTAAGAACATGGTGCTAAATTATTTTTGGAATGGAGATCAACTGTTCTACAAAGGGCTTTTGGTACCAAAATTGAATGAGTATAAACGCATTATTGAGGAATTACATCAAGAGTTGGAGCATTTTGGAGGATAGAGAACATTAGCTAAACTTTGCAAGAGGTATTTTGGCACAATCGAATCAAACAAGTGTGTGCTAGTGTGAGGAGCTACAAAGAATGTTAATTGATCAAGCGTACATGTAGCATTCTTTCTAATGTTAAAGATTTTAAAAATATAATAGTAAATGATTTATTTTTCAAGGTGGCACTGGATACTGGGGATCAGCAGAGACACATTGTGAGGTGCACAATCTCTTCTGAGTGTTAGGGATGAATAATGTAATCTGAGGGTGTGGGTTGTAAAATGTTGAATAGAGATGCCATGCAGAAAACCACAATAGCTCAGGAAAAAGAATCTGTCCAGAGAAATCTGATCTCAGCACAGATTATCTGAAGTATGCTTGTTATGTTCTGATTTGTCATGTTGCTTAGCTTTAGGACACCAATTTGTGTGGTAGGGACTGACATTAAATAATTGCTGGTCTGGAATTCTTGTTATGCAAATGTGAGATTATGAAATTGCAAATTTAGTCAAGCCCTCTTTTTTTCGTTACAGGAGTACCATTTATCTCAAGCATTCACAACTAATCTACTCCTGCAGCTAATTTCTTTCAATACCATCAGCAGCCCACCAGCATCCGCTCTCTATATCTTCTTCCATCATCGTTGTGAGTGTACATTCTAGTGACAACTGCAAATTGCAACCTGCGCGGTCTCTCAGTTACTCGTGAGCTCAATTTCAGTGTTGATCAGATCATCATGACTTGCCAGAAGATGATAGCGTTTCTAGCTTTGGTAGCTGGGCTTCTCTGTATGTCGGCATTACTCAACGGAGATGAAGCATCGGTGAGTGCCAGAAACAACAGTTGGAAATTGATAGATACCCTCCATACTTCTTGTTGTTGGACTGATGGAAGTCTAGTTCCAGTATGTAGCCATAGACTCTGTGTTGCTGGAACGAGTACGCCCCAAATATGCATTTTCGTCTCCGTATCGTCTGACTCATGGTGCATGTAGTAACGCTCCACTTTCCGCATGACGAAATCGATACAGATGACTAATTTGTGGATGTGTATGGTGTGGGCATTACCAGTGTGGTGGATTCACAGCATCTGGCCAAGCACCACTCTCAGTCTCGGGAAGCATCCTATCAGCCAGCTGCTCAAACGATGCCCGAGTTTTCTAGGCTACAAGTGTAGATCTTAATCCCCATATAAGCAACGAGAACAGGAACTTGGTGCACGGAGCCAACTACATTGCGACATGCACGCCAGAAGGATTTGGCCTATTTGGATCACCCTTCTTAATTTATGCTAACTGCTCGCAGGATGATGGCACCCTTGTTACACGTCCTACGACGAAAATGACAATGTCGTGAACGACAACGGGGTTCTGGCCTGGAACAACTGCTAATTGCTTGCTTGCTGCCGACGAGGATCATATTGTTGCACTCAATGGCCAGCAGGAAGTTGCTCAATCGTCGATCAGAGTTCAATGAGGAAAATAATCTAGCTGGTAGTATGATGCAGGGGATGCATGCCTGTGGTCATTAACATGCATTTGGTATACTTGTGGATGTCGTGTACAATTTAGCAGCTGCAGTTTACTCTTTTGCAACATTCTTTCTGAGTAAAGAGCTTGGCCGCACTTGACCCAAAGTGTGCAATATATATATATATATATATATATATATATTTGCATTCCATTTCTATACCAACCTCAAATTATAAATATGTACAACTGCTCATTTTGTATGCCAACTTTGTTTGAAATCTCGTCTGACTTTTCTTTAGCAGCATTCATCTTGACCGTGCTCAAGGCAGAGTTCTCACAATGGTCCTTTATTGTGGTCGCAGTTTACAAAACCTGCAACCTAAGGAAAGAAAACTGTGCTGTAAAGCAAATATTCCATTGCAAATTCCACTTGTGATAGAGGTTGATCAAGTAGACAGATGTGTCAGTCTCTGAAAGGGAATGGATATGAGCAAGGCAGCAAGCTCGAGGTTTGCAAGGCTGAAGAAGACTCTGAAATCATCAGCAAGAACATGGGCTGCATTGAGGAGCTAAAAGGATGACCAGACTAGAACTAGAACTTGAGTGAAGGTGTAGTTATGAAATGATTTGAGTATTGGAGGAGCTTTGCAGACCTGAGTTAGAGTACGTTTCCATCATCTCTCTCACTCACCCATTCTTTGTACTACCTCAAACTCAAATATTTGGGGTTATTATGTAAAATGTTGAGACATTACTGGCCCACTATTCTAGTGGATTTCTCCACTCATCTGGCGGGCCCCTCTCCTACCCCTCACCCCAACAACCCCAGATCTGGAGATTCCCACCAGACCAACAAATGTCAGTTACCTTACCCTCAAAAGCCGGTTGTACAACAGCAAAAATTATTCTGACTTGGTCCAAGTTGCATTTAAACTGCCAGGTGTGGGTTCTTTCAAAGTAGGTTGAGAAATAGTAAGGTGAACTTAGAAGTCCTTTTGCAGTGAATTGACCAAAATAAATTGCTTCTGGGTAGTAGGTGAGCAGGAGGATCACTACAGGGGCCAGGGTGAACCAGCCAGCCACATTGGTACCTTTACCTTTTTGAGTGAGGCCTCTTATTGGCCATATCAAGCCCGGAAAGTGTTAGATTTGAACTCAAAGACCCTGATTTAGCCTCTGTAATGGTTATTTATAACATTTAGAAATGATTTAAATGGATTTTGGGATTTTAACCATGGTACCAATGTGGCTGCTGGTTCACCCAAGGCATAGAAATGTACCCTTAGTTGGAAGAAGTATCTTGACGTTTTTTCGCCGCAAGGGTCCCACTTGAATGCACAGCTGTAAAGAAACATTGGCAGTTCAGACGTGCATGCAAAAAACTTCAAAGTTGCTACATGCAACATGCATACGCAGCCAACAATGCCAACCCCTGTTCATCTGGAGCTTGACAATAATTTATGCATTGAGCCCCCTTCGTAGAACTACTCTTATTGGATAGGTGATATCTACAGATTTGCACCAACCACCTGCAATAACAATGCTTTATGATTATCTGGGAAATGGGTCTGCCAGATTTGGAGCAGATGAGGTTGTGGATATGGATACCAAAAACTGATGATGGAATGTCATTGGATCCTTATGCAGGAAGTATGCATAATCTTGTGCTCGCAAAGCACTTCATGGCATTAAATCTGCCATCCAATTCCATTACTTCAATCTTAACCAAGTCATCAACATTATCAACCGTGGATACCTTCTTGATCATGATTGCACCACAAAGATACTTGATTTGTAAATGTAACTAATGGTGAACTTCTTGATCATGGCTGTGCAGCCAAATGTCACCCTGTTCCACTGTTCTCAGTGGAGCTTTCAATGGAGCTCAGGTCACTTGCATGGTTCCAGGATCGGTTCCTGGGTTTCACAAAACAAGGTTGCAGACTTCTTCACAAAGCAACAATTGAAATCTATTTCCCAAAACGCTCTCCCAGTCCGTAGTGTCAGGAAAGAGGAAATCTGGACCAGGGCTGTTTCATACTGTTGCCCTTGCAGAGCAAATCACAAAATCCTAAAATTATGCTCCTCTGTGCTGTGCTAGGTCTTAACTGAGAGCGTTTTCAGAATAAAAGAGACACTACTGTGAACTGCATCCACAGCATTTCAACAGAACCAACTGATAGCAGACAGAATGGAGGGCAGATCCCCTCATCCAGAAATACTCTTTCTTAAAACATGAATTACAGCACCAGGACAAACCATGCATCTGCTTCCCTCAAGTGGCTAAAAAGCCTTAGAAACCTGAAGTAACTACTATAACTACTAAGACATTAAGAAGATACTCCTATTTGCTACCTGAAGACATTGGCTTCCTACTCTATTGCCCTTGAAAGGTAGGAAAATCCCTCAAGAGTCTTCTTAGGTTTGGTGTCAATTTTGACTAAGGGCTCTGAGAGGCCCAACCTCTGTGACTTAGAAGTCATCCTCATAAACACCATCATCATCTGAAAGCTCGTCAAAAGTGCGCATGTCAAGCTGATAACGTAAGATTCCACCAATACCCCCAAACCCCCGGCAGAACTGTGATCCTTCCTGTTTCCCAGCATTCCACACAAGATGCATCCACATGAGCCAGGATCATGACAAGGAAAAAAGCAAGTACAATGACAAGGTAAAAAGTAAGAACAAGTGCAGAGATAAACTCTACCAAAGACCTCTAAGGTATCCAAGAAAATGGCATATCCATTAAGGAAACACCACAACAAACACAGCGAGAATGAGTGGTCACAGCCTCGTGAGTAACTCATAAAGTATCAAACCATCACCTCCATCATGAATGGCACTGATTCTAGCTCATATTACTACTGATAGTGGGTGTGATATACATAAAATATTCTGCTCATTCTGAGATTCTGTTCTATTTCCAGAAGCAACAGGGATGACTCGGCCATCATGACAGAGTCATCCTGCCAGTCATCAGTCAGCAACCAAAAACACTAAGCCCACCTCAACCATACTGCTGCGCAGGAATCTTCCTAGACCTCTATTGAATTCATCCTTTCTCAAGGATTATAGAACCACAACACTACACAATTTCAGCACAGTGCTAAATACTCTAAATCTTTGTCAATGCTGTGCCAATTAGCATAACTCCAGAAACCTCAGTAAACTAGAACTGGTCCTCTGAAACTGTAAAGAAGTTTCCACTTGATGTCACAGCACAGTGCAACTACTTTATGCTACATATAAACAAAAATATCTATAAGCAGTGTATCAATAAGTACCTGTGATTTGTTGGTCACAAACTCAAGGGTGCATCCAAAGCGCTTGTATTCATTTGCAAACCACTCAAGTAGGGAGAGCTTCTCCTGGACCTCCAATTCTGCTTGTGTTTCTGCTTCCCGGAAACTGTTCACACCCAAATATTGTAGGTTATCATCACTCATCATAAATTTCTAAACCCAAAAGTGTTTGAGAAATTAAGCTCCACTCTTCCAATGCACCTGTCCACTACCATCAGCCATTTGATTACATATATCTTTCAATCGATTTCTTTTCAATTTTCCTCATCAACTGATTTGCAAGTTTTCTGATTGATGCACTTTACTGTCTCAATTCCTCAGCCAAGGTCATTAAAGACCACATTTAGCAGAAAGTCTTTCAGATCTGTATCATATTTTTTGGCAGGATGTGGTGGATACCAGGCATAGAATTTTGATGACAAATACCCCAAAGTCTAGTTCCATAGGGACACAGCATTGCACTCTAAACAGACAAAATGTCCTGGCACCTAAACTCACAAAAAGGAACACACTGAAGTTGAATTTGACCACTTCAATTTACCAAGGTCATGTTATAGTACAATGTGGATCGATAACAGGAATCAGAATTGACACAAGAGGAGTGAACTCACTTGGATTGGTCAGCCTCTTGCTCCTTGTTGAGATGCTTGATTACAATCTCTCCTGAAACTGCATTTTTCAGCACATAACGGTTCACCTCCAGATTCTCCCAGACAATCAATGTCTCAACAGCACCCATCTCAAGCCCCTTCAAAGTATCCTCAATTCCAAAGACATATTTTCCAGTGTCCTGGCTGATTTCCTCAAAGTACTTCCCTATCAGTCGCTTTTCTTGGATGAATTTCACATTGGCAAGAATTTCAGCAGATAATTCAATTGCCTGATTGAACCCGTTTTCACCCCCATATGAAACATCCACAACATTCAAAACCTTGGTTTGCAACCGAGGGTCAAACATATCTGACTGGCTTAATTCTGTCTTGAAATCCGCAGAACCTGCAAGAATCAGGCCTACAATTGCACCAAATATATACAATTAGACTTACATCAACCACAGACCCTTCACTCCCTTTACAACTCATCCTTTCACTTCAAATGATGGCATCTTCATCGATCTCATTGCAAACCTCTCACATTCTAGAGCCATCTAGGAAACAATTGAATCATAGAAATCTCCAATATAAACAAGCTTCACATATTTCTTGAGCATCATTTGCAGTAGATGTCCCCCTTATGACAAAAAGGTAACCTCCATTCAATCTATTGACTTACAGATAAAGGAAAAACCAGGCAATTCAAACAAGGAATCCAGAAAACAGAAGAGATCATTGTGAATGATGGTGAAGTTCCATCATTGTTGGTCCTTACATGCTTGACCATGGGCAGATCAGCCTACCTGATACATTGGGCTGACTTGTAGCTGGATTGATGTAGAACTGGGTGGCAAGTTCTGCAGTTTTCCTTACATAATTATGCCGTTTTTCCATCCGAAGCCGAGCAAACCGGAGAGCAGATTGCCCACCACGTCCATGCTTTTTAGGAAGATCAACAGTGAACTTGTGGAGCACTTCACGAGTATTACCACTCAGTGTCCCAAAAAGAGTGCCATTCCCATCCATTATAATGAACCCAAATTTGTCGTCTGACTCCAAGAGTTCATTCAATGCCTCTGTGTGGAATTTATTGTCACACAAGTAAAGGGATGCATTTATCGGCTTGAATGGCTCAAAATCAATCGTCACCTATAATTACATGACACAAACATATGGTGTTATTTGCAGTACCAGAGGACATTCTCTGCCCAAAAAAAGGTATGGACAAAAGCAAATACAAAAGCAAGGCCTCAACATTTAATCAAACTTCAATCTGTAGCAGTCTAGGGGCACAAGTTCTTGCCCAGACATGAAATATAGGCAATACAGAAGAACTCTGTAAGATCCCAAAGGCTTAAATTCCCTGAAAATTTAATCAAACTTTCCCTTGTCACATGAAAGACCAGGGAATCATCATGTTTTAAGCACTCCAGAAGAACACAAGACAACATTGGGACTAAAGCAACTTCTATGGGAAACTGAGTGAAATACTAATAGACAGGCTGAAGAAACTACTACCAGTTTATCACAGAAAAACTGAATTCAGAAACATGCTTCAAAGATTCCTTAATGTCAGGAAGCACATCATGAACAGGGAGCCATGACAGCATGTTACTTCCCCTAAGTAGATTGCAGGAAGGCCTAACAGAAGTACATGGAAAGGACAACACACCTTCTTCTCTTTGCCATCATCTGTAACAATGGTACCAGTGTACAAAACAAGCCCATTGGGTGGCACCTTGTTGTACAGCTTCAGACGCTGCTGAGCTGATGTGATGGCCCCTAACACAGACTGTCGGTTGACCCTGTTCTTGATATTTGAGGCTGTACCAAACTCATCGCCCAGCATCTTTGTTACCCGTGAAACCTGATCCCTGAACTCACAGTGTAAATGTTAGTGTCCTACAATATGTCTATGAGATTGCAGGGAAACTCCCACAGTTACACTTCTGTAGGTAACCATTGTGCATATTCCAGCCAAAACAAAAGAAACAAGACAAGAATGAGTATGGTCATAACCTTGTGAGCATCACTCACAAAGTATCAGACCATCACCTTCATTATGACTGCCTGTGACAAGCTGCCATTACTTGCAACTGACTTCATCAGCTCCCACAGCACATGTAGATAACTGTCCAATTAAACTGCTTGATTTCCAGCCAAAAGAACACACAAAATTCGGCATCCTGGCTTTCACTCACAATTGCAGAAGCAATCATGTAAGCCTAACAATTAGTTGCCAAGTCTTGAACAAGCAGCTAGTTCCTTATCCCATATGCAAAACCTGAAACACACTGGGTACCTTTAGGGATTTGAGCATATCACAGAGAAACTTGGCTACCAAAGATCACTAGAGCCTACCATCACACCTATAAGAAAACCAACATTTGAGGTTTAATTGATGAACTGCATCGCATGCAGCAGGTGAAATAACCTATGAGATTGAAAAACCCCATAAGTCTTTCAGTGGCTTGAGTACATAACATAACCCAGACTTCAGGTTTCAATTTTAGGTCAGACTGGACCCAAAGCCTACACATGGTTTCACTTTGTAGTAGATGGGAAACATAACGGTGTTTACCATGCTCAATCTGAAACATTAATCACTAGTGGATGATCGTGCCTTCGGACAATCACCAAAGAATAGAGATTTGAGGCATTTAAGAGACATATGTTGAACAGTTTGAACAAGCAAGATATTACCCTGACCTCAGCAATTGTTTTAACAAAGGCTGGCCCCTTTAGCTTAATTGACAAAAAACATAACAGAGACATATATTGTAACTAGTATTGTATTAGTAGCTTTGGGGTAAATCAATTGTCACCATAGCCCTGTGACAGAAGCCAAAGACCAATAATACAGAACGAAGCACAAGATATGGCAAGCCAATCACCAGGCCAGCTTCTGAAGGTTCCTCTGTAATACAAAATTTTCCTGCCTTTGTCAGGTGTACTGTCCAAAATGAAGATTCCAAACGGTGAAAAGAAGCCTTAATCCTGGTAGCCCAGCAGCACATAATATATACAGGACTACTAAATTTTCACAGGAAAAGAAAAAGTTTTCCCTCACTAGAGCTTTCACATGGAAGCATATTCTGAACACAAACAAACTCCACCAAAACAAACACTAAATTTGTGAAACAATCTATCCTCCTATAATCTCAGCTTTACCACAGTTATATCTGGCTTCTTCCCTTTCTACAGATACGACCGATCTCAAAACGGTAAAGAAATCACATCATCTGAACTCCAAATCCAACAACAACAACAACACGCAGATTCTCAAAGCGAAAAAAAGAGTGTGAAAAAAGAGTGTGACCTAGGAGGCATGATGAGAGATATCATGGACGTGCCATTCCCACGAGCAGACTCCAAGGCCTTGATAAGCTTCTTGATCTTCCATATCTCGATATTCTTGTCGGTGTCTCCCCCGTCCGCCATCTACACCACCACCAACACCTTACCACTTACTTCCTTCCTTCCTTCCTCCCTTCCTTGCTAGCTTCCAGCACCGCCAATTTCTTTTCCACAGAAACTCTCCTGACACAGAGACAATATGGAAAAGACAATATCTAAAATCAAAAGATGATTCAAGGACTTACTTGATCTTCACCCGATTAGCAGCAGCGGCAGCAGCCAGGACAGGGAGCCGTGTGCCTGGTCTATGTTTCAGGCAGCAAAACGTAAGACCTCTTCTCTCTCTCTTTCTCTGTGTCTCCCACGACTCTTTCTACCACAGGGCTGCCAGCCAATTAGGGTTTCGTCGCGCAGGCTCGGTTAGGGTATACCCTGGTGTGAGTGGCCCATGCTCATAACCGTACACCTGTGAGAAAACCCCTCTGACGGTGTGATCTGGACCTGGCCCACCCACGGGTTCACTTAACTGGGCCAGTTGTCAGTTCCTCCTCGACCTACCGGTCCTGGGCCTTAGCACCCACGTTGGCACCATGGTTAAAAATCCCAAAATCCATTTCAATTATTTCCAAATACCTAAATCAGGGACTCTGAGTTCAAAATCTAACATTTTTTGGGCTTGTTGTGGCCAAAATCCCAAAATCCATTTCAATTATTTCCCAAATACCTAATACAAATATCCCATGCTCACACTAAATCAGGGACTCTTGAGTTCAAATCTAACATTTTTTGGGCTTAAAGTGGCCAAAATCCCAAAATCCATTTCAATTATTTTCAAGTATTACAAATATCCCATGCTTAGACTAAATTAGGGTCTCTGAGATTTAATCTAACATTTTTTGAGCTTAACATGACCAAAATCCCAAAATCCCAAAATCCATTTCAATTTTTTCCAAATATTACGAATATCCCTCGTTTAGACTGAATCAGAGTCTCTAAGTTCAAATCTAATATTTCTTGGGCTTAATATGGCCAAAATCCCAAATATTACAAATATCCCTCATCTTAGACTAAATCAGGGTCTCTAAGTTCAAATCTAACATTTTTTGGGCTTAACATGGGTTAAATCCCAAATCCATTTAAATTAATTCTAAATATTACAAATATCCCATGTTTTAACTCACTCGGGGTCTCTGAGTTTAATTTTTAATATTTTTTTGGGCTTAATATGGCCACTAAGAGGCCTCATTCAAAAAGATGAAAGGTGGCCCTGGTCCTGTTCACATGCATTCAAAAGACTTACTTCTCTAACCCAAACTACTAATCTCCCCATTCCCATGCAGACACTTACTTTGAGTTCATTGGGTGCCCAATGCCCATCCACTCTTCCAATTCACACATACACACACTAAGAAGTTTTTTCCATTGAGTGAGGAGCTGCACCTTCGGCTTTGGAAGTTTCAGTTACTTTCAAAGATGCATGTGTTCCCTTCCTTTCAATTAGCATTATGGTGCATTCACACTTGATGTTAAGTGAAAATCTAGGTGGCATCCTAGGTGGCACCCAATGTTAAATGGACAATAACTTGATGTTAAGTGAGTGTTAACTTAACATAAAATGTTCAGGGCAAGTATGTAGATGTAAGTCCAAAATGACTAACATGGTGTTAGGGGACTCAACACTAGAATCCCTAACACCAAGTGTGAATGCACCTTTAGATGCCCATGCTGACTCAAGGTGCAACTTCGAGGCATATTGCAATTCTTGCAAAGTTGAATTGCAAATATGGAACATTCGAGGAAAGTAAAAGTTTCAAAGTTGAAAGTGCAACTCCTCAATGGAAAGAGGAGTGTCCATTGGGTGGCCATTTCCGATTCCTCATTCACACATGCACACACACTTTGCTTCATTGGGTGGCCATCCTCTATTCCTATTCACACAAGCATACAATACACTCACTTTTGGTGCCCTCCACTCTTCCAATTTGCATGATTATTAAATTGTCACTTGTGCACCAAATTGCTTAAGCTAGTATAAATTTGATTACTACCCAAGATAATCCACAATGATTTTTTTTCCTTGGGTCCTTAACTTAGGTCTGACATAAAAGGTGAAAATTTTCTTGGGGTTGATGTATATAATACTACAATAACATAAGAACCTTGAAATTTGATAAGAGATCCTTGGTTTTGGAGAGAACCTCCAATCTTGATTCTAACTTATTTAAAAATTTGATAGAAGATTTTTAGTTCCAGCTAGTTGTATTATATAACCTAGTTCGAAGATTAAATCTTCATTTTCCTCAACATTTGGTATTGACTATTTAAGAATAGTTCAAAACAAGTTCAATTCAAACACAAAGTTTGATTCCACCTACATAAATACATCTAGAGATTGGAGATTATGTAAATATTCATGTTGTGAAAACAATCAAAGGTTTCCATTTAATTAATAAGTCAATTACTTGCATGGAAATTCTATAAATTTATAGAACTTGCTTGATTAGGAAATCATGACCTATGTTAACAAGGTGTACATAGCCATGTTCATGTTTCAATTCAAGTGTTATCTAGAGCATGAGTTTAAGGTTTGGTTTTGGTTTGAATTTCACTAGGAGGTTGATTCTTGATTTGATTTTAATTTAACATTTTTGCACGTGCAAAGTTCAAACCTTGTCAATTGGGTACTTGATAATCAAACCTAAACATATAGTTTGTATTAGTCAAACAATCAATCCCATTGAGAATGTTATTCTATTATTGCATTGCAATAGCTATGAATCATAATTTGACATTTGTTTTAATCGAATGGTTTATTCCATTGAGAATTCTATCCTATTAACTCAAAAATGAAGAAACTCAACTTAAAAACACATGGGCTTTCATTAAAATTTTGAAACCAAGTCTCAATACATTGTTATTCCAAGTAATTCTTGAACCCTCCCTAACATCCTAACTTAACATAAATGAGCCTAGAGCAATTAACTAGTCAAATAAAAGTGCTTTTGAACATCAACCTAGAAACATGTGAAAACCACATGCTTAAATGGCAACAAACATTCACATCAAATTATCTTGATTCACAAACAATTACACCTATGCATATTGCCCCCATTGGCTAATATTTGAATCTCCTATTGTCATATCCAAACCTCTTTACAACCAATAAAGTTAGGTGCAAATAAAATCTCAATGTTAATTGCCACTTGCAATCAAAGGAGCCGCAAGCATTACTTTACATTAGTCCTACACGTCTTTTTCCCCAAAATTATTTTTTCATATGAATGATTTTTTGAATGATTTTTTTGCAACTTGTTATGAGAAACAATTAAAATTGGCCCAATAAATCAAAGTATTTTTAAAAATAATCTTTGAATATTAATTTGTAAAAATCTACATATTCCTTGCCAATTTTATGTTTCATTTTTTTAAATGATGATAATTTGAAATCATACAAAAAAATATTAATTTTCTAAAGTTGAATTTAATATAGTATAAACTACAACTTTGTTCAATACATCATGTTCATTATACCCCATCGATATGTGGTAAAACACTCTTGAATTTTTGAAATTCTAAATTTTCAAATGTACATACTTTGAATTTTTAAAGTTTTAAAAAGTCCACATTTTTAAAATTTTGAATATTTTAAAAATATTTTCTAATAGGTTATTATCATCTCATATTTTTTACCATCAACTTATTTTTATTATATGGGTCCTTTAAAAGTCCTTTGTAAAAATGTTTTTTTTTAATGACAAAAAATTTCACTTTCAAAAGTCCTTAATTAAACCAAAACCTAAACCTAAAATTAGATCAAATACATTTTTAATTTGAGTTTGTTAACATTCATCTATGTTAAAAAGGAATAATGTGCCATGATTATCATGGTTTCAAATGACCAAAAAAAAAAAAAAACTACAAAATCTCCAACTTTTTATGATAGAATCTAACATCCAACACCTTTTGTGGTTCCCTTGAACGTGTTTTGACTCCTTAAGAGGGGTTTGATCATTTTCTTCTATCCATCAACTTGTGTAATCTAGACTTTTCACACCTTCACAATAAGTTGTCATCTTATCAACTCCAAAGTTATGTGCACATACACTATGTTTAAGTATGCAGAGCTTAAAATATGATAACATACCACATTCTAAAATAAAATACCCCGCAAGTCCCCAACCCTTACACATATAATGACATATATACATTATTTTAAATTCCTAATAAAATTATGATATTTTCTTGAAAGCCATAGGCATAACTTGCTTACACATAGGTTTAAATTCAATCATGATAAACATATATCACACTTAAATTTTTAAGATTGTCGATGCTACATAAAATTATACCTTGAAAAGAACTTAATTTTGAGAGTGCCAAACCATATATAAAACATTAATTGAATAAATACATCAAAAGAAAATAAGTCACTACCCCAAGCTAAAAGTTATGCTAATTTTATTTTAAAGTGACTTTTATCATTTACTAAGAGTCACTATAAGTTCCTCACTATAAATCAATCCATTGTGAATGATGTAACATTAAATATTAACAAGGTCAATGTCAAAAGTTTAAATTATACATAATGATATTTAAATAAAAAGTGTTATTATATGAAATGTTTATTTACAAAATTCTACACTTTCTTTCACACATCATTTATCTATCCTATAATTGTCTTTATGTTTTGAATGTTGTTGTGCGCTCCAAGGTTAATGCCTTCAATTATCACCATACTCATAACACATAACATAAAAATAACCTAATTGGTATACCACATCCAAACTTCCAAGTTCTATTCACCAGCAAAACACAAGAATCCAAATACCAACAAAACCTCACAAACTCCTTGCATAACAAGAACACGAAAACATAGCAGAACACAACAAAATTATGGTGTGCTTCAAAATCCAAAAAATTGGATTCTAATCACACACCGTCCTACTTATCCTAAACACCAAAAAACTAGAATCCCCATTCACATTGGAATTGGTTCTAAACTTATTTACCCCAAATTACCTATAATAACTACGATCAAAGTCTATAACTATAGTAAAATTCCTGACAAGGTTGAAACTATAGATTTTGAAATTATTCCAATTTCTTGGATAGTAAATCTTCAAACTTTGTTTGAAACATAATGGATTTCTAAGAACACATTGTCTACTTGTTGTCAAATACTTGGGATCACTAGTAGAAAAATCTCATTTTGCTAATTGTCCAAGATAACTAAAAATGTCGTTTACAACCATTTTGGTCACTTGCAAATGACACTTTTAGTCACTTTGGACAAATTGCAAAATGGGGTTTTTCTACTAGTGGATGTGTTGTATGTTAATTTCTTTTGACATCTCCTTTTGTACAAAATTGTAGCACAACAACACAAAAGACAAGATTTTTGGCCATTTAAATATTATTAACATTATTGTTGCATACAATAGTTAACCCTAGTTTGATATGTTTGATTTCAGAATTCTGTAAGTGCCTTCCATTAATGCATGACACTCTACTTTTGCTAAAAATAAAGCCATCATAGATTGTATTTTCCCACACTAAGACATTGGGAAGTTTCCAATTTTGAGAATGTAACCACTATTGATTTTTACAATAATGTACCACTTGCCCCAATTGGTGTCCACAAAGCTTTTGAATGAATCTATTTATTTTTTATGAATCCAATGGAAATTTTCATAGTTTAAAGTATCTTTTAAGTATTTCAAAATGTGTTTCATTGCATTAAGATAGTGTAGTTTGTTGAAATGAAAAAATAAATATTTTGTTTAATATTACCAAGTTTTATATTAGTTTGCCAACCATAAATGTTCCTATAGGTAATGGTGTCACATTTTGATCAATTATGTCTACTACGAATATTGTGCATTATGCCATTGGCTCCTTGGTCAAATTGTAAACCATCCAAATATTTCACTTGGCACATTGTCTTCAATGTATGTTCTTTGAAATATGATACTCCCTTTTTTTAATAAAACTGAAACTAGCGATTAAACAAAATTTAAGTCACTTTAATTTTGTCATTTCAAATTATCAATAATTAGTTGCGCTTGATTTAAACAATCTTCTCTTCTAAGTTGCCCATCCATGATGACCAATCATCCACATAAAGCCTGATTATTAGAATTATCCCTTCACAATGCCAATAGTAGAAATTGAAGTTTGTTCCACATTTAACCATATTCAAATTTCTGAAAATTTTATCATTCTTTTCATATTAGGCTTGAAGAACTTATCAAAGCCCATACAATTCATTCTTGAACTTATTATAAACCAAATGTTCATTTAGTAAATACTTCATAAATCCATAAAGTTTTTTCATGTATACCCTCTCCTAACCTAAAGGTCAAATTTCAAAAACATTATTATAACATTCATTTCTAAGATTTTTTCAACTATGCAATATGCTACAAGAACTTTCACAAATCTAATTGTGCTCCATTTGACCATTGGTGCAAAGGTTTTTCAAAAGTCTAAGCCCTCCCTTTGCTCAAATCTTTTGCCAACCACAAACCTAACCCTGTATTTTGAAGGTTTATTAATGGAATTTTTTAAAACCTTATAATTCCACTTAATTGTTATTGGCCTATTCTTGAAGGGTAATTTAGTTAATTGCCAAATTTGGTTGTGTGAAATGGAATCCATTGAACTTCAAACATTGTTGGTTTCCACCTCTTGTTTCTATGAGTGGTTGGTTCTTAAATATGATCAACAACTTTTATGATGAATTCATGAGAGCATCTACACATTACATTTGCCTTTTTGGTCAATATTGTAACACATTAATTTGATTTTCATAAATGTGTTAAATAGTATTGGGGGCAAAAAGCCTTATCAATTCTTGATTTTGCAACATAATGCAAACCCAAGGTGCATTCATTAACTTTCACAAAAGAAGGTGCGGGAAACCTTTTAGGGACCGAGACGAATTCCTCAAATTCAACTCACAAACATTTCAAATTGCATATAAAAGAAATAGTTAGTAGTGTAGTTTGGAAGAAGAAGGTGCACAAACAAGTTGTGAGTAATTCACATTCATTTAGTTCACCACAACCCAAACCTGAAGAGGAGGTGCCACTTTCCTCCCTATAATTTGCTTTATAGATGGGGATTACATATCAAAGTGGCATAAATTCTTAGGATCCCTTACAAGGGTGAAAGTATGATTAAGTGGCATCATTGGGAACCACTTTACGAAATTTTTAAAAACTTATTAGGAAATATTTGGTAATTTTTTAAATTTTTAATTTATTTTTTGTATTTCCTATTGTTGCGTAGATTTAACCAAGGGTTTTTTTAAATGATTTTCAAGATAAAATGCAAGATCCTCTTTTTAAATTTGTAGGATGACGGGGTTGAAGAAATGTTCCAAATGGAAGTGAAGGAGTTACAAGAATGTGATTGTTCTTGATGGACATCAAAAGTACCCAAGGTTTCATTTTTTTCAATCAATAGCCATTACAAACATATTTTATTTTACAAGCCCTACAAGTAACAATCAAAGTTGATTTAATTTTTGAAAAAATTCATTCCTTATTCATGTGGTTTTGTATGAATATTTTTCCTAATGTTCAACCATAAACCAAAAATTCACTATACACATTTTAACATTGTTATTGGATGTTTTCCTTAAGCATATGTCATAGGCATCTTCTCCAACAAGAAGTAAAATTATACAAGGTTGTTAAGGATTTTTATATAGTTTTTATGTTCATTCTTGAAACTTTTGATATAGGAAGTGTTTCAGAACATCAAAACATATCCAAATTATGATTAAGATGGGTCATTAGAAAACCCATGATGTGCACAATGCAAGAGTAAGATGAATAATAATTTTTTGTACCCAAAAAATGAAAAGCATTCTTAAAATCAAGGTGGTCTAGGAAAATGATAATGTCACATCCCTTGTGGTATCACCCAATTGTAGTTTCACCTACAAGTGAAAGTCTCAAAATTTTAATTTATGAATCCCATTATTTGGGTTCATAACTCCTTCATATGTGGACTTTAATTCAAAAGTTCTCAAATGTTGTTGTAACCTTTAAACATAACTTTCCAATTGCATATCACATTCTCCAACAGGAGGTGATTTGACCTTTATGTCATATTGTCACATTATGATAAATTGCGTTCATCAAAACCACATTGCCCTATAATTAAAGTTCAAAAAACAACTTGTAAACAACTATTTTACAACTATCCCTTTAGAAATACGGGGAATTAATAAATAAATTTTTATGTTTAAAAAAATAGTTAATTGTATTATAATTGCAAGTGAGTTGAAATTGGGTTTTCTATACAATAATTTGTACACATTATATATACATCCATACTTAACCATATTTGTGCATACCATATTAAAAATTCAATTTACATGTACAAATGGATATGTTTTTTTATACCTTGATTTTTTCTACCCAAATTCATTTTTAATTTTTAGTGATCAATTATTAGTCAATGATTTATCAAATATTAAGTAATATGTAATTTATATAATTACTACGAAATAATTATATAAAATAAATAATTAAATATTAATATTAATTATAAATCTATTTGATTGAAATAATGTATTTTTAAAATTAACTAACAAACAAAAAAGATGAATTAAATTGTTACTTCAATAATTTTTATTTAGTTAATTTCAAGAATTTTTTTTTGATACTAATTACTTAAATTTATTAACCAGCTAATTATTTGACTCAAAGTAATCAATTTGGATAAGTAGCTGATTGATTGAAATTTAAATAATTATTTAAGATAAAATCGAATAAATGATTTTGATAATTAATTCTATAAAATTAATTAATTAATTAATTAAAATCACTATATCAGATTAAATATTAAATAGTTAGTTCACACATATAAGTATCAAATAAATAATAATTTAATTGTATGTTTTACATAATGAAGAACAAACACAAAACATGTGAGAAAATCTTTATGTAGTTACAACTCAATTTGCAATTGAAAAACAATTAGAAGATTTAACCCATATGTTTTTGTCTTTAAATCCCATGTGACAAATTATATATATTTTTTAAAAATATTTTCACATTATAATACACATGTCATTTTGGGATGAACTCAAAAAAGCTTAACCCTGAAGGCAAAACACAAAATTTTAAAAATAAATCTACAAGAGTATTTTCTTTAATTCACCTAGTTTGGTATTTTTGTACCTACTTGGCTACCTACATAAGTAAATAGGTGTGTAGGTCTTAGAACATATCAACTTACATACCTATGGCTATGTATCGCCTACCTAACTATTGGAATAAATATATATAATTTTAAAATTTTTAATTCAATTTATATTCCATGTGGCAATTTTTTATTAGACCACGTGTCATAATCTCAAACCATCATTAATAATTGTAATAAACGATGGAAATCAATACTTTAAAAAAATATGTAATCCAAAAATCCTCATATTGCCATGTGTCAAATTTTAATGGATGGATGAAAATTAGTAACGTTAATAAGACATTATGGCTGTAGTTGTAGTGGAGTTGCATAGTAATTGAAAATGAATTGTTTCAACATAGTTGCAATTGAATTACATTGTATATATGATGAATTGCAAATGGTCATTGTAACTTAAAAATTGAGTTGCAAGGCTAGTTGCAAAACACCTTATTTTTTCATAGTGCCATTTGATTTTTAACCACACAATCAACTATAACTTATTTTTTGTTACCCAAATTTAGTAACAAATGACTTAATAAACTATAGGTTTAGGCATGTTGTTATATTTAACAAATGATCTAACTAACCTATTATATTGATATAATATGTGACATTAACCTAACCGATTATAGAATGTGATAGGGAACATTACACTAGGTTAATAAACAAGTTGATAGGTTGATAGTCAGTTGATAGTTTGCAGAACTTGTAGTTGGTAGAACATGTAATGAAACATGTGGTTAAACATGGTGTAGTTTTTAAATTTTTGGGAATGGTAGTTAAGTATTGGCTAATGATTGTTTAAATGGTCTATTATGAAAGCATTTTTTTAAGCAATATTTTTCTTGAAACTATGTGCAATTTGAATACATGTGAGTTTACGAGTTGTAAATAGATTTATAATTTGTAATGTTAATGTTAATGTAACTATTGTTGGAAAATTTAGAAGTTGAAAATTTAACGGGAGTAGAAAAACTGATAAATAGTTTCAAATGTTCACACACATTAAAATAATATGTTGGTGCCCAATTTAATGCACGTTTCATCAAATTTAACATTACCTTGTTAATCCTTGGATTGAATAGCATGTGGGTGCAATCCTTATGAAAGTAGCCAAGGATTTGTTGTATGAAATAAAATCCTATAATCCATTGACTTTGAAAAATTATTGCATAAGTTTTTAACATTTGATTTTAATGAAAATAAAATGCATAATGTTTTCATATTTGTGAATTTGCACCTCAATGATTTTTGTGTAATTTCAAGATGTTTCATTGGCCATTTAGTGAATTATAAATAATGGATAGCTGGTAGTTGATCAATGTTAAAATTTTGACTTTATTTAATCTTTTGTGAAATTGATTCATTCATTTTGAAAATTTATAAATGGCCATATATTGATGAATATGAAGACAAAAAATTGAAAAGAACTTGAACATATGTTTTAATTTGGTTATTTATTATGGTGTTTTATGAATACTTATACATGATTTTGAGTAGTAAATTTACATCATTTGGAAAACTTCATAAAAATAAAAAACAATTGTTGGGTTAAAAAGGCCAAAGTTTCATTTTCATGAAGATTAGGTGTGATATGTATGGTTATTTGCATATATGGTGAATATGTTTGTTACATTCTAGGGGAAGTTACTTCAAATTTTTCCCAAAAAAATGCAAAAAAATATAAGTTGTAATTTCTAAAATATATGTAATTTATTTAAATGTAAATAAGGTTTGTATTATGGAAATATTCCTAGATTATATATCTAGAATATTTTTAATTCTTATAAAATATTCTTCTAATGTCCTATTACTTTGTATCATCACCCAAAAATACCCTTTATTTCACATGTTTCACAAAATATGCCAAGAATAATTTCCTTTAGGTTACATTTGAATGAAAACATAAACATAGTTAAATGCTTGATGAACTTAATGTTTCATGTATAATCAATAGGGTAATCTAAAACATGAACTTATGAAATAATAAAAGATGAAATAATGATTTTTTTGTGGTGAATTTTTGTCATTATATGATTATTTTGGAAAAAGAAAATTATATTGCAATTTTTTTTGAGTTTTTGAATTAAAAAATGACCAAAAATCGCTACAGTTGTGTACAACAAAAAAAGGTGTGTAAGATTTTTCTTTTTTCATATTTTCAATATCACAATTTGGCTAAATATTTTATGGACGACTAGCAAGTGAACAACATCACAAATTTAGTGCAAAAAGATATTGAGATGAAGAGCTTGGATAAATATCATTATGTTTAAAATTCATGTGGAATTTTAAACAAAATGTTAATATTAATTTGGATAAAATATCATATTGAATTCATTACAACAAAAACATGTGTTTTTCATTATTTGGATTTGATTAGTATGATTGTATATTTGAATTTTTTTTATTGACATGATTAATAATGTCTATTTTGACTAACTATGAAAATGGCAATGTCTATTATGACTAAGTTTAGTTTTCACTTTAATCAAAATAAACATTGCAAATGACACATTGTGAGGCATGGAGGACATATGTGAAAATCACAATGTTAACATCATGATTGAATTCAATCATTATAATATGACATAAATGGTGATGTGTCATCATATGTGATTGTGGTTACTAAACATGTTACTCACATGATGTCTTATGTGGCATAATGTATATGATGTTTTAATTTAATTAAAATTTAATTATGAAATCATATACATGTGAAACTGAACACAAATTTTCACGTGTAAAATTTATTTCAAATGAAGAAATTATTAACTAATAAAATGAAATTATACTGTATTTGAATTTATAACCCCAATTGAAATTCAGAATTATATTTTAATATCTAATAATAATAATAATAATAATATTATTATTATTATTATTATATTTTACCTTAAAGTATTAAATGCATTACAAAATTGAATTTAGTTATGATTTTTTTCAAAAATAAAATAATGAAATGAAATGAAGGTAGATAGGTAAGTTGGTAGTTAAATAAATAGGTAGGTATTACCTACTAACTACCATGCATATATGCACCACCTACATTACCTACTTACATATGAAATTAATTTTTCATTATGAACTTAAACTATTATATTATAATTTTTTAATGTTCACAATTTAAAAATGTATTGTGTTTATATTTATGTAATTACATAATTTGTCGCCACATGAAGCATGGTGGTTGGTTGATTAAGGACTTGCCATATGGTTGTGGAGGTGAGGATTCAAATTTCACTCTTGACATCCTTTGAATGTGATTAAAATTAGCCATGTTATAGTTCTAACTTAGGTTAACAACATTGAGTTAAAAATGCTTCCAATTGCATTTAAATCAACACCAATTTTTTAAATCTTAAAAATCTAACCATTATAATGACTTGTTGAAAAATTCAAATTAAAAAAAATAACTATATACTAAAATAATAATAATAATAGTAATGCCACGCAAATTAACATGTTAGTCAAAATGGTCATGATAGGTTTCAATCAAAATAGACGATTGAAATTATTCACATGAAGATGAATGATTTACTAGCAAATACCTAGTTGTTATAATTGATTGGGTTTTTTTGTCAAATCCAAATATGTTACAAGTATAAGGAATTGAACTTTTCACCTCCATAATGATAAACCAAATTTCTTTACTAATGGACCACACCTCCAAAAGGTGACAATTTTTGTCAAATTTTTTAATTCACATATTTATTTCACATCACCATTTATGTCAATAAGTAAGTACACCGAAAATGTAGGTAAATAGGCTTTGGCTACCTACTTAGCCAAAATATTAACTAGGTAGATAGATAGGTACACATATGCTATTTACCTAGCCTATGTAATAATTAAGTAAATAGGTACATAGGTAGGTAGGTACGTAGGTATGTAGACTTAGGCTATCTACTTAGTTTAAGTAGTAGCTAAGTTTGGCATATCAACTAGCATAAGACATCCAATTTAATTTAAAAACATTGGTTATTTTGACCAATCATGTCACTTTCCTTTGTCCAACTTAATTAGATGTCCCATTTAATTAAAACCCATTGACCATTTTAACCAAGGTGGTTAGTTTTTTGTTTAACTTGACTGAATGTTCAATTTGATAAATTATTATTATTGCCATTCTAGTCAAATCCACTAGTCAAAAATAAACAATTCACATTCAAGCCATGAATCTTTAGCAAAAGGGGCAGGTTCATTAGTCAAAGTGCACAAGGTAGTCAACATGGAAAACTTAAAAACCATGAATTGTAATAGCAACCTAACATTGAATCACATAAACCCATGAAGGTGATTATTACACTCGATGACCACCATTTTTCAAACCAGCAAAATCCCACCATGGAATTTGATTTTCCATTGCCTTCAAAGTGGTTTCACGCATAGTTCAAACATGCATAAAGGAATAGTTGTAGCAAGCTTGGACAACTTCCTACCACCTTCAATGGACCACAAACATCTTTTAAAAGTCCACGTCATGAAGATGTTCTTATATTGGGTTCTTATTGTGACCCTAGCCTTGGGTTTACAACTAAAGTTAAAGCATGAACAAAAACAAAAATCAAAAGATTTTCCTAGTGTTATTGCACACTTCCACAAGTGAACGAGAATGCAAGGAAGTGAGTTTTAAACTTTTCAAATGGATTCCCATTTTAGGAATTGGAGTTTAGTATGTGTCCCAAATCTTTGGGGTAAGGCTGTAAATTTAAAAACCTATCCAAATTGGACTTTTTGCAAACCATTAAAGAAATCTCACTGATTGAATATCTAAAATGGGCTTATAAATTCCATTTGAACATTTTAAACACATTTTAAATATTAAAAAAAAAGGTTGGGAGTCAATTTGATAATTTGGTGTTCAACTAGTAAAGCTTAAGCAATAAAGGCCAAATGACTTATCATTAGGATGTGCAACATGGCATTGAAAATATACTTTTAAAAACTATAATTTATTTTTGATCTTTTCAATTACAATTTTTATGTGCAAGTTATGAACCCACAAAATAACAACATTCATACCTTGATAATTTCAAAAAAATTCAAAAAAAAAAACCATTTAGATGTAGTTTTCATTTTTAATCACAAAATATACTATAGGGTAAAAGTGGTGCATCCTTCCAAAGGTTTGGGTTGTATAAATGAAATGAATTTAGATTGCCCATGATTGAAATTGAACATCATGTGAGTTCAATTTGTGTTAACCAATGTATTATTTAGACAATGTAACTTAATTTATCTATGACCTTCATCTTAATCCCATCCCAAAGTTCTCACATGCCATTTTAACCTTTAAGTGCATGAATTATTACAAATCATGACTTTTATACCAGAAATTTTGACCAAAAAAATCCGTATTAGACATTAGTAAAAAAAACCACTTAGTCAATTTGGTAAAGTTGTTTTTAACAGATTGATTTGACTAGTGATCTTTTTTATTAATTCAATGGTGGGCTATTTGAGTGGTAAAATCAAACAACAAAATTTTTGGCAACAAATTTTTTGGGCCAATTTTTTAGTTTTAAAAATGCATACTTGAATTTTTTAATTAAATGTAGGTAGATGGGTCATAAAACAAGTTCATACATTCCATAACTACCAACCTAGGTTGTGGTGTGTAAGTCATACATTCCATAGCCTATGGTTGTACACCATCTTCACATATTCCTCTAAGCATGTAAGGAATGGGAGTTAAACTTTTGACATCTTCAGCCACATGTATTTACCAACTCTTTAACCAACTCACCACACCTTTATGTTTTGATAAAAATTGTGAAACTTTGTTATTAACATGTTCCATTTCAAATCTTTTCCAACATTCAAACTTTGAAATGCATTTTCTTCTTCATTTCTTATTCAAAACAAACAAATAAATTATTTTTTTTCAAGATCTTTCAAAGATTTATTCATTGATGTGCATAATTGTGTATAAAATTCCAAATGATTTGTGAAAAAGAAATTTCTTGAAATTGAATTGTGTTCACAAATTTAACTTATATTTTTCCTTCAAGATTTATAGTTGTGTGTACATGTAATTTACTTAGTAAGTACCATTGAGTAAGAATGAATAAGTATTAGGTTGTACAATTAGTATGTAGTAGCTAAGAACTAAATAGTAGCTAGGGAGTATATGCTACCTAATTAATAGACCTACCCAATTACATAGGTAATAACTAATAACTAGCTAATAAACCTAAATATAATTCTAGCTGCCTAGTAAATTAGTAGGTAGTTAGGGAGGTATATATAGGTAGGTAGGTAAATAGGTAAGTAGACCTAGGGTAAGTAAATAGGTTTAAGTGGGTAGGCATATAGGTAGGTTGTTCTAAGGCATGTAGGTAAATATGTAATAGATTGTTAGGGTATAGAGGGAGGTGGGTGTGTTTGGAGATTGTTAAGGTAAGTAGGTAAATAGGATGGTAGGTAGGTTTGGTTGGCACAATTTTTTATTCCATGCATTTGGAGGGTAAAATGGGTATGTAGGAATTTCAAAATGGGACTAGGATGAACTGACAATCATGGGCACCTCATGAACAAATGATTTGTAAAATCCACAAAACCTAAACTTGGGAAGAGACTGGCCACCACTCTCTTCCCTATATTATGCATTAAACCTTTCTATGGGAATTACATTGAAATTCCAAGTTATAAATCTTGCAATTTTGTGGGTTCATAATTTTTTCATATGAAATTTAATAAAAAAACCTCCAATTATGGAGTCGTATCCACAATAAGGTTTTTTTAACATCATATTGCACACTTGATTGGAGGCTATTTGACCCTTATTTTTTAGGTTTTAATGGTCAAAAGTCAAATTGATAGTTTAACTCATGACCATTATTTTAGCCACAATTCTTAGTTCAAATGTTCAAATGGAAAATGTGAGCTCACTTTCAATATTTATGCTTTGAGATCTTTCTAATGATGTAAAGAATTCTTGATTTGAACAAAGTTTTCCCCCTTAGATATTTTTCCTGAAAAATTATAATTAGTCTAGGACTCCCACCTCCCAAATTGTGAATTCATTTTGGGAGTCTTAAAAATGTTCCTTTTCAATCCACCAATGTGTTTAGGCATTTTTTGGCCTTAGTTTGTTCTTGACATGTTCCTTTTTTGTGTTGCTTGAGCTTTGGTCACAAGCCCAAAGCTAGGGCTATAATAATTTTTTTGGGTGATGCCATCCAACAATGTCACTGTTATGAAGGATTTTCACAGTGTTTTTGAATATTATTATAGTCCATTATATATATGTGTGTGTGTGTGTGCGCACGTTGTTAGAATGTTTTTGTTCAAAAATAATATTTATAAAATTGTACCAAAAAACACAAATATATTTTGAAAATAATTGAAATGATTAAACTTTTTATGGAAGTTGAATCTATTGAACAATGTTTATGAACCATGAGAAACATTTGAAAATTTTCATTTCAAATTCCTTTTTATGGAGAAACATAATAAGTTTGTGGTACATTGAGATTTTGGAAAACTATCACATTCACATGGAAGGTGACAAACATAGTTAATGTGGATTTGTTTTTAAATCCATTAATGTAATGATTAATGAAATCAAATGTTGATGCAATTTGAAATGAAAAACTAACTAAATTGTTAAATTTGTGTATATTAAATATACCCATGGATCCTTTAAATTAAATTAATTATATTATTTCAAATGACATTAAATAACACTAGTTTTGTAAAAATCAAAATTATAAAATCCAAATACCAAAATTAAATGCATTGCATTTATGGAAGAAATTGATAGTGCATATTGTAATAATAGACCCAAAAATGCTCAAAATAGGTCCCACGTAATGTATTTTCACATAAACTATGACATGGCTAAAAAAGTAGAGAAAAAATTAAAAGAATGGATGAAAACATGTAGTGATGCATGCATTTGCCCAAAAAAATTGAATGCCCCAATGAAAATAAGATAATATTCTCAACCACTGTCAAATTTACTTTTGCTTGTCATCTTTTAACCCCTTTTTAATTATGTTTTTCTAATTTGTAAATTTTCTTTTTTCACTAGCCATGGTACCATCCCCTACACATGGCACATTTTTTAGATTATTGTAAACTATTTGTTTCATGTTGTCACTACTCATGCATAGTGAACTAATCACATGGTCCTTGATTCTTGAATGATGTTCTACATGCAGTCATAACAATGAGTTTAAAATTGAAGGAAAAAATTAATAGTCGTCCTCTTGTTGTAAATATCTTGACAAAAGATGAATTAGGTTTTGATTTGGAGTCTAGATTTGGGTATGAACATCAAGAAGGAAGCATGTGGGGTCATTGATTTTTTAATTTTATTTTTGAAAAAATATGATTAAAGAAAGGCTCATAATATGTTATCCTTGATCTTGGATCATAGACACAAGCTTGTGATTAGTCTTTTCTTTTATTTGTAATGAACAAGGTGAAGGATATGATAAATTAAAAATAAAGATATTGCAGGTCTAAACTAGTTTCTTTGGAAAGAACCTAGATATGGTTGATGTTTAAAAAAAAAAATAGTGATGTTGTTCAAGTGGTGATCATCCCTAAATACATTTAGCCAAATCTGGTGATATTCAAAACATAAAAATAGAAAATCTTAAATGTTTTTTTACATATTGTAAGCAATTGTGGCAAAAATTGCTGATATACATAAATTCTGGCAAGTTTTTCCTTAAAAAACAGGGAATTTAAGACAGAATTATTATTATTATTATTTTCATGCAATGGAAAAAATTGCTAGAAAAAAAAACACAACAACAAGAAGGGTCTTAAACCCCAAAAAAAAAAAGTCTAGCACCCAACATTGGAATTCACTTGCACACAATTTGGATGTCAGAGACATTGATAGAGGCCCCACATATGAGCTATGGGTGTCCATAAGTTTACTTTGGGTTTTGCTTCCCTTGGATAAATTACATGTGATACATGTAGCTCCATTGAAGTTGGTACTCTTTGGCAATGTCAAAGTGGTTTCAGTAATCTTGACTTAGTCTTGAACTACTTGAAGCTAAAAACACCTCCACCCCATAGCAATAAAAATACACCTTTATATTAAAATAAGTTGGTGTTTTAATGTTCAATGTCCCCCACCCCACAAATATATGAAAAGTTCAAGCAATGGAAAGACCATTTACACCCTTTGTATTCTGACCAAATTCATAGGAAAGAATCTGATTAAAGACGTCAAAATGACCATTACATTTTTTGGCCAGTTTGACTGGAGAGCAATAGGATTTGGATTTGCATTGCCTGATGATTTGCAAGATTTAATAAAATAAGGGTTTTTTGCTGCTTTGGGGTGGAGATGCTCCAAACTTTTAGTAGAACTTGAAAATGAAGGAATTTGGTTTTCAAGGCACACTAAAGGCCTCCTCCAGCTGACCGACAACTTGGCACCTTAGCTAATTTAATAGCTTCACATATCATTTCTTGGGAAAAAAGAAAAAAGAAATAGGTTTGTGATTCAATTGTAAATTTTTGATCTTCTATGTACTGTACTCTCTGATCGGATTTGGCAACAAACTGTGAAATAATTAATTAAATTTTAACTCTTAGTTTGCAGTTAAAACGTGACAATAAAAAAACTTGCAAATTCTTAATTTTTATAATAATTATAAAAACTTCGGTAACAATATTTAGTATAATAAATAAATTTTCAAAAATTCAACCAAAAAAAAGATTTAATTTATATTGAAATTGTTGATGTACTAGGGTATAACAACCGGTTAGTAAACACTTAATCGCATATGGCAGGCTGGATTCAAGTGGAGGGCTCTGTTATTTTTGGTGTCCAAACAAAATTTGAACCTCTCTTATTGGTGCATCTGGCACACTAAAAAATTGTCAAAAACATATTAAAATTGAGAAAGTTACAGCCCCCCAAAATAGAGGGGGTCAAAAACTCAAAAAAACAAATCACCGAACGTTACAAA
This sequence comes from Sphagnum contortum, assembly GCA_963920785.1. Classification (NCBI taxonomy): domain Eukaryota; kingdom Viridiplantae; phylum Streptophyta; class Sphagnopsida; order Sphagnales; family Sphagnaceae; genus Sphagnum; species Sphagnum contortum. Next base: position 1,164,976 of record OY987284.1, on the reverse strand, counting down.
GCCAGTGTAATGCGAAGGTAGGTGGACAGATTCAGTGTGAACACTGAACTGTGTTTGGGTTCTAGGTCTGTTTGAGGCAACCACCTTTTGTTTTCGACATTCATTACTGCTGCATGGGGTGCATGGATGTCCTCTTTCCTTTTGTGTGTGTGTTGTATGGTACGTAGGAGATGGCGACTGGCATTCATGGAGGATGATGGAGCCGGATTGATGAAGGCGGCGAGCAATGACGGCGGATTGGGTGAGTGGGATGGAACGGCACTGGAGGAATGGAGAAGCTTCTGGAGGAAACGAACAGAGTTCTGAAGAAAAAGATCAAGAAGGCTGGTTTTTAAGAGCGAAGGGAGATTTTGGTAAAAAGTGCGGAAGCAGAAAGAAGGAGGAGTTAAGGAGTTCTGTAGAAGGGAGCTTAGTTGTGCTAGAGGTTTTTCCGCTACGTCTGATGGATAGTTGAGCTTTTGTTGCAGAAGGATAGAAGAGAGGAATTGAGGAGAGGGGTTGAGAAAATCGCTAAGCCAAGGAACTATCAGATCTTTCCTTTGGTAGATTTGAAGGGAAGGCTAATGCTTGTGTTTTTGGAGATGTACATAGCATGTGAATAAGACACAAGAATCTTTTTTTTGCATTGCATCAGTGTGGAAGTGTCTGAGAGGAGATGTATGTGGTGGGATTGCTGTGTTGTTGTGTATGTCGGTCTTTGAGCTGTTGAGGATCAGAGAGAGAAGGAAGGCAATTCGAATCTTGGAGATGTTGAGGTGCCAGTAGGTGTGGGATTGACCTGAGGAGCATGGATGTCAGGGTCCATAGAGGATAGTATTTGTGTTGTTAGATTTTTGGACCCTCTCTCTTTTGGTATCAGAGCATGTTGCGATCTGGTAGTCTTGATCGGGCTTGAGTGTGTAGATGCAATGACAGTTGAGCTATCATGTCATCGTCAAGTGCAGATGAGATTTCAATAGAAGTACTGACACAGGTGACTCGTGAGCAACGAATCATCCTTAGCTTTGATTTTTACACAAATCAGGTTGGACCACCCAGAGGCGCTGTAGTATTGCGTTTTTAGGGCTTTGGTGTGGTAACCATTGTAGGAATAGACTCGGAAGCGGCTCGCATAGGAGACATAGCAGTTGAGATCGCTCACAATGGATTTCACACACGCGTCGAGGTTTGGGTGAAGGTGAGCAATGGATCAAGGGGCTGGGTCTTAACCTCGCGATTACAGACCCAATACTACTTCACAATGTACATTGCGTAGAGTGACACCCTCATTAGCTGAGCGACTGCATAACATACCGAGACTAGGGGATATTTGGGTTCCCAAATCGGCTCCTTCAGCAAACCATTTTCCCAAGCTTTACATCCCTAGAATAGAGGACCTGTTCTAGATTGGAGATCGGATTATCAGAGTAGAGCATGGAGGGTCACGGTCACGTCTGATCTGTTGGCAGATCTGGCGCGATGCAAGAGAAAGCTGGCAGTTCGAGTAGGAGTCTTCAGATGAGCAAATCTTTTCTCTCATTCCATCTAACTTCTCACCTTTGCCTTTAAGACCTGTCGCTGAAGGTGAGCGGTCCACGTTTTTTGGTTGAATCACAACTGACCCCTTCTTGAAGGTTGTGGATTAAACTTGAGTCTCTTTGCAGGATGACGAATCCACAGGGCATGGACGAATTGTTCTGGGGGCACGATCATGAAGACGTCAACGATTGGGCTGAAAGGTTCAATCAATATGGCTGTTGAGGTGCGCAACCTCAATGCAGACAAACTTTTCAAGATTGCCAAGCTCAATCTGAGAGGCAGGGCCCGGGAGTGGTTCAGAAAGCTGCAGTCGGCGCCGGCCGACTGGTTTGAGCTAAGAACACTGATTTTGCAGAAGTATGGCAATGTGGACATTGACGACATTCGAATGAAGCTCGATGTTATCAAGCAGGAACCCAAGGAGCGGGTGTAGAAATATTTTGAGCGATTGGATAAACTGTTTCAGCGGGGGAAAATTCCCGATGCCAAACAGAGGAGGCGATTTCTGGGTAAGTTGAGACTAGAAATTAGGAAGATATGTGTTGTTAGAACGTACGCTGACATAGAAGAGATGGTGGGTGCTGCCACAGAACTCGAAAGGGTGCTGGGTGAGTTCGGTGAAACTCCATTCGAACCTCTAAAGGAAGAGTAGGAGGAAGGAGTTGCAGAAACAATGATGGAAAAGCAAGTCAATGATTTCAATGATACGCTTATCAATTTCATGAAGGGGAATGTGTCTAAACCAGTCGCATCATCCTCTTCCAGCATGTCTGCAGTGTGCCAAATTTGTAAAGGAGGAGACCACACCGCCATAGCATGTCCGAAGCTTAATGAACCCCGGCCCAAATGTGCCAAATGTGGGATGCCGCATAGGACAAAGAATTGTGGTGTGAAATGTTCTTTCTGTGCAGGGTTAGGGCACTCAGAGGACAGATGCTGGAAGAAGCCAAGGGATGGGAAGACGCACCCCGGAGCAGCTAACTTCCTAGAGGTGATGCTGGATGATGAGGAAGTGACCCTGCACCAGCTTAACAAGCTGTGTGGGGGTGAGAACTTGTTTTCCTACACTCGGGTACCAATAAGAAGAATGCCTATGGAGGTGACACCAACAGCGTCAGGACTAACTCCTGATCCTACAATTGAAGGAGTAGGAGCCAATTGGGAGGAGTTTGTCAGATCGAAGATTCTGTCCCATTTTATTAAAGGGAAGATATCACTAACACCAATGGAGACAGTGATGATGATACCAGGAGAGTTGGAGCACCTGGGTAAATCTGGTGAAGGTAGCTTGAAAGAAGAAAGATTCGAAGGCTGCAAACACTCAAGTGTCGATGGTTTCAGCCGTCCCAACACTCAGACGTCTGTGTATCAACAAGACGCACAAGAGCAAAACGCTCCACCTTTCGGTCGAAGTGAACCAGTGTTTAATTGAAGGACTGGTGGATATTGGAGCATCCATGTCAGTCATGGCAGCTGCAGTAGTTCGAGAGCTGGATCTAATGCATTTAGTGTCTGGATCGGAGACATACAAGACGGCTTCAGGTGCCATTCCACAGGCACTCGGCCGAATTAATGAGGTGCCGATAAAGGTCGGGGGAGTGCAATGCAGGGTGACTTTCATGGTTGTGGATACGGATAGCTATGACATTTTATTGGGGCTTGATCTGCTGATCAAGATTGGCGCGATTGTGGATGTTGAGCAGGGACTAATCCAAGTCAGGCGAAGTCTTGGGGCTGATGTGGAAGTGTTGCCACTCACCATGGTAAACTTGATACAGAGATCGGACTCAGCCACTGGTGATTGCAATAAGGATTGTACTGGGAAACACGCATCTGGAGAATCGGAGGCAATGGACGGAGCGTCCTACTTGTTTCAACAGAGCATTAGTGAGCAAATCGCCGAGCTGGAATCTGAGTCTGATTTTGGCTCAAGCGAAGACTCTAATGAAGAGAATCAAGCAATCGGTACGACTGAGGAAGAATTTGAGTTCGACAATACCGAACTTGAAATTTTAGTGTTGTCGGAGGGGCCACAACAGATTCTGCAACTCATACTGCAGGACAAGGCTGCTGATTTCATGAAGGAGGAGGTCATTGACAATGATGATTATGTTGACTGGATCCAATGGGCTGCTGATGCTGAGCAACGTAAGCAGAAGCCCTTGGAAGCAAGGAATGCAGGACAAGAATCTGTACTACTGCAGATTCAACAGATGGAGGTCGTTGACCCGTACGACTGTGTCAAGGAGCGAATCATGAAGAACCCCAAGGAGGATACACGGTGGGGCGAGATTTGTCAGAAGATTCGAATTGATCAGCACCTGGACAAAGGGATGGGACGACAGTTGTGAAGAGTCCTAGAGCAATATCAAGATGTATTCGCCTGGAACAAAGGGGAGCTTGGGTGTTGCAGCATTGGAGAACATCTAATCGACACACAAGGGTTCCCACCTTGTAAGTTAGCCCCTGGTCGATTGTCATATTGGGAGGAAACTGAGGTAAACAGGCAGATTAATGTGTTGGTTGAGTTGGGAAAAATGAGGCCAAACAACTCAGCATACGCTTGCCGAGTAACTCTACCTGTCAAGAAGGATGGAAGCAGGCGATTCTGTGGGGACTACAGACCCTTCAACTTACAAACTTGGAGGGATTCATTCCCTATGCCCCTAGTGGAAGATGTGATCTCTCAATTAGGGAAGTCAGCATGGTTCACTACACTAGATTTACAATCGGGATTCTAGCAGATCAAGATGGCTCTTGAGGACATGGGAAAGACAGCGCTTGTTACCAAGAGCGGTCTGTTTGAGTGGACTGTCATGCCATTCGGACTCAAAAACGCCACGAGTACCTTTACACAAACCATGACCGAAGTCTTCAAGGATTTGGGGAACTCATTCCTGAAAATTTTCGTTGATGACCTCAATGTCCACAGTGAAGAATGGCAGGATCATCTTCAACATCTGGGAGCTGTACTCTCCAGACTCAGGGAAGTGAACCTGAAATTGAACCCGAACAAGTGTTGTTTTGCTGCAGGAAGTGTTGTTTTCCTAGGACATGTAGTCAGCAAGGAAGGGACTAGGCCTGACCCTAGTAAGATCAATGCAGTACAGGGATTTCTAGCGCCTACAACAGTCGTCAATGTCAGATCCTTCCTAGGACTGATAGGGTACTACCGCAGATATATTAAGGGATATTCGAAACTGGCAGGTCCTTTGTTTGGACTCACTAAGAAGGATGTGGTTTTTTTCTAGAACCAGGATTGCTAGAGGGCATTTGACGCTTTGAAGAAGGCACTGATAGGAGCTCCAATTCTGGTGAGGCCCAATTTCAAGGAGCCCTTTTACCTTGATGTGGATTGGTCGACCAAGGGAGTTGGTGCTATCTTGTCACAGAAAGAGGGTAGGTTCGAGAAGGTCACAGCCTACGCCGGCAAAGCATTGACAGTGGCACAAAAGAAGTTTCACCCCATGGAAGGAGAGTGCTATGCTTTGGTCTGGGAAATCTTACACTTCAGACAATACTTGCACAAAACTCACTTCACATTGAGGACGGACCATAAGCCGCTCGAATGGTTGGCGACTGTATCAGATGCACATGGAAGAAGGGGTAGATGGATTGACCTGCTACAGGACTACAACTTCAAGATAGTCCACAGACCAGGAGTGAGGCATGCGAATGCTGATGCCCTGAGTCGGAATCCAGTGGGGCAAGCTATGGATGATGAGGATTTCCATTAGGAAATCTAGGATGATCCGCACACACAGCATGGAGTGGCCGAGACGGCTGAGAATGTATTGTCTGTTTGGCATAGTTAGCATATGGAGTGGCATGGGAACAGGAGGCAGTTGAGGGAACATATTGAGCATCACGGGTGTCGTCCTAGGATCAAACATTGGCACAGCTCGGATCCCCACCACCTATTTATGATTGACTTGGTGACTGCAACTGATTCAGGGGATGGGGCGACCCCAAGCGCAGAACGGTTGGATGTAGCTGAGGATGAAGACTTGGAGGTTGATCAGGGTAAGCAGAGACATTAGAAGGACCAGGTCAGGTATTATAACAGAAGACAACAACTAGAGCTGGTTCTAGCTGCTCAAGGAATGTCTAAGGTTAGAGGCCACGAAATCAACTTGACCATTGTGGATGAAGCAAACAAGAGTGGAGGTGAGATGAAGGGCCCTGACATCTAGCAGGATACGACCTGTCTGGCATTCCTGAAAGAAGGAGTGTTGCCAGAATTGATTGAACTTAAAAAGAACAAGAGGGCGAGAAAAAGAGTAACCAGCTACTGTTGGAAGGAGCAGAAGCTTTTCTTCAAGGATCTCTACGTGCCCAGACTTGAGGAGAGGAGATCACTGGTATTGCAGATGCATGAGGATCTGGGACACTCGGGCGAATAGAGGCTCTTGTCCGAGATCTGTCGAAGGTATTTCTGGCACTGTCGAATTGAGGACGTCAAATCGGTGGTCAGGAGTTGCCAGCAATGTCAGCTGGTCAAGAGTGAAGGAAGCGTCCGATCCGGAGATGAGAGGCTCAAAAGCATCCCTGTTTGTGATTTGTTTTACAGAGTGGCGATGGACATTGCAAGGCCACTACCTGAGACCAAGGCAGGAAACAAGTATATCCTTGTGGCTATCGACCATTACTCCAAATGGTGTGAAGCCAAGGCCGTGGCGAATCATGGTGTTAGAACGGCAGCCAGGTTTCTTGAGGACGATTTGATTTGTAGGTATGGAGTACCTGGTTTCATACTGACTGACAATGGAAGGGAGTGGGGTGCAAAGTTTGAAATTATGTGCAAGGACTACGCTATACAGCATCAGCGCACTGCACCTCAATGGCCCCAGTGTAACGGGATGGCGAAACGCATGATCAAAACCATCAAGCATGGTATCATAGTTCTAGCCACGAATCCTACGAATGTGGATTGCTAGGATGAACACCTGGCTAAGGTCTTGTTTGGGTACAGATGTGGGGTCCAGGTGAGCACCAAGTTCTCACCATTCATGGTTCTAACCGGTCGATCACTGCGACTCAGAGCTGACAACTATCTGAGTGCGCTAACTGGTGTTGTGGATGATGGAGTTGATGTTGAACAGATTGCAGCACAATTCCTGGAAAAGGTAAGGCTCATAGCAAGCATACATGAGAGCGTATTGCTCAATGTAGTGCAGGCACAGAAGAGACAGCGAAGCACGTATGCAAACAGGAAGGGCAAACACCTGTTTGAAGGTCTCATTGCTGGAGAAACTATGGTCAAGATGAAAAAGCCAGGCAAGAAGCGCGCGTTGGCCGCAAGCTGGGAAGGCCCATACCAGTTTGTTGGGCATGTGGATGGGAAAGGGAACTATGACTTTGAAGAAGGTTGTCGCCTGTGTATCATTCAAGATGCTGATGGAAAGCAATGGGAGAGATCAAGGAGGGACCTACAGATCTACCACATGCAACCTGATTAAGCCGAGCTGAGGGACTCAACTGTTTAAGAAGGGAGGGGTTACATATGTAATGCGAAGGTAGGTGGACAGATTCAGTGTGAACACTGAACTGTGTTTGGGTTTTAGGTCTGTTTGAGGCGGCCACCTTTTGTTTTCGACGTTCATTACTGCTGCATGGGGTGCATGGATGTCCTCTTTCCTTTTGTGTGTGTGCTGTATGGTACGTAGGAGATAGCGGCTGGCATTCATGGAGGATGATGGAGCCGGATTGATGAAGGCGGCGAACAATGACGGCGGATTGGGTGAGTGGGATGGAATGGCACTGGAGGAATGGAGAACCTTTTGGAGGAAACGAACGGAGTTCTAAAGAAAAAGATCAAGAAGGCTGGTTTTTAGGAGTGAAGGGAGATTTTGGTAAAAAGTGCGGAAGCAGAAAGAAGGAGGAGTTAGGGAGTTATGTAGAAGGGAGCTTAGCTGTGCTAGAGATTTTTCCACTGCGTCTGATGGATAGTTGAGCTTTTGTTGCAGAAGGATAGAGGAGAGGAATTGAGGAGAGGGGCTGAGAAAATCGCTAAGCCAAGGAACTGTCAAATCTTTCCTTTGGTAGATTTGAAGGGAAGGCTAATGCTTGTGTTTTCGGAGATGTACATAGCATGTGAATAAGACACAAGAATCTTTTTTTTGCATTGCATCAGTGTGGAAGTGTCTGAAAGGAGATGTATGTGGTGGGATTGTTGTGTTGTTGTGTATGTCGGTCTTTGAGCTGTTGAGGATCAGAGAGAGAAGGAAGGCAGTTCGAATCTTAGAGATGCTGAGGTGCCAGTAGGTGTGGGATCGACCTAAGGAACATGGATGTCAAGGTCCATAGAGGATAGTATTTGTGTTGTTAGATTTGTGGACCCTCTCTCTTTTGGTTACACCAGTTCCCAAACACCCAAAAAATTCATTATATGTTGTTATGTTGCAGTTAAAGTTCAAAAGATGATTAGTAGAACTCAAGGTGGCGCTCCTATAAAACTTTAAATCCTTTAAAATGAACAAGAAATAAAAAAAGTTATAAGGTTTGAAAGTAGGAGGGGTCCAAAGAGAAGGAAAAAAAAAAAAAAACATTTTATAAGTTGGAGAGCTATTTTTCTTCTTGCTATTCTTTCATTACTCCTTTTCATTTGCATTTCAAAGATCATTTCTAAAGCTTAAGGCAGCACTCCCATAACATTTTATATCACTCAAAATGAAACACATATGATGAAGATCTAAATAAACGTTCGATGATAGAGTAATGATTGGTGATGGGCGGTTCTAAAGTATAGTATTAAGTAGCTGTTTAGGGGAAGGTATGTCCCTGAGGGCTAAGCCTTGAGGGTGGTAGCCCCCACGTTTTGAGGCCTAAGACACAGGGCATGCCGTCCCCACTCTAAATATTTAAAAGCTTTTCAGGTGGTTTACAATCTACAAAACGAAAGTTGCATTGGAGGCATTGGAGGCACATTCGGCTTGGTGAGGTTCCTGGAGATACAAAAGGAAAAGACTTGCAGGTATTTAGGTGGTGATATTAAAGGCCGTGTCTTGGTTGTGAAGGCTGCACACTATGAAGCCATGTGGTATTCCTAGTGCAGCAATAGGCCACACAAATTGGATTACACAAGATCGATCCCATAACGGGGATGACAAATGACTCTTTATACACACACCGACTTTTCTCAACATCATGAATCTTATGTGATGGCGCAGTTGCACCAGAACGTGTCAAATCAGATGTACTCTGCAAGAGGCAATACTTTATATAACTTGCAACTGTACATGACAAAGAGAAACAGTGGCTAGCTTATATCTTCCTTACACATGAGTGTCAAGCTATCTGGCATATTAGTTTCAGGCTTCTTTTTGGTTTTCCCAGTAGCCAAACCACACCGGTGATAATCCACAAGAAGATTTAGCCAAATTTGGCTATATACATTAGATATGAAAGTAATTACAAAAAAGAATCCATCACATCTTGGCTACATTCTGGGACCCAATAGAGAAATCTGGCAATTTATCCAAACAAACGGTAGAAATCTTTTGGTGACTAGAAAACCAGAAAACACATAGTTTTAGCCACTTTGGAAAAAAAAAAAGCCAACTGGCTAGATTTAGCCATAAAAAAGAATCGCTTGCATGATACAACCAACAAAGCAAATCTGTGACTGCAAGAAAGTTGATGTCCACTTATGTATCATGTACAAGAGAGGTGCTAATGCTCCCCTCAAGAGTGAAGGCAACTAATGACGCTGAGCTAGTCTAAGCCCTGCTCACTCTTTACAGACTATATATTCCTTTTCTCTTTGGTGGAAATAAAAACTTTTCAAAGTTTGAGAACTAGCTTAAGGACATTTCTTGAGTACATTAGTGGGTAATGCCCAAGGCTAGGGTTTACTGTCCTTTAGGGAATAAGGACCTGCCCAAGGCAGAGCTGATGCAGACCTGATTCCAGAAATGCCGCAGCCAAGGGCATTTCCATGCCATAAAGATCAATGAATTTTTTCATTTTTCACTTTTTTCCTATGATACCTACTGGGTATCATGGGAAAAACCAACGCAGGCATTTACACTCTGTAAGAGCACCTCTGAATACACTATGAACTTCATTGGAGGTTTTTACCATTATGTAAGGCTACACTCATTGCAGAGGCCCATCACCTGCAATCACGCAATCATGCAATACTCCTGGCAAAGTATCTCCTGGCATCTGTTATGAATTAGCAAATGGCATTACTTAGGAAGGATCAATTACTTATCAACACTGTGTAGAAGTGTTTGAGATTGGTTTCCCCCAAATTCTCCAAGAACGAATTTGGAGAGCTTGTGATATACATCAGCAAGATAGGTGATCACATACCTCAAGAAACCACAAACCAACTTCCCAATCCTCTTAATGCTACAAAAATATGTGTAACCATGGATTTGCTTATGCAAGTTTGGCACATGTTTGCCTTCTGACTCTACTCTAAACCCTAAATTTGGACTGCAGAGGACCATTGATCCTCAAGATAGTGGAGTACCAAATCTTCTTCATTGAGCTGGTGATGTGTGCAAACTTGAGCTGCCTAATGTGAGCTCTAACTCATCAGGGACCTTTCTTTTGCCCAATGCCTCAGGTGTCATCTCCCATGAAGCCTGTACATCTGTGCTCTCCAAGTTGATAGCAAGCTTTTCTGCTCTACAGGGATTCAACAGCCTTGGTGCAGTTCGAGGGCTGGGCATGCTTGCTGCAAGTTGCATGGAGCCACCATGCCAAGGATTGCAGTAAGCTGGTGTCTCTGGAGGTGTTTCAGATTGGGCCATGGTTGGGAAGGGACCCAAGCCCATGCCTCCAACAATGCAGCCTGATGCTCCCGATGATAGCCCTTGAGGAGCTGAACCAGCTGGGCCTACATGCACTCGGATCCCATCTGCCCACTTGCTGGAAGTTGAGACACCCATACTTGTAAACTCAAGAGCTGTGGCTGGAGAGAAATCTGATTCCACTTCATCTGCGGGAGTGTGGCAACCATCTGGGGTGTCACAATAGCCCGGGCGCAGGTGTGATTGATTCAATGCAGCAGTTGCTGCTGCTGCAGCAGCAGCAAGCAAGCTTGAATGGTGTGACCACGCATTGACGGCAGCTTGTGAGAATGCATGTGTGGGACACTCAGAGAAACCATCTCTTGCAATTGCTGCATCCCACTCAGTTTTAATAGGAATGCCTCTTGCAGTTGGGGAGCTCAGAGGAGGGGTGACTGGTGCACTGGCGGACTTCCCATGCATGACATGCAAGGGTGGCAGGCCTGCACTGCTACTTGTGCTAGCGGGACTGCTGCCACCGCCTCCACCGTGGCAAGAAGACAAACCCTTGAGCCATGGGATGAGGGATGTGCCATCACTGGCTCCTGGACATGAGGATGTTGGACTTACTGATGGCGATGGGGAAACCTCCATTTGTTGTTGTTGACCTACAGAAGAAGGTGGCTTGGTTCCCTGTAACAGCAAGAGAGAGAGGCCCGAGCTCTTGTCAACAAAAGACAGAAAGAAAAAGACTGGGTTAGAGAAAAGCGCAAAAAACTAAGGAGAAGAAGAGGCATGCATGCCTTGCGGTAGGTGGTGCCGTCCTCGTCCACGATCCAACCAGCTTCCGCACACAATGCCTTGAGCACTTCGTTGTTGTCGCAATGCTTGGGCAGCTTGTAGTTCCCGTACGAACGCAAGCCTGCGAAGATCTTGGCGGCTATGGCTCGTCGACGCCGTTCCCTTCTTTTGTTGTTCTCCCTCTCCTTCCAAGTCGGCAGTCGCGTTCCTGAAGTCATTGTTGCAGAATTTCCCACTTCTAAATTCCTGCCTCAGGTCCCACTTCTTCGTCTCCGCCACTTCTACTGCTTTCTCTTTCTCCGCTTGTCTATCTATCTTTGCGGCACCTTCGACGGCAACCGTGCTTGCTATCGATCGGGAGCGGGAGCTTCTTCAAGGGAGACAATGCGGGTGGTGGAGATGAAGAAGAAACAGCAGCTAGAGGTGAAGGAAGAAGAAGCGACACAAGAGGAAGGAAGCTGAGGGAGATTAGACTTGCAGCTGAAGACCAATCCCAACCAGCTTGCTTACAAACACAACAACAAGAGACGCAGACACACACCACAACAACAACAATAAAAGGCAGGCAAGTGCATCAACCAACCTGTAGCAAGTGGTTCAAAGTTCAACCATATTTACTTAGAGCATCTCTATCAAGTTCATCTCTAGTGCTTCAAAGTTCAACCACATCTACTTAGAGCATCTCTGGCCAGCTGTGCTCAGTACGTGACTCTGCAAAAAATATTTCTCGCATCCAAGTTTTAGTTACGTACTTTTTTCCCAACCCCACCCATAAAACTAAAACGAGACGAGGTTCATCTCCAGTTGATAAAGCCGTAAAGGACGAGAAAAGATCAAAGAAAAGAATATGGGGAGAGAGAGAGAGAGTGGTAGGGGGGGCGGGAGGGAGCGAGCGAGCGTGCGAGAACTTTCTGCAAGCTCGTGGAGGAAGGGGAGCACTGCGTTTCTCCGTTGCTCCATGGGGCGTAACGGGGAACGGGATCCGCATGGGACGGCGCGCGCGTGCGGGGCAGCAGCCAAACACTCGGGCTCTCCCCGTGGGGAACATTAAATGTACTAATCGAGGAAGGGTCCGGGTAGATGGCGGTCTGCCCGGAGAGATGCACGTGAGGAAATTTGTGGAGCCCCCCCCCCCTTCAAGGGGAAGCGAGAGTTTGTTTTTTTTTTTTTTAAAGGGAGAAATTAACAGGGTAGAATGTCATCTGCCCGGGCACGTTCCATTAGTGTAGCCTGTGCCTTTGGCCCAAGTGTGAACTGCCCCATTAGTTTTCCTTCCAAAATCATTATTTTTAGTAATTTAATCGAATTCTCAATGACAAAAACATTATCTGAATTCAATATCTCTCACATCTCAGGTCTAAAATAATATTCAAATCGCCTTCATTAAATCCTACTCATTGAGAGCTTTCCAACAATACCAAGAGTCCTTCCAAATTCTTTTGTAATTATTTTTATTGATATAAATCAATTTCCGTTGAAAAAGTGTTCAATATTCTATAACTCCTCCACCTGAGGTTGAAACATTATGAAACCAGCTCGATGCAGCCTTATTCATCAAGGGCTTTCCAATGGTACCAAGAGTACCAAGGTTTGGGAGAGCTCAACATGAAAATCAAAATAAACAAGCTACCTTCCTTTGTAGATAGATTAGTGTAGCTTTTATTGTTGGCCCAAGTTTGAACTGGTTACCCAACCAATTATTTTGTCCAAAACCATTTTGGTTAAATCTTACTCATGAAGGGCTTTCCAAATAGTGTGCTCAAATTCTCTTATAATGTTTAGGTTTGATTCAAAAAACACAACAAACAAAAAAACTACCTTCGTTCATAGGTAAATTATTTAATTAGTCAAAAGGTTTTCAAATTGGGAAGTTGATGTTTTGTAAAATAAAATTGCAGGGTAATGCTTGAGGTTGAGTGCATAAGGAGAATAAGCACTCATGTGAGGCCATAGTTAAGTGGGCACCTGTTTTTGGTAATGCCCTCATTTGTGGCCGTTGGATTCCATCATAAAGACCATAATAAAGACTATCAAGAATTTTTAAAATAATTCTTTAAATAAAAACATGCAAGGAAAGGAAGAGCATTAGGAAATTAGAAAATCTAAGAACCCACTTAGAAGCAAAACAATGCCTTCACAACACTAAGGACTATGTTTTATAATGTAGCCTCTGCTAACACTAAATGATTTCTTGGCACTCTTTGCAAGATGGAAAATAAGAGGCACCTTACAAAGGATAGGATCCTGAATATGCACATTCTAATATGTAGTAAGGGTCTGTGTGGGCTCTCTTCTCTTGATTAAGGTACCATCTCAGCAACTAAGAAATTTTAGTGAATTCTTGGTGATTAATGTGGAGTATATATGCAGACAACAAGTGCACCATGGAGTAATGGCTCTGCCCCTTATGGCAATTTCAAACTTCAAACCAGCAACACTTGAAAGCTAGGACATCTCACATGAGGTTCCCATAAGCTTATGATATTTTTTATGCAATTGGAGATGTAACCACAATTTTACCTCATTCTTTTTTTTTTTTCTTTGTGTATTTTGCTGTTGCCAATGTGTTGGCACCAAGTTCCCATCAAGTTCCCAATTTGTTGTCATCATGTTCCTTATGTGTTCCCAACCTATGCCCCTCAGTTCTCAATGTGTTCCTCAAGATGTTCCCAATAGCACCAGACTTTATGCCATAACTTTGCCCAAGGTTGAATCCTCGTAACCTACATAGGTGGGCCAAATGAATGTGTGCTTCTATAATTCTATTTTGGGAATGCAAAATTCTATTTGGGTGATGTCCACAGACTTAGAATTTTATTCTTTTTGACGGTCCTATCAACTGCGCAAATAAAATAAATTAAATTAAATTAAAATGCAAACTTTGGAATACACCCCCACGACTAATAATTAGTAGAACCAAATGAAAGCGCCATCATTCTATAGTCTCTACTCTTGCCCCTTGTAGGCAGATCCAACAAAGTTGCTCTCTACTTTGGAACCTGGAGAAAGTAACTTATTGTGTCTTTTTGCATTATGACAACATCAAACGGATGAGGCACCAACAAATGTGTATGCAAGACAAATGAAAAGATCATAGCATGTTGTGCCATATCTCATCCTCAGTTGACTCCCCCTTTATGGTCTTATGTTTTCTTGTTTCTTAAATCCTGTGATCATGTTGTGAGTAGGGGATGTCAGTTTGGGCCAATGTCAACACAATTATTGTATCTGTCCACACTTATAGCTTTTCAAGTGTGTGGTGATTCTATACATTTTTGCTAACTCATTCACAATTTGTAAAGCCCTGCTAGAAAACAAGGGGGTTTTTCCTCCTGATACCCGCCAGGTATCACAAGAAAAATTTCAATCTAGTTCCTCCATTTATGGTATTTAATGTAATGAATAAAGATTAAATACGAAAAGAAAGTGTATGTATAATAATAGTTAGTCATCATATTTCAAACAAATCCCCCATAACCACATGCATTGAAAAATATATAAATGCATATGGGCTACATGATGAGTTTGGCATATACCCTCAATTTACCCACTTCAAATCAACTACCTTGCTATGGGTAATGGTAATTTCCAACCATATACTAGCAATTAAAGACAAGGTAAGTATGAGATACTTCTTAGCTGGGGAGGGTAATTAAAAGGGTAACCAAGTTTTTTCACCAATCAGGTAGGATATTTATTTACTTGGTATATACCCATTGGTTCTTCAGGGTAAAATATTTACTCACCCCCAATACTGGAATTAATGTTCAACCCCCTTTGTATGGGGTCCAATAAAAACCAAGCCCATTTAGAACTAATGAAATTGACTACACATATACAAGACAAATAAAAAGATGAAAAATGTGCAATAGTGTTCACACGCAAGGTACACTTTCCAGATTTCCTTGTCAACTAGGTTGTTTGGGTAGGGTAAGGCCTTCTATTAGACCCATGGGTGGGAGCATTTTGAAGATAATGGGCCTAGGACAAGTCTAACCCCGCGTTGAGGAATGCCCCCACCCTGGTGACCCATCATAAGCATGAGGTGAATGTTATCATAATCCTAAACATATGGCGATAATAAGTCGTAGGACAAAGCCACTTGTAGGTGTAAGGTATCACTTAATTTTTTAAGAGACATCATTAACATGTATAAGTTGCCCTCCAAATACACTAGGAAACTTCTCCAAATACCTCATGTGTATACAATACTTACCACTAAGAAATCAAAATATAAACTGAGCATTACTACTTACTACATGCAAATCCAATCTCTAGTATTCAACTTTTATAATTAAGGTGAAAACTTAGATTTATTTTTTTCCAGTCTTTGAAATCTGTATTTTTCCAAAATAATCCATTTTCAACTTGAAAACTCGGGAAAAAAAACAAACCCAAACTGAGGTAGCACTAGGTACCTGTGCGTCAATCCATTCTATCATTTGGTTCATGAAAGTCAGAACACTTGGTGTAAAACTTGAATGGTCCCAAAACCAAGCACATTCGCCTTATATATGTATAATATTTATGATTTGGTACAACATAAATGGAGGAGCTAGATAGTTTTTTTTTAGTTTATACAAAAATATATTTTGAATGTTCCATAATAATATGAATCAAATCTTATTTGTGTGATACAATATCTCCATCTTGATTTTTTTTCATTTTTGTGAAATAATTGATTACCAGATAAGTTAGTATATGGTAGGTACCACATGGGTAGGTGGCAAACAGAAAAGTAAATTTAATTTTTTTTTTTAATTAAATTTTAAAATGCCAAGCAGCCAAGCAGCTAGATTGAATGCTGATTTCATGGTTGGAAAAAAATGCTTGGAGGCGCATACACTACGGGACTGGAGCAGGTGGCGTTGCGCGTGGGACGGAGTTCAAGTGAGGTTTCGCTTTTGGCGTGAAAAAGGCGCGGCAGTTAGTTTGGGGGACTAGGGGTGTCAAGTTAGTTGGGGAGGGTGGCGCTAGATTTGGGGGATGGGGGGACAACACTCCGCCGTCACAATAATACGCCACGGCCGTAATTCTTCCTTTTGCATGGCCGCCCCCACTGGGCCCGCTGACGAGAGAAACAACTAACTCTATTTGGTGGGGTGGGGATTGGATAGATAAGTTAGTTCATCTCATTGTACTAGTCACAAGAGACTTGATAATAAGGTACATTTCAGTGTAGGGCAGTGTGTTTTTTTTCTGGCGAATTATAGCCAGATTTCTACTTTTTTTAAAACGCAGCTACAGGTACAAAGGAAAAAGAGGGGGTCAAATGATGAAAGTTCGCTGGAAAGCAATCGGTGATGGATGGGATGGGCCAAAAGGCTCTCGAACAACGGTGCCAATTCATCTGTCCAAACCCTAAACTTTTTAGGGAGTTGCCAAGTAGCAATTAGATGAGCCATTGATCTTGTCAAGAAGCCACATCTCCACCATCCATAATGCTTTTTTGCAAGAACGTTTCTCTTTTTGTTTTTGGATTTTTTGGCGTACTTGTTGAAAGAGGTCACTAGTGAGAGCTCTCACTTGTTTTCTCTTCTTGCCAAATCCTATCCTTCATGATGCCATGTCGCCAAAGAGATGTGGAGCTTTCATTTTTGTTGATCTTGTGTTAATGTACATTATGCATCAAGAGTGCATATGGCAACTTAACAACCAAATCTTAGTGTTGGAGTTTGTGCAATGTGACATTGAAGTTTCTCTCAAGTTCATGTTGGTGAAGGAAGTATTTCTTTAGTCAAACCTAATGTTTTTGTGTGTAGTTGTTATGGAATTGAAATCTTAAAATATTTTTGTGCTTCATTGTAAGGTTTAGGATAGAGGTCTGTTGTGAGGTTTATTGTATGACAATGCACATTTTATTAGTTGCCAGTTATAGGTTTCAAATCAATTTGTTGGAATGATGTTGATGTTCCTAGATGGGAATTTTAAAGCACTTATGTGCTTCATTATAATTTGTAGGATAGAAGATTGTTGTGATTCATTGTGTGATGTTGTGTGTTGTGGACAAT
Source organism: Sphagnum contortum (assembly GCA_963920785.1). NCBI lineage: Eukaryota > Viridiplantae > Streptophyta > Sphagnopsida > Sphagnales > Sphagnaceae > Sphagnum > Sphagnum contortum. Next base: position 1,147,905 of record OY987284.1, on the reverse strand, counting down.
AACCATTTAGTGGTTATTGGTTAGTGGTTACAAATCGGTTTGGTGCAATGTTTTGTTACTCAACAAGATGTGTTGTTGTTTGATTCGGCACAATGTGCTATTGTTCAATAGGATGCACTATTACTTGACGAGGTGCACTGCTACTCAATTTAGCACAATGTTCTACTATTCGGCGAAATGCATTGTTGTTTGACAAGATGCGCTAATGTTTGACGAATGCACTGTTGTTCAACGAGATGCGTTAAGGGTTCATGTGCATCACAATTCACAATCTTAAAAAATCCCAAGGCAAGTATTACTTTTGATGATTCGACTTTCATAAGAAAATTTAACTTCAATAATTTTTGCAAGTTTGTTGTTGTAATGAATGGGATTAGGATGTGCCAATTCTACCAAAACTTTGCAAAAAAATTTACAATTTTCTTGAAGGGTTAACATTTTGGACCCCTCCCCCTTAGTGTTTTTATTAATACAACTTATTTCTTGAAGCAATAGCTTCTTTTGTTGAATTTTTGTGTGAATCTACACTTTTTTGCATAATCAAGTTTGGGTTATGTAAGGGTAAGGAATCAATGTGTTGATTATGTTGAAATTACATTTATGCAATTTTTTCAAAGGTTAGCATTCGGAACTTTCCCCCATTTTTTTCATATGTTTCTACTTGCAACCTTTATTGTATGTATGTAGCTTGGTATTATGTATTGGCATTGTCTTGCAAAATCAAGTCTTATTTATGGAATGTGTAAGCATGGGAAATATTTGCTTCCCATTTGGATATGTTGATTTTTGTTACTTAGCTTTGTTTAATGCACCTTCAAGTGTTAGCATTTTTAACCCACCCCCCATGTCATATGCTACAACTCGTTTCCTAGTTTCTAAAGTTTATAGATCCATGCACCTAATGTGCATTTTCATTTTCTTACAAAATTAAGAATTTTGTTTGTCTTTAAGTTTTTATTGTTTCATTGTGTTTTCATTCTTGAATCTCTAGAGTTTGGAGGTGCAATTCAGGGTTTCATAAAGAGTTCAAAATCTAGTTTAAGGTTTGCTAATGCCTTTCCAATTGCCATAATCTTGCAAATTCAATTTCTTTTTAGTCTAATGGGAATCCAATTGCTATGGATGGACCTTTTATATTGATGACCATAGTTGTGCTTCTTCATCTCATTCTTCTTTTCCATCTTCCATTATTTTCTCATGGTAGTTTTGATTTTTCAAACCAAGATGATGAAGATTTTGTTATGCCTTTGAAAGAGTCTAGTACCCCCGCTGCCCCCCCCCCCCCGCTCCTTGAAAAAGGTTTGCCTATTGCTTAATTTTAATTAAGAGTCAAGAAAAAGAATTACGATGCAACCAAGAAATTTCAAGACTCTTGGGTTGCTAAACTTCCCTAGGTAGAATTGTGTGTAGAGTCAAATGACAATTTGCACATTGTCAAATGTAGATTTTGTAGTGAAATGGAAGGGAGGGATAAATTGTTGTTTCCTAAATGGGATTTTTTCTATAAGCATGCACGTCATAGAAATGTTTTTTAAAATATTGGGACTAATGTAAAGAAAGGGGATTGGTATTATTTAAAGGATTCCAGGCATTCCAAAAATTAGAAATTGTTTGTTTTTTGGAATTGTGAATCTATTACTACCCAAGTTGCAAAAAGTGTTGTTGGAGAAAAGGCACGAAAAGTCATGCAATTTGCAATTGTGTTACATTTGTTAGAATAAGGACATCCCATGTTGGAATATGAAACATTGAAACATTTGTTTCAGTTCTTACAAATGTTAAAAAACAATAAAAAACATTGGAGTGATAACTTTAACTAGAATTCATGCATCAAGAAGTGATGAAAACAATTAAGGCAACAATGAGGGGTTGTTCGATATGGTGTTCTAAATTGTGATGAAATGTCTACAGTTGATAACCAATTTTGGTTGTCTATTTTGTCGCAACCCTAACCTTGGGCTCGCGACCAAGGCAAGGGGTTGCAAAGTTGAAGGCCAAGAGGGAGACCTGAAAGTCACATCACATGCTCTCGAGAGTGCAAAGAGTGTGAAGGAATGAACCTTCACATTCCCAAGTGAACTCCCATTATGGGAGTTGGAGTCCCAAATGAACTCTTGAATCTTCAAAGCGCAATTGCAAGGGTCGAAACCCATCGGTTGGAAAAGTTTTTTATATCATTCGAAGGTTATTGAAAAGTAAATGTTTAAAAGGCGAACCCATTTGGACATTTGAAACATAAGTTATGATCAAAAGAAAGGCACATCGCCCATTTGGACATTTGAAACATAAGTTATGATCAAAAGAAAGGCACATCGCCCATTTGGACATTTGAAACATAAGTTATGACCACTAAAAGTCAATAATCAACTTGATTTCCTCGCATGCAAGTGGCATACGACATACTGTTAGAAAGCTCTTGACGAGGGCTACAACTTTGCTTTAGACCTAATTGCAATCAGAGGTCTTCACGCAAAGATATGGGCCCCCAAAGTCACAAGAGTCCCATTTGTGAGAATTTCGAGACTCCTGGGACAAAAAGCCATTTGGATGTGGCCCTCGTGGAGAGGTGCAAAGTATACTATAAGGGGGAAGGTGGTGGCTTCCTCCAAGTCCAAGCCATGGTGAGTCTTGTGAGTTCGAGTTACCCGTCACTCGTCCTAGCACCAAATGTTCCAACTATGCACTAATCACCTTGTGTTGGTTTTGTGCAGGTTTGTGTGAGTAATTGAAGCTTGTCAATTCTTCCTAGTCCCATCTCAGAGCTCTAACATGCCCTTTTACCCCTCCAAAGTGCTACAAGCCAGGGAGCGTGCCCTGATTCCTTATTTTTCTTGTGTTTTCTGTTTGGACTCACATTTGAATCTCTCAAGGAGTTGGGAGTGCATCATATTCACTATTATGTGGTGCAAATTTGGGTAAGGATTTCAATTCTCATTTCTTTAAACAAAATGTTTGAAGGTTTAAGTAGTGATAACTTAACCAAGGTCATTATGGAGGTGTTAATAATTGGTGGGGGGTTGGCAAAAGATTTAATGGTCCAAAAGCTCTTTTTTTTTAAGGCAAATGGTGTTAGTGTTTTTTTGGGCACAAAAAGTGGTGTTAATAAAAAAAAATCATAATACCTATACCCTTCATTCTATTGGGGTCCATTGTATGCCCCACTGCATTAATTTGGTTATCCAAGTTACATTGTTGAGACTACATTTGGTGGTGTGAATTGAAAGTTTGATACAATGTTTGTATTCTTATTTTGCCCACTCACCTACAAGGCATTTGGAGTTCACTAAGATTATAAAACTCATGGCAACAAAAGGAAAAAAAATTATTTAAAATGTGAAAACAAGGTGGATTTTGATGTTGAGCCCTACCAAGAAAATTATGGCAAAATACAAAACTCTACTTGTGAAAATGGCCTTGGATAGCCCTATAAACCACCAAGTTATGTTGAATTATGAACACCTTTGTGACCTTTGTATTTTGCTTGAACTTGTTTGCATTTTGCCCTTGTTAGAATTTGTGCATGTTTTGTCAAATTTACACAATTTAGAGATGTGTTTGTGTGTGATTTAGTGTCAACCATCAAGGTTTGTCAAGGTGATGTTTATAGCATGTATTGTGATCAGACTTCCAGGTTCACTATTGATAGCTTTGGGCTTTCAAATCATTATTGGTAGTTGAAACATGAAAATATCCACACATGCTAGATAGTTGATGCAAAATTAAGAATTCCACATTTGGCCTTCCAGCTGAATGGTTAGCAAGTTTGGGCAATTTATCAGGATTTGGATACGATGGTGCCTTCTATGGTAACAAAGGATGTCTTTGCTATTGTTGAATCATTTGTGAAAAACCAATGCAAGGGTAAACCTTGTAACTTTATACCTTTCAATCCTTTGACCCTAATTTATTTTCCAATTTTTTATTTGTTTCTTTCACTTTCATGTAAATAATAAATCTATGGTTCTATGTCTTTTGATAGGTGTTGGAGAAGCTTTGGTGTGAAAGCTTGAAATTAAATTTTTAGCCCATAGTGTCATGGATGCTTTTGGAATTATGTATTGCAAGTATTAAATGCAGTTGAAATGTGATGAAACATTTGTCAAACACTTTCAAGTTATTAAATCAGCTCTCTACTTGGGCAAAACCTACAAGGTGGATGACCAAGATATGATGGTGGGTGAATTACTCATTGTTAATGACCTTGATTCCCAACAAGGCATGTTCAAGCTCATAATGAAGTCAAATGCAGTGTGTATGGCACCTCCTTTTAACTTGAATCCTTTAACCAAAATGTGCACTATGATAAAAAGGTGTGTTATGCAACTTAATTTTTGAATTGCAGAGGACACTTGCAACTCACTATATTTATACGATGTAAGTGTTAACAAACAAATTGTATGAGTTACAAAGTTGCAATTCACAATATATAGGATGCAAATCATCACAACTTGATTGAAACTCAATCACAACAACTCATTTTCAACTACTATGTAATTCCATTATAATTACAACAATAACATTTAAATGTTAAAGTAAGCCAAATCCAAAGGAAGGGCTTTATTGTTTCTGGTGTCCAAAAAAAACTTGACCTTCTCCTAATGGTGCCTTTCGGGCTATAAAAATCAATTAAAACGAAATAGAATTGAGAAAATTATGTCCCCCCAAAATAGATGGGGTCAAAAACTCAATAAATAAACCATCGAATGTTACAAAGGTTGGTTCCGAAACACCTAAAAAAATCCTTTTATGTTGTTATATTGTTATTAGAGTTCCAAGTTGATTTGTAGAACTTTAAATGGCGCTCTTATAACACTTTAAATCATTTAGAATGAATAAGAAATTTGAAAGTTATGAGGTTTGAAAATAAAAAGGGTCCAAAGAGAAAACAAAAAGGAAAAGAATGTGTTTTGTAAGTTGGAAAGCTTATTTCTCTTCTTGTTATTTTTTCATTGGTCCTTTTTGTTTACATTTTAAAGATGATTTCTAAAGGTTGAAATAACATTCCTATAAGTTTTAAATCATTCAAAATGAAACACATATGATGAAGATATAAATAATTGATGAATATGTATTTTTATTAAGTTATAAGTAGTTATATTATAGTCATAACATAGTTGAATAGTACTACTTTAGTAGTGGCTCAAGTGGATGTATTAATTGTATCAATGGGAATCATAATAAAAAATTAGTTACAAATATATTCCATAATGGGTGGTGGAAATGTGGACACATGGCATGATCGCATGTATGTACATTGTACATAGTTGCAACATAGTTGTTATTTTAGTGGCACATTTACAACATTCTAAAATAATTACTACATGCAACTACAATGCAACTCTTGAAAAAGTCAAACATGGTTGATTACATATGTATGCATGATGTATATATATTATCGTATAGAATATCCATTTTCAACTCACTTGCAATTATAATACAATTAATTAATTTTTTGATGTGGTAATCAATTTATTAATACATTGTATTTCTAGAGGGATACTTGCACAATAATTATATATGATTTTATTTTTTAGTTTTAGTTGCAAGGTAGTGTGATTTCAATGGACGCAATTTCTCATAGTGGTGGTACCTTATGACAACATTTTGAATATTTTCCTTTCGCTTCTCGAAGTATGTGAAACTAACTGAATTGGCCATGGTGTAGATAGTTGGCAATGTGGAGGATGAGAGATGCTTATCTACTTTGACTTTATGAAATCAAAGCTTTAGAATATTACCCACCTACCATTTTTTGTGCACATGTTTGCACAACAATTCTATATTTTGCAAAATTTCCCATATGCAAATTATATTGAATAATGGCAAAGAGCTTGACATTAATATTATTATGATGGTTAAGCAATATGTTTTTTGCATTTTTTGGGCTAGTATCTGCAAAAGCAAATATGTATTGTTACAAAATTGAATGATAATTTTATGAGCCATAAAACTTTCTTTCCTTGGTGTTGGCATTTTCTATCTTTTTCTCATAGTGCAATGCCATGGGTTTATCTTTCTACTTGTTGTAGTGGGGTATTAACTTGGGAGTTTATGGGTCATTTGTGCTCAAATGGCCAATTTCATGGGTTCAATTCCCCCACAAGTGCTTGTGTTTGTTAGAAATTAATATGATGTGTTTTGCAAAAAAGTTGTTTGCATTTGCAATATGTGTGTAGTATGTATTTCAAAGTGCTTACTCACATGCCCTAAATTTTATTATGTGGGAGAAGTCATTGCTAGATTTAGACAAAAATATTTCACTCATCACCCAAAACACTCCAAATATAATATAACAAAGTAGCCCAAAAACTCTAATTTAATTTGAAACATAGCCAAAAAATATATTTTTTAAATCTAAAAGAAGTGCCAAAAATTTCACCTTGATAAAAAAAAAGCCATTTTGAGATAAATGATTTGGGAGTGGGGCTAGAAAAACCTCCCAACAAATCTAAATGTTAGCCAATTGAACACCACTTGCTATTTTGCAAAAATGGAAATAAAAACATTGGTATTCGCCCAAAACATAAAAAATTGCCATGATATTTTTAGTGTATTTGGAAGTAACATTCAATGTTGTGCAAATATCAAAAACATTGGTATCGATTAGTTTTGGTTTTAAAAATAGCTTTTAAGAATCATATTGGATATTTTATTCTTTAAAAAAAATTACATTTACAAAATCTACCAACGATATCAAATTTCTTTTTTTTTAATCAGAAACTAAATTTCACACCTTTGAATATCCTAGAAAATCATGTATGTTGGACATTAAGGTGGTTATCACAACCTTGATAACACAATTCAAGATTTTTATTGGAAACTTATATACAAGAAAATGAAATTACAAATTACATGTTCACAAGCTCATCTCACTCAAACTTGTTGTTGTATTTTCTTAATTCCTTTTATAAAAAACATCATTTTCAATCAACTCAATCAAGTTAAAGGGGGAAATGCAACCCATCTTAAGATCATTAGACTAATTTTTGGATATAATATTAGTTTATCTACCTTATATGATTGTAACCTACATCTTTTCAAATTTGTCAATATTTCAACCAAGGAAAGAAAATTTCAATTTCAATTTGGGATCCCACAATCCCAAAGATTTTATATACATAATTTCTTGTATGAGGAATGCATTGAGCATAATTGCTCGCCATCGCTACTACTATGATGGGTAACATGTGCTCAATGGTTTTTTTGAGGGAGCATTAGGTCATTCAAAGGGCTGCCATTTTTTTGTGCCAACAAATGTTTGTTGGTTTGTTTTTTTATCTTTGGTGAATCCCAATGTCTAAGTGTCAAGATGGCAACTCTTTTTGTTCCCATTATTATGGCATGTTCTACATGCTCTTTCCTTCAACTCACAATTTTTTTCTACTTCGTATCATGATTTTGAAATTTGTATTACATTGTTGTACATTTATAGGTTAACTTGGTGTGATGTTACAAGTCAATTGAGCTGGAGAGACCAATTTTAAAGGTTCAATTCCCCTTCAATTCTTTTGAACTCCTTTAGGTTGTGAATCTCGGTGACCTTTGTTTTGTGTGCTTCGCAGTTTTGTATTTGTAGGTTGGACAATAAATTGTCTGAATGTTTTGGTCTTTTGTTTTTGGATTTGTAATGTGTTATGTAATATGTACCAAACTAGCCCTCCATTGTTTATTTATTGATCGTCAAAAAGTCTTCTAGTAGTCAAATGTACAAGCCAAAGTTAGAAAACAAAAATGCAACAGTCACCAAAAATCACACATGTGCAATCTAATAATCACCTGAAAACCACAAGTGCAACCCTTTTATAGCCAAATATTTTCCCCTCCAAATATAGACGGGAGGCCACAAACTTCACCCCACCAACTAAACTAGCAGCCACATTTAGGGAAAAAAACATTTGAGCATGTGGTGTTCGTGGCTAGTAGCCTACAATGCTCTAACCATGATAAGTAGCAAAGTACTAACCATTCACATGCATCTACCCACCTACTAGTCACAGGTTACATTACCTATTTACACAATAACCATTTACAATCCTTACCTACTTGCCTGTGATATTTCCCCACTTACATAGGGTGTTACTTATGAATGTAGTGTGAGGGGGAAAGTAGGGCCACAGTGAACCAGCATCCGCCAGCACACGAGCCACTGGATGCCCGTTAGTACTCAGTTGTGGATGAACCTCAACTGAGTTAGTTAGTCTATGGTTTCACCTTGGTAACCAATTATGTAAAAAGTAGGTCTCGTAGGAAAGTCAGATGGCACACCCACGATAGTTGCTCATGGCTATATGATTTATGAGATGGCATGTGGTACCCACCAAACCAGGTCTACTAATTTCTCAAAATGCCATCTGAAGAACATGGAAACTTAATCAACTTCTGGAAATCCAAGATAAGTATTGGGATGGGGGTAACCCAAGAAAATGTCATCTGAAGGTTGAACACTGAACAGGGGTTAAAAACCTTTGTTGAGGAAGTAGAGGTTTAAAATCATAAATAGAAAAGGTTCTTACATCACAACAGCTTTCTACCTATTAGTGTTGGGTCCAAGATTATGTTTAAATTAACAAGTCACATGAATGCTATGATGTGAAGTCTTTGCTGACTTCTGACTTTGTGCAAAACGTGGTGTCATAAGTTGTTGAGGTTTAAGGGATGGGATGCCATTTGTTGGCACTTTCTCCTGCCCATGTTCATGTATTCATTCTAATGTTGAAAACATTCCAGTGTTTGGCGGTTTTCTCTTTCCCAAAGAATAAGCAATAATGAAGGTGTGACACTTAAATAGTGTCAAGTTATTTTTGCTATGGATGAGAATGGATGGAATGTAATAACCCTAAAATGCGATGGATGAGAGGCAGAAGGTGCCAAACTATAGCACGGTTGGGTATCATCAAGGGTTGTGGACGTCAAAAGTCCAGTTTTTGTTGTTTTTTCCTATTTTGGTTGTTTTTGTTGGCTTGCATGTTACTTGTGTTTGATGTTTTGTTCTTCAATGGAGTGGCACTACTTATTTAGGTTCGGTGATGGAGCAGGTTTTTTATTGTTTGTGTAATTGTTCTTTAATGGAAGTGTGTACCATGCTTTGTGGAGATGGTTGGTAGGGAGTTTCAACGCGCTATCGATGAAGAAACGCGAGGAGACTTGGATAGATGGAAGTTCCAAGGGAAGGAGGGAACAAACACAAGAGAGCTAAGTTTTCTTTTAATGTTTAAATGTGATTTTATGGGGGTGTGTGGAGTGTTGTCAGAATAGATTGTTGGGGAAAAATGCCCCACTATTAGTCTTCAAATTTCTCTTATGGAGTAGGCATTCCGCTACATCATGAACTTTAGGAAAGAAATAGAGGATTTAGTTGTAAAATTCATGGGCCATAACAAGGGAAGTGATGATGGTGTCTAGGATTTCATGAGAGGTCATTGTGGCAAGTCTATCTTGTTGTGAATTGTCAGGGCAATTGTGGGAAGCTATCAAACTACCTATGTTGAAAGAGAGAGTACCTTTGCAAGAGCTCCAAGGAATGAACTATGGGGAAGGGTGTGGGTTTCATTGAGTTCTCATGTTGTCTTGTCCACTATTTTGTTTTTCTTTTAACACTTTCAATGGGAAGGTCTGATGGGATTGGAACATTTGTTGGGCACTTGAATTTTGGTGTTGAATGATGGGCTATCACACATATGACCAATTGGCTCTTGAGAGGAAATCGTGAATGATTTAATCCCTTGAGGTTTGTAATATTTATGTTGTAGGAATCATAAAATTACAATAGTAGGAATTGGCTTTGTTGCATTTAACGCATTATCTTTTTGATGACTTTGTGAATACTAATGGTGTATTGATTATGTTAGGGTGTGTTCTTGTCAAGTCGCCCTTCCTTTTTGGTAACAAAGGGTTCCAATTATCATTGGGCAAATGTTCAAATTCCAATGTTGGACAATTATTTATTATTCAAAAAAAACCAATAAGGAAAGGTTCCAAACAATTTTGGGTGGGTAGTTAGATTGTTTGGTAAGAATTGATAGTTTTAGTCTAAGTATTTGGTCTTGCACCTAGATTCGTCGTAGCGTCCACACACTTTTTCTTTTGTTCTTGCTCCTTGTCAAACACCTAAACTACCTACACATGGCAAACCACACACTAGTGAGTTTTGGCATTTAGACTCGTCTCATAATCTAGGATTAACCTTGACCTCTAGATGAATGGGGCTCAACTTGTTGCGGACTTCCCAAGTGGTATAAGGTCTTGTCGCTAAAGATTACCATCTCTTATTTCTCGACCTAACCATAGACATGTGTGTAGTTCAAAGATTTAACATGCCAAGGACATTTCCTTGGGCCCCATCTTCAAACTTTCATTCATTAGCACCTATGCAGTTCATAAATGTTGTCAAACTAAAAGTCGAACCCAACCCAACACTCAAACTTGTAACCCAAGCTCTACCCACGATGGTTTGAACTTGGGCCTCAACTAAGGGAATACCCCTCACTTGAAGGTTTGCTTAAAAAGGCATGTCATTCTCTTCCATTTTAAAAAGTCAACATCTTCATTGACATTATTTAGGGGTGATTATTGTTGGGCACGTACGCCGCATGCCTCTCTTCGATCCCATGGTAAGGTTAACTACTTCTTGATCAAAGGAAACCATTTGCGTTGTGTCTTTGTGTTCTCAACATAAGAGGTATTACCAAGCGTGTTTTTTTGTTTTCACCCAATGTGCCCACTTATGGCATCTTCCCAAAATTCCCTCTTTCAACTTTATTATTTTTCCTTGGAGTTCACTTTGAATCTAGCTTGGAGGTTTCGGTCACCATACTGAACAAGGGTTACAAATGTACCAATAGATAATGTTGAACCAATTACAATTTGAATCCCTTTTACCCAAATGGGACATGATTTGCAAGTTCATGCATACATTAGTAGAAAGCATCATTTGCAACTATTATTTGCAAATAAATTTTATTCACAAGCGACACTTGCGACTAAAAATCAGCCTAATAGCAAATGACAAGTTGTTAATGACATTAGTTGTAAGCGACAAATGAAATATTTTTTCGTAAAATACGAATATGGCGATTTTAAACATGTATCCAAGGATGAGTTCTTGCAATTACACTTGCAACTACAATGCACACCAATATGTTCACATGTGGTAGCCTAAGAATGTGACACATGGCATCATATGGATTTTTCAAAATATTGTGCCAAATTTAAATATTTCCTCTTTTTTCAACCATCCAATTAAAGTAATTAGATTGTGCCACATAACAACTTAAGATTGCCCTATGATCATTTATGGTTAGTTTAGGGTTGGACCATTCATGATAGGCCATGTGGCACCTAGGCTAAGCCTAGGTTAGGTCACCTAGCTAAGCCTAAGGTACCCAGCTTAGTTTTAGGTTAGGTAACTACAAGGAATTTACAAATATATGATTAAATTTATGACTCGTTTTTAGTTGTAATTATCACATGCGACTTGTTAAAATGCTTAGTTGCATTGGACAAGTTGCATAAAATTCTAGTTGCAAAAGATAATACATGGCACTAAGTTGCAAAGGTAATCGCATAAAGATGCAACTTACATGAACTTTTCATCCATCCAAACAAGCTTACATGGCATCGTCATTTTGTGATTAATTTTTCGATTCAAAAATGTAGTTGCATTATTTATATTTGTTTAAATAATTTTAAAAATTAAATAATTTTAATTATTTTTAATGTCATTAAACTCCACTCATACCATGTTGACACATATCATTACATAGGCTAAGTTTTTCAAACTAGTTTAGGGTTGACACGTATCATTACATAGGTTGAGTTTTTCAAACTAGTTTAGGGTTGACACGTATCATTACATAGGCTAAATTTTTCAAACTAGTTTAGGATACTAGGTAGGTGCCCTATTGTGCCTACTTAAAGTTGCCTAATAGGCACGTAGCCTATGTTGGCTATGTAAGTAGGGAATTTTCAATCAATAGTCTAGTGTTGACCACAACCAATGCCATTCATGAGGATTGATCCTTGAGCCCCAAGGATGGAGATCAATTCTTTTACCACCAAGCCACCCCACTTATTGTGGGAAAAAAATAACGTGCATTTTATTTAACCTTTTTGATTTCAAACATTACACAAAACATCATCTTTGAATTTTCATATCTTATTATGATTTTGTCCAAATGACAAGATTATAGTTTAAACTTTAAATTTCCCAATAATGTACACAAACATAATTTTTTCTCTTAAATATATAAATCAATTTGAAAAGAAAAATATTTGAATTTCGTTATGCAATATAATTTCAAAGACCATTCCATGGAAAAAATAAATTCAATCACATGCTTTATAAATGGATAATATAACAACAAATACATAAATAAATTTTGTGTCACAAATCATAATTTGATTCTAAAAATTATATTATACAATTTTTCTTTTGTCATAATTTTACTAATTGAATTTAATTAAAATGTGTGATATATAATTTATTCACATAAAATATTTAAAAATGAATCATCAATAAATTATAATAGAAATATTATAAATATTATTTATTAACTATATTTCTGGTATAAAATATTAATCTAAATAATCAAATTAAATTTCTAAGTATTGATTAATGCCATATAACTAATTGATTTTATGGAACTATAAATATTATTATGTTTACACATATAATATCTTAAGTCTTACTTTTAAATTATGATAAAAAATCTATGTAAAAATAAATTATATTTCTTCACATCTCAAACATATATTTGATTTAAGAAATATATTATACATTTTTGCTTGTAATAGATCAGAATTATACCAACAAAATATATTTTAAATGTATGATATGAAATTGGTCATAAGTTATTCCTACTTCCTAACATATTCAATAAATAAATTACATTGCCTACCTAATATAGTAATTAATTCAAAAAAATCACATATATCAACATGATAAAATACTTAATACTCAACCCACATACATATGACCTACTTGTTACTTACCATCTATCCTACTTATTGCCTATTTAATACATTAATTGCATAGCCTACCTAATTATTTAATTTCACTTACTACCTAAACCTTAACCTATTTAATAAATTAATTACATAGCATAATTAATCAAATAATTAATACAAGAACACTATCACATATTAATATAATAAAATACCTATTACTTAACCCTATTTCTATCATTAATTACCACGGATCCTTTGAAATTTTCACAAACCCACCAAACTTTAGTACACATTTAATTGTTAAAATTGAAAATTTTTAAAGGAAAACGATTAAACCACTAAATCTAGCAATTTTGTTAGCCAACTCATTTTTTTTTCACATTTGATTACATGTGCATTTGCAACTAAAATTTATAATCACAAATCAAATTGAAAAGATGCCACATCGTATCCAATGGCCTTTGAACCACCTTCCAAGTTGTAAGAACAACTACATTTTCATCTATTTTGGGATGCCATTAAAAATGGATGATATACTTGTATTTTTCATTTTCATTTTCATCCAAATTGACATTAGTTGCAAATATAAGTTACATATGCAATTACAAACCACTTTGTAATCATTTATGCGACTGTTAGTTGTTTTTACTAAGTGCCATGGAGGATAATCGTATTTAAAGTCACAAAAATAGTTGATTTAGACAAAAGTCACAAATGCATAGGTTGGAATGGATAAGATTCCTTGTAATGTGTATTATTAAATAATTTATACATGTAGCTACTAGGTAGCATACGTGGGTGAAAGCATGAAATAAGGAGCCATAGAGTGTGTGGATAATCCTTAAAATTGTTTTTCAATTTTTTGAAAAATCACATGGGAACATTATATATCCAAAAAATCATTTAATTTTTGAAACAATTTTTTATACTTTGAAAGTTGCAAGTACAAATTTTTCATGAAAATTCACCATGTTTCAAGAGTCTTTTTATATGTTTAAAGCATTCAAGAGAAGCATGTGGACATGTGGTTTTTTTGTTTCAAAAGTTTTTTTTCCTTATCAAATGTTCACCAAATCATTTCAACTTTTTGTGAACTTTAATATATTCCACAAGAAAGGATCCCTATGTTCAAAACAGTCAAAAAATAAATACATAACATTTTATTGGCATGCTTTTTATGTATGCTTCCAATAGCTTTTTGGCTCAAGTGTATAACTCTTCACACCCTTTAACCATCTCCACAATTGTTTTGGAATGATCTATTTGTCCCATGGGAATGGTTAAGTCCATTGGCTTCCTAACTTCTTTTCCCAACATTAATTCAAATGGCAACATTTTTATCACCAAATGCATTGTGGAATTCTAACAAAACTCTGCCAAGCTTGGATGTTCACCCTAATCCTTTCAGTCAGCACTCACATAGTTTCTAAAATATTGGTTCAACATACCATTGACCCTTTCTGTTTAGTCAACAATTTGTGGGTGAAATGTCATGTTAAAAAAAATTTCATCCTTACCTTTTGGAACAAATGCCTCCAAAAGCCTACTGTAAACTTGGCTTTTCTATCATTTATAATGAATTGAAGCATTCCATGGTGCCTAACCCACACATCAAAAAACTTCGCCAAATTGAAAGTTGTTGTAATAATCTTCATTGAAAGCATTTTTGCCAACTTGGATAATTGATCAACTACTACCAAAATGGTGTCCATTTCATTCCATTCAATGAGTTATGTCATGAAGTCCATGGAAACACTCTCCCATGGCTCACTTGGGATCGGTAAAGGCTTATACAATCCATATTTCTTTTTATAAATAGACTTCATGCTCTAGCACTACACATGTGCACACAAAATGATTTATGTCCTCTTTCATCACATGCCAATAGAATCTCTTTCCTACAACCACTCTTATGGTTTACTCCCCATAAGGCATCACCATGGGCACATCATGTTTTTCCTATATGATTTTTGTGTGCAACTTCCTTGCTAGCACATAAATCTAGGACTACTTCCATTTTAGCAATCCCTCCTTTAACATGATGCCTTTCACCTTTATCTAGTCCCGTAACTTTTTGAAATATCAAGTTGTGCGAAGGGATCTTGCACATAGGCATTTCTTATTCTTCATTTGAAGCTGCTTTCCCCTTAGAAGATGCCCCCTAATGCCTAATTGTTGGTCAAGGGCCTTTCCATTTGAAATTCCTCCTTCCTACTCAGCACATTAGGAATTACGTTGTCTCAATGTAGTTTGTGAATTAACTCCGCATTTAGTAATGCCAAGGTATTGTGCCATTTCAATTACTTTGTTGAAGCCTTTGGTTGGGTTTCAAAAATATTTCAAGGAAACATTGTCCATGAAGACTTTAATTTTATGCATCCCCAAATAATATTTCCATGTCTTAAAACAACATACAACGGAGTACAACTCTCTCTAGTGAGTTGGCCATTGTAGCTATGTTCCATAGAACTTTTTGCTCTAAAAGCAATTGGGTGTTCCTTTTACTTGATGACCCTTCTAATAACAAAATCACTTGCATCTGCATGAACTTTGAACAACTCGGTGAAATCAGGGCACTTCAACACAAAGGTGAACAAAAGTTTTTTTTTTCAACTCCTTAAATGCCCTATGTTGCTTTTTTTTCCATTCAAAAGACAAGTTTCTTTTTTGAAAAAGGTTTCACCATCTACAAGAATCCTTTTGTAAATTTTTGATAGAAGTTGGCCAAGCCTATAAAGGATTGAATTCTTTTGACTTGACTGGCTTTTCTAGTCTTTTATGGCTTGTAACTTCTTAGGATTGGGCCTCACCCCTTCCCTTGATAAGCTATGCCACTAGTAAAAATCTTCAAATATATGATTGAATTTATGATTAGTATTCTAGTCATAAAGGGAAAAAAAGATTAATAGCCCTAAAGTCATTATGAACAAGTCATTTAAAACATGATGTGACAAATATTATCCATTAGTCATAAAGGACATATGTGAAGTCATTAGTGATAGTGTAACCAAAAAAGGAGGGGTCCATAAAACGCACAACAACATCTATTGTTGCCAACGAACCCTGTCGACTAAACTCTGCTGATCTTCTCTACTCACACAGAACTCCAATCCTTCTCACACAACAACTACTGACCGACTTCAAGTATACTTCTTCTTCCTCATCGCTCATACAGAGATCAAACAAAGGAACTTTCCATTGCATTTACAGAATATGTACAATCCCGAAAGCATAAGCTTTCTTGACATCAGAAGACTCACAAAACAACAGCTTCAGTGTTGCTCTGACTCTCTTTCTCTTTCTCTCTAATTTTTCTATAGCAACGATTTGACCAAAACTACCAGGCGCAGCGGAACAAGTCAAGCATTCAGCCAAAGTCGCCTAGCTACAGAGCTTCTCACCATCGCTATGTCTATCCGATTATAAGCTTCGACCTATCTAACTCCCAAAAGATCTGCTGATGTTCCCAAAATTGTTCTCCTAATCTAATTCCAGTCTCCTCCTCTTTCTCCTCTAATCTCAACAAAACTGTCTGATCATTCCCCTCTCACCGTTCTCTACCTTCCGAACTCCCACACACATCTGAATGCCCACCGTCTTCTCCACATCTCCTCAAAAATGCTCCTCGACATCCGTTGGCTTCCTCCAGAAGCCTCCCAATTCAACAGTCATCCCGTCTGATTCGGCTTCCCACCGTTCACTGTCGCCACCCGTCCTCCTTCATCAATTCGGCTCCATCCTTCATCAATACTAGCCGCCTTCTCCCTTGCACCTTATAGCACACATAGCCAGAAAGAAAACAACCATGCACTCCATGCAGTAGTAATGGGGCGCCATAAAACAAAGCGGCTAAATTAATCAAACCTAAATCCCAAAATCAGCCTAGCATTCACATTGGGTTGGCAACCTCCTTTCACATTACAATAGTTTAGTCATTGTTTAATTTTTTTAATATTACAAATTGGACACAAAAACTTGGGAAACATTTAAATTTTTTATAATAAATTTATTATATATATAAGATGTATTTTTATTATAATTATTTTTCATTTTATCAATTGTTAACACATGTCACCACCTAAACTAAGTTAAAAACCTAATTTAAATGAGTAAATAGACCACATAACCTAAGTAGTTTAAGTAGGTATGGAATATTTGGTCAATATTCCAATGTTAACCACAATGCATTTCATTTGTGAAGTTTGATCCTTGGACCCCAAGGATGGAATTGAATTTTTTTACCACCAAGCCACCCCACTTATTGAAATTAAAGATTTAATGTTTATTTTATTTACATCATATTTCATTTAAACATTACACAAAACTTCGAATATAATAAGTCATATCATATTGATAATTTGTCCAAATGAAAAAACTGAAAACTTAATTATGAATTTATTTCAATAATGTACACAACTACTTTATTATTATTTTAAAATGTAAATTTATCTAAAACAAAAATTATTTGTATTTCAATATTGAATAACATTTCAATGACCATACTTTGGAAAATTGAATTCAAACACATGATTTATAGACAAAAAAACCTTTATGGCTAAAACATGGATAAATAAAATAGAACTAGGGTGTCACGATTTTGGTAAATTAGAGTTTTTTTTTAGTGTAGTTGAAAATTGGCTTAAAATATGTATATTTAGATGATATTGAAAATGACTTTTTTTCCATTTCCAATTCAAGTCATGACGCTATAAGACATATAAAAACTATCTCAAAAGAAATTATTTAAAAATTAATTATTTGTAAATGCTTAGAAAAACTTTTAAAATAATTACAATTTTTGGAATTTAAAAAAGTCCATAACATAATAAATTAAAAACACATTCCATTCATTCAATAGTTTCTTAAACATAATTCATCCTATGTCCCAAAGTTTCAAACACATAAGATTAACACATTATAAAATAAAAGTCCATATCCATGAATTTTGCACATGTGACAAAAAATGTGGGCAAAATTCAAAAGTCCATTACTTATTGGTTTTCCACGATTTTGATTTGATTTGTTCATTTTGAAAGGTTGATTATGATAGTTTTAGATAAGTGAGTCCCTTTTATTATTATTTTAATGGATCTTACATAGTCGAAAAAAACTTAAGGTGAAATAACCCAAAATAACTAAAAGTAACTTAGGGTGAAATAGTTTAAAATAACCAAAAATAATTGAGAATAATTATAAATAGTTGTAATAATGTAGGGTGAAATAACTTAGAATATTGAAAAGTAACCCTAAATTAGTTGAAAGTAGCCTAACATAAATATTATTATTATATTAACAAAAATTCAATTATTAATTTTTTTTTTCAAAGAATGGTCATTGAAATGTTATTGAATAGTGATATTAAAAAAGACATTTATTCAAATGATTTTATAGTTTTTAAAGGAAATAAATGTAATTATGTACATTATTGAAAAAATAATAATTAAATTTTAATCATTTCATTTGGACAAAATTTTAATAAAATATGGATTTTCAAAGTAGATGTTTTTGTAAGGTTTAAAATGAAATATTTAATAAATAGAATGCAATGTAACATATTATCACAACAAGTGTGGGGGCTTGATGGTAGAGGTGTTTGCTTCCATCCTTAGAGGTTAAGGGATCTAACCATGGTGTGTTTGTGGTCAACAATGGTAAGTTGATTGAATATTTTCCTATGTAGTTCTTTAGAGTAAGTGCCTACTTAGGTTGATTACATGGCTTACGTACCTAAGCTAGGTTTTTAACCTAGCATAGGTATTGACATGTGTTAATAATTCATAAATTGAAATTTATGAAATTATCAATAATATCAAATATTACATTATATATTAAATAACTTAAATTTAATTGATTTCTAGGTTGTTTAGTTAATTAATTAATAAGTGAAATGGCTTGGTAAATTTTTTTTTCATTGGAAAATAACCTTGTTTCATTAAGTATTAGTAGACCAATTCAATATCTATAACAACTAGTCCTTGTTCATTGGGGGATTGACCAGTTTCACCATGGTAAAAAATGTTTAAAATTCCTTCAAAATCTATTGAAACCCAAAATGAATTATGAGACATTTTTGTGTAGTGACTACATTTTATAACATAATCTAAAATTGTGATTATTCAATTAAATGATGAAAAATCCTATCTTGACATTTTAAAGATGGTTGCAAGGACTACTAAACCAACCAAGGAGTTAATGAATAAGGAATTATAAATATTTAGGAGGTACCAAGTTGATGCAAAAGACATTAACTATCCTATGGAGTGGTATGGAAAAATGTGAATCATTGTTTCCAACTATTGTTTTCATTGTGCAAATATCCACACAAAAGCGACAAATGGGTTGTCAACCTATTGCGAAGCTTAGATTTCATACACGTGAAAGTTGAGAAACATTTTTCATCCTCCACGCTACCAACCACTTGCACCACAACTAACTTAGCCAATTTGACACACTCATCGAAACTAGTAATTAGAATGCAAAATGTTGTCACAAGTCGCCACATCTTAGTGAGAGAATTATTGTCAAAAGAAGGGGCCATGCATGGTGCTGCATTAAACTTCATTGTCAATTTGAATAGTCCCACTTGGCATTCAAAGTCCCTCGCATTAAGGAGCTCAAAGACTTCAACCTTTAGTCCATTCAAAGTGAAAGTCGTGCCACAATAAAATGTAGCTTTAAGAACCTCCAGGTGCTTCCAAAATGACACATTAACATTTGGTTGGAGTTAATATTAAAAATACACAATCCTTAAAGCATCCATGATGGGATGAATTGGGAATATGGTATCCAATTCATGAATGAACTATTTTGCAACTACTGCCAAAATAAGAACATATTTAATCATTAAACAAAAAAGAAACCCAAACATAAAACCCTAAAATAGGAACCTTATATTGGAACCTAGATAACTTCAGACATACCTAAAATTAATTAAAACCTTAAAAAAACACTAATGATTTGAACCATAATTGAAAAAAAACCCAGATAGACCTTAATTTTTTTGGGACCTTATTAACCGTATTAATTTAAACCTTACTAACTTAAGCCAAATGTGACAAAAACCTTGGATAGACCTTAAAATAATTGGAACCCTATAAAGATCCCGCATGCACCTTAAAGTAGAATCCTAAAAGAAATATGTCAAATTTAAATTAGAACCTTGATTCTTTTTTTTCATCCCTTAAATTGGAGCACTAAAAAACATGCAAAACAAAGTGATAAATTGAAACGCACATGTGCATTGGTTTTTCACAAAAGACTCAACAACAACAAAAAGATCTTGGGTCACAAAAGAAAACCACCATTGTTTGCAAATCCCAATGCATTGCCCAAATGTGTTGGCCATAAACTTCAAAGGCCAAGTGGTAAATTCTTGTATTAACATCTAATATCCATTGCATGTGAATAGTTATATAAATCACCTTGCTAGACTTTAACAGCTACCACTAAGTCACAAACAAATATGTTTTGCATCGGAGTAAAATTGATTAAAACATGCACAAATTCTAAGAAGGACAAAATGCATGTAAACCTGAGCATAATCTAAAGGTCACAAAACTTGTTCAAAATTGAGTTTTACTTACTAGTTTATACAATTGTCCTTAGCCATTTTCAGTAATAAGGTTCTGTACTTTGCCATGACTTTATTTGTAGGACTCAACATGGAAATCCATCAAGTCTTCACATTGTAGAGGATTTTATTCCCCTTTGTTTCCATGATTTCGATAAGTTTTGTAAATTCCAAATCTCGCTTGGGAGAATGTGCAAAATATGCATGTAAGGTTTGCAAGAGACTCTAAATGCGCTTCACTAAAGGTATAATAGATAAGGTTTGCATTGTTGTTCATATGATGTGTCATACAATGCACACCTATGGAGAAGGGTGCATACTCATCCTAAATTTGTTTGGTGACACCAAATGTGGTGCTTTGAAAAACATTGATGTTGTCTGTTCCAAAATTCATGAACCTGCTAATAACTTGATCTTTAGGCATACCTCCCCCTATGGTCAATGCCTCCATGATCACTTTGATTAAATTGTTAAAATTAAATCCTTCCAAAACACAATTAAAGGAAATCAAAATAGGGATCCTTACCCAATTTTCCACAACATAGCAATGAACCAATAACTAGGATTGGTTGTCGAGGGTGCAGACCTCATCACAACTAATAGAAACATATTGTGAAGCTATAACTATTGCTCTAGTTGCAACCATCACATATTGGTGCATAAACTCCACCATTTGCTAACTAGAAAGTGTTGGTATAGTGCTTCTTCCTATTTCTTGGAACTACCAAAAACACTAACAACACCTTCATGGACTCATACTCAAACATAGGACGACCTTGTTGTAACATATGCAAAACAATGGCAAAATACCTTACTTTCCTTGCTTTTTCTCCAACTATTCCATTTGCTACTTGTTGGGTAATTGTTTGACAACTATGACTAGCAAGCTCAACATGATTCTTTACATGCTTGCAAGACTTTGTGTAGTACCATTCCCTTTTTTTCATTGAACCAATAATTTTCTTTGTTTTCTTCTAACCTACGTGCTTGCAAAGTGAGTCCCACTTAGGAGTAAGGAGCTTGTCTTTTCTTCCACCTAACTATATATCTTGCACCTAACATTTTGTAATAACCCATTTGACCTTAAACACATTTTTGCCCAAGGTAATTTAATTGCCCATAAATCTTGAAATTTCTTAATGTGATCATAGTTTTGTTTCCTTGAGATTGGATTAAGAGGGATGGAAAATTTGCATCATCATCAGCAATTGGTTTTTTCCCTTTTGGATAAAAAATAATTGTAAAAAACACAACAACATTTGGATTGATGTAGTTAAATGATGCAATATGAGCAAGACTGACGTAGCTAGAAGATGCAACATGAACAAGATCAACATAGCTATAAGAAGATGCAACGTGAGTAGGATTGACACAACCAAATGGAGGTGAAAATTTTGGATTACGATGAAGGCATAGAAAGGACTGCCAATACTTGGGTTTTTGTTGAAGAAAAAATACCAGAACTTGTATGATGGCAGTAATTTAGGAGGTGTGGTGAGGGAAGAAAGCGTGAAAAATAACAAGATGATTCAAACAAAGCCAAAGCCTCTTTGAACGACAAAAAACCAAAATTGAAAAAGGTAACTCAAAAGCTTTTCAAGTTCAAATTCTAGACCTTCAAGCTTGATAATATTTTCTTAAATATAAAGGTTGTGTAAAATTTGAAATTACTTAGAGAATCAAGATGCTCATTGCTCATTTTCGCTCATAAATCAAATCTTGCATTGAGTGATTAGTACCATGTCCTACACAAATTGCTCAAGAATCTAAATATCAAAATTATATTGAAAACTAGGGTTGTTCACTTGGAGGTCGAGCAAGAAATTAAGCACAATAAAGTTAGATGCTCATAACTCGTGCAACCTCCATCTCCCACTAGATCACAACAAAACGAAAATTGATTTTCCATTGAATGCTGGAGTAACCCCTTTCCTTTGTTGAAGCTTGAGACCAACAACAAGTTGAACACAATAGAAATATAAACAATAGTTAGCGAGCAAGGGGCATGCAGTATGGTGAAGTTGATGAAGCTCATAGTCTTCTAGTTAGAATAGAGTATAGAGAGGAGCGAGAAGCTGGTGAATCTCAAAGGTAGCTCACAATCTTCTGGCAAGAGTAGAGCATAAAGAGGAGCAAGAAGCTCGTGAGCTTTGTAGTAGATTAGGAGAATGGAGGTGACAAATCATGGGAGATGACAATTGCAAACAAGCTTTTTCAATGGCCCAGATGTGGTTGCTTGATGATCTTGGTGGCTACAGATTGCTATATTTAACGATGCCCCATTAGTAACCCTAATTGGGGTTGGCGATCCCAATGTAAATTCATGATGCTATTATGCACGTCCAGATGTAAAGCTTAGATTTTCTGGTGAATTTTTATGAAAAATTTAACCTAGATCCCTTTGTACAAGTGGCCAGGGCCTTTTTTTCAAGTCAAAAATTGCCGAAAATTCGCCAGAAAAAAAACACTGGTTTAAAGGGACTTTTATGATGTTTATGGGTGGGGACTATGATCATTAACACTATTTTATTTTAACATAAAGGAGTTGTTTACAGTTTTGGGGTGGAGACGCTCTTAGGTATGGAATGCCCCGGGTGAACCAGCACCTCCACTGGTGAATGGTGAAAACCAGAGTTTGGACCCCAGGGGTGATGGCTCAGTGGTATAGCCCCTGTCAGGGGCCCTGGGACCTAAAAAACGTTATGGGTTCAAACCCACTGGTGTGCAGGTGAAAAGTCACCTTTGTTACCAAGCTTGCCTTGGGGGTGCCAATAGCTTGTTAGGTTTGTAATTTCGGAAGTAAATGAATAAATCAATGATTGCAAGTTCTAAGATTTTAAGTAGGTTCAAGTCTAAGCTATAGGGTTAAGGTTTTTTAGGGTCTTTAGATCAAAGATTTCAAATTTTGTTAGAATCGCCATAGTAACGTAATAAAATTAAAATGGAGAAAAAAGAGTAAAAACCCCTAAATTAATTCTCATTACTTTTAAATATTATAAATATCCCATGCTTAGACTATGTCAGGATCTCTGAGTCCAGATCTAACATGTATTGTGGCCAAGAGGTCTCACTCACGAAGGTGAAATGGTCTCTTCTACCACAGTTGTATTTTCTGGATGATTCTTCTAGGAAGTGATGTGGCTGTTGCTGCGTTCCCCTTTGGGGCTTCTCTCAGGGAAGGTGAAGGTGTATGGGCCCATGAGCCACACGTGTCATGAGGGAAGGCCTCCTGCCATAAGAAGACTGCCATATTCTGTTGTATGGTAATATCTCATCCAAGAGGATGAGGATTCAGGAATAGAGTCACCTTAGGCAGTGTCCAGAGCCTCAGATATGCTTGAATTTGGAGAGAGGTAAATAACTCCATTCCCAAAGACATCCTTCGATTTCTCTAGCGTATCTAGAAAACCCTTGCAGAGTGTGAAAACCAATTGGGCTTTTTGAAAATGGAAAAATCCACTCCCGCCAGCAATCCATTTTCTTAAACCTTAGCATTGTGTCTTTTTTGTCTGTAATATTTATGTTTTTTTCTTGATATGTGATATCATGAGGAAAAATAAAAACAGAAAAAAGTTGAGGTCTCTCTTTGCACTTGGTAAACCCAGGCAAGGAAATAAAAAATTTCAAAAAACAACTGAGGTTCCTCTTTACACTCGGCAAATGCAGGCAAGGACATTACAGAAATTGGGCAGCACTCGGTCGGCTGCCAACTCATGTGAGCCCTTATTTTGGTAATGTAATGACCCTTGTGCTTAACCTTACACATAAAATTATTAGTAATTCCTATGAACTTAAGTGTAAGCTGGTGGTGTCAATAATAGTACCTAAAGTTCAGGATTAATTTTGTTGCTGTCATTCTGACTCGTGTGAGCATTGATTTGAGATTCTCATTTCTTCTGAATTGGTCCACACCTGGCTACAAACAAATGAAGGTGGGGCATATTACATAATCATATTTTAGCCTAAATTTAATAGAAAAATAGAACGGCAGTAGGTCTGCTAAAGTTTCAAGTGCCTTTGTGTAAAGTGCACTACAGAATCAATAAGCTAAAGAAACTCTAGAACTAATCTCCATGTGCACTGTGCAGTACCCCCAATTTTAAATGTTTTGTTTTGTTGGCACAAATGAAGACAAACTTACTTGGAAGCAAAGAAAGAAACAAGCCCAAAAGGTCAGAGGCAAGGAGTCAAAAACTAGTGTTGGGCAGTTTTCACCGGGTGACCCAGTTCTCAGCTCGGTTATCACATTGAGAATCGACTGTTCTCATTTTTGTGTGAAAACTGAGCTGAAAATTGGCTTTAAGGTTCACACTCATGTGATAACTGACTAGGAGAACTGGAACCAGAAACACCATAAGAAGGAGAGCCCAATAACTGACCCCTATTTTGAGCTATAATGTCAAATCATTATTATGGGGAAGACTCAACTCATATAAGCCCTGTGCTCCAACTTAACCCCTAAGGGCCTAAGCTTTTTTCACAACTATTTTATTAAAAGAAAATTGTTGGAACATACACATCCATTTATAAGACTACTATAATCCAATCATTAGATTGAAAGTTTACATGCTCGTACTTCTTTGACTAAAATTTAAAATCAAAATCAAGCAACGGATGATGAGATAGTAAAGCTAATTTGAGCTTGTATTGTTTCCGACAAGTGTTGCCAAAGGTTGCATTTGAAGCTTCATAGGCCAATTTTCTTTTGACATGGATTAGTGCATGCCTCATAATAGGGCCCTCACCATGATCAAGTTAGCTACCCATGAAAAAATATTCAAGCCAAGACATAGTATTTCAAGTAAGATACAAGCCTTGCAAGTTTTGGAATGAAAAGGTCAATGTTGAAAGTGGGCAGAAAATTATAAAAAGATCTCACTGTTACGAATCCTTGGTCAGATCATTGAAGAAATTTCAAAATTAGCCCAATAAAATAAGAAGACTGTTTGGGGTGGGGTCCACTTCTTGGGCAGCCTTTCTCACACGTGCGAATTGACTGATGGCTTTTTTTGGGTCTCCCCACCCCCCATGCCCTCGCCCCAAATTTGACCTTGAATATGCTCGGGCAGCAGACCTTTGAAAAGGTATCGGGTTACCTCTACACCCACCCAAAAGAATAAGCAAATATCTTAAAATCTCTGCCATTTAGAGCAATTTAAAATTCTAAAAAAAGCCACATATTGCTGTTGAGGCGTTTAGGGGTTAAGTTGTTTAACACTTTTAGCAATGGATCCAGGGAAAGGCTTTTTAGCTGCCTATTTGCCTATCCAACAATGGGAACATTGCCCCCATTTAGTCTGGAATGGAAGGACCCATTTAAGTAACCTAAAAGACAGTATACTCTACCTTCTTGTCAGATTAGGTGGAAATTAAATTAAATACCAGAAAAAAAGAATTCTTAGAATTTTTATGTGATGAAAATGAATGTGAATTGTATAATATTTCATATTTCATAATCCATGTTGGGGAATATTTTCAAATTCTCAAATTGGAGCAATGAAAATGTGAAAACTAGTGCATGTTGCCTAATGTGAGATCCTTCTTCTTCAGTACAACATTAGTTCCTAAAACCAAGTCTGCATGTGCCAAAACTTGAATTATGGCTTCATTGCTCAAATCATTGCTTCATTGAATGAAATCAAATGATATCAAAACAAAATAGTAAACGTTTTAAAAATGAAAAACACCTGGATGCTAATTTGAAGAAGAAAAACCATAATTTGAGAGCATATATCCTTGAAATAGTTTAAAATAAATCAAAAAAAATATTTCACATACAAAATCGTTATGTTTTGAACACAAAAGTTAAACCCTAAACTTTGCAAAAAACTATAACACTCATTTTTAAATGTGCTTGTAGTAAGCTCTAAAAAGCAAACTAGTAGATTTTCAAATAAAATAATCTAGAAAAAGATAGAAAGGGTTAGTCATATTTAAAATGTTTTTGCAACATCTTAGAACCATCTAGAAGATAAATCTTAAATAGTTGAAGGGCACATTCAAGATTGGTTATCATAATTTTAAATTTTAACAAAAATCATTCATTAATGCAACATAAGTTATATTAAATTTCAAGTTCTTATGCACTTAAAAAAATAAAATACTATCCAGATTTACTAAAAACATAATTTGTTTGAATTATGTGATGAATCCAATATCACCACACTAAGAATAATCTAAAACCGTGATTCATTTGAAATCGCAGTTTTATGAACAACACCACATGATTTTTGAGGCCCACCGTAGGTGCTGGTTCGTGCTTCCACCTTATCACAAGGCAAAAAAAAAAAAATCGAAAATGGGGGGCTTTTAAGAAACAAACGCCGCCCACTCTGCTTTTCAAAACACCCACAAAAACAGAGGAAAAATTTCTCTTGGTAACATCCCCTCAGATCTTTATTTATTTATTGGTTTTGGGATTGACAACTTTTGTAAGGTCCTTCAAATCTTTCTATGGAAAATGGTAGTTTGTTTGTTTTTTCGCTTGAGATCTCTCAAACCATGGTGCCTCTGGCTGCGCTCTTGGTACCGTTTGAGAAAATCGTTGATGAGTAGGAGTGCACTGAGTTGGTTTCATAATGTTTTGACTGTGGATGAAAAAGTTATTGAATATTGAACAAAATTTCCACTATAAATTCATTTAAATCAAAACTAAAAAACTAAAGAGGAATTTGGGCACACTCTTTATATTTTTAGAAAGCCCTTAGTGAGTAGGATTTAATGGTGGTGATTTTGGAAATCTTTAGACTTAATGTGCAAGAGATATTATATTAATTTTTTTTTTTCAATAAAAATTCAATTAAATTACATAAATCAAAAAAAGGATTTTGGAATAAAGAATTAATTGGGTAACTATTGGGCCAAACAGCACAGGCTACACTAGTTCAAAGCGAAAGTGAACCAGCACCTTCGGAGCAGTGTTATTTTCTAGGGTCAATTTTGTGATTAGCCAAAGTGGTGATGATCCACAGGAAGTTTTAGCCAAATTTGGCTACAAGCTAAATATGATTTAAAAAAAAATCCTTTAAAAAGCTTTCTCGCTACCTACTTAAACCATGTGTAGAAATATGGCGATTTTTCTTGATTTTTGATCAAATTATGGCTATTGAAAGTCTAAAAAGGCACTTGATTTAGCACTTTTTATTTTCAATATAGCTTTTTGGCTATATGTTTATATATCCAGCAATAAAAACGCTGCTTTGGAGGTGGGTGGAGATGCAGCTTTGGACATGGGCTTCCGAGCTGCTGTACTGCGATGCAACAACTAATAACAAAATGGCAGGCAAGACGGTGTGTGTGACTGGAGCTTCGGGCTTCATTGCATCTTGGCTTGTGAAGTTCCTTCTTGACCGTGGCTATACAGTTCGAGGCACCGTTCGTAACCTAGGTGACTCACTAGCTGCTTTCTCTTAATCCTTTCATCATGAACCTTCAAACCCCATATGATTAGTTATCGCGGATTTCCAACGTTGGTTTTCACAGATTTCCTTTGTTTGAAATTAGAAGAGAAGTAAATTGGAGCTCATTGGGTAGTGACAAAATGGGTTGTTGTTGGGGAACGATTGGACATGACAGAGAAATCAAAGCATCTGCTGCAATTACCAGGTGCCAGTGACCGCCTGAAGCTTGTTTCTGCTGAGCTATTGGAGCTTGGATGCTTTGATGAGGTTGTGCAGGGTTGTGATGGTGTATTCCACACTGCATCTCCAATTGTTGTACATGTCACAGATCCTCAGGTTTGTTCTTCCACTTCAACCCCAACTCAACCAATTTGTTGGCGCTTTTGAAAGATTTGTCCAATGTTTCTTTTGTCCATGATCATAGTTCATACCTGCCTTTTTTTTGTTGGCGAAATTTCGCCAAAATACGAAATAAATGTTTTTGGAAAAATTGAAAAAAGCTATTTTGAAGGTTTTCAATAGCCAAAAGTGAGGGGAAAACATAGTAAAACTCGCCCAAAAAACAAATTTTGGTTTTGAGTGTGAAGCCAATGATGTAGAAGGATGATTAAAGTTTTGTATTTCATATCTAGTCAATAGCCAGATTTGGCTAAATCTTCCCGAGGATGATTGCTTCTTTGGCAACAAATAAAAAATCTTAAAAAAAACATTGGTTCATACCAAACATTTTTCTTTTCCTACCAAGTATTTAGCTACATAACAACAAGTTAGCTTCCAAGTGTAATCAGGAGGTATGCAAGGAAGGAAATGGAGATGGGTAAACGGAATTGTGATTTACCTATTTAAGAATTGGGTACATGGCAGGCACAATTGATTGATCCCGCGGTAGATGGGACTCTAAATGTGCTAGCTTCATGTGCAAAAGCACGCACTAAGAAGGTGATCTTGACATCATCCACAGGAGCTGTTTACACTAGTCCTAATCTCACATCCACAAGTTTTGTTGATGAGACCTGGTGGAGTGATCCAGAGTTTTGCCGGAAAAACAAGGTTTCCTTTGATCTTTTGGACCTAGATCATGCTCTATGCTCCTGGATAAATTTTCTACTTCTGAGACTTACTGTTTTCTTTCTCTTGCAATATGGTTGGGGATAGGCTTCCACTTTGATGCAATTCCAAAGGATTAATTCTTTTTAATAATGTGCTTGTTGTATGTAGGATTGGTACCAATTGTCCAAGACACTTGCAGAAAAGGAAGCATGGAATTTTGTGGAGGAGAAAGGGTTAGAGATGGTGGTCATCAATCCATCCTTTACTATTGGTCCTGCTTTGCAAGGCTCCAAAAACTTTACCTCTGAATTCATACTAGGCTACCTCAATGGCAAGCATCTTGAACATAACTTTGCAGTTGGAAATATTAGAAGTTGACTCATCTGTTGAAGTACAATTGATCTTAGACTTCCGTTGAATTGATTTTGAAATTGCTCAAATTGTTTTACATTGTGAACTGTATTTGCAGGGACAACCAAAACATATCCAAATTCTGCAAGGGGGTTTGTGGGGGTGAAGGATGTAGCAATGGCACACATATTGGCATATGAGTCTGCACATTCAAATGGTCGCTACATATGTTCGGGCCCTGTGGTTCACTTTGCTGACATTGTCACAATTTTAACCAAGTTGTATCCTACATATCCCATTTGTGCCAAGTAAGTTGTCCTTTTCTCCCTTGCATATATAGCACCTTGAGCATCCTGAGTACCCAAATATTGCCAAAAGCTAGATATGGATGTAGGTCAAACTACCCACATCACTTTATTTTGGCTTAAGTTTTCTTTATTTTCCTTTTCAGGTTGATGATTGATGGGCAAACTGGTTGGTTTACAGGGATGCTGATGAGACTGTACCCAGGGTTCCATCATTCACTCTATCATCTCACAAATTAGAGGATCTTGGACTACACTTCCAACCCATAGAAGATGTCCTTCGTGAAACAGTAACCAGTTTGAAGGAGAGTGGCTGGTTGCCTTGATCATGGAAGTGGTTTATTTGTCAGCTCTGCCTACTGCAGATTTGGTGCAGAAGTTTCTGTTTTGTAACAAAGAGCTTGACCACATTGTATAATCCCTTTAAAAAGAAATATATCAGCCATTTTAAAGGCTTAGAAGACCCTTTGTTAGAAAATGCAATGCTCACTGATAATGAAGGTCAGGAATCACCTGTAGTTTGTGTCAATGACCCAACATACAGATACACACATGTAGAATTTTCTCCTAGTGATAATTGTGTGCCCCGGACTGGAAGAGTCTAAAGTAACTAGCATGAGTGATGGATGTAATGATAAATTTCTTCTGTCTTTAAATAGGATG
This sequence comes from Sphagnum contortum, assembly GCA_963920785.1. Lineage (NCBI taxonomy): Eukaryota > Viridiplantae > Streptophyta > Sphagnopsida > Sphagnales > Sphagnaceae > Sphagnum > Sphagnum contortum. Next base: position 1,117,621 of record OY987284.1, on the reverse strand, counting down.
CTGATTTCAGGATGATACAATGGTCTTCAGAGAGAGACAGAATGGATGTCTTGTGAATGTATTGTAGTGATGTGGTATGTGCTTGAGTCTGCATCAATTGCTTCCCCCAGATGAGCTTGTGTGTGAAATTGAGCTTATGGGACAAGGTGGAAGAACAGAGCTGTGGGTCACAAAGTCTTTTTCCAGAAACTGAGGATTGATGGTGTGCGAATTTTGGAGACAGCTCAAGAATCCAGCAGCATGTTTGGGTGAGGGGAAGAGATAGAAGAGTGTTCACAGGGGTTGAAAGATTGCACATGCAAGAGAGATTCCAGGAGAGAGGAGAAGAGATAAATAGAGAGTGCTTTACACAAGAGTGATGGTGGTTAGTTATGGCAGGTGATGTCCCATTTCCTTCTTGTCTTTTGAGGCCTTGAGAGCCAACAAAAGTTTGTGCAGCAGACCTTCAAGCTCTGCAGCTCCTTGCAACTATTTGCATAGGGCGGAGTCATGAACCATAAGTGGACTGAAGAACTCATGTTGAAGAATCAGCAAATTGACCCCAACAATTTCCCCATGAAAAGAATTACACATCTCTCTCAAGATAACTGAAGCATCTGTACACTCTTTTATCCTATTAGATGTGCAAGATAGACATTTATTCTCGGCAGATTTTCTTACAGAATCTCAAGGTTGGAGTCTTGTTGTGCCTTGTCTTCTCTTCTGGGCAGCACTTGTGGCATCATCAGGCCATGGCTTAAGGCAAGGATGGAGGGCAGTGTATGAAATGAGAGGTAAAATCATGCCAGGATTTTGTTGATATGCTTGTCTGGGGTGGAGTGGGTACACACATGGATGTAGAGCTCCCATTTCTACTGGGCAAGTGGGCGACTACATTGACAAGAAAGTCAGTAAAAAGAAGTTTCACTCAAATCAACCATGCTCCTGTGGCAGGGCCAATGTCCTGGCGAAAAACATTACACTTCACAGAATGCTTCATTTCTTATGTTGTGGGGGTGTGCTCCTGTGTGTGGGTCATATTGAGAAACACTCCAATTCTAATGGTGAAATGAATAAGTAGCTTTGTTCAGAGTTCCAAATTGTCACCAAATTGGATCAGTGATGCACAATTGCTGTCTAGATTGTGAGAGGTCAGTTGATCTCATGGGGGAAAGGTATCCTGACACTACTGTCGAATCCTTAGTGGGCAGGTGCACAGCATGGAAGCCCACCCTTATTCAACCCATACACCCTCACATAGGCCTCACACAACCATATTGGACTGCTCAAAGGCAGGTGCGGGGATGATGAAGACAATGAAAAAGGTTTCCTACAGTGCTAGAGTGCTTGACAGCAGTACACAAGACTGCATAGACTCAAAACACTAAACCTGATTTGGGCAATTAGCTACAGAGCAGAAATGCAGCAAACTCCCTGGCAATTCATGACTTACATCCCCAAGAAGTTTTTCTTCTGCATCCTTTTCTACTTAATACCCATATTCTACTTCTTCATCCTGCAACACACATAGTCAGCATGAAAGATTCGGAGTTAGTTCTTATGTCCCATATACAATGATAGAACCTATCTAGTATCCTGACACTGATGTTGAATCCTTAGAAAGGAACAGTGCACCATGGTCACTGTTTTTGAATGCAAATTGGGAATCCTAACCATGAATGGTATTTATCTGGAGAGATTGTAGTCCCTTGGCTTGCAGCCATGTCAATTTGGGTCTTCTCACTATAGATACTGGTCAGGATTCAATCTTCTTGGAGCTCACTGTGGAAGTGTCCTGCAATGAAGAAACCCAGCAGAGATTATGTTCCTGAGCATAAGACATGCAGGAACTTCTGCTCATTTTCAAGGACTGAAGGCATGCATGGACAGGAAGGAGAAGAATAGTAAGATGGAAACCTCAGAAATGTAGGGTCACTGGAAGCCAACCCAGCGAATTAACCTGCACTGAAAGTTGACACTTTATGAATAGGATCTAGGGAACTTAAGCTATACAGGTGACAACAAACTCCATAAAACTTGGCAACATGTGTCTTGAGAGACAACTTGTGCCAGGGGTGATAATGTCACAAGGAGTTCTGTCTACAAACTACAAAACCCCTGATCCAAGTTGGAAAACCTCCATCTCACTTTGGACACGAATAGGCTTGAAGAGCAACTGGTCTAGCTCTCATCCTCAATCCAATCATGTAAGGGAAATTCAGAGAATACTATGTAATTTTCTGCCCATAGCTGATGTCTTTCACATCTCCTGTCCCAGGATATCGCTCTCCAACCTTATGGAAGACACAGTCATGACTCATGACCCAGTTTGTGGTGTAGAAAACTTCCTCCATTGTATTGGGTGGTTCAATAGACAGAACCCACTGCATCGTATGCACCATGTTTTCATTTATCAGTATCAAGTTTCACCTAGCAAAAATTGCCAGTAGCCATGCATGCTTACACAACTCCATTATATCCACCAGCAGCTCAAGTTGATTCTTTAGGAGGGTTTCTTCCTTACAAATTAATGTATCAAGGAGGACTGTGCTACCTATCATATGAACTGGACACAACATAGTATTGATGGTCAATTCTAAATGCACATGTCCAAACAAAACTAAGAAAACCCAGGCCAACAAAATTCAGATTCATTTATAACAGCTGCTCTGGTTGCTTCAAATTTCAAATAAGATCTGTACATTCCACCTGCAGAGTCTACTTTGTGATTTTTGACACGGATTGTCACCCAATGGAAAAAAACAGTGTTATTTTAGCTTTTGATCTCTTTTAAAAGGAGGGCTGGTGTGGACAGGCTCACTCACTTATACTCAGGCCTTATTGTTGTGGATGGTGTGTCCAAGGTAGTAAATTTAGTCATTATTAAACACTCTCTCCTTTCGCTAGTTTTGAAAATTTGCATCTTCTTACCTTGTTTGACTTATCTGTTTCTAAAGTGTTTTTCTACACTTAGTGATTCAAGTGGCTCAAACGAAGGAAAGCAATTATTGGGATTGACATTTAAAAGATTAATTTCTTTTCTTCTAAGTGATAGTAATTTTCAATTGTTTGCACCAACAAGTTGATAGGTTATTAGTTCGTCCAATCATTTTCTGTTTCATGTTTGCTTTGAGATTTTTCTTTATCGCTTTGTGCATTAGGTTGAGTCTTTTCTATGTTTTAGTCCTTGGGGTGTTACATTGCATTTGTAACCATCCTTTGAACCCTATTGGGATTCACGTTTTTCATTGCATGCATGGTTGGGAGAGGATGGTGTTGCATTGTGCGAGATGTTTTCATGACTATTTCATACATTGCACGAGTAGACTTATGTCCTTCCACCCCTTGCCTTATAGTTTTCGCATTGTCAAGTCGATATTGTACTTTTAGTCGATGGTGTTCACACGTTGGTAAATGTTATCATCATCGACCCTATTCAAATTGACTTGGTTTCACTAGTAGTTTTTTCCCGTGGAGTTGTTGTGACAATGGCAGTTTTGGCGAAGGATGGTCTTTATTGTGATTAGTTTCTACACCAATAGGCATATTTTTCCATCAATGTGCCAACATGGTGTGGGGGGCGAAATGCACTAGAGGCCTTCCTCTCTCAATTTTGCGTGCATTTTGTAGTCAAAGGGTGTTAGTGGTATTTCAACGGGCATAAGCGGTCTCTATTTTGAGACGGGTTGTTATAGTAGGTGAGGGTTTTTTTAGGCGTCCTTTTAGGAGCTCTTCCCTTTTCTTTATTTGATATGCTTCTTGTGGTTTAAGGGGGTTCAATAACTTGATGTTCCCCTTGTGGTTCACCTTCTTGGATGGTTCTTTTGATTTGTTGGACATGGGTCCTTCCATTTTGTTCCTTATATCCCCCCTTTTTTGGGTGCTTTGGTTTATATTTGATTAGTAGTGTTTCATTAGTTGATCATTTTTATATCCTTTTGCCAACAATGTTTACGAATATGAAAAGTTTAAAAGATGTCCCCTTTTTGATCTTAAATTTTTTCTTTAAACAATTAATTCTAAGTACATTTCAAAAATTGCAAGGTTCTGTCACTCTTTAATTAAATGATACTCATGTAATTGGTTACCTTTCAATTTCCCTTTGGATCCTACCCATCACCATTTCAAATTCTATGGTGTCAAGTCATACTTATTTTTTTTTAAGCACTTTTAACATGTGTGGATCTATTAACTTCTTTCTTCAATTGTTTGTTTGTTCTATTATCAACTATTCTTTTGTGTGGGCTAGATTCATCTTGATAGTTTCACATATTGCCTTTTTGTTTGTAAAGGACAATTCCATCCTCTTTCCTTTATGGTATTCACCTTTCATACTTATATTGATATTTTATGGTGTGTGTAATTGGTTTCATTCTATGTACTTTCTTCAACATATAGATAAATTAACAACTCTATTTTTTTTTCTAGCCATGTTAGCAAATTTCATAATTATTAATGTGATGTTAACATAACATAGTTTAAGGACACTCTTTACATTGTTGTTATTCAAAAATTGTGCTTATAGTCATTCCAAAGTCATTTTCTATGTAGATAGGGCAATTCTTGGAAAATTATTTACTAACAATCAATTTGTGCTATATCTTGTGTGCTTATTAACAAATTTGACTATATTTGAACCATGTTCATGCACATTTTCAAAAATATAGGAATGCAAGTAAGGCATATTGCTCCTACACTCCTTGTTTAATATTAGTTTGTATTTCAGTTTTTTGCATTGTTTTTTAATTTTTGGAATATAAAATGTGAGAAATGATCCACCAATTGCTATTGGTTGACCATTGGCTTAATATCAAAGTTCGACATACAATAATGAGGTTTTCAAGGTGTGAACAATTTAAACAAGTAGCTTTTCATGTAATGGTTCTAGATATTTTTTTTGGAAGGTGAATTTAAGAAAATCATTACATAATATGATGAAACCATGTGATATGGTTAGGCAATTTGAAATGCAAAATGAATTAGGTTTTGGTATATTAAGAAAACCTTGTACTTATTATAAAGTTTCAAAAGGTCTCTTAACACCTTTACCACAATGTGCACAAATATGTTCAAACAATTATTTGCAAATTATATTGCAAACCATCAAATATTTTAGATAACAAACAAATTTAATTACGAATTGCAACAAATATTCTACAAAACTTTAGAAAAAAACATTGTTTAAAGAAGTGCAAAAACTTAGCAATTGATGACTTGCAATAGTTATTGACAACTATAGATGAATTGATAAGTAAGAAAAGGACCAAGAAATCCAAGACTTGCATATGAGTTGTAGCAATTGACAAAATCAATAATGCATGAAAAGTGAAAGGAACCATGTCAATTGCCAAAAGCAATATTATTAGGGAGTAAATGAGATAGAAAATACCAATTTGAAATTTTGACTTAAAACCCAAATTAAATGAACTAAATTGAAATGTTGCAAAATAATGTTTTGATTAATTATATAGCGTATTATAGGGTCAATAAATTAGTTTAAAATTGGGTTTAGAACATTTATGCAAGCATGAAGAAGAAAGTTTAAAATTTAAGTATGACATTTAGGGTTTTAAATTTTAGAGTTATAGGGAGGTGGTGGAGTCTTCCGATAACAATAACTTAATTTGGTTTTTTTGAAAGGTTCAAATGCAAGCTTCCATATTTTCTTTCTATGTCAAAGTGGTAGAAGGATTTTTGCATTTAAGATTTCAAAGAACATGCAAGCAGATGTTTTTAATTTCAAAAAATTTAAAAATAAAAATAAAAATAAATATAGGGTATTGAAATTGAATGTCATAAAAAAGTATAAAAATAAAAGGTCGTTAAAATATGTGCATATTAAAAAATTAGATAATATTAGGGTGGGTCCCAAAACCTAATACCTTCAAAAATAGTTGTTTGATGCACATAAGTCACTATTAAGTGCCCCCCCCCCCCCCCCCCCCCAAGCCCTAAAAAAAGCCATCAGTTTTAAAACGTAATGAGATTTAAACCCAAGTCTCTTTGGAAGGAAATGAATGTGTTAATTGCAAGGCCACAAGTCTTATTGTATAATGATAATGGTGAATTTTTAAATTTAAAAATTCAATTATGCAATGGCTAAAAAGTTGAAGCCATTGGCATGTGTAGAATTTAAATAAAAAGATTCTCCTACTTTTCGCACATGAGAGGTTCTTGCCATGTTGCAACCATCTTTCTTATGGTAAAGTCATTCTTTGAAACCAAAGAGGTCATGAGTTTAATTCTTATTACTAAGCACCTACTTTGTAGGCTTTTTATATAGTATATCCTAGTTTAAGAATCAAAATCAAAGGTCCCTTTGTAAGCTCCCCAATCAATTTCAAGTTGACGCTCATATGATACCTTGTTGTTCTTAAGGGGGCAATTATCAATTAAAGTAAGAATGTTGTTTTTCAATATGAAAACTCACCTAAGAACCTACTTAAAATTCAACCCCCAAGGTGATACTTACTTGACACTAGTCTTAAGCAATATTCCTCTTTTCTTAGTGTTTTTGTAAGGTGGGTGGTTCCACTGCATGAAACATATATACAATTTTGTTTTGAAAATGAAATTTAAAAGGAAGGCACAATTTAGTTTGGACCCAAGGTGATTGATTGTTATGGACCCATTATACATTTAGTGTGAACATGTTAGTAAGCACAAGCACCCCAAGTTCCACTAGTGACTTAACATTAAAAAATTGGCCATGTTAAGGTATTAGTTTTGTGGCATTAACCCATAAATGCTTAGAGGTTCCCAAACCTTCTTTAACATTCCCACCTCCTAATTAATGAGGATATTGAAATCTAAGATTGATGCATAAGACAAATAAACCAACCGTTCAATTTGAAGTGAAGATCATTGGTGAATCATGATAAAAATTTGAGGTTGAATGGTTTAGGGGATTTGATAAGATTTAACATTTTAATTAACACCATTTGAGGCTAGGCCAGGTGTTGCTGAAGCCATTTTTGAACATTTCAATGTCAATTCAAAGCTCTAAAGACTTTCCTCATTGTTGTGGCCTACAATAGATTAATAGGGTGAAGTCAAGCAACCATACAAAAGAATAGAACCAAAATCCAACACCATATGACTATAGATTCGTTAATAGCTTGTGACAAGTTGCCATTAAGGTAATGGACTTGAGCACAAACCCAATTTGCCAAGGGGTAGTCTAGAAATTGGTGAGGAAAGAATATAGAATTATCATTATTCCCTAACATATGTATGATGACAATCTTCATAGATGATATAAAATGCACAAGTTACTCTTCATTCACATCATGGAATATTGGTTGCCACCCAGGATCCTTATTTTGTGTATGAGCATGATGCTTGTGCTTGTGCCAAGGGCTTATTCACAATTTCTATAATTGTTTTACACATGGAATACTACACAAATCATTTGCTATGGCTAGAATATATCTAAGATGGTTTTGCCTATGCAAACCATTCATGAACCAAAAGAAGAAAAATGCTCTAAGCATTATGTTCAAGCCTAGGAAGTTGCTAGATTTACAACATAGAATGTTACTTTGGTGTTTTACAAAGTTGGTTCACCATAGCTTAAAATCTTAGTTGACAATGGCATAGACGGATTGTGTTTTTATACTCTTATAATTCAATGTATGATCATACACAATATGATTATAAAGGATGATTAGAGTTTGGATTTGGAACCATGTTTTAAAGAACACACTATTGAGATGGGACATAGACTCAGATTTCAACAATACAAAGTTTTAGGGGTGAACATATTATAAAATAATGTGATACATGGTGTAGTTTGTGATGATTTCATTGAACAATCATGGGCTTGCCAAGGTAATAGTCAAATGTAATGAAATAATATTTCACTACTTTCATGTTCCATTATTTTGCATTATTGGTTGTTTGTTTTTGGATCTCAACTAAATTGTCTATTAAGAATTTGAGTCAATTGTGTGATTTGATGCAAATGCATCGACATGTTACAAGGGAGCTACAAGTTGCTATAGACTTGAAGTTGCCACAAATTTGGTGTGCCATTGGAATCAAGTCCAAAGATTCACACTCTTTTCAATGCTCTTTGGAGCTTAAGAAATATTCATAAGTCTTCCAAGCATATTGAAAAGCGCCATATAGTTTTGGTCCTCAATTATTGAGTCCTTGAGCATGGCAAGAACCATGTGTTGTATAGCTTGAGCTCTCACAATGCTCTTTCATTTTTGTCATTCATTCAATTTCCTTTGCTACTTTTCAACATTGTGGACATATTGTGTAGGACCATTGGCAACTATTTCAACATCCATGATCTCGAGTAATATGCTAGTGTATACTTCCAAGACAACAATAAATGTTTGGCATTTCATGGGGAGGCACCTCATCATTGACATCTACCCAACGAGTGACATCTCACAAAATCAACTAGCATGAGTGAAGGTAAAGCTGAAACTCTTAGAATGTTTCAGCTTGCCCTGCTTGTTACTGTTACATGGGTGCTTGCCATGAAGGGGTGGGCACTCTCCCCCCTCATTGAAGGTTGCAAAGCAGTTTCAGTCACATAATATGTACAGTTCAAATCAACCATTTGGTGGTTGACCTAAGCCATGAAAGGCCCCTAATGAGAGAACCAACAACCAGATCTTCATGTCAACTGAACTCAAATTTGGAGGTAAAGTCTCCAAATATTGCTTTCAAGTGCTTTTGCATCACAAATTCAATTGGTGGATTTCAAGGGAGAGGATAAATCAGCAGCAGACATTTGAGTTCCCAAAAGAAATGACTGAAAATTTACTGTCTATTGATGTTGAGCCAAGGTTTGGCCTCCTGAGGACCAGCTGATATCCAACTGGCCTGTGGGGACGTGGCTGTCACCTAACGTAAACATAAAATGGCAGTTGGATGTCAATGTATGTTTGGATGCCATCCTAAATAGTAACTCAAGTAGTGTTTGACTTCAAAAAGAGTGGCTGGGATTTCCACATTCAAGCATCATTACTTTTTCAACTTTGCAATTGAAGATTGTATTCTCAACAACCTTTTGTTACTTTTCATGCAAACAATGAGTTGAAAATGCACACTGTTGAACATGTGAAACCTTATTGTAATGATATAAAATAAATTGTGTGATTTTAAGAAAAAGATATCTTAAATGTATGTTCTCAGGAACATCTTTATGAGTTTCCATGCAAAATATGGATTTTGGCTAGTTCATTGTATGTATTTGCAACCCATACACCGAAATTCACATTAATGCATCTGACATTTTTGACACAAAATTTTCCTCAAAATTTAGGTTTTGAATTGTCTGAAATGACTACAGAACACCTTTTGTCAGAGATTAATGAATGTATGTCAAATAACTGAAAACATTTATCTAAAACAGAATAATGAGGCCAAGAATCCTAAGTATAATTTGCATTCACGTTCTTTCCACAATGTTTGCTGAAACTCAAATTCACCTCTTCTGTTATCACACAAATCTTAGTTGAAGCTAAAAATAATGAATAATAGAGTTACCAGTAAAGTCACCCTCCGTTTCACCCCCCATCTCCTTTGCTTTTCCCCCTATCGCGTCTTTCAGTGGTGTCTGTAAAGTATGGAAATGTTATCAAATCTGCTCATGAAATGCTAAAATTCAACATTTAATTATACTAGTTGTACAGGTGGACCAGTGAAAATACATGTAGCAGTAGTGCAGGCGCTTAGGAAAAGGAAACACAGGATGAAACTCAGTTTACTACCAAAATTGGTGGAAAAAGTAGTTTGGGTACCAGTTATTTCCCTTTGTAAAATTCTCATTCCCAGTTACACATTTGATGCCCATTATGTCAAAACTGGCCGATCTTGCCTCCTAATCGCCTGACTTGACACATAACTCTAATACATCAAGCCAAACTTCTGTGTAAATACCCATGCGCCTGCCAAGTAAATTCTAAGTTTATACAAAGATAATGTAGTTGATACACAATTGCCAGGAGTGTACAATGTCTTTGTATGCACCTATCTTGTGACGGTGCCATTACGAAAGGAACTAGTTCTATTATCTGACTAAACAAGTAGACGTATGGGGTGCTTATTCATGCTTCTATTTATTAGTGAGGGGAGCACCTGTGGTTTTATGTTTTTTCGGAAGAAGCCATTTGAATGGTCCTTTTAGGAACATGGGGCACTCCCCTACATAGGTGCCTAAATATGCTTCCTTCCCAAAAATAGAAGCATGACAAAGTGGACAATATAATTTAATAGACTAATTAAATTTCACGCCTAGGCTAATCATCATGGCTGGCCAATTGAAAACAATCATTTCTGGGTACTGGCTCTCTTGGAGGATAGTGTACGGTGGGCATATTTACAGGCCCAAATTGAATTCCACACTATTTGACTGCTATGTGTAATCCAAAATATGTTATCAAGGCCATTTTACTGTTGAGAACGGAGATGCTTGTAGAGGGAGGCATTAAACCTTCAACTCAATCATCATAGAAAATGGACAAACTCTTCATTTAGTGTACTACAAATTAAAGGTGGATATTCCAGTGTAAAATGTAACTAAGATGCCCATTTTTGGACATGACACCATCACTTTTCTTGGATAGATTTCTAGAAATGAAGGGTTATACAGTGATCAAGAAGCGCAATCCTCTTGAAAATAACAATGGTGGTGCACTATTCCATGAGTGGGAAGCTCATAATACTTTTTGTTCGTTGATGATGGACTTCATGTTTTTAAAGTTACTTCGTAACTTGGACATGGAGGATCTATAATTGACTGTAACAAGTTGATAACAACTAGCAAGCTGGGCTTGGAGAGAGAGGGACAGTGCTATTTTCAGGAAGTTACAGAATTTTGGCAGGGAACATGTTAATGCAATCAAGTGATCCAAAAGCGGCCCAGACCCCGGAACCAGACGACACTGGAAGCAGCCTTTCATCAGTTAGGAGGAGAGTATCCTGCAGAGTCTGGAGTCTGGACAGCTTTTCATTGAAGTAGTAACAGAGTGGCCTCTGCCATTGGTCAAGGTGTGAACATGATGGTTAGGCAACTTTTCCAAGTGTGAACAGGACCACGATGATAAACCCAATTGTAATTTTAAAAAAAAAATTGTAATTTGATTTCCTGTGACAAAAAAACACTCAAAATTCAATATCTCCCCCACCTTAGGTCTAAAAATTATCGAATTGTCTCTAGGAAATCTCATTGTCAATGGTTTTCTAGAAGTGCCAAAATCTTACCCCAATTAGTTTAGTTTTATTAAATTTTCAATGAAAAAATTATTCAATATTTATCAACTCTTGCACTGTATCAAATGACCTTGTGCACCTGTAATGAATAAGGGCTTTCCAATGGTATCAAGAGTGTGATGAGGGCACCATGGTTTGAGAGTTCTCAATGTGACAAACAGCAGAAACAAATTACCTTCCTTAATAGATAGATAATGGATAGAAATATTGTCAAGTTAAATTGAACTGAAGCCTAGCAAAGAGACCTTTCTAAAAATCCTTGAAGAAAATCCATATGAAGTACTATAAGAACCACCCACTTCCAACTCATATCTGCATGTTTCAGCTAATAATGGGGCGGGTACGAGAGTAGGGAGGGTGGGAGCCATTGTCTCAAAGAGCCACAAAAGAATGTCTGACACAATGAGTGACACATTATTCCCAGTGCGTCTCAATTGTTTTTGTCGGCATCTGTGTAAACACAAGAAACCCATTTAAACTCTTTTTTCAATGCGTGCTAATAATGTCAAGCAACAGCATGGGTCTACTGAAACTCACCATATTTGTCCAGACTCCAGAGGCATAAGTAGCATAGCGATAATAACTTCCCTGTCAAACAGGGTCGTAATTTGAAGGACTCAGAAATGGCATTTTATTCATTCCATCATCGAAAGTCGAAACTTGTTTTCGGCCTTTATTTGTGAAAGGTACCAAACATAATTCACCTATTTCTGGGAATCTGGAGAGGCTTTGTTTTTCGCAATTCTGATCAATGTTTATTCTTAGGGGTTTTTGTCTGTGAGTAAAGTGGCGATCATCCATAGGAAGATGGAGGAAACGTGGTGATCGTTCCAAGGAAGATTTAGCCATATCTGGCTATACATCAGAAAGAAAGTACTAATCTTTGAATCATATTTTTAGTTACACACTGAAAAAAATCTACAAAAAAGACGAAGATTTTAACCCTTTTTTTTGTTTCCTCCCTCATTTCTGGTTATTGAAACCTCCAAAAATCACTTCTTGTGTCTTTTTTCCAATTCCGTGATATTTTGCCAGTAATTAAAAGGCTGATTGTGATGTCCAGGGTATTAAGGTCATAAGTCAAAACTTATAACATAGATTGGAGGCAACGTTTGTGATGTGTGGGGAGTGGCCATCATCAACAAGAAGGTTTAGCCAAATCTGGCCATTAAAAAATATGGAAGTCGAAGAAATTAAGCATCCTTCTTGGCTACTTATTGAAACCTGCTGTGAAATCTAATAATTCTTTAATGAAAATTTTAATTTTCTCGAAATTTGCCTATTAGAAAGCCCCAAAAACACTGGTTGTAGGGGATGGCTTATGTTTTGGTAAAAACCTCTGAAGAAATTCTTAGTGTAGTTAGGAGCACTTACAATGTGTAAGATCCTCAGGGGTATTTTGGAAAACAAAAGGAGCAGGCGTTTCATTTTCTGAAATGTCTTGTGTCATTTTAAACTGTTTTTTTCTGTGATACCTAACAGGTATCCTGCAGGTACCTGACGGGTATTACAGCAAAAAACTCAAGGGAGATCTGTCAAAATTTACTGGAAGCAATGCCCTTAGGCCGAGGCATTTCCAGGGCTTATTATTTCAGGAGCGATCCGGCCCTCAGGCGATTGGAGAAATGCAACAGTGTATTTGGAGGGAACCAGGTGGGAATTTACCTGGAGCTGGAGATTTCACTTAAGAGCACAGGCAGATCTGCGTAAGGCAACGTGAGCTACTGATATCCTTCGTTGCGTTGAAGGGGAAGATACTGCTGTTCTGCCCTGCGAATCGAGGTGTAGGGCCGAGGGCACGGACAGCTATGCCTTCCCCTATACGTAGCTCTTGGGATTGTTATGTCTAAAAGCTGTAAAGGGCAACATGAGGTGCTAACTGCTCATCTCGCATTGAATGGACAATGAACCTTTTTTGATTATGACCATATTGAAACTGTTCAGAGACACCTGGCCAAAGATGCCCCGAAACATGGGTGTGTCAGACCTTTTGTCAGTTAATCTTTAATGGAATTCTTCAACTCTCAGTGAAGAAGAGGCCGGGAAGACTTCACCATTCCTTTGTGGGAATTTGCAGGACCTCACTAGATTTTGCTCGAGCAAATTGGGGATACATATAGAATTCAATGCTTCAACAGCACCTCATCTAAGCTGATCTAGGCGTAAATTTTGAATACTCCATATCAAAACAGCGACAAGCTAGGGCAGCAGACCCTCTTCTTGTTTTGTTTCTTTTCCAATAGGTTGGTAGGTCCTGGTATAGTGACGAGCTAGGGCAGCAGTCTCCCCTAAAGTTTCTTCGTTTCCCCCCAGGTTGCTAGGTCCTGGTGGGGTGCAGAAGATATTTTGATACTCCAGGGATCAAGAGAGTGATCAGCTAGGGCAGCAGACCCCCGCCCTCATTCTGTTTGTCCTTTATTAGGCGCTGGTAGGCGGCAGATGCGATTTTGATACTCCAGAGATCAAGAGAGTGATGAGCTAGGGCAGGAGACCCCTCCTTATTTTTTCCCCTTTTCCAGTAGGTTGGTAGGCCTTGATATCCGGAGCAGGGTATTTCTCTCAAATTTGTGACGTAGCTGAACTGGTGATGATCCATAATATATAGTTTAGCCAAGTTTTGCTATAAACAGGATACGAAAGTATAAAAGTTTAGGATTCCTTCACATTTCTGGCTACGTGCTAGAAACCAATAGAGAAATCTTGCAATATCTTTTTTTTAAATGTTAAAAATTGGCAACAAGAAAAGCAAAAGAACCCTTATTTTTAGCCATTTTGAAAGTTGTCTTAAACATCTCTCTAAATTTAGCGAGAAAAAAAACGCTGCTCAGGAAGCAGAACAGAATTTGATACTCCAGAGATCAAGAAAGTTATAAGCCAGGGCAGCAGAACCCGTCTTTTCCTGGTCCCTTTTCCACTAGGTTGGTAGCAGAAGAGATTTTGATACTCCAGAGATAAAGAGAGTAATCAGCTAGGGCAGCAAACCCCTCTCTTTTTTGGCCCCCTTTTCCACTAGAGCTGGTTTGCTAGGGCCTGATATGAGGCAGCTCATGTACTCTGTCTCCCTGCTACACCCTCACTTATTTCCTTGGCAGGAGCTAACTGAACAATGTACTAGACTGCTTGATGAGCTTTGTCTGAAAAAGTGGAATAATCATATGCAGAAAGACACAGGCAACTGTTTTCGAGTCAAACGTACTTATTTACAAACGAAGGGTAGACACTGGACACGGGTACAGACAGCGAGCAACTCATGACGACAAATCTGCAGCCCCGGGGTCTAGAAGTCAAGCAGGCCTAGTTTGTACCGGTGTTGGGCGGTTCTCACTTTTGTGAGGACCGCCGGATCCGGTCAAAGGAACAAAGTTTACTTGAACTGACTCAGATCTTTAGAATTTTTTTTTCATCTTAGAGAACGAGACTGGGTTTCAGTTTTTTAAATATATAAATTTATTCGATTCTCATAGAAATGGTTTTTAGAAATGTGTTTAAATCATTAGTTTTCAAATGGCGGTTCTCTATGGTCAAATATCAAAATGTTTTTAGTTTTTTTACAGTATTATTTTCCAATTTTTAAAATGATTATTAATTTGACTATAAAATTCAAGGATGAAACTCAATTGAAGGAAATCATAGATGGACATTAAAAATTGATAAAAAATACAACTATCCCACACATGTCACAAGCCTTTCACATGTATAATTTCACCCCTTTCAAAAAATCCTTTGAACTTTTCTAATTCTTTCTCTAATTTCATATCCATTTCAATTAACTTCACTCAATTAGAGGGTCTTTGATAATCAACTCTATGAGAATTAAGCCAAATTATACTAACAAAAATCAAAATTTCTTGGTTATCACAATGTAATTGACATCTCCTAAGATTATCAAGAATTCCAACTAATGAAAAAATACGTTCTATTTGTAACTTTGGAATGCCAAGAATCTATTTGCAAGGAACCCAACTGTAAAATCATAATGATTCATGTTTTTCCCACCGTTCAACAGTGGAGATACTATCCACATGATAATGCTTGAAAGATAAAAGTTCCTTGTTGACAAGTTCCCTCATTGGTTCATTATAACTAATAGTCATTTCAAATATGTTCAAGTTGTTGTTAGCATCAATGTTTGGATTTGTAATATCAAATTCTACAACAAGATGCAAATGCTGATGACATTGCAAAAAATTGGAAATAAGGACTTCATGTCATAATTCTTGAATAATAAAAATACCTTGCTCTTGACCAATTAAGGATGAAATTAACTTAAGATTTTTGAACCTTGGATCGAACATTAAAAATAACATATTATGTGTTCTTCTTTCTTCATTTTTAAAAAAATATTCAAAAATGAATTCAAAACAACATACATTTCCTTTCATATATTGGAAGTCAACAAGGTTAATTCATTAACCATTCCAAAATCTTCATCCATTATGTTAATATCAAAACTAAGGGGATTTTGTAATCCTTCCAAATTTAGTTTTGTGTTCATAATTATTATAGAATGTAAAGCATCATTCAAGAACAATGTTCATGGGATTGATTCAACACACATATAGTAACTATAGGGGAAAGAACATCAACAATTATTTGTGTAACATGCCAAGTAAGAAGAGGTGGGACATAAACACTTGTCCTTACAATGTTAGTTTGCCTATTGTAATAATGGACAATTGCCTCAGGATATTGCAAGGATTCTTGAAACAATATAACTTTGCTTATAAACTTGAGATTAACATTCATCATTTTAACACTTTAGTAAGAAAAGAAAATGCAAAAATTCAATAAAACAAAGAATTCAAAAGATAATTTGAAAAGCTACTACCTTGTTTTACTATAGTGTTCAATTTCCTTGGACAAATACTAGAAGCAATGGGTGTAAGCTATATATTTTGACATACTTGTTACCTTGTTTTCTACTTGAAAACACAAAAAAAATAGTTTTTCAAACTTCTAACCTTCTTCTAGCATTTCAAAACAAATGATCTTTTTTTCATGAGCATCTCTAACCTCCCTTTAGTTTTTAAAAGAAATTTGTGTCATATCATTTAGACTTGAAAAAGTAACTCAAAAATATCCCCCATTGTTTAGGGGTTGGGGATGATTTAATTATGAAAACAAAAAAAAAATATTAGAATGTTCACCACATCAATATTGAGGTGCTTGAAGAAAAAACCAAATAATCATAAAAACATTTCACCTACTTTCAATTTTGAACTTTATTTTTCAAATTTCCACAAATTTTAGGTCCAATTCAAGTACTTGCAAATAGTTTTAAAAAACACGATTATTACAATTTAGCTTTTAAAGTTCATGCAAACAATAGTTCAGAAATAATGTACCCAAAAAATAATTTTTATCCCCATAAAATCATTGACTTGTTAGTCCTTTTCTTTAGGAACCCTAATATTTTGTTGCCTACATTACTTTTGTGTATACTTTACCATGCTTTCACCCCAATACAAGCTTTGTTCCATTCAAGTTTGTTTTTTTTAGATTTCTTTGGCCATGTTATACATTTTTGTAAATTTAATTAGGTAGAAGTAATGGACATTTCCTTCAAATTTTTGCATATTTTATTTTTTGTTGTGACATATTGATAGGCCTTTGAAAAAGCATGGACAAAGCAATAACCTTGAAAACTTTCTTTAAAGCCTAAAATTTCACAACAAACAATTATATACTTAATGGCATTAATAATGGCATTCAAATTAAAACCTTCATCTTTAACATTGGCAATTATTTTCTTCCTTAGACAATATCAATTCAATAGCTTAATCAAACTTTTTGTTAATGCTTGTCATGTAATCTTTGATGCTTCAAATAGTCCAATAGTTATTTGTTTTGGATTTTAGTCCCTTCTTAAAAAATAAATAACAAGAGAAAAAACATCATGGGTTCCATGAAACATCCATAGATAAGTAAAGATATAATTCTCCAATAAGGGTAAGTCACATTTTTGTTTGCATTTTTCCACCAATTTAGGCAAAGTTTTTCAAGAAAATTTCTTTTTGGATGGAAATAACAATCTTGGACATAAATGCATTGCAAAATTTTTTAAACACATTCTCAACAATCTTCATTGTTCGAAGATGGTTTTTAATAATTAATAATTTAACCCCACTAATTTTTTTTTTGTTGAGGTTCATTTTTCTTGAAAGGGATTGTGGACCCATGAAAACTTGGAATTGAAGTTGTTGAAATGTTAAGTCTCTTTATAGTTGTTTCTTTTGTGATTAATGCTTTACCAAAATTGTTTGGTTTTTCTTCAAACTTCTTTGGAAGCACACCATGATCAACATCCACATTTTTTTTTAATGATGTTATTCCATTATTTTAAAAGTATGAAATAATTCCTTTCCTTAATTTTGATTTGAAATTTGTAATTATTATTTGTTTATGATAACATAGTACATGGCATCTCATTAATTGAAAAGCTTTGTTGTCAACTTTTGCACCGTTTTTAATGTAATAAAAAGATCAACATAATGAGTTCCACATATAGGCCCACCATATATTTCTTTGTTTACACAAATGTGCCATGATTTCTTTTGTTTTTTCATTTTCAACTTATGAAATTCCATTGGTTTTTGTTTCAAGATTTGAAATATTTTCAAATCTTTCTTCAAATGGTTCATTGTTCATTTCAACTTCATTCATGAAAATATCCAATGACCTATTTTCATTCCCAAATGACTATTGCATTTTTTTCCAACAATCACAATAGTTTTGCTCATATTAGTGGGAAAAAAACTAAGCAATACAAAAAAAAGAGCAATGAAAAAACATTTGCAAGGATAAAAAAATATTTCCAAAGAAAAAAATGCTCAACTCCTTTAAAATAAGGAGACGTCACCTAGTAAACTTGCAAAAACATAACAAACAAAATTTAAAACATGTAAAAGCATAAAATAATGATGAAATAAAAATTACAAAACAAAAAGAGGAAAAATATCCAAAAAAATAGTCCTATTCTACATATATAAAAAAAAAAACAAGAAAGAAAAAAAATGTAGTAAAAAAATAGTGAAAATTTACAAACAATTACAAAAGAATTTTTTAAAAAGTTAAAAAATTGTTACCAATTTTTTTTAAAAAAACGTTTCAAAAGGAAAAATAAATAAATTACAAACTAATTTTTTTAAAAACAAACAACACTTCAAAAAAAACCTAACTTGAGCTGCAATTGGCTTCCTTGCTCCTTGCTTTAGAGCCTATGCAAGTAAATAAGGGGGTAGTACCATACAAAAGGAGGTGATGAGTCAAGAGTAATAGGTTCAATGGGTATTTGAATAGGTGACATGTAAACGACCATGCGACAAAAGCAGGTAATGCAAATAGGGATGGATGACAAGTGATGCAAATAGACAATGAGGAAGCAAGCAAATAGGCAAGTGAGTAGATAAATAGGTGATGAACAAATAGAGAAATGAGCAGGCAAGTAGGCAATGAATGGGCAAGCTATGAGGAAAGAGGCGATTGGAGGAGGTGACGAACAAGAAGCAATCTTTGAGGAACAAGGAAAATGGAAAAAAAAGAAGACATTGTTAAGTAAGAACTTTTTTAAAAATATAACAAAAAATTAAAAAACACAATGCACAAGTAGTTTTTTTTTAACTTTTTTAGTTTAAAAATATGGAAGACTCTCATTCATACACAAAATCATACAAAACACAAAGTGGTTCCAAGCTTGAGCTTGAACCCCTTTATTTATGTTGAAAAAGAGAGAAGCTATTGAAAGTTGAAACCCTAGGCACTTTAAACTCTAATTTCTAGAAAACTTCTAGAAGGTTTGTGTAGGAAACTCATTGGATACCATGTGCCCTTGCAAAAGGATTAAAAGAAAAAGTCACTTGACATATATTTTAAATTTTTTAAAAATTGTATACAAAGGTGAGAACTGGGATTGGGTTTAAACCGAATACCCTACCTGAGTATCAAGTTTTTTTAACAAAGAGAATCTAGTTGATTCTCACGATGCCCAGTTTTCAGCTTAGTGAAAACTGAAAAACTCAATTTTCAGTCCTTCTGTGAGAAAAAGTAATAACTGACAAGATTTAGGGTGAGAACCAACCAAAAAATAGAGGCAATTCTCACCCGATTCCTAAAAACTGCCCAACACTGGTTTGCACACTGTACAGACTTGCCGGCTATTCCCTGTTGCTCTTTCTAAAGTCTAAACAATCTGTAGTTTTACTAGTCATTAACTTACATTCAATACAAGAAGTCTAGCTGATCTATTGTTGTTATTCACAGTTGCATTAGTATTTCATAGGGCAATATTTCTTTACTTTCATTCTCAGGGTCTTATTAATTTTAAGAGTAGTTCTATCAGTACAACAGAGTGTGGTTGTTCTCACACAAACAATCACCTGGCTCTCATGACACACACACACACGTGTGTGGTAAACTTTGTGGTTTCATCCATTACAATGTACAATATGTGATGTCTATGGTGGCATATGTAATTAACTATTTAAATGACAATTTGATTGCTTCCCAGTCTGTTTGTTTGGACTTGATCATTGTCCCAGGAAGCTGACAGTGGTTCCTGTGAAGTTTTGATAGATTCATAAATCACTCAAAATTCACAAGGATGTAGTATTATTTTTGTGGACAAAATGCTTATTGGAGCCAAAGAGGTGCGCCATCCTGGGTTCAAGTTTTAAAAGTTGTACCACATAAAATCGACTGTGTCTAGTTAAGACTCCAAGCCCTGGCACGTGGACTATCGCGGAAACCACATTACAAGTGAGACTTGGGAGCACCTGCAAGCAAGGAGGACACCATATTCCACAAGATAGTCCTAGGCATGGGCAGCAAGAAATTGGCAGTTAGCTGATCAAACTTGCACCTGCACAATGTGGCGTTGATTCCAATTGAAGAAGATTATAAGCTAGGACTACAAATCTACAAGACAGGAAGCTATATATAATCCTGAATCAGCTGGGCCTGTAGTCATGAGTCATGGGTCAAAAGATTACACAGTTCAGAAAGAGTTCATGGCTGCCTGCAGAAATTTGCAACTGTCTGACTGTATTATTATGTCTGACTGACTACACTGGTGCGTGCTCATGTGGCCGCACAAACAAAGAATGAATTTTCTTCCCTACTTACATATGCTAATTTGATACAACACTACTGTAAGGTGCTGATCGATGTCTAGTATAGATCCTTTGCTAGCTCTAAACTTTGGGACCCTTTTGGGCCAATGAATTTTGATTACAAAGCTGTGATCCTAGCTAGGGGTGTAGAGTCCTGTGCAGCGGCGGGGAATGAAGAACTAACTCAAGCCAATTAGGCAGAGGTCGGAGAAAATCGGTCGATAGAACAGGCAAACACCACAGCGCCCTCCATGGTTGCAGCACTGGGCTAATTTCATAAGTTGTGAATCATTGCTGCTGCTCTCCTGACATAATCTCATTGCGCGTGGCACAGTTTGTGATGATGATCTCAGTGCCTTATTTTCGTCAAAAATGGCCTTCGCGCCAGCCCTTCGCTTGATGAACGCGGTACACATTTTTGGTACGCACCATGAGCTAGATTAACCATGCTCAGCGGCTTGTGACGTTTTCTCCCTGCCGAGTCCGATTCAAGCGTATGGGGAAAACTCACATACCTAGCTAGATGCAATGTTTTGGAATGATACAGCATAAGAAGCTGAAGTTGATGTAGGCTTGATATCGGCTTGCAGTGCTTCTTAATGTGCTGCACATGACCGCAAAATTTGAGACACCAAAGCTGATCGATCAGGAATAGATCGGACCACAGATTGCCAACACCCTGGCCGCGTCTCAAGGTTGCCTAGTACAGATCAGTACTATGAGAATACTGCACCTAGCTACTGAGAGCCAGTTGGGTCATCACCACTATCCCCTTGTTGCAGATGAGGCCCTGAGCCCTGCATCGACCTTTGTTGTTGATCAGGATTCTGCTGCAAGTTAGGATTATATGCAAGTGCTGCCAACATCCCCAAATTCTGTCCTTGATCCGTGCCTCCACCCAGGCCGAAACCAGCGGGTGTATGAGCACGTAGTTGCCGCATCTGATCTGGTTGCTGCAGTAACTGCATAGAACCTGCATGCGCAGCTAGTGACATGTGATGACCTTGCATAAGGCTGCCCTGCAATTCTAACCCCATCTCACCTTGTACATTACTCCGAGGCATGAGTGCCATCATGGATGCAGATGGCATAATATTACCTCCTCCTGGACCCCCTAGTGCGCCTAGCTGTAAGCCTGGTGTTCCTCCCGGTGCAACCATGCGATATTGGCCTGCGGTTGAAGGGAATGGCCAAATGTGTTGCTCAGATGGGCCTGCCTGCATCACCCCAGATGTCGATGAGCTCGCGCTCACTGGTAGCATCCAAACCGTGCCAGGCATGCCACCACTCATACCACTAGGTACTCCTGATACAGCGGAAGCTGCTAAAGCCCACATTGCTGCTGGCTGCATCTGCATGCTGGACGACCCACCAGCTGCTCCAGCACCAGCTTGTTGCAGAGATAATTGTCTGGTTGGTGATGTCTGCAGTGCCATTGTAGGCTCTATTTCTTCCTTGAGACGAGTTAGTGGACCCGGTCGAGGTCTCTTCCTCGATGTGTCGACGCTACCCTTCCCAGTTTCCGAAGAACGTGACCCCAACAAACCTTCTTGAGCCTGAAAGCCTCCCATCATTTCAAGGGCACCCATGCTAACCCCCATAACTGCTGATCTCGATACGTCCGTCCCTCTTTCCTCCGCCGCACTTGACATGCCCCATTCAGTATCTCTAGCCCGCATTTGCTCTTGCATGCGCGCGCTAGCCATCTCTAACTCGGAGGACGCCCTGGAAGTTCCAGATGCGAAGCCTAAGCTTCCAGCTTGCAATGGAACTCTACCTGCTGCTGCTGTCGGCTGCATGCTCGCTGAGCTCCGTACTGGTCCAACTACCGTAGAGTAAAGAGCTGGAACCGTGCCTGTTCCTGTTGCGGCAATGATTGCAGCCTCAGCATGCTGCAGCAACCACTGGATAGTCTCTCCGTCTGACTTATGCCCCAACTCACGAGTGAGCTGAAAAATGCGCGCTGCACAAGTAGCTGGCATCCGTATGCGTCGACCCCGTCCGTCAACCTTAGTATGGCGATCCTTCGTTGATCCTGGACGCTTGGGAGCTTGTTTTTTCGCTGTAATGGGTTCTGCAGATGTCCCAGCTGCTGCGGCGCTTGATTCCTGCTGTTGTCCGCGAGCTAACGACATGCCACTCGTGTGGACCATTGAAGCCCGACTAGATTGTCCTTCGACGCCCGCGTACTCTCGTCCCAAGCCAGCTGCCATAGCCAAAGATGTCATATCCACCTGCGATGACCCTGCTCTTCCCATACCCTGACCACCCATTGCTGCCATAGCTTGTGCCAAGGACCCTGCATCATGCTGTTGTTGTTGTTGTTGCTGCTGCTGCTGCTGCTCTAAACGTGACGAAGAACCTGCATAACTTGTTAAACCCCTCGACTCCGCTTGCTGATACTGTTGAATCAGTTGTGGTGGCAACCCGTGTCTGAGCTTCCCCCACCTTGACCCGTGTCTCGCTGGGACTCTGATTTAGATTTACCATGCCCTCCTGACTCCATGTAACTGCAATAGAACTAGGCGAACTTTCTCAAGCAGCTGGGCTCACTGCTAGCAGCCCACATCCACATATAGATCGCGCACGTGATGAACGCTCTTTCTACTTGCAAGCACAATCTGGTACTAGTGCTGATCTGCTTTCGACTTTCTCTATCTAAAGCATCCTATATAACTTTCCGGGCATTCATTGCCGGCCCGAGCCCTGGTATTCGTGCTTGATACTCGTCTACAACACGTCTAATTACGTCCCTGCAACTCACGGTGTCCTCTCCATCTTCCTAGATTCAGGTTAGTCATGATTTATGCAGCTGCACAAGACGCGCTCATCCTCCTGCCCAATCATTCTGCCACGGAGCTCGCGACTTCCCAGATGTTAATCCCGCTGTTGCCCGTGTCGACTTCACGAAACTCCACACATGACTGAAATTGGAAACACTTAGTCGGGGACTCGGGGTCCCGGAGAGTTGGGAGCCCATCCAGCATGGTGGCCACCCCTACCTAAGGAGTACCATCGATCTTGAACGACACGATCCGGCAAATTGCAGTCACTTACAGTACTGATGACATGATCAAGTTCGAGAATGTCCTGATGATGACTAGTTAGCAGGGGTTGCACCATCTCGAGTAGACTTCTAATCAGAGACTCTGGCACTGCCTCTGTTCCATGCTTTTCTAATGCTGAATTACCATCAACAAAATTTGTCACGACCTGCGATACTGCTGCAGCAGAACAACAAACGTTATAGCTCCAGCTGCTTCACAACCCTTGAAAACCTAACTTTCTAGATAGGAAGTAGACCCTGACGTGCTCCATCTTTCTAGACCAGAGCGAAAGCGCGCAAAATTGACCAAGTAATTATGAGCTAAAAGTTACAAAACATTGCCTGCAATACCTCCGACTCGCGGAAGAGTGTTCTAGATTCTTTTCCTTCTTGGTTCTATCTCATTGACAGCAGTTGAAGACTGAGCAATGGGACCCGGGAATTCTACATGGAACGTCGGAAACAGTACCTCGGGCGAAAAGGACAGAGTCCACAGACTGAAGATACCTGGGGAGAGGATAGAGCGAGGAACCTCGCTTTAAATCTTTCCTGAGTTGGATGTTTCAAAGTGTTCTGCAAAACGCACAGACAGACATACGTTTCTTCTCCGGGAAAAACTTAGATATATACTTGATGCTCTCTGTTCTGCCTGATGTGCACAACCACAAGTCCCGAGAGATGAACAAATGATGTGCTGCAGCCGTCAGGTTAACAGCTCATGATGGACAACTGCAAATTTTGGCATACTAGGGTTTGTACCGCTCTGTGACGTTCACACCGCATGTCACCTCTGGGATCTGCAGATTGAAAACATTTATCCAGTGAGTGCAAAGCGCCTAAGTACTCAGCAACCGATGCATCAATACTTACACTCATGGAGGTTCTGGATCCGTGCGCAAAATTCGGAAACCTTGTCGGATTGACAAAACCGATCCACGCCATGGATGCGCATAGCAGCGTGCAGCTGTCCAAATGTTTTGACTTGCAGAGTGATACTCGTGGCCCAGGGATCGAGGTGCAGCAGCAGCGTCATTGATGAGGCACGCCTACATTGGCTCACACCATTACAAAGCTTTTCCAATTTAGACTCCTGCTTGTCGGGATAAGCTCAAGTGCCAAAAACTAGAGACGCGAAGCTGCCGCCGAGTAATTCGACCAAGCTCTACAAAACCCTAGCTAGCTAGTACCATTACTAGGGTGCTCTATGTTCCGAACAAAAACGACGTATCTAGAGAGCTAGTATCAGTATGATCGATCGTTGCTACACAGACTCCTGCTGGCATCCATCCTTGAGGCCGGGATGATCATCAGTGAATGAGCAGGTGTGTCAGAACTCGATCATGGAAGTCCTCGAGGCTCCTTACGGATCGAATAAAATATATGTGCAAAAAGAAGTGTTCTTACCAAAAAACGTGGACGCCGCTCAGCTCCTCGGCACTGGTCGATAATGTTTTCCGGACGGCAAACGACTGGAATGGCGGAGGAACTTTGCTTTTTTCCGGAAATTGTAACCCCACTTTTCAGAACAGTGATGGAAGCCCCGGTTGAATACCATAGTGACTGCATAAGCACATCATTATTTGATAACCGCCTCCGCACCCCTCCCCATGCGACCATCCGCTCCAGGAAAAGCGTACAATTGAAAACTAGAGATCTATGTAAGTGTACTTACTTTGATATTAAATGACGCGAATGGGGCTTATCACGGTGAAAATGGAGCTGTGAAATTTCAGTAAGCTATGTATCTTAAGCACCGTCGGTGCCATTGCACCTGCAGCAAGCTACTATACAACTTCGAATCTATCTCTCCAGCGCTAGTAACTTTAGTTTATATTACAGAACTCTTCTGGACAGCGCTGAGCTAATTTCTCAACCTGAACTGCAATACTCACGGAAGTGTAATTCATTCAAACTTGGCATCCAAAAAAAATGAACAAAGAGTATTAGTTAGGCTCTTATAGCTGCAGCTGAGGTCCTGACCCAGATTTCTGCAACTCTCCTTCTAATGATTTTCTTCCAAAAAATGCTAGAAAAAATGCGTTCGTGGTTACTACGGTAATGAGGAGCTACGATAATAATATGGACCAGGCACATTATATTAACCTTTTATTCACCGTTCTACAATAGTGTTTACAGTGTCATCAGTTCTACATGCATTGATCTCAAGCTTTAGAAGACTATATACCAGGTGTAGGAATCTAGATATTAAAAAGCAGGAAAGAACACATGATCATCATAGTAGTAGCTGAAGTGTTTAATGAGTAGTCTACATATGAATTCTCAAACTGGACCCCACATGATATCTCATAATTCCCCCTCTTCTATGATTGCCTCCAATCTATGAGTGAAAATGTGTGATGAAGAGACCAATCAAGCTCATGTGTGTATAAGACGTCTTTTGTAGACGTATAAATTACATTCTAGCTTCCAATGAGAAAAAATATCTCTTAAATTTCATCATCTCAAGTACATGCCATGCAGATGAAAATATTACTTGATCATGTCCAGACTCAGATCCAAAATTCAGGTCAAGCTGGAAATCGAATTATCTAGGAATTTTCTTTTGATAAACTACAGGGAACTTCAATTTCAACGGTTGTAGTGCCCACACTTCACATTATGAAAGCTTTAATTAAAGTTCATGGAATCACGGAACTTCGTCTTCCTTTTCGTCTCCCTCAGCGTCACTTTTTTGTAGTCGAGATACTGAACTAGCAAAGCTACTAGCTAGGACGAACTAAACTTCATTCCAGCTGCAGAACTTTTAACTCCAACACAATCCAAGAAACGTGGGAATTTCCAACTTACGCAAACACAAACTAGACTTCTATTTTCCAGCTTGGGGCACAACTCCATTATTACAATTGCGCAGGGGGGAACCTCGCAGAAGAATAACCTGCGTCCTATATCCTAAGCTGGGAAACTGCATCATCGTAAAGATCTTTATTATGTAAATTGGGTCATAAGAATTTAATATTTAATACAAAGAAATAATTTGGAAATTTTTCTCCTGTCAATCCCAAAAAAACTTTCGTCACCTAAAATTAGTTAACAGCATTTAGATTAAAATGTCACAAAACTTTCCATCTAGCTGAAGTTCGTTGGAATTATTGTTGAATTGAGGGGGTTGAGGTAAACCCTAGGGCCTAACCCCAACTTCACCATGTGCCTGTATCCAAAGAACAGTGATCAACAAAATCAGATTTCAGAAGCTTCCCACTCTATATATATATAAATTGGATGCCTAAATTTCACTCACATGTGACCTTGTTTATTGCATCATCACTACTTTAGGAAGTAGCCGCACTGGCCGAATGCCAATGATGGAATTATTGAATTTAGGATTGGGATGTAGTAATTTAAGCAGCTTCTCGTAGGGCACAAGTTAAAATAATTTAATTAGATCTGCAGACTCAAAAAATATCCATCAACCAAATGAGATTATATCTCAAAAAGGCTGCTCCATCCACACTGCACAGTATCACAAGCGTGCAAACTAGCAATGCCATTCATCTTGGAGAATTCAGTCACTTGTATTGTATCCTTAAATCGTAGAAAAACCGGTAGCCTTAGACCATTCCCAGCTAATCAGTACCATTAACACCGCTCAAAGTTTGTGGGGGTATCATCTAGATTGATGATTTGAAATTCGATTTTGCAACAGTAATACGTCTTTGTCTAGATTAAATCCCACAAGCTGCAAAACAAAACAGTTGAAATGCAACTACTACTGTATTTACATATAAGCCACCCAAGTTATACAACCACTACTAGAAACAACTTGATGTTACAAATCATAATTGTATATTCTACAGTTAATGACATTCCATGGTGTGAATTAGTTTACACCAAAAAAAAAACTAGATGCATTGACATTGCAGATGGTCTGAAAGATGGAACCAGCCAGCTAAGTGATAATTTAGTGATATATAAGTGAGGTTGCATGATTAAGCACCCAATATTGCACCACGTCCGTCGCCAGTGAGGTTGTTAATTAGACATCATAGTGACTAAACCCTTCGGTGGACGCTACTCAAGGCGAGGACAGAAAAAACCATGAGGCGCTTCAAACAAGCACAGGGGGAGCAGAAGAAACTTGGACTCCGCAGGGACTGAACTTTTTTTTGGTGTGGACTTGAAGCTTCGTTCGTGCAGCCCAGCTGGTCAGGATCAACAGGTTAACCTGGATCTTCAACCATCGCGGATTAAAGCTCTTTACAGAAAAATTCCTTATGATTTTATCAATGAGCGAGCCATTGAAGGTGCGTATATATAAATGCCAAAGCGGTATAATATTCACACCATTTTGGATCAGTATTCAGGAGCTGCTTCTAACACTTCTAGCCTCAATATAAGCATTTTCCTTATTTGAGGTCATTTTAGCACATATATCATTTACTTGTAATGAATGGGATTCAATCGCTGTTGGCCCAGATTACAACTTAATTAATAGCAGCAAAATAGAACCTGGGTAGATTTGGATCATGCTTCATCAAGAAAATCAAAATGACCTGACAATAGTTTGAGTGCCATGGTTGATTTCTCAAGGTTCTCGAGTATTGTATTTGTCTCCCTCTCTACTTTCTTCCCAGCACCAAGTTCTATTGTTTAAAGGCAAGGATTACACATTCACTTCCAGGGTCTACAACACCTTAATGCTACAAGTAGCTTGGACATTATAAATAAAAATAGGCAATCTTCAACAGACCTATGTAAAATACCTAGCAAATTTGGTATAATTGAAGTAAATAGCGGGGGATCATGTGGGCCTTTTGTAGTGTACGCCTTTAATTTTAATCACTTGTTCTTTTATAGTACATTCCACTTTTTCATACAATTTTTTTACCCAGACTTATACCCCTATATTGTAAAGTAGTTAGATTCAGAACTAAAACAAGCATTCTTAAACCAAAGATTCCAATTTAATGGACACTTGGACCAAACCAAGTTAGAATTGGAACCCTCCTAGAGTAATGCCTATGTTTATAAAATTACCAAGTTATGCATTTAACATCAAGCTAGTGATTTAATAACCTTTAAATTATATCATTCTTAAACCTTTTGAAAGGACTATTTAGATTTAAACTATATATATCAAATTCAATTAGTGGATGGTTACATGAATAGGGTCTAATATTTTGTCCATGTGCCATATGGCTCATATTACAACTTGCCATGGCTTTTGTAGGAGAGTTCATGCATGAAATTTCAAATGCATTATTGGGCATAAGCTTGGTAAATATGTCAAAGACACTTGTTATTTTTTTGGAAAGTATTTATAAAATATATTTTAACATATTGAATTCATGAATAATATTTTAAATCAATAATCAACATAAAAAAGTTCTTTGATTTCATTGCATAATATTGAAGAATCACATGTTTTAATAAATATTTAGGTACTTTTTTGAAATGAATATATTCAAAAGTACATGTCAAAGTTTTGCAAAATATAGTTACAAGTACATGAAAATAAATGATCAAGTAGAATTATTATATTTTCAAATTGATAAAGGTTTAGTGTGTATGGTAGGTTTAAAACAGAGTAAAAGGAGCCATGACATCCAAGGTCAAAGTCCTTACCGAGGACTACATTTACACATGTCCTACATGGATTGGTCTATTAAATATCATAATTATATTTAAATGAAATTTATGTGGTTGAATATTAATATTTAGACCAAACATGACCCATATTGTAATAAAAAACCATATTTCTTTCCATAAACACCTAGATTATAGTCAAATGTATAATGTTTTTTAAAACCATGATGATAATTTTTTAACTTTTTTTACCATTAAGGATGTTTAGAATCAAAATCAACAACGTTCGTTAAAAGGATTCAATACATGTGCATTTAAACATATAAACACATGTGGCCCTTCTCATAAAATATATTAGATCCCATAATAAATTTGAGAACATTTGATGAAAGTTTGAATAACAAAAAACATGTTCAAATTTTAGAATCTTTAAAAGGACCTCATCAACAAGTGCTTTGTGTATGAGAAATGACTCTAAGAACATAAAAATGACTCCAAAGTCATAGGAATCCAATGTCAAGAACACCAAAACACAATTACAAATTATGGATAAATAATTCATTAAATACAATTTATGGTGATTTTCCAAAATAATGTAAGTGCAATTTTAAGCACTATCAACAACCTCCTTGGCTCCTTTTATTGTGAATGTTCCTAATAGGGTTGTCAAAATGGACATGATATAAGGTCCAAGCATGATAAAAGTATGCCAAAAAGTTAGTCCTAAAAAAATTTAATTTCAAAAACAATTTCTTTTGAACATTAACATTAAAAAATATATTAAAGGCATAAGTATGGTAAAATATGCCAACCAAAGACACTTGCTATTTTTTGGAAAGTATGCATAAAGTATATTTTAATGTGTTGATTCCATGAATATTATTTAAATCAATAATCAACAATTATAAGTTCTTTGACTTCATTGCATAATATTGAAGAAAAAAATGTTTTAATATGCATTTAAGTACATTTTTTTGAAATGCAAGTACAAAAATTACATGTCATAATTCTGCAAAATTGAATTACAAGTATATGAAAATATAACATCAATTAGAATTATTATACTTTCAAGTTGATGAAAACTTAATGTGTACGGATATGAGTTCAATTTTCATTATCTTGTCATACTCTTTCAAAATTTTAATGTAAAAATATCTTGGAAATTTTGAAAAACCAACCAATTTATAACCTTATTTTTTTGGTAGCTAACCAATCGGTAACCAAATCCTGTTAGTCGCTATTTGTGTGGTGACGGAAATTTTTTGGGTCGCCAATCCTATGACTGAAAGTTTTTTGTACCACACCAAGGTTATCACCACGTCCATGCATTTGTCACAATGCAACAAACACATTTGGATGCAGACACACCCTTTTGTCACATCAATATAAAGTCAACCTATCTCAACTTAGGCCAACCTAAGTCAAAGGCACTCTCAAGTTACCTAAGGTAAGCTTATGGGTAACCAAAATTGGATCCATTTCGATTGTCATAAACCCTACAACGATTGAAAAAATGCAATTGCCACACAATTGGTGATAGAATGTTTTCAATCACCAAGCTTATGACAACTAAATTTTTCATTGCCACACAAATTATGACTGAAAGCATTTTGTTGCCAATCATGTGGCGATAAATGTTTTTTTGATCATCACACATCTCTAGATATCGGTTGTCTAATTAATCATGGATTGATCTCCACCATTGATTTGGCAATGAAATTTGGTTTGGCGACAAATTTTGGTCCTATTTGGTAATGAAATGTACACCTACATGCATGTCAATACTCACTTTCTCCTTTGAGGTGTGTGGGTCAACTTGTGTTATTTAACACCAAGCACTTCTAGATACTTTGGAAGGGAGGGATGAAACCTTTATGGGTGTTTGAATTTTAGATTGTCATATTGCATTTGCAATTGGTGTTGAATTTCAATTGTAGCCCTAAAGGTGGAGTTTGATCTTATTGTTAAATACTTTAATTATATTAATCAAGCCTATTGTTTTCAAGTGTATAGTGTATTATTGATGGAGGGAAGGCGAAACATGTGGAGTCCACATTTTTGGCAATGTTATTTCATACTGCAAGGATTGAATGTTCTTTAAGTTATCAATATGATGGCAATGGGCAAACTAGAGTTACAATGTGTTCAAAAGCACATCCACGAGTGAAAGCCTTATTTGCCCAATGTGGTGGACTTGTCCCTCCACAACTAAAATGACATGGAAGTAGCAACCCATATCTTGGATCAATGAAAAAAAGACATGGCCATTGAAACATTGAATCCTTCAACGGAAAGAAAATCTATTCCATGTTTCAAATGAAGGGCTCAAATTCTCACCCCCCCTTACAAATAGCACATAGATTGTAATAGATTAACAAATAACAACATTCGAACCTTTCGATAGGTTTCATTGCTTGAAGGATTGAATTCAACCATAAAACAAGATTTGGACAAGAAGTGGGCAACTTTCTTTTATGAGGTGAACATCCCCTTCAATGTTGTGTGACACCCAACATTCATACAAGCCAAAGTTGTCAAAATCAATATGACACGACCATTTTACATTAGGCATCACATTGGTGTCCATCCTAACACATCTATCATGTCCATTTAAATGGACACAAGAAAATATTTGTTGACACTTAGGCTACCCCCATTACAAATGGTGATTGAAAATGGATTTCAGTTGCCATGCCTACAATGACCAAAAAGTTTTAATTGCCAACCCTGCAATGATCGAAATTTTTTAATCACCCACCCTCATAAAGGGGGTCATGTCATATGTTTTTGGAAAGCTTTTGACAAAGGCTTTCCAAAAAATATGACGTGCGCCCTTTTTTTGTCACCATCGAATAATGGTGGTGTGTTGGATGGGGACCCATTTTGGGTGTGTCGAATGGGGACCCAAGAAATTACTCCCCATGCAACACACCCCCACCATCAGATGGCAAGTCGCAACTGAAATTTTTCGGCTGCCCAAAAGGGCATGGGGGGGGGGATGAATTGTTTTTCAAAAATTATATTACATGGGCCCTTTTTTTTGGCAATGGAAAAATTTCAATCACCTTCCAACATACCCCCATTGTTAGATGGCAACATAAATGTTTTGGTCGTTGAAAGGGGTGAGGGCATGTGCTATCATTTTGGGGAAAAAAGAAGTCATCCCCCAATTTCCCTCTTGGGTGACCAAAGAATTTTGGTCACCATCGGATGGTGTGGCCCAAAGAATTTCAATTGCCATTCGATGGTAAAGGTGCATTACATGGAAACCGAAATTTTTTGATCAGCCAAAAAGGCATGGGTTGAGGGGCATGGCAATAAGAACAAGGAGAGGAAGAGGAAAATGAAGAATAAAAGTGGGGAAAAAAAGGGAAAAAAGCAATGAGAAAAAAAAAATTATATATATATATAGGCAATATTAAGCAAATCGAGAAAAAGAGGAGCAAGAAGAAAAAAGAAGGAAAGGGGGGGGGGGGGGAGGGTAGGAAGAAAAGAAGATGTGAAAACACACAAGACAAAACAAATGAAAAAACAAAACAAAACAAAAAATGGGTTTGGAACTAAAGAAGAATTTTAAAAACAAAAGGGGGGGATGAAAGAAGTATGAATATGGGGGTGAAAATCCATAGAACAAGGAAGAAAAACCCAAATGGTGGGGATGGAAGAAAAAAACAAAAAGAGGGGTGTTCACTAGATGGCAATTGAATTCACTCGCCTTCGTTGAATTTGTTTGGCTCCATTGGATGGCGATTGAAATGGATTCAATTGCCACCGTTGGATGGTGAACAAGATGGATTCTATCACCGCTATTAAATGACAACTAAAACCATTTTGGTATTCATCAGATTTGGTTCCCACAATCTGTTGGTGATCAAAAAGGGGGGAATATGACAAACCGTCCTTTTGCTTGTTTTAGTCGCCCACAAGGATGGGTGATTTAGAAAAATATGGGCACCTTTGACTTGTTTATAAAAAAAACACACCCTTGAATATGTGGTGCCACATCATGTTTATTGAAATTGATGCAATTTGTCTATTGCATCTTCCACTAAAATATAAGGGTGCAAACACAATAAATATAGCACAAGGGGTGTGGATAATGCTTAAAGTTGTAATCATGAAAGTTTTTTACATCACAAGGGGAGCACAATATAATTTGGATTATCATTTTGTTTTTGGAGTAGGCTCCATTATACTATTTAAGTTTTAATGATCAAAATTTGATACAAATGGATGATTTTTGGAAAGTTCTTTTGCATGTTGCTTTCACTCAAAATTTGTTTTTAGACAATCATTATTTGAAAACATTATATTTTCACATCAAAATGAGCACCATTCTTTTCAAAATTGGAGTGAATCTTAATATTAATGATCAAAAGACTACCATGAGTTCAAATTTTTGAAATTCATGTTTACAACACATTTTGGCACTTTTGGTTCAAACATGTTTTTGCCACTAAAAAATCATGAATTTTGAAGATGTGTCTTTCTTGAAATCTATTCCTTTTTATGTGGCAAAGAGCATTGGTGCATAACATACATGATATAAGATCAAGATGTAATAAATTATATTTAACACATTGTTGTAAATGGGTATGAAAAATGAAATAATTTAAATAATTTAAACCAACACCTGAATGCCACATGATGAACACAATATTTGGAATGGGATTCTATCTTGGCACCCTTGGTTCCTTTTATTATGTTTGAACCCATAGGGTTAATGTGCAAGTGTTTGATAAAATTATAAATTTCAATTGGAAGCTTCTGCAAAACATTGATTTTTCTCATAATGATAAAAGATTAAGATCAGCCCAATTTAAGGCCACGTTTTAAGCTTATTTGTATTATAATTATGAAGTTTAATAAGAAATGGGTCAAAGCAAAATAAAATATACAAACATATTACCTTAACAATTTACTTGTTAAATTGATAGAATATAATAATGAAATTTAACATAGAATTCTTACACATTCAATATTTTTACTTGAATTATAAATACAAGCAACATCTTTATTATTATGCATTAATTTTCAAATTTTGCATTGTAAAAATAGGTTGAAAAGTAGGGTTTTCTACATGTAAGCAGTTTTTAAGGTCTACTTTTGTAGTGTAACATTGTTTCACTTGTATGTGTCAAGTATGGAAAAAGTACATTTATAAAAATTCCTTATTTGAAATGCAATGATATTAATATCTCAACTTAATACATATCTATAAACTAAATTTTGTAATGAAAAACACTTTTGAATATGATAAATTGAGTCCATTTCAAAAGTATTTGTTTTCTACTTTTGTTATTATCTTTTTTTTCGAAATTTGTAATCAAAGTATAATAAACTCCATGAAAATGAAAATGATTTCACATTGAAACTTGAGTATATTTTAAATATACTTTTGTGTACTTATGTGAAAAATGGTCTCATTTTAAAACTTGTTTATAGTTTGTCTACCTTTTTAACATATTTTACCATGCTTTCACCCAAATAGATATATATAAATTTTTTGCATCCTTTTAGAATGAACTTGGGATCATTCATGATTGAGGTTCCAAGTGGAAACAAGGTGAAAGCATGAGAAAAGGAGCCACAAAATGTGTGGATAGTCCTTACAAATTATTTTTTGAATTTTTGAAAAACATTATGGGAACACTACATATTAAAAAATTCATTTAATTTTCTAAATAAGTTATTATACAAGCTCAAAATTTCAACTACAAAATTTTCATAAAATTCACCATGTTTCAAAAGTTTTTTTATATGTTTGAAGCTCTCAAGAAAAGCATGCAAATACGTGGGTTTTTTTTGTTTCAAAAGTCTTTTTTCATTATCAAATGTTCACCAAATCATTTCAATTTTTGTGAACTTTAATATATTCCACAAGAAGGGATCCATGTGTTCAAAACATTCAAAAAATACATATACCTTTTAAATTTTGATATTAAACATCCTTAAATTTTGAAATTATAATCATGGTTCAAAGTAAAGTTATAAATTTGATTATAATGTAAGGCCTAATACAAACAAATTGAGTTTTTATCATGTTATATGTCATATTTCGCTTCAAATTTGATATTCATTTTGAAAAATTGTGTGAAAATGCATTGTAAACCAATAGAAAATCGTCATGTGGAAAATGCAATCTTTGGAAAGGACTTCAACCTTGGCACAATTGGCTTTTTTTTTCATGCTTTCATCCAACCCTTAATTTTTAAAAGATTCCAAAATCCAACTTTGGATTTGTTTATGTCAATAAATAAAACATGATGGCTTATTAACTTAGAAAAAATATTTGAAAATAATTTGAATAATATGTTAATGTCTTTTTCAATCCTTTAAATTAAATATATTCATTTTTAAACTAAGTAAATCCACATCAATGGGAGCCACATTCAACTCATTGTTTGTTTTTAGAAAAATATGGAGTTTGTGTTAGAAAGTGATATGGTGTGCAACTATTGAACAAAATCTATGTTCCAATTAATTTTTTGAGTTCAAAAAATTTATTTTATAATTTGTTTTTGCATGAATCCAAATTATGATCCCAAGCTATGTAAAATGTAATAATGATTCAATTTGCATTAATATGTTCGAAATTCCCAAAATGAACTGGATTCATTTTTTAAATGTTTATTTGACTTATTCAATTTAGCACTCATAACCTTAAAAGTAGTTACAAGTGTTAAATTAATCTTCTTTCACCCTAAAATGTTGATAGAGTGATTCATACTTCTATATGTGATTTTTGAGTGTATATCATATCACAATATGTAAGTAACATAAGAAATATTGAATCTTAAGTCAACTTGGAAATTAACAAGTGTGGTATTAAATAGTGGTTACACTTGTAGTGGCTCATTATACTACAAATTTGCCCAGCTACATTTTTTTTAAATAATAATTTTAAAAACGTATAGAATCATGTAATTGATTTCAAAAAAGATGTTAAAGAAAAACATGTTTCCTTTTATGCAAATACATGTTCACTAGGTGAATTTGATAAAAAAAAAAAATCATATCAAAAATATGAAAGCTTGAAATTTTGAACCAAACAATTGCAAGGGAAAGGACTTCATTTTTTCACCATGTTATTTATATTCATTAGGTTCAAAATTTTGAGCTTTAAGCACTAATCACTATGTGTAAGAAATAATCATGTAAAAAAAAAATGTAAAATGGTTATCCATATTAGTTCAATTTTGTGTTTACTACATTTATGATTGTGAACCAAAATAGTGATGCACAATTATGTACACATGTGTAAGTCATCACTATAAGTAGGGCTATCATAATTGACATGACTTGCCCATTTTTATCACCAATCCTATGGTGACCAAATCCATTTTTGGTCACCAATTTTGCAACAATTAGGAAATTTTGGTTGGTTAATCTTGTGGCAACAAAAAGCAACCAAAACATGTCAGTTGCCATTATCCTTTAATAGTCACTAATGACAAAAACCCCTTCATTCTAGATTTTAGTTGTTTAATCAATGGTGGATTGATCTCCACAATTAATTTGGTGACAAATATTTGTTTGTGTTTAATAATGTAAACCAAACTTTACAAATTAAACTCATTTTTTTCTTTGAGGTTTGTGGGCCTTGTGTTGTTTAATATGCAACCATTGCCATATACCTTTGGAGGGAGGGGTGAAACCTTTATGGGTGTGTGATGTTTTAAATTGTCATATTGCATTTGTCATTGGTGTTTAATTTCAATCATAGCCTTAAAGGTGGAGTCCAATCCTATTGTTACATACCTTGATTCTATTAATGAAGCCTATTATTCTTGTGTTTTTTCAATGAGGGAAGCCGGAACACTTGGATCCATGGTATTTAATGTCATAGGACAAGCAGATAAGGTGGAATGCAGGTTTGTAACATTGTCATTTCATATTGCAAGGATAGAATCACAAGAAGAATTCTATTTTTTTTCCACTACCCAAATTCACTAGGTTTTTAATGAAATAGGACAAAATTGATTAATATGCAACTTGTATGGTTTTTGTAAAAAAAGACTAGTTGATTAGGAAATTTTTAGTGAAATGTTTTAAATCATTTTAGATAGTCACATGTTGCATTAGATCATTTTTTATTTTTAAAATTATGACATGGATATATGAGTCCCCAAGTTAATATGACATGATATAATGCACCACACCATCATACAAAAAAAATTTAATTTTGTTAATGGATAATGGAGTCACAAATTACATTTTCTATCATGACATGGTGGGACAAAATTTATGGTAATCATCCATAAGAAGATTGCCACACTTGGTTATACACAAGTAATGTAGTTGGAAACTTCTTTAAATCCTTCAACATTATGGCTACTTACTATATTTTATTGTAAAAATTTGGCATCATATATTTTTAATTTCACAAAAAATGTCTTTCATAATGTTGTTGCCCTCTTAAATTGGTAGAAATTGGCCACAAGAATAAAAATTAATTAAATAGTCAATATAACCATTTAATTATCAAGACCATATTTTTTTAACAAAATTAATCATATAATAATAAAATTATTAATTAAATAATTTAATTTGGTGAAATTTGGGTTTAAATAGTTGGATTACCCTATCCACACCCCCGCTCCCCACCCCCCCCTTCACACACAACCAACATGGCTTATTGATTTTGAGTTTTAATAACTTGGCAATTCTTGTTGGGAAAAATAATAATAATAATACAAATTTAAAAAATAATGAAAACAACAAATTGAATCACAAATTTTAAAGAAAATGGGTTACTCCTAATGAGTAAAAGTTTGAAGGTAATTCTAATAATTCCAACATCAAATTAATTTGAAAAATTTTAACGTTAATCTTTGAGGTCATTATAATTCTTATCCAATTTTTTGAAAACATTATGCCAAAACTTGAGATTTATGACTAGGAAAAATACAACTAGTGACAATTTATAGTCATATATGCCATGTTTTTGTCCCTAGTTGTATTCTTGTAACCATGGACATGACTACATGACTAAAAGTTTTCATGGATAGGATTATGGGACTAAAAATCTTCTTCATGAACACCATATAATTATTTAATAATATACAATTTGAAACATTAAAAACTTATGAATTAAAAGGGAAAAAAACTAAAAGCATATTACAAGCTTGTAGATGATCAAATACATAATTAGTGCACAAATAAATAACTAATACCTTATATCTCTATAACTTTTGCATCAATTATTGAATGTGAATATCTGGATAATGGTTTAAGAAATTTGGGGGATTTTTTATTCATTTTTGAAAAAATTCCCAAAATAATTCTTTTGCCAAAGATTTTGAAAACATTATTTTATTTTATTTTATTTTGATGCCTAGAATATGATTAAAACATTGAAGTTGAAACTCTTACTCAAAGGTTTATTTAAATGAATATATTTTCTAAATTTTTTGGCATTAAATAATGAAATATATGTTTATTAATGATATCTAATGATTTCAAAAGAAATCCACATGCCCCAAAATGGCATTTTTTTCATGAATCTATGTGATGGGTACCAAGGAATAAAAAATTTGATCTTTAGTAATTTTTTTAAAAAATTGGTCATATAAATTGGAATTTTTCAATAGTTTAAATTAAATCGCATTTAATGAACTGAAAATCAAAATAAAAAATAGATTAATATTTATGGTTTACAATAAAATTTGATGAAAGTTATGAATTAAAAGTGTATGTGTATAAATTAATAATTGTGACATCTATAAATTTTTAATATATATTATTTAATATAATATAAATTTTTTATAAAAAATTTAAATGTTGAAAATAATATTATATGTTTCATAGTTAACATATTTTATTTTAAAATATTTTCATAATTACAAATAAATATAACACAACATGTGTACCATTTTTATTGATTTGTTATATTTTTAACATGTGGGGAAATATTATATATATATATATACCTAAAAAAACCATGTTGATTTTAAATATGTTTATTTACAAATCTTTTTATTGGGGAAAATAAAATCTTCAAGGTATCATTGTTATTCAAATGTATGAAATAGTGAAGATTCAAATGCGTTTTCAATCAAATTACTTGATATGTTTGTTAATTTTTTTTATAATGTGTAGATCTTGGAAAATCAAGTGTCATATGTTTTTGGAAAGCTCTCATCAAGAGTTTCAAAAACTTTAGTCACCATCCAAGAAATTGTGAGAATCAAATTAACAAAATTATGCGTCTAAAACATAATTTTTTGTATGAACCCAAACATCAATACTTGCATATAATATGTCAAAAAACTCCTCTAACAATCTAAAAATAGGACATATGAATTATTTCGTCAAATGATAATTAATTGATATACATTTAAGTTATTTTGTGCAATTTGGGACAACAACGTAAATTTGGAAAGTAGAGTGATTTAGTAGGTTGAAAAAAAAGGGAAAAAATATTAAGATTTAAAAAACATATTCATAGCATATTGCATACACTCATGTAGTTTTTTTATATGTTTTTAAGCATTAAGTTTCACTTTTTATCTTTCAAAGTTGTCAATTTTGTGTTTTCTACTTGCATGTCTACTTTTTTAACCTACTTTTGCATGCTTGCACCCACATATTAGTTGAAACCCACCACAATGGTATTGCAAATGCTAAGGAAGCATTCAACCATGTGTTACAAAAAAACACCAATAGCTGACAACCTATACTCAAGTTTTAAAGGACTTTGTTGAAAATTGAAGGTTTTCTTTTTGGAAACCCCCCCAATTGATGACCTCAACTTGCTCCCACATGAATTTCCCAACATTCATGGATATGGACTTTTATATTACAATGTGTTAATCTTATGTGTTTGAAACTTTAAGATATTGGATGAATCATGTTTAAAAAACTAAAGATCCATTGAATGATTGGAATTTGATTTTAATTTATTATGTTATTAACTTTTTGAAATCCCAAAAATTGTAATGATTTTAAAAGCCTTTTTAAGCATTAAAAAAAAATCTTTTTGTGATTTTTTATATCTTATAACATCATGATTTGGAATTGGAAATGGAAAAAAATGTTACTTTCAATATCATCTAAATATTCATATTTTAAGCTAGTTTTCAACTACACTAGAAAAGGATTTTGAAAAGGGACTCTAATCCGTTGAAATTGTGTTTTTGCCCCCAGAATTACTAAAGGGGATGTCAAAGGTGTTCTTTTCAAAAATGAAAAACACATGATAATGATCAAAGTAAAAAATTTAAAAAACCCTGACTAGCATAATGGCGACAAGTGAAAATTTGAAGGAATTAAGTATGAACTTTGATTTTATTATATATATTTTTAAAGATATTGGTTTGTTTTGGATATGTAAACTAATATCATTTAAATGAGTTCAAATTCTTTGCAAAAGCTTGAATTAGATTGATTACAATCTTACATGTTTGTGTAGATTTAGAGGACAATTCCTTGGATGGTGATATATCAAAAAAGTCAAAAACTACTTCAAAGCTAGTAAAACAAAAGACAATAAAAAAACAAAGGGGGCTAAATGTTGGAGAACGTGTTAGTACCCATGGATTAAAGTCAATGAAAAAAATAATTAGATTTGTAAGCCATAAGGTCCACAAATGATTGTGCATATATGTTAAAGGTGTATAATTCCTTTTGATTTTTGTCAAATGTAATTTTTGCACTAGTGTGAACTTCATTCAATAGTTGTTAAAAAAAGTAGTTTAACATGTTGTGGTGCGAAAGGAGGTTGCCAGTCCAGTGTGAATGCTAGGCTGATTTTGGGTTTAAGTCTAATTGAATGAACCATTTTGTTTTTTAGTGCCCATCAATGTTGCATGGATTGCATGGCTGTTTTGCTCCCTAGCTTTGTGTGCTTTAGGTACTTGGGAGGAGGCGGCGGATAATGATGAATGGCGATAGTGCCGCATTGATGAAGGACGGGCGGCGACGGCGAACGGTGGAAAAGTGGTTTGGACGGGATGAATGGCGGATGGTGAGGCTTCTGAGGGAAGCTTACGGAATTCCGGGAAGCTTTTGTGTGGCTCTAGAGGTGTGGAAGAAATCTTTTCGCGACTACAAGAAGTTTTAGTTGAGGAAGTAGGAGTGTGAGAGAAGGAGAAAAATTTTGGGATGAGAAGAAAAGATCAAGAGGTCGGATTAAAGGAAGGAAGAGAATTCTGTGAAGATAGATCGACTGATTTTGGGAAGTTAGAATGGCAATCTGATAGACATCGCGAGGGAGAGCTCTATAGTTTTGGAGATCTCGGCTGAATGCCAGAACCTTCGCTGCGCCTGGCAATTAGTCTAACTACTGCAGAGCAATTGTAAAGCAAGTGAAAAGAGAGAGACTAAGAGACTAGATGAGCATCGGATGGGGTGTTTTGTGAATACTTGCTGAGAGGCAATGCTTGTGCTATCAGGGATATACATAATCTGAAATGCGGATGACAAAGTTTCTTCTGATGGTATTTGTGTGAATGAATGAGACAGGAAGTGAATGTTGTCAGGTTTGGTTTGTTGCTATTTGTATCTGTCTTTGATCTGCAGTGTGTGGAAGAAGGAGTCAGTAATGGGGTTTGAGTGTTAGGAGGTTCGGAGACTTGTATGCACGTGGTAGATTAGGATCAGATGAACGCACCAGGGTTCACTGAAGGCAATCTTTATGATGCTGGATGTAATCAGACCCCTCTCTTTTTGGTTACAATGTGATGAAGGATATTTGAAGCATTTGGAGGATGGGAATGTATTGAAGGACTTTTTCATTCTTATTCCAAAGGTGTGTAGAACATTCGTGTTTAAAAAATTCATTATATGTGCATATGATATCAATTTTCAAAATCGTCTTTTTAAAAAACTTGACCAAGGAGATGGATTGATCTATGGTGCACATGTCAGTTAGGCTACTTTCTATTTTTTGGAGGTCTATTTTGCTCTTGAGTAGTGAGTTGAGGTTAATTATATGCATTACCTATGTCATAAAGGTGATAACTATAGGTATGGTCTAAGAGGTCCATATTACTTTTACATTAGAGTTCAAACTACCTTTACGTTGGACTATAGGCTTTTACAAGTGATTGCAAGTACAGTTAAGGATTGTTTCACATAAGAGTCCAAATTGTTTTAAAATTGGATTGGTTATAATGTGTAAGTATAATTTAAGATTATGTTTACATGGATGTGAAAGAATTAACTAGAAAATATAAAGGTTGAAAGATATGAAAGGTTGATGCAACAACTAGATCGATGAAGCTGTTTTTGAAGCCCAAAAGTGCATTCTCAAATCAAGAACAAAAGGACCAAGCATTTCATGAACTTATGAACATTATCGAAAGTAGCAATAGCACAATACTAGTTGGAACACTCTCCCAAATATGAGAGCAGCTACTATTCCAACACCCAAGTTCAAACTCTTATATTTGATCCCCTTCAATCT
The DNA here is from genome assembly GCA_963920785.1 of Sphagnum contortum. NCBI lineage: Eukaryota > Viridiplantae > Streptophyta > Sphagnopsida > Sphagnales > Sphagnaceae > Sphagnum > Sphagnum contortum. The sequence goes on along the minus strand of OY987284.1, from coordinate 1,075,305 downwards.
ACAAACTACTAAACTCTTCTTACATTGTGCCAATGGTCAATGCGACAATAGCCACTACTAAAATTCTTACTTTTTCAAACTAGTGAAGTTGATTAGATGGGTTTTTTTTACTAGAGGACATGTATTTTTGACTAGAGGCCAAGGGCTTGAATGACAATGGGTATTTTTTAACTAATCAATTTGACTAGAGTGACCAATTTGACAATTAGTCAAATCGAACATCTAATCAAATTGGACTTTAAAATATCACCTAATCAAATTAGTTAGTGGCCTAGTCGATAAGACCACCTAATCTTGTCAAATTGGCAAGTGTTTTAATCAATAAAGACACCTATTATATTCAATCAATAGGGCTAACTAAGTGGGCCTAGTCAAAAGGTTAATTACAAATTCCAATACTAGTTGGGTATCTTGGGACTACATTTAACATTTTGATTATGTTTGACCAATTAGAAAAAAATTGGAAAATGTAAAAGTTAACTAATCATAACTAAATGAATCATAACCAAATTAATTATAATTAAACTAACAATGTATATATATGGTTAATCTAACTATGGTTAAATTGACTATATTGAAATTAATTATGACTCAACTACATATGAAAAAATTAATTAAAATTAAAATTAAGCATAATTAAACTCAACACGGTCAATTTAATCATGTTCAATTAACCATAATTTGTTTAGTTGTATATGTTTTAACCATGGTTAGTTTAGCCATATTTAATTTAACCATGATTCATTTATCCATAGTTAATTATTCCATCTTTTTTTGGCCATATTTAGCTTAATTATGGCTAATTTAGCCATAAGTAATTTAGAAATTATAAATAATTAAACCATGGTCAATTAAACAATAGTTGGTTTAGCCTTAGTAAATTTAGCCATGATAATTAGTTTACCATAATTAATTTAACCATTATTAATTAGGCCATTGTTGGTTTTGCCATAATGAGTTTAACCATGGTTGGTTTTGCCATAATTATCTTAGCCATTTTTATTTTAGCCATGATTATTTCATTCATGTTTATTTTAGTCAGATTTAATTTTTGCATGATTGTTTTACCATAAAATATTTATTCATTGATTATTTTACCCACATTTATTTATTCATGGTTAGTTTAACCATTTCTAGTTAGTCATGTTTAATTTTGCCATAATTTTCTTAACCAATTTTATTTTAACCATAATTATTCAATTCATGTTTATTTTACCCATAATTAATTTTTGCATAGTTGGTTTTGCCATAAAATATTTATTCATTTGTTAATTTGATCATATTAACTTTATTATTGGTTAGTTTAGCCAAATTTTTTTATTCCTGTTATTTTAACCATTTTTATTTTATCCATGGTTAATTTTGTCATAAATATTTCATTCATGTTTATTTTAACCATAATTAATTTTTTCATAATTGGGTTTGCCATCAAATATTTATTCATTACTCAGTTGAACGATATTAACTTTATTAATGGTTAGTTTCGGCAAATTTATTTATTCATGGTTAATTTAACCATTTCTATTTTAGCCATGTTAAATTTTGCCGCAAACATTTTAACCAATTTGATTTTAGCCATAATTATTTCATTCATGTTTATTTTAACTATAATTAATTTATGCATAACTAGCTAGCATAAAATATCTATTCATTGGTTAATTTAGCCATATTAATTTTATTCATGGTTAATTTAGCCATTTCTAGTTTAGCCACAGTTGGCTTAACCATATATTATTCATTGTTTAATTAATTTGGTCAAATGTGTTTTACTCATGGTTAATTCAATCATTTTTAGTTTGATCATAAAATATTTTCATTGGTTGGTTTGGCCATATTTATTCATTGGTTAACTTGGCTTTATTTATTCATTTGTTAACTATGATTTAATTTGATTTATTTTAAACCATAGTTAATTGAACCATGATTAGTTTAATCATGGTTATTTTACATAATTATTTTAGTTGTGGTTGATTTAAACATTATTTTACTAATCATTAGTTTTGTCATAATTAAATTTTCCCAGGTTAAATTAATCACCTATTTAGTTTATGTAATGTAAGTATGTGGTTAAATAACATACATACAATTAGCTCATATGTAGGTGTATTTATTTATACATGTCCTACTTATAATCCACATATTTACCTATATTTTAGCCTATAAGTAACCTAGTCATATAGGCTAGGGTAGGCCATTTATATACCAATGATAAGTTATTAGATGGTTAATTAGTTATTTACCTAAAATACACTTATGAATGCGTAATTAAATAGTTAAATATTAAATTATTACAAATACATTATTGATAATATATAATGAATCAAATTTGTAAGGATTAATTATAATTTGGTTGTCATTATTAGTTATAATTAAATAATTAGAAATTAACTATTATTATTATTTATTTTAACTTAATTTATTTACATATTTACCTACTTTTTTATTTATTAATTTATTTATGTATTTTACATAGTTATTTCACTACACCAAAATGCATCTTAGTTCATTCTGGATTTCACTAAATTTTGAATGAATTTTTACACTTTCACCTAGTGAACTTGGTTAAACCTTTAATTTATAGACGGTATTAATGAAACAAGGTTACTTTCAAGTGAAATACAAATTTACCAAGCCATTCACTTGCTAGTTAATTAACTAGCCAGCATGGAAATAAATTAAAATTAAATTATTTACTATATAATATTATTGATAATTTCAGCCTATGATTTATTGACACGTGTCACTACCTAGGCTAGGTTTAAAATCCTAAACCCTAAAAATCTAACCTATGTAGGTAGGCCATGTAATCAACTTAGGCACCTATTCTAGGGAACTAGATAGAAGAATATTTAATCAACTTACCATTGTTGACCACACACAACACCATTCATGAAGTTTTATCCCTTGACCTTTAAAATGGATGCAAACACCCCTACCATCAAGCCACCCCATTTGTTGTGAAAATATGTTACATTACATTCTATTTATCAAATATTTCATCTTAAACATGATAAAAACACAAATTTTGAAAATTCCTATGTTATTGAGATTTTGTGCAAATGAAATTATTCGAATTTACTTTTTAAAAAATTCAATAATGTACATAATTACATTTATTTCCTTTTGAAAGTGTAAAATCATTTGAACAACAAAAAAATTAAATATCATTATTCAATAACATTTCAATGATCATTTTTTTGAAAAAAACAAAAAATTTAATAAATGCATAAGATTTTTGTTAATATAATAATACTACTTATGCTAAACTATTTTCAATTATTATATGGCTATTTATGGTTATTCTTAATTACTTTTAGCTATTTTTTGTTATTTCACCTTATGTTATTTTAAGTTATTTTAAGTTATTTTTAGCTATTTTTTATTATTTCATCTTATGTTATTTTTGGCTAATTTAGTTTATTTCACCTTAAGCTATTTTTAGCTATTGTAAATGTTTTTGGCTATTTTATGTTTTTTTTGCTATTGTAAATTAGTTCACTTTAAACTACTTGTAACTATTATAAGTTACTTTTAACTATTATAAATGATTTCATCTTAGGTTATTTTCAATTAAGTGAGGCTATTATTGGTTAATTTTGGTTGTTGAAGGTTATTTCACCTTATGTTATTATCAACAATTTAAAGTTATTATAGGCTATTTCACTTTAAGTTATTTATGTCTATTATAGATTATTTCACCCTAGATTATTTTTGGCAATTGTAAGCAATTATAATATATGGTTATTATTTGTTTTTTTATTGTGGTTATTAGTGGTTATTAGTGGTTATTAATGACTATTGTACTTATTCTATTGGTGGCTATTAATGGCTATTAGTGGTTATTTTATTAATGGATATTGGTGGATATTAATGTTATTATATTAATGGTTATTGGTGGTTATTGGTGACTATTCTATTAATGGTTATTAATAGTTATTCCATTATAAACCATTGGTGGTTATTGTATTATAAGTTATTGTTGGTTATTATTTTTTATTGTAAATTATTTTATCTTAAGTCATTATATTATATTTTATATTATTTTAAGTTATTACACTTAGTATAAAATCATTTATAATAACATAAAATAGAATGACCTTGAATAACTTAAAATATAATTTGAAATAACATATATTAACATAAAATAAAATAGCTTAAGGTATAACCTAAGATTAGTTGAATAATTTAATTTATAATAACTAAAGTAGCTTAAAATAACATAAGGTATATCATAAAGTAACATATATAAAACATTTAAAAACATAAAAATAAACCTATTTACTATCATAAATTTTAATAGTGAATTATGTGAACTAGTAATGGAACATGATGTTTACATAATGATATTATAGTGAAATAACTTTCACCAGGGTGAAATTAGTAAAATGCAATGAACTTATTTCACTTTTAAGGTCCCATAATGATTTATGTTAACTGCACCCCACTTTTGTAGTAATGATTAAAAATAATGTTATGTGAACTAAAAGGTTTTAATGTTGTGTGGACATGAAAATGTTTTTCCCTCCCAAAAGTTTATCCCAGATTGTTTGTCATCCTTTCCAAATGATGAACAATATAAATAAATGCACCATAAACATCCAAAATATAAAAAATATTTTTAAAAGGAAGGCCATTGGGGATAAGCCAATTGAAAAGGTTCAACCTTAAAAGCCAAATTCAAAATGAAATAGGATTTTCCTACCTAGGTCATTTAGGTGTAAACTTAATTTAGAAGGTGTACATTTAAGCCTAGTAAAAGTCATAGCTTAATTTGCCCTAGCCTACTTTAGGCTTCTATACCTAGTTGTTAGACCTAGGCCTAGGAGTTTAAGTTGTAAATTCCTAGACATAGGGACCTTAGGAGTAGGTATTTATTTTTAAATTTAACCTAGGTTATTTGGATTTTATCCATGTGGCATAACCTAGTGGCCAATGTTTAAATGCCATGTGGCATAGCCTAGAGGACCAATGTTTAAATGCCATGTGATTTAGCTTAGATGGCTAATGTCTAAATGTCACATGGCTTAATTTGGGTGGCCATTGTTTAAATGCCACGTGGCATTTGCCTAGTCAAATGGTGTTTGAGTAGTCAAAAAATCATTTGCCTGCTATATTGACTCATCAAAAATGCCAACTTAGGCTTGGTCAAAAAGTACATGTCTAATCACAATGGACAAGTTCAAAACAACTTATCCAAAATGACTAGGAGGTTTTTTTTTTACACTTGTCCAAAATGGGTCTTTTTTTACCAAAATTTCTATTATATAAAAAAATAACAATATTTGTAGTGAGTAGTTATTTGGACTTCCAACCTTCAAAATTGCAAACCCATTACAAAGATGATCAATTAAACGGGGCCTAAAGCTGGACTCTCTCCCTCAACTACACAAATCCTAAGAGCAAAAAAATATATAAATATAAAATCCACCAATATTTGGCAATAAAAGATCTAAACAAACTTTTGATGAAAGAAATTCACATTTGAGTATAAGGAAGCATGAACCCATTGTACCTTGCTTAATTTGCAAAATTCAAATTAATGCAATTTAAATTAGAACTCAATTTGTGAAGCCAAGTAATCCCACAATTGATGTTGTTAGCAATGCTTAGAATCAACAAATGGAAATATTGGATTAAAAGACCACCAAGTACATGGCCTAACTTTATTGTGCTTTGCTACACTAATTAAAAAATTTGTTGAAACTTACAAAACTCAATTTTAGAACAACCTTACATATGGTGCATGTCCAATTTTTAATAGCAAGTCATAACAATCTGCCATCAACCTAATTGCTCTAGAAGATGCATAAGAGAACCTTGCTTATCTATACTAAATCATAGACAAATATAAATTTATCTCACATGTAAGAAAATCAGAACCTTTAAATTTGATATTGACTTGAGGAACATATGATGCATATTTAGATAGCAAATTACACATAAATTGTGTAATCTGTGGCACCATAGTTAATGACAAATCTAAGACCCTTCATACAAATCATGTTACAAATAATTATATATAAAAGTTGAACACATTGTGTGATCATGTAAGCAATAAATTACAGTTTGAAATTCAATGGGAAAGGTTTGAAAAACATTTAGTCTTTTGATTATGATTAACTAGGTCAAAATTTGTGTCCTATGTATTGGTATTTGAATAGAAAACACAAAATTTGCAATTCAATATCATAATAATTTACATATGACAAGTCCATATTTTGATAACAAGTTGCAACAACTTGCCATCAACATGATTGCTCCACAATTTGCATAAGAGAATCATAAATCAATATTAAATCAGAGATTGGGTAAATCTATCTCATATGTTCAATTGAATTTCTGCAAATTTCAAACTATAAGAAGACAAATGCTTGAGCAATGCTTATTATCCTTACTCTTTGTCCAATAATCTAACTTGTTCCAATGCATCTAAAATGATGGTCAAAGCTTCACTACTAAGTTCAAATGTCTTAAATCCACCTTGTAGAGTGTGCAACAAAGCTACCATGTGAGCACATGAATGTAAGCGGTGAGCTTATGAATGGTGAGTTAATTTTTTGTGAGCAACACATAATCTTTGAATAATATTCTTACCATATAAACCAAATATTTTCCACATAGATAAGCATATTCCATCCATGTGGACAAAATATTCTTTTAATGATAAAGAATAATCATCGAAATAGGGAGAATATGTTATTAGTGACAAGGATATCATAACTTTGTTATAAAGTTGTCTGCAATTGAAACTTAGAATTTATTTCCCATAATCTTTCAAGATAAAATTTTAATTATTAGTGAACATTTAGATTAGTTTAATAACTAATTTTATCTAACATTGTGTAATCATTCATGCCAAACAAAATGTTGAATGAACAATTATGAAACCGTTTATAAAACCAAAGCAATAACATCCTTTGCAAGTTACAGTCTAGGAGCCAAACACATAGCATTAAGACAAGAGCTAGAATTAACAAGGGTGAAAACATGGTAAAGTATACAACTAGAAGTACTTGCTAGTCTACTTGTCAAGTGAACAAAAAGTAGGACCAAAACCCATCATAAAATTATTATACATTCAATCTTTTTAGTTGAATGATAAATAACAAGATACTTCTTCATTACTACACATTAATTTTTAAATTTTGCATTGTAAAAGTAGGTTTCAAATAGACTTTTCTAAATGCAAGTAGCTTTTGAAACTTACTTTTTACAATGTAAGATATGATTCAAGTATGTGTCAAGTAGATTCTACCAAAAAGAAGGTAGATTTGTTTTTTGGTGATGCCCTTGAATATACAATGATCTTTATGTTATAACTTCATACATATACATTTTATTAAATTTTCTAATGAAACAGCAGGTTTGAACACCATATTGACCAGTCAATTTTAAACATATTGAATCTTTATTTTTTTTATTCTAAATTTTTTGAAATTTTATTATTGATTTACAATAAACCCAATTGAGGGCTCAATAGTTTCAAAATGAAATTTAAGTAAAATTTGAATCTACTTTCTTATGTTTTTGTGAAAAAATGCCTCTTTTTAAACTTGATATATTTTTGTCAACTTTTTTTGCATACTTTACCATGCTTTCACCCACAATTCAAAGTAGTACTCCTACCTACCCCAAAGTTACATCATGATTCAATAAGCAACAAACTTCATCACAATTCCAAGTTGAAAAATGGATGAAACTTTTGAACTAGCCACAAAACATGAGATGTTGTAAAACATAGTACATGTGTTTATAGGGCACCCACTTCTTTCATTTGACCTAACGAATTGGAAATCATTGTTACAAAGTCCAAACAAGTGCAAGTTGGGAAGTTTTTTATTGTAATTTCATATTTTTTTTGTTTGGATTCTAGCTAGATAGAATCTTATAAATTTGTCCATATCTAGGAGTGGGAACCTCCAATGGTGGGCTTATAATTGCTTCAAGAAGTCCACTAACCTCTCATCGATTGTAATGTGAATTTGACATCTTGAATGGCATTGTACAACGAACAACCTTACCATTACATGATGTTGACCACAACATTTCATCCACTAGCATGTTTATAGGAATGGAACTTTCTCTTTTAAATAGGCTTCGAGGAAATATTGGCTATTGTCTATTCAAAACAAATCTTGTTTCCTCAAGAGACTTGATTTCATCTTGGGTGAAATTGGTTTTAGCTTTAATAAGCCAAATTTATGGGACAACTGGTCTATCTAATGCATACTTGCACTTTGTATTGCCAATGCAACAATTCATGTCATCTGCACAGAACTAGAACTTGTGTAGCTTTAAAGATGCACCAAGGAACTAAGACCACAACCTTGAGTAAGTTGAGGTAGGGACACCAATTGAGGTTGGCTTGGTAATTATCTTTATAGCACAAGAATGATTGGTGGGTGGTTTCAAAATTCAACACTGGCCAGCATGTAGTAGGGAGTTCATGCAATGTTTTCAATCACCATTTGTAAGGCCAACTTTTGGATTTGTGAATTAAATATGCTTTGAAATGTTGTTCATTGCAAATTAAACTTTAGGAACAGTATTGTTACATTCACTCAAATCTTGAAATCAAATTCTAGTAGTCATGAAACATTCAAACCATATTGCACCTATCAATGTCAACATCAATTTTGATGGGTTAATCTATTGAAAATAAATTTCATTATGATTTTTTTATAAATCTTCATGAAAGCCATCTTGAAGTTTTTTAGGTAACAACAAATTAGTTTAAAATATTTTATTTCAAAAACGATTTTTTATTAAAATGTTAAATATTTTCAAATTCCTATGTTTTTTTTTAATCAATTCTTGCATAAACTTTGAACTTCATTGTCGGGATTCAGATTTCAATGAATTGAGGCTAATTACTTGGAATGTTTTCAAACAAACTTTATTTTAAAAATTTGTCATATTAATTTTTTTTACAATTTGTATTAATATGAAACCTCATGAAAGAAATAACACAAGTGCCAAGCCAAAAAATAAAATAAAATAAAATAGAGGCATGATCAATTTGGTTGCCGAACATTCATATTTTGATAAAAAAAATCCAACCTATCAATTTGATGGGTGCACCCAAAATCTACACATGCCATACTACATACACATTCTTTGAGGTTTCAACCTTCGACTCTCAAATCCACAATTCTCCTTTTAGGTTATAAATTGTTCTATGCATTATGGTGTTTCACCTTCTGACCATCACTAGTATCGTCTTTCTCTATGGTGGAGATATTGTGTAGAGCCAACTTGTCTGAGTGTGTTGGTCACATCATCGGAACCTATTTCTATCCTTTATGTTGCTAATTTAAGACTTTCCTCTTCTTCATTTGTCATTTTTTCTTTTGGACTTTGTGGCTCTAGCGTCATGCTCTCTTCTTCATCATCTGACTTTGTTATTCCAACATATGCACATGCTATGGAAACCTCCTCCTCCACCTTGTTGGTAATTGTATTCACTTCCACCAACTACTCCATTTCCATGTTATATGTAATTGTTGGTGTTTCATATGGATTATCCTCTCCATCTAATTTGTTTCTTGGCCATTTCTTTTTTAAGATTGAATTGTTTATTTTTTTGGGCGTTTGAAATTCTAGCAAGTAATCGCAATGTTGATGGAATTTTGTTTTGAAATTTTGATTTGTCGAGTGTGTTGACAATGGATTATCTCTAGGTGATTATGGCAAGCTGCTAAAAAACTTTGGCAAAAACATTTTGATCATTATCCAATATATCTTATAATCCTACAAATGGTTAATAAACACCCAATATCTAACCTTCACTTGGAACTCTACATCTACATTCTTCAGCTCTATTTTTACTACATATAAGTATAAATTCAAATCTAACGATGTTCAACAACAATGTCGTGGATATGGTTATTGCGATAGATTGCAAATGAGAAATCTTTATCCTAGGTTTCTTAAAATTGAACCCTTCAACTTGAAAATAAACCTACACTTAATGCAATTCATTACCCACTTTGGAAACATGTCGAGTTGGTGGCATATTTGTAATTAATGATTCTAATTCTACATTTAAATCTACCATGATCACTTTTGTTTTTTGTTGCACTACTTAGTTAGTAATGATGAGTTTAGAATGGTAGGATATGCCATAATGGCTCCTAATGGCAGAATAATTGCATGTGTTTGAACAATCACAAAATCTTGTACTTGCGTATGTTAATCATTTATTGCTCCAATCTTATTTTCTTAGTTATTGTTTCCCTCAACAGTCAATCCACATTTGTTCAACATGTAGCTTCAATGTTCAAGTTCAACCTTCCTTTTATTTTATTTTTTCACAATTGAATATTTCTTTCTAAAATCACAATTGAACAAATATTCATATTAACACATGTATTCCACTACAATTTAATGCAAAGTTATAAATTTTAATCGCTCCATCATTTTTCAACATGTTGTCATTTTGACTATCATACACCTTTCATAGTTTCGAGGCTAGACCTTTCATCTGACAATTCACCAGATGGTTTAAAATTTTGTTCTTTAATTTTTATAGCACCCAAGCTTACATATTTAAAGTTACATACAATTGTTTTTTGGGTTTCATGAATTCTATTGATAGCAAGTTGCCAAGGGTTACTAAATGACACACCCCCAAGCTCCTTAATAAACTCAAGTGTGAGTCAAATGTAAAAACAACGAAAGGATAAAAAGTTGGGTACGCTCCTTGGTTCGTAGCATTTCGAAGGTAGAGGGGCGTGTTGGAACTCCAAGATGGGGATTAGGACGAGTGATAAACGCGTCAATATTTTGCATAGATTTACACAAACCAAACAACAAGCTAATTAATGCATAGTTGGAGCACTTTTGGTGCACGAACGAGCCACAGGCAAACACGGACTCACAAGACTCAACACAGCCCAAGCTTGGGGGAAGCCACCACCTTCCCCTTTATAGTATTCTTTGTGCCTGGCCACGAGGCCTGCACCCAAATTTCATTTTGTCCTAGGACTCCCAAAAGTTGTTGTAAAAATACACTAAATTAAAACTATTGTGACTTTGGGGGCCCATAATTTTGTCTGCAGACCTTCAATTGAAGTGAGGTCTAAAGCAAAATTGTAGTCCTTGTTGAGAGCTTTTTAACGATATGTGACACATCACCTAAACACAAGGAAATTAATGTCACAACCTTAGCCTTGGGCTCGTGACCAAGACGAAGGGACTTACAAGGTTATGGGCCAAGAGGAAGCTTGGGAGTCACATGGCATGCTCCCATGATTGTAGGAAAGTGTGAGGGAATGAACCCTCACACTCCCAATGCAACTCTCACTTTCGGAGATGGAATCCCGGTGGACTCTCGAATTTTTAGAGCACAATTATAAGGGTCAAAACTCAATGGATTGAAGAGTTTCTTATATCATTAGAAAGCTTTTGGAATTTAGATGTCTAAAATGGGCTTGCATGACCCATTTGGACATCTGAAACACAAGTTATGGCCAAAAGAAAGGTCAGGAGTCAAATTGATAGTTTGACTCCTGACCATTAATTAAAAGTCAGGAATCGACCTGATTCCCTTGCGTGCATGTGGCGTGCGACATACCGTTGGAAAGCTCTCAACGAGGGCTACAACTTTGCTTTAAACCTCATCTCAAATCAGAGGTCTGTAAGCGAAGTTATGGGGCCCCAAAGTTGCAGAAGTCCCAACTTTGGCAATTTTGGGACTCTCAATTGGGAGTCTCGAGACAAAATGCCATTTGGATGTGGGCCTCATGGAGAGGCACAAAATATACTACAAGGGGGAAGGAGGTGGCTTCCCCCAAGTCCAAGCCGTGGTGAATCTTGTGAGTCTGAATTTGCCCGTGACTCGTCCTAGCACCAAAAATGCTCCAACTATGCACTAACCAACTTGTTGTTTGGTTTTGTGCAGATCCGTGTGAGTGATTAAGTGTTTGTCATTCTTTTTAATCCCATATTGGTGCTCCAGCATGCCCTTCTACCCCCAAAAATTATGCGAACCAAGGAGCGTGCCCCAACTCCTTGTTCTTCCGATGTTTCATTTTAAATTCCTATCAAGGAGCTTGGGAGCATGTCAATTAGGGAGATTCTTGACTTTTAATAGTCAAGAGTCAAATTGCCAATTTGACTCCCGACCCTTCTTTTGGCCATAATTTATGTTTTGAGTACCAAATGGGTCATGCACACCCATTTAAAACATCTAAATTCCAAGAGCTTTACAATGATATAATGAACTTTTTCAATCCAATGAGTTTTGACCCCTACAACTTCCTTTTAAAGATTTGGGAGTCCATTGGACTCCAACTCCCAAAGTGGGAGTTCACTTGGGAGTATGGGGGTTCATTCCCTCACCCTCCCTTGCACTTTTAGGAACATGAAATGTGACTCCAAGGCTTCATTCTTGGCCTATACCTTTGCAAATCCTTACCTTGGTCGTGAGCCCAAAATTAGGGTTATAACACCAAGTTTGTTGTTGACAAATCGTTGAATAAGCTTGTAAAAAAATGTTTTGGAATCGACTTTTTCAAACTCGCGCATTCTTTGAAGAAATCCATGGCATGTGTAAACATTGCTGAATTGTATTTTCTTTGGAAATGTGTACTGTCTATTTGAGTAATGAAAAAAATTCTTAATTTATTTTCACATTAACCCATCACCATGCTGCCCATTCACTTGTTTTGTTAATTACCTTTCTCCATTCCGTTCCCCATGTTCTGATTTTGAGCAAATGTCAAAAGGGTCTAGTTTGGTATCCATTTTTTGGATATTCCAACTAATTTTTGTTAGTTCACAAATTTTATATAGTATGTTTGAAATTAATGTGTATTCAATCATTGATTCCAAAGTGTTTGGTGTGACATTTGGTGTCAATTTTCTTTTTTCCATTGTAGAATAAAGGTTTCAAGATTGCAAACATGTGGTAGAGGTAAACAATATTTAGCTAGGCAATAAAGGTGGAGTAAATATAACTTCAGGTACAAATTGGAAAATTTAATAGTAGAAGGGGAAAATGTAATTTGATTATACAAGTTGCAAGAATGGTGCTAAATGTAAAAGGTTGAGAATGTGAATGAAATAACAAATAACTTAAAATGGTATAAAGAATGTAAAGTGTCAATGGCTACTTGGTATTGTCTTAATTCCTAATGGGCACATGCCTCTTCGTGGTGAATGGGTAAGGTACGGATTAACACATACCTCTTGGTGGGTCACTAGGTTTGTAATCAAACATTATGTCAATTCCTAATGGGCACATGCCTCTTGGTGGTGAATGGGTAGAGTATGGATAGGCAAATACCTATTGGTGGTTCAACAAGTTTATATGCCATTGAGTTGGATTTAGTTTAAATTTTAAATGGTTTAGATGTTGTAAAAAATCATATTAAGAAAATATGAAGTATAACTTGAAGTATTGCATCAGTATTTTATGTGTTGTATGTTTCAAGATAAGCCAACATGAAATTATTCCATCTTGTTTGTTTTATTCAATTTTTCACAATAATTTTGTTGCCAATCATTTGAAAGTTCATCTTTTTTTCATCCAAAAATATCATTCATCCATGACACATGGAAAAATATCCTCCACATCATTAAATATTTTGTCCTATGTGTCAAATAATATTTTGTCAACATTAGTAGGATATTCCTGAAAAGATTCCCTTGGGTTCAATTGTTCACACTCACATGCTCACCGTTCACAAGATAGCATCCCTAGTAGAGTATGGACAATGGGTGGCATTAGGAACTTAGAAGCCAACACTAAATGACTAAAGACATAAGACATAAGCAATTGGCTTGTCATTTATAAGAGTATAAAATCTATCCCTTGCTATAACCTTTCATACTAGTATCCACAAATGACTACATTTCCTTTTTCATGTCTTGTTCCATCCATTTGTCAAATTGTCCTCAATTAAGGCCTTGGCACACTAAGGTGGTATGACAAGTGGCACATGTGGAGTCCACAATTTTACTTTTTTTGAATTTTGAATTCGAATGTTTAGTGTTTTGGTAATGTAAAATTCTCCATTTTAAAGTAGGAGGCAAATGGAATACCTTAAACTTGCAAGTTTTTTAATTGTGACAAATGTTTCAATTTGATTAGCTAGGGGAAAAGTTAGAAACAAAACATGGGTTTTTTTCAATTTTTATAAGTGTCCAATGTTATGTAGGGTAATAATGTCCCTTTTTACAAAACAACAATCCTCAATTTTTCCATTTAATGGACTTTAGACTATTGACAATCTTACAAAATCTTGATAAATTAAAATATTAAACTTACTTGTAAGCCCTTATTATAATTTTTCCATTATAATGTTCAATTAAGGACTTAGTAAGGACAAAATTTTTTGTTATAGGCACTTTTGAATTCATTTTCACCCTTTATCCTTCATATTAAATTATCATATTTTGGAACTTAATGACTTATTATGCAAAAATCTTGTGAATGTAAATTAATTTAAATAACTTTTCACCACATTAATTTTGAAACAAAAATACTCATAGACCTAAGCACTTGTTACACTACAATTGGCTTGTTTGTGTAGGAATGCATCCTTTGGTACAACTTGTTTGTTTCATTCCAATAAACAATTGCATTTGGAGGCATCATTGTAACAAACGACATCCAACTTTGGTGCTTGGGCTACAAGCTTTACGGTGTTTAAATCTACTTGAGTTTGTTGCTTGCTCAAAATCTAACTCTCAATGTTTTTTTCTTACAAACTATTGTTTACTTTTTCACTTTTCAATTTTTGTTTAGTTCAAAATTCCATGTTGGTTCAATGATTTATTGTTTAACTTGGTGTTGCATGCATCCAGTGCCCAATATTCTCATTTGGGGTTTGGGGGGTATGCAAAAGAATGCTAATAAAAAGGTTCAAATGAAGCATCTTGGTTTAACAATGAGGTCTATTATCAAGACATAAAAATTAACAAAAAAATGCACAAAACTAAATGTTCATCAAGGAAGGTTTCAAGCTTTGCAAAAAGAGATAAATAAGAATCAAGAGGAAGTTAAGCAAGCTCTAACAAGTATGTTAGAGGCAATTTTGGACAAATAGGATCTACAAAGGTTTGCAAATTTGATTGTCGATTCGATTTGTAAGGTTCTTATGCAATGTCCAAGTTCTAGAAATAGGAAGCTTGTTATGGAAAAAACTTGTTTCATGTGAAGATTTCTAAGGATTTACCAATTACATATTACTTGCTAAAGATGCCATTGTTCAACAAGAAGTTGTAGCTAGAGTAAATAGGGCTTAGGAAGAAAACAAACTAATGTAAGCATTGGAGTTAAACTTGCAACAAGACAATAACTATTAATGTCCACAATGAATCTTCTAGGAGGTTTGTAGCAAGGACACTTGGGGTGCATGTTAGGAACACATGTAGTGCAATTTTGTGGTGTAATGTGATAGATGCATCAAGGGGTTTTCTATGGTCCTTATCTGTGAAGAACAAGAGGTTAGATAACCTTTCATCAACAATTAAAAATGCTACCCTTCAATGGTGAACCTCGGAAACTTATGTTAATTTGAACAAATCCAATGTTACTAGGAAAAGGTTGGAAGTTGGAGTGTTTGATGAAAAAACTACTCATTTTTTGATAGAAACTCAAGTATGTGTACTTTTTCTTATGCCTTGTAATCTCAATTATTGTCATTGGTTACATTATGAGTAAGGTGTGTGTGCATGCTAGACTTGTTATCAAATATTGATCTCAAACTACAAAAAATCCTTGAAGTTGTATTGCAATCTAGAATATGTACTTTGCCATCTTTAAGAATTTATACAATCATTGAAACTTAATTGCACTTTGCCATTAGTTAAACTTTGATGTCTTGAGGAAGTCCATCTAACATCAAATGATGGACGAGTGGAATTGAACTTGTAATGTTGAATTTAAGCTCTGATATGTTTTAGGAAGTCCATCAAATGAACTACTAGAGTACATTTGAATTGGTAATGTACATTCAATGAATGTTCACTTTTTGGTAGAATCCACTTTGACATGTATTAGTCAATTTCCAATTTCAAAAGACCATAACATTTGATGATTGAATCCAAGTATAGTCCATCAATTGAACTATTGGAGTTCTTGTGGAATCCATTACAAGATGGTTCAATCCTTGTCAAAGTCCATCAATTGTAAGTGTCCATTCCTTGGTACTTGTTTCCTTTTTTAATCCATTGCAAGTCCTTGGAATCTTTGCTAGAGTCCATTCATTGGTACTTCATTCCTTCTTCAATCCATTACAAGTCCATCTATTACTACTTGACTCCTTCTTGAGTCCACTACAAGTACATCCATTGCCACTTGACTCTTTCTTGAGTCCATTGCAAGTACATCCATTGCCACTTGACTCCTTCTTGAGTCCATTGCAAGTACACCCATTGCCACTTGACTCCCTCTTGAGTCCATTACAAGTCCATCTATTGGTACATAATTCATTTTTCAATCCATTGGATTTTGACAAAATCCATGTATAGTCCATAGCAAGTTGATCATTTTGTCCATTTAAAGGAAATAATGTCCATACATACATTGCAATCCATTAGTAGTCCAAGTTTAAACATCATTATCCCCTGCCCAAAATTACCCCCTTCTAATTGAAGTAGATTGTAGGTTGGTCATCTTAACCAACAAAGGCTTGAAATTCCCTTGAAGACATGCCTTCCATGTCTAAGGTACTACGTCCTTGGGCTTGGGGGACAATAATGGGGTTAGGTAGTACCATCATTGCCATTATCATTTGTTCCATGACAATTTGGGTTTGTTGTTGAGTAAAGGACAAAGGTTACAATGAGTTGTACCATATATATGGAGAATTGCAACTTTACAACTCACGCAATTTGTCCATTAACACCCATGCTGTATAAATATAGTGAGTTGCAAGGCTAGTTGCAAACCACCTTTTTTTTCATAGTGTGTCAACGTCCAAGAAGTTTTACCTTCTTGACCCATATTTCATCTTCATATGCCAACCACTTTTACACTTTGACCATTTGTTTTGTGATTGGCACATGTTGGGGCCCTTTCATGGTTTCCAAAACATTGGCCTTTCCATTTTGTTCTTGTTTTGTTGTTTTATTATCTCATCTATTTCCATGCACATAGGCACTATGTTTTCCCCTTTCTTCTTCTTAAACTCACTTGCCAATTATCCATGAAACAAAAATTAGATGCAAATACTCCTTTGTTCCTATTTTAGTTTTCCACAAAATTATAAGCATGTGCTTCATAAGTGCAATTTGGTATGGGAAGAGAACTATGGTAGACGTCCCCTCCTTCGAAAAAACACATTGTGATTCATCTTCACCTACAACATTATAATCATTGTAGCTTGAACTTAGACATAAGTTGATTGATTTGGAACTAGGTAAACCACAATTATTGATGGAGGCCAAGGGAGTTTGGGTCATTTTTTTCATCTATTGCACTATGCAATCATGAGCATACAAAGTCCAATTCACTCTCTCACCTTTATGTTGGGCTAGTCAACCATGCATAAATATTGCTAAATAATCACCATTACGGGGCAAGTGAACATAAACAACCTCAGAAACCTTCAACAATGCAAAGCAACTTGTAGTAGTTATATTGTCATTCACTTTCACTTTCCAACCATTCTGCCTTCTTTTCCCAAAGACACTTTCAAGCTCTTCATTGGAAACAAGGGTAAAATCTACATCTTTGTGTGGATTTAAGCCCACAATGTTCAATTTGAACCTTTGATGATAATCATCCAAACTCCAATTTACCCATCCAAAAGTATGACTAACCCTCTCCAATTTCCCTCTATGTATTTTATTTATTACTTTTGTAGTGAACCTAAAGTTCAAGGATGTTTGAACATTGGGGTTCAAGGGTAGAAGTAGAACCTTAACTTTGGTCAAAGGATTAGCCATGGAAGTAAGAAAAGAAAAATAAAAAGATAAAACTTGATTCAAGCACTACAACAAATGTTAAAAGATCTGATTGTCGTGATTCCCCATGCAAATGTTTCAAACCCTAACCAAATTAACCAAACCAATTTCACACTTCAACCAACTTGAACCTTGAAGCATTTTGAACAATAGAAACAACTTTGCAACTATTGTAATAATGAACAAACGTGAGGGACTGAATGTGGTAAAGGCATTCAAAACAACAACAAGAAGGCCAAAATCAACTTGAAGCACTGGATGTAGCAAGACACTCAAAATAGTAAGAAAAGAAAAGGAAAAAACTTGATTTGAGGCATTCAAAATCACAACGTATTCCAAACTACAAACCAGGTGCAACATGAGTAATGGGGAAGTAAATCACTTGAATGGATGGTGTTGGGTGGGCAAGACTTTGGCACCTTTGGGTGGGACTTCTTGCTCCTTAATCTCCCCTCATGAGGGGGAATTAAGCTTCAACGCCAGTGGGTCGTAATGTTGCGCCAACAATAACAAAACATTGTTGCAAATTCACGAGTGTAAACAACAAAAGCCTCTTCCTTTACAATGAATGGGCAAACCCAACCCAAACCATCCTATCCCTTTTCTGAGTTAGTAACCCCTAACTATTCTTGCCTAACTAGGTATTCAAAATTTGCTTTTTGCCTATTTTTATTAGGACAACAAGGATCACCATTTGGCATAATTTTGTATGCTTTCACCCATGTATGGATTGAGAAGGGTTCCTACATAATGCACATTATGAGAAAAAGGGGGGTCTTGCAACTTGCCTTACAACTAGATTTTCTATTTGTATTAACGATCATTTGTAGCTCCATGTATTTATACACCTTGAGTTGCATCATTTGCAATGAACACATTGTATTTGTAATGGAAATGTATATTATTGAAAATACCTACCATTCCATGCAAACTAGGTGCAACTTATTACGACTAGGTTGTCCATGTGGGTTTCCCATGCAAATAGCCCTTGAATGAATGTAAATTTAACATGATATTTCATTCATCTATCGATGTGCAAAATCTATTGATATCCATTACAATTAATTTGCAATTAATTTGCAACTTACCATACAACTATTTGAGTACCATTACATAACTTCATTTTCATGTTTTCCCACAACTAAATTATATATTTTTAACATTTGTGATCTATTAATTTGTAGTTATTAGTGATAGGAAATGGATCGTTATGTAATTAATAAAATATTTCTTACAATTAAACTTAGTAATTCAGAATGAATCCTTTTAATTGAACTCATAAGTTCAATATTTACAACTAATTGATAAAATTACATTAAATGATAAAAATGCAATATGCACTCACAAAATCAAAGGTTGTTATAGTTTGAAGTGCATGGGCACATTGAAAAAGGTGTGTATGTGAACCTCAACTTGTGAAAATGTGCACATGATTATAAAATTGAAAATTGAATGCACCATCATTTTATTTTTATTTACTTCTACATCCCAACATTTAATGCCCAAATGAAATTTATATGCACAATTTAAAATTTAGTTGGGCCCATAAAAATCATGTTGAAAGATTATATAGGTGATTTTTTCTTTTATTCAAAATATGACTTAAAGGAATAGCATTAAGTTAAATTTGTGAACAAAATTGAACCTCAAGAAAAGCTTTCCTCAAAGATGATAAAACCTTTATAAATAATGTTTAATTCAATGATTAGATTTGTTATTGATCTTGAAAATAAAGGTTCGTTTTTTTTAATTGAGGGAGAAAAACAATTCATTTCCAAATTTGAATATTCAAGAGTATTCAAAATGTTCACATCTTTATAAATTTGTCATAGTGTGAAAATGTGTGGAATGTTAATTAATTAAGGGCTTGGTTGTGTGCTCACATGAAGGTGAAGGATTCAATTTCCCTTGTGACATTCTACACTTGTGACCTATAATACACCTAAAGGGCTAGGAGTTACATACAAATCTATGAAATTCAACTACATGTACATTAATGTACTTAAGTACTAACCTATGGCTATGTACAATTTATCTACCTATCTAGGTATTACAACTTACTTAGACCTACCAACCTATGACCAACAAGTATTATTGGAAAAATAAATTAAATGTATGGTTAAAAAAATTTAAATAAGATTTTATAAAATTTTCTACCTAAATTTTTATAATTGTCCAAAATTTATTATGGTGAAAATTGTTATTAAAACATAAAACATATTGTCATTGGATTAATATTATGTTGTAGTTGTTATAATTATGGCCATAATAATTACAATTTTTTAAAAATTATGGCCATAGATATTGTTGACCAAGTTGGCTATAATTATATTATTATGTTTTATGTTGATATCAACCAAATGACAATTTGGCCACATCAACTTGATTATTGGATATTTCACCATCAAAAGATCATAATAAGATCCGATAAGAATTTGGGTAGCAATTTAAATTTTAGTAAAATAAGTAAAATTTGGTTTGAGTTTTAACAAAAGCCTAAATTCATAGTGTAATTTTTATGCCATTTTTACCAAAGAGAATGCTAGTTTGGGTTCACATTATGCTGAAACCTAACATCCATCATTAGGACATTTGGTAACTATGTCCTACTTTTGGTCATTTAGTCATGTATGCAATTTGGTTATGCATAATTAGTTTGTGAACTACTTGGTCATTGTTGGGATTATATGATTGATGTCATTCACCCATAATCATCATTAGGATCACATGAAAAGGGTAATTGAAGATTTTGGTACATTCATAATACTACAATATGAATCATAGTCATGTCGCCTTGTCTAATCATGTGTCTTGTGTCCTCAAGAAAAATGAACATTTTGAGATGCTAATGGATGTTGGATATATATGTTTAATACTTCAACCAATATGTGCCACAATGGGTGGTAATGATGAATTTATCAAGTTTGAAATGTCTTAATAATGAAACATAAACCTATAATAGGATCCTAAAACATTTCCAATACATAATTGTTTCACTTTTTGAGTGCCAAAATCTTATTAATAACATTATATAATATTCTATTTTTAAAAATCCATGTCTCCTATATTTCCTTCCAATCCTTTGGAATCAAGTCTAATTATTAACAAAATTAATATAACTATTCTTTTGATTGTTAAAATTTTAAAATTCTAACATCATTTCCATGAAATCTAGTGTTTTGTAATATTAAAACCTTATGTCATCATCTAGAGAATATTATAGTTTATATTTGGTCAAAGTATGAAGCAATTTTGAAACAATATTGTTATTCGTTTTGATTTCTTTTTGATAAATTTGTATAGTGTGGGACAAATTTCTAAAACTTTGTGTTTGAAAAAACTTAAAGGGTTATTTTTATCATCAAAATTATGATTATTTTAAACCATATTGATCCTAATGTTTATTCCTATGTAATGAGACGATAACATTAATATAATGTATAAATTATGCTAGTTATAGTAGCTAACAAAGTTGAGGTTCAATGGGAGTTTGAAGTAAGAGATTCCTTTTATGTACCCCAATTGTGAATGCATTGGCCATTTATTATATTGATCCCATTTGACGAAAATAAATAAAATAAAAGTGAAATATTTAAAGCCTGATTGTAAAAATTGAACAAAAAAGATTAAAACCTTGAAATGCATTCACACACATAACAAAATGTTTTTTTAGGTTGACAATGTGTCATAGGGACTCACTTAAACCAATTATTTACTAAAAGGAAAATTTAGCAAGTTATGAAATTATTTATATCCATTTGTAATTAAAATTATGTTACATGTTTTGAAATAAATGTCTTAAATTAATGTAAAATCTTAACATTTAAACATTTTTACTGAGAATTTTAAAACTTAAAATGCAATCATGAAAGTCAAAATAGGTGATATTAATTTGAGTATAACCTTAATTTGTTTTTGGAAATAAAAAACTAAAGTGAATCAAGAAATTATGAAATAAATAAAATTTAAATGAAAAAAATTACAATTAGTTATGAATTACGTAAATTATAATTACTGAATAATGTGATTGAACATGGGAAATCATTTCATTATGAAATTACATAGTTTTATAATAATTCATGAAGTTGTGTGTGTGTGTGTGTGTGTATTTATATTCATGCATTGACATTATTTGTCACAAGTTGAAATGATGGTCACTTGGCTGAAGAATTGGTTTGAGGCCAAGGAGGAATCTTCCAACACTAGTATCCACCAATGAAATGCAAAATAATTGGAGTCAAATACCATGTCTATGAAATGAAGACAAACCTTGAAATAAAAAAAGCAAAGTTGAGTTACATTCATAAAATGTAGTTTATTGATGTGTCAAATCATTTGAAATGATGATATTAGGTTGGTACCATTATTTCCCTTGCCCCAAGAATATGAAGGTTTGATCCACCTGGTGGCTCAAATACCACATTCAGTGGGGGATAGGGGGGCAAGGGCAAGAGGACAAGGCCTTTAAAGACCATGTTTGCATAATTTGGCTATGAGTGTTTGCATTCTTTTTCTTTACCTTGGCTTTCAAAAATTCCATCAGATCAATACCTAGTATAGGATGAATTTTCAAATTTTAGAATTGAAATATTATATATATATATATAATGCAAACATAATTAGGGTTTGAAGTTTTCTTCAAACAAATTTCAACTCAAGCATGTTGAGGGTTTCAAGTTTCAAAACTAAAATGAACTTCAAAAGAGACAATGACATGTTGGAATGAAACATTTTACCTTGTTTATTTTCATTTTTGACAATTAAAGCTCCATTTTCCTCTTAGTGCAATTAGATACAATATTTCAATGCCCAAACTATTTTTCAGGTAGCCTTTTCACCTTAGTCATCGCAACCACATCTTCCCTCTTCCTTGTTGCCTTCCTTTTGAGAAGGGGAGTTGGTTTCATAATCTAATGCAAATTCAAATTTCTTAAACAATTAGAAAAAATGGTCTTTTCAACCCTCCATAAGCTCCACCTTTTGTCCCACATGAAACTCTTTCATTTTGTGCCCTTCAAGGGTTGAAAATTGTGATCCTTTGAGCAATAGCTTGTGTAGATCTAGAAGTCCAACCTTGTCAATACTAGAATTGTTCAAAAACAAAGCAATGGGTATGCACTCAATAAATCCTCAATCCATGAAATATCTTTCATTCTTGCACAACTTCATAAATGAAACATAAAACATTAGGAAATGATGAAAAATAATGAAAGGGGCAACTTGGAACCTTAGCTTGCATCGTGGTTTTCCAAATCATGAGCCGGCCTTTGAGCTTCAGGTTTTGGACTGAACCAATTTTTTATCCCTCCAAAACTTTTATGCCATGTAGGGGTAACTTCAATTTGACTCTGCTCAATCTGGATCCTCATCCAAAGTACCCCTAACATATTCATATATAAATGGTTGATATCGTTTTAGGAATCAATCAATAATATTATAAAAAAGCAATGAAAATTATTTTTCTAAATAACTAATGGATTACTTGTTTAATGGTTGTTCAAATGGTTTTTGTGTTCATACCTAGCTATCAATTTAATATATATTTGGCTATTCAATTGATATTTGTCAAAAATTGACCAATACCAATGTCTAGACAAGCATTGGAAATTATAGATATAAAAAATAGAAAAATGTCACATATTTAAAACCAAAGGTAGGTTTACAATAATAAAAAAGGTTAAAATAATGTGAGAAAAACTAGTCCACTATACATTAGTGGGAAAATGGGTGTCCAGGATTCTGAAATAAACCACTGTAATACAGTTAGGAATAATAGTTGAATCCCTAAAGCTCTAGGTTGACCTAGAGCTTTTTGGTGGTGAACCAGTTTGAACCAATCAAGGTAGCAATACCTATGGATAATAAGCACAATAGCATGGGTACTGGAGTAAACAACATGTTCACAAGGGGTTAGTAATATATACACCAGACAATGATGATTTGTCAACACAGGGCACCAAACAATGACCCAAAAATCCCATGAAATTTGACTTCAAACAAGAAAAATCTGTTTATTAATTCACATAAGATGTTCCAAATATCTCAAAAAAATCTCTCCCAACAAGGTCACTTGACCATTTAATAATCCTGAGAAAGAGGACCTAAAGATGCATTCACATCTAATGTTAAGTCAGTGTAAAATCTAGGTGGCAACTTACGTGGCGCACAACGTTAAATGGGTGATTTAATTAATATTATGTGAATGTTAACTTAACATAAAATCTTTGTGGTAAATAGGGTTAGGTTCTAAATGACTAGCTTGGTGTTAGGGGACTTAATACTAGAGTCCTTAACACCAAGTGTGAATGCACCTTAAGAGTCACTAGGTATACATGCTAGACTGCAACTTTGACTCCACTTTGTGCAAACTTGGGTTCTGAGCTTACAGGAACAGTTGAATGTTGTGACTGTAAATTGAAAGTCCTTGAAATGAAAAAAATGAGTGTGAATTAGAGTCCATGCATACAATACATAGTTAGGGACAAAGTATGCAATCAAATGTACTTTGAAGGACATTGATGAATGGCTGTAGAAATCCCAAAGGTACTTTTAGTGTATGGTAAAACTCCAGGAGAGGGGCTTTACCAAAATAAAGGCCAAAATAAGGGCCCCTGAGATGAGATAGTCCAGGAGGACATTATTGGACTTCAAAGAACCTCTGGTTATGGTTTTTTGAAAATTCTCAAGAGTTGAAGACTTTTTCAGTTTCAAGGTTTTCAAAAACTACAAAACAAAACAAACCAGTGGTTTTCATGAAATAACCAAAAAAGAAACTGCGGTTTTATAAAAAGGTTATTTGAGTGATTGTTTTATTGTTAAAGAACTGTGGTTATATATCTTGAAGAACTGCACCTAGAATCCCCAATTACTAGGAGCCATTTCTAGTACCACCCAACTCTAATGAAGACCTTACCAGTGGCCATGAAATTCCTTCCTTGTGATTTTTTGTTTATGGAAATGTATTCGCTTTCCTATGTGTAGGGTAAAGCCCTAGGTGTGGGGGGCATCCTCAAATAAAGGGGCCAATGCTGAAGCAATAGCCGAGCCTGGCCTTGCATTTTGGGAATGTCCCCCACCATAGGGCTTTACCTAGCCTCAAGCATGAGGCAAATTTTATCATGAACCAAACCTATGTAGATTACGAGGTATATTATGCCTGCTCCTCAATAGTGCGAGCGTTCTTACACCTATAAGTAGGCATATTTCCCCTTCAGTCCTTGAGGACTAGGCATAGTATCCGCCCCCTAGGGGAAGTGATGGATATAAGGTGCCCTCCACATACACTACAAATTTTCTCGGAGTGCTCTAGGCATGTGTGAGCTGGATCCTCTTATCAAGGAGGCTATATTCCTGGATTTCAGGTGTTCTCCACTTACACTAAAAAAATTCTACCCGAGTGCTTTCTGTAACAAAACAAAAGACAATCAACAAGCCAGGGGCCTAATATGAGGGTTGGGCAACTTTTGCTTGGTGAGAAGAGAAGAATGGAATGGCTGTGAGTGGGAGCTTAGACCTCAGAGGAAGTGAAGAAGATCTAGGCCTTACCCCATGAGGAATATATACATGTTATGGAAGCAATACTGAAAAAGTCATATACATGTGTCAAATGAAAATATTGGTGTCCACGCAAGTACTTTGTCTTTGCACCTAACACAGCTCATGAGACTTGTCAATTATTCTTTGGGGTTGCCATTCAATGTGTGTTTGTTAAAAAAAAGTGTGCAAGGGTTGTACACATGTCAAATTAGTCTTTGAACTGCATTGACATTGTCAAAAAGTAACACAAAAAAACTTAACACAGTCAGTGATGACCACATGGGGACACCTCACATCCTTCAATGGAATCCTATCTCCTTTATGCTACTTCAGGTCCCACCCTTGTGCCTGGAAAGGAACTCTGCAATTAAAAAAAAAGCGGTTCTGAATAAAGAGCTGTTGGAACTTGGATTCCTGAAAGAAAAAGAGGCAAAATGAAAAGATATATTTCTTTCTGAATTATATATCTATGGCAGTGAGTGGTACCTAATAACTTCCCATAAAACTCTTTTGCAAATTTTCTAACATACATCTTTTCTTCAATGATGGAACCATCTTCCTCTTGAGGACCATTTTGTCTCCAAGCCAAATTGAGTTGTTGGAATTGCATCATCCAGCATCCTGAACTACAGAGATTCCTACAGTCCTTTTTAAATTATTTTACACCCACCTCATGTGGGCTATGCTGAAAACAGGCACCATTTACACTTCAGAATCCAATTTTGAGGAAAAAATAATAATAATCTCCTATCATCAGTGGATGGTATTGACTATTGACCGTGTCAAAATGGTTTGGTTTTGGCAGGCAAGTTACTTTCTTATAAGTCTGTACACCTTTGGGGACTAATGTCATCAGACATCTCCCCCCATTTATTGAAACATGTCAAAGCATGCACCTTTGCACTCTTGAGGCAGATTTTTGGATTCTTATGAATGAGTATTCTGGTATGCTGACACCACCAACATATCACTCAACCAGTGACAGATGATGGAGCTAACAATATTCATCTAACATTGAGAGCTTTTTATAGTAAGTCTGTAAAAATTCCAAACTGAACCTCAAAAGTGGGCGACAGGTGTGGATGCAGCGATTTTCTTTTTGCCAAATCTTGTCCCAGATTTGGCTGATTTAGAGAGAAACAATTCAAAGTCCCAAATTTTAAATGTAAAAGGTTCCAGTTGGTAGCCAAAGCATGTAGAGGGAATCCTTATATTTTGCTACTTTCAATTCTGGCTAAAATTTCTTCTGGAGGGATAGTTGTCACTTTGGCTGCATCACAAAATTGGAAAACAATACACTGTGGAGGACTTTGAGGACAATGGAGTCAAGGGTCAGGTTAAAAGCTGCAATTGAAAAAGATGGGAACATTTGTGGGGGAGATTTGAACCTGGACGTCATTTCAGCAGTAGGTCGTTAAAGGGACAAGATGCCAAGTTCATAAACCCTTTTGGAGCAGATTGGAATTTGGCTGAAGAAGCCCTCACATCATTGAAAAAACTACAACCCCCTGGCTGGGGAGAACGCTCTGGATTATGGAATGCACTCTAATAGTTAAATAAATCTCTAAATTTTAATTTAAGCTTCACTTTGAAAATGTGAGAAAGATATATCAGTAAATAAATGCTTAAGTCATCTTTGTTCACCAGGCCACAACTTTTATTAGTTTACTTGGGATTTAGTCTAATGGTTTGAGACATTTTTTATATGTTCCAAGTTGCATTTGAATCCTCTTTCTTCTGTGTAGGCAAGCCCAGTCTTCCGCCTCTTGTCAGGCTTCTCTCCCCAAAGAGCTTGACGAGATCTTTGAACGTACCTCACCTATCTCATCTGTACCAACTGCATGCGTATTGGGTTGAGTCCACTAGACCCAAAAAGCAAAAAGCATTTTGCTTTTGCATGCGGATTGGATCCAATGCCGTTACAGACTCACCAGTCATTTAGCTTTTGCATTACTAGGAGTACATGTAAGATCTACAGGAGGGGGAAAAAGGGACCCCATGGTCTGTCAAGGTGTGACTGAGTGCTGGATTCAATGGTAACACCGTGTTCAACAAGGAGCTAATGTCTCTGCACTAGTCTAGCATCACTTTTGGTGCATGTGAACACTCAACTTGATTCTGCAAAAGAACTGGCTCTATAAGAGAGCTGGCCACTCCTTCCAAGCTAGCAGCAGTTCAAATACAAAACGTTCCTCAGAATCATATGTGACCCACCACTTACCAGTGCACCCATCATTTAGAACCACGGTAACCTGCCCTCCAAACCCTCCTGCTTGCCCCTCACAGTACCCAGTTAACCGACCTTTCCATGTGGGCAAGGATCCGTAGGAAGGTAGGGAATGTATGTGATTACTATGTAAGGTAGGTAAGGCGCTTGGTTAGGTAGAGATGCATCTGGACGATTAGTACATATCTAATCATCATACCATGATGCTTAATTATGGGACATGATTGTAATGGAAAAGTGTTTGATGTCTGCATGCCATCCATCTTGCATGGTCAGTTAATGGGTGGGGCCTAGGTGAACCAGCACCTACTAGCTAGTGCAATGGTTGGTGAAATCCCAAGCAAATGACTTAACTTTTACTTTAGGCATTTTCACATTGTCAATCTTAAGTTCTTAGTATTACATGAGGGTATTGCATTTGGGTACTCACTTTTTGTTTAAGCCCTTACTTAAATGGTGGTTGATAATTTGATAATATATCACAAATATTTGTAGGTATTGCAATATAATTTTGTGCAATAGTTGCATCTGAGAGCTTCACCTTACATTATCATTGAAGCATTAAAATTTATTTAAATGAAGGATGTCAAGGCAATACATGCATATGACAACGACAACGTAAGATCTTTTTGCATTGGTAGGTTTAATAGGTTTAAGGGGTAAATGAGCCCATATAGGCCATGTCAGTGAGTAGAAGGCCTATGTAGGTAGGCTATTTCAAGTAGGTACGTAGGTAGCTAGCCAGTCAATATGTTGTTAAAGGTAAGTTGAAGTTGATAGTGGGTGGGTAGGCAAGTGGTAGTTAGTAGGTAGGCAGCCAAGCAGGTTAATGTGAAAACAGAGGAAGAAAAGTATTTAATTCTTTCAAAAAAGGTCGTATAGTTAAGTAGGAGGTTTAAATAGACTAACTCAGCAAACCGCTAACCAGGGGTAGTTAGCTGGGGGATAGGTCCAGGATTGAAAAAATTGGCCCCATCCAGTGGACAAAACTGCCAACTGGTGCGCCGGCAGTTGCTCACTCCAGGCGGATGGGTGCTGGTTGTCTTTGGCCCTGAAGCAGTGTTTTTTTTTCCTGGCAAAAGTTCGCCAAATTTCAACCTGAAAAATTATGATTTCGACATATCCAAAGGATTTTTCATGGAAAAAATGGTCCAAACTCGCCATATATTGTGCCAAATTGTCAAAAAAAATATGATAACTTCCAGCAGGTAGCCAAGAAAATAGAAGGATTCTGGTTTTTTTCCTACTTTCATATCTAGTATGTAGTCAAATCTGGTTAAATCATCTTATAGATGACCGCCACTTCAGTGAGATCAAAAAAGTCCTGCCCTGAAGATGTATGACCAAATGTATTACTATCCATCACTCCTTCGTCTCTGCCCCTCTAATTAATACACCCACCTGGCACCGAATAGATGGAAAGCGCTTATGGGAGTCCCATTAACAGAGAGGCCTCATAACAGACCATCTTAAAGATCGCTTCTTAACTCCACTTGGTATGTTGTACGATGGTCAGAGAGGCTGCTTACTAATTTTCAATTTTCAACTCGTCCATGCGGTCTCAAGAGATTATGGAATTTTGATCTTCATCTTATACGTACTCAGGGGTTAATTACTAGCTAGTTTTTCCATCTTTTGAAGACTTAGAGCATCCCCACCTGTGCTCAGTAAAACGAGTAATGATCAAACTAGGCTCTCAGTATGCGACCCTGCACAAGCATTTCTCACATCCAAGTTTAGTTATTTACTTTGCTGCAACCCCACCCATAAAACTGAAATGGGCACTGCAAATAGGTGGGAACCACTAATAGCAAACCACCTGGACCAATGATTATGATTGGCCAATCAAAACAGGAACCAGCAGTCCAATCATATTTTTACACTCGTCTCTAAGAGATGGACAACTTTGCTGCGCTTTTTACGAGCCTCAGCTCCCATACTAAGTACCAGTGGGGTTATTTACGTTTTCTCAACCTCCCCCCTAAAAAGGAAACTGGGACTGCAAATGATGAGATACTAATAACAAACCACTTGGACCAATCAAACCATTTAGCCATTCAATTGTATGTGTAGGCTTTGTTGTACATTTGCCAGCCTCAGTATCCTGTATAATAATGTTGGGTCAAAACCATTTTGATGAGCCAAATTGGCATGTTTTGACTTTTCTTCATCCTAAATTTATTGAACATGCACAGGTGGAGTTGCTTTAAGTACTGGTGTGAAGTTGGGTGTGCATATTTTGGCCTTTCTTTGGCCTTCACTTTTTGTCTCCCCTGTGATGGTTCCAGCCATCATTCTTTTGTTGGATTTTTGTGACTTACTTTGTGTGAAGATGTGTTGACCATCATTTTCATTCGTAGATTTCATTTTGTGATTGTGGGTACTGGGTACCTAACACCTCTATTTTTTATTCTGATGAATTTTATTTCTAGATTCAAACAGAGTTTTTTTTATAAAGGGTTGTTTATTGGCCATATTTCACAAGATATTTTTTTGTCCAAAATCACCAGGTTCCATATTAATGTCTACGAAATAACCAAAATTATATAAATATGTTAAATATTTTTATTTTCCTATTTTAAATTGCCAAATATGATCAAATCATCCTATGGATGATTACCCCTTCAGCTACATCACCAAACTGAAAAGAAAACACTATACCTACTCATTGTTTGTTCTATTAATTAGTTGTGGGTGTAGACAAAGTTCTTTTATTCTTGGGTGATGGGCCTCTTTGATTGCCTGAAACTTTGGAGAGCTCCCCAAAATATTATTTTTTTCTATGTGAAAATGTAGTGCCTCACATTTGGCACACTTATATAGGTGAGAAGAAGAGAACTTTAGGCAAACCATATGGGATAAAAGTGAGGTGCTATTGGGAACACCCTTGGGAACTTGAGGAACATCATTTTAAAAATTCTATGTGGCCCCAACCATGGTAAAAAGCTGAGCCCTCTTGAGTGCATGTTCAGCTATCTCATTGGCTACATGCAAATTCTATTTTCAAAACTGCTTGTCAACATTTTTGGCTTAAACTAATACCCCATCCTAAGAGCATGGGTACCTATTCACCCATTTTGGAGAGATATTTGTCTCCAGATACATGAAGATTAAAGAATGATCTCAGGATCTAAATTTTAATAAAACCCTGAGAGGCTTGTGGGACTTGGACTTATAAGTATGTACATATTAAGTTAGTTACTACCCAATTCTGATTTGCATGTTAGTTTTCACAGTTTAAACGTCTCCAGAACATTCGGACTAGAGAGGTTATCATCGTTTGCTCATGGTGTGATTGTGTTGAGCTAAGTGAGTTGATATGTAATTAGGCTTCCCAACTAAGTTAGTGGAAGCTGTTAAAATACTTGTTCACCCATGTCAAAATACTTCATGAAGTAAGTGCAGGGCCACAGTCCAGGGGGTCCATCGTCAAGACCTTTTGTCATGCCGACTTGAGTGGCCCATGCTGTAATTATAGCGTATTCTTGTCATGCTGATTTCATATTATGTTCCAGGTGACAGAAGCATAGGTTGCTTGGCTCTCCATCATAGCATTATCACACCTAACTGACACCCAATGAGGTGGGGTAGTCGGACTTGCTCCCATTTCTCCACAAGGAGAAAAGCCCCCCCTTAGTAGGGATGTAGTCCTACAATGGAGTAGAGTATCCCTTTCGGTAGAACCACCAACAGATGAGCACTGAACACTTCGCTTTAAGGCAAGTGGGCCCATTGGTGGTGAGTCCCAAGGCACTGAAAAGTGTGTGGTGAGCAACCAATGTGTGAGTACAAGATTGTTTATTACTGTAACATGACATTGATATCATCTCTAAAGTATGATTTGTTGGGAAGAGGACATCAACCTCTATGGTATGATTTGTTCGCAAGAGGACATAAACCTCTATGGTGACGACCACTACTGGGCCTTATACATGTTTCACCTAAACCAAATCAGTTTCAATTATCATCGTCAATCTGGAATATGAAAATAATTTAATTTAATTTAATATCCTTATATGTTTTTGGCTACCTACTTGAAACACATAGAAATCTGGGACTTTTTTACTTCAATCAAATTTTGATGATTTTTTTTCCTTTGAAGAAGTTATTGTATTTGTGACAGAAAATGTCCAAAATATCACACACAAGAAAAGGCTGTTTGGTATTTGTAGAATGAGTGGTGCTTTGATAGAAATGGATCCATCGTATGCATTTGCAAATAAACTAGGTGGTTGTAACACACAACCAACTCAAAGTATTGTTGTGAGACACTAGATCATGCCACATCTATTCATGAAGAAACCATGGGATACTTGGGGTCAAACCCATGGGGATGAAGTGGGCAAACTTGTTGTCCCTTCAACAAGCTTAGAATTGGACCACTTGTGACCTAAAGCATTGTCCAACATTTTTTGTGGATGAATGAAACCAGGAACCCTAATTTAGGTGTGTGGTAGATGATGCCGAAGCTATTGTGCTTTAAGGACGTTGAAAGTTCAATTACTTGTTTTTTGTTTTTGGTTTTGTTTTGTTGTTTTGCAAGTTTCTGTGTTTAATGTTGTTTTTCAATGGAGCAGTTTTGGTGAACTAGTTTTAGTGATGGAATGAAATCCTTGTTGCACAATTGACAATCTTTATGGGACGTGTGAGTCAAGATTCTTGAAGATAATTGGTGCTAAGCTTTCAAAGGAGCGGAAGGATGTGGACGAAAAAAAACTATGTGAAGTTGGTTGAAGAAAAGGAAGGCAAGGCAAAAAAGAAAAATTGGGAATGTGGGAGAAGCTAAGTTTCGATTTTTCTAATTATAAAGCGTGGAGTTTGTTTAGATTTTGATACTAATCAATTGGGGACGGAAGTCCCTCTAGACTTCTTCTTCTTTTAAACCTAACACCTGATTTTTCGTTGTGCCATGAATGTCAAGAAGGGAATAGGAAATCTAGTGTTTGCATTTTAGGGATCAAATCAAAGGAAATGATGAAAGATGAAAGAATCTAGCGATTTCAAGAGCGGTTGTAGTGGCAATCATCATTTGTGTTAAATTTATGGGGGGGGGTTTTGATGTGAAAGTGTAATGTGGTTTATTCTAAAAAGAAAATACTTGTGATGTAGTGGGAGCTTCGAGATTTTGGAACAATAGAATACTGTGAGGTTTAAACAGTCACAACTATTTGCTCTATTTTCAATCTCTGTCCAACTTTTGAATGAAACTACATAATGATGTTGGGGTAGCATTTGTGGGGTTTTTGTTGTTGAATGACGAGCTGCCACACTCATCAACAACCAGTTGGTTCCTTGGAAGGAAATCAACAAAGGTTTGATCCATAGAACTAGAATTATAAAGTTTGTTTGGCTGGAAGGATTCAAGTTTAGTAATAATATTTGTTGTAACCTCCTTTCTACTCCTTGGAAATTTCCAATAAACCTTGTTGAACTTGCATTCAAAAGGTTAGGGATTATCATTTCAAAATCACCTCCCCTTTTTTTTTGGTGACACCATTCAAAAAGGTAGGAGTCCAATGGAATCCGTTTATGGTAAGACCTTGTGTTGGCTACTTCCCAATTTTGGGTTTTTATTTCTAGTAACAAGACTTCTTGCAACTTCATGTTCCTCTAGACTTTAACTAAATCGCCCAACCAAGTTCATATTTGAATCAGACCATGCAATTGGACTCATGAAGGAATTGGACTAAATTGCCAAGTGCTTTTGAAAGACTTGATAGAAATAAAGTATATATGGTCAAACCTGGCTTTCAAGTTTTTAATTGTTGACTACCTTACCCTAAGGTCAATTTCATCAATAAATAATTTTCAAAATAATGAAATGAATTTTTGTGAAAATATGAAGTTGACATGTTGAAAATCATCATAATTATATAGGCTACACTCTGAATATTTTCACTATTTATGTGACAATATCATAATAGATCATGGAAAATTCAATAATTTCAAATTTTAGAAAAATAATAATTGTTTGAAAAAAAAAACTATTTGTTTTGTCAATGTGGAAACTAACCTTAAGTTATGGTAGTCTTATAGTTGCTTCAACTGATGGCAAGGAATTTCAAAATTAAAATTCACGGTTCCAATTGAATTCAATAGTGATGTGGACATGGGATGGTGACATCACTAGAGCTTGGGCCATTTCAAAACTTCAAGATGTCATTACTTGCACATACCATTCAAGCAAAATAATTTATAGGGGTAGTTTTCCACCTAGAGCTTAAAATAAAAGAAAACAATCAAAATTGAACAGGTCATAAAAACAACTAGGCTAGGGTATGCCATTTGTGTGCGACCTTGACATGTAGGATGTCCCACTCAAAATGTGGTTTGCATAGGGGGCATCCTAGTTTTGGGGACAACTAGATCTAATTTAGGTGACAACATGAAGAACAATGGGGAGTCATGAAGACATTGAGGAGAAGGTGGGACAATGGATTATGTGATAGGCATGACAAAGAGGGCAATGACAACAACAAGAACAATGGCAAGGATGACAAGAGGGCAACATGTTAACCTTATATATATACCTTATTTTCCCCCATTAGTGTCAATATTTATCATCATTTTTTTGTGTGGTGAATTGTTTTGCAAAACCATAATATTTTGTTGAATATTCTCCTTTGTTCAAAACATTTGCCAAAAATCAAAAAAATAAAAATCTGAAATTGTTTCTAGACATTGTTCAAGCAAATAGTCAAAAATATAAAAGGATTTTAATAAATTTCTACTTTCATAGGTAGTCTATAGCCCAATGTGGCTAAATCTCCTCGATGATGATTGCCAATGTAGCAACATCACAAAATTAAAAAGAAATCAATGAAATTTATAAAAGTGGATTTATGTATAATGTCAATTTTTGATTATTGTCCATTTCTCTGAACATTGATTCTATCTTTGAAGTGATTAGAAAATTTAGCAATATATCATTCAATCTATGCAAGGTTGTGACCGTAATAAGATTTTGGTTTTTCCATCTTGAAATGGAGATAGCTTTAATAGTGAAGTTGTTATGATTACACTTATGGAAGTTCAATGTATGTTAAAATTTTGCTAATTTTTTTTCAAAAATGTATTTTCTTTAATTCACTATTGACGGTGCTTGAACGTGCTTTCTTTCAAACATTTTTTTATGACAATCACATAAAAAAGATCTATGTGTGTTCATTGACAAAATTATGTCAAAAACATTTTGGTCAATGCATGTGGATCAAAGTGGACCAAAAGCCACAAGAAAATATATCCTTACAAGTTCATTTTAATTTAATTTTTTTTGAGCTCTTGTATGGTCCTAGGAAATTAAACAACAACCATCCACTGATTTAAAGCAAAGAAAATTCCATGTTATGTCAAAGCCCATTTAAAGATGACTAGTATGGCCTATGCCGTTGGCCCAAGTGTTACCACATCCTCAACTGATTTTTCCTTCCGAAACTTGGTTTTTTGGAATTTATTAGAATTTTCAGCAGCAGAAATCACTTTTAAATCAATGTCTCCCACATTCTGAATCCAAATCTTACCAAATAAATTCCATTAAATCTTGCTCATCGAGATCTTTCTAAGAAAACCAAAGGCACATTCCCATTACTCCGAAATTTTCAGCTACAATTTAATTTAATTTAATTTCAGTGAAAAAATCATTCAATATTCAAGACCTTTTGCCCCACAAGTCCAAACATCATGGAACGAAGCCCATGCACCCCTCCTCGTTGAGAGCTTTCCAAAGACACCAAGAACATAATCTGAGACATCCTGGTTCAGTGAATGTCATAACTACAAAACAAAACAAAACAAACTACCTTCCTTCATAGATAGATTGTTTTTGCACGTGTATGCACTCCAACATAAATTCACTTCTGTTTTTCAATAGAATATTTGAAAATCCATAGCTCTTGTAGTTTTGAACATTTTGCATATCAAGTAATTGCATTAAGTGGATATTCAAGTCCAGAATCTGGAAACCAGTCCCTATTGACAAATTCCAAAATACAACAATTCAAATCAGACTCACATCAGAAGAACTACCATTGTGACATCAAAAGTAGTTCACCCATCAACATGACTGTCATGAATTATTCATATAAATTGATGATTGTACTATCATTGAAAAGATCTTACTGATGGCAACATCTATATTCAAAACAAAGTTACTTTTTGATGGTTATGAACATTTCAAATTTCAAAGATACAAAGTTGTAAAAGATTTGGGGTGAACTATTAGTTCACATAATTTGGACAATTCAAAATAATTGTTCAAATTAAGAACTTGAAATGATATTGGAAAGCCTTGACAAAAATTATAAGAAAGTGGGCTTGAATGTTCCATGTATATATCATTGAAAATTGTAATATGCTCATGGTTCAAAATTTAACACTAATGTTCACAATGTCATGATTGCCACAAATATCCTGGATTTGATGAATCCATGTGAATCCATGACAAATCTTAGCTTCAGTTTGAGTCCAAACCCTTTCATTATTTGTCACCACCTTTTTAATCATGTACAGAATTGGCATGCAATGTTTTTAGCATTTGAAACTTCTTTTACTTTTCCTTAAAGGGCGCAGCTCGATGCCTTCCTTGTGGTCCAAGCATCCAAGGAACAAGGTGTCTGTTTTGGGGAAGCATTCATGGAATATGGCCTCATCTCCCCTTGGAAAGCACCTGGTGGGCTTGGCCAAACTTCTTGGTGAAAAGCATTTAAGAAAGATGTTGCACAATGGACTTTCTTTCCCCTAAACATCCAGGTAGCCTGGCCTCCCTTATCAGGGAAGGCATCTAAGAAATTGCATATGAATGAAAATTTGAGAAATTTGGTGCCATTTCCACAAGAAATTCATTGCAGAGGGGAGAACTTTGCACAACAGACAAAATCCAAAGACCGTGCCCAAATCCCCCATTTCAGGTATCCATGAGAACTTGCACAATGAATGAGAAAACTAAGAACTTGGCCTCATTAAGCTTTTCATGAAGCCAAGAAATTGCTGATCCTAATTTTGTAGACATGGTGGATATGGATTGTGGCCATTTCACCCCAGAGTGTCAAAGGAGGTGGCCACTGTGCCTGTACCCTGCATTCCAAACTGTCAACATATCAAGATACATCTGCTTGATCTGAATCCTTGTGTAGTCAAGTGCCATGAGAACCACTCAAGAAATTGTTGATAGAAACCATAAGAGCACTAGCAACTGTTGATAGAAACCACAAGAGTACTAGCAAATCATTCATTCCAGTCATCCATTGAAGAGTCTGGAAATTCTTCTGCACCAGTGTAACATGAGAGATAACTTCAATCATTTAGTCAACACTATCTCAATCATTGCTGGGACTGTTCATTAGTATTCCAAAATTTGCTCTTCAGGTTTTGATATGAAGGATCTTGTTTCAAACCTTTTTTTGACATGAACTAAAGCATGAAGCAGGAGAGACAAATGATGAGTGGCAGACACCAAAGATCTATACAATACACAGCTCAATACAATTGACCAGTTTAGAATTAGAGGACAGAAAATGTGACACTGCAATCTACATCACAAATCTGTGTACACCGCAGATTGACAATCACATCACTAAGTAGGTCCAGCCTATTTTCAGTTGCTCAAGTCAGGTGGTGAAGCTTGTAATAGACGAAAAAAACAACTAATTTCAGTTCAACATGCATAATGGAAAGTATGACTACGCTGAAATTAAAACAATTTGGCAAGAGGATTTTCACAAATGCAGACCCAGTAAGGTAGTTGACTTTCTGGGGTGTGACTAGGACTGCATTATTGAAAATCCTGTGCATCGACAATTGGCCTGATGAGCTCCAAAATCTGAACAACTTCAGCCATGGATGGACGATTAGATGGCACATGTGATGTGCAAATTAAGCCTAACTTGATGACTGGAAGCACCTCATCATCTGGATACCCATGCAAGCTTAAGTCAACACATGACAGGGGATGGCCTTCCTCCAGCAATGCTCGGATGTGATCACACAAGATAACAACATCATCTTCCATGTACTCCACTGGTCTGCGTCCTGTGACAAGCTCCAAGAGCAACACACCAAAGCCATAAACGTCACACTTCTCAGTGATTTTCAGACTTGAGCAGGCAAACTCTGGTGCCATGTATCCCAGTGCACTCTGAAATCTGCTGCTCATCACATAGCTATCAAGCACTGGGAGTAGCTTGGCAAGGCCATAATCTGAAATACAAGCCTCATTGTCTTGAGTAAGTAGTACATTGCTCGACTTCAGATCATAATGTATAACTTGAGGTCGGCACCCATGATGGAGATGTGCAAGCCCTAGAGCAATGCCTGATGCAATCTTGAATCGATCATCCCAAGTTAGGGATGGTTCACCATCTCTTAGCTCATGCAATCGCCTGTACAAGTTCCCATTAGGGATGAAGTCATAAACAAGAAGCTGTAATTGTGGGGTCCAGTAATAGCCTTGCAGGGCAACTAGATTTTGGTGCTTAACATTTCCAAGAAGTCCAACTTCTCGCTCAAAGTCATCTTGCCCTTTCACTAGGCTAGCAACTAGAAGCTTCTTCACTGCCACCATGTGACCATCAGGCAAAGTAGCTTTGTAGACTGTACCAAAGCCTCCTCGTCCAATCTCATGCTGCTTATTCAGTAAAGCTTGAGCACTACCCGCCATCCAATCACTTCCTGATAATTTACGGCTTTGCCGAAACATTACAAGCTTACCAAGTGCCAGATGTTCTGTAAGGGGTGACTGTGGAACACTCTCGATTATGCCCACTGTAGTGTGTTGTGGCCGTGTCTGTGCCCGTATGTTCAACAAAGTGACTATTATAACCCCAATTGCAATGACTGCTGCTGCTGAGATGGCAATGATAGCTGAAATACTTAACACAATTCTGCTGCCCTTCCCATGGGTGACTGGATTGCCTGATGAGGGTCCTCCCGGGTTAAGCACTATGGGTTTTGAAGGGCCTGGGGGACATGCCACACCAACCAGTGTACCACATAAACCATCATTCCCTGAAACCTCAGGTGCACTGGCATTGACAAAGACACCTTGAGTGGGAATAGGGCCACTCAGCTGGTTGTTGGATACATTGACCATTACCAAACTCCTAAGCAACTGAAAACCTGGCGGAATCTCTCCTGACAGATTGTTAGAAGACAGATCAAGAAACTCAAGCAAACTGAGGTTTGTCAGGTCCACAGGGATCTGCCCACTTAATCTGTTCATCGCCAGATTCCTGCCATTCAAAAGTCACATTTGATCATCAGAAAATGGAATTGGCCTCTCAAACAGACACTAAAGCAGACTCCAGACTCAACCTGTCAGACTGGAAATTTGTGAATAGAGCCTCAAGCATCCAACACTCTGTTGTAACTGTTTTTTCATAATTTTCCCTCTTCTACCATTTGTACTTAGCGCAACAGTCAAGCAGGCAGTTGAACACTTGATGTAAACTCTATAACCAATCAAGAGCTAGTCATTGAGATACCTTTCTCACCTCATGTAGAAGTTCTGAAACATTCTATTCTTCGTGCTTACAAAGCTCACAGTCAAGACAACCATAACAAGTCCTATCTTCTAAATGAAAATGGCATATGTCACAGATGTGGTTGAAGGCAGTAGGAATTACAAGTTAAGGAGTGCACTGCAGTTCCCAATCTCTGATGGGATTGGACCACTGAGCATGTTCTGATGCAAGTCAAGCACATTTAAGCGAGCAGCATTGCCCAAAGTCGGTGGGATGCTTCCATTGATGAAATTCCTGCTCAGATCAAGATACACCATAAAGGGCAGACTGCCAAGCTCCCATGGAATCTGCAATGAAAATGAATTGGCAGAGAGGTTTACAGCCACCAGATTGGAGCATTGTACAAGCTGTCCTGGTATGGGTCCCTCCAATCTGTTCCCAGAAATGTCCAGAAACTGCAGAAAGGTACAATTCCCTGAGCTTATACTAGGAATGCTTCCTGTCAGGGAATTTCCTGAGAGTGCTAAGAACTGTATATTTGGGGCAAGAAGCTGGGATGGTATGTCACCAGACAGGTTATTGTGGCTTAAATCCAGAATCCTCAGCTGCATGCATGCACCTAGCTCCACAGGAATGCTACCTGAAAGCAGGTTCCCAGAAAGGTCCAACTCTTGGAGCACATATAACTGCCCAAGTGAAGCTGGCACAAACCCTGAAAACTGGTTTTCTGAAAGGTCTAAGACTTGCAACCTGCTCAGACTTCCAAGCCATGTTGGAATACTCCCTGATAACATGTTGCCGCCAGCATTGATGAGAGTTAAAGAGCTCAAGTTCTGTAGCTGCACTGGCAGTGTCCCTGTCAAACTATTCTTACTAAAGTCAATAGCCACCAAGCTACTGCAAGAGAAGAGTCCTGAAGGAATGCTGCCTGTGAACTTGTTGCCCATGAGACTGAGGCTTGTTAGTTTCTGCAGGGATCCAATCTCTCCTGGGATAGGTCCAGATAGAAAATTCTGTGAAATGTCAATACTATTGATTTTTGAAAGCTGTCCAATACCCACGGGAATATCACCTGAGAACTGATTTGCTGCAAGGTTCAAACGTGTGAGCTGGACACACGAACTGAGAGATGAAGGAATGGAGCCATTGAGGATGTTGTGAGCTAGTGAAAGAAAGACAAGATTCTGGCAATTGATGAAGAAGGCATCCGGTATAGCCCAAGAAAGGAGATTGTTTGACAGATCAAGAGTTGTGAGACTCCCACTACTGCCACTAGTGAAAAAAGAAGGAATGGCACCCGACAATGCATTGTTGCTCGCGTTGAATGTACTCAGCATCAACAGCTGTGCAACTTCGGTGTCAATACTTCCTGAGAAATTATTATATGCCAGGGTCACTGTTTGAAGCTCTGCCAACTTCACAAATCCTCTTCCAATCTGACCTCCCAACGATAGCCCTACCAGAGTGAGATCTGTAACCCTGCAATCAGATGGAGCTGGGTTACGTTCTTGCAACGACAGACAACATACACTGAGAAGGTTCAATCTTGCATTCCTTAAAAACCTGACCTAATTTTTCCTTTGTATTTGGAGGTTCCTTACCAAGCAGAACCATCATCGCAGATGATGAGGCACCCATTACCAAACATAACCTTCTTGCACAATTTCAAGTTAGGTCAGGTTTTTAAGTAGGTGAATGGCAAGTCACATGGGATATTCTGTTGTTTTAGGGCTTGGGAACTTGAACTACCGCCCTCGTTCCCATGCCCTCAAACAACATAATACCCCCTGGACCTGCCATTCACCCATACCGAACTTCGCAAACAAAAGAAACAACCCTCATGATTTAAGTCTTACTGGGAGGTTGACAATCGCTGCGAAGTGAAAGTCTTTAACCCGGTGCTTCATATAACTTCGTATTTCGAAAGAGAGACTCGAGAGAGAAAGAAGAGTCCTACCTGCCAGTCACGTCGTCACAGGCGATGCCAGTCCAGTTACAGGGACTGGCATCATCCTCTTGCCACGACTCTAACACACCGTGCGGGTCCTGCACACCTGCCTTGAACGCCATGAGACCTAGGATGTCATCGCTCATGGGCACCATAACTGCACCGCACTGAATCACCGCTAGCAGCAGGCTCAGCAAAGCCAGCCCCCACCACCACGCATTCAAAACTCCAATCGTTCTCATACTTGCAACACATAAAAGTCCCACGTAATAATACTCTTCTCCTTCAGCAACCAGCTAAAAAAACCAGCTTCTGTAAGCTCACAACCTCCTGCCTCCCGAACCAACTGTAGTAACTTCTTCTACTGCTCGCCTTCTCCCACCACCTCTCTGCAAGACTCTCAGCTGAATGAATGCTTGAAGCCAGAGTTCCGCCACACCCACTGCCACATTCTTCAACAAACCCAACTGTTCCTACATTTGCTTTCTTCAGGGGAAAAAAAAAGAAAGACATCAAAATGCACGTCAATTGGGCAAAACAAGTAGAAAGCAAGAGCCATACGTCAAAGGAGCTTCACGCTAGTTATGAAGAAGAGAAGCAATGACGGACGGACGGACGGACGGACAAGTCTCATCATGGGTTTGCGCGCACATACCGTACTTCAGTTCCGCCGGTAATGAAAGCCTGAGCAATATGCTTGATGAGCGCAGCAGGCTATGAGGGCAACTGGCAGAGCTCACACTTAAGACACAGTGTGCGTAAGTACATGTGTGCATTTACTGTCTCCGTGCCTCTCTTGCGCCCGCGCGCGCTCTCTCTCTCTCCGCACTGTGTAGGCTCTGAGAGTGTGCACTGCAACAGGAGTGGTGCGATTTCCGACGTAACCATTTTGGGCGAAATTTAAAAATGGGATTTTCAATAGCCATAAAAATCTCATTTTACATTCGACGCAGCCTTTTTCAGCGAAATTTAAATGAAATTTTCAATAGCCATAAAAATCTCATTTTAATCTCATTTCAATTTCTCCAAAAAAATCTCAATTCAGAGACAGCCTTTGATCAGTGACATTTAAATGAAATTTTTCATAGCCATAAAAATCTCATTTTAATTTTCGCCAAAAACATCTCACTTCCAAAGCAGCTTTTTTAAGAGAAATTTAAATGAAAAATTTCAGTAGCCATAATACTATTAGTTTTTAAGAAAAAACACCATATTTCTATACATAATTCAATTAGTTTAACCTATATATATATATATATATAATGATTTTAAAATGTTGACTTTTGTATTTTTCTTGTAGCCAAATTTGGCTAGATCTGGATTGTCACTTTGGCTACACCATGAAAGTGACCCAAAAAAATTTGTCAATTAACGGACCTATTGAACATGGCCGTTAGAGGGGCTAAAAGGATCACAATTTCTACCTTCTTAGTCCATTACTTATTTACTTTATTTAAGCTGCCAGGGCTTAAGATTGAAGCCTTATTGGCCTTCAAAGGGGGCCTATATGAATGTAATGAATGAGATGATCATTGTTAACAAGTAGTGAACACTTGGGCTGTGTGCTATTGCGTATTAGCACTAACCATGAATGGTGAAAAAAATGAGTTGATTTTTTGAAAATTGTGTTTCATTCAATTAATGAATAACAACATGCAAATTTATGTAAAAAATATTCAAATTTTGCTCATCACTTCCATCATTTGTGACTATGATGGTGAATTTTAAAATAGCTCTCAAAACAGAGAGATCCCCAAAATAAAAAAACATCTTTGTATAATAATCCTTTGTATGGTGGCCTTCAACATTACCTCTGAAATCATCAAGGCAAAAACCCATATGAAGGATTATGCAACTCCAAATTTCTTGTCACCAAAGTTAATATGAATGTTATATAAAAAGCATGTCAAATTCTAAAATGTAATCAATCCCAACTTCAAATTAATTACAAACAATTGATCACTTCAAGCTAAAGAAATAATCGTTATTTAATAAAATCTAAATGTACCATGAATCAAAGTTCAAAGTTATCTATCTCCTTTAACTCATCTTCCAGAATTCCACACAATGACAATAACCACCATATCAAGGCATAATTTGCATTTTTTTCCATTAGTATTAATTTAAAAACTAAACCTTAATTTGCATTCACAAATGCAACTCAGACAAGTCATGAAGCAATAAAGGGGGAGAATGAGCATTTGAGGTAATCTTTTCATGTCTCCTTATCAGCTGGTCTAGTAAATAAATAGTAATATCTCTTGAACTTTCATATCCACCAAATCCAACAATTGAACCCACTATATTTATAGGTAGCCATATACCAAATTGATATGGTCCTTAACTTAACATTATTTTGACATTATTCCTTAATTTTGTGGATGAACCCCAACTAAGTTGATTATTAAATGTTGGGTTTCTTTGATTATGGAAAGATATGGAGGTAAAAGCCTTACAAACCCCCCTCTCTGCCAACCCTCACTTGTTTTCTTTATACGTATAATGAAGTCTCTAAAGTTTGAAAAGTGATTTTCTTTTAAAACAAAATACTGAAGCTTTGTGGTCTGGGAAAAAGCTTTGGATTAATCCAAGGTTAAATAGTGTTAATTCACAATGTATAGTTTTTTTTTTTTAATATCCAAATATTATGATTCCACTTCTGTTAGTTCTTACTTTCATTTGTTTATATGTGTTATATATATGTTGTAAAATTAGATAAATTGTTATTCTTAAACACCTTCAATCGTGGGGAATGTAATGTAATATTTAGAATCATTAGTTGGGATGCATGTGGTTTTCATTATTGGTGTAGCACTTGCATCCATCT
This sequence comes from Sphagnum contortum, assembly GCA_963920785.1. NCBI lineage: Eukaryota > Viridiplantae > Streptophyta > Sphagnopsida > Sphagnales > Sphagnaceae > Sphagnum > Sphagnum contortum. The sequence goes on along the minus strand of OY987284.1, from coordinate 1,031,395 downwards.
TGAGGATTTATGCAATCGCCATTTGTAGAAAGAACTAATCATGAATGAGCATTTTGTCATTAATTTTTTTTAATTTAAAAAAGTATATGAACATTCTTACAATTGCAAGTTGGCCACCCAAAAAAATGAATTAACTCATTTTTAAAAGCATTAGGGTAATTCTTGCAATGGCAATTTGCAAAAAAGGTAATTTTAAAAAAAAAATTAAAAATCATCATGAATTTACATTTTTCAATTGCAATATGCAAGGGGGAAAAAATCATTGAGAGGATTTCTATAATTGCAATTTGCAAAATAAAAAATATATCATGATCATTTTTACAATCATAATGTGCAAAAATAAATTCAACAAGATCATTTTTGCCATCACAATTCAACATAGATAACATGGAAATGAAAAGCCACATAAAATGTGCCTTTTCATATATATATATATATAATAAAGAAAAGGGTTAAACAACCCAGCTTGAAATAGGTAGGTATGAATGACACAAAAACACACACACACAATTATTATGTGCACTTTACATGAAAAATAATAAAAGAAATGGAGATTTTGAAATGGAATAATTATATAGTAGTAATTGGGTTGGTTTCACAACAAGGTGTTTTTTCTTATGAGTTTGTGAATGTCTTTGACCTCTTTTTCAAATTATCTAAACACATTGTTCGAAGTCATGTTCCACCTTCAATATCATGTTTGTTTTTTGCATTTTGATTCATAGTGTTGGAATAATAGTTTGAAGGCATACGTCCAATCAAAATCAGTGAAGTGACCTATCATTTAATTGTCCGCACTTTGGCTATTTAATTTAAGGATATTCTTGCAAAGCATTTTAATCCTCATTAGTTTGGTGTAGCATCTCATGACGAGTGTGAAATAATGGTTCATGGCATTCGAACGATGTTAGATTTGCATCTAAATTGGGTGGTGCTACAAGTGGATGTCTATAACACATTTAATCTAAAATCATGATCAACCATTTTTCCAAAATTACAATTTTTGCTTGATTCTGTAAATCAATTTTTCCCATTCATTTGACAATTTTATGTACATTGGTCCCCAATGTAATTTTCTTAGGTTTCTCGATGTGGATATCTCATAGTCATTGTGTCAAAGTTGGGTACATGACAAAGGGACCCATTGGGAAGAATGTTGTTGATTTTGGTTCACCTTCGCGCTTTTCACCTTACATTACCAACTCGCACAACTTATGTTTACCCTTCTTTAGCAAATGATACATATATAATAGGTCCTGCATCAAATGTGGATCTTGCATTTTTATGATTGTTGTAGGAATTATTAACATTATGGCTTTTAGTGCAGCTAGCAAAGTGTGTAGCTCGGTCCACAAGGGTTGGACAATTTTATATCACTTCTTCCCAATTTTCTTACTCTTGATTTGAGTTTTCATATTTTGGGCGCATCGGTGGGATGCACATCATTCGTTGAATTGTTTGTGGCTAAGGTGCTTCATGAAGATCTTAGGACAATATCTAGTCTCCTTATGCTTACATATTTTCAAGCAACTTTTGCAATGCTCTCGTTGTGTTATGCCCACAACTCGAACTATTTGTTTTATATAATGTTTCCATCCTTGGGTATTTTGCAACATTATGTTGAATTCGATACCCATACCATAGTTATGTTGGAAAACTTATTTGGTGTTGGGCATTGATTGTTCTTGCACTTGTCACTTGTTTTTAGTAGGATGATCACTTTATTCTTCTGGATGCAGTATCATAGGTTGAAATTGGCATTTTTCTATTCTAGATGGTATTACAAGATGTTCGAACCATGTTACCTCAAGTTGTCTACTCTTAAATCCCACTTTTTGAAATGGTTTAGTCTTATCCCCATTATAAACTACTTTGGTGGATCACCTACACGAGCACAAGTTTGCTTCACTTCTAAAAAACATTCTTTCGAATATTGTGTGAACATGTCTTCATTCATGTGTGGGTTTAGTGACAAACACTTCATTATTAGTTTTGTTTTATCACACTTATATTTCATTTATCCTTAACCCAATTTTTTACAACATTACATATTTGTCTTGTTTGCCAAATCCTATAGTCGCCCATTTTTCATAATGTCAATGTGGTCATACCATCGATGATCTAGATACCCATTTTCTGCAGTGCCCCTACAAAAGTGAATGTACAGTAGCCCATGACACAATTTGGGGTACTATTGTATTTATTATTTTGGAGAATGGAGCACATGTTCAAAGGGAGGTCTCCCACCTTTTCCCTTGCCACAACTAACAACAAGTGTATATCCTTATCACCAAAGACAATTTTCGAACTTTGATGGATGTTGTCATTATTAATCCAATTTGCATAGATGTTGTGTAATAAACATTGACAACGATAACACATGTAGTAATGATGCATGCTTAAGAGAAAACATGACCATACACCGATCAAACACCAATCAATGACTTCATTCTTTTTGCTATTGAAACATATGGGTGTTTTCATTCTTATTTTGATTCATTTTTAAGTACTTGTGCACAAACCACTATCGCATGTCATCAATGGTCTTTTTTTAATCCCCTTGATGCTTGTTTTTTACAACCGACAATGCGTGTCCATAACTCTATAGCATGCGCAAGCCATAACAATTTTTTAGTGTGCGTAAGCCATAATAAGTTTTTAACAAACTGCTACATTTGGTTAGGGTTCCTCATCTCTCCCACACATCATTGCTAGTGCACTTCTATCACTATCCAATTTGTGGCAGACGACAGTTATTTCATCTTAGGTCTTCTTTATTATCATTGATCATCATTTCGTAAACATGGGTTGTATTTGTATAAGGTTTTTACCTTTTTTTTTTCTTTTTTTTTTTGGGGGGGGGGGGTTATGTCTATTTATGCTTTCATTTGCCTTGTATTTTTGATGGATGGGTTCTCATCCTTTATTTTTATATACAAGGTTTTTTTTTTGGTCATTAACTTTGGTACCAATAATAATAATGTTTTAGAATTAGGCACTACACTAAATAATAAAACTAGTGTGCTTGAAAATGTTTTAGAAAATGTTTTAACTAATTAGTGCCTAACCAACCTCGGTACTATGGTAATTATTTTAGGACTTAATGGCATAGACATACATACATGATAATAAAGAATTATGTGAACAACTTGAAACCATAGATTTTGAATAAATCCAAAAAATACATCCATCATTTAGATGAATTACTTTTCCTTTACTCCTTTCAATAACTTAAAGAACCATGACCATGTGAAAAGTTCTCAAGGGAGCCAATCTTTGTATTTTGTGGTACCATGATATTTTGAGCTTGTATTATTTTTCTACCTAATTATAAAGGGGATAAATGTTATTATCTTTTTAAAAAATAAATATGTTTTGTATTGGCAATTGATACATATCTAAACTTATTTATAAATGAAATAACACCTTTAGGTATATTCTCAAATACTTAATTTATAAATATTTTCAATGTTCGTTGGGGGCCTAATTTATTTCTAAATGTGTCATATATTATATTTCCAAGGTAAATACCTTATTTTGAAATAACATCAATTGTGTACAAATGTAACTAACTCCCCCATGGACAAGTTGTACCAATTAAAAGATAATTAATTTTGCAAAGAATTGACTTGAATTTTCTTTTGAAGTCTTTAGAACCCCACAAAAAGAAACTAGATATGATAGTTATCAAAAATCTAAATAATTTCCCAATTCTACAGACCACACATAAGAACGAATTTTGTTGATATTTTTGCACTTTGATGGATGCATCAACAAAGCTTGAAATAAGTTCATAGATATCAGAGTTCATAGATAAATCAAGAAATATGCACCCCCACAAAAAGATTTCAAAATATTAGAATATTTTGGAGAATAACATAAAAATTATACTGTTAAATCCCATAATTCATAATTTCATCAAATGATAGATGTGTACATGCATCAAAAAAAAATTCACATTTGATTTGTTTTCTTAGATGACAAACCTGTATTAAATTTCATGGTTACACTATTAGTTTTATATTTCATCACATTTTGTTTTGTTTTCATCTTGATTCCATATTTGCGTTATTTTGATACATATTAAACAAATCCACAAAGTTAGGGCATCTTTCATTTTGCATTTGGGCCTCCATTTACATTTTCATGTCTAATAGTGAGCTATCCTTAAAGCCCCTTTACAAACAATCAGACTCTCAAACTTAAGATGGAATAATAATAGTTGTTGAATACTTAGTGTAAGAGTAATTGTCAAATGTGAAATAAGTGGGATTTAGGATGAAATTATTTTTACCACTACTAACAATGGTGGCAAAAACAATTTCATAATTCATTTTATAGCAACACACTTTCTTTTGGGCAATATTTTGGCATCTCATTCCCTGTTTCAGCTAAACTGGGGGTTCTAGTTCATTATTACATTGACTTTGCAAATCACTTTGTTGTGTTGAGCTATAATTTTCTTGTGTATGTTTAAGTCATTGGTATTTTAATTGGTCTTTGTTCTAATGCCCATGATGAGTTGGGTATTTAACAAAAGTTAAGAAATCAGATGGGTATTTTTATTGTTGAATGAAGGAATGTATGTGATGGAAAGGCAGATCCCTACTGGTTGAGACCAAAAAACAAAAACACAATTTATAAGCCCCTCTTCCACAAAAAAGAGTGTGATTTTTGAAATAAAACACAAATCCTCAATTATGAGATATAAAATCCTTGTAATAATTTTGCAAATCCATGGACATTTCTTTTGAAAAAATATGCCAAATTTGAAATATGATATTCATGAGTTGGCCTTGGGCTTAATATGAAGCAACCTTTTTTTTTTCCACTTGAAAGTTTGCATTGTTGCTCAAATTGGAAAGTTTTCAAATTAGGTGTCACCTAGACTTGACATACTTAAAATTCTCCCTTTTTCTAATAATACCTTGGTACATTTTCAAAAACAACGATGTGTTTACAAATAAATTTTTTTCAGGGTTTTGATACATGGAAAGACCCACAAAACCTTAAACTCGAAATCCAACAAGTAAGTGCTAACTATAAAGTGAAGAGGTTCTTAACTTCTTAACCACTCTTGCATTTTAAAGTAAAGGGTAAAAGGTTTTTTTTTAAAAAGGGGAACAAATAGACAAAATCTAAGAGTCCATCACATATAACTTTTTTAAATTCGACTTCATGCCAATTTGATGCTATTGCAAAATGTGAACCATGGATTATAGTTCAACAATTAGTTAATCTTTAGTTCCATAATTTTCCATAGTATTAATAATTTGAATGCTTATAAGCTTCCAAGTAGTGATTATTAACATTTGAAACAACTTTTGTGATATTTTTAGGCATATAGTACTTCTTTATTTCAATTAATGTAACGCTTAATCAGTTAAGGACCTAGTAAACCTTCTAAAATACATTATTCTTTTTTTGGTTGTAGAGAAGGAAAGGGGATGTAGAATTAGATGTGATTTATTGATATATAGGGAATACAAGCCCATAATTAACAATAACATTTCGCATGACAAGGTTGAGTTAGTCTGTAAAAGAATCTTCAAGCACTAATGATGTACTTGTAGGATTTTTAGGATGTAGTCCGAATACATATTTATTTAGTTTCACTTCTATCAGATTTTTAAATAGAATCAAAATCAAACTTAAGTAACAACATTTTCGCTTGAGTAGCCTCAGGTGAATTACAACTGAATAACTAACTTAAAGGATAAATCACAGTTGTAAAAATTCTAGGATGCGACGAATGGTGCGAGCGAGGTACTCGGCTCGATGCTATAGGGGAAGTGGGTTGATCAGGGCTCGTAGCCAACGATAATGACCATCACCGGGAACTCACATTTGACAATGGAAACGGACATCATTATCTTCGCACTAGCACTATTCAAACCTTTCTGGCGCGGCTCCACGAACAGGAACAAACTCTAAATAAATCGCTAAAGCATGTGGGTTAGGAGACAATCGACAATCCCATACCGAACGAGCAACTCGAGTGCGCACCACTTTCCTGGGCGGTTTTTCTTCGCACGACCGTTGACAAACATCCAAGTCGAGTGGTGCTTCTTCAAGCTTTTCTTGTTGTACAGGTGCGATCGAAGGATTTGAAGGCGTAGCGTCATCATCCGCCATGACTAGTTGCGCCTACATCAATAAAAACCAAGAAGATAGTACGAACAAGGTGGTACTTGCGTTCAGAAGGGGTTGAGGCCTTTTTATTTAACAAATTAGGGTACGCGTAAGATGTGGGAGTGACGGCGGAACCTCATGAAAACACAAACACCTTAGATTTAATGGATTCATCAAACCCTAAATTCAACGGTGGATCTAGAAGTATCTGAGAATTTTTTTATGCAAATTGTAATTCCAAATTATTATGTACTACATAGTTAATTAATGCATAGTAAAGTAAATAGGTAAGGAATATCAAAGGAGTGAATGGTACACGAGAATGTTACTTCAACCATTGAATTAGTCAAGTAGGAACTCAAGGACTTTTCCTTGTTACTACCGATAAATTATCTTAGTAGTTAGTTACTTAAAGTAATTAGGATGAAAAAGTAGGATGTGAGGGTCAACGAACGGAAAAGATAAAGATCAAGCTCAAGAGACTTCATCAAGATATTCAAGATAAGGGGAAGGATGGATCCTCCAATCCCATTAGTCATGAGGATTGTTATCCTTTTTGATTGGAGGATGGAATATCTCTTGTGTTTCATTGGGCCCAAGGATTCTCATCCTAATTTCAATTGGATGGCAATACATTCTCAAATTCTCATTGGCCCTTAAAGGATGAGGAGGGCATTGATTGGTGCAAAAGGATTTCAAAGCTTTCATTGGACAAGAGGAACAAGCTCAAGGAGGGTCATGGAGGCTCACCAAGGGAAAAAATATTGTGTGTATGTGGGAAGGAAAGAAAGAGGAGAAGGAAGTGGGAGGAAAATTTTTTTAGTTCTTATGTGTGGAGAGGTGCTCATGGAAAGGGTGTGTGTAAGGATTAAGCATGAAAGGAACTCGTGTAGCAAGTGCTTGTAGCAAAGCCTTTGGACTTTTGGTTCAATTAATTGTTTCTCTCAAATCCACCGTTGGATCTATGTCAAAATTGAATCAATTTTAGCTTGGAAGGTGTAAAAGGCTCTCCCAAAAATTCAGCTTGATCGGGCTTTCTGTAAGGGAACTACGCGGGTTGGAAGTAGAGGGGGTTGTAGTGGGGTTCATGGAATGATTCCCATGGCAAAGCCTCTGGACTTTTGGTTCAATTAATTGTTTCTCTCAAATCCACCGTTGGATTTGTGTCAAATTTAAATCAGTTTTAGCTTAGAAGGTGTAAAAGGCCCTCTCAAAAATTCAACATGATCGAGCTTTCTTAAGGGAGCTACGTTAGTTGAAAGTAGGGGGGGTTGAATGATATGTTTTTTCCCTCAAATTAAGCAAATGGCTCCTAGCTCCGAGGCTTAACTTTTGATCAAAAAACATAAAATAAAAACTTATGAGGTTGTTTACACATGGCTCCTTTTATATTAGCCTCCAACTCCAATGCATGTTAGATTATGATGTTGTATATAGTTGTTATGACGAATGGAATGGAAGGGTTCAAACCATCGAACACGACATTGAAATGAACATCAACATACGGCTCCTCAATATTTCATCATGGTGAGTTACAATTCCCTCACGATGTTTTATAGCTTCAATTTGAACACAACGCATTAGATTTTTTGTGAATTTCATTACTTACCTCAAACCACCTTACTTGTTAGACTACACTACATAGTAGTTCCACTTCCAACCGGGTTTTTATTGTGAGTGCATATCTTAGTGGTGAAGGTGTGCAATAATTCCTCACACAAAACCATTCCTCTCAATCCATTGGGCCCATAAAGTAACTCTTTGGCATTGAATTTCCTAATATTGCCACTACATTTCATGTTGATGGCTCATTATTTTAGACTTTTGCATAGTAAAAATCATATTTTGTCAAATCTTTAATTTAAAATTAAAAGGGTTGTTTAGACTACAGGTCTTGGGCCATGGTCTATAGAACCTAATCTTACCTCACTACACTTTTGGATGAAAACATAAGAAAACCATGGGCCATGTCTTAAGAGCCTTGGTTCACATTATAAACTCAATTTGGACCAAAACAATGGACCTTGTGCATTTTTTTAATAAAATATTATTTTGTTAAAATGAAGCTTGGAAATGTGGTTACCTCAACTTTTTATTCATTTCCTATCTTTTTCCCCTCTATCATTTTTTATTTATTTTTCTTTCATTCTATATTTTTTGTTTGTTTTTTCCTCTTTGCACCTTTCATAACAATAACACATCATGGATGAGAAAAAAAAACTTGTTGTGATGGCTATGTTTTGGGTTTAAGGGATAATAATTTGTGGGGGTGGGATACCAAAATTTCCCTTTTATTTTCTTATCAAAAATATTAAAAGAAAGACACAATTTGTTTTTCCTAATAATGTTTAAACCTTGAGGGGCAACAAATTTGTGAGGGGGGCACAAAAAATTCCCACAATTTTTCTTTTCAATTATTTAAAAAAAAACCATTATGATTAAACATTAAAGGCCAGCAATTTTGTAAGGGGAATTTCCAAAACTTCCCCCAAATTATACATTTTCAAAAAAAAAAATGACCCCGTTTTATTGTTGTTTTAGGGCACAAGGGGTGACACTTTTGTGGGGGTAGCCATTAAAAATCCCTTCACTTTATTTTTCAGCAAAAAAAAATGATTTTTTCATTATTTTGTTTATATATTAAAGGGCAAAAATTTACAAGGAGCCACCAAAAATTCCCTCAAATTTTGTCTTTCAAAAAAATATAAACATCAATAGAATATCATAAATCAACAATTAAGATTATTTTGGAACCTATGGATTTTGCTATTAGGCCCACCTCTTTGAAGTAAGCCTGAAAAAATACCAAAGGTGGAAGCAATATTATCCACAATTATGAAAGTAGTATTCCAACAAGTTTTTTCATCCAAAGTCATTTGCTTGGGCTTGGGCCCTACTATACCCTAGTATAAACCCAAACTAACCACCCTTCATAGTTTGGACTAATGAGAGATTTTGAATTTGTGTGGTTGCAAGCCTAAGCCTTCTAGTGTAAACTGCCCCTATGTTCTATCACATTTTACATGACTAGTTTAAAATGTATTTTAAAAATTATTTTTACATCAATTTTTTTGAAACTTGATATGCAACTTATTATAACGTTAATAAAATGCTTAACAGTTCCAAAATGATATTTGAAAAAGTTTTGAATTTACTTTGTTAAGGTTGTTTTTAAAATAAAAGATTATAGTATTGAAGGATATTTTTTTGGCTTTTTTTTGTTTCATCTTTTCTCTTAGGACAGACACTCAATTTGAATATTATCATCAAAACTTTAACTTTCCATGTGTTAGGGGCAAGGGCTTCTTGCCATTTTTTTTGGTCACGTTCCAAATGAGGGCTTTTTCTAGTTCAATATTTGCCTCCCTAGTTTAGTGTTGTATTTCAACAGTGCTACCTGTTCATTCCACCTCCATAATGCAAGGTCAATAATGTTAACTAGATGATGCTCCCATAAAACAACCTCAATGTCAATCCATGAATTCCTTCTTTAACATAAACTTTTACCCTTTTCAAGGTACTAGATAACATTTCCCAAATTTGCAAGAGTTGTAGCAACCTAGATCAAACCCGTATTTCATAGGTTTTTATACAATTGGGATCTCAACTCCCTTTTGGGGGTTAACTCCCAAGGTAGGCTAAAACTTTTTGATTGTGCAAAAAAACTATTTTGAATGTTTGACCCTATGTGTTGGAGGTGAAAAAAGGCAAATAAAAATGGCAATATATAACATTAAATTAGGGAAATAATTACTCAAGTTGAAAGAAGTTCTCAAAATGAATGTAACCAAATTTTGGAGCACAATGCTCACACAAAATTTCTAGCTAAAATAAAAAGATGTGTCCAAGCAGTGATATAAAAAAAATGCTAGGTTGATATGGTCATTTTGGTATCAAATGCTTGTAGTTAATGCTTGAAGAGCAAAAAGAAACCAACTACCATATTAGGCTAAAAGAACATTGTCCAATATATATTTAAAGGGGAGAAAAGCAAATTGATCTACATCAATCACCTCCCTAAGAATTGGTCATCACAGTCCAACTATAAGGCCTTAATAAAAAAATTGTAAGAAACATTTAAAAGAGTAATTAGATGTTAGTTACTTAGGTTTTCCTTCTCACTTGATTTTTTTAATAAATTTATATTGAGCATTTATTCATGGTACCTCTTGCCATATCTTGGTATGGTTGGAAAACCTTGATTGAGTTGGGTGCACCAAGTTAGTTTTATAATGTTTCAACCTGCAGTGGAGAAAATATTGAATATTGACTAAAAACTCATTTAAATCCAACTTAAATATATAAGGAAATTTTGTGCAAGATATTGAATTCTGAATAGGTTTTGTTATTGGAAATTCAATTAAATTCCAAAAAATGGATTTGTAAGGAAACATTAGTTGATCAACTAGTTCACAGTTGGGTCAATGGCATAGGCTACAATAGTACAAAGTGATTGTCAAAAGTCAAGAATCTGAATTATAGCTCTAATTTGCTAGTTTTGTCCACATAATCAACTCCCTTCATGACAAGTGTCTCAAGGTTTAAAGTTTGAGAAAATTGAATTACCATGACAAATATAAAATGAAAAACAAATGTTTGAAATCAAAATCAAAACTCTAGTTTGCTAGCTTCATGCACATAACAACTCATTTCATGACAAATATCTTAAGGTCTTACAAACAAACATTAACCTACTATGAAAAAGACAAAGTGGAAGATAATGTCTTAAGTTTGAATCAAAATTCTCATTTGCAACTTTCATGCATAAAATAACATGGACATTAAGGTCTTGAATGCAAGTGCATCAACTTACTCCTCTTGAGAATAGTTCACCTCCCCTAAGTCCTCTTCATGTTCATCTAATACTTTATTTTTGCAGATTAGAAATTACAAAAGAACAACCCTCTCTTGGATCATTTGTTTAGTTTTTGTAAATCATGACTAGCGCATCAATGCTAGTAATTTAGAAGCACATCTTCACAACCCTGTGACTAGGCTTAAAACAAATAAAAATCATTCAATCTCAATTTGAGATCCCCATAATATGCCCTAAATCAACCAAGCCTGAAAACACACATTTGGAACTTCATCATATGGCCCTTCCACCAAGTTAGGGGTTGATAGCCTCTACTCCAAAAACAACAACGCACATAACATCTCAAGCTTTAGACACAATTAAAGATTCACTAACTGTTGATCATCAAAAAAGGAAATTGTAAAAAAAATGTAACTTGGTAGTGCATTGTTGGCAACAACATGGTTCAAAAATTGATTAACTTTGACAAATAAAGGAATCATTGCCTTTTTATCATGTATTAAAAAACAACAAACTATTTTCATCTATCTGTGCATAAAAAGCTTTGGGATACATATTGATGCCCATATTGCTTCACAATTGGTGTTAATATATCCATGACATCACAAAGAAATTTCGTATGTCAAGTCAAATGGTATTTTAGCTGGCATATTAGGAGAGGAAATTTGGAAAATAACGATTCAATTTTATAGTTGGATTTTGATTGTAACCAACATGTGTGCAATAGTTCAAACTTTCATACCTAGGCCAGTCTAGTATCAGAACCCTAATCTCTGAAGACATACTAACCCTAGTATAAGTATCACCTAGGTATCAAATTGTTTCATACCCAACTAGTCACTTCATTTATACCCAAACTCGTACCTGTACTTCATACCAAGGTTGACCCTTCTGTACCAGTTGATGACCTTAATGGTAAGCCTGTGTCACTATACTGCAAATGCCTAGTATAGGTGTTTCCTTCTGTTTCCTAGTACAGGGCTTTCGAAGACTTTTGCCACATTTCCCAATTTTGTGGTTGTGTCTGGTCCATGACTGCTTTTCTCCATGGAGAAGCCACTACGAAGGCTCACTCATAAGGTGAAGGCGCTGGTTTACCCTGGCCCATATCAAATTTCTTTAGCCAGTAGAAAAACTTGGGTGTTTATCAGCTCTGTCTGTCCATAGGGAAGAGACTAGGCATTGGTCTAAGATTTGGGCATGGAAATTTTGCTTGAACTTGACCCGATGTAGGAGTGACATTTAGAGTATATGTTAGCATATGACAGATGGGCCTCTTTCATAGAAGTTTTTATGTATGTAGATCAGAAGTTCTACATTGAGTAAGTGAAGGTTTTATTTTGAAGTTTGAACCTGCCTTAAAGGGCAGAGTCATTAAGTGATGTGCTGCTTATTTCCGGTGCATTTCTAGGGCACATCGTTTGGCGCAATCACGGCCAGTGGGGCCATTACAGACAGTGATTTCCTGGTCACATTCATAATCTCACTCTGGAGTCTGGACCATGCCCCTACGACTCTCAGATCAAGGTGTTGAACCAGCACCGATTATTTATTAGTGGCAAAATATCACTAGATTTCTCTCATGAAATTGGACTGGTGAGCATTAAACACTTCACTTCAATTTGGAAGTGTTTGAAATTGCCGGATTAGTAAGAGATGCCTTGGGTGAACCAGGGTCCACCACTTACACTGGTACCACAGTAAAACACTGTCTCTAAGCATTATAAAGAATCATTCCACAGACACAATTATGGTCCTCCAAAAGGGACCGAAACCAGGTTTTGAAACTGCATACAAGCTTGTCTGAGCCACTGATTCTACTTGTGTCTTCATTGTTCCTGCTCATCCATGTCTTTTTATAATGGGCAAGGCCCTAGAATGAGGGAAATACTGGAGCAAAGGCCTCCTCAAGGAGATAGCAGAGTTCAGCTCCAGTACAAAATTGTGTAGGACCTTACTCCAGTGCTGCCCTCTTCTTAGGACTTACCCTATACACTCTGAGGCCTCACACACAAAGGTAAAGGTAACACTGTAGGTGCTGGTTGACCATGGTGGGCTAGATAGCTCGTCTCAACTTCAAAACTGTTATTATATCTAGCATTGGTTTTCGAGTAGACAAAGGTACAGGTGTCCTGGTATGTTATTAGATGTGGCACATAGTGGCCATTAAAGCTACTTGTCAGAATCCTTATAGAAAACACTGATTGGTGTAGTGCGAGACTGGGAGTCCTCCCAAGCCTTAAATTTGAAGCCTTCAATGCCCTTCAATGCCGTCTAGTCCTTCCAAAGAAGGGCAAACGATTGTGGGACCCTTCACATGTGAAAGGCAACATTTTGTCAAATCCAACATTTTGTCCAAGCCTTGAATGGGAAGCGCACTTGCAGAAAAGCCAAACTATTTGATAACAAGTCAGAAGATGTTACATGAGAGCCAGAAGTGAACTGGCGCCCATCAGTCCACCAATCCGGATGGATGGTGCACCGATGATTTCACTTTTTCAGCATTTGCAAGCTTCTAGTCCAATAAACTGGCAAACCAATGCCTTCCACCTAACTGCCCTGCTTGTAGTGAGCTACTACCTTCCACCTAACAACATGTAAACTTCTTTAGTGCTTTGCAATAGTTATTTTTTTAGCAAGTTTTCATATTCTGAAGAGCCAGTTTGAGGTGTAACACAAGAAATGATAATAAATTAATATCATAACTACAGTATCATACATCAAACTATAAAAGATTATTATCGTTCTAACAAGGTAAGAATAGAAAAACAAACACAAGGACATTGCATGAGACACATAAGTTTTACAATCTCTACACAACATTTGTATTATTTTTCCTTCATATCACATTCCTCTCTTGCATTCCTACAACGTTTTTCATACAATCCATCTCCAAATCCCTATTTCATGAGACCACACAAGGCACACATTACTCCCACCAAAATAAATCTCCTTATTTTGATCTATACACAAATCCCTCCAAGTGATTAATAAACAAATACTAATCACCCATTTCTATGAGCCAACTAATCTAAAGTTTTATCTTCAAGATAACTAGAGAATAGTAAATAATCTACCACTAGTAACTATTTACATCACAAGTTTATTAGTTTCATTGGTTCATTCAAGAGTCACATAAAATCTACTATTTCACTGATTCATATTTTGCGCACATAGATGTCATGCATCTAAAACACATATAATGCATGTATAAGTAGGATAAAATAGTTTCAAGTTTGTGATGTAGTTACTAAGATACTCATAGGATTAATTAATATAGGTGAAAATTTTACCCTTAACATTATCCTTATTCTACCCTATATTATGTCCTCGTAATTTGGCCTAGGTATTCTTGGAATTAAAAAAAATCATTTCCACCAATAGCTAAATGTGCATTAAATGTTAAAAGGGGTATAGGTGAATGTTCCTTATACTATCTACTACCTACCATCCTCCATCTTGTGATGGATTAAGAACCTTCCCTCAGTAGCTATGTATGTTGGTTGTGTGAATCTATGGGAGAATGAATTTGATATCCATCCAGTTTGACCCCCCTTTTGGTTTTGGTTTTAAAGTAAGGGGGAGTCAATTGGGAATACCTAGTTCCACTCCTAGAACTACTAAAAAATATTGTTGAAAAGTTACAAAAGAATGGGGTTGGTCTTTTACCATTACCTCTTTTGCTACTATTCGTGAAGAAAAGGTAATGATAGTTGTGTGCACCTCAACTTCAACCTCCTACAAAAAAACACTCAAATGGTTCCATAAATTTCAAATGCAAGGCAAACTTGCTTCCAAGACAAGAAGCTGATTCACATAGGCATGATCCTAGTTGAGTTTTTTCTCATCTTCGAATAACCCATAGACTAAACTATTTTGGGCATTGTTGTTAGTTTGTTGGGTCAATGAAGGAAGTGGATGCCTTGCAAGTACTTGTATTATGTATTGCAACACATGATGTTTTGTGGGAAGTTTGAAAATTTGATTCATTTCCTCACTTGGAGTTATGATGCAGTTTGTCATTTGTTGGGTCTAAATTTAACTCCTAGGGAAGTGATTCATGCTTTAAAATGACATTTGAGTGCTTATAGAAATATGTGTGTTCAAATGTATTATATGAAATAATATTGATGATCTTCATTTTCAGTCTTGTTGGCATGATTTGAGATTTCAAAAATCACTTTTTTTAATTTTGAAAACATGTCCAATATTTCATATAATATCTTGTTTTAAAATCTTTTAAACCAATGTCAAACTTTTTGTATTTTATTTTTGTGTTGATAATAACCAAACAAGGTCCTTAGCCATAATCATTGGACACAATAAGATGAAACAAGAGCACAATATGCCCATTAACAACCAAATAGGTGACATGGCAAATTATCACTACCACATATAAAAAGATACTTGACACATCAAAACATATTCCTATCATGTGACGATAGGAATCTTATTGGTTAACAAGCATATTCTATCCACATGGCAAGAATATTTAAAAAAATATTTTTCATATTCATGAAGTCAAAAGCTCGCATGCTTGTAGCTCATGCTCACAAGCTCACGACTCATGTTCATAGGCTCACACAATAACTATGTTGTAAATAGAAGTCTAGATTTAGTTGTAACAACATGTATTGCTAATTTTTCTATTGCTCTAATATGGTTAGTATAAAATTGTAATTAATATTATCATGTTGATGTTTTTCACAAACTACAACAACTTCTTTATGCTTAAAATCAAGGTATTTCACTTCACACCCACTATTGCCAATTGTAAATAAGGTAACAAACATGTGTTGAAAATAATGGTGAAGAAAATATATGTTGTTCTAACCTATAAGAAATTTGCTAATTTGATCAAGTCTTCATAATAAACCTCAACACATTCAATAGTTTGTTGTTGAATGTTTTGTAATTGCATGTAGACCTCTTCATTAGTCTTCAAAGTTTTGAATCATTTACAAAATGTTTGTTCTAGTTTTTCAAATGTGAAATTTGGATGATCTTGAACAAAATTTTCACCCCATTTAAAGACATTACATTTGAGAATGAAACCAAATAGGTTGATAATGTTAGGTTCCACAATTTCACCTTTAGCTTAATGGTCTTTTTAATATTTTAATGTGAGCATCAAGGTTAAATGTCTTTCATGTAAATTGGGTATTGCAACTTCTTATATGGTAGTTGGGTTGATGATTTTAATACAAGTTGTGCAACAATTCATGGACACCATGGTGGCATGAACATACATGGATTGGGTGCTAGCGATTTAAATGATGCAATAGGTGGATTGAATGGTGGTCCTCTAAGTGATCTCCTTTAAGTGAATTTTTTCCAAGTGAATCTCCAAGTTGTTTTCCATTTGGTGGATGATGAATAGAACTTTTCTTATTACATGAATTGGGAAACCATTGCTGATTCAATGTATCTCAATATTGATTGTTATAATGGTTCTCATTGAAACAATAACTTGTTGTTGAATAGGTCCTTTATCCTTGCTAATAACTAGTTGAACCACTATAATGAATTGATTATCAACAATGTGTGGTGTTTATATTGGTGGTATAACAAGTTGCTCTGGTACTAAGTACACCACATTTAATCTAGGTGTGTAACCTATGGGATTCCTAAAAATCAAAAGATTAAATCAATGTATTTCCTTTGCATTTAGGACTATTGTCCTTTTAGGGCCTTTTTGCCAAAAAACAAATTTTCATAAAGGGGATTTTCAAATGAAATATTTTGAAATATTTTGTTTATTGTATTTATATTTGCCCCAATATGTCATATGTTTTTATAATCAATTTTGAATAAATAATTTTTTTTAAAGTATAAATTTTGCCAAATTTTGTGTTTTGTCTTGAAAGATTGTCACAATTTCAAATCATACTAAAACATGTTAACATATTCAAGTTTAGTTTTTTATATTATAAGCTACAAAAAAATTCAAACATTAAATATCCATGGGTGCAACCATCCTATAAAGTAAAAAGGATATTATGGCTATTATTCCTTGAAAAGGGGAAAGATAATATGACTTTTTATAATTGCAAGATTCTTCCCTTGAATTAAGGAATAGGTGTAAGAACCATACCCTTCATATGCCTTGTGATTTATGTATGTTTAGGTTCATGATAACTTAGGTTCCATGCCTTATAATGAAAGAACCATTCCTTGCAGAACACATGGCTGCACTTGATTATGCTTCATCCTAGGTGCCTTATTTTGGGAAGGGCCTAAATCCACAAGTGGGGGACATTCCCGAAATGTGAGGCCACACTAGTAAGTTATTACCTCATCCAAGCCTTTTATTTGGGGCATGGCTTCACCTTGGGCTTTGGGGACATTCCCACAAATTTGGGTTATGCACATTACTTGTTTGTCATAATCCAAATATTATTTTGTGAATTGCCACACCTTCAAGGGGATTTCACCTACTGTGATTTCTTGAATGCTCAATCATTGCATCTAACTATTTTTTAAACACACTTTAGCTTATGCTTGGATACCAAAACTGAAGGTCCAAGTCCAAAAAAATTCTTTTATAAACTTTAATATATCAAAATACCATCTACTTGCCAACCATTCAAAATGTCATAGCCACCAAAAGTGGTGTTTTTGTTGACATAGCGAGGTGGCAACAATAGGACGAGTGGGTATTTTTTGAAAGTTTCTATGATCACAACATTCAAGTAAGGCATCGTTGGAATATCATCTTCTTTAACCATCTAAATCATTAATTAATCTTGAACACCTATAACATCAACCACTTCCTTATACAAACACTCTTGTATTGTAGGATTCCTTGCAAGCTCAAACATGATCCATTCAATTGTCACCATGGTTGTGTTTACGCTCAAAAGTATTGATTCCCACAATAATAGTTCCATTTGCAACTGTGTTACTATTGTTAACAATATATTTGCGAAATAGTTCCTTGGTCCTTATAGTCTAACCACCCAATAAACCACAATATGTAGATTTCAATCAACTAAATAATGAATCTAAAAGTTGTTGAAATTCAAACTATATGATGATCAAATTAGTCAATTAAGTCTAGCTCTAGAAACTCATGAAACTACATGTTTTGCACAATTTTCAGAAGATGATATTTGGAAGTTAATTAATTACTTACATCTAACTGATTTTGTAAACATTTGCATTGCTCCTTGATAAGGCCTTTGATGATAAATGTTCGTTGTTTTTTGATGGCCTTGATATTTTCCTTTAGACTTTAGGTACCCATTTAAAAGTAAGGAAGAAATCTTGCTAGTTGACATTGATGATGATCTTGAATATAACATCAACTAATGCATTAAACATCTCCCACTTTGTTATAACTCCCAACTTTAGACAATCAACTTCCTTTGGCACATGACCCTATACATATAGAAAAAACATAGACTCCCATCTCATAACATGAGATAAAAAACACCCGACACATGATATTTCTTGATTAGCTATGATATGCATCCACCACATCTTAGTTCCACCAAACAACCTTTTTTTGTTAGCTATCTATAGCCAAGATGACATTAAAAAAATTAAAAGTGTCAAAATCAAGTTTTTTTGAGATTTTAATACCCAAAATTTGTTCATTTAAAAAAAATCACCAAATTTCTAATACATGGTTCAAATAGGTTACTTGAAACATAGAAAAAAGGGAAAAGAACCTTCTTGAAGTATTCATGAACATCAATCATTACACCTTTGGAATGAAGACTATTGATTTTCAAGTCCAAGGACATGGAATCCAACATGGAGAACAAAACCATTTTTCCAAATGGGTTGATTTGTTTTTGCCACACATTACATGAATTCATGCAAAATCTCTTGTGCAAGTAAACCAAAGATACACAAACAACAAAACTTCACAATAGTTGAACATATACCAATTGATGAAACTTTATTATAGGGTTGTAGCTATTTGTGTAATGATGTTGAAAAGACGATTGACTATAAGTTTTTTCAACATGCAATATTGATTGTTGTAATCTAAGAGTGCAATATTTGTTTTATCCCTAGTTATAATTTGCAATGCGAGAAGTTAACTTTTTGGATGATATTATTTCATATTTCGTGATCATGGCCTGTACAAAAGAATTCCTAAGAGCACTTAACAAATAGATGACAAACATTTCCTTCTTCATGAAGAGCTTTCACAAAGAGCTTCGAAAAGGAAACTTCATCTGTGAAGTAGCTCAAGATTAATCTTGAAAATTTGTTTGTACCTCCTTTGCAATCTTGGGCGATGTGACAACAACTTGTTTGACTGAGCCAACTTGGATTGAAAATATGGGCATGTATTTTGTAGCCCAAGTAGTGAAACTCTAGTGCGGTTTTCTTTCATTCAAAAATTGCAATAGATTGCCCAAAAATGGTAGTCTGGGAATGGCTATAATTAAAATCCAAATCCATTGCAAAAAAAGACTTGATTACACTTAACCTAAGAAGAATCCCAGAGTACAATCTACACATATATGTTCTATGCATCAGATTCTGTTAGTCAACAAATCTCCCTTTACACCCATCTTCTAGCTATTGCTAATTGTAATTTCTAAAATTGCTAAAGAAGATTTTAACATAATTGGCTTTGTGGTTTCCATAAGCACCAATCGCATGGTCTCTGAAGTAAGTTCAAAGTATTGAACAATAATATTGGAAGAACTTAGAGGGAAGCAGGGCTCACAAGGAGAGAGATTTTTCTTCTTGAAGAAAAGAGAGGTGGCGAAATGGACAAGGATCCAAGACACAAAAAGCATGATGAACGCCATTGAAACCCCACTAAGCTTCTCCCCCATTACCAGCTCCAAAGCCGTCTCCCAATAAGGCTGCAATCTGGTAAATATCACTTTCATTGCCATCTTAAGTAGTATCCAGATTGGAAGTTCTGATCTGGAGGCGCTAAGAAACTTTGGTCTCAAAGTCTTATTATAGCAATCTGTCATCCACATGAGCTCTACTGCATGAATGACTCGTGCTGGTTGCTCCCCAGCCATCTCCCAGTAAGGCTGCAATCTGGTTAATATCACTTTCATCGCCATCTCTGGTAATATCCAGATTGGAAGTTTTGATCTGGAGGCACTAAGAGACTTTGGTCTCAAAGTCTTATGCAATCTGTCATCCACAAGCTCTACAGCATGAGTGACTCATGCTGGTTGCTCCCCAGCTTGATCATCATGACCTTAATTGCATACTAAGAGCATCTCCACCAACGCTCAGTATGTGACCCTGCACTGGTAACCTTGGATGAGGTTCATCAGTCAAATCCAGTGAATCCATTGGAAAACTACTAGGACCCTGACAGTGAAAAAATGCACAGCTTTGAGAGCCCTGGAGAAGCCCTTGAAGAGGCTAATAAACACAGTCAAATTGTATTTATTCACTGCTCCTTGATTGGTTTAGATAGTTTGATTAGTCCAAGTGGGTTGCTATTAGTAGTCTCCTACCAATTTGCAGTCTCAGTTTCGATTTTATGGGCAGAGTTGGAAAAAAATTAGTAGCCTAACTAAACCTTGGATCTGAGAAATGTTTTTGCAGTGTCCCATACTGAGCGTTGGCGAAGATGCTCTAACTGGAATACATAGACTGGGCTCAAGTGCAACGCCTGATCAATGACGTCCAGATTAGATATCTCCTTATATAAAAAAATTGGTGTCTGTCCGTCCGTCCGGTGTCCTATTGGCTGGAAGAACTCAGGGTGATGGGTATCACTCCGTGTCAGGGGTATCCCTCCGTGTCAAGGGTATCACTCAGTGTCCGGTTTGTTTGTGAGAAAAACAGGGTCCCTCAGTGGAAGGGGTGAACTCTTGGGTGGGTTGTGAGAACTGTCCGTGAGAGGACAAATCACTCAGGGTGTGGGTATCACTCAGTGTAATGGGTATCCTCTTGGGTGTGTCCGTAATGGGTACCACTCAGTGTGATGGGTATCCCTCAGTGTCAGGGTATCACTCAGTGTAATGGGTATCCTCTTGGGTGTGTCCGGGTTTAGGGTTTCTGCACTAAATCGTGTGTGTCCGTCCGTTCGTCCATCCGTCCAATATCCCATTGGCTAGAAGATTGTCCAACGTGTGATTGGACAGAAGGGCAAAAGGGAGGTGAGTTCTCTCTCTCACTCACTCTCATCCTTGGGGAACACATTGGGAACTTAGAAACCCATTAGGCACTTGAAGGGAACATAGAGGGAACAAAGGAAAAATGAAAAACATCCTCCCCCCACCCCGTCCACCTGTGGAAGGGAGGAATTTGGGGAAGGGGGTCGTGGGGGGATGAGGAATGGAGGATGTGGAAACTGTAGGATTTTAAAGACCCCAATTAAAATTGGTCACTTACTAGGTGTGTAAGGAAGCTCAAATATTTGAGAGGTTGAGCATAAAGATAAATTACTATCTATTAAATGGGATTCATTCTAGAAACATGCTGACCAAAAAAAAGCTAATGAAAGGAGTGAAAAAAGTGATTAGTATATTAGTAAGGATTATAAGCATAACAAGAATGAAGTTGCTTATGCTTCCAAAGGCAAAGAAACCTAATCATTTTGCTTGCAAAATGGGTTTACAGACTAGTCTCTTATATCTTATATATTAATTCACGTAGTCTGTCCGTCCGTCCGTCCGACGTGACGTTCCGCGTTTTAATCCTCCGGCGGAACCTGCCTCTGAATTTTCTGTGGCAGAACCGGCCCTTTTCCGGCGGGCTGCCCATACCAGGGTTTTTTTTTTTTTTTTTTTTTTTTTTTTTTTTTTTTTTTTTTCCGCCCTTTCCCGGCGGGCCGTCTGTCCGTGGCGTTTTTTTATTTTTTCTTCCGCCTTTTCCGGCGGGCTGTCTGTCCGTGGCGTTTTTTTTTTTTTTTTTCCGGCCTTTTCCGGCGTGTCCGAAGGTCACAGGCCCGGGCAGTCGGACGGACAGTCGGACGGACAGTCGGACGGACGGACGGAGAGACGAACGGGGGTTTACATTTTTTGTTTTTTTTTTCCCTAACCTTTGAAGGGGGGAGGGGAACGTGGGTCTATTCATTTTTCTTTCAGAGGACGGGCACGGGTTTTTTATTTATTTTCATTTGTAAGTTTTTTGTTACTTTTTTTTACTCCTAAAAGGGAAGGGGGACGTGGGTTTTCTTTTTCTTTTTCTAAACTCTTGAAAGGGAAGGGGGGCATGGATATATTTACATTTTTAATTTTTTTCTTTCTAACGTTTGAAGGGGGGAGGGAAACGTGGGGTTTTTTTTTAAAAATTCATTTTCTTTTCAGAGGATGGGCAGGAAGGACCGGGCGGGGGGATCAACGGGGTGCATTATGCACCGGGTACCCACTAGTAATTACAACAGTGTGTCTGTCCGTCCGTCCGACGACGGTTCCGCGTTTGAATGGACCGGCGGAACCGGCCCGGACGGTCGGATTCCGAAAACGGGAACCGGCCCGGACAGTCGGATTCCGAAAAGGGTAATGGGTATAACTCAGCAGGGGTGGGGGGGGGGGGGGAGAGGGGGGGCGGGAGGGGGGCGGGCGGGGAAGGGGTGGGGGGGGCCAGGGAGGGTTTTTTTTTTTTTTTTTTCCGCCCTAAACTGTCCAGGACTTATTATGGTTTTCAGGACATGGTTTTCGGGACTTGGGATCTCAACTTTGGGGCCTGGATTTTCACACTCGCGGTTTCCAAGACCGAAACCTGAAAACTTTTAGGACGTGATTTTCAGGATGTGGGATCTTAATTTTGGGACCTGGATTTCACACAGGGGCTTCACAGTGGCCTATTACTATTAACTGTAACATCAATGTTCTATTTTATGGGTGCAAATGACTTGTTTCTGGCTCTTCTTTTTCCTCAGAATTTTAAGTGATTTTGAACCAACTTTGGTTGGCATCTTCATACGTGCACCATTTGGATTTGACAAGGATCTAATATTCCAGAGCTAGGATCGTAGCAAATATTGGATCTCTTCCCAAAGGTAGGTTCCAAAGCATATGTGTGCAGCCAAGTTTGTGCTGTGTCACACACAGTCTCAAGGTGCAAAGTATGCAACCCATAAAATGCCTTTAATGCTAAAAATGTGCCACCCTTTATTGAAAAAGGAATTAATATGGAGGGGAAATACAAAAGAAAATGATATAATCCAACTTGAATTCCTACAATTTCAAACCTTTTGAGTTGTTCCAAAATCATGTCACATTAATGACACTTATTGTTTTTACTACTTTACTAATTTGGACCTCTCTATTTCACCATACACATAAACATAAATAGGTATAGATATAGGATGGTTTAAGTTATCATATTTCAAAATATCTTTTCCCATAATATTTATTTTAAAAATCCAAATTCCGACATTTACCCACTCATCAAATTTCACATTCTTTTGTAAATTCATTAACTTACATCTCCATAGCCATTGCAAATGAAACCTTACAACACATACACGGTTCCATGTGTAACATATGTGTACACAATGTAGCTTTACAAACCCATGGATAAGTTTTATCAAAAAAGATAATATGCATGTGGTTTGGAATAATACATACATTTTATACAATAAATATATTTGTGCATATTTCTTAATTTCGTGAATATATTTATTTTCAATCCATACTTTATCATATGTTGATATCATCTATATAGATAAAGGTACATTTCTTTAAATATTATGCCTTCATATTCATGCTATTGATTCCCATTTGGTATGCTTACCTCATTGTCCATAGTGTAACCTACCCCATTGGCCCCAGTGTGAACATGAGTATGTAATTATTCTGAGTGTGAATATGATCCTAAGGATAAATCTCAATTCTGAAAAAAATATTTTAAATTAGTTTCCAGTGAAAACAGTTACTCAAAATTCAATATTTCTAACACCCTAGGTCTAAAAATTTCCAAATCACCTTCATTAGATCCTATCCTACTCACTAAGGGCTTTCCAACAACCTCAAGAGTGCACCCAAATAATACCTTTTAGTTTTGGTCTAAATAAAATTTTCAATGAAAAAATTGTTCAATACCCCATTTGTTGGTTTTCTTAATACTGGTATTTTTGGGGTTTTTAAATTTCTGTTTTCTTGAGTTTTTCTTGGATTTTATGCTCTTTTTTTCTTATTTATTTATTTATTATTATATTCTTTATAAACTTCTTTAGAATTTGGTTTTTTATTTCTCATTTTATTTCTCCTTTTCACTTTCTGTAATTTAAAAAAAATACTGTCATTTGTTTTTGGTTGGTTTCCTTAATATATATACTTTTGGAGTTAATATTTTTGTTTTCGTGGTTTTTTTTTCTGGATTCCCCCCCCCTTTTTTCTTGTTTTTTTTTTTTTTTTTTTGGGCCTTTTGTACTTCTTGAAATTTTGGTTTTATAATTCTTGTTCTATTTGTGGTTTCATTTTCTATACTTTAAAAAAAAACACTCTTGTTTCTTTTTTCTTGTTATTTAAATGGTTTTTAAATAACATTTTGGAGGTTTTAAAATTTCTATCTTTCTGGTTTCTTTTTCTTTTGTTTTCAATTTTTGTTGTTTATCTTTTCTTAATGTTTATCTTATTTTATTTTATTTTTTGCAATTTTTGAAAATCTTATTTGTATCTATTTTTTCCTGTTAGTCTTATTTTTTCCCCTTTTTTGGTTTTCTCAATACTATTTTAGGGGTTTTTTATTTCAATTAATTTTACTTTTTTTGTTTCTATTTTGTGTACGTGTGTGTGGGGGAAAAGATAAAGCCCTCTTTTTTGTGTTGGGCAATTGCTTGAACAAAGAAAGACCTACACCACATGCGAGTGGGATCACTTGTCAAATGATGGACTATGAATAAAATCAACACAAATGCCCACATTGCTAAGAGTCGTTTCTTCCAAGTTGCTCATTTTATTAGGCATTCCAACATGCAATGTGGGGTCCATCCTCCCATGTAATGACTAAATTAAAGAAGGATGAGAATCTTGTCAATTTGATTTGAGTTAGCAAGGTCTCTTATGCAAAGGGCCTTAGAGATGTTTGGGATAGCCAAAATTGGACAAGATCTTCATCCAAAAGGGAGTGTGAAAAGGAGATCATTTGACTTGTGAATTACCATGAATTGGAAATGATTCATGGTTGATAAGTTCCATCACATTCAATTTTCACTTCAAATTTGCATTGTGTTTCAAACATGTGTTTTCTGAATTGTACTCATTGGTTTGTGTGTATGTCGACTTTAACATTCAAGTTACCACCAAGGAGGCCTTCATAATTGATTTGGTGAAAATAATTTTGGCAAATTGGCAATTATACACATGACAATATGTTCAATTTGCACAAAATGAAGTGGCACATTATTAGAATGCAAATGGATTATCATTCAAATCTATTAGTGAGAGTTTTAGTTAGAGTGAAGGTGGAGCAATTAGCTTGACATTCATTTTTTGGACTACTACACATTTTGTACCATGCGTATGGCATCCACGAATTTTCCATGCCACATTTTGGTAGATTAATTGAACTTCCATGGATATAGCCCATTGACATTAAAAATGAATGTGGGTAAAAATATCTAAGTTTGTAAAAAGTTTGAATTTTATTTGTAGTAAAACAAGGTTACTAAGATCCATATATATTGCATGTGCATCTTGCATTGAACAAAAAATTAATTGGATGTATTCCTTGTACATGAGCATATTACAATTGGAGTCCAAATGTTTGTGGAAGTTCCATTAAAGCCCAAAGGCATGATTTTGTGCAATACCCTCATCATAAAAACAATATTTTATTTCATAGTTAAAATTTTAAGATTATATATATATATATATGATGAGGGTATTACGTTTACACTTTTGCTATGCAATACCTTTGGGACAAGACAAAACATAGGGTATTTGCAAGCTAGAATGGATCACTTTTGCCGTGAAAGTTCATTTTTTTAAAGCACCCTTATAGATTAGAATTTGTCCCACATCAAATTGTTGTTAAATTTTGTGAAAAAGGACTCATGTATGTGATTGTTATATAATTTAATATGATAGAATCTTGAAATTATTTGAAGTTGAATTTTCTACACCAAATGGGGGACTTTTCATCGCATATAATTGTAGTGTGACAATACATAAAGGATGTGTAAATGGACTCACCATATGTTGAGCTTATAATGAAAAAAAATCATTTTTTTTCCAAAATTCAAAAATGTGGTTAGTAATTTAAAGTGGGTGTTTGCAAATCATCTAAATGTCACACAAAAGTTTTATGGACTTTTACATAGGCCAAAAAATGACAAAAATGGTAAAGCCCCTCATTATTACATTTTTATGAATTAATATTTTTTTTCACAAACATTATAGCCTATGAGGTTTTACATGGTCATATGTCATTTCTTTTTGAAAAAGATGAACATTTTTACAAGTTTATAACTTTACAATTTTTAACTTGTAAATAATACATTGCAAAACATACTTTTAAAGATTCAAGAAATTGGTTGAAAGTGATCCACTTTAGCTTGCAAATACCCCATATTCCATCAACCCTATTCTTAAACTTAATACACCCATGATGATACTGTATAACCTTAATAGAAATAGGGTAAACCAAATAAGGGTATTGCAATTGAACTAGACTTTTTTACCTTAGATTATGTGAGGCCACAATAAAATATTGGTTAACACCCACATTAAGGTATTGCATATAAGGTCAACATAATTTATTTCCAATACGTTTTCAAGGTATTGCATTGTTGAATTAACTAAAATGAAATAATTTCAATTAACCTAAGGATATTACAAAACACCAAAATGATCCAAAGGATATGCATTACCAAAATGAAGGTATTAGGGTAATGTACATGTGAGTATGGTTGGATATGACATTTGTCACAACCCTAGCCTTGGGTTTGTGATAAAGGCAAGGACTTGCAAAGGTGCGAGCCAAAAGTGAGCCCAGGAGGTAGGTGAGACCTTGGCGGGCGTGGGGGTTGAGGAAAAAAAAGGTTCCTCAAAAAAAACCAACCTGGGCCGAAGAATGGGAAAAAAAAAAAGTCAACTTGAGTTCGCCACCTTAGTTAGCCCAGGGAGAGGGAGGGACGGAAAAAGGTGTACCCATCAGTGTACCATCCATCCACATTGGTGAACTGGTGGGTGTTAATTCACTCTGGCCCCTGGTGAGGGTTTGGTGCAGTTTCTAATAACCACCTCACACTGGAAAAAACCTTGGGAGTGCTTTATGTACTAGGGAATAGTGTTAAGTGTAAGGTCCAAAAGTGGAATATGACAGGATCGACTTTCTTATGGGTACTCCTTAAAGAGTGGGCATAATTTCTCACCTCCTTGTTAGGATGGATATTCAATGATATCAATTACAGTTTGAAGTGGTTTTTGATCCATGTTTTTTTCTCTTTTGATTACACTATTGGAGTGCCCTTAAAATGCATCCTCAGCTTTGATTGGGTATTAAAAACGACACTAAACTGCCTATCAAATATTAGGGAGGTTCTTAAGGTAACTGTTATTCTAAAAAAAATTCATATACCTTGTTTTTAAATTTGTAATTATGTTTTTCAGTTTTTTTGAAAAATTAAAATATCCATCCAAGAAAATGCTGGGTTTTTCATGAAACCCATGTGGTTCTTTGAGGTAGAACTTTTAAAATAAATAATTGGAATTGACAGTTCTTTGATTAAAATTAGTGATTCTTGGATTGTTGAACTTATTAAAAAACCCAGAACCAGCAGTTATTAACAAAATCAAATACCCACCCAACACTAAGAAATGAATCATATTTTGCCCCCTGATTTGTTTCCACAATCTTTTTCATCCACTTCCCAAATGAAATGTGAAAACACATTTATGAAATGAGGAAGCTCGGTGTTGCATGCTGCATGTTTGATTTTAATGAAGAACCACCAGATTTTCTTAGTATCAGAGGACCATCGACTCCTATTCTTTGGGAAAATTAGAATCAAAGAATCACCAGTCCTGGTTATTTCAAATACTTTATAGAGATGGTAGTTTTCATGAATAAATCAGTAAAGATTCAATGGTGATTTCCTTTTCAAGTCCTTGGAGAACCATGGTTATATAGGTATTAGAATTGGTTCTTTAATTTTTTTGACAATTGTGGTTATGAATCCTTAGAAACTACTTGTGGATTTGCTAAGAGATATGAAAGCAATATGTAGAAATAAATGAACTGATGTTTAATTGTACTCAACTTTGCCTCAGTATTTTCTAAATGTACAATGATCTGTCTTGGTGGGAATGCAAAGAGCACAAACTTTGGGAAATTTTGCATGATGTGCTCAATAGATTGATCATTAAGGTCTCAATTTTCACTATCCAAAGTTAAGACAATTTGCTATTATCTTTAATTAATGGAGGTCAAATGTTTGTGCATTGCAACATAAATAGAGTTTTTGCACATTTATGCTCAATTGCAAGTTGTTTAAAGTGACAAACAATCCCTCCATTTGGCCCCCATCACCAAACACTACCTTTTCACAACTTTCTTGGGCTTCTTTTAAATTGCCCCAAGCTACACCCATAATCAAACACCAAAAGTTAGGGTGGTCCACATTTTTGTGTCCACTTCACCTCCTACACCAAACATTATCATATAGCATAAACGTGGGCAAAGTTTTTTTTGTATTTGCTCAAACTTACACCTATAACTAAACACAAATACATCATCTTGGTTGGATCTTGGAAAATTTCTAAACAAAATTAAAAATTGATTTCCAACTAAGGCCACAGTGAACAAACTTCCATGAAAAATTATGTATGCTGGTCTGAAGTTTGAACTCTTTGCAATGCTCATATTCTACTATGGCATGTCTTTGATTTTATCCTTTGGTGCAGGGAGGCATCAAGTGTTTGGACCCTTGCAATGCAACACATCCTCTCTTATATGGCAAGTCTTTGGATTTTAGACTTAGGTGTAATAAGTATGGAAGCATCAAGTTTAGTACATGTGTAATACTGGCACACATTCTCTTGCCTGCACCTAAAGCCATGATGCTCAAATTCTTGATGCCCATGTCCAAGCTCTCATTGTTCAACACTTGTTCAAGATCCCACTTCTCAGGATTGGGCCATACATTTGGGTCATTATTGATTCCGAAGATGTTGATCAGCACCTAATGTCCAACAACATTCGATGCACATAGAGACCAACTATACCTTGAGTACACGCTCTCACTAGTGTTAAAAGTTACATCCTCCTCCTTGTCTTCACTTATCTGCCCCTCAAGAACCTCCTTCCTCAAAAACAAATAGACTACCTCGACTGCAATTTCTTACTGGTTACCTTCACTTTCAGCTCCCTCTTCTACCATCCTCCACAGATCCACTCTTTAGATCCTTTTAAGTCCAAATTCTAACTTTTGGAATTTGAAAATTTCTGGAATTCAGGAATAGAGATTTTGTGAGCAAGTTCTACCTTTCTTTCATCAAGAACATTGGAGAAATTGCTGCAGTGAATTAATTTTCTCAACTTGAAGTAAATTAACTGCAGCAGGATGAGAAAATGGTTTCCTTGTCGTGATATGTTTGCCAGATCTGCTCCAAAAGAATGGAGATGTTTGTTAGACTACCAGAAATAATGAGTTGTGATGAAATTTTTTCTTGTCTGCATTGTGCTGCATGGTCCCCACATGATTGGTCCTTTATTTTGTTGAAGCTTGCTGTAGGTGAAAAGGATTTATGTCCCAGTAGCTCATGCAGAAGCTCTAGGGGGCCTTCTGAGAAATCTTCTCAAACGAGAAGCCTATTCCTTGCAAGGTATTCAATGGTCTTTGCAGCAAAGTGTGTATGATCGATTGTCATGTTGCATTCTAGTTATTTATGTATGTTTTTGGTGGATGTCAGACTACTTGGATACATTCTGAGCAATCTTTCAGAATCTCCCCAGTCTAGTTCTTTCCAAGATCTGAGTATTGAGGAGTATGGGCTGACCATTGGCATATTGTTTGTTCTTTCAGCAGATTTGGAGCAGCTTGTTCAAGATTGTGTGATGTCCAACCGAATGTATCAATTGGAGACTGACTATGAATGCTGGTTCCTATGAGAAACAGTTGGGACCCTGCTTTTTCACTATGCATTGAATTCCAAAGTTGAGAAGCAGGTCCCATTTTTGCTGCTAGTATGACAGAATTACATCTTATTTGCTAACAGGTGGTTGTTCAGGTAGTGAGCTACCTGCAGTATATCAAGAAGTTGGTATGGTTGAACCATATTCCAACCTCAGTTCCAATCCCAGATTTTTTAAACATGTCCAGAAGCCAAACACAAAATCGTTATGTTTACTTGCACTGACAAGGATTGCCGAAGAGGGAGCATGTACTAAAATAAGTGCACATATGTGTAGGCCTCAAGATGTGAGAATTGTTATTACATTCTTGAGGAGAGTTACTAATTGGTCATATTCATGAGAAGACTGTGGACAATTTGCTGAAAACTCCCTTGTTTTTTACAGATGAGAATTTGTTACTATGATGCTCTTATAAATGCATTTGCAACTTCAGATTGGTTCAAAACAATTTGTGTCTACAAAGAGTGCACAGAGCTTCAAACATGACCTTCATCAATGTCAAAAGATCTTCAGAAGCACAATCCTACATAGATCCAAATCTTGAAATTTAATTAACCCTAAGACTTGGTAGGAAAAAAAACTCTAGTTAGTGACTTTGAAAGAGTTGCAATGTGTATTACATATGTTGATTCATATCAATTGTCCATAGTGTGATTGTGCTTATTCCCCTAGTGACAAACAAAAGAAAAGCAATATTGATGTACTCCAAACTCAACCAAACATACAATGGCCGAATAGGCAATAAATCTTCAACCAAGCTCTCCAAGTGCTTTACTTCAACTGTACAAAATCTAGCACATTCCTTCTAGGGATTCTCAATGCGTTACTATCTCCAAGCTTAACATGTTGGTCATTACATTTGTTCTAACACAGCTTGAGGAGCAAGAGCTTTAACTCTACCTAAGACTATCTCAGATTATCTATTTGCTGGTACAACCCTAAACCCTAAACCCTATGCTTTCAACATTGAGTCCACATTCATCATTTCTAGAGCAAACTTGGGAAATGCAGACATCCTAACTCAAAGAGAAACAAGCATTCACACCAAGCTCTGAAGCCACACATTTGAAAAGCAAATCATCAACATCACAGATTCATTTCTCCTCATGCAAGCATTTTAAGGGTTTGGGTTTCGGATTAGGAACCTTTATAACACTTTAATGTATTATGTAGGGGCCATTCCATGTAGGAACTCGGTGCACCCTGTAGGGTGAGCAACTGTTCCATTAGGTGATGACAAGTTCTTCCAAAGCTTAATCCGTATTCTTCAAAGGTGATTCACATTGTAAGTGAAACTGACCAAGTGGAACTAATCACATGCATGTCTCTCTCACCTGGGAAAATGCCTTTAAATGTGCTTGAATAGGACAAGTGAATTGGTCACATACAAGGATCTTCCTAATTGTGCGTGAGGGTATACTAGGGTATGAGAGTCAATTGTGATGTCTTATTTTGGAAGAATGTGTTTTTGGTTATAACCATTGTGACATGTGCCCTTTGCTTAAGTGTGAACTCATTACTCAACTAATTTCAGGTTCGAAATGCTTCTTAAACTTCAAAACATATTGCAGGATAGGTATGAAATTTATGTAATCACCTCCAAGAAATCCCCCTCATCAGGCTTTCCAATGGTAGCAAGAATGCAACCCAATTTCCCTTTTAAGCATGAGTGGGACTAGAGAAAACCAGGTATTAAATTGACCTTCATATCCTAGTATAATATGCCCTTCACCTTTGAAAGACTGGCCTCAAAACTACCTTCACATTGAAACCCTTAGCACTAAAAGACCCTTCACGATTTTGAAGATGCTTCTAAAGTTTTTCCATCACAAATACAAAAAAAAAATGCTTTCTATGTGAGTTGCAAACTTTATTTCGCTCTCTCCATTTTCATACAGCTCCAACTCATCTAGGAGACATAGCAAATTGATGGATAAACTGTTCTAGAGGCATTCCCTACTTTCTGTAATTAACCTTTATATTTATTTAAATTACTGCAATCCAATTGACTCTCTAAACATTAAGCCTTGGGTAGAAAAAAATTACCCAACAACTTTATAAATAAAAATAAAAATATCCATGATTACAAAAATGTTCTCCTAATTTTCCTTTCATCCATTGAACACATGGCTGAAATTTAATTTGAATTAATATAAATGTCATGGACATGAAAAGGCACATGTTAATTTTCTTTTTCATATCCATGTTGATGAAGAGGAAAAATGAAAAAGATAATTATTTTAAAAATTGTCCAAGGAAAACCATATGAAAGATTTTACAAAATCTCTCATATTATATAAATTGGACTCAATTTTTTTTGAATTAAATATAAATATCATGCACAATAAAAAGGCACATGTTAGTTTTTTTTTTTTCACATTTGTGTTGGTAACTTGGTGGGTAGGCAAAAGAAATGAGATAGTTAATAGAATAAAAAGGTAATCATTAGGAAAGGAGTGAGGTAGTGAGGCTTGAAAATGAATAAGGTATGGATTGTTTCTAGAATTATCTAGGGATGACCATACAATAAATTTCAAAAAATCACCCATTTGTTAGTTTTAAGAAAACTAGTGGGTACCTGTGACCTTTGGACACTGTGAGGCGCCCCTTAGGTCCTGTGCACGCTGCCCAGGCCGGTTTGGCCTGGCCATCGTGCCTTGTGCACCCCCGTCTGGCCCGCTGAGCGCACCGTTTGGCCCCAAACTGCATCACGCATCCACACTGGATGTATAAAAGGTTGTGGCACCTTGTCCGGCCCCCCGCAGCGGTTGCCCTGGTCGCAATCCGCGAATGTCTGTGACAAACACACAGACAAACAGACACCACGAAACACACGGGCCTTGTTCCGGTCCACCCGTGGCAAAGAGCTTAGTTTATGGCCCGAGACCCAAATTTTCGTGGGGAGACCGGGCTTCGTCATTGCCCGGGTATAATACTTACTCCCGCGGTTCCACACACCTGGGCGCCGCCTGGCCCATGCCAAGTTTTTTTTTATCGTTCGGCTCTTTGATCGTAGGCACCTCAACAATTAATTTGAAACCTAGGCGTTGGGACTTGGGACTTGGGTGGGACTCGCGACTTAGGACTCAGGACTCAAGACTTGGGATTCAGGACTCGGTAAGTAAAGAGGTCTTGAATTGTTTTTGGGCCTTTGAGTTCGGGGGGACACTTTTTCAAACTTTGGTGGTTCTGGAATCCATTGCGTATCTCAATTTGGGATCCAGGTTTCAGGACCTCGACAGATAGACCAAATGAATTAATATATAGGACTAGTGTGAACCCGGTGCATAATGCACAGGTGTGTTATTTCAACAATGTTTGGTTCATGTTTTTGGTTTTTAAAAAAAAACTTTTCTTTTCAAAAAATCGTTGGTCCCCCCCCCCCCTAGTCGCCCTGGTCCTTCGCATTTCCCACTCCGGTTCTTTAACCTGTCGACCACCCCCCCCCCCCCCGCCCGGTCCTTCGCATTTCTCACTCCGGTTCTTTAACTTGTCGATCTCCCCCCCGCTCGATCCTTCACATTTCCCACTCCGGTTCTTTAACCTGTCGATCCCCCCCCGCCCGGTCCTTCACATTTCCCACTCCGGTTCTTTAACCTGTCGATCCCCCCCCGCCCGGTCCTTCACATTTCCCACTCCGGTTCTTTAACCTGTCGATCCCCCCCCGCCCGGTCCTTCACATTTCCCACTCCGGTTCTTTAACCTGTCGATCCCCCCCCGCCCGGTCCTTCACATTTCCCACTCCGGTTCTTTAACCTGTCGATCCCCCCCCGCCCGGTCCTTCACATTTCCCACTCCGGTTCTTTAACCTGTCGATCCCCCCCCCCCGCCCGGTCCTTCACATTTCCCACTCCGATTCTTTAACCTTTCAGTTCGGGTTCTTGAGAACCCAACAAGAACAAAAAAACCGTCGGTTCCTTTCATTTCAACAACCTTGCCGAGCTGATGGTTTTCGTGAAAGAACTGCCACTTCATTGGCCGGTTCTTTGATTTTGTCATTATTTTGAGGCCCATAACTATGTACCAAGACTGCCTTTTTTTTAGCTATTGTCCATGGCCACTATCCATCCGGCTTTAGGGGAGGCTTCGTTCCCAGACAGACGAACAAGGGGTCACGGACAGACGGACGGACAAGTGAATTAATATATAGGATTCGTGACTAGAATTAGTAGAGGGAAGGTGTTTTGTGTGGTTCTTGTGAGTTGACAACTTTACACGGAATTTCCCGAGCCACAAATTATTATTTTTGGAACAGGCCTCAAGGCACTAATTTTCAACCCCTTTTAGGATAATGCTAGGCATAACACCAACCAAAATCATGCATTATAGATGTTATTTACAAGTTAGAGGGACTCACTTCATTTTTAAAATTTATTTTAAGATTTTCCAAATGCATGTTTTACATAAAAAAAAAATGTAAACTTGTGTATTTGTGAAAATATTCTTCTATTCCAAAACTCAACTTGACCACATAATATAATATATAGCTTAGGCTACGTTCTTTGTGAATTTGTTTTTCTTGATTCGACATAATCATGATATGAAAAACTTTATCATTTTCATTAATTGTTGGTGTCATTAAGAATTTATAAAAATTTCATATGATATTGAAATAGTTTGAAGGAACTCATTTTGAATTACAAACCAAGGTTCAAAATTTTGAAAAGTCTATGCAATTATTTCTTTACAAATTTCTAATCATAGTGAGTCCATTTTTAACTTTATAAGGATTGTGATCTTGCAACTGGTTTTTGGTTTAAAGTCCCCCAATTTGATCTAAAGCTTTTGGTTTCAAATAATTTCATTGTTGTATCACATTAAATTTCATAAGAATTATAATATTAAGATATTTTCATAAAATTGAAATAAGATTTGAAAATAGACACATTGCAATCCATAAAGGTGCCCAAAAAAATGAAAAATATGACATTAAAAAATGGATATTCTGGCTTGTAGACACCCTAAAAGAAGGGATTCTTTTGTTGATTTTTTGATGGCAATGCAAATGAGGGGGGGGGGGGGGGGGGATGTTGCCTCTAAACCACCTATGAACCACTTTTCAACCCACTATGAACCACCTTTGAACCAATCTTGGCATGTTTTCACTTGAAGAGATTTAGGTCTAGGTTGTAGGTTGGGTTCTAGGGTTTTCAAACTGGATATTCCAAGTGTTTTTGGAAGGATAGTTGGAAATTAATTAGTGAAACACTTTCTTTTCAAAATTGGTGGAAATGGGGTGTTACCTTGTTTCAAACAAGTTCAAATTCTTTTAAGTACACAAGTACAATTTAATTTTTAAAATATGCAAACTTGGCCCTACATTTTAGATCAGTTAGTGCAATTGATTGGTAAGTAATATTACATAATTTTTATCTTAAACTATGTGCATTACTTGAACAAATTGATATTATGCAAAAAATAATTTTGATTCAATGTGTGTAGTGAAGATGCATGTTTTAAATTAAATGAATTTAAAATTCCTTTGTGAAATTGATTAGAATTGAAAGTTTTAGAAATTCAAAAGACCATTTTCAAAACCAAATTAAAAATTCCAAAACCTGGTTTTTTGAAATTTATTTGAATTTTCAAAGGCATAAATCATTTAAAATTCAATATCTCTCACATTTCTGAATCCAAATCTTACCAAATAAATCCCATTAAATCCTACTCATCGAGATCTTTCGAACAACATCAAAGGCACATTCCAATTCCTCCAAAATTTTCACCTATGATTTAATTTAATTGTCAGTGAAGAAATCATTCCATATTCAAGAACTTTTGCACCACAAGTCCAAACACCTGAAACCAAGCCCATGCATCCCTCCTCTTCGAGACTGTGTAACTTATTATATTGACCTGTTTTGCAAATGGTGAAGAATTCTAACAATTTGAAAAAAATCATGAAAAATCATGCTGAAAGGAAAGGTTGTGATGTGTTCAAAACTGTTTCAATCCAAAATACAATGACATTACACAAGCTTTGAAGTTGATTTGAAAGAATGACAACATCCTTGGCTTTTTCGAAGGCAATAGCACCAACTTTGCAATGCAACTTTATAATTATTAAGGAAAATCTCCCACCTTGACTTCTCATTTTTTAATGCAAATTTTTGTTGTTATAGTACATTCAGGTGTGGAATGCAATTGTTAGAGCACATTAGGGATGCACTCCCTCATGTGTTATACTAATTGCATATAAAAGGATGTCAAGGTGAGAGGCAAAGCTACTCCTTTCATCCTATGGCATGATCTCATAGCTAATCTTGTGGGCTTCTTACCAACAAAAAGGTCAAGGTGAATGCTTATGTGCCCATTCTTCAATGCAACATTTAGTTAATATAGGAGCATAAATAGATCGATTCATCAGGTTAAATGATTTGTCTTAATACGTTATTTCATTGTCATGGTTGTGATTATTCCTTATCATGGTTGTGATCATGTTCTATTGTGAGTGAGCTATCTTGTGTGCATTAAAGCATATTAGGGTGTCCCAAAAATGGCCATTGCAGAGTTCATTTTGGGAGTTTTTTTAATGTATTTTTTAATGTGAAAAATTGAACAAAACACAAAAACTTCGAAAAATTTGTTAGAGTTGACATATTTTCCCATGTCCAAGTTAATGATGCTTTATTTTCAACCTTTTTAAACACTTTTATTAAATATTGATCATGAAAAAGTATTTTTCGATATGTAATGAACTTTGAAATGATTTTGATTTTTGTTACCCACAATAAAAAAATTATAAAATTAATCATATATTTCATATTTTTCAGACTTTTTATTCCTAAATGTCAAAACCCTTGAGACTATAACATGTCTCAAAATTATGAAAAAAATCTTCAATTTCATAACATTTTTTTCTTATGGACTATGACTTGGAATTGTCTAGATTACAAAGTTCATGTTTCATTAAAAATTAATGTTTTAGGTGTAATAATTTAGAAATAAGAAAATAAAATTACTTTCACTTATTTTGCATCATTTATTCCATAAATTGATTGGTATATATTTCCCATCACCTTCCAAAATTTACCTAAAGGTACTTGTTAATATATAACCTTTTTACAATACAATTTCCACTCATTAAAAAATTTCTTTTAAACCT
This sequence comes from Sphagnum contortum, assembly GCA_963920785.1. Lineage (NCBI taxonomy): Eukaryota > Viridiplantae > Streptophyta > Sphagnopsida > Sphagnales > Sphagnaceae > Sphagnum > Sphagnum contortum. The sequence continues at coordinate 994,316 of OY987284.1, read as the reverse complement.
TTATTCAATTTCAAAAAAGAAATCATGAGACAATGTAGATTTTTTTCATGTCATATGGAAATGGCCGCATAACCCCCTTTCATATGCATCATTATATGTGAGGATATATGTCAATAACAAAGTTAGAAGATGAATATATTAAATTACATTTTTTATTTATACAATCATCGATATTTTTCGCAAATTATTACCACTTAAGTATACAAATGCCTATTTATTTATGCATTTCTGATTAGCCACACATGCAAATCAATTTCTTAATGTAAACTTGCGAAAATTTATTACAAAATTGGCCAAAAAGGATGTGGTTTTGAGGTAGTTGCTAACATCAAAAATCTTTACAATCCAAAGCCAAACTAGGAATCACTGGTTTAAGTTACTAAAAATGTGAATGAGTCGTGAAAATTGAGAGGTAATGAACTTGAGCACTTTTATTTAATTTTTAAATGGTAAAAGCTAAGATTAAAAAATGTGATAGACAGGGTTTTATTTTTCAATTTTGTGAGGTAAGTGATTTGGCAATCATCCACAAGAGGACTTAGTTCAAATTTGGCTCCAGGTCGGAGAGGAAAGTAGAAACATTGATGAATCATGTTATATTTTGGCAACATGCTCGAACCTATTGTCTAAGTATGGCGTTTGCAAGATTTTATTTTCCCCAATATGATTAAGTACAAAAAATTTTAATTTATTTTTGCAATGTTATTACAATGGCAATCATCCATTAAAAAGATCTAGCCACATTTGGTTATAAACAAGTTACGAAGTTAGAAACTTGTTTAAATCCTTCAATATTATGGTAGAAGCTAGCATTCATTACACTTGAGGAATCAGTTGTGGGAATGGGTGGAAAGCTTGAGAAGTAAACAACACACCAACACTCATGTTGATTTAGGACCCCACAAAGGGAGGAGTTTCTTCTCTTTTCATACCTGAAGCATTGTTGACACAAGAATGTGTTCTTGTTCATATTCATCTCGTGCTCCATCCAGACATCCAGACTTATGCCATCTCCGTATCCTCACAACAACTTGGGACAAGTTTTGTATTTGAACAAACAAATTTTTTTGAAAAAAAAAAAAAGTCCTCCAGTTTATTTCAGCTTTGAATAAAACATCGAATTTGTGATGCTGTTTTCTCTCTTTCCGTGGGTTTTCCAACTGTTTCTTGCTGAAGGTTTGTGGCACTCAGTTTGGATCGAATCAAAGCTTTGCGTTTTGAAGAGAGATTTAAGAGAGGCAGAGTGAGAGACAGAGACGGGTTGGCGGCGGGCATTTTTAGGAACGAGTTAAGGCAGAGAGAGAGAGAGCGAGAGAGGGAGGGAGGAATTCGTGGCGGAGTGTTTTAGGAAGAAGTGAGGCATCCCGAGAGAGGGAGAGGTTGTGGCGGAGTCTTCTAGGCAGAAGTCGAGGCATCCTGCTTGAGAGAGGGGTTTTGGTAGCGGAGTTTTTAGGAAGAAGTTGAGGCATCCTGTTGGGGATCAGCGGATTTGATGTTGCATTGATGTCGTTGGTGTTGTTGGTGATGGGAGCTCTGTGTGATTGGCAAATTTCGATGAGCTTTTCTATTGTTGTTTCTGTGTGGCCGTGTGTGGACGCGTTTTTCTTTAGTCATTTTAAGCGTCGCACTATGGAGTGCTTATGATGGTGCCATTGTGTTTCTCCGACTCGGTCTAGGTGCCAAAAGGTGCGAAGGCGGAGGAAGTAACGTCGCAAGGCGCCAGCAACCTTTCGGTACCTTAAAAGCTTTTCCGATTTCTGAAGATGTTTGATTCCTCTGATGACCAGATAAAGAAGATTGCCCCACTTTTTTCTTCCACCTTCCAGTGAAAATTGGGCGAAAGGCGTCCAAGCTACTTGCCATTTTATAAAGATCTTGATCTTGCGGGAGTTCATTTACCGTTTCTTGGATGCGGTACAATTTTCACGATACAAACCAGACGAGGGGGAAGGTTTCACTTCTTTTCAAGTGTAAGAAGTTGTGCAAATTTTATGCATTCCAAGTTTCTTCAAGGAGTAACAATCTGAGTCTATCTGCTTGCCAGATTGACTTCCACTCTGCATTCTGGTTGAAGAAGAGCACCGTCTTCTCCATTTGCGCTTTTGGTAGGATTTGGAGCTACTCATACCACGAGGACCTGCCCGCATTCAAAATGACGTAGCAAATATAGTGATCTTTTGGGGAAGATGCGCCTTGATCACTCGGCCATATAAGAAAGATGAAGAAGGAGCAATTCCACTTTCTTTGCAAGCCAAATTGCTAATGCCTTCGCATTCTCTTAGATCAACGCCGCACACGTTTGCATTGTCATCCATAAACATCAGGCTACAGTTGATGGTCCCAACTATTCCACCACAATTGCATATGAGAGCTCTTCACGAAGTCATCTCTCCCCGTCTCTCACCGCCCCTCTTTTTTGGTCAGATCTCACTGGGCAAGATGGTCTCGTTATCTATGTCTCGGAAGAGCCCACCTTAACCATCAAAATATTCTACACGTGGGACCACAAAGCACATCCATGTTGTGTAATGCGAGTGTTATAGCGACAGCAAGGTTTCTGCTATCAAGCTCCGTGTTCCTGCTTCGTGTACTCTCTTTATGCTCATGATTAGCGGGAGCAATCACAAATTTTTCCAAGCTGAAAACTCACCAGTTCCTGTCTTCGATACAGCTTTTCTGCAAAGTGTTGTCAGTGGTGGAATCAACTGTATTCTATCTCATCTTGGATCTTCTTTCTGCTGATTGCTTCCTGAATGACAAGCTTTGACAAGTCCAGACAAATGCAACCACTCTGTCTCCATACTCTCTCAAACAAGTCTCTTTGGTTTTTGGCAAATTTTCATAGATAATGTTAAGTAGCAGCCTTCTGTCCCTTCTCCCACACAAGCACATACAATTCATGTCATCCTCTCTGTGATTGTTCCCTTCTTCCTTGTGCAATACTACAGTTTATACCTTCCAATGCTTTGTGAGGATGAAGAACATGCATTGTCTTCTGTGTGATCCATTGTCTAAGAAGTTTTTGCAATCTCGTTCATTGAATTTATTTCATTGCAGTGATATGATAGTGTGCTTTGTGGTCCCATGTGTAGAATACTTGTGATTATTCTGGATCTCTGAAGCTCCTTGATAGCTAAAAGGACACCCTTGTCTTGTCTGTGTGCCTTCTCAAAGCACTGCAGTCTGCCCTGCATTTCTTCCAGTTGCCTCCTGTCTTAACCAAGCAAGGGACCTGAAGCAAAGATGGCTGAGTGTCGAAGAGCTCATTGTCCTCCTCCTCCTCCTTACATACCAACAGGGCCCTCACACCCCAATTTTTCGGATCTTGGGAAAGTGCCCAGGGATTTGTTAACAAAGGGCTTCAGTCCAGGACATGTTCTTTCATTTTCTTGCTTGGGTCCTAAGAATAGTCTGTTGACATCTACGGCCACAATTCAAACAGCTAGCACAGTTGGAGTAACAACTGCCAGCGTGGTGGAGGGATGCCGCAAGCATGAACTCTCATTCAGCACTCTCAATAACCAGGTACTTTCTGATATATTTCACAGTCTATCTGCACAAAGTAATGGCAATCAGAATCTCATGTATAATTTTCTGTCTCTATAGTTTACATTTCTTCATGTTTTTATGCCTAGCTATGTTCATCTTTGTTGGATCTTGATAGGGCTCTGTCTTCTGCCTGTAGAGAAAGGTCATGCTGATCTATTTGTAGTTTACCTCTTTAGTGTAAGGTTAACTGTCTTGTGACAAGGTGCCCAACATTTTTTTCCCCAGTCCCTTGCCCACCTTAGACAGGGGCATTTGCTCTTCCACAGCAGATGGAGCTGTTTGCTCACCAAGGGTGAGAGGCAAGAATATGAGCAAATATCCTACGTTAAAGAGCTGGGTACTGCCGAAAAGCTCATGAAAAGCTGAATGCTGAAGTGTGGACCCTAACAGTTGTACTTCTAATCCTGTGGGAAGCTTTTCCCAGGTCCTGGCCTCTTTCTGTAGAATCCTTTTGACAAACAGTTGGTCGATTTTCACATGCAGATCACTGGTATATCATCATTCACTGATTTAGCAATCAATGGATTGACAGCTACTGTGGAAGCTTCTGCACCTGGTGGAAGGCAGGATTCAAAAATAACTGTATGAAACCTCACTTTTACTTCTCATTTGTGTGGAATCATCCCTGTGGATGAGAGCTCTAGGGAACTACTTGAACATTACTAGTTAATGTAGAGGAAGATGGTCAACACTGGTAGCTCATATAGGGGTCAAACTGCAGGAAACTTTCAATGTGTTGATCCTCAGCAAATCCCCTTTTTGTGTGCAGCTGCAATATGTGAATGAAAATGCAAATATCTCTGCAAAAGTTTCCGGCACCCAACCTCATCCTGAAGTTGAACTCTCATTGGGTCTTGGCACCAGTTGCTTATCTGCTGGTGGAAGTGCACTGTTTGATGCACGAACACAGCGCATTATCAGTGCCAGAGCTGGTAAATCTCTCCTCTCTCCAGTTGCCACATGTGGAAGGTGTTAGTGTTAATTCCTTCACCAAATTTGATCAGAGAATTGTGGCATATTTTTTATGGGCCAGTTTTAAGGAAAATTTTCATGACAAATTTTTGGAGAATATGTCACTATTGTGGTAAACATTGTCATTGCATGAGAGGACAACACCAAAATCTGTTGACAACCTAGAAACTGGTATCTTATGTTATTTGAGGACTTTTTAAACTCAAACTTCTCCTTACTTTTTCTTGATCCTTTCTGCACAGGGATTGGCTATCAAAATGAAAGCTTGTCAGCTGCTGTCTTATTTGACCCACTTACTGACAGATATGTTGACGCCTACTTTTCCCGTGTAATTTCACCTGAATTGCAACTTGGAGCCATTCTGTCTCACCAGATGGGTCAGGGATTTGGCTCTGCAAAGGTTGGGGGATCATATCATTGGGATAAACAATCAACAGTTAAGTGGCGGATAGATAGTCATGGAATGGCTGCAGGCTTGCTTCAGTACACACCTAATACCCGAATCACATTTGGTCTTCTCACAGACATCAACTTAAAGGACTTAGGGGCAAAACCCCAAATTGGATTGAGCATGAGCTTGAAAGCATAAAGCTCCATGGTTCTAGAGACTACATATTCCCTTGAGTCCTGATGAATTTAGTCCCTAACAACCATAATCCCCTTCGATGAGATGCTGTGTTGCACACCTCAGCTCTGGATGTGAGAGGAATCAAAGGGTTTGTCTAGCCTTGATGTTTCATCCTCATTGAAGTCAATCTACTCAATGTCCTGTTTCTACAGAGGTACCAAAACCAAGTGCCATGGAGATGGACAGGCAAACATCTCCAGATCTTCCACAGAAAGCCATCCAAACTTTCCTCTTTATGCTGGGTACAGAATTCTATCCCAACCAGGCTTTCCACAAATTTTCCACAGTGCAACTGTTAGGATTTTGTCTAGGTTGAGGTTTTCAAATGAAGATTGGAAAAGTTTTTCCAGTATGAATTGAACTTACCTGCATTTAGACTGTCTGAATTAATTGACTGATAGGTTTTGGCAGATCAAATGTTGCTCTTAGAACTCAAACTAGTATCTTCAAAAAAAGGTAATATCAAAAGAATTACCTTTGAAGGTGATGTTTGGAGACACAGGTCAAGCATTGCATAAAAGAAAAGCAGATGTATGTACTATTAAAATCAGTGATAATCACTCATGAAGTCCAATAGTAAGACTCTTTGAGATTCAATACTTACAGCAGACTTGTGTAGGTATGTGTCCCCAATTTTCATGCATCTTTTATTGATTGGAATAAAACACCAGCCGAATGTGATAAATTGCTCAACTCTTGAGGAATTGCACGTGGTCATTCTAAGATGCACAAAATTTCTGACCTGTTACATATGTAAACAGTCAACTACAGTCACTGAACATTTCTCTGTACCACATGATTTATGCGGGTAACTTGGCAGAATCCTCCTGCATTGTTTCAAAGTTCCCTAGTTGGCCGTGCCAGAAGAAGGAAAGCTTGTTAAGATTTTGGGCATACCATGACCAAATACAATTGTCCTCTTATCATATGATGATAGTTTCTGGTAGTACCAAACTACTGCTTTGCCCTCACATGACAAAAGACTAGCACAGAATTGGAATCTTTTTTTCTCCAATGTGAGAAGGATGCATTGACAATCCTCGTTTCCGAAGCCAAAAGAATTGTCATGACCAACATCATGGGTTGCCTATTAACGCTGAAGGGTTATCTTATGACCACTTTTGCATTGCAAAACGCATGTAACAATTGGATACTATCCAGTGGTGTAGTGATTGTGAAAAGCCGCCAGGAACAAATAACATGTTACATACAAAAACACCTTGTAAATGGCCAAATATCACCCCTACAGCTACATCTAGAATGTAATGCCTACCCAGCATAATGTGGGATATGGCAGTGGCCAGTGGCCAGGTATTCAGAAGAATCAAAGCAAACCTCAAAAAAATTCATCATCCTCACACATAGTGACTGGGAAATTGTGCAATGATGTGAAATATCTGAATGAATTCAGAAGATGGGGCAGAAACAGCCGCTTGAACTCGTCATTCCACAAACCAACATTAGCCTAACCAGTGTGGCAATCATCATTGCTCTTGTTAAATCACCACTTGGAAATGACCAGTGGTCCACAGCAACTACACATGACCCTCATAGTACACAGGACGACTGTGCTTCACTGTCCCTTTGATGGCTCCAACAACAATGAGATCAATAATGAATGTAATAAAAAGATTGAAAACAAAAGCATGGGTTTCAGGAGAAAGAGCTGCTGGCAGCAACCAAATCAAAGCGGTTGCTGGGATCCAAAACAATCCTTCGCTTGAGACCTCAAAGCTGCACGTAAACGGGTACAAATAGATACCCAGGCGGTGGACTTACTGTAAAAACTCTTGATGATATTCCAACATTTGTTCCAGAAAGCTTGTTGCCGCCGGTGCATCAGGAGTTGAATCCGAGGTAGAGGATATCATGGTTGGGTGATTGATAGGTCTTGAAACCAACTCTTCTATTTGATTTCGTTGCTTAAGGCCCCCTGAATCCATTTGGCCACACCTGATCTACCGATATACTTCCATACTCGCGGAGATGGAATTCATACAATAGGTATGCGATGACTTGGAAAGTTCTGCTCCCATCTTTTTCAACATGAAAAAAAGCACGATACTTCATCGATATGCGATAAACTTGAATGTCACCATGTTTAGACTTCCGAAGGACTACTGAGGACTACTCCCTTTCAGGTATCCAAGAGTAGCAAAACAGTACTACATTTCTCATTGTGTTATGTTTGATCTTCGACAAGAAAGAAAGTAACTGAATAATAAGATGGTGATGAAGTGTGGCCCTTCAGAAAGGAGGTTAACTTCATAATCTAAGCACATTGCTTTCAGAAGATACTGTACTTTGCCTGCACAGGTAGTAAGAAACTCATATCAAGATGAAAACAAAGCTTTCCTTAACTAGCTTTCAAGGGCGGGGAGTGGCAAGAAAACCACAATTCAATTATGCATACGAGAAGGTATAGAGGTTGAAAAAGACAAATGGTCAACTGGAGAAGCAGAGCTCCAGGCAACTGAAAACACAAACATTTCCTTGCAGAAAAACTGGATTTCAACAACCTGCCGGCAGAAGCAGGAAAATGCCAATGGAGTCATTTGAAGCCATCAAGCTCTCACACATCTACTGCTCATGGCTACATCGAGGGTCATGGTACTTCGTGGGGCTGCACTCTGTAGGGTTTTTAAAAACCCTATCTGGAGATTCTATTGAAGTTTTAGAAAAGGAAGAGTCAGAATACCGGACAACAAGCTTCGTCAACAAGGCACTGCGTTTCATCCATGTTTTGTGTCATCCATGGGAACGATGAATTGCAAGTTTGTTGCATAAATGTAATGCGGCTTTGGTTCTGCCGGCGGTTGATGACAGTTATAAACTGCCGCGCAACAGCCGCCCGCTCGCTCGCACATCCCCCTGCAATCTCTTCCATATTAGAACTGCAATCAAGTGAAGCACACTTCCCCCTTCTCGTGTGTTCTCTCCTCCCCTCAGTCCAGTTCACAATTCTCTCCCAATTTGCACCTCCAGATAAAACTCCCCGAGGATCATAATTCTTCTTCATCCACACATTCATATTCTTCTTTAGCCATATAATTCATAAGGGCGCACCAGCATGAGAGAAATTCTGCATATCCAGGGTGGTCAGTGTGGCAACCAGATTGGTGCCAAATTCTGGGAGGTACACTGATGTGCCCTTCAGATCAAACTCTTTAAGTTATATATTGTACTCTATATAATCTTCCTGCACTTCAAAGTCTTACTTCTTATGTACATTTCTAAATGCTTGTTTGGTGTTGCCGGATCTGCAAGAACAGAAATCTTGTGCAATATGTAAGGAAACGGGATTAACCTCCACAATTAATGTCATGGTTGTTACGGAAATACCATGCAGATTGATCACAGTAAAGCCCTCGAAAAAGTACGAAAAATATTTTGTCTTGGGGCTGATTTCAACGCAAGATTCATAGAATCGCATTGTAACTCTATTGAATCACAATAGTCATGGGCAGTTGGAAGACTCGTAAGACTTTAGATTTCGATGCAGCATTACAGCGCTATCTGCATTATGCATCATTGATCTGAAATCGTTTGAAACTGGGCTCGGATATTTGTCATCCTGAGTCGACAATTCGTCGTGGGTAATAATTGTCACCGCGAATCTAGTGGGTCAAATACATATATTTATACACATATTACATTGGGAGCCATGACTCTGATGTGCGAAACTTATTCAGAATTACTATGTTGCAAGCAATTGATGCTGCTTCCTGAATCGATCCCGGTGTCAATATCAGTGCTAGTGCTAGAGAACAATTTCTGGAGTGGATGTCCAAATTGAAAGAGTAGGACATTGAACCATTTAATCATGTGGAAGGTCCCATCAAGGCACGCTCGAGGTCCGTGGATCAGTCTCGTGAGTTTTGCTTGTAAAAAGTATGCAACAATGACACTGGGATTCTCATCATTAATTGCAGGTGATTTGCGATGAACATGGTATCGACCCGACAGGAACGTACCATGGAGACTCAGATCTGCAGCTGGAGCGAATAAATGTGTACTACAACGAAGCCAGTGGTGGTCGATACGTGCCGCGTGCGGTGCTCATGGATCTGGAGCCCGGAACCATGGACAGTGTCCGATCGGGACCTTATGGTCAGATCTTCAGGCCCGATAATTTTGTGTTTGGCCAGACTGGTGCCGGTAACAACTGGGCCAAGGGCCATTACACCGATGGTGCGGAACTCATCGACTCCGTGCTTGACGTCGTCAGGAAAGAGGCCGAGAGTTGCGATTGCCTCCAGGGTAAGTTTTTTCAAAACATTGCAACGGATGATCGGGCTGTCAAGCGCCGCATTTAAAGGACAGATCTTTGGAATTCTCTTATTTTCTTCCCCTTCAAAGTGCCAATTCGCTTTAACACATGATATGTGAGCTTCCAACAGTTGACAACCAGTTATATATCCTGACTGTTGTGCCGAACTGATGTTGAATTCGTTGCGCAAAAACTTCAGGTTTTCAAGTGTGTCATTCAATGGGAGGCGGAACGGGATCAGGCATGGGCACACTGCTCATTTCTAAGATCAGGGAAGAGTACCCGGATCGCATGATGGTGACTTTCAGTATTGTGCCGTCGCCTAAGGTGTCGGATACAGTGGTGGAGCCTTACAATGCCACGCTCTCCGTGCATCAGCTCGTCGAAAACGCTGATGAATGCATGTGTCTGGACAACGAGGCGCTTTATGACATTTGTTTCCGAACTCTCAAGCTCACAACCCCTACTTGTACGTTTCAAGCTACCACTTCCTCTCAAATTTGTTTGACATAAGAGCCTCCTGCAAGTTTAGCTCCAGCTGACCCACTACTGACGATGTAGATACGTACACCGCAATCTATGCATGCACAGCTTTGCATTCAAGTCAGAAGATTTTGAAAAGCTCAATTTCAGCATGAATTTAGAGCCTTGAGCTGAAAAATCATCTTTCAAACGCATCATCTGGAAAATAAGTTCATGATGACAACTTTATTAGGAAGATTGATAATAATACTGGAAAAAATAGTATTGGGCTCGACAAATTCTCTATTGTTTGAACTCGAGATCCAATTTCTGTAAGAGGTGAAAGTAATCTATGTAAACATGAGAATTGTGCACGCAGTTGGTGATTTGAACCATCTTATCTCAGCGACCATGAGTGGCGTGACTTGTTGCTTGCGATTCCCGGGTCAGCTCAACTCCGATTTGCGCAAGCTGGCAGTCAACCTTGTCCCTTTCCCTCGCCTCCACTTCTTCATGATCGGCTTTGCGCCTCTCACGTCGCGAGGCTCACAGCAGTACCGCGCCCTCACGGTCCCGGAGCTGACGCAACAGATGTGGGATGCCAAGAACATGATGTGCGCTGCGGATCCACGGCACGGCCGCTACCTGACGGCGTCCGCCATGTTCCGCGGCCGCATGAGCACCAAAGAAGTAGACGAGCAGATGCTCAACGTGCAGAACAAAAACTCGTCCTACTTCGTGGAGTGGATACCTAACAACGTCAAAGCCAGTGTTTGCGACATTCCACCCAAAGGTCTCAAAATGTCCGCCACTTTCATCGGGAACTCCACCGCAATTCAGGCACGAACATCGAAACATCCGCCTGTTCAAATCGATTTTGTCTTGTTATATCTCATGTCTTGTTCGATCTGGTCCGTTAGTCTCTTTCTATTGTCCTCGTTCTTTGCCACGGGGTAACGCTCTCTGACGAGGGCATTACCAGAATGGGGGTGTGCACGCAGCTATTGCCTGGCGCAGGCTCTTAACGTCCTCTGGTAATGTCCACATTATTCTAGGGCCTTACCCTACGCATATATACTAAACTATTTCCGGCCTGGTGGAGGGTTCGGTTCTTAGTGGTTCCCTTTCCTCATTGTGGCCCGCCTCTGTTGGGCTGTTTGCTTGCCTGGACTTTAATTTCGTCCTTGCTCCTTTGTTTCTTTTTCTCTCCCTTCCTTGGGTGCTTTTTTTATTTTTACAAAGTTTGGCAGGGTTTCATCATTTTCCTGTCTCTTGGATTGACCTGACATGTGAATTTGGGTTGCAACTGAAAAAACCAAAACCAGGAGATGTTCAAGCGAGTGAGTGAACAATTCACAGCTATGTTCAGGAGGAAAGCCTTCTTGCATTGGTATACAGGAGAGGGCATGGACGAGATGGAATTCACAGAGGCAGAAAGCAACATGAATGACTTAGTATCTGAATACCAGCAATACCAAGATGCCTCTGCTGATGAGGAAGGCGAGTTTGAGGAAGAAGAGGAAGCAGCAGGCTAAAACAAACAAGCAAACCTCATTGCAAAATTTGGCTTTCCCCCCTTATGGCAAGGTCAAACCAGCAACTTATAGTTACAACAATAGGAAATGTTCCATGATGTTCCCAAAGAATGAACTCAGGGTTGCATAGTAACACCTGGTGAACATTCCTCAAAATGTGGGACCAAATGAGAACTACATGGGTGACTCTTAGTCTCTCCCTTCCAGCAACAGCCAACAAACTTAGTGTTATTACCCACTCAGCTTAAATTTGAATTACATTTGTGCTTATTAGGCTAGAACAAACATAGTACATAAACCATTCATTCAAGGTAAATTTGCCATTGTTTTGCCATCATGCTTACTAAGACGTTTAGATTACCAAACATTTGAGACTTAAAAGTGTTTAAGATAGCTAGCAACATCTTATAACATTTGTGCTATTGAGATTTGTTTTTCCATCCTTTGTCACCGTCTAGTAGGCTATATCAATGAGCTTTGGGATCATCTCAAAAATATTGAAATCATCTCAATTAGTAAACACATTCATTCACATGTTAGTTGTACCTTGGTGTGTGTGTGGATCTATTGAAGTGGATTTGTCTATACATGTCGTGAGCTCATGACCATCGCCAAATTTATTAAATTCATACTTGAATTGTATTTCAATCATATCTATTTACATTGTATAATGTTATGATCTGTTAGTTTAGGATGGGTTTAAACTTAACATGTTCCTTATCACAATTGTTACAGTCGAAAGGACTATCACAATTCACAAACTTCAACTATTATTTATTTATTTATTGATATTTTTTCTATTTGGAATGATAATGATCGTTTTATAAGTTGTAAAAACACAAAGATAATTCATTAAAAAAAATTTGTGGATAATTTAATATCCTTAAGATTCATAAAAGACAAATTTCAAAACATGTCCCAATCATTTTAATATTTTATTAAAAATCAATAAGACCTAACGAAATTATGTCAAATTGAACTAAATTTCAACCGTAACAAATGATGTTGCTAGATATCCAATGCCAAGAAAAATAATATCATATATACTTTTCAAATTCTTGATAAATTGTTTGAAAAATGAAATTTTCAAAAAAATTCAAAAAACAATCATACTAAATGAACATTTTTTATGTGAACTCTAAAACACATATGAAATATGTACATACATTAAACTAGTGTTGGATGCAATTTTTTCTTACAAAACATTGATTTTTTTTTTAATGCACATATTAAGAGTTACATGTGTCACACATCCAACAATTTTTAATATATCATGGGAACAATTTTGGATGTGTGACACATGTTCCCATGATATATTAAAAATACAACTATATAAACAAACCTTATAATTTGAACATCAAATTAAATTATGACTTTAAAACATGAAAAAACCAAGAAAACATTACACTTGTTATGGTATGTGTTATTGTGATTGCACCCATTATATAACACACACACAATAAGAAAATGAAAATTTTATGTCTTGGAGTAAGATTAATCATATAAGGCATCTTCATGTGAGTATAACCAAAGTACATTTCTAGCACAACATTTCACTTTATGGGGATCATGCATGACATCCACATAAGTTTTCTCCCATTACAAAACATTTTGACAACTTTTATACTTTTGATCAATTTATTGTACTATAAGTTTCAATATCTAAACAAATTGGATTATTATCCCTTGGGCCTCCTTTTCATATAGGTTCAATCATAGTTATGACATTCTTGGTGCAGGAATGTTATGGAAGCCCAAAGAAGCACGAATTTTAATGAATTTTAACGAATTTTTAAAAAATTTAAAAAAATTTAATGAATTTTAACCACGTAAATTCGAGAATTTTAAAGTGCAAAATGACGAATGTCATTACTATGGGTTCAATGCAAAAAAACATTTATTAATTATCTTTATTTTCAAAATTCATATATAATTAATATAGGGTGTGCATTAGTAATAAATATAATTAACACACGTACAATAAATTTATAATAAGTAATAATTGTTAGTAGGTTCAATTAATAGGATGTTGAAAATGCAAATTATATCAAAAGTTTAAAATAAAAATGATAATATTAATGAGGTGGTATTTGTTTGTTTAATATAAAGAGTATATAAAAATTCAGTTGTAACAATGCAAAGTGCTCCATTTACTTAGGTTGCAATACACAACTTGTTTTCTTTGATTTTGAAATCAAATATTTTATTTTAGTATTTCTTTTTCCATGCAAACAAACCAAATGTTTGTTGGTTACAATGAAGTTTTTGTGAATGTGAAACATGGTTTTCATCATTTGGAATGCGATCTTACATATTGAAATGTTCCATGCATGATGAGTTCCTTTAATCATGCAAAATTAGCAAGGTTTTTCATCTTTTAAAATAAATTTAAAAGTTTAAAGAAAGAGATGGTGCCAAAATTCAATGTAAACATATAATTTGAATTAAATTTAGGCCAATTTAAATACATGATAAAGAACTTCTAAATGCTAATAAGGTGAAAAAACTTAAAGTTCACCCACATAGTACCCAAAATAATATCCTTTCATGCATGCAATAAAACATAATTGCCATTTGATAACTATTATGTATGAAAATTTAATTAGTATTGAAAAATCTATTCATTATTAAATTAAAGCTTCCATGTTTGTTTTAAAATGTATTATTTGACCTTTATCAATATCAAAACATTTCTTGTGTTTTGGAACAAGTTTTGTTGCAATTTTAGGGAAGAAATGACAACAATTATCAATATCATGATCCACACAAATTTTGATTTTACACATCAAAAGAATTCTAACCCAAATTGGTTTTTTTAAATAATGGTTTGAATGCATGTAAAGGATAAAACGAGGTTTAGAATTTTATTTTCAAGTTTTCCATAAATAAATAACAATAATCAAAAGAAATTACAATTTGATTTTTGTGTAAATTATGTTTAATTCAAAGCATAAATCTTTGAAACTAGAACTTCAAAATTTTATTTAAGTAATAGATATATGAAAACCAAAACACATATGAAAGTTTGGATATGTGAAATATTTGAAATATACATATCTTTATGATTATTGCATTTATATTATCTATCACAAATTGATCCTATCTGATGGATTGATTATAAACTTGGTTCAACACAATGTGTAATGAAGGTCTAATTTAGGATTATTTGAAAATCAGTCAATCTAATTTATATGATTGCATCTAAGTAGTTAATCTAGATACTTTTGAATAACATGATTACAATAGAATCAAACTCATGATTTTAACCATGGCATATATAACTATGTCCACATTGTTGGCAATTTTCATGATTATGATCCAAAAACATAATAAGAGCTTAATTTTAATAAAATAATAATAATGATATATTAAATTGAAATGTGATTTTTATAAAAAACACAACCATGAAAATTACCATCCATATAAACATAATTGTAAATTTGACGATAGATGCCACAATTTGCAAGTTCAATTCAACTATGAAATCACCAAATCAAATGTGTCGCCTATATGATTGATATATACCTAATCATGTACAAAATCTAGGAATATTAGGTATTGGTTTAATTTATTGATACATATCATTGATATTTGACAATAATGAAAATTTTCAAAATTGTCATGTTTGGTCATCCCAACTCTCATGTTTGTCCCCATTGTTAAACAATATGTTCATTTTAGGTTTGGCTTGAATTACTTTGAAAATCATTTCTTGAAATGAATTTTCCTTTGATTGTGGCATTATCATAGGTTGTGTGACACACCTTTAGGCTATTTGAACAACATTAATGACCATACTATGAGATGGGATTCATTGATTTGATTTAAAATTAGATTGGGTTTTTATTTTTTTGTAAATCTTTAAATCCAAAAGCTATAATAAATCCAAAAATATCATTCCCAACCACATTGTCAAAGACAAAAAAAATTTGCAAACCTACCATGCTTCATAAATTCATAAAACAATTTCATGAATTCCATGTTATGATTAATATGAACAATATTTGTATGTATTTAGTATTTTAAATATTCAAATGGATGGGACATTGTTTTTAAATGGCATACGTGAATGTTCATGATTAATACACAAAACTCGCATAGTTTATGTAAATTTACATCACAATAATTGCACAAATTTAGTTAAAATGTAAATTGTGTGTACTTCACATCAAAACATCACATGTCTTAAAAACCTCATATATATATATATATATATCTGCCATTTTTTCATTTTGAGGCTCGTGGATTTTATACAAACATATTTTTTGGGATTTTTGCATGGATTCTATTGAAATCTCATGATATTGAATTATTTTTTATGAATATATATGAAATTGACAATGAAAGAAAAACAAATGGTTTAATTAATGGAAAAAAACATTATAGAAAGTTATAGTTGAAATAGAAATGTAATACATAAGCCATAATTTTTGTGTTGAGAGGATTAACGAATAATGCTTTAAATGTTTCTTATGTGCATTATCCCATGCAACCTACTAAGGTTCCATCAAAGTAGATGCACAATCTAGTCTCTCACTATTGGGATGAAACCCTTTATTCAAATGCATATGGTGATTAATGTATTTTTAAATTTAGTAATTTGGACTTGGATTTAGACTAACAATTTCATTATCAAAAAAACTATGTAGTTATTAATTGATCGAGAATTCATTTGTTAGTCATAACGAACTTTTGAAGTCCAAAAATATGGATTCTTTATCTGACTAAACCATCACAAAATGAAAAAAATAATATTCATTCACATTCCAAATTTGTTATTGGGACCAATATGATGTAATACAAGATGATAAATTCATATGAGGACTTTTTTATTTGAAAACTTTAATCGTTGATAGTTAGGGATTTTTGAATGGTTAAAATTTGACCATATTTTCATAAGTCCATATGAGTTGCAATTTTTGTTTATTTTTCAATTTCTTTGTTCCAAAATTTTTTTTTTTAAAAGTTTTAAATGGGGCATTATTCTTATGAACATTGTAGGTTTTCCTTTTAAAATTAAAAAATGGCATCAACTCCATAAAATACAAGTTTTCACATAGATTTAGAAAAGTTTGTAGGTGATTGAACATGTATTATTCAAATATTAGAATAATAACATTTTGAAAAATAAAAACCATGTCCATTTGAATCATTTTAAAGAATATTGTATGGACTTATAAAAAGTGTAAATTTTGCTGATATTGAAACATTCAATCGAGCATTCACCCATCAACTTTTTAATACATTCCATCAACTAAGATTTTTAAAGTTCAAATAACATTTTTAACCTTCCACCTAACTACAAAAAAAATTCAATTTCATAAAGGAATGGGCAACATAAGAGGTGTTTGGTGTAAAGGGGTACAGATTGGGATTATGAACTTAAATTTTTTTATCATTCCATCTTTGATTTTGGAATATAATTTTTTTTGTAAAGCCCTAGTTGACATACCCATCAAGTTTAAATCACTCAAAACAAGCTAACAATGAAGAAGATATGTGGTTGAAACTAAAGAAGGGTTTACAACTATTTTTTTCAAAAAAATTAAAACAAATTATCATTCATCTTTTTCCTACATTTTCTACATTGTTCCTTTATTTATGAGGCTCAAAGAACATTTGTAGCCTTCCAATTTGTGCATCTAATGACACAAAAATCACTAAATTTGATTAAATATTGAAAAATATTGAAAAATGTTTGATGATAAATACATGTTCAATGATGGGTGTTTCTACCCTACTAGCTTGACCTTTTAACATCAACAACCAACACTATCAAAATTAACAAAGTCAAACACATGAAAACATGCACACAAATTAAAATATATTCATTTATAAACTACGAAAATCTAAGTTCAAATTAAATTCAAAGAAATCACAAACACATTAACCACACCTCTTGTTCCATTGGTGTGCTATGAAATCTCATTACACAAAAAAATACACCTTAATGATAAACCCCCCAAATGCACAAAATAACCAAAATCTTACTCACGTTAAATTGGATTCAAACCATAAACCAAATTTTACCCAAAAAAAAGAATATTCTACAATAAAAACCCTTAACCTTATGTTAATCTAATTTTTTGAGAGTTTTACAATTAAAAAGCTAAATAACCCAAATTAAAGGTTCTTTTCAAAATCAAGAACCAAACAATATAATTTTGATCCTTCAAACCTAAGTTTAAATAATTCAAAAGTTAACTTTTTAAATGAAAATATAATTTTGGATCTTGGCAATTTTCCTTCTCAACTCCCATAAACCTCACATTTTTTGTGAAAATGTGCTTTAACATCTTCAACCCATGCTATCATATCACAAATTTACAAGCTTCATCAGTTTGTTACAAATCAGTGTGAAATTTGTTATTTCGCAGGTTCATATTGTTTGAACATGAATGTTGTGCATTATTTAAACACAAAAGTCATGTGCGTGATTTTTGTGTGTAAATAACACAAATAACATAAAACATTCATGTTTAAATAATAGGAATAAGCATATGACATTCATATTTATGTAATGCGCATGACATTGATGTTCAAACAATATAAGTAGATGAATGGCATTTGTGTTTACTCCATACAAACCTATGGAAAACAAATCATGACCCATGAAATTTGTGATATAATGTTTTAGACTTGTACATAGGCCTATGGATTATAAAGCTTCAACTTGATTTCATCTTTTAAAAGACATTATTTTGTTCTTCTTGAAAGTTAGTTGCAAGGTTACTTAGGGTTGTGATAAGATTTTTTGTAATTTGTTTCTATTGTATTTTGCAAATGGTATCCCTTGATATCAACATAATTGTAAACCATTTGTAAACAATTGGTAATTATTTGTTGAAAAATTTCACATGATACCCCATGGTGTTTATAAATTAATTTTTCATAAATCAAATTTATCATCATTGTTCATTTTCATCCTTGAGACATGAAAGCATGCAACATCATGTTTCATCCATAATAAATATTAACAACTTATTTAAGAAGAATTTTAAAACATGGACCTTGTGGAAGGCTCAATTGAAAGTTTTTTGGCTAAACCCTGAAATAGGGTAAATAAACATCATGTATCCTTTTGCCTATAATACAATTTAACAACCATGAATTACAATATAATTTAACAACCACGAAATTGAAGACATTAATAAAGTGTTTTAATCCAAGACACTACCAACATTATGTGCTCCATTTTACTTTTAGCCATGCATATTCAACATTTTTCATGCCATCATGATGAGCATATGACAAGATAAAATATATATCTTATTCAATTGGTAATAATTGTTTGGTTAACTTTTTAATTGCACTACTTAATTAATAAATATTTCAAATTTGTCTTATTTTTATTTTACCCAATTATTATATAGTTGAAGTTACCTTTACCCTAGGAGAGGGTAAATATTTTCATTAAGGTAAACAAAAACTATATTTCAAATTCATCATATAAGATATATGCATATTTGTATTTTACAACACAATTGGTTATGATGGACTTGTTTAATTATAACGACTAACTAATGAATAGACATTCTTTTGGCATTTTAGTTTTATTCATTACATTAATGATCTTGGAAAAACTTTCACCATATATGGTTTGGAAACCATTTAGATTTTAATACCATTTGCCATTATAAAAATAATAATAATATGATTTTATGATATTGATAGATTTGTCTATTTTTTTCATGAGATGTGCGACACTTCACATGTTTAGGTTTATAATACAAATTGCACAAGTAAAATGTCTTTCCCCACTTTGCAACAATGATTGTTTTTGTAACAAAAATTCATTACCCTTACCTTATGAATAGCAAATGTTCATCACTTACCTTTACCCTTATACCCAGATGGAAATTCTTGCAAAGCTGACATAACCTTACCTGGTCCAAGAATATTTTGAAGCCTATATATATTATATACCTTTACTCAATGATCTGTTTTTTTCAAATTTTTAATATTTACCCTTAATTAACTAATAATTATTAAAACCAATAAACCCATCAATCAGGCCTGATTTGAGACAACCTTTTTATTTGTGGGAAAATTTCACTGAAAGGTGATATTAAAAATTCTTGCACTTGAAAATGAATTCATAGGTGAGGGTAAATAAGGTTAAAAAATCACCATATTTTTATTTTATTTTTTTCAATGTGTAGCCATAAGTATAGAAGGTTGGTTGGCTAAAGAATGGTAATTCACTATCTGATTTGGCTAAATATTTCTTGGGATGGTAGCCAATTATTTTTTGCATCTTCCTAATAAGTTCCTATGGATGAGAGCACTTGTGCTAGATTAAGAAAATCCCGAAAAACATTTTCCAAATTTCGAAAAAATAATCCAAATCGCCAGATTTTTTTTTATGAGTTTCAGCGGGTAGCCAAGAATATACGAAGGATTCTGGTTTTTTTCTACTTTCATATCTAGTATGTAGCCAAATCTGGCTAAATCATCTTATGGAAGATCACCACTTCAGCTATATCACAAAATTTTAAAAAAATTAGAAAAACCCTAGCTGCTAACAAGCAAGGCAAGGCAACCAACAAAGTTATCAACCAACCCACTGACCAACCTAACAAGGGGATTTGGAAAAATAATTTTTTTTTTAAAAATCCAAATTGCCAGATTTTTATGATGAGTTCCAGTAGGTAGCCAAGAATATAAGAAGGATTCTAGTTTCTTTTTTCTACTTTCATATATAGTATGTAGCCAAATATGGCTAAATCATCTTATGGATGATCGCCACTTAAGCTACGTCACAAAATTGAGGGAAAAAATAAAACCCTGGCTGAACTCGAAGGCAAGGCAACCAACCGAGTTATCAACTGACCGACCGACCGACCTAACAAGTAGGTGATTAACAAACACAAGCCACCGGCAGTAGGCGGTGGATGGAGAGTAAGAAGGGCAGAAGAGTAGGCAGGCGGGGAGCGAGGGAGGGAGAAAGGGAGGGGGAGAGAAGGAGGGAAAAAGGGGGATGTTCGTGGTTCGTTCGTTCGTTCGTTCTGTAGGGCAAGACAGACAGAAGAGCCCAAAGAAAGAAAAGAAAGAAAGACTGTTGTTAGGCTATTTGCTCACGCATGCACACACACACACACACTAGAACGCGGCGGGGGGTCTGGTCTGGTCTGTTCTGGTCTGGTCACCATTGCGGCCTGTGATTTTGCTGTAGCCAGCCAGCCAGCCAGCCCGGAACAAATAGCGGCGTGACTTAGTACTAGTACTAGGAGCAAAGGTACTGGGGTGTTAGTGGCGTGCCAGTTCGACTGCCGCCATAAATCTCATCTGCCGAACCATTCAAATAATATTCACACCATAACAATACCGTTGTTTGTTTTGGTTTTGTTTTGTTTCTTCTTTCCATTTCATTCTTTGCTTGCTTGCTTGGCTTGGCTTGGCTTGGCTTGGCTTGGCTTTTGCATGGCGTGTTTGCGGCAATGGTCCGCCATAGTGGCGTTCAAGCCGTTGTTTGGTGCCGCTGGATGCATAGGGGATGTGCACTCGCAGTGGAAGAAGGCGCAATAATGAAGAAGAACCGGTTTGGAGTGATTTTGTTTGAGATTGGGGAGTGAATGGCGTCTCCTCGTCAAGAGAAAGACAAGAAACGGAGGCGACCGGGAGGAGAAGGCGGAGTGATTGAGGAGGTTGGAACAGGCATCGAAGAAGGCGTGGTGGATTGCCGCATCGACGAGGGCAAAGTGCAAGGTCAGTTTTGTCGATTGAGCTCCTCGGAGTTTAGTTGGGGTTTACGGAGCGACGATGTTGTTTGTGGTTGTTGATGTATTCCGGAACCTATGTAGAGATAGTGGATTTGTTGTTCTCCATGGTCATCGGAGTTGAAAGTCCGGGTTTTTGTAGACGCCACACGCACACACCAAAAAACAGCAAGAAATGTTCCTAGGGGATGTGTGGAATCGGGATGGACAGAAGGGAGTTTTGTGACAGGGCTATGGACCGATATGTGTTTGTGGATGCGACAAACTTTTTGCCTCTTGCTTCTTTTCCAAGAGCAACTGTTGTTCCCCTTTTTGACGGGTAGTAAAGAGGGCTGCCATTTTGGTTCCGGAGACTCTGTGCTTATTAGGTTTAGGAGGAATTGCCTGGTTTTCAAACTGAAAGTGCATGGCAGCATGGAAAACTCCAGGAAAACCAGAGTTGTAAGGTGTAATCTGCAGTTGGCCGATTCATTCCAGTGAATGTGCTTCTTAAATTGCTCTCTCTCTTTTGGGAATATCCTGAATGGGGAACAGCATGTTGTATTTTTAAGTTATTTAAGTACATGGAGGAGCACAAATGACTTGTCAGGAACCCCCACTGATGCTTGTGGATCCCAGAGTGGTTTATGCTTGGGAAAATACAATCACATATTTTTTCCAGATGCTTATGCAATTGCATGTTCATGAAAGCAGCTTTTAAAATAAGGTTGACACGCAAGGGAGACGCCTTTTCAATTTTGAAGCTGGAGAAAGAAACTGCAGATGAAAATGGAGGGGATGGAGGAGCAAACAATCTAGCCAGCAAGAGAGATGAAGGATTGGCAAAACAGGTGACTCCAAATATGGCCAAGGAGATCCAGGAGAGGGATGGTGAAACAGAAAAAGAAATATCAGAACCTGCAAATAAGAGGACCAAGCATGGAAAGAATAGTATGCCACAGATTGTATCAGAATCAGGTGGCTATGGTGGTCAGGAAGGGAATAACCCTGGAATGAAGGAGGATAGCCTATTACATGGTGCATTTGCAACACATTCCAATACAACTTCTCAAAAAGATGGTGTTGGTGGAGCAGGTAAACCTGTGCCCAGTGTGAGTGTGTCTGAGGGTGCCAAGGCATTTCAGGATGGAGTAACTTCTGCTGTCCTTGGCACAGGGACAATGCAACAAGTGAACACTGCTGAGAACACGACTTCAAGGGAGTCTCTAGTACAGGAGATCTATCCAATACCCAGCCATGCTGGTGAGTTTTATGCTGATCTTCTGTGTTCTGTCTCTGATGCTGGATATAAACAAAGGAGTCATGATTTAGAAGGTGGTAGGGAAAAATAGTTGTCATGCTTTTTCTTCTCTCATGTCATCCCATGTGTGTGCTGTGCTGCAGTCCTTGATGGCTGACCTTGACCATGAAGCTCATGATTTACTTACTGTGCCCTGTTTTCACTGATTTTGAGGTGATTGCTTTGTGACATTGCAGGCTGGTTTGTTTGGAATAAGATCCACTCACTAGAGCGTCGTACACTGAGTGAGTTCTTTGATCAGAAGGCAGTCTCTAAAACACCTAAGATCTACAAGGAGTACAGGGATTTTATCATCAACAAGTACAGGGAGAATCCACACCGGCCCCTAAAGTTCACTGAAGTGAGGCGGATGCTGATTGGTGATGTGAATTCCCTTTGGAGGGTGTTTGATTTTTTGGAACACTGGGGACTTATAAACCACCAGGTTTTACAAGATTCTGAAACCAAAGCAGCAGGGGCTGCATCTCCTGTCCCTGTCCCTATGGTGGTTGATTCTTTACCAAGCGGCATTCGAGTGGTCCCTTCTCCTGTTCCCTCTCCTTCAAAGACACAAAGTTCTGTTGTGTTGGATGCTTCAGGTAGGTTGTATGTGGATCAATTTCTGGTGGATCCTTTACAGTCTTCATAGGCCCTTCAATGGAACTGACAGGTGACTCAGGCCACACAAATAGGGGTGGACAGAGAGGTGATGAACAGCAATTGTTTGGGAATGCTTATTCCTGTGATTACACTGTTTGAGAATTCCCCTGCTTTTCAGTGACAGCTCAGTCCCCATCAGGAAGGTCCTCAGTGTATACTTCTCATGATATCCATTACCTGTGTTAAGTGTTTTTTTAAACTGTGCAGATGGTCCTGTAGGGGCATTGAGATCAAACAGCCTTGCTACCCACAAAAGTGTATATACGTCAGCTAGTAGGCATTCAGTCTCTGATGATGCCAGTGGCGCCTCTAATAAGCCAGAGGCAGAGATCCTGTGCCACATCTGTAAAGGGGAATGCTCCAAGCAACGGTTTTACCATCGGCGGGTCAGCCCTATTCCTTTTCTACACCTTCTACCAATTAGGATGGCATTGCTGGTCTGGTAGGATGATGTGCTGAAGCTGAATCTTCAAGCCAGTGTATATTCCACCTGTTTATTTAGTGCTTACCACACATCCCTTTTGTTGGAACTAAGATTGGAGTAATTTATTGGAAGAGCTTCTCATAGCTACAACTGGGATGTAGGCAGTATGAGAGGTGACCATTGAACAGCTCAGTAAGGATTTTCTGTTACCGGAGGCTGTCCTTGTTGTGGCCGATGGGTGATTTGTGTATTGACCTGTATATCATGACCTCAACAGGTAGGGATTAGTTTATGCGTAGGCTGCTTCAAGAATGGGAAGCTTCCAGTGGGTACCACAGTTGGTGAGTTCATCAGAATTGAGGCTGGTGTAAGAGCTCCAACCAAGGAGTGGTCAAGCAAGGAGAATTTGTTGCTGCTGGAGGCCCTTCTGAGTTATGGAGATAATTGGAACCAGGTAGGTTCTGAAAATTTGGTACTCCTTATCTTGAACTGAAGACTTGTTGTGGTCAATAAGTATCTCACCCTATAGTACTCTTTCTGCAGGTTGCACAGCATGTGCGCAGTAGAACTGGAATTGAATGTGTGAAACAGTTCATTCAATTGCCTTTTGGAGATCAGTTCATTTCTGAATCCCATGATACAAATGGAGTGGTCACCAATCATGCAGTAGTGCTTGAAGAGTCAAAAGCTGTTTCTGCTGCATCGAGTGATGGGATGAGTAGCAGAGTGAAGAAGGGTGAGGCTGTTCTTCCTAGCACCATGCCAACAATGGAAGCGTCAGAATTAACAGAAAGGCATGACTTCATTACACCATTTGCTGACAGCACCCATCCACTGTTTTCTCAGGTGTGTACACCCTACAGTTCATGATGGTAAGTTCCATCTTGGAATGTCTTAGGCATTTGCACTTGGAATAGTTGTCACTTTGGCATTCTGCAGCATGATGGTCTTGCTGGTAATAGTACCCCATGTGTGCAAATTTAATGGACTCTTGCTGGCATCCTTTTTTATTTTAATCAAACTCATTAGTTATCAAATTAAAAACCAAAACTTTTGCAAGGGAACCTCTTCTCTGCTGTAGTTTAAGATAGCAGGAAGTAAATTCTTATCTAAAACATGACATTCTCTGGCTGTGTAAGACAGTCTTGATTTGCAGATGTTTTACTTCAGAACAAAACTTTCTATGGAATCCAGCAGTTTTTTGTTCTGTGCTTTACACTGCTGACCAAAACCATGATCATGATGATGTCTTTGTTGTCCTTACACTGTAGAATCTCCCTGGTTATGATTTGATGCTAAGGCTCAGTCTTATGTGTACACTTGGGTCTTATGCACATGTCTAGTGTCAAAGTCAAATGAATGTTTCCTCATAGCTGTATGTGAGGGCCATGTGCTCTTTGTGATACTGGAAGTTGGTGACAGGTAGCAATGCTTGCAGCCATGGTGGCCCCAAGAGTTGCAGCTGCTGCAGCTGAGGCAGCTATTGGAGCCATTGCTGAAGTTGAACCAGCTCTAGTGCAGCAGCCTATCATGGAAGCTCACCACATGCAATCTACAAGCCACCTCAATGTCATTCACAATACGCAAGACCATACAGACAGGTCCATAAAGTTTGACACCAATGTCTAGTCTATTAAGATCTGCAGCTTTTGGGCTGGGGCACCAGCACATCAGCTTCTAGGAGTTTATTTCTTGGTGTATGTTCTCATTGTACAAGGTGTTGCTGGCACAAATATGCAGCTTCAAGGAACAATACAAGTATGATATGCCACAACAAGAACAGGGGTCCTCACAAGGAGGTATTTCTTACTCCAACCTGGAATCTTGCTGTATTCCCTGTCTGTGACTGTTGGATGGGAGACCCGGGTGCAGAAGAAATTTGCTTCTGGACTTGAATCCAGGTCCAGTGGAGATGATCTGATGTGGAATTTGTAACAGTTGGTGTGTCCTTTCTGAGTCATTATTTATGGTGATAAAATGCAACTGCCTTGGGAGCCCTTCCCACAGAGTCAAGAGCTGACTCTATGTGATTAGCATTCTATACTCTTGGACTCCTACCAACTAGCCCCAGGTGTGCAGTATACCCTGTTAATGTTACCTGGTTGCCAACTGGTAAAAAGCATGATAAAAGTCTTGTGTTGGGTCCTTCTGCTAAATGATTATCTGATGTTCCTGAAGTCTGGGCTGATTTGTCTAGCATAGAATGGTTAATGATACATAAGCACATACATCTATTTGGCTGTATGTTGGCACCATCTCGCTTGTGAAAAGCATGTGCTAAACTAGTGTGGTTTGCCATCAGACCTTGGGGTTACAGGTCCAGTAGTCACTTGTTCATGGTGTATGGACAAAAGGTAAATTTTAAGTTGTAGATTTTCAAAAATGAACTAAATTCTTTCTTAGTATTCATAAGAACCCTGCTATGCTGTGCAGAGAAAGCCCAAGCTCAAGAGCCGTCATCAATTTCCAATGACAACACTGACGGAAATAGTAAGCTTCCATTGGCATTCCAAGCAAGGGTAGCAGTTGCAACAGCATTGGGAGTGGCAGCTGCAAATGCAAATCTTCTTGCTGACCAAGAGGAGCTTGAAATTGATAACCTGGTGGCCGGCATTATTGACACACAGGTAGAAGAATCTCAGCATTTTGTATTCTTTATGATTGTCAATCTGAGGTCAGGTGTCACTTGGCAGAATGTACAGGATTTGAGCTCCTCATCTCTCAAGCATCTGTTATGGGATGACCTTGCAGCATTCTGGATGTTGCAATTGTCTTCACATTCTTCTGCATCTGGCTGCAGATGAAGAAACTCCAGTCAAAGCTGGAGCACTTTGAGGAACTTGAAATGCTATTGGAGAAGGAACGCATTGAGGTGGACCGTATCCGTCAACAAGTGTATGCTGATCAGCTTCGCTATGCTGAGGGAGACGCTACATACCCTAAACTGACCAGCCATGAACCATAAGCCAGAGGTAGCTTAAGAGGTCTATCTGTATACAAAAACATTCCAGTTCTCCTAGGCAATGTTCATTTCATTGAGCTCTAGGTTGAGGGAAGTAGGATTACTGCAGTTTTAGGACATCAGGTAAGGTTACTCAGAAAGTGGCCAGGAGTAGAGACAAGGGGCCGAGTGAGAGAAATGAGATGTTCTTGTTATTGAATACATTTCTCCATGCTACTGACCCCATTTGCATCAGGCACCCAGTGTTCAAATTTATTGCATTTGCACTTTTT
The DNA here is from genome assembly GCA_963920785.1 of Sphagnum contortum. NCBI lineage: Eukaryota > Viridiplantae > Streptophyta > Sphagnopsida > Sphagnales > Sphagnaceae > Sphagnum > Sphagnum contortum. Next base: position 967,584 of record OY987284.1, on the reverse strand, counting down.
CTTTTATCCTTTGTTACTGCGATGGATTTCTCATGTGCAGAAACTTAGCAGTATCTGAAAGCTCAAATAGTTTCTTCAGTTTCCAGTCAAAGTTGACGGGTCTTTTAGTCACTTGTTTGAGCTTGTTTGATTCAACAACTGGAGTTGCCAGAAGTACTTGTTATTCTTGTTTGCACTCCATAATCAAGCATCAATTTTTTGAAATGGTAGACATGTGATCATGTAGTAGAATTTTCCAATTAGAGATGTTGGGTCCTATGTAGACAGGCATATTCTACAACTAGGCTGCATATCAGCTTCTCATTGCAGGTATTATGGTGACTTTCCATTGGGAGTTTGGCACACTTTGCTGGGCTCTGGAGGAATCGGGTGGGGTCCTGTGAATTGCTCTGTGGTGTTGGTGTCGATCTGGTGGCCCATACCCTACGGAGTGCCAAGACATTGCCATTTTTATTGTGGTACTGTGCTTAGTGGGACCTCTTTTATGTTTTGTGAAGATCACTTTGCTTGGTTCTGTACTTGTCTACTCCACTGTTAAACACTTTGTATGGTTGTTTTGTGTGTGCAGATGTATGTTTCATTGGAGTTTCGAACCATAGAAGGTCATCCTTGATGGTCAATGTTGAGGAACATTGAGGAAAACGATGTAGGAACTCCAGCACAGTCATGAGGAAGAGTGGGTCCTGTCTTTTTGTGAGTGATTCTTGGTGCTGAAGGCTGCTATTGTCATGTCAACTCTTACAGTTAAGGTTCCCTGGAGAGTGGCTTTTGGTTTGTTTTGCCTTTCCAAGTTTGTGATTGTTTAGTGCATATGGAGACATGGAAGGGTTGGACATGATCAGCAGATGGTGGATCAAGGCATTTTCATGACAAATGTAATTCCCTTAATGATTGCTTGCTTGTTATACTCAACTAAACAAGAAGAATGTAGTAACGATGTTTTTAACATGGGCCATTATTACTTGGTCAATGTTCCATTATTTTGAGTGCACAATAATGCTAGCTCCAGGAGTTATTGAGTTGCAAATTTGAACTCTTTTCAGAGGCTGATGGTTATATTGAAACAAAGTTTCTGAATGTGACATTTATTTTACTGCAGCTTAATTTCCAGTTCAAAAATTCAGGATGTGAAACTCTATCTATGTCATTTTATATGTCTCCATGAATTGCAGGAAATGAAGATGACTACATGGTACATGGAATCAAATTGCAGCATGGGCAATTTTTCTACTACTGTAAAATGAAGCTTTGAATCAAAGATTGACCCTAATAATCAAAGGAATGTGTACTGATATTAATTTCAGACATTTTTCATATTCCATGTGGCAAACTGCAAGCCATGAAAATTATAAGCCCAATGATAATCCAGGTCCAATGGTGATTTGGAAGGCCCATTGACCAACTAAATGTATATGCATTTGTGAATCTAAAGTCATGGTTTAATTTATATGGATGTGCTAAAGTCATGATACCCATGTATCTTGCCTTGATTGGACATTAGCATGATGTGTGGATGTCAAGGTAAATACATTTGGCATGAACCAGTTTTTATTCGGTTATGTATAATTCTAAAGATAGTGACCAGCAATTTAGTCACTACCATTTTTGCCTTGTTGAAAGAATGAAATCCTAATAGATGTTATGAACTTCAAAAAAATATTATTAACTTAAGTTGCCAACAGCTTTGCCATTGATAAGTAGCTTGCGTCAACACATTTGCCATTGGTAGGTAGACTACAATTTGTCTTTTGCAAATTAGAATGTCCATTGTGTTTGTCACAATCAAAAGTTGATCATGAATCAAATTTTGAATAGAATAATGGTTTTGCAGGAATTGGAGAGCTTGGATTCATGATCTTGGGAGAAGAATGAAATTTAGGTTATATTAACAAAAACTATGACCAAACACAATCAAATAACAAAATGGACTTTACTAGTGATGAACAAGGTGTTAAGATGAACCTAGGAATCTTAAAAGAACTGGAGAGTGCATTGTCAAGCTTAATTTGTGAGGTGGGTGTCTAATTCATTTACACCTGTGATGCTCTTCAAATTTTCACTTATCCGGGCCACACCTTCCATGATCCTTCGGACAAGAGGATAAGGGCCTAGCCTTACTGAATTTACGTAGTTTATGGGACTGTGGGCAGCAATTCCTGGAAAGAATAAGCCAATGATTCGGAAAAGAAGTGCAATGAGAGATTCTTGGTAATCATGGCCATGTTTCAAGCCCAAAATGATGGCACTCTGAATTAGTTCCCAGAGAGCATTCACACGTAATCTGAAGAATCTCAAGGCAAAGAAATTTTTGTACGGCTCTTCTTGAAGAATCTGCAAAAAAAAACCCCACAAATGACATAACAGTGAGGAACAAGCACAAATTAAACAAACAAGCAAAAGTTTGAGTATGTTAAACTTGCAAACCACATTTCTTTTTCTACTAACAAGCTCCTCTGAAACAAGAAAGAGATTGCTGCAAAACTGGATGTAATGAAGTACAAAAGTATACCCCAGCTGAGACTTGAGTTCAATAGAGAGAAAGCAAGGAATTTGTTTGTGCTTACCAGCCCATTGTAAACACTATCATAGTAGCTGCATTCTGGAATATGCTTGTACTCAAAGATCTCATTATCAAATGGCACACGAGGCACAATATCATTGCAATAGACAACCCGGAAGTAATGGTCTTTGAGATGCTTCTCGCCATACTTTGCAAACTCTTTATCTCCAACTCTTGGCTGCCCAAACGTATAAATTGCTGCTAACTTGTCAGTAATTCCATGTTCTGCATTATAAAAGAGCATGGCCCCATATAGGGTTGCAAGTGCACCTCCCAGACTGTGGCCTGTTATGAATACTTTCGCATCTGGGTTGTCATGAATAATTTCAGCAACTTTCTTTGTGATGTCGTCATATGCAAGTTGTTGGTCGTCATTGGCAATGATCTCATCAGACAGGCCAGAGGTTGCTTGTTTATGTATGTAGGAGTTTGTAGAGTCTCTTCTCCTTCGCTGGAAAACCAGGTCAACAAAAAAATCAGTGATCCATGTCACTTTTTTTAACTTACATCATTTACACAAAATTCACAACAGAACATTAAAGGGGTTTAACAGAGCTGATGGTTCACAAAGTTTTGCACACCATTGAGTTAATGCGGTATTTGTGTTGTGAGCGCTTGTCCATTTTGTTGAAAGTTTCCATGTCGTCACGGTCACATAGGCCCAAGGCCTCCAGAAACCCAAGATGCACCCCCATGTTATTTTGGAACCGCACCCATGAGAAATCAATGTCAGTGCTCCAATCATAAGCATTGAATGCCTCAGTGCCTCTCCAGGCAATCACAACTGCGTTTGCATCTTGTTTCTTGTCAGTGAATATATAGACTTGGGTGTTCTTCTTCTTTTGGTATTCTGCACTCAGACAACCGATTCATTAGTTGGACATATGTAATAAACTGTAACCTGTTGCATATACCCAGAATCCACCCTTTAATCAACAAATTGTCAATCATTTCTACAATTGAACAAGTAGTACAAATATTAGCTTATCTGAGAAAAGTGTGTTAAAGACTATGCATAAATGCACATAGTATCAAATCATCTGACATGCAGATCCTTCACCAAAATCAGATCAGAGAAGAAACACAATTGACCAATGAGATCCTATGCAGGAAGAGAACAGAAGCCAGGTAATCAGGGAAACCATCTTAAGAGATGATGATAATGATCCATCATCATCGTTGTTGTCAGATTCTCACCATTCCAACAATCGTAGAAGTGCACAAAATGCATCTGCAAAAACCAAAAGAGATCAAATTCCCGTAAGTCTAACAGTCCTGACACCTGAAACATCTAGGCTGCCAAGGTAGCACAAAGTATCCTCTTGAAAGGGATTGACTTGCACATATGAGATGAAGCATAGGTCAACTACAGTACAAAATGGCTGTTATGCATTGCAGAATCATTGTTTGCGAAAAGGACTATACCTGCCAATTCAACAGGTTTTCAAGTTGACTAAATGGCAGAATTGGCTGCCACTGGCGATTCCATATTTACAATCTACCTATACAACATAATATTAACCAATCTGTGCTACCTATCAACCTTTACTCTAGGCAATGCACCCAGCCAAGCCCAATTGAAAATAGTGGGTTTTCTGATGAGCTTCATCCTCTCAAAGGAGTTGTGAAACGTTGAAGTTGTATGAGCAATTGAAACCTTGCATTTTGATTTCTCGCTATGCGTAATTGAAACCTTGCACCTTGACTTCTCACCAACTCTCAATTGGAGCACACAAAAATGAATCCCTCCAACTTGTGAGGGTGTGAGCAATTGAAACGATTGCATTTTGACTTCTCACTATGAGCAATTGAAACCTTGCACCTGAATTTGCTCACTAGTGAGATTTCAATTGCTCATAGTGAGATAGTTGAAACTAAAGTCTCAATTGAGTGCATGAAAATGAAGCCCTCAGACTTGCAGGGTGTTGTGTTGCTTGAGAATCTATGTGCATACATTAACATGGCTGTTTAGGATGGGGTCTTACATTCCAGTCTTCTTCCACAACTTTTTGGACAACCAGTTTGTTCTCATAAGCGAGCTTGGAAGCCATGATGCAAACATCCATGGCACTTCTTGATCCCGATCCTTCAGCTGGAAATGAAGCAGTGTCTGTCTTAGTGCTGTTTGCCTTTGCAGCTGCTGATGTGTTCGTATACAAATGTCTTCTTGGGTCCAAGTGCCAGATGATAGTGTGATAGTCACTTGTTTCTGGTTGTGGGAAAACAAGCTCATCTGCCCACAAAACACCATGACTTTTCCCCTTAGTATTTCCTCACAAACACAACTTGTAAGCAAGTCTGCTTTCAAAGAATCTTCAAGAGCAGACTGGGAATCGCATCCCCAAGCAGCCCAACCAGAAAGTCTATATACTAAATATCAGATGCTTACTGCGATGGAAGATGCAGCGGTAAGGAAGTGTAAACAGTCCGTTCAGTGCAAAGAAGTTGAGACTCCATTCTAGTAGAAACCCCACAAAGCTCAAGGGCTGGGCACACTTCCACAGCAGCTTCATGCAAATCAGGGATACTTTTTGCTGCCAATTGGTCTTCTTGTCGCTTTTCTTGGCGGATGTGATCTTGGTAGGGTGCCCATGCTTCATGGTTGCTGCCAGAGCTGCGGTCCTCCTCTTGGGATGAGCTGCTACATAGTGGGTCACCTGATCATCTCGTCCATCGTCATGTTCCGTCTTCAAATGGTGAACCTTGTTGTTGTCATCCTCATCTAGTCCATCTTCGTGGAATCTTTGCTTGTGGTGGTGATGCCCCTTATGATCGTGGTGCTCTGCCAGCATTCCATTTTCTTGGACGGAAGCCATGTTTCGATGTCCTCTGAACAACAAAATTTAGTTTTGTAGAAAGCTAAGAGATATTCTGTATGCAGCCAAAACAAAAAGCGTTTTGTTAGGAGTATTCCAGCCACCCGTCGACGTGACTGCACGAAGGGCCTTGGTGTTATCGTAGGCGAGTGTGAACGGATGAGTGAAACACAAGAGAAAAAACATAAGAGAATCAGCTGCAACCAAGCAAAGGCTTTTAAGCGGCATATGATAACATGACTTATTTGCGACAAAACCTGGATCTGATGAGAAAGCTGAGCATTCAAAAATACGAGCTCTCGAATCAGCGGGGGCGGAGCTCAGTTATCATGTCAATAAAGCTGGCAAAACTTTTGGGATGTTTGGAGCACTGATTCATTCGGAGAAGAAAAAACAAGACTCGACCTTGATCTCGACAAATATATACAACAGAGAAAGATATGACGATCTTTAACTCGTGAAGCTCGCTAGCAAGTTTTGTAGAAGATTTGTAGAGAAAAAGCTGCTAAAACCCAAGCAAATTCTTCCCGACAATCTTCTTTCTAAAGGGGAAAAAACAGAAGCTGCTAAACCCAAGCAACTTCCTACCAACAATAGACTTCTTTCTCAAGGGAAAAAACAAAAGCTGCTAATCCCAAGCAAACTCTTACCAACAGTCTTCTTTCTTAAGGGGGCGGGGAAAAAACAAAGCTGCTAAACCCAAGCAAATCGATACCAACAATAGACTTCCTTTTAAAGGGAAAAAACAAAAGCTGCTAAACCCGAGCAAATTCTTTTTTTGGGTACCGTAATCTGACATAGAGCTTCAGATCGAATCAAACATTGAGCCTCTTCTCTTTGGCGGGATTGTATGAATATTGCACGTCTGCACACTTCTAGGCCAACAATAGCTCAAGACAAATATTTAAGTGAACACATAAACAAGGATTTTTGGTAAGAAGATAAACAAACCTCAAAAAACATCCGATAAAACAAATCCGTGATAATGAGGAAAGCCTGCTTTCTGCTGCTCACGTACACTCTTTCTCCGCGTGTGCTGATGCAGTACCTGCAAAGCAAAAAGACGAATATGAAAAGACAAGCTTTGCGTTTGCAGCTCGCAAGGACCTTGCAGGAAGTATTTGATCCTGGCCGCTGAGATTTTTTCTTCCGTTGAAATCTGGAAGGAAGGAAGAACTGGTTGATGCGATTTTTCTTCGGTTTAAATGTGGCTGGAAGAAAGCAGATGAGTAAAGCAGTTGTTTCGCTTCATTGGACAAGCCGCCTTTTTTTACCGATGAAGACTCAAAAACACGCTCTTGAACCCCCAAAAAAAGGGTAAACAAGACTTTATTGTAAAAAATGATTCTTTCCTTTCCAATCTCACAAAGATTTCTCCCACCTGGAAACTTCACCTATTCTCCAAACGTTTGTGAGATCGATCGAAGCGCCAATATTTTTTTCTTTTTTTGTTTGTCAAATTCCATCGTCAGACAGCATACCCTTATCAACAATATTGCCACGATACCTAAACATATTGCCACATGTTAGGGAGAAGATTATGTGTGTGTGTGTGTGCGTGTTTTTTCTTAAAGGGGCTTGATGGTTGTGTCACACCAATAACGAAATAATAAGTTTTGATCTTAAGGTTACTATTCATCTTATCTAAGACAATTAGGTCTTATCTTATGTACAAGGTTTTTCTCTTTTTTCAATTATTGTTTGGAGAGAAGTAATGACCCCAAAAACTTAAATAAAGTCTCTGATGTCCTTGTTTTTTCGAGTAGCGAATAAATTGCTTTCATTTTTGTTATAGAACTAACTTTGGAATTGGTCATAGTATCAAAGAAATTCTAGAGGCTCCACAAAGGGCCTTTTACAGGTGAAGGCCATAAAGGTATTTATGAGATTCTAACTACTTCGTGACATTTATAATCGTTCTTCAAATAAATTGGATTTGATTCTTTATGTGCAATTTTTGTGATGGTGAAAATTTGGCGAACTTTTCCAAACAAACTAGCAAAACTACTTGAATTTTCGCTGGGGGGAAAAAAAAATTCCCATTTTTTTTTCAGAAAAAGAACACTACTTATTTCTGTCAAATGGGACTTTTTTTCTTTATGTGTGTGCAATTGTGTGATGGCGAGAATTTGGCAACTTTTCAGAACAAAACTAGCAAAAGAAGATGAACTTCTGATTTAGAAAAAGGAATCCCAATTTTTTTGTTCAGAGAAAGAACACCACTTTTTTATGGCAAATGGGACCTTGTTTTGAGATTGATTGATTACTTTTGAACTCAAACTTTTTCTTTTTCTTTTTTCTTAGTTTTGTTTAGGACTTCAAATTTTCAGACCTTATTTGAAGGTAACGTTTTTTTCACTTCATGTTGACGCTCATCTTCTTAAGCATTCCGAATGTATAAAGTGATGTTGGAGATTACCCAGTTGACGTTTTCCGTACCTACCACTTGTACTGTGCAATCAATTCAAGAGCACATGGAAGGTAATAAGTCAAAAGTCGAGGTCGCCTGTACAGCTATTTGGTCAGCACATGACACTGGATATAAAGTCCAAGTGGAACTCATGTACAAGCTATTTTCATCAGCACGTGCCACCTTATAAAGTCAAAGTGGACGTCATGGGCATCGTGGAGATGACGAGTGAGAGCTGTAGCAGCTCTTGCAGCAGAGGCAGCTGAGAGAGAGGAGGAACTCAATCAAGGCTACCAATGCCTGATGAAATCGCTCTCACAATTGCATGGTCGAGTCCATGGTAGTTTTGGCTTTTACTTGTTCTCCTGCAGCAGTTACAGCAGAGGTAGAGAAGGAACTCAATTAAGCCAATTGATGCCCAATGCAGTTCAAGCTCTCAAGATTGGAGCATGATTGGCATTTTCATGTGTAGTTTTGGCTTTTGCTTCTTATTCTTCTCTTGGTCCAAGAAGCTTCAATAATTTGTACTATTTCCTTCATTTGTTTGATGTAGTTACAAGCTTGGAGCTTGTCCCTGAAGATCGCTGGTCTGCCAACATGCATTTTCCATGTCTCAGGTCGAGATTTGAGGAATTGCTGACCTTGGGGGCATCCTTGCTCAAAGTGATACATCTGTTTCCCAGTTCCCTAACCTTGGAATGGGGACCAAGGGAGAAGGGGAAAATGTGAGACCGTGACTTGGGAGGGCCATCAAGGTGAACACAGTGCATGTCTGCCATCTCTGCACAAAAGCACAAAACGAGCCAAATTTTCTTGCAAAGAATAGCATAAGGTGATAAGCAGTGAAATCAAGGGAAACACACAGGAAAGAGAAAAACAAAGGAAACTTACAGTTCACACAGAGAGAGCATTTCCTTTAAATGCTATTCAAGACAAGCAGTACTTGAAGCATCCAAAAAAACAAACAGCCAAAGCACCAGCAGCTTTGAACAATATATATCCCTACAACTGCCGATAAAACTTGACAACACTTTTGAACATAACTATTCTGTCAGCTCCAGCAAAACCAAACCCAACATTGATGAGAATAAGTGATGAACTTCTGAGTGTCACTCACAAAATATCAGACCCATCACCTTCATCATATGAACAGCAGTGACTACCTATCATGACTTCCCATTGACTTCATCAGTGGACAGGTGCAGATAAGCATATCATAATCTGCACAAAATTTCAGGCAAACAATAATGCAGAAATCTACTTCCTAAATTCCTGTCACATTCCAGAAGCAAGGGGATATTCACTAACAAACTCAAGAGACCTTTGCGCAGTAGTGCAAAAACCTGTGAGAACAACAGCAGCAGCAGCAACAAAGACACTCCTAAAAACAGCACCGTGCATGCAAGCTGGACTGGTGGCAAGGCTTAAGTGACTGCCAGTTGAGAGGTGCTCTGAACAGAAATGTGGAGCACGTTACGTCAAATATTGTCCCGTTAGAAAGCCCAGACAGTTTACGAACCCAAAAAAAGGAAGAAGACACAGCCCTGATTGCCAATAATTTACCTATTTTTCATATCTGTAGGATCCAACATAGTTAAGGCTCATGGGGTAGTGCAAATAGCCGACCTATCAACCACAACATTTGAAGCTATACTAACATCAAAGCCCAAACCCTTGTAATACGGATCATTTCTCAATCATTCCACATCATACTATACTCATATGATGGCAATTGAAGAGGAATGGTTCTGTGAAGTCTGCTTTGCACCTGGAACCCAACTCATCCCATTCTGTTATCCAAACAAATTCCTTCATCAGGCGTTTACTGCTCACTTCAGATGTAACAAATTGCAAGTTGCCTCCATTAGCATACCAATCAGACACATCATCATACAGGTACTCCATACACTCCTTGGGTCTGAACTCTGAAACACTGCCAGGAGTTTGCAGTTTGTGAACATATTGAGTGCCAAAACTAGGCTGTCTTTTTGTACCAGATATGCAAATCTGTGAATTTGAGCAAGAGCAGGAGTACAAAGTGGCCACAATCAAAGCCTGGAAAAGGGAAGGAGCTACACACTTTTCAGAGTACAAACTTGCCTGAATTCCTAATATCTTGCACTTTACCTGTCATCATCTCCCTCACCATCTTCTTCAGCATTTTCTACCTCGGCATCTGAAGCAGCTCCACCACTTTCATGAACTCCATGATCACCCTCAGAAACCTCTCTCTGATCCCCAGCTGTGTCTTCTTCCTCATCACTTTCATTGTGTCGCTCCCCACTGTCTTGCCGGCTATGATGCTCCTTCTCTTGATCAATGGAGTGTGTCAATGAAAAAGCAGCCTGGTGGTGTCGTCCATCATCGCTCCCAGCTTCATCAGATGACTCTCCCACCTCCACCAGAGCTCTATGGAGCATTTCTTCATGTTCTTTAGCTTTGAGTCTCACACTCTCCAGCTTCTCAAGATCTTCTTCCTGCTCCAGTTCATCTACCTCCTTTACAAATGCTGCCAAATCCGGAATCTGTATTGCAACAGCACGGCCAGTTTTCCAGTCAGACCCATTCGTCTGTGCTTCGCCACCTGGTCCTCCTCTCCCAGGCCTCGCTGGGTGGCCAGAAGAAAAAGGAGCCATTTTCTCATGCAAGCCAGCTGGCCTCCCTCTCTGGCCACCCTTGGCTCTTCCTGCTCCAGCTGATACCTTTCCACCTCGTTTCAGGCCTCGCCCTGCACCCCTGCCTACTGATGATGCTGGCGTAGTAGGTGCAGCCTTCCCATCAAGCAAAACAGGGGGTCCTTCAATCCATTTGACATCCTTTTTGTCCATTCCCTTCAGATCAATCCACTCCCATGTCTCCTGGGGTGTACTCATGTCATAAACAAGCAAGTGCAAGTGCTTCACACGGTCATAATCTGTCACCACTGCCTCATAGAAGGTGTTATCTTCCGGCCATCGTGTCATAACTCTGCGGCCAACCCATGGATCAGTGTGCATATCTGAAGGGCCTGCACCTATATGGTTGCTCCAAGGTGCATTGCCCCTCCCAGCATTACTCCCTCTTCCCATTGGAGGTGCAGGTTTCGGTGTGGCCACTGGTGGACCCACTGACCCTTTACTCCTGGTTTTCTTCCCTCTCGGACCTCCTCCAGTGCCAGGAGCCGGAGAAGACAAGGCAGTTCCAGTGATGGGAGCTTGTTTGAGCAAAGGGGGTGGTGGAGGGGGGGGGAGGGTTTGAACAGAATGACCTGTTTTTTGCTTCTTCCGGGACTGTGAGACAGCAGGGCTTGGTGCTGGGTCATGGGAAAGGATGGGAAGGCCTGTACCTTCTCCCAGCTGCCTCCATTCCCGGATTTGCCGCAATGTGTCATCTGATGCAACTCTTCCAAGAAGCTCCCGGTGCTGTTCATCAGCAACTCGAAGCTCCTTTCGCAAATCTGACATAAGCCGCTCTTTGGTCCATGTAATAACCTCTGACTGAGCCCCAAATGCCCTAAGAACTGCTGTGTATGCATCAAGCTCAAGATTGCGGATCTGCTGCTCAAGAGAGGCCGCAGTGCCTCCAGATTTGCCATTTCCACTTGGACGACCTTTTCTTGTCATCCGACCAAGGTGTGTTGGAGGAAGGTCCTCATCATCTGTGCCATCACTGTCAGACTTATTATAAACCATCCTCGTGCTGTTCAGGGTTGGATCCAAATTTTGTTGCACTCTTTTCTGTCAAATCCAAAGGTTGCCCAGAAGTTAGAGCATGACTGCTTCATCTCTCAACTAACCTTTATGAGCTATCAGACATTGATAATCCTGTGCATCTCAACTTGCTAGAATCTCTTCATTATTCAATTTCTGCATCTTTCCAACCTTTTTGATACCAGTGCCCTGGTCAAAGATTTATTCTTCAATACAAACCCTCCTTTTCAGACTCATTACATTAACCCTACACTGCTGTAATGCTTCTTGTCCAAAACGAGACTTCAGGAGAACCTGGGTAGGTCTGCAGAAATAAAGCAAGAAAATTTCCACAACGGCACTGTCATGATAACTTCCCCACAAGTCCTTCCAGTATTTGGAAGCTGTACTCTTGCTTTTTAGTATATCCCAGACGAGTGCAGTCTGGAATCCAACAGAGAAGAAGCTCCATGGCTGTGCGTAAGGGAAGTGACAAAGAAGTATGGCTACAGAAACAAAACCTTAAACGTCCCTGGAGCATACATAAGTAAACAAAACCACTAACCATGGGAGCAACGAAGCGGACCACCGCGAGACGGCTATAGTGTAATCTCCAAAACCCCAATACGAGGGTTAGGCTGGGCCGTGCGTCGGAGCATTACAAAACATAAATGCAGAGCGAAGAAAAAAAACCGTTTGGACGGTGTGTACGCACCTTGACCCTTGCTGACAAAGAGGAGAAAGAGAAGCTCCCTCGGTTGCGACAGAGCTTCCTCCACCCAAACTCCGGATTCCGGAGACTGGAATCTTAGGTGCGTACCTCCTTCATCGCAAGTTTAAATAAGAGAAAGGGGAACTGCCGCAACCGGAGTTCGCACATAATAGCCCTTTGCTTGCCTCAGAGGTCTCTTCCAGAGAGTCGGACTGGCCGCCGAAGGCTTCCACGAGTCTCACGCGCGCTCCATGCAAGAGACACAGAAGTCATAGACAAAAGCTTGAATAGCCGAGAATCATCGCTAGGGTTAGTGCTTCATAAGATACGAGCTACCAACACAAAAAGCCCTAACTATGGTACAGAGACCCCACCCCGTCCAGCCAAAAAAAAAAAAAAACACTGATTCTAGTGCAGCGAATTTCTGAGTACAAAGTAGATCGCTCTCTGCGTGAAACTGCAGCGCTGAACTGACTGACAATAGAAGAAGAGTATGGTGTAGAGAAGCAAGCGAAGCGCTCATGCAGGACTAGGCCCGGGTCGGATCGTCAGAGCGCCATCGCCCCATCGCGGCAACGACGCTCTTTGCCTCTCTCGCCCGGCCTACGGATTGGCAACCTGGGCCGCAATTGGGATGAAAAAAAATCTACTATCATTTTATCATCCGTCCAACTCAGGGCCTGGCTGGCCATCACACTGTTGGAATGACAACGTACTACCATACCAACGATTTCCATCCACACATCGACGATCATCGACCAACATCGAAGCTGTCACGGATGCAAAAGTGTGTTTTGTCATCTACCGAGGGGTATGATTTCGTCATTGGTTTTTAACACCCGTTTTTTTTATTAGTGATATTTCCAGATCCGACATATTGACGAATTTCATCCAATTCTCATCCGAAATAGTTGAAAATGTTGAACGAATACTCTTATTTGCATCCATTGTTGTCTGTGGTTTGTTAGTAGTGTCTTGGTTTGAACAGAATGAAAACACATCCCAACTTCAACATCCAAAATACTCATGGATTATTAATGAAAGTTGCATCAACCAATTCATTTGCAAAGGCATTCCATCTACAACTACATCCATCTTGGATACATTTGCCAAATAAAATATCATCACCTGAACGAATGGAAAGAAACCCCTCAAACCCATACATAAGCAAGCAAATGACTAATGTTGAATGAAAAATTTAAGGCATCTAAAAGATTGAATTTTTAGCCAAGAAGGATGATACCATACCTATGACTATATAATCGACACTTCTTTTGCTGAATATTTATTTATTATAGGAAACGAGAGGTTTGGTAATTTTTAATTTATTTTTTTAGAATTTCAATAATTGAGGAATAAGTATGCAAATTACACCTTGAGTTGTGTAATTTTGATAATAAACCCATGTTTAGGACAATAAACAATTTTTCACAAGTTGAGAATTTGTTTCTCAACAATTTCAACAAATATAAGTTTTTATTTTTTTATTTTTTCTTTCAACAAGACCTTTATTTTATCTTGTTGTTTAGAATTTTTTTATTTTTTATTTTTTGCAAGAAATTCAATCATTTCATGAATTCATTACATAATTACAAAGCAATCTACAAGATTTCACACCATTAAACCATGTTTCTACCGACAAGCACAAACAAAGGAGCCACAAATCAATCTCGTAAGCAAGTTTATGCAAGAATATGTTCAAAGTTTAGAGATTTTGTGGATCAAATGCCTTGGATAATTTGATTTTATTTTCATCGTTATCCAAATTACTTAGCCCACATTAAACTCATTGTACATTACTATTAACCATGGTTATAGCTTGCAAGCTTGCACCTTTATGGCAAGGTTACTCTCTCTCTCCATTGTGCAACAATTTTGAATCATTTTTTCAAAAATTTGATGTAACTTTGGGGATTTTAGAAAGGATAGCAAATACACCAAAAACTTATGGTATCTTTGGCAAGGATCATGCATATGTCAACATCACCATTGTCAACATCATCATGAATGAATTGCATCCATGAACATCTATTTTTCATACATAATAAATAGTTTTCATTTCATGGATGAAAATTCATCCATCATTGTTCACTTTTCATCCATAATTTAATCCATAATGGATGAAAATTCATCCATCATAGTTCTTTTTCATCTATAATTTTAGCTAATTTGTAATTTATTCATAATTTAAAAAAGATCTTGAGAAGGTCATTGGACAATGGCCATATAAAGAAACTTTTTTGAATGAAGTCCGCAAAGGAGTACAATTAAAAGTAGGACCCTTCATTTACATTCAATTTGTTCAACATTAATATAAAATACAAATTTGCATCATAACCTTATTTACTTCATTTCATGTTCAAATTTTCATATGTTATTAAAATATAAATTTATTTGAACTTTTGTCTTATACATTTCATGTTCTTGTTTTTTATTTTTATCTTTTATGTTTAAATTTAAAACTAAGCCTATTTTTGACATAGTTTTTTTTGGTTTTTGTGTACCTTGAAAATCTTTTTGTCTTCATAATTTTTGTGCTTGTGACACTTAGCCATTCTGTATGTATCTAAATTTAAACCATTAGCTTATGACACTTCATGGGACAAAATTGAATCTATGAATCAATTTGAATATGGGTTACATAACATGGACTTGTTGTTCACAATGTTGGACCACCTTTATCCAAGCCATTGCACAAGCTTTTCAATGTGATAAATTTTTGTCTTGAACAACACAAAGAAAGGCATTCGGAACCATTATTGACACCAAAAAAAATTACATCTCCCATGCTAGCCCAACCACTAGTGACTCAAATGCCAAGAGATAGCCCTATATTCAAGCCCCCCATAAACTAGGAAAATCAACAATATGCAAATAAGTTATGTTTGTATTGTGCACTTGGGGGGTCACTATGTGCTATTTTTTCCAATTACATGCATCAAAAAGAATATTATTTAAAGGGTATTATGTGAGGGAACTTTAAATTCCCCCACCTTATTATTGGCTTTTTTTTTATATTCACATATTTGAACCACCTTGTACGTAGTTAAAATTTTATATTTACATTGAATTTTTGCAAGTTACCTTTGTATGATTTTTTATTTTAATTGAAGGTGTGAACAATGATGAAGTAAGTTGATTATGTGTGTATAAAGAAACATCATGCATGAAATGTTCAAATTGAACTCTAAAAACATGTCAATAAACATTTCAATACAAAGTCACATTTTAGATTATGACGACCATTTATGGCACCCACAAAATCATTACAAAACAACAAACATTTGGTTTGTTTCCATGGGAAAAATATACAAGAAAAATAACCTTGTTTTTGGATTTTAGAATAAAAACAACTAAAGCGTGCATGTCAACCCAAGTAAATGAAACATCTAATTACTACACCCAAGCCTTCATCAACTCATTTTCTTGACCAAGTAAATACAATGTCATTAATATTACCTCCTCTAGATTGAATTTGTAATATAAATTACACCCTCTCCATCCTACAAATCAAACCTAGTTATAACAACTAATACCAAAGGTTCATGCATGTTGCAAAAAATGAAGGTATGCATTTTTAATATATATTCTTCCAACATAAGACCGCACACAACATAAATGATGAAATTCCTTCTCAATATGAAGATTGCTAGGACATTATTGAGAAGAAAAATGTCAACACTTTAGGTTGGTGCATCAAGTATAAAATTATATGATTAACCTCAAAAAAGGTGCACAACCTTGAATCGAAGCCATTTATAATTCATTAGAAAATGAGCTTGTTGCAATTTGAAAGCACATCAACCATGGAATGTGTAACACTATTTTTACTAGTGGGTACCCGCGACCTTCGGTCACTATGAGGCGCCCCTGCATTGTTTTACTAAATTCGTCATATTTTTTATTTTTTAAAATGTTATAGCCTGAGTAGGACCGTCGGTTAATGGCGGAAAAAAAATAACAATAATAAAACCCTGGTATTAACCCTGGGCAGCCCGCCTGAAAAGGGCGAAAAAAAAAAAAAAAAAAACCCTGGTATTAACCCTGGGCAGCGCCATTTGAAATATACAGAGGCCGGTTCTGCCATACACAGCGAACCTGCTGGAAAAGGGCGGGAAAAAAAAAGAAAACAAAAAAACCTTGGTATGAACCCTGGGCAGCCCGCCGGAAAAGGGCGAAAAAAAAAAAGAAACCCTGGTATTAACCCTGGGCAGCCCGCCGGAAAAAGGAGGAAAAATAATAATAATAATAATTAAACCCTGGTATTAACCTTGGGCAGCCCGCCGGAAAAGTGCGGAAAAAAAAAAAAAAAAAAAAAACCTCAGTATTAACCCTGGGCAGTGCCATTTGAAATATATAAAAAGGTCCTGTCCGTCTATCCGTCGAGGTCTTGAAACTTAGAATCGGGACCTTGACAGACACACAGACACACAACACAATTAATAAAGAGGATTTTGTTTTTAAATGATAAACTGATGAATTTGACAATTTTTGGTGCCCTTAAAGGTGCATACACAACTAAAGGAACCATAAAGGGGTGTAGTGCTTTAGTTTATAACTTTATATCTTTGAAAAATTACAATGACAACACAATGATTTGGATTGTTAAATTTTGTCTTTAGGAGTAAATTGCATTACTTATAAAGTTTCAATTATTAAGATTTATGCAAATTGATGATGTTTGAAAAGTTGTTTTGCATGTTTAAAGCATTCAAAACCTTATTATGGACCCCTTGTGGACAATTGTTTTTTCAAATTTTGTTTTTTCAATATCAAATGTGCACAAATTTTTCTCAATTTTTGATAAGATCTTAATTTATTGATGATTAAAATCAAGTTGAAGTTGGTGAATTTCTTGTTTACCACACATTTTGGCATCTTTTGTTCAAACGTGTTTTTGCCCCCTAAAAATTATGAATTTAAAAAATGTGTCAACAACAAAATTTATTCATTTTTATGTGGTAAAGAACATGAATGCATAATATACATGATGTAAGATCAAGAAGATTTTTTTAAAAAAATACATATATAGCACACAATTGTAAACTAGGTTTAAAAAAATTTTAAAATAATATAATCAACACCTTCACTACTCAATGGACTCTTAAAAGCAATTAAAATTATATAAAAGTGATATGTTTATGAAATATTTTTGAAACATGTATTTACATAACAATATAATTCAACATTTTTTTTAATCATAAGATTCTTATGTTGACTTGTAAATCATCATTTTAAGAACATTTTCTTGAAATATCTAATCTAATTTTGCTCTTGACAAACTAACCCACTATTTTCAAACAAAGCAAGTTGGCAATGGTTCATTTTAACATGGATTTAACCATAGATGAGAATTTTCAGAAAGGTTCATTTAACATTCCAAATCTCCAATTAGTTCCCCCATCCTATTTGTCAAAAAAATCCATGGTTTTTTCCAAAGGACAACCTTCATTATATTAATTTTGGTGATCACATTCACAAGAACCTTCCAATCACCCCTTTTATTAGCTTGATTAATAAGGATCAACATTTGGATGGTCACCCAATGTTGAAATAGTGCCCTTTCACTCTATAAAAATTTATTTCAAATTAACCTCACTTCATTCATGTGTACCCTTCCAAACCATTTATTTTGGAAACAAATGTTTTTAATTTTGCATTAAGATTTACATTCTCACAAACTAGAAAATATGTTGTTTTTCATTTTGTTGATTTTCATTCTTGTGAAAATTTCAAATTAAAAAAAAAAAAAAAACCATGAAATTCATGGCTAGTAAGATCTTGGTATTAATGACGCATGTGAAGAATGACATTGTTTACTTGAAGGGGCTCAGCATGAAATCATGATGTATTCAAATCACAAGAAACTTTCATATTTCATAAATTGACATCAAGTTCAAAAGGCATTATCATTGTCTTTCATTTTGTTATCATGTATTATCCTTGGAAACAAACAAAGGAAATTAAATGCACTAGAAATCATGGTAAAACATATTTTAAATGTAATCTTCTTTAAATCCAATTTTTAAACTATATATATATACATAACATGTTAAGTCTCATTATGAAAATGTTATGCTTTCAAACATTAGATTTATAGTAGATTGAATAATATTTTTGAAATAAAATATTTAACAAATAGGTTTGGAACTAAATTGTTACATATTTTGTTTGAAACTTTATTTGACCCTAGAATTTTAATATCGTAATGTGCCAGCAAATTTGGTGGTAATTAGTTATTAGAAAAATAATTCAACATTTTTGACATTTTATGAAGTGCAATTAAGGTGAATTTAAAGACTAAAAAATACACATTAATAGTTTTTTAATGTATGTGTTGAATTCTCAAAAGGAAACATATTAGTTATTTGGCATTGATGTGTTGAAATTGTTAACACACTACAATATAATTTGATTATAACCTACAAAAATTGAAAGTCCATAAGTACATTTTAGGGTTCATGACTACTCCATTAACTTGAAAGTAGATCAATATTCATCTTCACACAACCTACCTTGTAAGGTGTGACATTTCCCGACATTTTTAAAATTCTATTTAAACTTATTTTAAACATGTGGTTTTCAAATAACATTATAACAAAATCAAAGAACATCTTCATATTGATCATTCAAATAAATACTATTTATGAGATCAATATATAAAGGCCTATTTTATGGCTACTTCCCATTTATTATGCAAATGTCGCAAGCAATCCACTTACATAGTACCATGCTTTTACCCATGCATTATTTTGTCAGTTTTACCTCACACTTATGATCCTAAGGAAAGAGTTGAAGCTTAAAATCACCAAAGTGTTGGTGTTATCAAGCATGGACACTTTCAACATGAAGCTTCAAATTCATGATGACAAAGTGTTTTTCAATTGCATTCTTGAAAAATTGGTGAAGGATTTTATTTTTATTAATATCAACAGTCATTTGGAAAACCTTAAATAGTGTAGATAAAAAAAGGGCAAATGCCAAATATTAGGAATCATAAATAAAAAGCCTCTTCACCAAAAAATCTATTGCCTTAAATTACCAAAAGTGGGATCTATATTGAACAATGTCAAGACTAAAGTGCGATAGATGTGAAGGGGATCAAGTGACGGGCAGTATGAGGTAGAAGGTTTGAGCAAGGATGTTGGTCAACATGGCTTGCAATTGAAGGGAGTCTAAAATGTGAGTTTGCATTTGTTGAAAATGATGGCACATGAGGATTGAATTGAGTTTAGGCGTAGTTGCATTTGTAAATTTGTAGTCTTAAAAGTCGACATCTCAACCTTGGCTCATAAAAAGAAGGTAAATTGTGCAAATGTAAACCTCCTCTTTGACCCATGGTAAGGATTATGAAGGGGTCAAATGAACCATCTACACTAACAAATAGTACTTAGGAAAAGATTTCATTTTTGGAGCTTTTTGATTAACATGTAATTTTAGGGAATTGATTATAACAATAGTATGTGAATTTGATGAATCGAATGCAAATTGAAAGAGCCCTGGGCTAATAAGAAGATGGGTGTGTGGGGAGGCTATTTAATAAGAGAATATTTGAACACACAATCAAGCAAAACAAGAACATGTAGTTGCTTGATGTCGAAGATGGGATTGACTAAAAGGGCACTATGGGTGGGTTTTGGTAGGAAATTGATGAGAGTTGAATTATTGATTCATAAGCATTTTCCATAAATTGTACAAATTGTGGAATATTTGGTGGTAACATGAGGTGTGGCCATGTATGTCTAGATGGGAATAAGGGAGTCCATATGCAATTGGCACATTGGGGACAAGAAAAGGGTCAACCAAAAGAGAATTTTTAACAATTACCCATGTAAATTAGGCATTTTGAAAACAAAAAATATTTTTTATTCTGGTTGCTAATACTAATGGGTGGGTTCAAAAATGATTAGTCAATAATTAGTCCATGTGTGAGTTAGTGGACCATTAGCCCAATTTGTGTTTAGGGTGAAGGGGTTGTGGTAGGGGATGGTGTTATGGGTTGGGCAATAATCAAATCATCTCTTATTGAGGGGCTTGATACATAATCAAAGGAATTTCTTTTCAAAGGCCACAATTTTCCCTCAAATGCTCTTGATTTAAAAGCAAAATGAAAAAAATTATGAGCTCCCAAAGTTGCAAGGCTTATAATTTGACAATTTGGAGACTCCATTTTAAAAGTTCCAGGAAAAATAAGCATTTGTATGTAACCCCACAAAGACCTATAAAATATAGTAATTAACTAGTTTTGGAATTTTTTAAACTTGGTGGTTGAGGACAAGTTTTCTACCAAATGTGAAGCAAAAACATTGTTAATATCTATTTATTGAATCATCTAGTGATGCAAAACATTATCAATATTTTTCATCATTTAGTGGCCTCCAAATCAAAATTTCTTTTCAATTTTCCAACTTCCAAATGATTAATTATTAATTTTGGATTTTTCAAAATCCTGGATTTTCTTCAACTCCAAGGCACATTGACCAACAATAAAATCTTGCATCCTAATTATACATCTTTCATACATGTTTTAAATGCATAATGTCTATGTTTAAACAATACTAACTTATGAAAAATAGATTTCACACAATGATTAATACCAAATTGTGGCCCAAGAAGCTTGTGATGTGGGTCATGTATAAATTTGGTTTAGTTTTATTATCGCATTTAAGAATGACCACACTAAATTTCTTTTCAAATTGAAGCTAAATATAACCTTTCACATTAAAAAATAATCCTAATTTTTTTTGAAAATGATCATAATTTTCTTTTTAATGAAAATGATCATCAAAGTAAAATTTAAAGATTAATTCAACTTTACCTTTCAATGACTTTTTTTTTTTAAAATTTTTTTGATTAAAGATTAATTCACATTTTTTATTTATTTTTACATACTATTTATTATGCAAAATGACTCTTATTATTACAATACATTTTCCAACCATTGTAAATTGTTAAGAATATAAATTTATCTAACTCCTTCCTCTTTTTTTTAACAATGTATAAATTATAGGTATAATATGAAAATATGAAATAATACAAGTGAAATCACAATAATTGGATTTTTAAAAAAAGTATGAATATATTATTTTTGAATTGACAACATATAACTTTGGATTAATCTAGATCTTTTCTGTGGTGATAGGGTCAAGCAACGAATCAAATTCCATATTAAAATCAAAATTTCTTTTCTTTTCTATTTATACAATCCTTTCAATTGGACATTGATATGATTTTCTTTCCTTATATATCACTCGTTTAAATTTTTTGGCCACAAATATAAATTGAATTCCTTTTTCTTTTCAATTGTTTGCAAGAACACTTTTCCTTGCACTTTAAGATTTACTTTATTTCAATTGGTCATTTTATTTTGGTAAAAATATTTCAGTTGCAAATTGAAATTGAAATTCTTCATTATTTCAAAATATATATATTAGCCACAATTTAGATAAAAATATCAGCATGTTGCAAAAATATAACAAGATTCCTTAAAAATTCTTCTTTCCTCCCTGACTTGTAGCCCCAATTTTGGCTGTGTCATCTTGTGGATGAATTTTAACCATATAAATCCAATTGTCTTGATGAAGTATATCCAAGAAAAGGGGGAGGGGGGGGTGTCGTGTGTCTAATGGTGCATTCACACTTGATGTTAAGTCAGTGCTAAATGAAAATCTAGGTGGCATCTTAGGTGGCACACAATGTAAAATAGCCGATAGTTTAATGTGATGTGAATGTTAGCTGAACATAAAATCTTCATGATATGTAGGTTTAAGCCTAAATGACTAACATAACAGTAGTGACTCAACACTAAAATCCCTAACACCAAATGCAAACACACCTTTAATTGATTGGGCAGGTGGGACCTTCAACATGCAAAATTAAGTAACATTAGAAATACAGGCCACTCTACAAACCTTTCTTCTTGGGGCAAAACAAGGCAGGAGGTGACCAGGAACTAAACAGATTTTGGTGAAGAGGTGAACCTGAATCTTCTGTTTGGTGGTGTTGTTGAGCAGCTAGGCTATCCGAGCTTGAAGTTCTTTTTCATGATGAAGGGCTTGTAGCAGTGGTGGTCAAAAACTCAGTTCAATCTTGGAACCATCCTTCAGAGATGATATTGTTATACATCACTACTGTAACACATCTCAAGGCACATTTAAAGAGACAATGTCTATATTGTTGGAGAAACCACTTGACAATTGATCTTAAGGAACACCAAGAAAGATGAACCCTGCCATACACAAACTGTGGAAGGAACACTCCTGCCATACAGAGATGATGTGATAATATGATATACAGGTGCTTCAGCATTAGTTGTCTACTGATTTGCTTGCACATACTGATTGCACCCCAGGCACTTTTTACTGCAACCACATACTGACAAAGATATGAAATGCATGATCAGATGGTGGAAGGTGAGTGATTCCACACTCCAAGAGAGCACATCATGTTTTCCTCATCCAATTGGGTGAGCCTGAGTTCATAGCTAAATCACCCTTGACAATCAAGGGGATTCAGCACCCACCAATGCACCATCCATTAGAAACCTGCTATGACTCAGTCGTGGATGAACCATAACTGAGTTATCACAGTTCCCCCTTGGTAACCTCTCCTGTAAACCCTCCTACTTCCCCCTCACACTAACTTGATAGCTATTGCCCCATGCAGGTTCTTACTCTGCTAATGCCTTCATCCTAGGGCCTTACCCTGGATATACCATAAACCAACCTCGCCCACTCTGAAATCTGAGGACAATCTTCACAAACATCTTCCTACTACTGTGTGCATGTAGTAATTGTTAGGAGATGAAGACCAGATTCAGATACATCATCTTGATAACTGAATTATACATTAAAATCCCAATGTCAAATTGTACAAACACTGGGAGTATGCTACCACATGTTTATATGAGCAACACGAAACTACCTGGATGGACGTCATGGTGGGAACTGATGCACCGCACTTGAGCAACATGCCAAACACATAAACTGAGGGATCTTCCATGCAAAAGGAACCATGATAGCTGCTACTTTCCTAAGCTCAGTGCCATCAACCCTCCCTGGTAACCTTCACAACAAGATGTAAGAATACCACTGCAGCATGATTAGTCAATGCTGGTTGCATGTGTTCTACAGGGCAGAAACAGTGGCAAGATTCACAATCACGAACTCAAAATTTTTGGACTTAGGCATGGTTTTCACCACTGAACTAGAAAGTGTGAAAGGATAGATTGTCTGTCACTCCTGTTTTGTTCGCACTGAACTTCGCAACTTGCTACCTGCTTTGTTGAACTCACAAGCACACTTAACATATGACGAATCATCCAAGAGACATCACATCCTCCTCACTTGCACAGTCACTCATTCATCAACAACATTCACCAGTTCATATTCAACAAGTGACAGATTGTTTTCCTCCTTCACAACAAAGTCAGCAGGTTCAGCAACCTCAACCCTTCCCCATTTATCAACTGCAAGTCGCATGGAGCCCTTGAACATGTCGATCTTTGCATTCCGTATGATGACTGTAACCCCTTCCTTCATCAAGTCCACTGCATATTCAATGCACAAGACATGCCAACAATAATATTAAGTCTCAGCACTTTGAATGTGCCCTGCCTCTATAGACCAGAGTTCACTAGACACTCTCATAAGTCGAGACCTTAACTCTTCACAACATTCCAAGACTGAGAATACTACTGGACCAATACTGGCCTTTTGAGTTGATCATTTCAGAGATATAGAAGTTGGAACTACAGAGCTTCAAGATCCTGAAAGTAGTGAATGAGGTTGCACGTTCAAGTAAGTACCCAACAAGATGACTGCAAACTGTCACAAAATGAGTAGTGTGTACCTGCTGGGAGCCAAAATTCTAGAGACTAATGCTACCAACTGACAAGCTTGCAAGAACAAAACATGCCAAGCAGACATTCTAGCAAAAGCATCCAATCAACCCACCTACCTTGGCCAAAAGCAGTGAGCAACTTGACATGCACATATCAGATCCAAAGACTGCAGTGACTTCACATCAGGACCAGTACCAGCAAGAACATATCTATGAAATTGTAAACTCCACAACAGCACCTTATATGTAACAAGACAATGACCGGAGTGATATTGTTATGAGAGTTGATCACAACACATCAGGCCATTATGAATAGCAGTGCCAGGCTGCCATGCCTCCCCACTCACTTCATCCACTGAATGGTGGGTGTACACTGTAGATAAGTATATAATAATGTGCCCAAAATATCAGGCAACCTATTATACAATTATCTTTTCCCAAGTTTCCAGAACCAACATGAAGACACAATCATGACATTGGCCAGCAACAACCTCCTAAAAGCACATCCAAAGATGCAGCAACATACTTCAGCATCCCTGAAACCAGAAGATGGTTAACTGACAACCCAGTTTCACTTGCTGAAGTAGTTGGTTAGGAGATGGTTACATCCAATCTCCACCCAACAAACTTGGGAAAATACAAATCTTCTTAAGCACCAAGAACTTCTTCATACTTATGATTTGAGTCAACCTGAATAGAACTCAGGGAGGATGAAGTTCCAAAGACTTCAGATCTGAGAACACATCAATGCAAAGGAAGTAAAGGACAACCAACCCTAAAAAACAGATAAAACAAAACCTAAGGAGCAATTTGAACAACAGCAGCACACACACAAAAGTTCAGAGGCCTTCAACAGCCGCTGATAACATGCCCACTGGCTTCATCTGCCCTTCATCAGCTCTTGCAAGTTGAGGACAATGTCACACATTAACCACATTATGAATTTCTGTCATAAGACTGGCAGTAACAGGAAGACTCAGCCATAATGCTGGCTAGCTCAACAAAAGGTAAAAGAGAAGGAAAAGACTGATGAAACCAAGAAGTAAGAGGAACACAAAAGAGAAAGACAGAAACCTCACAAGAAATGAGGAAGGAAAAACAGAGAAACAAGGTTGAAAACTGTAGTAGCACAACCTTTTGAGCAAATAGTGGGCTCTAAAAAGCTCCCCACTGAAGATTAAGAAGCCCTTGAAAATAAATTTTTGACAATTCAAAAGGTGTACACACCAAACATAAATATTTCTTAGTTAAGCAAACCTTTGATTGTCTTATTATAAAACTTGAAAGGGTGATGGTTCTTCTTCAGAGGAGTAATTAAGCTCTGCTGGAAGAGAGCTTTTGTCTAGAAAGCCTTAACAACCTTAGAAATTGAGTACAGACCACTGCAAATTTTTTGTAGAATCTGAAATATTGGAATTGGCATAGGGGTAAACAAATCATGTTAATACCTACTCCTTCTGGCTGAGAATTTTTATAAAAATTGTAAATGTGTAACCATGGATATTAATGGATCCAAGAATTGCAACAGAAGCCACTAAAAAGTACAATTAATCTCACAATTTTTTTAGGGATTATCACATTGCTGATAGAGTCTAGATATTATGAAGTAGGAGAAATCAGGGATATCAGAAACTAAAAGGTTGTCTACAAACCATATTGCTAGGGATAACTCAGGACAAGAATTAGGCTTTGTAAGAAGCTCCAAAAATTTTAACTCATGTATGAAGAGGTTGAAGCTACCTAACAAAACTGCACAGCTAGCACCCTGTTCAGTTGGGATCCCAACCAACTGCTCAAAAACTGACGAACCAAACAGCAAAGTTGCAAACTGACCAGATTGCTAAGGGCAGTTATTTGGAGGCACATAAGGTAATGGGCTGCCCTGGGCAAACTGTGAGGTATGCAGGGCTTGTTTGAAGAAAGCAAAATGATGCGAGAGCCACACCAAACCAAGTTGAGTGGACCTATGAGACAAAGCTCAAACCATACAAAAAACATCATGCCCAAAATCCCCTCACAACAATTGATCATGCAGTGACAAACCACATGATCCTGAAAGCAGCATTCTCCTTCAAGCTATATTTCTCCCATCCCCACTGCTGTGTGTCCAAGCTTGAAACACTAAAGATCACAAAAACTTTCTTGCAAAATAACGCTGTGCAAAAATAAGGAATCCGTAGGCCTATAAGTTCGTCTCCAACTGCAGTCACCAGGGACATCTCCATGAACCTAACATCCTTCTCTGCCAGTCACATACTAACGTCCAACCGTGCATCTGAGTGGAAAACTATCCACAAGTTGTTCATTACCATCGCCAATGGCAGCGGCTCTACTATTCTGTGACAGAAGTGGATGTAGCAGTTCCATCGACTGATGCAAGCAACCGAAAACCTACTAAAGCGAGCACAAGAAAAACACGCAAGACAGGGCTTTCAGGAACTCAAAGGAAAGAATTCCCTCACCTTGCTCATTTCTGGCTGTGAACACAATAACCCCTGTATCGTCGCCAACCATACATTCGGCAATACGCACATGGCGCACCTGGTTACCATCAGGCCGCGCTTTCTGCAGAACCAGCTTAGCACTGACAACTTTCACTGTCAAAGTATGACCCGAAGTTCCAGGTCGCAGCTGATCCACCTTCGTAAATACCGGCTTCCGGAGAGGTGCATTCGTTGCTGCCATATCTTCTTCAAACAGACGTCTCACGGTTTCCCGCCACTCTCTTCCTGCTCTTCAAAACAGTCTGGTTAAAAACCCGGATCCGCGTGCACACAAGAAATCTGGTTGAAACAGCATCAGATTCTCAGCCAAAAGAAACCAAAAACGCACACACACACACACACACACACACACATACAAACAAACAAATGAAGTGAGGGCAAACCTGTGCAACACACCAAGATGAGAATACCACGACAACAAAGAGCCCAGCAGTCTGCTCTCTACTGCAACTCGCTCGTTTCCTCCGACTCTCCAAAGAGATACACGCACAAAAATCCACACATACAACACGCTTACTATTTTTCCTTCCTCACGCCGATTTGCTCTTTAGCACCCGCAGCTCTCAAGGATACAAAATCCTTCAACGGACGCAAGCAAAATCATTAGAAGCATGCAAACACACAAGCAAGCAAATGGCAAGGGTTTGATAAACTGCTTGCAGGCAAGACGAAGTGGATGAGCGAGCAGCAGCGAGAATGAATGTTGGGGCATTTCTTCCTTCCGCAACGGTGTCGTCGACCTCCCAATTCATCATCCATCCACCTCCACGTACCTATGTCCGGCCCGGTACACTAGATGATGGTTCCTTCTCGCCTCGCGTACTAGGTACTCAGCGAGCAGCACGGAGAATGAATGTTGGGCATTTCTTCCTTCCGCAATTGTGCCGACCTTCCAATTAAATCATCCATCCACATCCACGTACCTATGTCTGGCCCAGTACAGTAGCTGGTTCCCTGTCGGCTTCGCTTATTACTCAGTGGCGTTTGTTTTCTTCTGGCGAGATTTCGCCAAAAAGTGAAATTAAATATTAAAAATTAGAAAAATGAGTACTAGCTCGTTCCCTGTCGGCTCGCTTCCTACTCAGTGGCGGTTTGTTTTTCGCTGGCGATATTTCGCCAAAAAGTGAAATTAAAAATTAAAAATTCGAAAAATAAGTACTAGCTTGTTCCCTGTCGCCTTGCTTACTACTCACTGGCGTTTTTCTTTTGACTGGCGATATTTCGCCAAAAAGTGAAATTAAAAATTAAAAATTCGATAAATACGTACTAGCTTGTTCCCTGTCGCCTCGCCGACTACTAAGTGGCGTTTTTTTTTCTTACTGGCGAGAGATTTCGCCAAAAAGAGAAACTAAAAATTAAAAATTCGACAAATAAGTACTAGCTGGTTCCAACTTCCCTGTCGCCTCGCTTAGTACTTAGTGCCGTTTTTTTTTTCACTGGCAAGATATAGCCGAAAAGCGAAATTCAATTTTTATTTTTATTTTTAAAGTGATTTTTGGAGGATTTCAGTCACCAGAAGTGAGGGGAACAAAAAGAAAAAACCATCAGATTCATATATACTTGGTTTTCACTGTGTAGCCAAAAATATAGAATGATGATTGATGATTTGTATTCTATTTCTGCCTTATAGCCAGATTTGGCTAAATCTTCCTAAGGAATGGAAGAGATCTTCTAGAAGTTTTTAGTGGGCGTCCTAGGAATGAAATGGAGCATCTAGGGCAATGCCTATGCAGAAAATACCAGGGTTCAGCAAATCATCCTAGTACATTGGCCAATTTGATACTAATTATATTATTTTCAGAAATGTTGAAATTTTCAAAAATTATTTCTTCCAAATCAAAAAATATTGTGAAAGATAAATAGTGAATTTTTAGGAATATTACATTTGTTGAATTGAAATTTTCAAAATTAATTAATTATTCATCGGACATGTGTTGAAATGGCCAAGGTACTACTCATATTATCTTTTTTATCATGATCATCGATTTTGGTCTTGATTTTTAAAATTTTAAGAATCAAGACACTTCTCAAAAAATTTAACTGATATTTAAAACAAAAAATGCAACTGATTTTCATGGTTTGGAATCACCATATCTTGACATGGCACTAGGTTCTAGTTGGTAGACAAAAATATAGAAGGATGCTTATTGGTTCACTTTGGCCATCAAATCTCTCAAGGATGAGAGAAGTATCTGCAGAGAGACAATCATAAATACATATGAGACTGTGTATATATATATATATATATGAAGGAAGGTTGTTTGTTTGTTTTGTTTGTCATGTTGAGATCTCCCAACTCATGACACCTCTTGCCACACTCCTGGTACCATTGGCAAGCCCTCCATCAGTAGGGGTGCATTGAGTTGGGTTTTATAATGTTTCCAACTTATGGTGCACAAATTACTGAACATTGAGCAATTTTTGTCGTTGAAAATTCAATTAAATTACAAAAGAAAGATTTTGGAAGAAAACATTAGTTGAGTAACCATTTCACACTTGGGCCAACGGCACAGGCTACACTAGTACATGTGAACGAGACTTTAGAGAGACATTTCCACAATGAAACCAAAACTAACCTAAGAAGAATAAGTGGAGCCATACCCAGTGTTGGGCAATTATTAGAAATTGCATCAAACCCAACCAGCTCAACAAATTCTGTAACAAGATGATCTACATCACATAAACAATGCTTACTGTTGCTGATTCATACAATTAAGAGCCTCTTCAATCAATCAATGAAAACCTCTCGAGGAATACGATAGCAAATAAGAACAAGAAGAATTATCTCATTGCTCACAGCTGATTAAACAAAACCCCAACATATGGCACAACTAATCTGTCAAACTTCTCCAAATGCATCTCTAAAAGCCTCTTAAGCCTCTGGACATTATGGCTGCAAAAGTAGAAACAAGGCAATAACTCTAAGAAGCCTTCTCAGCTGCAAAAATAACCCGAATCAGTATTAACAAACAATGTGTTGAACTCTCTTATCAGCAAAAGCTTCTGAAGCATCCCACTGGTAAAATAAACAAAAAATTCCAAACACACCCAATGCTATGATGGCTGAAGGCATATTGTGCACAAACCTCATACACATTGCAATCATATGCTAACTTCCCTGCAAGCATTCAGTAACAAACAAAACTCACAAAAGCATAGATTCACTCACATGTAGGTTTTCTGTGCAGGAAAGCTACCAACCAACCCTCAGATGTGACATTAGAAGAAACATGAGCAGGCTAGCCCTTATTCACATGAATGGTAATGAGTGTTGTCAGTTTCTGTTCTAATAATTTCAGTGTTGCACTTATTTCCAAGATTGGATTTCATCACTGATAAGCAACTATTTCAGAAAATCCAAATCATATCTGCAACAGCAGGAGTAAAGCACCCATTCATGGATCTAGTTTTGTGCTTGCACTCATATTCTTCTCCTGTGCAAATCTAAATTTGAATGTCCTTTCTGCAACATATAGTTTGTACTGAAAATATCACATATGCAATGGCTTTCCACCAAACTTTTATAAGAAAACTATTACACCATATCTCTCAAGAATTTTTGTAATGCATGAAGCTTTGCAAAGGGTGGGTGTATTCTTGTGCAGTGCATACATTGAAAGGGCATTCCTGGATCCCTTGTGCTTCTTGATCATATATACAGGAGATCAAACTTTGACTACATGTCATTATCTCTCTTAAAATTTCTAGACAATGGGAAACAAAACATGAATTGCTTAAGTGTAGGTGCAAGGCCTAACTCCATCTGAACCTGAAAATCTTGCTCTGTAACATGAAGAAAAAGAGGATCCACCTTTATCTCGCATTGCACATGTACCTTCAATACCACCCCCACCCCCCCCCACCATTCATGCCAGCCACCAAAGGAGTTCAAAACCCTGTAAGTCATCAATGCTTTCCCAAAGAATGAGCAGAATGATTGAGCACATTGTGGTCCCAAAGAATTGGTACAGGAATCACCTCAAAATCATGATACAGCTTCCAAACTTTAACAAAACCTGATATGGTGACAACAGAATTCAGCACCATCTCTCGTTTTGCAATATCTGACAAGAGTTGCAATACATGAGTTGTCAATTCAAGCCCATTCAGCTTTGCTGGCACTATGATAGTCTCTTCACTTTGGCTTGCTTGCTTCCCTGCATCCACCTGCATTCAACAACAGCCTACTAAAATTCAAAATATTTAAAATTTATCTTAGGTATGTTTTTATAATGAATTATAGGCACCCATTCACGTTTAAATAAATTGTATATTTTAATGAATTATTTGCACTCTAATATTTTTAAAGGTAGTTTGGAAAAAAATGGAAGTGACCTCCTGAGGTCACTCTTGAGAAGGCAAGAAGCAAGATCAGAGTCCTATTGAAGATGACTAAACCAGGAACCTGATGAGTACGAGAGGATATTAAGATCAATGCGAGAGAGACACAGAGAGAGCTATGAAATTATTCAATGTTCTCACCATTGCTTCACCAATTGAGGTTCCTCTGTACAAGAGATTGACGATCGTGCTCGTGTAGACGATGGGGACAACATTGGGATTGGTGACCTTGATGGATATTGTGAGATCAATATCCACAGCGACAATTGGCACCACCGAATCTGTTTCCCAGTTCAGTTTGAAGCCCTTCAAATGGACGTCCGTGACTTCAAATCTTGGTTCTCTTGGCCAAATTCTGTAGAATACACCCACGACCACGACGATTGCCACAATGGCCAACAATATGGCCTCCAATACCTCCGTCTTCTTCTTCTTCTTCCTCTTGTGTGTTCTTGAGTCAAGAACTCTTACCTCTGTCTTCTTCTTCGTTCCTGAGACAAGAACTTTGCCTCCGTCTTCTTTTTCTTCTTCATCGTCGTTCTTCCTGACACAACGAACTTCCTGTATACCGCCTCCAAATCCTATCTCCTCACACCGCCACTCAAGGAGCAAGGATGTGAAGGATTGTTATATGAAAGGAACTTTAAAGAAAGAAAACATTCTATTCTCATAGACAGAAGGAGCAGGAACGAAGAAGCCTTGAAAAAGAAGATGAAGAAACAGCAGCAGCAGCAGCAGCAGCAGGGAACAAAGGATATGAAAGAACAAAAACCAACCATCCAAAGACTTGACACCAGCAAAAAAACAATTTTACAACAAGCTGCTGTCGCTTCAGAAATTCTTCAATTGAAGGAGCGATATAATACTGACGACAACAAAAACTTCGGTAAAAAAATTACACGTCTTTCGATTCCTGATCAATCCTTCTTCCTGTGCGCAGAGCCAAAACGACGACGACGACGAACGGGGGTGTCTGACAGGATCTCATCAACTGTGGAAACAAACCCTCCACCACCTTTCCCCTGTTCCCGCGGGCCACTCACCAGCTTCTTGGCCAGGTTCTCGGGAAGGGGAACGACTGGGACTTACTTGGAGGCACACTGGTTACCATGGAACTCAAACAATTTGCTGCTGACAAATCAGTGTTGTTTGTGGTAGGTAAGGCCCGAAGGTGGGGGCATTACCAAAATGAATTCGAGCATATTTCAAATCCTTTTTACGCCCCCATCTGAGGGCCTTTACGAGGTTTAAAGAAATGACTAGGAACCTTTTGAAGTGTAAAAGCCCTTGCTAAAAACATAAGATGCTTGCCTCCCAATGAAGGTAAGGTAATCTTCCCTTTTTTAAGGTGACCTCCAACTACACTAAGACATTTGAGTCAGTTCGATATGGTTTTAGCTTTTGATGAAGAAAGACTCAATCAAGTTCTCAGACAGCGGAACAATTGGGGCCACCGCCATAGCTCCAGTGAAACTCAAACAATTTGGTGTTGTTCAGTCCTGGCTGGCTTTCCAAGAAGGGTTTAGGGTTTAGGATCCTAGCTTTCCCAAGAAGCGAACCTCTGTTCCCTGCTTCTAATTTTTGGTAAAACAGGTCCTTGGATTTAAGATCTAATTTGATGGAACTTGTGATTTGAATGCTGGCTAATTTTTTTGAGTACTATGAAAGTGTCCATTGTCCATTCTACCTCGGAACATGACCAGCCCAGCAAAGTGAGCTGTGGGTTTGATCAGGGCCTATTCCAAACACACTCTTCCTATATACAGAGCCAGCCCTTTTTTCCTGGCAAAATATAGCCAGAAAGCACAGATAGGTAAATTTGGTGGGCGATAGGTCCATGTAAACAAAAAGGGCAAAAAAGGATCCAGTACCCAGATGACCTCAGCCACTTCCACCATGAGGACTCTATATGCCCATGCGCCATCCTGCACCCTTGCCATCATAAGATGTAGCCATTGGCACCATTGTAACCACCCACATAGCCTCTTCCAACTAGATGCTTTTAGGGTTGAAGTCACCACCAAGTTTAGTGAGGGTGTTAGGGTTCATCACCGCAAGCATAGCAAGATTGTTATCATTTATCGCCATAGCTCTCACTCTCTCAAGCAAGGATCATCACCACCATGCTTTTTGTTTCTAAGTTCTAGTACAAAGATCACCTTGGACAAGGCAAATATTTGTGGGCGTTGCAGTTAGTAGTAGCCATGGGTTTAACATTCATCTTGGAATGTTGTTGGAATTTGGGGGCTTTCTGTCATGACGGAGATTGAACACAGACTTTGGGCAGTGGGTTTTCATTGTGCAAACAACAATGTCGTTACAAGTTTCAAGTTTCTTTTTGTGGAACTTGTAAGTTGTGAATGTCGATGAACATTGGATGAAAATGATGTTCTCTTGTCCCAAGTTGGAGTCAAATGCATTTGGATTATTCACATTTGTAACACACCATTGTGTTTATGCATTTGCAATGCTTTTGCTTGTTCTTTTTCTTGCTTGAAGGTTTTGTGCTTTTACATTTGTTATGTTTATGTGCCTTGAGTTATGAAACAAAAAAGCTTGGAATTGGCAATAAGGTTGATAGTAAAGTCAAAACTTGACACAACATGATTTTTTCTAATAGTAGAAATGTGTCAAATGCAAAAACCTTATAGTTAGTGTACAATTCTTTGTCGTTGTTGTCTAATGGGGATGACCCATCGGACTCCTCTACGTTACTTCTTCATGCACACTCCCTTGAGTCTTCAAATTCGCAATCATTGTTTCCGTCTTTTGAGTTGTTGCCTTCTTCAAAGTTGTCATTGTCCCAACTACCTTTTCCAGTGTTGTCTTCTTCCTAAGGATTATTGTCTCCAATGTTGTCTTTTTTTTAATTGTTTTCTCCAACCCTACCTTCTTTTCAACAACTATGTCTTAACATGCATTTTTTTAAGGTGCCTTTTCCTAAACTATATTTTCGTGTTCATGAACTTTTTTTTTAATGTTTCACCTTCTATTGTCACCATTGTGATTTCACCTTATGGGCATCCTAATTGAAGTTCAAATGTCCATGTCGAATCCCCCATGTCATGAAATAAGTTTATTGACTTGAGTGATTTCCCAAATATTAACTTAGATTTAGATTTGTCGTATCAATGTCCTCCACTTTAAAAGTTCAAGAAATCTTATGGTTGCACGTGTAAATTTCAACTTGAATGGGCTAAAAAGCTCCCACGGGTTGAAGGAGTCCTTCCCACTTATGACATTTTATGACGCGCTCCTTGGTCCCGGGGTGAACCCACTTGAGGGTTCACCAATGTGAAGTTACGGAAAAGTTGGGACCGAAAGGCACACTCCCGACTTCCAACTCTAAAAAGGGGTAGAAGGTTGAGTTGGAAGCCCCGAGATTAGACTAGGAAGAGGAACTAGCTTAGCTTGTGTGAATCTTCATCCAAAAACCAATCACAGGAGGTTAGTTTAGCATTCGGGACACCCTTTGGTGTTGGGACAAGCCACGGGCACTTGGACACACAAGATTCACCACGGCCCAGACTCGGGAGTAAGCCACCACCTTACTCCCTATAGTATTCTCTGTAGCTCGCAATGAAGGCTAAATCCAAATGGCACAAATTCTCGGGAGTCCCGAAATGGAGTCCCGAAATTGTCCCAGCGGGACTCCTGGAACTTTGAACGGCCATAACTCCCGACTTCAGAGTCCGATCGCAACGAGGTCTGAACCAAAGTTGTAGCCCTCGTCAAGATCTTTCCAACGCCATGTCGCACTCTCAAATCGGATGTCGGGAAGAGGTCAATTCCCGACTTTTAGTGATCGGGAGTCAAATTGGCAGTTTAACTCCCGGCCCTTCTTTTGCCCATAACTTGGGCTGCAGATGTCCAAATGACCAATGCGAGGCCATTTTCAATATTTGCGTTTCAAGACCTTTCCAACGACACTAAGAACACCCCAATGCGAGGTGTTTTGGGCATTGTTGTCGAGCTCTGAACATTCGGGAGCTCCAAATCCCAACTTTTCCAAGTGTTGGGCTTCACCCCCACACTTGGCCAAAGTGGGGTTGCGACATTTTACACAATGTCCAATGTAGGGTTTGTCATAATATAGACCCTTGCTAGCCAAGATGTACATGGACAACACAAACAATTAGGTAGCAAAGGTAAATTGTTATAAACCAGGAACCTCTTATAAAATTTATTTATTTGTATGTTTGTTCTTTTAAAATTCCTTAATGTCCTTATCTAGTGTTTGCAAGCTAATTTGATTCTCCTTGCTTATCCATATTACCTATTGAGAATGTGTTGTTTCATCCCTATGTTGGAAGACATTGACTCTCTTGTGCAATTTGCACAAGAATGTGATGTTTTCATTTGCAATCTTGTGGATGCAATAAAGATTTGCCAAAGATAATTTTATACCTTTTATAATGATGGCAATTCGTCATTTTTTAATTATGAATTTTTAAGTTTGCTAGATTTTAACCATGACCATATTCACATGCAATGGGTGGCAAATTTGAATGACAATAATGGAAAACTTACATTCCTAGTGAATGTTGAGAAAATTTGGGCCATGCATAATGACCCAATGTTTAAACTACAACCAGTTGTGATTGGGGAATCTTTTAAAAATTTAATTTCACAAGTGAAATCAAAATGTTCAAATAAGTTTTAATTTTTAATCTATTTAATTTTTATTATAATTTTTTAATGTAATGTGAATTTGCATTGGTAGTTTGGTGTTGATGTTGTGATTTTTTCTTCCTATGTTGTTTTACAGGTGTAGTTGCCTAATCGATCAAAAGAATTAAACAACCATTTCCCTTGGTTTGCATTATTTAATGTCATGGGCATTTTGTATCCTCAATATTGGTTGCATTTGAATTCTAAAGAAAGTTTTTCCAAGCAATTGGACATTTTAAAAACATGGTATTATGAACCAAAAATGGTAGGGTTTATTGACAGTGTGCCAAAAAAATTCATTTTATGATTAAACCTATCATTATGACTACAAGTGGATAAACAACAAAAAAATGACACAAACAACGAGTCTAAATCAATTATAAATGGCAGAAGCAATTAATATAATTGATAAACTTTGCTTCAAACCTTGCCTCAATCAGAGTCTAAACAAGAAGATATGGGCCTCCAAAGTCGCAAGAGTCCCAATTTTGGGAATTTCGGGATTCCCAAGTTGGGAGTCTTGGGACAAAATAACATTTGGGTGCAGGCACAAAGAATACTATATGTGAGAAGGTGGTGGCTTCCCCCAAGTCTAGGCTATGATGAGTCTTGTGAATCCATGTTTATTCGTGGCTTGTCTGTGCACCAAAAGTGTTCCAACTATGCACAAACCAACTTATTGTTTGGTTTGTGCAGGTCTGTGTAAATAATTGGCCCATTTTGTCATTCGTCCTAATCCCCATCCGAAGCCCTAGCACGCCCCTCTACCCCCAAAATGCTGCGAACCAGGGAATGTGCCTTAACTCCTTAGCCTTTCTATGTTTTCACCCTATCAAGGAACTTAAAAGTGCATTAATGTTTTTGTAAACATCAATTTTTTAAATTTTCTATTACAAAGTAACTTAGTATTACTTGTTTTGCTTAAACTTGATATGATTATTGGAATATTCATAATTATTTGTGTTTGTAGATATCAATGTTTCCATCATTTTAATAAACCTAATGAAATTGTTACACTACACATTTGCATTATTAGTTTATTGAATGAGGCTTTTAATTAAAATGTATTATGATAACCAATTTGCTTTTAATCAATAGGCCATGGAACCATATTATGTACTTTCAAAAACTTGGTACTAGTTTGAAGTCTAATTTGTGATTTGGATTATAACCATTAATGACACGTCTTTGATTTCCAACCATTTCCACTATGTAAGTAGATAGTAACAGATAAAATTTTGCCATGTTTTTGCCTTACTAAAGATAAAATAGCTAGCTATTAAGGGGTAAAATTACGTGCCCCAATCATTATCATCGTCCCAAAGGTAAGACCAAAGGAACAAGGTCAACACCTTAATTCCCAATAAATAAAAACCACTTTCACCTAATTACTCAAGTAGTAAATGAAAGTCATACAAAGAGGTGAGGAATAAAGTAAAGGATGCTACTTCAAAACATATCTATTGTCCTATATATAAGCTGATTCAAGGGGACAAGGGAACAAATATAAAATGGCAACATGGGAAATGACCATAACTTGAAAATAACTACTCTCCAAGTTGTTGCAATGCCTTCAATGCCCTAAATGTAACATAATGGGGTTTTAAAACCTCCTACTGCTATTATCCCACCTCAACCACACTTGCAAGTCTTTTAATGATTTTGTTGTCTATTTCCAAAACTTCAAAATACTTCTCCACTCCTCTTTACCACCTACAACAAATTGCATCCACTACTAACCATTATTCACCGCTTGCAATATTACCTTCTAATTTGCAAGTGATTACATGTTAATGTTCCTCCCTCCCACCCCTTTTCTCTCTTCCACCAACTATTGGCTAATACCTTCTCGTGGTAACCAATAATTTACCATTCCAAAAGTTACCAAATGGTATGCTTCTTGTTTCTTTGTTCTAAAGGAAATGAAAACCTACCATCTCAAGGAGCAATCTACTTTGCAATACTTCAAACCACTTTACCTTCCACACTTCCTAATGGAATAAATAGAATAAATAGAATAAATACATTTCATCACTACTTTCTCCTCCCTAATAGTACAACACACATTTTTTCAAGAGTGTCCTTCATGTCAACCCCCAATTACAGAAATATTGAATGCCATAAAAGTCCCTCAACACTTCTTTTAATCCTCCTTCACAAACCACACAAGGCCCACATCGACCCCAAGAAAAAAGGGCCCTTTTCCTAATCCCATTAAAAAAATCTCCTAGATGATTGGGTGGATATATTACCCCCCAACCATTCACTAACATGACTACTTAATCTCACTAGCTTCACCCCTTAGATAAAGGACGATAAATTTACCACTAGTTACTAGGAGGCCTACGGTATTAATTAGTCTAGAGATTTCTACCCATTAACACCCTTTCCTTCAAAAATATTGTTAAAAAATCACCACTTGGGCTATGCAGTCACAAACTTATGTATTTGAACATAAGATGATCATTAGTTTTTAATGGGAAATGCCTACCAAATGCTTGCATTCGTACCTTTTTTATATCAATGGGCATTTTGCCCTAAGTCAAAAATATGCACAACATGTGAGTAAAAATAATGAAATCATTAATACATATATGTTTTGCCTAGTGGTAAAATATCATAGGCAATAATGATAATTTTGTTTTATTTTTCAATGTATTGAAATCACGATGTATCGATGCATCATGTCACCATGCATTATATTGTGTTACCATCCTAAATTCCACAAGACATATATTTTGTAAATAAAGGCAAGACAATTTTGAAAATTAAATGGATAAAAGGTTGCCACATTTTTTGGTTTATTGTTATTGTAAAGTAGTTGTTAATATATCAAAGACCACCAATACACTACTCATGGTTGAGTATTATATTGATATATTTCAAATTAACCACCACTTTTCAACTATAAGGTTCTAATTGTTATTTATCACATTTTTTTGATATGTTAAAGATTAAGTCATACATTAAGAATTTTTTTCAATTGAAAATTGCCATGCATGTTTAAACTTAACAAGGGTAAGAAAGTTTTTTTTTAAATATGTGGACAAAAGGCTATCACATTTGTATGTCTATGGTTATTGTAAAATAATTGTTATAAAAAAAATACTAATGCATTCACATGTTGTATGACCAATACATTCCATGTATGGTTATTTTTTCTCACATGACAAATTTATAGTTACATATAAAAAACTGGCACCTAGTTTATATTTCCTATTACTTTTCAATTATAACTAATTGTTATTTGTCACGTGTTTTTTGGATACATTAAAGATTCGTTGAAACACTAAAAAAAATCAATTCAAAGTTTTCATGCACGTTTAAACATAGCAAAGGTGAGAATTGTTTTTCAAAATACACAAACAAGAACATGCCATGTTTCTATGTCCATGGTTATTGTAAAATAATTGTTAATTATAAAAAAATAACAATATTTTCCTCACACATTTGTAAACAGCACACAAGCCATATATCATCATTTGTTTTTCCACACTTAACAAATGGATGGTCACATGTCAACAATTGGCATATAACATATGTTTCCCATCACTTTTCAACTATAACCAATATTTTAATTTCCATGTGTTTTTTACTACACTAAAGATTTGTTGATACACCAAATATCTTTTGATACATTAAGGATTTTTTTAATTGAACATTGTTGTGCATGTTTAACATAACATGGACAAATTGTTTTTTGAAAATATATGGATAAGAAGTTGTTATGTTTCTAGGCCTATGCTTATAATACTTGGCAGTCGTTAATGTATTTTTAAAAATCAATAAAATACTCACCTTGTATGAACAATATTATCTATGTATCACCACTTTTCCCCACATGACAAACAAATGACTACATATCAAAAAATTGGCACCTAGTTTACATTACCCACCATATCAACTATAGCTAATTGTTATTTGCCATGTGTTTTTTGATAAACTAAATTTTTTGTTGATACATTAAGGATTTTGTAATACATTGAAGATTTTTTTGGTTGGAAATTGACATGCACTTGTGTCTAGACATAACAAGGCAAAAAATAAATTCAAAGTAGATGAACAAAAAGTTATCATGTTTCCAAGTTTATGGGTAGGGTAAAATAATTGTTTATTTAGTCAAAAAACAAAAATATGTGAATGGCACATGGTGTGAACAATACATTTGATTTCACTACAAGTTTGATTTCTAGGGTACAACATTATTAGTTTTACCATTCCTAAAAATCATTTTTGAATTTTGAAATTGAATAAAAATGTTTTAAAATTAAAGAAAATGTGTATAAGTAATTGCACATTAAACCTTTATCAATATAACAAAATGTCAAAAATACATTTTATAAGTTTTGTAAGTGTACCGTGCAAATTTTTAAAATAAAGGAGGTTCAAAATAAGTGCACAAAATGGAAATAATCAAAATATATGCCACACAATTGAACACCAAAAAACATTCCACATTAATACAATGGATAACGATGTAGTGGTTTTATAACACATAGATCTAGCTACATTGATATGTTAAAAACTTGAAACAAAAAAATCATTAATATTAAAAAATATATATAATTTCAAAACTTTTAATGCATGTGTGAACATGTAGCAAATAGCCAAGTTCACTAACTATAGATAGTATGTAGGTGGGAAACAAGGAAAATCTTGCAAAAAATTCGTTATCACAAACTTTTTTTCGAATTGATTGGTGTAAGAAATCACACAACTTGCTAATACTTTTGGTTATTAATTCCAATAACATGAATTCACTTAAGTTGTGAAAAATACACAATTGATCAACAATGTTCATATTTCTTGTCATTACAGATATGCAAATGCATTTGAACAAACATAACAAAATTGAACTTTACTTGTGATATATTGTATCATAGCCCTTTTTAAAATTGATCGTTATTTGCACAATATGAACTTGAGTTCGGGTTGGTTGCCATGTGCACAATGTGAACTTAAATTCAAGTTGGTTACTATATGCATAGAATGAATTTGAATTCAAGTTGGCTACCAAGTGTACAATGTGAACTTGAACTTTGGCTAATCGCTATGTGCACAAAACATAAATTATCCAAATGCCTTTTTTGGGTGGAATTTGAAGCTAATGAAAATCTCACAATAATAAACAAACAATCATTAACTCCCAAGGAAGAACAAAGTGCAATATCTTACATTCGAGTTGCATTTTTTTTAAAAAATATTTTTAATCTACCTTCGATATGATGGATGATTTTACATACTTAGCAATTAAATTATTTTAAGATAACCAACAATGAATGTGACAACATTCTACGAGCAACATCATTCACCTTTACATGTTCATTGTTGATTGACTTTCAAAAGAAATTTGAACGTTGGAATTGTTCTTGTTCGAAATTGATGTTGAGGGAAAAAAAAAGGGCACAAGAAAAAAGAGAGGGAAAGGAAAGAAGGGGATGTTCAAGAGTTGTTTTTTTATTCTTCTCTTTACCAAACACTAACTCTTCTTTTTTTTCCTTGTTCCTTAACTTTCTAGCATGTGAAAAATTACATAGACACCCACCCAACAAAAACAAAAATAAAATACTCAATTTGCAAACAAAATTTTTCACCCAAATCCTA
The DNA here is from genome assembly GCA_963920785.1 of Sphagnum contortum. NCBI lineage: Eukaryota > Viridiplantae > Streptophyta > Sphagnopsida > Sphagnales > Sphagnaceae > Sphagnum > Sphagnum contortum. The sequence continues at coordinate 926,457 of OY987284.1, read as the reverse complement.
AAGATTAAATAAATTTACAACAACATAAGTAGTTTGTAAAAAAATGAAATCAAGAAATGCAAACCTTAGCCACCTTTGAACCCTAAGAAATTCATCATGGTCATAGGTATCTAGATGTAGTAAAATGCAATCGTGACAATTACACAAATATTTGATATATAAACCAATTGATTTTCCCTCCAAAATGGTGCCATGTAGGTTTAGCCTCAATTTGCCACTTTTTGGTTGTAGACCCTCATTTAAAGGCCATGTGTCTAATTTATGGCTCTCAGCCAATAGGGTTGCTCTATTTCATTGGACCCTAGGATTCGGACCCTTATCTAAGGCCCATTTTAGATGAGGGTCCAGGGTCCAATTTCCTAGGAACCAATTTGGACTGATTTGAAGCAAATTGAATCCTTGAGTTGGACTGTACCTTGGTCACTAGCCTGATTCTTGGTTCTCCAAATCAAGAGCTCTCCTTTTGGCACTGTTTTTGGGTCGCAACGAATTGGTTTTCCGTCCAAAACAGGTGCCATGTAAGTTTAGCCTCAATTTGCCACTTTTTGGTCGTGGACCCTCGTCTAAAGGCTTTGGGACCAATTTAAAGCTTTCGACCAATAAGATTGCTTGAATGCATTGGTCCCTGGACCTTGGACCCTCGTCTAAAGTCGCCGTAAAGCGGCCCTAATAAAGTATGACAACTCATGCAAGAAATGAGCCCCCAGTACAAGGACTTTTGTACCGTCTGCAATAAGGACCCGTTGCTGATTTAAGGTCCTCTAGAGAGCAAGAGGAGTCCACTTTAGGTCTTATCAACTCGTTTAAGATCCCGAGTGTCCATTATTTGTGGACAGCGCTCAAGTCTTTGGAAATTTGGTTTCGTGGGCGTTGTTTCTGTGAGAAAGGAGGGTGGACATTTTGAGCTGTGTTTGTGCAATTTTAGCGAGAGAGAGAGAGAGAGATTGAGATTGTTGTAGCGATGGCGGATTCGGAGATTTCGAGAAACTTGGAGCGACTTGTGCAAGAAAATGCGGAGATGGTGAAGGAAAATGGCCAAGTAGTGGCAGACAGGACGATGGTGATGAATTTGGAGCCTCCCACAAATCCCATGGTCACTTCCTTGCTCACTGATATGTATCAGATCACCATGGCTTACGCGTACTGGAAGGCTGGCAAAGAGAATGATCGAGCTGTGTATGATCTCTCTCTCTCTCTCTCTCTCTCTCTCTCGCAACACCCATCTCTTTCTTTCTTTCCTTCTTCTTCTCCTTTTTCCTCTTTTTTTCGAATTGTAAATTAGCAGCTGCATCCAACACACAATTGGAAGGTTTCTGTGTCTTTCTCAATGATTTTCTTCTTACAACCCTAATTCTCTGTACCCATTTGGTGTGGGGTTTAGTATTTCCTTAAACCCTAAACCAGCAATGCAGCATGAATCTTTTAGTTCTTCCTGAGCTGGGTTTTTAACAGGAATATAAAGTCATCTCTGGACATTCTAAATGGGAGAAAAAAGAAGTTTACACACCTTAGATACCATTCAGAAGATGCATGTGGAACAAACACAAAAATAATTCTGACTACTCTGATTTCTAGGTTTGTGCATGATTTGCTTTGCTTTGCTTTGCTTTGCAACTCCAGGTGTAATGCTCAAATTCAGGAAGAGTCTGAAATGATTCCAACTTCTTCTTCTTCTTCTTCTTATGGAACAGCACAATTGTTGTTCTGCTATAGATTTCATAGAAATTGTGGGGGACATAATTTCTAGGTCAGGGAATGAATGAATGAAAGAAAGAAAAGACTTGGATTTCTCCTTTTCAAAAGAGTTGATGGTTTTGAACTTTGTCATGTATGGGTTGTGTTGCCCAGCTTTGACTTATTTCACCGCAAGAATCCATTTGGTGGAGAGTACACGGTTTTTGCTGGGCTAGAAGAGTGCATACGCTTTGCTGCAAATTTTCATTTCAAGGAAGATGAAATATCATTTCTTCGGAGCGTTTTGCCTTCCACTTGTGAGGTCAGTAGATATATGATCATCTTTTTTTTACTCAGCAACAGACCTTTTTTAGTTCTGAATTTTTATCCTCTTCTGAATGTTATTGTTAGTCAGTTGCTAGAGTGAGCAGATGTGAATGGTGGGTTTTGAATCTCAGGCTTGATTGCTTCAAAGATGTGCAGACAGTTTTACCTCATGTTGATGATGTATGCCATTCAAAACTGCTGGGTATGTGGGTGGGTTTGCAGGAGGGCTTCTTTTCATACTTGGCAACCATTGATTGCTCAGATGTTGAAATCTATGCAATGCCCGAGGGTTCTGTAGTTTTCCCAAAAGTTCCATTGATCAGAGTGGAAGGTCCGCTTTTGGTAGGTACTGCAACAACTGACTTGTGACCATCTTCTTCTTAAATTCATTGCTTTAAGGACAACTTGTTTCTCTTTTTCTATTCTAGAATTTCAGAAGTGGATTACATTTCCCCCATGAGCTTTGCATAGGATTTACTAGATGTTTTAAGAGCAACCATACTCTCATTAGTCTACTGCCAACTCCTGGGTTTGACAAAGCAAGGATTTGGGTACTGAATACATATACCCCTTTGTTCTGCTTGTGCTTGGCTTTGAGATTCCAGAATTAGGTCTGAAATTTGAACATGAGCCTTTTACTGCGTGTGACAGATTGCACAGCTTTTGGAGACCACTTTTTTGACACTTGTCAATTATGCATCGTTAGTAGCCACTAATGCTGCAAGACACCGCAGGGTGGCAGGCAAGGACAAAATCTTACTTGAATTTGGGTTACGTCGTGCTCAGGCAAGTCCTCTTGAAAAATTCTTGTGATTCTCTAGAGGCTAATTGCTGTTGACGATGGGAATCTAATTGCTGTTGAGTCCATGTATGGCTGCCTCTAGTGTTGCCATTTTTTATAACTGGTAGAGTTCCTGCTGTCGTTCTGTTTTATCTATGGCTAGTGTCAGGTGAGGTTATATGTAGATTTTCCATGGTTTTCTGTCCCATATTCCATAGATGTGTTTGCTGGGTGAGTTGTGCTGTTTTTTGAGTTCTGTGACTAAGCAGAAGATAAAAGTGAATAAAATTTTTATGAGAGGAAAGAGTGGGCCTGCCATTTGTTACAGGGACCAGATGGAGGTATCAGTGCATCTAAGTATTGCTATCTAGGAGGATTTGATGCAACCAGGTAAGTACTCATTGCGTATGGTTCCTTGTTCTTTAAGCATCATGTAACACAAGGAGATCATGAATGTTTAGGATGGTGGGTGGGTCATCATCATCATCATGGCCTTGTGAATGTGCACACACAGATAGATCAACTTCAATTTTTGAGAGGTTGAAAAGAGACATGGCAGTGCAGTTTAGTTTTCTCTAAAGTTTTAGCATCCATAAGAGAGACCATATCTGTCACTGGTGATCACAGGTGTTGTGATTCCAGTAGAAAAATCATTCTCATTGCCTACAGTCTTGTTCAAAAGATCACTCTAGGAAAGGAAGTGTTTTGAGCCTTTTGGATTTCCTGGCAGCAATGTTGATGCTGGGAGACGCTTTGGAATTCCTGTTAAAGGAACACATTCTCATGCTTTTGTGAGCTCATTCATGGCAAGTAAATGAATTCTCCTTTCCCCCTGATCCCACTTGAATATTTAGTTCATTTCCACACTGAGGAGACTGGGGATCAGAAATTCAAAAGCAAAGGCGTACTCTGGGTTCCCTGTTTCCATTTGCAATGGATTGAGGCCGAAAACTGAGAGGGATGGAGGATGGATAATGCATTTCTAATGTTGATATATCTACATGTTGATAAATCCTGTTGGACACCTTCTGCAGGGTTTTGATGATATCACTGAAAGATCACTGCCATATGCAGAAGTGGGGAAGATATGTGAAGATTTTGTCCACCTTACACAGCTCTGGCTCAGTCGGATGCAGGTTGCCTTTTCGTTTGCAATTCCCTTACATATAGTACATATGTCAAGCCTTGGAAATTTCAAAGTGTATATTCTGCTAAAAGCTTCTTCCAATTCCAGATTTTTAGATGAATGCACAGAGTGAATATCCTGTATAGTAGAACATGACACACTCTGTGCCTACCCATCTATGCTGCAGGGCAAGCCATCACTAAGAGATAATTTCCATGAGACAAATCCAAGTGAACTTGCTGCTTTTTGTTCCTATGCCCTTGCATTTCCTACTGCCTTCCAAGCTCTTGTTGACACTTACGATGTAAAAGTCTTAACCCTATTCTTGTCAGCCTCCTTAGTCTGTCTTGGCTTGCCCTTTTGCTCTATAATTGCTTTGTCTGATGACTGCTTAGTTGGGGATGCTCATCAGTGTTCAGGATTGAGATTCTATCAATATTGCTAAATTTTAGACTATTTAGGAGTTGTATTGTGCTTTGAAATTCACAATGATTACAACAGCTGAACTTTGTGATGCAATCCATAAAGTATGGCTTTGTTTTCAATGAAGTGATAGCACGTATAGGGAATAACCAGAAATGCTACTACAGGTCTTGAGAAGTGGTGTTCCAAATTTTTGTGCCGTTGCTCTCGCTCTTCATGATCTAGGGTATGTCTCTCACTTGACACCTAGAGATGTGCTTGGTATAATGATCAATTCTAGATGCATTAATCTGATCAATCTGATGTTTGTCGCAATGGATCTGTTTATCCAACTATTGCATCTCTCAATGGCTCCAGGCAGTTTTGGAGTTTCTGAACAATTCTTGAGCTTGGTCAGGTATAAAGCACTTGGGATTCGATTGGACTCAGGCGACCTTTCATATTTTTCTATAGAGACACGCAAGTTCTTCCGTTTGGTCGAGAAGGAGTTTCATGTTGTGGGATTTGGGAAGCTGACCATTGTTGCTAGTAATGACATTAATGAAGCCACTCTGGATGCCCTCAATAAGCAGGTAAGTATCTGTAGCTCTCAACCACTTGTCCTCTGCTGTAAATTCTTGTTAGGTGTAGAAATCCTAAAATCCAAATTGTCAGTTCAATCGTCAATCCACATATCATGGTATGGGGAAGATCTCTTTCTGATTGCTCTTTGTTCCCTGAGACACTGTGTGGACAAACATGTGATGATCTCTCATCTTTTCTAGGGTGGGGGAGTTTGGGAGATGTAGGGACATGAGGTGGATACGTTTGGGATAGGCACACATTTGGTCACATGTTACTCTCAGCCTGCACTGGGTTGCGTATACAAATTGGTGGAAATCAATGGGCACCCTCGGATAAAACTTTCAGAAGATCTGAACAAGGTTACCCAAGTCTTCTTCACTCACCTCATCTCTTTGTATCTTGTGGTTTTGTCTGCATGTACGTTCCAGACTTTTTATGTATATGGACAAGTTCAGACTAGTCTCAGACGTCTCAGCACTTGTTGAGAATCTTGTTTGTCTTCCTTTTCTTTTTGTGAACCCTTTTTTTCTCTGGATTTTAGATGAGCATTGAGGGTGGTCCAATACAAGTATGATGAAGGTGGATGTGGGGATTACAGGTGACGATACCATGCAAGAAACAATGTTTTCGGCTATATGGCAGAGAAGGTGTACCTTTGGTGGATCTCATGATTGGAGAGAATGAAGTGCCACCCCAAGTAAGAATTCCATCTTTACATCCTTTTCAGGTGACTGCAGTGCTGTGGTACAAATGTGATGCCTTTTATAGTGTCCAAGAATGTAAACATTTGCTCTTGATATTGCCTGTGACATTACCAAATTAGAGAAGATAAACCCCTGAGCAGACAACACAATCTGACATGGTTTAGACTTGATCTTAAGCTCACACTCTTCAACTTGGTCTACCTTGATCTTAAGCCCACAGCCTTCAGCTTGGTCTACTTTCAAAGGGTTCATTCTGTTTGTGGTGAGAAAGCTGTAGTCAGTGCTGTTGCAGCACCTTCGAAATCTGAAATGGACTGAATTTTATGGCTTTGATTGGGGTAGCCTGGGGAGCGAATTTTGTGCCGACATCCATTTGTTGAATCCAAGAGAGCATATGTGGTTCCCACCAGAGTGGAGCCTCTTTATAAACGTTATTGGTCATCAAAGCCTGGTGAGCTTTCCATCTATGGATACTATGAGTAAAATGGAAGAGTATGGACATTATGTAGCTTACACTGATGAGCAGTTTAGCTACTGTTTGGAGCATTTCCATCTTAATGTGGAACAGAGTCATTGCCTGCAGCTGTTAATTACTTGATCTGCTGCATCCTTCAACTGTAGTATCTGGAAATGAAGTAAGACTGCCATAGGCTTATCCATATGAGGTAGGACCAATAGTGTTGAGATGGAGAAAGAGAAATGAAGATTGGATGTTGGGTCGCACTGTTTCATGATGTGATGTGAATGGCACTCTCAAATGTCCTTTTGTATCTCTCATGAATTGAGGTGAATGGCCAGGGGGGAGGGAGAAACTGCCCAGTCTAGAAGACGTGAAGAAGCATTGTATGCAACAACTCGCTGCCATGCGCTCTGATCACATGCGTGCCCTTAACCCCACTCCCTTCAAGGTCTGTCACATGTGCCACTATAATTTTATACTGTTTAGTTTATTTATGATGCCCACAGATCCTTGTTACTGGTATTGTTTTTGAGTTTGTTTTTTTAGGTTTCTTTTGACAGTACAGAGTCCAGTAATTGTGAATCCAAGGTTAATGTCATCACTAGTTTTCAGTCCTTGACTTCATAGGCTGTCTATTGCAATGCAATATCTTGGAATTGGACATAGCAGCGGTAATAGTTTCATGTAGGTGTAAGAAATGAGTTGAGCCAGAGTTTTGTTTTATTTTTTGCTTTTATTTTGTTTTGGGGTCATATTCATTCCCCAAACATGGAATGCTGTTTTGTTGTGATTGGTTTTATGGGTTTTGCCCCAAACATTTGAGGGCAGTGGTTCATATGTTTGAATGTAGACACAGCAGTAGGAAAAATGCACATGGCTTGTTTAATTGGGTTTTCTTGTGCTTAAACAGGTGAGTGTAAGTGGGAACCTGTACGATTTCATCCATTATCTTTGGCTCAGTGAAGCTCCTGTTGGCGAGCTTCAGTAATGGAAATGATTCATTTCCCAACACTTCACATATGAGGCACTTTCCAGTGCTTTTGAGATTGGAACCCTGACTCACTGTCAACGATGGTTTCTGTGGCTGCTGAAATGCTTATTTCCTCCTCTTAGCGGGCTCCTTTTCTCATAAGCTTTGAATCTGTTTGACAATCAGTGGAACTCTGTGCACAGTGTTTTATGTTGGGTGCTTCTCAAGGGCAACCAAATCATTTGACTTCTGCTGCTCAGACAACCAAGGCAGATGTTTCTGCAATCTCTGATCTCACACAACTTTGTCAAATACATGTAGTTCAAGCATGACTTGCAATTGTAAAATTGTAAATTATTAATGTTTTAGTCTGAATCTGCAAAACTATCTAAGGATATGACCTATCTAGTTTTCTTTGCAATTTGAAAAGGTATTTTATTCCCCTACCTAGCTGTCTTCACAATCAGAAGAGTTTTTACCAGCCAATACTAAGCGCTACTTTCAACAGCATTTAGGGTTTATCCAGCATCTAAAAACCATGAGCCCTGAAATTGTTGTCAATGCCCAAGATTCTAGTCTATAGTCTCTGACCCCTTTGGTGATGGCTCAGTGGTATAGCCCCTGGGACCTCAAAGAAGGTTCTGGGTTCAAAACCCATTGGTGTGCAGGTGAAAGCCTTGCCACTGAGCTTCACTTGGGGGTTGCCAACAGGTCGTCAATTAAGTCTTTGCTATTGTCTCCCAATTTTTAAAAAAAAATTGTACTCCGTCAACTCAAAACTGCATCCAGGGATTGTAAGTTACCACTGGATCTCAAGTTACTGTTCAATTTCTGCTGTCTAGCTCATCCCAATGTCCGCTAGCCAACATCATGAATATGTCTTCCTTTTTGCTTCTGGAACTGTGATAGAAACTCAGGATGCCAAATGTTCCTTAATGATTACTGTATATTGATCTACGCCCACTGGTGGAAGCAGATGAAGTCAGCACGTTCTTAAGTGTTTACATGTATGAATAAGTCAATTCTGCAAATTGGAAATTTAAGAATTAAGCAGATTTTTATGTCATCATTAGAATTAGAATTTCAAAAAAAATTACCACCTAGAAGGAATAATCAAATCATCTGAAAGCCAATCCTAGTGTATTCAGCTTCAGGTAACAATCATTGTGTTTTTCTTTTTCAAATTTGTGAGATAAGGTTGGCAATCATCCACAGGAGGACTTAGTCAAATTTGGTTAAAGGTCACAGAGGAAAGCAAAAAAATTGAAGAATTGTGATATACTTTGGCCATATACTAGCCCATATTATCTAAACATGGGAAGTTCAAAAGCATTTCCTGGAATTGGGCCTAAAAAGAGTACCTTCTGCAATACCCTTTTTTTTGTTGCCAGGATTCAAGAAATCACCAAAAATAGAAATACTGAATACTAGGTCCTATTTGGATAATTCTGTCTTTTCCATTAATTAATTTATTCATAACTTGCAACTTCAATTTGTCATAAGCCTCCTATCTATGATAGTTGAAGTCCCAACTAGACATGGGTTATGGGTTCACATTGCAACCAAGATTCAAATGAAGGATTATTCCCACGTCATGAGCTTCACACCACAATCTAATCAAACTTTGCAATTAAAATCACAAAAATAAAATCTCAATTAGTTGATTAACTTCATACCATTCTTCTCCACAAAGGCTCTTATTAATGGGTAACTAAACACACACATGTATCTATATATATATGTATACCAATTGACAAGAAGAAACAAATTGAAGCTGCTCCTGTGTACTTAGCACCATATTGTCTTTTCATGAATGGAAATTACTTGGCCATCTTTACTTGTACCTTGCCATCATCAACACTTACTAGCATCTTGAACAGCAGCAGACTACTGCTGTACCAACATACCTAGGATACCAAGCCATGCTAATACCTTAATACAGTTGGCTTGCCTTACAGACTAGCAAGTCAGACAACCATCCTCTGCAAATAGTCATCAGAAAAAAATTGTCAATCTGCATTTTCCTGGGAAAAAAAATCAGACCAAAATCATCTCCTTTTGACATACCAAGGAGATGATCAAGACAGCTGAAGTCCTAGTCACGCTCACTGATGGCAGTTAGATGCTCATCAATCTCCTCAGTTGTCAAAACACGGAAGTGTGGATTGCCTACACTGACCATCCCAACCTGCCACAGATGCACATTGCACCCACCAATGCCTTAGTAGAGAAAGAAACTCTGGTTTCACAATGTATATGAGACAAGTACTGAAGTACTGGATAGCCAGCTTGATTTCCACGTGATGTTCTTCACATTTTCCTTACACCCCAACAAAGTTCACTAAACTGACTAGAAAGTATAACCACTGCATGTGACATTCTCTAAAAACTCCACTTCTGAAGCAGCTTAAACCTCTAGCCAGCAAGACATTGTGGTTCTCCAGTATATCAGGCTCAAAATACCCTCAAACAGAGCTGATCCCAAAGCCCCAAGAACCCATCTTTTGCACTGTTTCCAGAGCTACATAAGGATAATAACCTGACTTCCGGAGCAAGTTTCTTAGGTGAACATGTTTCAAAAGACAACATACTGTGGCATGTGGCTCAAGTATCAGTGAACAGATTGTCACAAGATTTGCTTGCCATCTGGCTGTGTCAACTAAACCTAAGCCAAAACCAGAGTTTCATAGCTGAGATTTCTTTGTGCCAAGTTCCATCAGTCCATATAATCTGCAAGTTTCAGACATTGTCAACCTTAGTTGCAGTGAAGGCCAACTAGAGTTCAGAATGATTGCGACTTTACCTCAATTTCAGTGGGCTTGAAGTCCTCCAGCAAGATAGATTGCAGAGCTGAGATGGCAGTCTGTTAAGCATCCAAGTGCATCCAAACAAGGAGAATATTTTAGCAAGCTCTCTGAGATGATAAATAGAACAATCATCTTCCTTCTCTCCCTCTTCTTTAACCCCTCCAAACTGGCGTGGGGTCTATGGCCATGATGAGTTCACACCAAGCAAAAGTCTTCTTTAAGGCCCCTTATCTCCCTCCACAACCTTGTTTAACATTCATAAGACTCCAGTCCTTTTCAAAATAGAACACTGCTTGAACAGCAGCATGCAATGTGGACCTTGGACCTCATCTGAATAACCAGAATTTGGACAGGGGCAGCCTAATTGCACTGTCTCATCCTTTGGACCTAACCTAAACCATGAATGATATGGACAGGGATAACTTACTTGCACTGTCTCATCCTGAGAAAGTTGGGGGTCATTCTTTATTTTCTTCTCAAGGAAGTTGACAGCTTCCTGTTCCTTTGAGCCTGAACTAGTTGCCTGCAAAAGATTTACCCTTATATTCTGATTTCAAATCCAGGACAGATGCAATAACACAACCAATACAATGAATCAATAGACATTGAGCAACTTTCCCAAGGAGGCCTAGCCAATTAATCAAAGTCAAACAGTACCCTTAGAGACCACAAGATGCAACAGAAACTCATGAGAAGCATACCTTGTAACCAACAAAGTGGCCAGCTGGATCACACTTATACAGCTGAGGTCCCAACTCATCATCAATGCCAATAAGCATTGCAGCTGCATCAAAACCAACAAACCCCCATTACAGGTGCTATCACCCAGAACCTTAAAGACTTCCAAGTCAGCAGGTTAGGAGATGAAGCTCCATGCACAAAAACCTCTACAAATTACAGGATATCCCATGGGCATCTCAGAGGTTTTAGGGTTTTGATTCCACAAATTTCAAGGATATTCCTGTGGGGACCTCAGAGTTCCATGCCCAAACTGCTTTTTCTCTCCTACTGATAACACAGAAAGCATCTCAAGAACTGGTAAGTTCAAATCAAAACTGCTTGTCAGGAGCTCTCAACCTGCCTTGCATATAGTGGACAAAAAACACTCACCAACTCCAAGAGGCCGCATGTAGGCATGCTGAGTATAAACTTGTGACCTATCAGCAAGCCTGCTCGGTTTATAACACAGCCACAGATAATAGCATTAGTATCTATCCAACTACACAAACTGGATCAAACTTTAAGACCAAATCATCCACAAGAGAAACCAGATTAAGATCTTACCTCTTTGCAAGGTAATCAACAGGGATCTCATACCCTAGTTTGAACTTGAACTCAGCTGCCTCACTTCGTGCATGTGATACCAATGACTTTGCATCCGCTGCATGGATTGCACACAAACAGCAAATATGCAACTGTATAAAAAACTGCTTCAAGATTGTGCCCCAGTTTCAGGCTGCAGGAACATCTTCAAAATTTGCTAACAATAAATTTCACTCACCAGTCATGCCAGTGGCAAGAAGGCCAATATATTTTGTGATAGCAAAGAGATGGCTCACACTTGATTGATCCAGCAATTTGTCCTACACATCCAATCACCAAAATATTCCATCAGGTCCTCACAGACCTGTATTGGAAACAGAGAAACTCACAAATACCACAAACAAAAAAGCAATAAAGTACTCCCAAATAACGTTTCGGAACATACCGGGACTTTCTTCTGAGTCACAAAGCATACTGAGTCTTTGCCACGGACACCGATGGAGGTAATCCCTGCTGCCTTCACCGCCTTGAAAGCATACTCTGAGAACCCACAAACAAAACCACAAACAACAAAAACAATAAGGCAAAAACAAGCAGAGAGAAACACATTACAGACAGAGATCCAACTCAATTTGAATAAGCGAAGAGCTACCATAACGCCAGGACGTCAGTGCGGGGTAAAAAAAAAGGATGCGCAAGAAGAATAATCACATACCAACTTGGTACAAACGACCCTCAGGCGAGAAGATAGTGATATGGCGATCATATCCAGCTCCAGATCCCCTGCTCATGGTGCTCACTCTCAATTTCCAAGAACCTTATAACTACTCAAACACACACGCACGCACGCAAGATCGATCGCTGCACAAACACTCTCTCTCCCTCCCGAGTCTCTCCTGTTTCGCTACCCTTCTTCTTTTCTTCCGGTTTCTTTGTCCCTAAGGGTTTCTGGAAACCCTAAACCGGGTGACCCGGGACTGACCCTGTGTTATGAAGGTTGAACCCCCCCCCTTGTCGCATCCTGGCATTTGCCATTATTGTGACCTAATTTTACTGACAAAACCAATGGAAAATATATATTTTAGAATATAAAAATGGTAATAATTTATATATTTAGATAGGTGTTTATTTATGTGATTTGCTCGTTTGGATGCGACTAGACTATAATTTTGTGAGGCAGGTTAAACTTATATGAAAATTTGAAAATTAGGCTAATTTTTTTTTTTTTAAATCAGTTTCAATTATCCATTTGTGCAACTCCAAACTTATACAATCCCAAGCAACATCTTTTTATGGATTTTCATTTTGTCAGAAAAAAAATTTTCAAAGAAAAGTTGATGGTTTGGAGGTTTTTTTTCATCACTTTTTTTTAAAAGAAAAAATTAACCATACAAAGACCTAGGTTTTACATAGATCACCAATTACCTAGACCACAAAAGCCTTGATCCCAAGTTCTAATTGGTTATAAAATTTAATGTTTATACAATCTCCAACTTTGGGAGTGTGTAATGTGTACATGGAATTGGAACCAATTTTCAAATTAGGCTCAAACGTTCTTGAATTTGAAAAAAAACCAAAAAACCAAAAAACCAAAACTGAGATCGCAAGGGTTCAAATTTTTTTAAAACTTTGTTCAAACTTGCACCTAGAAAACATCCAAAAATAAATAAAATTATGTGTCAACACCAAAACTGGAGGTTCTCTTTAAAATAAGAACTAGCCAACCCTAGTATATGCACGTAGTCATTTGAGGCCAATGAACCCAAAATTTTTATTATTATTATTATTATTATTTAAGTTATGATTCTTTTAATGTTAGCCCATTGGAATAGTATTGAGATGAGGCTAATTAACAAAAACATATTGAATTTGAAATTACTATCACTATTATTATTATTTAATTCATAAAATTTTCTGAAGTTAGCCCATTGGAATAATACTGAGATGGATGAGTGAGCTTCCAAAAGGTTTAATATACTTGGGCCAATGGCATAGGAGCCCACTAGTGATCATCCATGGAAACTCTCTAATGACTTAAATTATGATTTAATTTCTGGGTTTGTAACTTTTGTTTTCTTTGTTTTTTTCCCTGAGATTAGGTCAAAATGCATGACATTCCCAATGACCTAATTATTTTTCCGAGCAATTTATGACCTAATTTTTCTTTAAAACCAAGAAATCAAAGAAGCTATGGATCATATTGAGAAGTAAATAAGTACATGGAAAATTTAAATAATTAAAAATGGCAACTCTTTGAAAACAAATTGGATAACAAGTGGTTACCAGGTATAGATAGTTGGTACATAGATCAGGATTAGTGGGTTGTTAGTAGGTTGTTAGTAAAAACAGAAACTAAGCTTACCACCATGATTAGCTAACTGGAACCTAATCCTGTTCACACACTGCCATCTCTACACTACCATCTCTATCCATCCCTCAAGGTGGACTGGTGGCTGTTTGTTTTCTTTGGCCCTTGGCAATCCCCATATTAGTCTTGCAAGCATCATTTCAAGGGCTTTGTTGTGCTCAAGGATCTTCTGTTCTTTCTCTTTTCAGTAAAAGGTCTTTTAGTCTGCACCTGCCATCCTGAATTTTGCATGAGTATTTTTATGTGTATACATGGGGTAGACATACCTAGAAGTGCCCATTTTGCTTCTATGAGAAAGAAAAACCAAGGCTACCTACTTACTCCATTTGTATGTGAAGAAATGATCAGAATGTCAAGAAGCATGAACCTTGTTGAGTCACCTGAAAATGCTCAGACATGAATCTAGAACAAACAATCTACATGTGTGTAGGTTTCCAAATGGAATCTACATCTCAGAGCAATTCTATTTGACTTTTGGAGAAGCCTCAAGAATCATATCTATGTGATTGCAGAGAAAGAAATCTCTGCAACAACAACCATTTTAACAAAGCTGCTAGTTCCTATTTTTACAGGAAGAAAGGACAAGGAAGCCGTTCCATTGCAGACGTGAAGAAACAGAATATGTTACTTGAGAAGGGTCCAGTCTTGTTGGTGACCCAAAAATGCTCAGAAAACATTATTGATCTAGATGCAACACTCTTATTTTCCAGAAGTCATCATAACCCACCACATAGCAATCTAGAAATTCAACTTTTGGAACAGCAACCTCAAGAGTTGTATCTCTATGAGATTGCAGAGAAATAATCTCCACTTGTAGAACATTCAGAAGGCAACCCAACTTTGTATGAAGGTTACGAAGGTTACTAGTTACTACCAGCTTCAAGAATCCAGTAACCTGCATCCTATAGAAGCCAAAACATGAACAACACCAGATCCCAGCCAAGCAGGATGCCAACAAAAAAAATCTTAGGAGTTGTAATGCTCATCACCATGGTCAAACCTTGCACTGTCAACAATAGAAGTTAAATCCTACAAGTTTCTTCACAATTATTACAGGGTAGACCTAGTTTGGTAAGAACAATTGAATTACTCTTTTATTGGCGGAAACACTGTTTACAATTTGTGCTTACAAAAGCAGAATCTGATTTTATACAAAACAGTGTCCTAGAATTCATACAAACATGGGCTTTCCGACTACCAACTTGAGATCCAGCAGCACAAGCAGCTCTTCAGATCATTTGCAGATGGCTGACTGAGAACGTGAAGGTCTTTGACATGCTCAGTATCAACAAAGCATGTGATTCACTGATAGAAACCCTGCTTGCAAGAACCACACAACTTCCTGCATATCTAACTTCTTCCAGTTACAGCTCTGAAATTCTCCACCAGCTTGGTATTGTCTATCACCTTGTGAATTTTTGTACCAACGTTGAGATTTCACCAACAATAATATTTGCTGCATCTTTCCATCATGCTATACACTCCCCAGAAAAGAGAATTTTCCATGCCTATGCCACGATGACATACAGAGCATACAAGATGCCCGGAATGTAACCCAAGATCGTCAGGAGGAGGCAGATCCAAAACTCCAGCTGCAAAGAGATGAAGAGCAAAAGACACAAAGCAAACAACTTAGATATGGTTATATGTGCGCATATTCCCAAATTTGGTGAGCAGGGTTAAGCTTCTGATCAACAGCAATGAACGGAACTGGTCTTACCCCGCAGGCGTACTTGAGGAACACGCCGAGAGGCGGCAAGAGAATGGCGATCAGAATCTCGCAAAAAGTAGCACCGGATTTTCCCTTCCCCATTTGTGCGATGGATCTCTATCTCCCTCCCAAAACCGCAAATTCCAAGCCCGATAGTTTTCGCCGGAGCTTTAGAGAGTCTTCAAATGAAAAAACGAAAGAAAAAAGAAGTGGGTGCTCAACAAAAGAAAATTGAGTGCTTAGAAAGAAGAATGGGTGCTTTAAAAGCTTTAAACTACGAGCGCGACCTCGAACACATTCAACAAACGACAACAATGGCAATGGCTAGAGAGAAGAGCAGTATCCTCGAGCTTTTCAAGTTGCGCCAGACAAAGCAGGGTCTCATGATCGACGGCTAGTATCTCTTTCCCCAATCATTGAACGGTTCAACGCACGCCACTTGACGATGAACTTCGTCCCGGCTCTTCCGATTGTGTGAGTTCCGTTCGAGGAGGAGGATGACGACGCGCACACCATGGACGGGCCAGATCGAGTTGCCTCCATCTGACGGATGAGATGGTGACGGCTTGAAATATCCGACGGATCAGATCAACGTGCTCGGGTGAACGACACCTGACGGTGAGTCTAGATACCCGCTGAAGGCAGCATTCACACGACGTGTGATGGGCGAACACGTGTCAGGTGAATTGGACCAATGGTTGTGAATGAATAGCTGTCTGGTGAGATGTTTTCTAATTATAGAGAAAAGACTATAGTCTAGAAAGGACCAAAGGTGACAGATCATGAGGAGTCCTTGCATAGTACTTTCTGCAAGAATTTCTATTATCAAATTCACTCAGTTTCCACACAGACCCCCCCAAAAAATAAAATTAAATCATCTTTTCCAAAAAATAACTAATGACAATCTTTGAATGCATTTCAAAATACAATGTTAATTTTGTTTTAAATACAATATTATTTTTTCAAAATATTTTTTACAAAATGATAAAAAATTCACATTATAATCCACAAAGATGCAATTACATCTTTTTTATAAAAGTTCTAGTTTGCAAATACCCAATTGAATACTATTAAATTAAGTGTTTTTGAATAATCATATGAATATAAATAGAGAGAAGACAAGACATGAATACCCTCCTCATAGCCACTCTTTATTGTGAACTCCATCGTCAGTGAGTTTTCCCAGGGAGGAGTCACTTAAAGCACTTGCTCATGCATCTGGATTCTCCGAAGCTGGGCCAAACAAATTTCTCTTTTCCAAGGAAATTTCTTTATGTGGGGACAAACAAACACAAAAGAAAAAAGACAAGCCATAGTTTATGGTGCACACATTTTTCAGCTTTTTATAGGGCTATTTCTTTACAGCATATAAATCTAACCTCACAAACTGTAAAGGAAAATGAGGATCATGTGACATAGCACCACCCACCAATGCACCATCATCCATTGGACACATCTAATTTGACTCAATTGTGAAGCTTGATGAACCACAACTGAGTTATCCTATATAACCTCATATACTTCCCTTTTCACATTACCTGGGTAGTAACTATGTCTCTAGGTAGTTCCTATGTGAGTAAAAAATTTGCTATCTAGTAAGGCAGCTGGTGTTAACACAAGTTAGTCAGATGTATGTGAATTTATTGTACATGGTTAACTACCCTGGTTAGCTATGGGATAGGAGTATAACCCAAAAGTGTTTCTTGTAGCCCACATCATCCATCCAGTGTTTTTATTTTTCCCAATTGTTGAACGTTTGTCAAATTTCGACCTGAAAAACATGATTTCAACCTAGACAAAGGATTTCATTAGAAAAACTGCCCAAATTCACAAGGTTTCAGGAAAAAATAAAAATCCAAATCATCAAATGTTTATATGATAAGTTCCAGTAGGCAGCCAAGCATAGAAGGATTCTGTTTTAATCCACTTTCATGTCTAGTGTATAGCCAAAATTTGGCTAAATCATTTTTTGGATGATCCTTTAAAAAAATATTGTGTGTCCATTGTCCATGGTGCGATCGTGGTCGAGTTAATCAGTGCAAAGAACAGAATAGAATGCAAATGAACAACTTTGCCCAAGAAATAATGGTGAACAAATCCTCTCTAGCAAACTTACATAGGAAATTATTATTTTCATTAAAAATTATTTATTTTTCGTATTTTCCATCCAGCATAAGCATGTGAATAAAAAGAAAAGCATCTTTACCAACCCAACTCTCGACATCATTTTTCATCCTAGTGAGCTTTTAGGGCAAGGCTAGTAGGCCGAGACCTCAAGGTGAACTAGGTGCGGAATATGCCCTCCAAATCCTTAATGTCCTGATTGTGTATGACATAATGCATGGCGTAACTTGCTTGAACTTTGGTATGGTGTTGGGGTCCTTGATTCATAAAGCACATTTCTACCTTTGATGGGCCATGCCCTCACATGGGATAGGGCATATCCTATTTGGTCTGCCTTGCACTAAAATGCTTGATTCCGCATTGGTGGATTTGGGGTTTTTGGGATTTCCTTTGTTGCCTTTTTACCTCAAAGTTGTCCAAGGTTGTTATTCTTTTGTTATCTAATGTAGATTCTCATGATGAACCTACCTCCATGTGTCACATTTAAAGGTTCTTTTATGCTAGGGAGGGCTTATTCTGTTTCAACATGTTGTATTGTGGTGAAAATTTGAAAAAGTGTGACATGGGAAGAAGATGTGTGAATGCCTAGCTTAGTTTTGGGTTTAATTTTTTGTAAGGATTTTGCTAGATTGCAATGAAAGTGACAAGAGGGAGGCTATTCATCCAATGGATAACATGGATCATTTGTTGCTTCAATTGATGGCTTAGACCATGTGATCACATTATCATCATATCATGACAGTATGAAAGCAAACATCATCACCATTGCCATTATGTTGTGGCAAGCTCCCTTGCCATTTCCCACTTTGTTGTGTGTGCATTATAATGAAACTCCTTCACCGTCTATTGCATATGTTTAGAAAATTTTGTTACTCTCACCATAGTGTACACATTTACATATTATAGACTAGAGAGTCCAAACTCCAAATTTTAGACTCCATCACTTTAAAGTTCAAACTAAATAAATTCCATCACTACCATTCTCACATTGTTTTAATTATGTTCAACTAATTTCATAATCACCTTGTGCTTTTGGAAGGTGCACACTACAACGTTGCATTGGGCTTTGAAATTTGGTTGCACTAATGTTGGCATGAAGATGCATGAATTTTCAATGTTGAGTGAGCTCCAAGTTTGGTGATTGGCCATTGATATTCAAAACTAGATTCCAAACTTTATGTTTATTGTGTGCACCTTTGCTTACCAACAGTGCAAGGGAGCGACCAAGCTCATTTGGAAAAAAAAAAACCATGGTAGCTTTGAGTTGGGCTTCGTTTTTTCCATTAATGTTGTAAAATACATGAAAAAAAGTTTAGAACACAATTTGAGCTTGAAAAAAAAAATGACCGTGAACTAAAAAAAACCATGGAAAATAAAATTTGGGGGTGAATAAGTTCACTTTTTAAATGATGACAATGGTGCTGAATTAAACAACTTGTGTTTTCACCACTACAATGTTGCAAGCTTGCAACACACATAAAAAATGACTGAAGACATTTAAGTTGACCATGCACATTCATGAATAGAAGAAGAACACCATGAGCCAAAATAAAATGAAAAATAAGAGGGCAATCAAGCTCATTTATTTTTTTTAAACAAGTTAGCTAGTGAGTTGGGCTTTGTTATTGCTAGTACAACCTTGTAGCACACATGAAGACAAGTTCATGAACAAAATTAAACCTTGGAAATAAACCATGAGCTAAAAAGAACCATGGAAAGAAAACTTGGGCATGAACAAGTTCAATTAAAAAAAATGATGATGGCAATGGTGAAAATGATGTGTTTTTTTTTGTGGTTAGAATGCAAGCCCATTTTAGACATTTAAGTTCCAAGAGCTTTCCAATGATATAAAAAACTTCTTAATCCAATGAGTTTTGACCCCTGCAATTGCCCTTTGAAGATTTAGGAGTCCATTGGGACTCCAAAGTGGGAGTTCACTTGGGAATGTGGGGGTTCATTCCCTCACACACCCTTGCACTCCTGGGAGCATGAAATGTGACTCCCGGGCTCACTCTTGGCCCACACCTTTGCAAGCCCTTGCCTTGGTCATGAACCCAAGGCTAGGGTTGCAACATCGATCCTATTTTTACAAGCTTATAACACACATGAAGGCAAACATGAACAAAATTTGACTAACAACCCAAAAAGTCATGGAAAAAAAAACACTTGGGGTGAGGAAGTTCATTTTTTTAAATGACAACAATGATGGTGAAATCAAGTAGGGTGACAAGTTGGGTTGCACTCCAAGGTTGCTACAACATTATAGCTCTTACACAACACAAAAAAGTAGCATGGGGAACACCACAAACTTCAATAAAAGATGAACATGAACTATATAGAAGATGACCTTGACCAAAACAAAAAAATAAAAACCAACAAAAAGGTGATGATGAACAAGTTCACTTTTTAAAATGACAATGATAATGAGTTGCATTGCATTGTTGTCATTACATAGTGGTGCACATTGTTGTTGTTGCACATTATTGTTATTGTACACAACTACACACTATAGTTGTTACACATTGCAATTGTTGCACATTGCATGTTGATGCACATTATTGTTACTACATGTTACCATCATTACATGCTTGCAACTTTTTTTTCCACAACACAAAAAGTTGGGAGTGCAAAAAACACCACAAACTTAGTATAAGATGATTCTAACTAAATCAAAAAAATAACAAGGGATGTAGTGAGCTTGCTCACTTGAAAAAAAATGACAAATGCAACCAAGAAAGTGACATGTTCATAGTGAGACACTTCACCTGAATGTGTGAGGTTCATAAGCATATCAAGCTTCTAAGCTTGTAATGAATGACTATGGTGGGTAGTGCACTACACATAACTTCAAAAAACCTACAAATAGCTAGATTGTAGGGTTACCCATTTTTACACTTACACAACCAATTTTTTATATATGACATTGTAAGTGTTTTGAACCTCATTTACACCTACACACGTGTAAATGTACGCAAAATAATAACATTTTCCTCGACTAAGTTTTTTACATGCCCAACATTGGTTATTACTGCAGTAGTTGTCATATTACCATCAATGTGGCAAAATGGAACATGTTTTGTGATTTCACAAATATTAATGTGGCTTGTGTCGTTAGCCCAAATGTGAACCTATTACAAAATAGGGAAATTCAACAAGTGAACATTATTTTGCAATGTATGTATCGTTTTTTTGAACAACTGAATATGAAAGGAAATCATGCTTGAATTAAATGGTAAGCCCTCAAGTGTTACCACAATCTCAACTGATTTTTCTTTCCAAAACATGGTTTTTTGGAATTTATTTGAATTTTCAACAGTATAAATCATTTAAAAATCAATATCTCCCACATCTTGAATCCAAAATTTACCAAATAAATTCCATAAAATCTTGGTCATCAAGATCTTTTCAACAACACAAAAGGCACATTCCAATTCTTCCAAAATTTTCAGCTACAATTTAATTTAATTTTTAGTGAAGAAATCATTCCATATTCAAAAACTTTTGCACTGCAAGTCCAAACGTCATGGAACCAAGCCCATGCACCCCTTCTCATTGAAAGCTTTCCAAAAACACAAAGAATATGATATAAAGCATCCCAATTTAGCAGATCCCATAACTACAAAATGGGTGAGAGCATAATCAAGTAGACTAGTTAGTGTACTTTTCTAGGTTGAATTACAAATACCTTGAAATATATCATGAAATTATCAAACATGTAATTTGGTTAGGTAGAAAGATTGAAGTTAATATGGTTCTTGATTTATGTGAAAAAATACTATGGATTATATGTTAAAAAAATTTAATGTATGATGGATATTTATTTTTTTGTGGAAAACGAGATTTACAAGAGAAAATAAATGAAGGTATGAAGTGGTGGGCTACACTAAGATGAACAAACCTTAATTACTCAATTCAGCATGAAGTTCATATAGATTGAAACAATGATGATACAAATTATTTATTTTACTTGAATTCACAATTCAAAAAGTTGTTAAATCTTAATTGCATAGGAATCGAAACTATGGTATCCAGAGGGGACATTTGATGTTATTTTTGTGATCTATGTGCGTCAAACAATTATTTTGAAGGAGGGGGGGTGGGGGGGTGTTAAGTTTTGGATTTATATTTCCCCCCACCCTATTAGTTTATTTTATTTTTAATATGCACATATTTTAACCACCCTATATTATTTTATAAAGTTTTTTGGCATCCAATTTCAATACCCTATATTAATTTAAAAATTAGTTAAAAAAATTGGAGTTAAAAAAATTTGGAATTGAAATGAAACCATGGGGTGCAAACAAGATATTTGACCTTCCAGCTTGTTACCTTGGTTTCTACTTGTAAAGTAGAAAAAAAAAAATTCAAAACTTCTAACCTTATTTTAGCATCTTAAATGAAATGGAACTTATAGTTTTCTTCATTGGCACCTCTAGCTTCCTTCTAGTTTCTTAAAACAAATTGTACCATATCATTTACACTTGGAAAAATACCCCAAAAATATCCCTAAAATTATGTTAATTTTTAAAGGTTGGGGATGAATTTAATTATGAAAACAACCTCCATTGACCAAAAAATATATATTATAATGTTCACCATGTCAATATTAAGGCTTGGGTAAAAAGAAAAAAATATTTACAAAAAAATAAATCATATATTTTCAAATACTTGAAATATATTTTTCAAACTACCAAAATTTAAAGGTCTAATACAAATACTTGCATGTGCATCGGAAAAACATAATTATCTCAGTTTAGCTTTTGAAACCAATGCCAACAATGGTTAAGAAAGAATTTACTCCAAAAAATTGATATTATTTCACAAATTCATTTACTTGTTGGACCTTTTATTTGGAAACCCTTTTGCATAGTGGAATTACTTCTTGGGTTCCTTTATTATGGTTTCACCCACTTGAATGAGAAAAATAAGTCACATGTGCCAAAATGACCAATCTTACTTGTGGGGATGTATATATTGGCATGTATGGGGCAATGAGTTGAGTTTTAACAAAGTTAAATTCTAATTATGATTTAGTGATACATAGGCCAATTAATGATAGGAAGTCAATGACAATGTTTGGTGACTAGCTAAAATAAATTGTTAGTTTACTGAAGGTAGTGTATGGACCATCTTCCTATGTGAATGACCATGTTTGAGTGAAAAACAATAAAGTGACATGTACCATAATGACCAATATTGCTTGTGGAGATGTGGCATATATGGAGATGTGGACATGTGCATGTATGGGGTATTGACTTGAATTATAGGGAATAAACTTTTTGACTTAATGACATGTAAGCTTTAACATGATATGAGTGACATTATAGTATTTGGTGACTAGGGTAGATTTTCACACCTTTAACAAAGGTAACATATGGACTTTCTAGCTATGTGAATGACCGAAACCGTTCATGGGAAAAATAAAGTGACATGTGCCAAAATGACACAACTTTTAAAGATTCAAGCTTTGTGAATTCCAATGTAATGTGTGATTATGATTACACACAAGAAAAGTGGCAATTGAAAGATTTGGATTTAAGGTGAACTTTTATATGAACAACCTCTAAGTGATTGATAGATTTAATGTCATGGAGTACAATGATCAATCCCACCACCCAATAGTGAGCCTAACCCTTACTACAATGATGAATGCTAATGGAAACTAATATTTAGAATTAAAGTTTAAAAGTAACATGTTAATCCATCAAATTGAAAAAATTATTAATAAAAGATGTGTTTACTCACGCATGTAATATGGTGTGCACACATTGGAACTTTTTGGAATCATTAATATAGCTAGTCACAAGAAAATCACTATGGAACCATGACACAAAGATTGATGTGCAACCATTTTAATAATATCATTTGATGCAATCACCAAAAGATTAATATACACCCACTATAACAATAGGTTGAGTAGTCACAAGAATGTCACTATGTAATCACCAAAACATTAACATGTATTTAACTTAAGGATCACAAGGGATAATCCACTTACCATTGTATTGGGTAATTCATACCATTACAAGAGACTAATCCATTAAGATTCCACCGATTGTTGCCATGTGACGCCATTCGATTGGGCAAGATGACACTATAATTTCATTAATGACATTATAAATCCATTAGAAAATGAGTGGAATGCATAATGGTTGGGATTGCATCTCATAGTAGTGTTTGTTCTTTAGTCCACATGTTCTTTATGCACATTGAAAGTTGACCTTTCCACATCTTCCAATGTCGACTTATGGGCTTGTTATTTTTCATGATTAAGGCATGAGTTTATGAAGGTATTACATCATCTTTCCTTCCATCTTTTTTTAACACATCTTGGTTATGTTGGCCATCTTTGCTTGAGTCCACTCCTTTAAACATTCCTCAACTTTTCTTTAGAATAACCACAATAAACCATCTTGATTTGCTTGAGGGCATCTAACATTTCACATCCTTTCTTGAGATACCTCACTATTCTTCATCTTACCTTAAATCTATTTTTCTTGCATCACCTCCTTATTCAACTCCCCTTTCATGTCTCTCTTGTTGGTTTCATCTTTCCCATTACTTCCTCTCGCAAATGTTTTCCTTATTATGTTTCTTTTGGCACAAAAGGCTTGACATTCCCTCAAGAGATGTAACAGGTTATTATAGAAATGACACCGGATGGGGTAGCTTTCAAAATCAATTGCCATGTCTATTTCTTCTCCCTCAATCCCTAGAATGTCAATTACCAAAACCCAACCAAACTCTATATCCATTACCACATAAAACCTAAGATTTCTTCTCATATGGTTATTTGGATTTTTACCAAAAACCCTTTCGATTTGGGCTGTAATCCTTTTATTTAGTTACATGTATTCCAATGGCAACATCTGTAGTATGCACCAAACTGGGATCCTCAAGTTGTACAAGCATTTAATGATGTGCTCCCAAGTTCCTTGTTAGACCAAAAGAGGGTCCAACTATGTTAAAATGCGGAAGTAGTTGGAACTTGGTGTCGTTCCCAACTTCTAGCACTAAAGGGGGTGAGAGGGGCGTGCTAAAAGCTCCGGGATTAGACTAGGAAGAAGGACAACTTAGTTAGCTACTCAGTCCTGCATTAAAAATCAACCACAAGTTGGTTAGTCTTCATTCTAGATCAACCTTGGTGTTGGGACAAGCCACGGGCAACACGGATTCACTTGATTCACCATGGCCCAGACTCAGGGGAAGCCACTACCTTCCCCCATATAGTATTCTCTTTGTTCGCCCACGGGACCTACATCCAAATGGCTTTTTGTCTCGGGACTCCC
Organism: Sphagnum contortum; assembly: GCA_963920785.1. Lineage (NCBI taxonomy): Eukaryota > Viridiplantae > Streptophyta > Sphagnopsida > Sphagnales > Sphagnaceae > Sphagnum > Sphagnum contortum. The sequence goes on along the minus strand of OY987284.1, from coordinate 901,866 downwards.
CAGGAGGAGTCCTGAAACTGTCCCGGTTTGGACTCTCGAAACTTTGGGAGCTCATAACTTCCAACTCAGACCTCCGATTGGGATGAGGTCTAAAGCAAAGTTGTAGCTCTCCTCAAGAACTTTTCAATAATGTGTCGCACTCCACCTGCACACATTGGGATCGGGTCGATTCTTGACTTTTTGTGATCGAAAGTTAAACTGGAAATTCTTTTGACCATAACTTGTGCTACAAATGTCCAAATGGTTCATGCAAGGCCATTTTGGACATGTACACTTCAAGACCTTTCCAACGGTATAAAGAACACCTAAATGCGAGGCGTTTCGACCCCTACAATCAAGCTCTAAATTTTCAGGAGTCCCGGAGGACTCCAAGTTCCCACTTTTGGGAGTGTGAGTTTCATCCTCACACTTGCCTCAAAGTGGGGTTGCGACATCTTGCTAGGGTGCCTACTCCAACTCTAAAATCAACAAATTCTTATGATTTCTAAATATATTTGTAGGTAAAACTTCCCCATTTGTTGCATGAAAAAGGTTTAATCGTCTAGTTCAAGTTGGTCTCATTCCTAACATTTCCATTATCCCATTTGCATCAACCAAATTAACATTCTCAAAAACATGAACACTTAAATATTTTTTTTTATTTTCTTCTTGCATTGGCACTACTGGTGTTGATGCCTGCAATACCTCCTTGAATGAAGCTATTTTGCAATAAATTTGCTCACAACCTACACACTAGGAAAAACTTAATACTAAACTAATCCAATAGCTTGCACCAAACTTACCCAAACCCTAATAGTTTTTCTCTTTTAAAAATGATCGCATCCACTAGCTAAGTTCAACCAAAAGCCTAGACTAAACAACTATTGAACACTATTTTTTAAAAATAACTAGCACCAATGGAACAATGTGATCCAAACATCCTCAATCATCCTCAAACCTAAAATGTTATCACCATAGCTTTTTGGAGAATCATCCTTAAACCTAAGATGCTATCACCATAGCTTTTTGGAAAAGCTCATTGTTCTTCATTCAATCTTTTTGTGTAATGTCTTTGACCATCCTGCCTGCTCATAAACACCTTTGAAACATTTGTGCACATGATATTGTGAGTAGCAAAAGGCATTGCATTGTTTAATACTCGGCTCTTGATTGGCAAAATAAAATAATTGGTCTAGATGGTCTGTCATTAGTGGCCTCCCACATCTTTTATAGTTTCAATTTTCATGTTTATGGGTGGGACATGAAAGATAGTAAGCGAACCATTTCAATGTGAGAAATGCCTTCGAGGCCAAAATACAAGGTATGGGTGAAGGCTATTGAATAATGTTTTTTTAATTTTAAAAAAAAAGGTGAAGGGCATGGGGATACAAGAAGCATCGATGATCTTTTGGTGGTGAATTTTGACAATATTGCAAGCTCAAAAATTGAAAAGAACTATCTTATCTCAAATTTCATGTCTGTACATGAGAAAATTAACCAAACTTCCACTGATGAACTTTCTGTTTTTGGGAGAAAATTTAGTCACATTTGTACACAACTTTCTTCTTCCAGTTTTCTACAGTTTGGACAGCTTAGAACCCAGACAGGGTTATAGTATCAGTGTACTAATAGAAAGAGGGTGTTGGAAGAGGCTTGCGCAGGTGTGAAGAAAAAATGTCATGGCCAAATGCAGTTGTGTGCTGGATTTGGTGGACTGATTTTGTTTTGAAACGTTTTATTTCGGGTGAACTAACAGTTGTGAAATGTGTTCATAAGTTTGCGATAATGTTAGAGGACCCATGGTGCTGGTAAATCTTTTGAGTCCAAATTTCATATGGCCACTAAAAGGTCAAACTCAAGGAGGTAAGGTTAGTGTGATTGCCGGTTTACAATAGCCATGGTATTTAGAGGTGCACATTATTTTCAATCTTCAGCAAAATTGGGTTGTGTAATTATGAATGAATTTGCTTTCAGGCTAATGGGATTGCTAGATTTAGTGGTCTCTTTTTTTTCTTTTTTTTCATGGAATTTATCTTCCGTTGTGCCAAATAAATAATTAAATAAATATTGTTTTATAAGTTATCTTAGGTGAAGTAAGAGTTCAATATGCAATACAGACAAAGGTTTTTGCACATTACTTGTGAACATTAATTTGTTTTACAACCCAATTAACTCATTATCAGCAATTAAAGCTAAATCTTCCTTGGGGATGTGAGATTTTCTTAGGATGCTTGGAAATGATGCTACATTGAAAAAACTGGCGAAAAAATAGGTACAAACAAATTTGGAAGAATTGGAAATGAGTGAGAATCAAATAAAATTAGTGTTTTGAAAGTTACAGTATATATAGCTGCAAGAGAGACATTCATTCATCAATCATTTTGAAAAATGAAATGGTTACTCGCTCAGTAGTCTTCTTCAGAAAACATTTCTCAAAAATTCGGATCTGCTGTGCAATTACCAGATAGAGGTTTTCTGTAGAAGATTTTCTACCCCATTGTGCGAGTTTCACCCTCTGTTTGGGAATAAGAAAATCCTTACTCGGACCTCAGTACTGCTGCAATACTAAGTATTTGTCTAACCAACGAGGACCCAGAGGGCATAGAGAATCCCGGGAATATATCCCAAGATTGTCAAGAGCAAGCAAATCCAGAACTCCGTCTGCAAACAGCAAAATCATTGCACTGTTAAGAGACAGTTTGATTCATTCTTGGGACAGTAGTCTGATTCTAATTGTTGTCCCCATTGAAACAATCACCTCTTGTTTGAAACAAACACCATTTTGCATTTTTGATCTTAATTTCTACATCTCTAACAAGTAACTTCTTTTGTACATGTATGCTGTGGGAAGCAACAAGGAATGAAATAATTGAAAAACTACAATGAACAGAATCCACTGCTTGGAACAAACCCACTTTGCAATTGAACTTTTCCTCTACTTAATCTCTGACCACAAAATTTGAGGATCAACTATGCCCGGGGCTCAAATCGAAGATGTTTAACAGTAACGTATGAGCTGATGAAGAAAACTCACCCGGCACCCATATTTCAGGAACACTCCCAAAGGAGGCAAGAGGATGGCCAACAACACATCAATGAAGGTATAGGTCCCTCTGGTTCCGACCGGCATTTTTGCTGTGGTACACCCACGTGAGCTGGAGAAGACAAAAAAGTGAGCTCCTTTTCCAAAAGAGTCAGAGAGAGTGCGAGAGAATGTCTCTGAAAGCTCTAAAACAAGCTATGCAACTGGGAGCTGATCTATGCAAAATTAAGCTTCAGAAAACAGCAGCTGTATCAGTCAATTGCGGCAGAGAAGATGTAGATGCAGTAGAGCTCGGTGGGATGCGAGGGCTTTATATTTGAGCTCCGTGGATGTGGGTGCGCTCACCACGTTTGTGAAATTTTGGAGAATTTTTGACAAGCATTGTTAGATGGCAGTCTGGAGAAGCGCCACGTGACAACAGACACAACATTGGCAGCCACTTTCCAAAGCTAGGGTTTGCAAATTCTGGACTTTGGAGTGCAAATTCTGGACTTCCAAATTCTGCTGCGCTGGCGCTGCTTTGCTGGTACATGCAAAATGCTGGCTGGCATGCAGAACCGACTAACCCACTTGGACAGAAAGTCCACCAGTGAGGTAAGTAAATGGAAATAGATTTTATTACTTTCCTCTCTGATCTGTAGCCAATTTTGGCTAATTTCTCTTGTGGATGACTGCCAGTTTGGTTTTTTTTTTTTAAAACCAAAAACCCTGGTTAGTCACAAAACCCTTGTGTATGTGTGTGCATGTGTGTGTGTGTGTGTTTTTTTTTTTTTTTTAAATTAATTTAATTTAATTTTTTTAATTTAAAAATAAATTAATTAATGTAATATTTCTACCAATGATTCTCAAAAAGATTTGTCAATTAATTGGTGACACATTTGTTAAAAACTGTCTAACCCAGAAAAAAATGATGAAAAACTAACCCAAACTTTGTAAACTCTACATGTTTCGTCTTCTTCATAAATAGAATGCAAAGCGAAAAAATAACATAAATGAATTTACATGGTTTTACATTTTCAATTACAAGGTTAGCTATTTTCACTTATATGGATGTGGATGATAAGTTTTACACTTACACAAAGTGTGAATAAGTTTGGCGCTTACATTTATTTAGGGGAAGGGTATGTCTAAAATGATATACAGGCCTAACACTAGTTGAGTCAAGTTTACACCAAGTTAATTGAAATTAAGGGAAAGAGAATTAGGAAATTATTAGGTGTTGCGGGTATTTTGAGTAGACTTGGAAATGTGGAAAATACTTCATTTGGGTTTGCTAGTTAGTTTGCACAAAATTATAACATTTAGTCTTCAACAAGGGGAATTGTGTTGATGTTTTAACATTAATTTGATTGCATTCCACAAAAAAGACTAATGCAAGAAAAGGGGGAATGAAAAGGGGGAATAATTCTCTTCTTCCCCATATTCCATTTTCTTTGGTCTTCAAATCTAGTAGGCTAGGGAGCAAATTCTAAGAGTAATCTAATAAATGCATATATTCAGGCAACAAAAGTGGTTGTTCACATGTATTCTTTCAATATTGTGTGATAAGCGTTTTTTTTCTGGGTTTAATCTTGGCTACTTGGCAACCAAAAAATTCCAGTGTACGTCAGACAAAGGCTTTTTTGTGAAAAAAAAAAGTGCCAAACTCTCCAGATTTGCAGGATTTTTAAAATATTTTTAATTACCATATTTAGACAATAGGTGGCAAAATATATCAGGATTCTTCAATTTCAATTTTTCCTCTATGAAATGTAGCCAAATTTGGCTAATTCCTCTTGTGGATAATTGCAAGTGTGGCTACATCACACTAATGAAAAAACATAAACCCTCCCCCCACCCTCCTCCCTCATTGTGATGTACCATCATTGGCCATCATCCCCAAAACAAATTAGCAATAATCAGACACTCAAAACTGTCCAAGAACTCTTCTAAACTGCCCCAAAAACCAAAAACTGTGTCCAAATGTAGAAATTTTTTTTGTGGTAAATATTATTATTATTATTATTATTATTAATTTCGAAATTTTGGCAAATCTTTAAATCTTTTAAACAGGAATTTCCGAAAGAATATTCCTTTAAAATTATTGGGGTCAAATTTTTGGCGAAAATTTGGCACCAAAAAAGTTTCACTGTTCACACAGTGCAAACAGTGGCACAGTAAACATGGACACGTGGAAAAAACAAACAGTGCTCAAAATTTTTGATTCGAAAGATAGTTAGACACGTTGGCACTGTCGCCACCTGTAAGTAACCTCCACCACGTGTCGGAACGCAGAATCTGTGCGTGTATTGTTGCAAATGGCTAGCAAATGCGTGCCAGCCACGACTCCGCCAGGCCAGGACCACGACAAGCGAAGCACTGTTCCATCCCAGCTGGCCGATTTTTTTATGCTTAAGCTAAATTTAGGGCTAGCTAGCTCTTTATGAAAGAACCTGGCAAGAACAACAGATGACAAGGAAAGAGGTGAACCCAGCACCCACCAGCCAAAAACCATCCACTGGATGTCTTTTATGACTCAGTTGAGGATGAACCTTCATCCTCAACTGAGTTGAGTTAATATCTAGTCAAACCCTTGGTAACCTACCAATCTGTAATAGTAGATCCTATAGATAGGTAAACAGGTAAGAAACTAGGTGCTTACTAGGTAAGTAGATTGGTTATACATAGGTAAGGGTTGATTTTATTCTACCTACTAATAACCTGCTTTGCCCCTTGTTAGGAGGTAGGTAGTGCAAAAATGCAAACTGAGCTAACCACCATGGTTAACCAGGGAACTGGAAACCAACAAAAAATTGTTTCCTGATCACTCGCCATCCATTCAAGTCATGGTCAAGTGGGTGCTGGTTAACTCTGGTTAGATGATAATAATAATAAAACTGTCATTTGTTTTGTTGGAACTTGGCTATGTCCATAGGGAAGCGACTACACATTAATGTAGGATTTGGGACTAATTTTGGCTTGAACTTGACCCAATGTGTGAGTAACATCTGAGTACCTTGTGTGCATATATTGATGGGTAGGAATGTCATGTGCAAGCATGTTGATGGGTAGGAATGTCATGTACAAACATGTTGATGGGTAGGAATGTCATGTGCAAACATGTTGATGGGTAAGCATGTAGCTAGATGAGCAGTTTTAAACCCATTAAGGGAAGATTTTAGTGTAAAGTTGGAAGCTGCCATAAAATGCAGAGTCATTATGTGATAAGCTGCTAGTATTAAAATGATCAAAACAGTTTGAACTCAAATTTCCAATAGGTAATAGGGTAAACCAGCCCATGACTGAACACTTAAGGGTTCAAACTCCAGGGGTTCAGTAATTGGTCATTTTTTGGTCATGGTTATTAAAAAAAAAAGTTTAGTTGCCCCTTGAGCTAGAGCATTAGTAGGCCTTTACGAAAGTTGATTATGAGCTAGAATGAGAAAGTTATGACCCCCAAAAGTTAGGGGGGTGTTGTTGTTTGAAAAAACTTGGATAGAACATATAATGCCCCTATTTTCATGCATTTTAGACTCTATGAGCAAACACATAAAAACTTATGAAAGGATACCTTACCTCCTATAAATAAGAAAATATATTTCTAATTAAGTTTGGATTCTTTTTTATTATCATTTATATTTTTCAAAAATTATAACAAGGTCAAATATTTCAGACCTTCTACCACTACAAAGTTAACTACTTTCATTATTTTTTTTCATATTCGGGTTGTGACAACCTCTAAGTTAACTATTTTTTTTCATTCTCGGGTTGTGACAACCTCTAAGTTAACTATTTTTTTTCATTCTCGGGTTGTGACAACCTCTAAGTTAACTATTTTTTTTCATTCTCGGGTTATGACAACCTTTAAGTTAACTATTTTTTTTCATCCTCAGGTTGTGACAACCTCTAAGTTAACTATTTTTTTTCATCCTCGGGTTGTGACAACCTCTAAGTTAACTATTTTTTGTCATCCTCTAGTGGTGACAACCTTGAGTCACCACTTAGTGTAGTTAGTGGCGTTTTTAGTGCCAAAATTTTTTTGGCAGAAGGTCTGCAAGGGTTACTAGCAAAAAAATTTCAGACTTCTTCCACTACATTAGTTAACTACAGTAGTTAACTAAGTTAACTATTTTTTTTTCATCCTGAGGTTGTGACAACCTCTAAGTTAACTATTTTTTTTCATCCTCGGGTTGTGACAACCTTTAAGTTAACTATTTTTTTTCATCCTCAGGTTGTGACAATCTCTAAGTTAACTATTTTTTTTCATCCTCGGGTTGTGACAACCTCTAAGTTAACTATTTTTTTTCATCCTCTAGTGGTGACCCGAGGTTGTCACCACTAGAGGTAGTTAGTGGCGTTTTAGTGGGTTTAGATTTTTAGTGGTAGAAGGTCGGAAATATTTGCAACACAAGCCACATAGTCATTTTGAATAAAACATTTTTTGAATAATAGCCTAGTACCTTAAAATTGAAGATCTTTGTGAAGCCACATGGGCCAATATGCCCGTCTCACCCAAGATGTGAGAGAAGAATATCGGGGCAATGGCCACTACAATTCTCTTTCTTTCTTTTTCATCTCCATCGTCACAATTTTCTTTTTCTCTCCCTTTCATCTCCTTGAGATCTCTCTTTCTTTCCCCCTTTGTTTGCCATCAGTTTGCTCTAGGTTGTTGTGTCTGTATTTGTGTGCCCATTGGCAATCTCATTGTCATTGATGTTGTTTTTGAAGTTGTCGACAATTTGATTCCCTCACAATCTTGCTGATGTTGCTTACTATTATTGTGTGATGATTGCTACAAATGATGCATAGCTCAAGTTTCTCGTGAAATCTCACTTCTAATGATGTCAACGATATGACTCTTTGTGTTCTTCTTGTTGTTGTGTGACTGTTGATGTGCAAATGATGTGTAGGTTAGGCTTTTCATGTCGGAAGATGAAATGCAATGTTGTGTAGATGGGTTGTTTATTTCGCATCAATTTACTTATTACCACTAACATATGCATTTGCATTTTTGGAAACCTTTTTTCTTGTCATTTTCACCTAGTTCATCTCCAAAACTGAATTAGTGGCCAAATGTGATATGCACCCAAAAATCATATGTTGCTTAAATGGCAATTTGGAATACCTACAAAGAAGTTACATGGGTACAGTAGATTTGCATAATCCTAAATTGTCGATAATGTCTCTATCCTTTATGCTCTAATGTTTCATGTGAAATATAATAGTTTTCTAGAACCAAAAAGATTGACAAGATGTTGAAAGGCTATGGTTGATCAAAGTAATGGGTGTTGGGGGTTGGGGGTTCTCTTCAATTTACTAAAATTTTGTCACTAAATGTGGATGTATTTCTAAATTTGTAGTCAAAATCAAGATTAGCTAATGCAAATAATAGGGAATAGATCATGTGAGAACAAGGACATAGGAGCTCCTACTTTGGATGATCACAGAAAGATGATTTTGATTCTAATCACACTACCATCGTTGCAAATAAACAAAACTTGACTCAGTTGTGCAAGGACAATTTCTCCGCCATGACAAACTACCTCCATGATTTTTTGTAAGTTTTTTACCTTTTTGCATAGGTAACAACAGTTCCCAAAAGCTTCAACAACTCCAATTTTCTAGTCGTTAGTTTCCAACCAAAGAAAGTTGAAGATGAAAAACGACAAGACTAGAAGAGCCAAGCTAAGTCTATGGGAACTTCTAGTAATATCAAACAAGAACAACTTTAGAATACAAGTTTTGTATTCCTGATTTTTCCTTATTAATCCTCTCCTCCTTCATCAAATCTTTTCCGTACTATTTTTATTGAGATTGATTTTCCATTGATATGTTCCACATCTCCGTTGAAACGCCTTCAAAAGATAGTGTAGTAGTGCTTCCACAAACCTGAAGAAAAAATTGTCGTTGAAATTGAAGTCCAAGTTTGTGAAATCTTTGCATTTAAGCAAAGTTGCACCAATGGTGATCCTAGGACCTAGATGACATAGAAATCATGCGTAATACCTTGTACAAAACATATTTGGAAAAACTTTACAAATTTTGTCAAGTATTTGCAATGCATGTGGTCTTTGATATAAGCGTTGATTTCATTGGTGTATTGTTTTCTTATGGTATTCGTGATGTCTTGTAGTGCAAACTTTTTGCATTAACTTGAGCCATGTGTCTTTGTTTATAGATGACATCAACTAAAACCATGTAAATTATGTTAATTTTTAGCTTGCAATAGAAACGTGGTGGGGCAACAACTATGATCATGAATGATTTGCTTGCTTTTGAAACTAATCATAGAGTTGTTGGCATTACAATAAACAAGAAAATTCTAACAAGTCCTTGAACCTAGTTATTTAAATAGACCCCCAATTTGGCATCTTCATCATATTATGCTTTTGTTACATTCTTTGATAGATGATGCATCTTTTGCTAATCTAACATTAGTAAACACTTCTAACCTTTGCGAAAAGTGTGAATATGAATTTGTTAGACTTCCTTCCAATGAATCATTGCATTTGTGGATCTACTTTTGAATCTATTTAGGCCTCTACAAATGTTTACCACATTGAATATAATGTTAATTATATGTCCCCTAACCATAAAACATGCAAAATTGGACAGTAGAAGGTAAGACCCAAAATATTCTTGAATAGGTGACTGGTGAGAATGCAAATTACTATGAATAATTGAATAATTATTAACCTACCAAGTGATGTTGTTTATTAGGTGAGGGGGATGCAGAAATGCACCACATGTGGAATTTTGTTCCTAGCATATTAAACATTGGGCATTATGTTTAAAGGACTATGTAAATCCCAACTTTATGTTTGGCATAATATCAACTTGTCAAATCCATCCATACACAAACAACACCATTGCATTGGAACTCAACGCCATCTCTAAATTTCTTTTCTTTCCCCTTTGCCATTAGAACCCACCTTCGACCTTTACCTTTCACTATCGTTGAATGGAAGGTTATAACTTGGTTGGGACATGTCCAGCAAGTTGCATTTTCTCCTTCTTTATTCCCTATCTATTTTTTGTTGTTGAAATGTCACTCCTAAACCAAATCCTTTATACCCTAAAGGATGGGCCCTAAACCTTGCCTTGAATTTGTCGTGGAATCATTCACCAATAGTCCTAACTGTTGCAACAAACCATGCATTGTTGAACCTAGCTCTATATCTTTCTCAACATTCCTCTAAACTATTTTTTCCATTGGGGTAAGTGTATGTTCAACCCATATTGATATCTTCTCCTCTCTTTCTTTTGTTTTTTGCTCCTTGATTTTATCAACTTCTTTTTCCAATGCTTTTTGTTTCAACATTATTACATATTGGTCTAATGTGACCACATGCGAATTGGAATAGTCCCTTAATGGCTCTTTGCCATGTCTTCTCCTTATTGGAAATCTTGATAGGGACAATAGGTCACCAAATTTTATAATTCCTTGGGTTTGACTTGGAATAATTAGGTCATATAATTCAAGGTTGAAATCTTCCAAATTCACCACTAAATCATCTTGTTGATTATTTGTTAGGACCAAGAGGATTGGGTGGCATTTCCACATAGGAATGAGGAGAGGGTTCAAAGGGGCCCACTAATGTGGTAGGAATAGGTGCAGAAATTGTTTGACAAGTACCTACAATGTTCAACAAATAAGTGGCAACTTTAGTTTCATCTCCACTGTTATTAAAGTCTTTTGCTGCATTTGATTGGTATGCATTTTCTACTCCTTCCTATTTTGCTGCAGTGAACACCTCACTAAGACCAAACTTTCCAAACATAGTTGCACATAATTTAATGGCCAAATCTCATAAACCTCGAACCCTTATTTATTTTTAATTTTTTCATGAATTGCAATAAAGCCTTGTCCACCCATTCATTTAATTTGACCTTGTTAAGTTCAAGATAATTGTTTCTTTCCATTGTTGAATATCTCTCTTTTTCAAAAACATTATTGAAAGGCTTGAAGCAGGTGACATCCAATGGTTGTAGTGCATGTGATGTATGTGAAAGTAAGGTCACCATGTCCAATCCAAGTTTTGTTGCTTATTCAAGTGCTTGAATAGTGATGTTGACCCATGGCCATCCAAGATCAAGAAATGTTTATTTTCTTGAAAAACCCCCCATGGAATATATCTACAGAAAAAGTAAGTCACTACTTGAAAAAGTAAACTATCATCCAAGTTTTTTTCTACATTGCCATGCATGTTCCTAACTTACATAACTTTATGTAGTTTTTTCACACCCTTAAACCCTTGAAAATGTAAAAGGTAAAAAGGGTTCCACCTATTGCATTAACAACACAATTTACAATTAGTCACTTTTGTGAATTAGGCATGGTGTTGTAAATATCTCATAAGCCTCACTTGGCCGAAACTTTAGCACCAAACTCTCGCCCAGCTTGAACACCTATCTCATTTGAATTCCAAATGTGATATGATTAATATTTCTGATGTGTGTACATGTTTTTCAAGTTACAATAAAAGGTATGGCATGATTGATTAGGTAATCATCTTGCCCTAAAAATCTCCAACCCTTCAACAAGGTTATGCTAGTTTTCGGATGCCTTTTTCTAAACTAGAACCACTAGGTATTTCCTGGAATATTTCAAAATGGGGTTGGTTTGGTCTGGGTGATTTTTGCAACCTTCATTTTTATTGTTGAAGGTTGACAAATATTCCATATTTTTGCATGTTTAGAACCCAAATAACCATTGATTCATCCTCCTATTCTATTAACATGCCTTGGGGGCCCACTTTCCTGGATATAATTATCCCATTTAGGTGATTTGAAAGTGAGGTCTGTGGTATGTTCCAGTATTTTACAACCTTCCTTAGAGATGTGTCTCCTTTCTCCATAACAACTATGGCATTTTATAATTGTTGGTATGTCCATTTTGCTCACTTTGAGGTATTAACTTGTTTATACTTACCTTTTTTTTGACCTTTTATTGTTGTTGTGGCAAGATGGCAGTTGTTGTGTTACGTCAATGGTCAGTATTATTTGTTGACCTTGCAATGTTGTTGGGTTGGCAAATTGGAGATGTTGATTTTTTTGGTTTTCACAATGGGTATTTGAAACTTCGTTGCACTATTTCCTTGGCACATTAAGATGTGATGGACTGCAATTTGTTAGTGGTGCACCCCTAGTGTGCATTGCTACATGGACTCCTATCGCATTGGCAGACTCATCTTAACCTTGTTCCTCCTAGTCCCAAATTTCAAACATTTGGTGGCGTTCACCTAGGTCCTATAAGAGATACAAACTTATGTTTATTATATGAAGACCAAGATTCCAAAAAATATGTTAAATCTAGATAGTGTTCAATGGCATAATTATCCACCTCCTCGCAACAAATAATTCATTCATAAAATGCAACAAAGTCTTTCTAATCTACTGTCACATTGATTGTGGATGTGCAAGCAATGAAAATATATCTCAAGGTGTGTCATGTTGGAAAAGTAGGAAATATGTGACCAATGGCACTATTGAAATGAGATGAGCCTTTTATGAGTGATGATTGTTAAACCCGATGATAATAGATGTAGTTTGAAGATTTGTTTGTGTATTCTTGCACTAGCTTCAATATGCCATTCAGTTTTGTCTTTTCCTCCACTACTTTGTCCTCTTCAACTTGTTATAATTTGATTACAAATGCTATAAGCATTGTTTCTACCTCCTCTTTAATTTCAAATGTTGTAATAACTACTTCTACCTCCTCTTCTTTTTTGATTCCTACCTCCTTGATCTTAAATGCAACAAACTCACCATCTAATCCCTTGTTGATCCCATTTTGTAATCTCTCTAGGAAACTTTCAAACTTCTACAACAACTTCCTACATCTTGTGACATACTTAGTTCAAAACTATAACCTTTATTCTAGGAGTGTAAAGCCATATGAAATATGTTCTTGCCTTGGTGCTTACTTGTTTTTAGCGGGAAACCATTCTATAAATTGTGGAAGGAAAGTCTTTAATGGATTTATTTGGTTTTTAATGGTGTAATGATATCCAATATTTGAGTCGTATTAATTGGATTGTTTCATGTGTGGGGTCTTTTTGTTATTCTATGTTCACCCAAGGATTAATTCCTAAACACTTTTCAATTTTTTTGTGCATAAAGCCTCCAATTCACAATCACATCATTATTTTTGAATGTTACATTGGACACCTATTATCGAACACAAAATTGCACATAAATAAGTAATCAAGTGTGATCTATCATGCTCACATTTTAAAGTTGGCATTCCTAGGTCTCTTATTCTCAAATACTAAATTATCCAAAGGCATTCATAATTTAAAAAAAGAATAGAATAGAAATGTTTTGGCAAAATGTTTGGTCATGGGTGTCCATTTGAACATAAACCAAAACAAATGTTATCCTTAAAACACACTAAATAGGTGTTCAATCATAGGCACCCGATTGCAAATGGGTTGGTTTACCCTAAACTTATTCATAAAGTTAGGCGATTAGAAGGTGTGAATGGCCAGTTTCAACATAATAAAACATCAAATGCATAAATAGGAATGAAAATTTTACAAAACAAAATAACTAAAACTCAAACTAGTTTTTCCATCAATTTTGGTGATAAATTGAATTTTGTCATGTCTTTCCTTTTTACGAGTGCTTTCACTATTGATCTACATATATTTTGACGGCTTGTACTTGTATAACTACTATAATTACTTTCAAACCTTGTGAAATTAAATGTTCAATTTCAACATTTCATATTGAAATTTAATAAAACTAGTGTGGCTTGTTTTGTTGGCCCAAGTGTTATCACTCCTCAACTAATTTTTCCTTCCAAAACCTAGTTTTTTGGAATCAATGGCAAAAATCATTTATCAACATCCCCCACATTTTGAATCCAAATCTTACCAAATGAATTCCATTAAATCCTCTCATCAAAAAAATTCCAAGGATACCAAATGCACATTCCAATTCCTTCGAAATTTATAGCTATGATTTAATTTAATTTTCAATGAAAAAATCATTCAATATTCAAGAACTTCCAAACGCCATGGAACTAAGCCCATGCATCCCTCCTCATCAACAACTTTCCAAAGACACAAAGAACACAATTTGAAGCATCCTAGTTCAGTGGATCTCACAATTACAAAACAAAACAAAACAAACTACCTTCCTTCATAGATATATTTCCTTATTTTGCAGATAACACTAAAAGAAGGTAAAGAGGTAAAACCCGCCAAAAGGGAGGGTGAAGACATGGTGACTTTATGGATAACTTGAATACCCCAAAAAATAAAATAAAATTCAACCTAAGTTACACCAAACTAAAACAACAAAATGGAAATCAAATGTGAATAATTACTGTGAAACCCACCTCAAATTACACTAAACAACTAAAAAAGGGCTAAAGGCACCATTATCCATATGCAAACATTTAATGAGATTATATGTATGGGTTCAAAAAACACTCCAAGGAAATATGGGCCCAATTCACTCATTTTGTAATGAATTTCATGAAAATTCACTACAATGAACTCAACTTGGAAATGTGAACAAGTGAACATTGAGTGAACTAGGACTAGCACTACTCACCAAGTGAAGTATATGGCCTATACAAATGTACATCATTCACATGTGCATTTTTATTTTCGATTTATTAATGATATTCTTACCAAATTGAAAACATTATAATATTCATTTTCATTTTCATTTATAAAATTAAAATAAAATCTTTATAAATAGTTGATCTACCTTGATTGATTCACCCTCACTAGCCTAAAATGACAACTATCCTATGCGGCTATAGAAATTTACAAAAGCGTCAATACTAGTGGTGACCTAGGATGTGCCTAGTCTAGATGTCTAGATGTGGTTAATTTAATTAATTTTATTTCAAAAAAAGGAGAAAATAATCCTTAAAAATCACTTTTTTCATTTCTTGAAAAGAACTTGTCTACTTGCCAAATTTCGCCAAAACGAAAAACCATTGGTCATATTGAATTTGTTTGGAAATTCAACTTTAATGACTTGCCTTTTCTTTATCAAATCTCAAATCAAACAAAACATGAATTTAAATATTTTACCAAGATCTTTTCTCATATTTATATAATACAAATGTTAAACCACTTTGCAAAAATGTATTTTGAAAACTAGTTTTTTCACAATCAAATTTAATATTTCTTCACAAATATTTTTTTCTTAAAGGTGTTTCAATATCTAAAATTTAAAAATTAATAATTATAACAAGTATATATTTTACAAGGTTACTAATATCTTCAATTATTTTCAAAACTATTATGAAAACCTTCAATAATTAAAGTTTAATGAACTTAACAAATCTATTTGAATGTTACTTGAATATATTCAATCTCGATATATTCAAGATTATGATTTTAAAGTATTATATTTTTGCATTTTTTAACCATTTCTTGCAATTTTGTATGTAAAAAAATGTTATTTGCATATTTGAAGGTCAAGTAACATTTGTAACATATTTGAAATGAAATTATTTTCATTGATTGTGTGTGGTGAATTTGCATCACATTTAATGGGATGTGCAATCCATGTAATTGGACATGCATCACAAAGAGTCTTCTGAAGGACTTACGGGTCTTTTAGTATACAAGATCATGCTTGAAAAAGAAAAATACACATCGCTAATATTGAAAAACATGAATTGATTGATCTGAGGCGAGACATTCCATATGTTACAAATCCTAGTTAAGTACTTAGGTGTGGTGAAATTACACGTAAGTTTTTATGAAATATGGATGATAGTTTGATAAGCATTTGGGAATCCTTATCAATACCTTCATAAAATATTCACTTTTGATGGTGTACCTTGAAGTAATGGTTATGTAGTCAAGTTTTTGGGAAACAATTGTACGTGTTGATTATAAGTGTTAAGGGGCCAATAGTCTAGAAGTAGGACATGAGCTAGTATTGTTCTCTTCATTGAGGTTTGCACTAATCATGGTTCAACTTCCCATATTTTGTTTTGTTGAATGTAAATAGGATTTTGGTGTGCCTTTGGCAAAAAGACAAATTTTATTATGTGGTTGGGAAACATTATACAATCCTAGCTAAGGAAACCACTATAAATTTGTAAACTACATTTGGGTAGTGTATGTTTTTATTTTGTGCAAAGAAGTCATGGCAGGGGACAATAAACATGACAAGGGGCATAAATTAAAAGAACCTTTAGCAAAATGGCTAACAATTGACATCAAAAAACAAAAATGCATATTTTTTTGCCACTATTCGGCATCTGAATGCTACAAGATTGGATCCAACATTTAAGCTAGAAAATGAACATGTTACTAAAGGGAAATAAATATAAGTTAAAAGCCCCAGGTTTGGCGTTGTGTGATAGGATAGGAATGGAAAATATTTATTGGAAGGTTTTTGGGACATGCACAATCACCAACAACGAGGTGCCATTGTGGATTGTTCATGGTTACATTGCTCAAACAAAAATCATTGAAATTAATTAGGCAAAAGTAGTTGAATCCACTACAAGGGAAAAAACGTGTAGGGATGATGTGAAAAGTGGGCGAACAATATCTATAAAGAAAAAGAAAATTGATTATGCCACAAATACAGGTGGTAATATGAGTCTTACTAAAGATTTAATACAGTCGTCTTTGCAACTAACATACTTGGATTTACAATATGATGGGGTGGCTACTTGTGGAATGAACAAAATAATGGCTACTCATGGAAAGAACATAACAAATTTATCATTGCTTGTCCAAACCAAATGTCCTTGTGGGGTTGCAAATGAGGATATTAAGGTCATAGCCTCTTGGAATTGAAAAGGAAACTTCATATTTACTACAAATCCAACATCAAAGGTCTGAAATTGGATCTAGGAATTGCCTAAAACAAAACATTGGGCATGAAATTTAACATGGAAGATAGGAGGAAAACTAAGGAGGAGGTTGAAACAAACCTAATAGAGGCAAAACATGCCCTATCAACCTTGCAAGATAAATTTGGGAATGTCAAAGATGCGATTTGTGATCTCCCAAATCTCCATGAATTAATATGTGCATTTTGGTTGTTTTTTTTTCCTTTACATCCAGTGCTTTAGGAATGTGGCAACCTTTTTATAGTGGTTCAAGAACAATATCTATAAGTTCCATTTTAAATTACAATCAACCTATTAACATGATAAATGTGATTGTTTGCTACTAAAAGCGAAAGATTGAAATTATGCAAACTTTATTTGAAGCTAATTTGAAGGATGCAACATACAATCAAACACATGGTGAATCCCAATTTTTGGAGGAGTCAACTGCATTTGCAGAACTAGAATTGAAAGATCTAAAGAAGGATCAAAGTGCAATATCCAAGCAATTGGTTGAAATGCAAAAGGGTGGAAGATTATTTTTGTAGCCTAAACTTATTTTACACCCTGATAGACCTTTTAATGATGGAACAAGTATGATTATCATCAAAGCATGTGGTTTATGTGGGCAATGGTACCATTGTGGTGATATTGTTGTGACATCTTATTTACACACATTTCATTCAGCATGTTTTGGTGAACACTTGAAAACCAACAATAAGTGCAAGACCTATGCAATTATATATTACACCTTGATTAATGGTGTAGTTAGGGCTTCCAACCTTTTAATGATGAAATGGGGTTTGCAACACATGAGATGGGTCTTGAGGAAGAGCAAGTTCAGCTATTGAATGAATTCAAAGTCTTAGCAAAAACAAGGGGTCAACATTTCCTTTAATTTGTAGCTTGCAAATTTACCATTCAACATGGTTTCATGTTTTTATGTATTTAAACCATGGCAAGTCCCATTTGTTCCAATAATTACCACTATTGAATTGTAGCAAAGGGACATTACATAGAACTAAGGCAAACTAGGTTTAACTCAACTAGTGATTTTATTCCCAACCCAAAATTATTGTTCATTCTTGTAGGGGCCATATCAAGCAACCCTGAAATTGCCGCAATGGAGTTGGACCATAGTTAGAGTATCACTAAACCTTCACCTTCAAGTTAGTCCCATCACTTGCATGTTTCAAAAATCAATTATGTGGAGGATGAAAAAGAAATTAAAAGTACTATGCATATAAGCGTGCATAAACCTAAAATTCAAAGCTCTATTGATGGAAAGGAACCCCCCTCCCCACCCACATCAAAATGCCAAGAACAAGAAAGTAAAATGCCCCGAAGTTGTAAAATTATGAGATTTATATTGTGATTGTACATGTTGAACTAAAGACTTTAGCTAAATATAGGTACTTTTGAGTGTTAAACCAAGGATAAAATTATAAAGTGCTGACTTTATCATTATGTGTGTAAAATACAAGATTAATATGGTGAGGAGCTAACTCTATCTAATTCAAAAGGATTATAAGTGCTTAAAACTGATCTATGAGTGCAAAGTCAACAACTCAAGTAGTGAATATTTGACTCATGGTAATTGAAAAATGACTTAAAGTGGTGAGTTCATTATCCTATGGAAAATGAAGGACTTTAATTGTTAACATTCAACCTTCTTTGTGGAAACGAAAGGACTCAAATAGTGAAAAATCGATGCTAGTTGATTAGATAGGACTTTTGATGGTGAGTTCACCACTATGTCAACATCATTCAAGGACTATGTGGTTGCAAATGAATCTAAAGGGGTGGATTTATAACTCTATGTGCATAATTAAAAACTCAAGTGGTGAGGGAAAAAACCTTGAGCGTTAAACATTAGACCGATTGTTAACCTAGGACAAAGACTTTGAATGTTAAGCATTAAATTGACTACTAGTAGAATACGGCTTCATAATGTTCAAGTCATGATAAATGGTTACGTTAAGGAGTTTGATCAATGAAAACAAGAACCGCAATTGATTGGAGCTTTGAAAACTATATTATTTGAAAATAACTGCATATAATCACAATTACACAAATTAAACATACCAAATTTGAAATAGGTTCAAAATTTGTCAAAAGTCATTGCATGGCAATGTGGAAGGCAATGGACTCAATTTTGTCACAAGTATTATTGAACATTGGAGTTGATTGTGTGGAAAATTCACTGGAACATTGATAACATGTTGCAATCCCATTAAAAACACATGCAAGCAATAACACCCCAACTGTCGCAACCCTAACTTGGCCAACTGTGGGGGTGAAGCCCAACACTTGGAAAAGTTGGGGATTTGGAGTCCTTCGGGACTCCCGAATGTTCAGAGCTCAACAGCAAGGGGAAAAACACCTCGCATTGGGGTGTTCTTGGTGTCATTGGAAAGGTCTTGAAACGTAGATATCGAAAATGGCCTCGCATTGGCCATTTGGACATTTGCAGCCCAAGTTATGGGCAAAAGAAGGGTCGGGAGTCAAATTGCCAATTTGACTCCCGACCATTAAAAGTCGGGAATCGACCTCTTTTCAACATCCGATTCGAGAGTGCGACATGGCGTTGGAAAGATTTCAACAAGGGTTACAACTTCGAATTAGACCTCGTTGCGATCGAACTCTGCAGTCGGGAGTTATGGCAGTTCAAAGTTCCGGGTGTCCCACCGGGATAATTTCGGGAGTTCCGGGAATTTGTGCCATTTGGATGTAGTCTCCATGGAAAGCTGCAGAGAATACTATAAGGGAGTAAGGTGGTGGCTTACTCCCAAGTCCGGGCCGTGGTGAGTCTTGTGTGTCCAAGTGCCCGTGGCAAGTCCCAACATCAAAGGGTGTCCCGAATGCTAAACTAACCTCATGTGGTTGGTTTTTGGATGCAGATTCAAGCTTGATCTTCTAGTCCCTCTTTTTAGTCTAATCCCGGGGCTCCCAACTTGACCCTTACCCCTTTCTAGAGTTGGAAGCCGGGAGCATGCCCTCGGTCCCATCTTTCCGCAACTTGACATTTGGTGAACCCTCAAGTGGGTTCACCCCGGGACCAAGAAGCGCGTCACCAACCTAAAATCATCGAAAACACCCCTTCCAATTGAAGACAAAAATGAAAAACAAAGGTGAATAAGTTGAACCCAAACAACTATAAAATGAATGTACATGACAGATATGAATGGAAATAACAATGGATCTGATTTGAAAATAGCAATGGTGGAAGTGTGAATTTGGAAGTCATAAACACATGTATGCCATGTTCACTTTGTACACATGAAACTAGGTAAATTATTTAGGTTAAATGCATACACGTGTGCATAAAATATAATAACTTAGGTACAATTTATTTTAGATGTTTACATTGATCAATGTATATAAATGAGGTAAAGGTCAAATGTAATTCAAGACTAGGTGAAAGCCAAATGAATATGTGACTTTGCCTTATGCTAGTGACTTCTTGTCCAACAAGTCAAATACAGTCACCAGCCTAAGCTTCAATGATGACTTGCAACAATTTGCTTGTGTGTTTGCTTGCCAAAGTGAACATGTGTGTGTTTAAATGTTCATTGAGGCTAAACCACAATTTTTGCGTCCACCCTATATTGAATTTTTACATGGGATTTTTTGCAATGACACCTTGCCTACAACATGCATTTTTCCAAATGCTTAAAAAATTGTTTGGAAATAATTTTTTTAATCTTGCTTTATTTTTGAAATTTGTGCATTTTTTGGTAGTAAGTTTGAAAAATGACCAAATCATATGAAACCATGTCAAATATTTTATCATTCACATTTCTATATTAGAAAGTATAACTTTGTTTAATACAACCTGCACAAAATTTCACATTTACATGTTACAAAAGAGTTTTAAAGTTTAGACATACAATAAATTGGTTAAAAAATGGAAATATACATTTTGAAAATAATTAATGATTTTAAAATGTGTTTAGTACTATTTTATTATACCAAAAATTGAACCTCAAAAAATGCCCTTTTTATGGCCTTTTTGGTTTCGTTGAGTGTGTTTTGACCCATACCAAAAAGGTTCCATAGGCAAGACCATTGGAAATGGGTTGATCCTTGCATATCATAGTTTGGAAAAATGTACAACATTTCATTATACATTAGTTATCTTCTTTGAATTTAACCCTTTAGATGGACACAATTAGAATAGTTTCACATGTTTTTAGATCCAAACATTTAAGATCATTTTTACATTGTCAAACCCAAAAACTTAAGATTCCAAATGTGAAGAAACACAATGAAAAATTGTACAAAATGCATAGATTGAAAATAAGCAATGAAGGCTTAATTGAAGGTAGATGAAATCTATTCAAGTGGTACAAATATTTCATTATCCCATAGTAGACTATCATTTCATTCCATTCACATTGATAACTGTCCCAAATCCAAGTCCAAGATTTACAAAAGATCGTATTCATCCTATTAAAACTTTGGCAATTTGGTTAGTCATTCAAAATTTTCCATCATGTTCCTTTTTCACTAGCACTAGCGTAGCCTATGCCATTGGCCTAAGTGTGAACACATTGAGGGCTCAACTAGTTTTCCTTCCAAACCCAATTTTTGCAATTTGTTTGAATTTCCAACAACAAAATCCACTCCACAATCAATATCTTATGCACTTTAGCTTTGAAAATTGTGAAATAAACTCTAATAGATATTTTGCCAAGGGTTTTCTAGCAACACCACGAACACCCCCAAATTCCAATACACTTTTCAATTTTGATGTTATTTAATTTTCATTGAAAAAATGGTGCAATAATCAATAGCTTCCACACCCTTGCTCATTGAGAGCTTTCCAAAGATACCAAAAATGTGACATGAAGTGCCATGATTTGGGAGATTTTAGTGTGACAAACAAGACAAAACAAAACGAACCACCTTGCATCATAGATAGATCATTCACCTCTACTTAATCAATCCTTTCTTGGTAGTCTTTGTTAGATGCATCACACTTTCCTTTTACCCAAATCATACTCACTTTAGCCTTGCTCCAAAAACTTCTCAATTTCCAAAGCTTCACATTTCAAAACACTAACCAATACCAAATTCAAAGAACTATTGATGTCACCATGTGAAAAAAAGAAAATATTCATTGATTATTTGGAAACTTGAATACACAACTTAAAAACACCTAGAGACATGAAATTAAACATTGATATTTAGTGGCAGAATATACAACCCAAGACCCGTACCATTTGGTGTTTGAATATATTGTTTTGGTGAATAGGTTGTTTGAAATCTATTATCTTACATGTAGTGACCTTTGAACAATCATTGGTTATGGAGTGACATAGACATCCCTTTTGTATTGCAATTCCAATCTATATCAAAAGACTCATCAATAACCTTTCTTTTTCCTTTGGGCAAATTTTTTGTAGGAAAAAAAGCCAATGCAATTCATACAAAGGATTTTTGTGAAAAAAATGAACCTAAGTGGTTGAGGTTTTTTTTTTTTTTTTTTTTTTGGGTTGAAATTGCCATATTTAGACAATAGGTTCCACAAGGTCACAAAAATATGGGAGGATTCTTAAAAGTTTAAGCTTTCCTCTTGATCTATAGCCAAATTTGGCTAATTCCTTTTGTAAATGATTACCAGTGTGGCTACATCACAAAATTGGAGAAAAACTCTACTTAGATCAATGACATAGAACAATGAAGGTACTACCATTGCATATTAATGTTTTGATTGTTAATCAATCTCTTATGTATGTATTGTGGGCTGTAGTTTCATTGGGATTGTAAGGTTCAGTATTGAAACAAATCACAAGCTCCAACAGAATTACAAATTAACCTTGAACTTAACAACAATCTGACCTATGCTTCTGGTACTGTATTTAGAGACGCAAATAATAAGATATAGTTGGGAAAAATGCATTGTAGTTCATGTTTTTTTCTTCCTCCCTAGTTTTTTAATCCCACACAGGTGCTGAATTTTTTTTGCTGGAAAAACACATTTTACATTGAAAAAACACCTTTTTTTTCAGGTTCTTCTCTGTGAAAAAATCACAAAATAATCGAATTCCACCACCAAAATAAATTAATTGGCTGATTGGAGTTGCAAGAAAAGATGTCATGGCTACACTAGATCAGAGAAAGGATGTCATGGGGAAACTATGAGAGCAGGATAGACTTCAAATTCTCTTTCCTGAGTACATGAAAAAATGCAAAGGGCATAAAATGAATAGAGAGTTTTCAAAAGCATGAAAACAACCTATGGCCATATGGTTATCAATAAGACTATCAAGAACTTGGGTATATACATAAAACTATGTAACATCATACTTATGGAAAACTATAAAAAATTCTCAAAGTTTTTTTACCTGGAGGATATAAAAACTTGTTAACTTATGACACAATTAAGTGCCACTAGATATGTACTACATTCAAGAAGTTCAAAGGATTCATGTAGTTCAGACTGATGCGAATATTTATGTGGATTTGCCTTCAAAGGGACAATGCTTGATATGGTTGATGAACTAGATTCTGACCTTACAGAATGTCCATGCATCACAGTACGAGGGCCTGTACACTAGATTTTGGATGGAGCATAGGAGTCAAAATAGTGTGAAACTTAATGTTGAGCATGTGAACATGCTCACCATACAAAGTGCCCTCCAAAAAGGCTTGTAAAAGAAATTCATTAATTTTGATTGGTCATCCATAAGGATCGGCTCATGTGGTGACATTTCAATGGTCTCTCCCTTCATACTCTTTGCTTTTTCATGCTTATGGGGACGGGGGAGTAATTAACACCATACATTGGATGGGGTGAAGTCTTTTAGAGGCTCAAATAGGATGTTGTGGGTGGACATGCTCTAAGTTATGAAATAAGGGTGACACTAGAAACAATATGCCCAAGATGAAGGCAAAAATTACTTAGTGTTCCCAAACTAAGCTCTCTCTTGAGGCAAAGGCAGTGTTTATTTTGGGAACACGCTGCTCTGAGGGTGTTACGCAATATAAAGCACTGGCAGAAATTCATTCTCTTTAAAAGAAAATTTCCTCGGATGTCTGGTGGGTATCTGTTGGGTATCACAAGGAAAATTTAAACAAAGCAAAATGGCTGCCAGAGTGTGGTGGGCATTCCTCTTTTCAAAACGGGCCGCCCTTGATCCAGGAGAAATTCTGTTGGATAAGGTGGTGCCCTCTGGAGATGCTAGAAATTTTTCTGCCAGTGTTTGCAATGTGCCCAATATGAAGAAGGCATCTATCAAAAGACAAAAAGATAGGTAAAGTCATGAGTCAGAACAACTCCCCCTTCCAATCTCCTGACTCTAAAAGTTGCAGTGGTTGTCCAATTGGATATGGAGCTGATCTCACATCAAGGAATGGGGACTATGGGGAGGGGACCACAGAAGAAGAAGCAGCAGCAGCAGCAGCATGTCATACCCAATCAGGGTATCTGTAGAAGGCTCATGCTGCACGAGTCTTCTCTCACATTTCTCTTTTTACATGAGGATTCTTCCTCAAAGCTGATCTGGTTGCATGCAGGCACAAGGTCCATTTGTCCAGTCAGTTCAATGATCCCTTCTATTATAAGTATTCAGAAATGGGTCCCATCAGCATATCATATCTTCACCAAATCAAGGATGTGGGTTTTTCAAGAACAAACTTGGGTGGGGGGGATTGGGGCTGGGCACTCGACTCAAGAAGGTGCACATGAAGATCTAGGAGCATGTCTTTTTTCCTCTTTTTCAGGGCATCAGGACAAGTCCTTTCCTCAAATGAATTGCAGTCAAGATTTGATCGTAAGATATTTTTGTGATCTAAGTCTTTTTGACGACTTAAAAAAAATGTAGCTGTGAACCTCAAATGATGGAGCTTCCCAATGTCTCATTGGTGCAGCCAGCATCTTCTTTTCAGGAGAAGTGAAGTAAGAGAGTGCAAATGACTTCACAACTTAATACTACATAATATACAGTCCCAGAGTTATCTGTAAAGTACCCCAAACTGGGGGTACTGGGCCCCAGTTTTGCCAAAACTCAGGATGAAAGAATTACACACGCAAACCAAAACAAAAGAAAGAGGAGACAAGAACCAGTTTTCTCACCTACATTAGTCCTTACACGAGTTTCAACCCCACTTTTGGATTTGCCCTAACTGCAACTTCACTGCTCCTCATATGCTTCACTAAATCAAGTCTTGTCAGAATAAAATCCTATAAATATTTTTTCATGAAATGGTACCCCAGTTTCATTAAACCGGTACCCGGTTGTGCTCACTTTATTACTACACTCAAAATTGGGGATGAAACAGGGATTACAGGGTCAAACTAGGGCCCAAAGGCAGGGTGCCTTTTAAGGATAACCCTCATATGGATGGTGTGAGCAAAACTGAAAACAAAAGCTTTTATGCCAGAATAAATAAAGGGTTTCTGGGGAATATCATTTTTCACAAATGAATGGAATTTTCATCAGCAAAAAAAGTGAACAAATTTTGATGCCAGAATAACTAGAGTCGTCACTACAGGAATGTGGAATATCACTTCACACACAAGATTTTGGGTATCTGCAAAAGCTTCAGTAACAAGCAATGTGCCATTACAGGTATGCAGAATATCATTTCACATACAAGATTTTGGGTATCTTCAAAGGCTTCAGTAACAAGCAATGGGCTGCATGTGCAAATGGCCTGATGTCTCTGCCGGGCATTCAGGCAAGATTTTGCTTCTTCATGATTGAGTGAGTGAGTGTGCCCAGCTGATAACCTTTACAAAAATTCAACCACTACACATAACCAACCAATCCATAGCCATATCAAGCACCAAACCCGCAACTTATAATGCTTTCTTGCTACTACTAAATTTCTTTCTCAGCTGTCTATCTGCACCACTGTCACCACAGTAAGTAGCATCAAACATTTTGGACACAAGAGCTAATTCAGAAAGCGCATGAAAATAACTCTGGGACTTCATATTATGAAGTATTAACCTTGATTTGGTACAATGGGTTTTGGAATGCACTTAGCATGTGACCACATTGTCACCGCTGAAATCCTCTATGTTATCTCTAATAAAAGTCCAACTATCTTTGGGTAGCAAAATTGAAAAGCAAAAAGTAGAACATGGCTCTTTCTCAAGTAAGCAATACAGCCCTTTGACTGTGTTTCATGGTTTTGGTCTTGACTGTCAGACTGATGGCACCACTCATTATGATCGTCAATTTAAATGCTGCCATAATTTAGACTAAGGTCATGGCAGAAACGTTGTCTTTGAATTCCAGCTCAAAAGAAATTTGAGCTTGATTATTCTATTTCAACTTCACAGCTCTCACTAATTACTCAACATCCTAGAGCTTGGCTACTTTTAGTTACAGATCCAAGGTGTGGCTGCTGAATGACTTGCTTGCCTGGACAATAAGTGATTTCTTGAGTATGCGAGGTCCTGCCATAACCGCATTGCTGTCTCCACTGAGACTAGTGGGTACCCGTGACGGTCGGACACAATCCGCCCGTGCCTGCCTCTTTTTTTTCCTTCACTTGGATGGTCTTAAGACTCCCATATATTATTTCCAAGAATTCAAGCAACAAAGTAACTCAATTGTATTGGGTAATTATCTTTATTCCTCCCATATATACTCAAACCATAGTTAAATGGGTTGCAAGAATTGATGGTGGGATACAAAAGAAGGTGAAAGAACCACAACCCAAACCCCCACTCTACCCTTCACCCCAAACCCATCCCCCCAAAAACCTAAAAATTTGAAGCCTAATACCCTCTTCTTCTTTTTTTCAACAAATTCTTGATATATTGATACCTACCCAGAAAAGCTTGTGTTGCAGTGTCCACATCCACCATCATCTCTAATTTTAGAAGCCATGCAAGTCCTATTAGGAGCCGCGACTCTCTTCTTCTGTTGCTGCCGCCGTGTTTTTACATAGTGAAGTGTTGTTGCATTTGGCTCTCAGGACCTGGGTTTTAGGACCTCGACAGACGCACAGATATTGGACACCGAAAGCTCTCCATCCTACGGTCGTCTTATCTTTTTCCCGTCACTTTTCTGCAAAAAAGATTTTTTTTTGCTGCGTCCACTGTCACTTTTCTTTTTCCCGTCACTTTTATTTGAGTCCACCGTCACTTTTCTCTACATCCAATGGTCACAGACGCACGCAACAAGTGACTTTAAATATAAGATGGATGGATGGATGAAAAAATGCATGGATGAAAAAGTGGGTACATAATGATGACGGACAGATGGATGAAGAAGTGCGAGGGAGTGAAATAATGAGGGTGGATGGATGAAGAAGGGGAAGGAGGAGGTGGATATCTGATTTAGACATATCCATCCGTCATCATTATGTACCCACTTCTTCATCCATCCATCCTTCATCATTATGTACCCACTTCATCCGTCCATCCGTCATCATTATCTACCCACTTCCATTATCTTTATGTACCCACTTCTTCATCCATCCATTTTTCATCCATCCATCATCCCGAGCCCGGGCGTGAAAATCAAGCCGGGCCCCGTCACAGAGCCCAGGCGGCCAAAATTGAAGCCTGTGGCGTCAAAATCAGCCCAACGTTCAGCCCGACCGGGGCTACATGTCAGACTGTCACAGAGCCAGCAAAGGCGGCCAAAATCCCCGAGGTCCGTCACAGATTTAGTGAAATTATACTAGTATAGATGCATGTAGTATTACACATTTGTAAGTCTATTGCATCTAATGTTTTTTTTGAGTGAAAATTCGCTTTTTCTCAACCAAAAATTCTAAGTGATGAATACCAAAAAGGGTTTTATTTTAAAAACTGGCCCATTTTTGCAAAGAGACCCATGGGTTTTTTCAGCATCATCATGATGAGGAGAAGGAGACAACACTTGTTGGCCCCCCCTCTCATCGTTGTCAAGAAAGCAACAATTTGCTCGACACTTGTATTCAATGTGGATTCTCAAGTTACATGCTTCTAAGCTGTTGATTTTGCAACCCTAATGCCCACGAAAAATCCCATTTCACTTGAGTTTGGACTTTGTGATGTGTAACTACTAACATTGTGCACACTTGCAATGAACGTTCAAGAGTCTCTCAAGTCTTGAATCATGGGTGCAAGGAGAAGGAGGCAACTTTGCATTTTTGTTCCCCTTCAAATGCTTGCAAGCAATGTTACATCTTTTTGAATCCACATTGAATAATGAATAATTAGTTAGCAGTGGATTAAATGTGGAACTTGGTGCAATTGTGGGTTATTTTTGTTATCATTGGAGCATGATGTGTGTGTTTAGCAAGTAGTTACAAGTCGAGTTTAAGATTTCAAGAAGCTCCTAAAGCCTAAACCCTTAAAACTTCTTTGTGCACTTGTGTTTTTCATCTTAATTCTCTTGTAATTTGTTTGTTTTTTGGTTCCTATTTTCAATGTTCATATTTCTTTTTGACCTTAGATCTTTGACACAAATTCGGATGCCATGCTTGAAAACCCTTGTTGTCATTGATGTTGAACATGGATTTGCCCTTTGTCCCAAAAACCTAAGTTTGTAACTAATGTTGACAATAAGTTTCATGGGATTGAAGTTATAAGAATGCCCTATGTAGAGCCCATTTTAATGATTTTGATTGGTTTCTATTTTCAAATGTTGTGTTTGTGCCAAAATTGAAAATAACAAAAAGGTTTTGGTAGCTAAATGGGATTTTATAAATAAACATGCAAATAAGAGGAAGGGTTTTGATAATAAGTGGATAATGGACACAAAATGTATGTGTGTAAGAAATGAGATTGCTTATGTTCATCTTTTATAATCATTGTCCTCCAACAATTAATAATGTGTAGGTCATGAAAGACAAATGAAAATTTGTTCAATTTATAATTGTTTTTGGTTTGTTGAATAAAGGTAAACCAATGATTGATTGTAAGGATTTCCAACCTTTGGATGAGTTTTTGAAACATTGATCTAATGGGGGCTAACTAAAAGATTACAAATTACATACAAAAAGAAATTTTACAAGTTATTAAACTTGTTTTCTAAATTTCAACTTTATTTTTTTCACTTGTAATGAGGTCATAGCAATGGATAATGTAACTTGGGCAAGTGTGCATAATTAATGGTACATAATTAATGTTGAATGTGTAACAAATGTTCTTTGGATTTGGGATTGAGCGCTCAATGTTGTTGATAATGAACTTTTTAATGATACAAGGAGATTTGAAATAAAAGGACAGTATTTCAAGGTTGGTGCATTTTGATGTTGATGAGGTTAGCACCTTCCAAAGCCTTAGGTTAAGAATGACAAACCAAACCCAATTTTACTATGTTCCATTTGTCACCATTGTGCATAATATGATTCATCCAACAAATCTTATGGTACAAACCTTTTAAAAAAAAAAAAAATCTGTTTGCATCAAATTTTTTTGCAATGTTTATATGGCTACTTCAAGCATAATCCTAATAGGCTTTTGGAATTTACCAAATTGGCAAAGATCATGGAAACTAAATGTAACAAAATTTTGTGCAACATCAATCTTAAATGGACATCTATGATTAGTTTTATTAAATGTGTGTTGCCTAAATATCACCCTCTTTTCATGAAAATGGCATTGAATGCACCCATAATTTGCTATGATGGATCTAATTTATCTTTGATTATTGACATGGAACCATTGTTGGGGTTGAATGTAATGATGCCATTATTAGAGGAAATACATTATTTGATTAAGTTTGCATAATTGAAGGACGATTTTATTTGTGTTTTCATATTAATAGTCAAGATTTGTGAAGGGAATGTATATTGCATGTATTACAACACCTAATCTTATTTCGATAGTGATGTGTTCACTAATTTTGACATGCCCCCAAGTTCTTTGTTAAACCCAAAAAGGGTCCAACTATGTTAAAGAGCGGAAGTAGTTGGAACTTGGTGTCGCTCCTAGCTTCCAGCACTAAAAGGGGTGAGAAAGGCGTGCTGAGAGCTCTGGGATTAGATTAGAAAGAGGGACAACTTATTTAATTACTCGGTCTTGCATCAAAACCAATCAACAAGTTGGTTAGTTCACATTTGGAATCATTTTTAGTGTTGGGACAAGCCCGGGCAACACAGACTCACTCGATTCACCACGGCCCGAACTCGGTGGAAACCACCACCTTCCCCCATATAGTATTCTCTGCTTTTGCCCGCAGCACCTACATTCGAATGACTTTTTGTCCCAGGACTCTCAAGGAGGAGTCCCGAAATTATCCCGATTTGGACTCCCGGGACTTTGGAAACTCATAACTCTCAGCTTAGACCTCCGATTTGGATGAGGTTTGAAGAAAACTTGTAGCTCTCCTCAAGAGCTTTTCAACTATGTGTCGCACTCCACCTGCACACACCGGGGTCGGGTCGATTCGCGACTTTTACTGGTCGGCAGTCAAACTGCCAATTTGACTCCCAGCCCTTCTTTCGACCATAACTTGTGCTACAGATGTCCAAATGGCTCATGCGAGGCCATTTTCGACATCTACACTTCAAGAACTTTCCAATGGTATAAAAAAAACTTCAATACAAGGTGTTTTGACCCATGCAATCAAGCTCTAAGTTTTCGGGAGTCCCAAAGAACTCCAAGTTCCCACTTTTGGGAATGTGAGTTTCATCCTGACACTTGCCTGAAAGTGGGGTTATGACAAATTTCATTTTGATCAATTATTTTTATGAAAACATTAATATTTGTTGGAGTATAGATCTGAACACTACCACGGGAATGAAAACAACCAAGTCTACAAGATTTTTTAATTAAAATGAAAATAAAGGTAGGCCTATTCTTAAATCCAAATTATGAAAAAAAATTCAATAATATTTTATTGCAAGATTTAAATAAGAACAGAACAAGGTTGTGATAAAATAAACGTGCCCAAAATTGGTGTTGAATAGATTGAAGATAATGAAAATTTTACTTTTATTTATACCCATTGGGCATCTAATTCAAAAAAACTTTTTATGAAGCTTCTAAGTCACATGTGGCCCATGTGTGGCCCATGTCCACCCATGTGTGAATTATGAAAGAATTAAAACCCAACTAAAAGTGAACTTAAAATTAATTAGAAATGAACTAAAAGTTAACTAGAATTGAATTAAAAGTACTTTAAGAAATTAATTAAAACTAAACAAATATTTAATTATGACTGAACTAAGAGTTAACTAAAAATGAACTAAAACTTAATTAAGAATGAACTAAGAGTTAATCTAGAAATGAATTGAAACTTTATTAAAAATCAACTAAGAGCGAACTAAAACTAAACTAAGAATTACATACAAGTTCAGTACAAGTCATGGATGAACATTTAAATAAATGAATTCTATGACTTTGGTATTTGTGACAAAGACATGAATTAATCAATTGACTTTTGAAGTTGTTGGGCAACACAATTAGACCACATTTTCAAATAAATAGGGACGTATATTTGTTTTACAAGGGACATATATGAAAAGATGGTTCCACATGTGATTAACAATGTAAAGAAATTGTCATTCAACTTATTACAAAGTTACAAAGCTAATTTTTTGCTTAAGATATGATGGATCCATTGAGAGTTGTTTATCCATAATATTGGCTACAGTCATAACTTGAAAAAAAGTTCATTGTTCATTTGGCAATCATCACTTGGTAACCCTTTGTCAACCTAAGAAGGTAAGGTTAACTTGAAAAAAAGTTCATTGTTCATTTGGCAATCATCACTTGGTAACCCTTTGTCAACCTAAGAAGGTAAGGTTAACTTGAAAAAAAGTTCATTGTTCATTTGGCAATCATCACTTGGTAACCCTTTGTCAACCTAAGAAGGTAAGGTTTGATGAAGTATGGGTTCCAACCTTGTTTTTAACTTTTTATTTTAACCTTCAAAGATTTTTATTTTTGTTTAATATGATAAACAATGCTAAATTGGCAGTGTAAAATCCTTTTAATGTGAACTTGCTAACCAAGTTGTGTAGAACATTTATTTATTTTTAAATTTAAAAAAAAAATCTTGGAGTACATCAAGTTGATTGAACTTATTGTTGTGTAAATAATTGGTTATATTGAAGATGAATGTTCTTTTTGTACACCTAATCTTCATGAAAACTAATCTATAAAATCAATTAACCATGCATTTGGAGCTTGTCATTGACATGTTCAACTAGAAGTTTTTCACTTTCAAAACTTTCTTTTTGGAACAACAATTCAAAATTGAAAGGACACTACAACTTGGTATGGTATAGAAGGTTAAAACTTGAGGCAAGAGCTTGATGGTTGAAAGCTAGCTCATGGTAGGGTTGCCAACGTCCAACCTGTTTTTTTCTTGTATTCCTCATATCTCTTCTTGTTTTTTGAATTTTTTCTGGAATCTAGATTGCATGGGTATTGTTAAGATGCTTACACAAAGAGCATCTGATGTACAAGTTGAAGGAAGATTGTGCACATCAAAGTAGGTATGATTAGTAAGAGATAAAAGAATAGTCCAAACCAAACAGGGCATGAAAATCAATTGATTTTTTGTAGGCTCCACCGATCAAATGTGTGTGAATAAATTTACAATTACCATGTTATAAACTGATAGGAACTTTAATACAACCCTTGTTGATCTGGCTTTGGATGGCTTATTCAACTAACAATTTGAATTTTGATTTGGCAAAGTGAAGACATTGCCCTTTGTTTCCATGATCTATGGTTAATTGGAATCTACATGGAACCCACTTGTTTGGGCCTACAAGATTTGTCTTTGGATTCAATAGTACCAACTAATGATTTCTTTTTGTGCAGGTTAGGCTTTATGCTGCAATGGGCAAGGCATCTTCTGGTCAGGGTTCAATTCCCCCAATATAGCAAGTTGCCAAAAAGTGGATTTAAAATAACATTCATTCACAGAAAACCCACGGAAGGATGATGAACTGTAGTTGCAATTCAGACTCGAATAGTTTCCTTTAGCAAATCAGAACTGATCATTTTATTTCTTTTCTCTCTAAAAAACTACACATTTTCCCACCATGGAGTTGGGTAGATAGACGCTCAATGTGTCCATGTGGCAATTAGAGCTCCAGCAAGGACTGGCATGTAGCAAACTTAGCTAAGACTGAAAACTGAAAAAATAAACACTGACTGCATCTCTAGGGCAAGGGGTGTTTGATTGCTTTGTTGAAGTAGAAATCTTCTTCCCAATAGTTGTCTCAGAAAGCAAACCACACCATTCAATTCAGGGTTTTCAAGCGGACCCTACCTCATACACATCTAAGTGTGTCAGAAGCACCAGTTTGGTACAATAATGCAACTGTCCCATCCCACATAAGACAGGGTTAAAGAAATCAGCGAGAGCTTGTTGGGAACAAAGTGAGAATGTGCTGAGGGGGCGAACTCGGTTGATTGTGGGTTTGATTGTTGTAGTTATGGCTGTGGTTGTGATGGTTTTCGTTGGCTGTGATCTGCTGCTCTCTTTGGTCATCACTTTGAGGAGATTGCTGTGGCATGCCCCTTCCAACACCACTGTAAGGATGGTGCTCATACCCACTGTAATGACCTGGGCCCATTGGACATGGTGCTACTGCTGTATAAGGCACGGGGACATTTGGAGATGCAAATGGCGGGGCCCCTACATCATCTCTGTGGTTATGCACGTAATGCAAGCCACCAAGATTTGGGGGTAGTGGAGTAGAGGCAAAAAGCTGGTCAGATGCTGAAGGACCTTCTGATGAAAGTCCCTGCACACGCTTCAGATACAATCTATACTTCTGCAAATGAGAGGCCACATTCTCCCGTGTCAAACCCTCTACATTCATGAGCTGCATGATTGTTTTTGGTACCGCGTTTTTTATGCCCAGGTGTCCCACAGCATCCACAAAGCGCTTGTGCAGCTGTGGGGTCCACACAAGCCGTGGCCTTTTCAGCGTGCGAGCATTAGGCTCTTCACTACTATTCTCTGGACACCCTGCAGAATCACCATCCTCTGGTTCAGAATCCGCCCGCTTGAAAACATTCTTGGACAACAACCCTCCACCACCCTTGCTACTGTCATCACCCCTTGTTGCACCATATGAATTCTCTGGCCGTCTCTCATATGATGTACTCCCTGCTACTGTGCACGGCATCATGTAGGGCAAAGATCCCTGATCTGACCTTCCATCAACCAGGTTGAAACTTGTCTCATCAATTCCTCCTCCATAGCTCTCTGGAGCAACAAGCACAGTTCCTGGTGGTGGGTAAGGTCCTGAGGGATGACATACTAATGGCCCTCGTTGGTTCACACCTCCTGCTATTACTCTTGCTGCCTCATCACCACTTCCAACAACCCCATTTCCACTGACAGGTGGCACATCTCCCACTCCCACCCAACCCTCACCTGCATAACCATGTGCACCTGGAAATCAAAAATCTTGCCTCACCATGCCTCCACCCAGAGAGATTACAGAGTCAACAAATTGAATAGCCACACAGCAAGGTTCAATGAAATGTGCATTGTCATCCTTCACAGGGATTCAATCTGCCCTGTCAGGGCTGCTGCCACCACCCTTTGTCTCTGTAATGTTGTTTGTGCGCACAGACAGGTAAGGCTTACTAGGCCCCATTTGGGTCCATAAAGTCCTTCCATACACCAGAACTGGACCAGAACTGACATTGTCATTGAGCAACAGTTTTTTTTTCTGTCGCCTAGAGCATTGGATTGTGCTACCTACTCTGGACCAGAGTGTGCAGTATGGACCTGAACGTGCCCACTGCACCCACATTGTGTAAATCAGAGCCAATGAGGCTCTACTCTTCAAATCTCTCATTTCCTTTGCACCCAGTCTCATATTTTTTCACCTTCAATCTCACAGTAAGTAAGACTGGAAATTTTTTTTGACAGAGATTGTGTCCCTGAGATCCAGTCTTACTTGCAAGAGAAAATTTCCAGAATAACAATTTTGAGAAGTAGGGAGCTGCATGACAAAACCCTAGAAAACACAATCCAAAGATTGGAGAAAAGAAAGAGCAGCAGGACAAAGAGAGAAAGATGGAATTTCTGGAACAGCAAGCTCATCAAGAGATGATCCGAGAGGTAGATCTTGAAACTATTTCGTATGAGCTTTCGGTTGCTCGATTGTGTGTTTATGCACAGAAAGGGGCGGAGGGGATTCGGTACCTCTCAGCTTGTCAGTAGCTTGAAAGGAAGGGTAGGATCCAAACGAAGGGATGGACGCTTTCTGGTTCCTGAGGTTCTGAAGAGTCGCTCGTGCTCCGCGTTGAACATCCAAAGGCGTCTTGGCAGGCTCGTGCCTAATGCTGAAGGCACTGGCCAGCGCAGGGGAGATGAGCGACTGAGAGAGGGGCATGAGTTCCTCGTTGGTTGGTAGCCCTTTCTCCCATTCTGACACATGGTCGTCGTCGGCATCATCTTCCGTCGCCTTCATTTCTCCCCCACGACTGTCTCCTCCTCCTCTTGCACACATGAATGAATACAGCCAGCTGCCCCTCCCACCCCCGAAGACTCAACTTCTCACTCTACTCTACTAGATTTGTCTCTTCTGCTCTTGCAGCTCCTCATTTGCACGCACCTTCTTCTTCTTCTTCTTCTTCTTGTACCCTTTCTCGCTCTAAACCGCAACAACAACTCCTCTCAAAGCTCCAATACGAATTCTTACATCCTCCAGGAAACAACTCAGCTGTTCACAGCCCGCATCCTGGCAACATAGATGAGGAATTCACTGTAAACCACCAAAGGAAAAGAATCACGAAGTAGCCAGCCATTGAAGATCTTCTCTGTCTGTCTGTGTCCTTTGCTCTCCCTCTTTCTCTTCTCCATGCTGCTGAGCTTCATCTTCTGTCGGTCCACTATTAGCTCACTCCCCACCACCACCACCACCATCTCTTGTGATTTCCTCCAAAAATTTCCACCTTCACTGCACAACCAGATTGAACTCAGATTCTCTTCCTAATACACTCATTCTCTGTCTCTGTCTCTGTCTCTCGATCTTTCTTTCTTTCTTTCTCTCTTTCTCCTCCAAATTCTGCCTTACTATACAGATCATTCCTCTAACCACACCTCTTAGAAACGCCATTGGAAAACTCTCAATCTCCTCCTCACCTCACACACAGCTCGCTGAGTTCCTGTCCTCCGTCTTCAGTGCTGCAGCAGCTGATCTCTGAGCTGCTGCAGTTGTGATCTCTCGCTAGAGCTACCTAGCAAGCACTGGTCCAAAGAAAGACCCGAACTGGGCATGACAACGCCATCACCATGGCCTAAGAGCAGCGGCAGCATCTTCTTCTTCTGCTTCATCCACATTTGGATTTCTTCATCCCCATTGGGTTTTTCATCCAAATTTGGGGGTTTTTTCATTGACCTCTCATTTCTCGTCCACCCCTTTTCCCTTTTATTCATCCATATTTTATCGTTCAACTTCATTTGATCTTTTCATCCATGTTTCACTTTTTGCATCCACATTTGATTTTTTGCATCCATATTTGATTAGGTTTTCATCCAAATTAGGTTTTTTCATTCACCTTTACTTGCTCATCTACCCTTCGCTATTTCCATCCACATTTGATTATGTTTTCATTCAAATTTGGGTTTTTTCATTCACCATGAGTTGCTATTTTCATTTTTTCAATCCATGTTTTGATTCTTCACATTTTGAGCTTTTCATCCAATTTGATTTTTTTCATCCATATTTGATTCTTCTGAAGGACCACGGTAGTTGGCACACCTATCTTCTTTTGTTATCCTAATGTTTCTTCACCCTATGAAGTCAAGGGTGATTTTGTTCTTCAATGTTGAGAATCTATAAAAAGCTTCATACCTCAACTTCCTTTATTATCCTTATGTTCACTCACCCTACAAAGTCAAGGGTGACCTTCTTAGGTTGATGCTAAGAATTTAAAGCTTAGTACTCCTTTTCCTTTGTTAAAAGTACCCACCCTTGTGTTCTTGACCCTATGAAGTCAAGGGTGACCTTGGGTTCATGCCAAGAATCTAAGATTCATCCAATATTGCTAGCTTCTTCAATTCATAGGGTTAAACCCTAGGGTTTAAGTTTATGTTCTTAGAGCTTGGATCCAAGTTGATATCCATTTGTTGAAATTGGCCATAAGAACTTGATCATGGAATTTAGTTTTTTTTGCTAGATTTTGAATTGAAATTAGAACCTCCAAAATTAACCTTCTTAAACATAAATTTAATGTTTTTGAATAAGCAAGGTTAATTCTCTTTAAAAGTTGATAAATACACTAAACTTTATAAGCAAATAATCAATTTAAATTATTTATGAAATTTCATACCTCTATAATCCCAAGTTATCATTTGTTGTAAAACTTAGTTAAGTATACAATCTTTAACTTTGGGGAGTGTGTAGGGAATACATAGAATTGGATTTGGTTTTCCAACTTGGCTTGAAGGTTCTTGAATTTGAAAAAAATGTGTTCAAACTAAGATCACAAGGTTTAAAAATTTTAAAAATTTGAGTTCAAATTCACACCTAAAGAACCTCCAATTTTATTTTTGTAAATCTCAAAACCTAAAGTAGATGTCAAAATTGAAACCCAAGATATTCTTAAATAGGAAAAATCAATTGACACTTCTTCATACTTCAATTTCATTAGTATTTAAATATTTCTGTACCCTATGAAATCAAATGTACCCTCAAAGTCATCTGAAGAATTTAAAACTTGTTTTGATTGTTCTCATTTCCCCTTGGTTGCGTTATTGTTCCCTAACCCTATGAAATCAAGAGAGACTCTTAGAAATGCCAAGAAACAAAGATTTATACTTTTCTTCTTTCATTACTTTAATGATTTCCCTACATAAATTTGAGACATGCAAATTGATAATAAGTGTTTCTCTTGCATAGATGGCATAAATTTTGACATGCAAGTTGCTAATAGGTGGATCTCAATAGTTTTCAAAATCTAGTTATTTGATACCTTCTATGAAATAGACAACATAATTTCACAAACAATCTACCCATCCATTAAGATTTTTTTAATCAAAAGATGTTATTTTACACCTAGTTGATGATTGATTTAGTATTTTTTTTAAAGTAAAAACACCCAAGTTCTTGTTATTCAAGCATTAGGGTCACCTAGGTGGATCAATTTGAACCCCACCTACCTAACCTTATGACTTTTATGGGAATTGGGTTGTCATTGGGTTTGGTTTTATCCAAATAAATAGATGAAAAATTATGTCACCATTTTTTTTGGTTTAATTCCAATATAGAATTGAACCTATTTTGCAATTCTATGTTTCATTTCCTTCCTAACAAACATCATCATTTTTGTTCATCTACTTCTATTGTTATACTTAGTAAAAAGAAATCAATCAATTAACAAGATTGAAAATTGATTGAAAATCATTTGTTTGCCTTATCTATAACCTCAAGTGAATTCATTCTTTTTCTTTTTCTTTTTTCTTAAAATTCTTTTTAAATATTCAACAAATTTTTTAAAAATAAAGCCTCATGGTGGAAGCATTCATCCTCATGTTTTGTTCACTAGTTTTTACAAGGCCTATTGGTTTCTAATGATGGTATTGATTAACATAAGGGTTAATAAGGTTTGTACAAATGAGGTCAAGTCGCATCATTACCCCAAGGGTAAAACAAACAAAATGTGTTGGTATATCTTGTCATCTCCTTTTATCTTGAGACTACAAATCATATTAGAAATGTGGGGAGAGCAGTTGAAGGACACATTGCACACAAAAGGAAGAAGTTTTTTGTTTTTTCTTCATTAAAGGATAAATAATTTACTTGTTGTAATAAAGATGACATTTTCAACCTTATGAGTTACATCCTAAGCTATGTTTAAATTAATAACAAGTGGACGTTTGTTTGGGAGGGTAAAGAACTTATTGAGTTGTCAAATTATTTGAGCATGACTTTAATGATTCAATTAATAAACATGAACAACTCCTAAGTACTTAAATCAATTAACAATTGTGAAAGTAATTGAAGGTATTTTGAATTGAGATAATATCCTCGCCGGAAGTGATGTGACTCATATTTATCAAGTTGAATCACTTGCACGTCACCTTGTGTTATTATGTTTGTCTCAAGATTTTTATGTGAAATGTAAGGCATGGATTTTCACCCAGTTGAAGGCATAAAATTTTGATGTAAAAAAAAAGGAATTTTGAACATAAAGTTTGATTATCATGTTTTCTAACAAGTCTTGTGGGTTTCCTTTTGATTGAGCTTGTGATGAGTGTTGCAGTTTTATTTCATGATATGAAATTGCAACTTGTTAAGCTATAATTTGTATTTTGTTTTTGTTTTGTTTTTGACACAAATAGTGAATTGCAATGGAACATGGACTTGAGTTAAAGAAGCTCATGAAACAAAATTGATCATTTAGAACATTTTTTCAATCTTTCACATTCCTCGGAAAATCAAACCCCACAAAAAAATTGTCATACCCCGTAATGAAAAGCAAATTTGTGTGGACATTCAAAGCACTATGCAAAATGCACATTGCAATTTTCATTGAAAACATCACCATGTTATGTTTTCATTGAAACAAATGATTACCCATGTTTGTATTAGTGTTGGTTGGTAGTTGACAAAACACCCAATTATCAACTTAATTATTAATAATTTATTAATTGGTTATTGATAACCTCCTATTGAATATTGAATGAAAAAAAAATAGTAACCTATTTGGATTATTGGAATTTCATTCAAGTATGTTATCAATCATAAAACCCTATGCATGTTTATGATAAAACATAAAAAATGTTTTAAATATAAATATAAACATAAATAAAACCTTGTATCCTACCCCATGTACATAGTATAATTGATGATTTTCAATGCAAGTATTTGATAATTGAACATCATGACAAATTCACATTTATTACCCAAAAAACCACAAACATTTTCTATGAATTGATAACACATTGTATTATTTTGATAATGAAATTGATCATTTATGGTTTTTTTAAAAACATATTTGACCAGTTATGAAAAAAAAACTTGGTTATCATTGGTTCATATTAATCTAAGCAAGTCATTCATCACCCAAAAAAATTCCACTTCAAATTTTGTTGTTGCATATGGTTTATTGGGTAGGAAGTTGATGCAGGTCATTATTGCCATAGTAGTAGAAAATCATTGAATAGGGCATTGCTAGTCATGTTAAGACATTGTAACCCTTACATGGATAACTAAGAAAGAGAAAAAAAGGATTTACAATTATTACAATTACAATATGAGTGTGATCTTAATCAAACAAGTTGAAAACCATGCCGGATGATTACAAAAACTTTTTCAAAATTGTAATTTTGTAAAATATATCTTTGTGGTGCCATGTTAATCATGGGAAATTGTGCTAAATGATTAATATGAATATTTAATAATTCAAAAATAAAAATTCAAATGAGTTTTGGTTTTGATATTAGACCTTTGAACTTGAACAATAGTTGCATCAAAAGTAGTCAATTTGGTAAATTGTTAAGCTAAAGACTATATTTATAAAGAAATTTTGATGAGAAAAAAATGAAATGATGTCAATTGATTACCTACATTCAAAAAATACCCACAATTTGAAAGTTGTGGAATTTGAAATTTTGAAAATTAAAAATCTACTGAATAATAATTTTAAAATTTCGAAAATCCTTTACCACATGTAAATGGGGTGTAATGTACATGATATCTAAAGGAAAGTTGTAGTTTATGAAGTAAGAAAATAAACATAAAATAGTTAGCATATTTTTGTACAATTTGAAATTAGGATAATTTTTCAAAACGAAATGCAAAATTTGGTAGAGTCTATACACATTTAGAAAATTCTTAGTTATTCATCAAAATTTATTTCAAAAATTGTGATGTATTGCAAAAATTACATGTATTTTTAATAACATATTGCAAAATATTTCATTCCAAAAGTCCTTTCTATGAGAAAGTGAAAATGACCACAAACAGGACTACAATCCTTGAGTC
Source organism: Sphagnum contortum (assembly GCA_963920785.1). Classification (NCBI taxonomy): domain Eukaryota; kingdom Viridiplantae; phylum Streptophyta; class Sphagnopsida; order Sphagnales; family Sphagnaceae; genus Sphagnum; species Sphagnum contortum. The sequence continues at coordinate 861,178 of OY987284.1, read as the reverse complement.
CTTTGTCAATGTTGGTTCATTTAATCACAATCACATCCATCTAGCCATATGTGTTGTTTAAGCTTACTAAAAACAACATTACAATAGCAAGGAGTCATCACCCTTGCATTATTGAGGTTCACCATTTCTAGGAAGCTTGAAAAAATGTTAACAATTTTGAATCATAACAATACAAAACCTTTTAATCATCTTCATCACCATTTTCAATGTCAACATAGGGACATTCTCCATTGCCTTCTTTCATAACAATAGTTATGAGCTATCAACACTATAAAAAAATGTAAGAAAAATAAGGTGGTGGCATCTTGATTGACATTATTAATTTTTTTCTATTTAAAATCCTTACAAATGCAACGACTATCTTCAACAACAATTCATAAAAGATCTAGTATTTTTCATTATTAATGGAAACATGAAAGTGGTTGTTGTGAAAAATCCATGGTTGTAGCATCTTTGATGTGTCAACATGATAAAATCAAAATTCTTTTTTTGTAAGCAATTTGTCCTTGAGCATATCCCAACCATGTTGGCCAAAATAATGGACCAATATGGGTTCCCTTCAATTGCACAATTTATAAACCACTACCATATTGTATTTGATTTGTGAATGTCAAGAATTGGATTTGATACCTTTGCATGTTGTAATCAATTTCTATAATGAAAAATTTGGACTTTTTATCATGTTATAGGAAATTCTTGACATATCTAGAAAATAAATGATGTTTTTATTGGGTTAATATATTAACTTTAACAAACCAAAAAAAATGATTATGTCTAGGATGACTAGGGCACAAGTTTAAACACACTTGCTTTTGCTTTAACTAATGTTATTTCATGTCCACCATTGTAAAAAAATCATTGTATATTGGCACACTTTTTGGAAGTTATGTTTAAAACTTGTCAACATGGCACAAATGAGACTAAAATGGGGGTTGGGATGAAGGAAATGAGTTGATTGATGTTCAAATCATTATATATAAAATAATCACATGGACAAGAAAATCCCAAAAGGGTGTGCAAGAATGAGAAGGAGATGGCAAGATGGTCACTTCAAGAGCCCTTAAAAATTGAAGACTCTAATCAAAACCATGCTTTCTTTCAATGTTGTATTTGTTAGGAAATTTTGGAGCTTTCAATCATATAGTTTTATTACAATGAACAAACTTCAAGATTGCAAGCTTTCAATTATGTTTTGGCTAAACCTAACAATCATGAAAGTGGCAATTGAAACCTTAGGCCTTATCGTCAAATAATGCATTTTGAATCAAACTAGAAATTACAAATGTTAAATGTTTTATATTTTACATTTTATAGAATTTGAGTTAGATTGCAAAGAAAACACAAAGTTTTGACAACCTATGATCTAGGTTTATTTAATCTTGGGATTTTGAACTTGGGAATTAGAAATATTGTCTATTGGGATGGGTCTCGAGGCTATTGATGTACAATAAACCATTTTCTATCATTTGCATCACATGTGACCTTACACAAGCACACAATATGTACATCATTTAATTGGATCTTAAATTAAAGGTTTGAAATGTATCATGGAATATATAAACATGGATGAAACAATAATAGTTGTGAAAAAATGTTAGTGCTTTTGATTAAGGTCTTCAAGCAATTCAACCTTGGACATGTAAACAACCCTTTCCCAAAGGCCCCCAAGATTAAAGACTATCTTTGAGGAATTGTAATTAACAACTGAAACCAATAGTTGTATTTGGTGAAATCACAATTGTTATAATATTATATAATCAACATATCATATCAGTATCGATGATAATGATGCATGAAATTACCCTTGCAATCATGGAAAAAAAACATGAACAATTTCTTCATGTTACATTTTTGGCTCGGGTATTGTTAAATCTAAAATTGAAATTGAAAAAATTTCAATGTTGTAAGCATATTCACTAATTTATGATTTTGTTGGCTTGGGGTGCAAAATTTAAATGAATTGATGATAATTTCAATAAATTAGCCCCAAATGATGTGAAGACTAGTTGCCTTTTTGCTATAATGAGGTTGTGACGCGCCCCCAAGTTCTTTGTTAGACTCAAAAGAGTAGACTATGTCAAAATGCGGAAGTAGTTTGGAACTTGGTGTCGCTCCTAGCTTCCAGCACTAAAGGGGGTGAGAGGGGCGTGCTGAAAGCTCCGGGATTAGACTAGGAAGAGGGACAACTATTTAGTTACATGGTCCTGCATCACAAACCAACCACAAGTTGGTTAGTTCACATTCTGCAACACCCTTGGTGTTGGGACAAGCCACGAGCAACACAGACTCACTGGATTCACCATGACCCAGGCTCCAGGGAAGCCGCCACCTTCCCCCATATAGTATTTTTTGCGTTACTCCGCCACACTTACATCTGAATGTCGCTTTTTCCCGGGACTCCCAAAGTGGAGTCCTGAAACTGTCCCAGTTTGCACTCTCGAGATTTTGGGCATCCATAATTTCTTGCTCAAACCTCTGATTGGGGTGAAGTATGAAGCAATCTTATAGATCTCTTCGAGAGCTTTCCAACGCCATGTCGCACTCTTCCTGCAGACGTCGGATTTGGGCCAGTTTTTGACTTTTAGTGGTCGGGAGTCAAACTGACAATTTGATTCCCGGCCCTTCTTTTGCCCATAACTTGGGCTACAGATGTCAAAATGGCTCATGTGAGGCCATTTTGGACATCTACACTTCAAGACCTTTCCAATGGTATAAAGTAAACATCAATGCGAGGTGTTTTGACCCTGCAATCAAGATTTGAATTTTCAGGAGTCACGGAGGACTCCAAGTTCCCACTTTTGGGAGTGTGAGTTTCATCCTCACATTTAGCCCAAAGTGGGGTTGCGACAGGTTGGAAGACTTTTTCATTTGCAAGGATGACCTACTTGATGACTATGACAATGAGCTCAATCAAGTTAGTTATTTTGAGGACGATGGATATGATTACTATACATATTAATGTTTAGAAATGCTTTGACAATAAACTATAGATTTTCATAACTCCATGTAAGATTGCTTTGGGCTTCAAGTAAGTAGTTGGTTGTTTTCTTTGCCTTAATAGACCATTTCCAAACTTTGAAGCTAAATTATGAATGAATCAAAACCAATATATTACCCCATTAAAAAGTACAAATTGTCATTTTAATGCTTGTGGTATATATGACCTTGATGAGTTGGCTTTCATTGGTATTAAATTTCTTTTATAAAATGTAAAGATTTGGTAACAAAACTTTCTTCTCAGTATATAAATGATTAATTACACATACATTACACTGAATTGAAAACATATTTGATGTGTTGTTGGCTTTGGAAATTACAAATCATTATGGTTTGTCTCTTCATGTAAATGATGAATAACTCAAATAATTGGATATATGATTTCATGGGTGTTCAACTGAGCCCTTTCTAAGTATTGGGGAAAATTGGTAGCAAATCTTTCTCCTTGGCATGTAAGGTATCAATGAAATGAACCATGTAATCAACAAAAGACATTTCTAATGCATTGTTTTTTGTTTGGGACTTATAAAATGGTCATGTTGTTTATATTGTGCAATTGTATATGGTATATAATATATTATAATGTCAATTTGAGGTGATAAATCTTATTACAAATTATGTGTACATGTGGAAGGTGCAAAGAATGAAGGGTGTTGAGATCATTCAACAATTTTAGAATACTACATTTAAGATGCATAATTACTTCTTTTAGAGAATTAATGCAAGAGTGATTTGTGTAACTATGTGACTTATATAACTAGCTATTCTTACTTGACATATGCTTTTGCACAACAATATTACATTACGTGTTTATCGTTTGTTTTACCACACCATTCTATTGACAACATATGTCATTGTTTTATCAAGCTCATTAGAGGTTGGAAATTGTGAATATGTTATCCTTGCTTATGGAAAAACAAATATCATTTTATTGATTCATACATGTATTAATTATCAAAATTTGTCATATTGATAAATAACAAATGTAGGTATTGACATTGGTCCCATCTATAATTTTGTAAACATCAACACCTTTAAATAGAAAGAGTTATTATACTCACATAAATAGCCACATCCTGAAGACCAAAGACATTCGTTCCTTTATTTAAATCATCACCCAAAGCTCTACACATCACGAATCCATTAACATTTGAAATCAAATAACGTTGTTCATATTGTGATAATTATTGACAGCACAACATGCCATCTAAAATAAAAATTTGAATTGAACAATATTTGCACAACTTGCAACACTTCATGCATTTAAATTTTTTAGTGTTCCTTTGATATTTATAGGTGCCATTTGACCTTGCTATCAAAAATGCTTGTTTGTAACAAAAACATTGTCATAAACATTTAAAGAAGCTCAATGACAATGGTTAAATTTCAAAATTTCCTCAAGTTTTGCACAAAAGGAATATTGGTGCCTCCATGAACTCCAAACTTTAGTTCAAGTCCTATTAATTTTGATTTTATTCATCACACCATTTTATTCTATCTATGTGCTAGAATAACAAAAGTTCATATGTCTTCACTAACAAACATTTTCATTTCACCTCACTTTTACTTACAATCTTTTCTATACATCTAATGGTTCATATACTTTCTATAGGATTTAAAAATTCCACGACATCCCAAATGCACAAAATTTGAAAACCACCTTCACAGAAATTTATTATGAACTTATAATGATAACTTAGCAATTATAAGATTAAAATAATTCCACGACGTCCCAAATGCACAAAATTTGAAAACCACCTTCCCATACATTTATTGTTGACTTATAATAATAATTTAACAATTATTGTACAATGAAAAAACTTGAAGTAAATAGGTATATTGATAGGGTTGTGATTGGATAGAGTATGAATGGAGTAGGTTAGGTAAATATGTTAAATAAGTAGGCATCATATGTTTGTATTACTTTGTTGTTAATTGGTTATAATTGTGATAAATAGGGATACAGACATACCATTATTGTCATTCTAATACGTGAATGTAATATAAAAACACACTTCTTATCCATCTTCTTATGAAATTTCCAAAGCTTTGTCCTCCCATCACCAAGAACACCGTAAAACAAAAAGAACAAAACACCATTATGTTCTAAAAACAAACAATATCAATTTCATTATGATTAACATGAATTGTGACATGTTAAAACACATACAATAATATTAAATGACTTTTGAAAGGGAAAATGGTATACCTTTTTGAAACCTAACTCTCGAATCCAATTTCCATGAAAATTATTTTTTTGGGGGGATTTTTTATTAAATTTTCAATGACAAAAAAAATTCAAAATTCAATATCTTTAGCACCTTAGGTTTTTTAAATTATGAAATTGACTCTATGGAACCCTACTATTATGCCACATTTGAAAGTTCCTTAAATATAGCATCAATCTCATCCAAGATCATAATTAATACATATGATGTCCATGTTTCTTGTCCATATTTTTTAACATAATAATAATTAGATAACCTTTTCAAGGATTACATTTTAATATAATCTTCCTTCTTCAAAATTGTAATTCCTTTTTGTTCCAAAATTGGAATTCCAAAATTGTCAAATATTTATTTATTCTAGTAAACAAGGTTCAACAATTTAAAAATTTAAAAATTTTCAGAATTTCAATAGTTGAGGAATAAATACCTTATTACCCTAAGGTAGTCAGTTTTGTCATTAAATAATCCTCAAAAAAAGTGAAATAATTTTTTTGTGAAAATATTGAAGGTTGATTTTTTGAAAAAAATAAAATAATTCATTTTGTGAATGTGGAAATTCACCCTAGTCTATGGCTATACAAAATAGATTTTGGTATTGTGCATTTGTGATAATAGTAATTCAATGGTTTTTTCAATTTTCCACAAGTTTGACAAAAAAATATCAATAAATAAATTCTCTTTTTTTTCGGCTAAACCTTTTAGGAAACATTAGTTTTGGTGTTGAACATCAGTCGTAGGTACCAGTATAAAAAAACCCTGGTGGGTATTTGATCTAACTAGACCAGTGCGAACATCAAAACCCATGTGGGTATTTGAAGTAACTAGACCACCAGTTCCTGGGACAACCATGTGGTATTCCGCCTAACTAGACCAGCGAAGTATCAAAAGACTATGTGGGTAGTTGAATTAACTAGACCAGTGAAATCATCCAAATCCATGTGGGTATTTGAATTAACTAGACCAGTGAAATCATCCAAATCTATGTGGGTATTTGAATTAACTAGACCAGTGAAATCATCCAAATCTATGTGGGTATTTGAATTAACTAGACCAGTGGAATGATCCAAATCCATGTGGGTATTTGAATTAACTAGACCAGTGGAATCATCCAAATCCATGTGGGTATTTGGACTAACCAGACCAGTGGATTATCGAAAAACGATGAGGGTAACTGGACTAACTAGACTCTCGATTAGCTATCGAAAGACCATGTGGGTGTCTGTACAAACTGGACCACTGGATTATCGAATTTGGTACTTGGAACCAACTGGACCGGTCCATGAAGGAAAGCCATGTGGAACAGCAAGAGTGAATTAGGTCAAGGTGCATACGACAAGCTCGTCGTGTTCTTCTTTGGTTTTTGCAGGCACTGGATTTCCTGGCGAGGTTTGCGCGAGCAACGCAGCTCGCTCGTTGTGTAAGCATTGCTGTCTTCTCGTGTTCCTTCTTCTTGTTGGCGCAATTGACTCTCTTCTGTGCGGAACGAATCCTTTGGAGTCCTTCTTCATTGTTGATCGGTGTTCCTTTTCTCAATTTGACTCTCTGTGTCCGGTGTTGTTGTGATCTCAGGAGGGCCTGTGTCGTCCATGGGGCATGTGGAGCCTCTCGAGTTTACTGGCTATGGAGATGAGGACGGCCATACCTTTCCCTCCCCTAGCAGCACCCTAGCGTTGGTGGGAGCCCCGACCTTCCCTAACTCCATCAAGTGGTCGGAAGATAATCTCATCGCCGTGGCGTCTGGTCACCTGGTTACCATCCTCGTGCGTTGAGAGCTTTTCCTCGTCTTTCACATTCTTGTTCATATCTTTCCAGCTTGATAGTGAGAGTATATATGTCTTTTCTCCTGCGATGGCATGTCTCTCTTTATCTTAATTTCCTCCTGCGGCCTTCCTGTTGCCTGGTTGCTCTTCCGTGTAGACAGTGGGAGGTTTTCCTTGTGCTTGTCTTCTCTTCTTGCATTACATTGATTGATCCATTTTCTTCAAATTTCCTGTCTCCATGATTCTTGATATGTGGGATACCCAGCACGCTGTCAAATGTTACTTGTGTGTGATATTATGTTTGTTGTTGTGGCAAAACAGTTGTCTGTGCATTAACTATTCCCATATCTATGTAAATGCTGTTGATCATTGTGATCTAAGTGTTATTCTTGTGATACTGAATTTGAGGCTGTGTTGGTCCAGAATCCAGCATCATTGTCTGGTCCTCGAGGCTATGCATCAATACTACAAAGCCAGATCTTTGATATTGGAACTGTGAAGCGGGAAGGTATATTTTTTGCCGGCTTTGTAAATCTGTGTGATAGTTTGTACTTTCTTTTTGTTGATCTTAGAATTGGGATACATATTTCTCCTATTTGGTTTGCAAGATATTATGATCATTCAACACTGTTCATAAGTAGCCAAGACTCTAAAAATGCACGATCTTATCCATGTGAATTGCAGATTTGTCTGACTCAGTCCTGCTTCCATTTCGACTGTGGAGAGAGGGACGTGTGGGTGTGCGAGCTCTGGATTGGTCTCCACAGGGCTTGGCTTCAAATGGAAGGTTTGTTTCTTGGTACTGGAAGTTTTTTCTTAATATCTCTGTCACACGTGCTAGTTAACTCAGTTTCACATGATATCTGAGAGTTTCCCCTGAAATGTTGTGTGTTTGGTGTCCCAACCAAAGATTCTGGCATGCCTGCTGGTTTACACTCTACTCTTGTGCTATTGTGCACATGTGGTCTCTGTAGCTCAACTAGTGATTTGCATGCATTCAAGTGGTTGTTTGTGTCTGGCATTGATGTGTGGTGGCTGTACAACTTTGCAGTTGTCTGCTGGGGGTCTGTACCACAGACTTCCGTATCAAACTATATCGTGCACCCTTTTGCGACTACAAAGCTGAATGGATCGAGGTATGTTTGGTCCCTACTATTGATGTTTTGGAATGCATGACCCTTTTGCATATGGACCTGAGTTTGACAAGACTAGGAACTGTGTTCTTGTGATATCCATTCTACCTTGACCTCAGTAATATGGACAGTCCCATGAATCTTGATCTCTGAGACATAGATAGCTGATATGTGGAGAGAAATGGTGCTACACCCGACCCTTGCATATGTAGGGTTCTGGGGATAAGCTCTGTATCAGGATTATACATATTGTTTGCTTGGTGAATTTCCATGGTGAATTGACCAGGAAACAAGTTCACCTGACTCTACCTCTTCTGGATAAATCACAAAGTTGGTTTGGCTCTAGATGCTGAGTCATTGAACTCATCAAACATCATTGATCAATTTCCTTGCTGTTACAGGTGGCAGATCTTTCGGAGCTTATTTATGCATATTGTTTAGAGAAGGAGTTCAAGGAAACAGAGGTGTGGCTACCAGAGTGGATGTGGTACTTACTCTTTCAAAAGTTGGGAATTTAACATGGCTAGGTGCCCAGATACAGTTCAACTGCAATTGTTTCTGCCTGTACTTGGTTTACCCTCCTTGATATCCATCTTGTCAAGTTAATGACATTTGGTTGGATGTGTAGGGAGACGAAGCTCAATTTGTTAGCTTTGGGGTCAAAGACAAGAAAAGGCATGTGGCAACTGATGAGCCTCAGCACAGGAAAGTGAGCAGGACAAAGAAACGGTAAGTTTGAGGATAATCATTTGACTGTTTAGTTTGTAATGCTTTGTAGTCACATCTTCTTTCAGGGGTCCTCCTTTGGCTACCTTCTGTTCTATGTCAATCTCCCTGAGTCTATTTCAGAGATTGTGTAAGATGTCTGTGCATTTGTGCTACAGAAGAGAAACATTTGGAACAGCTCTTCTAGGTCAATATGTTCTGATTTGGTCTCCTCCCTGCAGTTTGGCAGATTCACATGAAGGAGCTGAGTTGGTTGATGATTGTGGAGATGCACAGTCTCTGTTGGAAGGAAATATGTCACCTGCCCTTTTTTCTAAAAGTTTGCAAGCAGGGGTGGAGACCTCACCTCTGGTATGTGTCTTGTAGATCATCAATCAATGAAATGTCTTATTCTTTGGTGTTGCCATTTGCTTTTTTGCTTCTATCAGGTTGGTTTGAGCATTCTTTAGAGTAGTTTGAGTTTATGTTTGTTCAGGAATGTGCATGTTGCTGGTAGTTGGTGGGATGCTACTGAGATTGAATGGGAAGGGATTGGATATGGAGGTGGTGAAAGAGGAGCCAGAAACACCATTCAATGAAAATCTTGAGGATGACTTTGATGATGACCCTGACCAAACCCTTGCAGGTGTGAGTTTGTGAACCCATTACTAATATCTTGTCTGGTACATAGTTTTTGCAAGAGATAGCTTGCATATTCTGCCATGTTATCATATTCATCCTGAAAAGATTTTGTACTGCTCAGATGGCATTCTGACTTGAAGGAAATATGATACTATCTCTTAGGATTTCAGGTTGGTTGTAAATGGCTGAAATAAGTTCTACTGTGTGATTATTTTCCAAAATCGCTCAATAAAAAAGTGGGATTTGAATATGCTGAATGAGATTCAAACCTGGTTTTCTTGTCCAGATATGCTGAAGGAGGACCATGGCAAGTTGCCACTTAATGGAAGTTATCAAAGGGTATGTAGTCCACAGCTTACATAATTTCTGTTTGCATTTGCACACCATTTAGCTTGCATCTTAGAAATGTCCAATTTTGCTGCTCATCACACTAGTTGCTATCTCTTTGTAGCTCTTCAGGAAGAAGCTGACCTTTAGGAAAACATGATCGTTCTGTCCTGTTGTAGCCTGGGTTTTCTTTTGTTGCAAATGTATACATGTTGGATGCACTTCATGTTGGCAGAAATCGATTCAGAGAGAAAACTGGTGCCTTGTTGAGAAAAATGTTCAATCTTTTTGCAGATGAGCAAGTTTCTCAGGCAAAAGCAGGCAAAAGCAGGGAACTTATTAGATACGGGAGGTGGTGGAGGGGCATTCAAGAACAGCTCCCAGGAACATTCTGAAGGGGTTGTCACTCCCAGTACCTATGCTGCACGCCATAGCCTGATGTCCCCATTGGTGTTAGCCTGGTCCCCGAAGTGGCATGCAAAAGATCAAGGGTTTGTGTTCTGTGCTGTAGGAACAAGGGCAGGCAGTGTTTCTGTGTTCCGATTTGCAGTGCCGATCTCCTATTCAATTGAGAAGGCTCTGCCCTTATCTGACTTTTGCTTTCTTGGGTTCCTAAGGGCCCACAAATCTTGGGTGACTTCAGTCAGCTGGGCCTCATGTCCTGGGCCGCATGCAGGGACTCCAAATAGTAATGGTGGATTTGAAAATACCTTGTTGTTGGCAACAGGATGTGCTGATGGAAGGTGAGATATGTCTCTTCAACTTCACTCTTTCAGTTCAAATGCTTTGTTCAAATGTACTATATAATAGCATGCCCATGATTTAGATAAGAAACAGGAGGGCATATGATGGAACCCATCTTCTCTGCCTGTCTTAGAGGATGGTTGCCAGGGTACTTTTCTGTATCCACAGAAATGTTATTGCCTAGATGTTGGCACTCCCATTCCTTAAGAAGGTGTGACTTTGAGTATGAAATCTTTGTCTTAATCTCTCTTACCTGTACTTTGTACTGTTTGTGACAGTGTTAAGCTGTGGTCAGGAGATTCAAAGATTCTGGCATCTCTGCCATCTTGCAGTGGGGTCTTACCGTTTACTTTACTCAGACAGGTAGAGGTCTTGTCCTTGTGTCAGATGAAAATGGGAAAAACTCAGGAGAAAACTGGGATCGTGAATTTTGACAGTGCTGAGATTATTTAGCAGTATGTATTTGAGCAAGAGGATTGCTTGCTGGTAATTTAAAGCTACACTGAGAAATTCTGTGAAGCTCATGCAATAATAGTATGTCTAAAGGGCTTCACACATGCTGAGCAGCAGATTCCATTGTCTTATTCAATATGCATGTGCATGTTGTTTCTATGGTAATCAGGTGGTAGAGGCAGACCTGGTGCTTGTAAGTTCGCTTACTTTGTCTGTACCAACCAGAGGTTCAACAAAAGCACTGATGGCAGTTGGGAAAGGGTCTGGCTGCATTTCTGCATGGGAATTTGATGTATCATGGTGCTGTACACGTATTGCATGCCAGCTGAAGGCACATGATCAAGTGGTAAGGATCTATCTTTCTGAGGGGATTGACACAGGGTTTGTTGCTATACAACTATAATCATGGATGCTGTCATCTAAGTAGTTGGTGAATTGGAGTACTCTTATCCTATGTGCAGGTGACATTTGGTGTTATACACTTGAACTCAAGAGGTCCAATCATTGTACGAATGCTGAAGTCAGCAACCCATGTCCAGATGTTTCATTGTATTATCTTTCAGATGCCTTGCATCTTTTGAGAGAGAAAGCTTGTGCATATGGTTCTTGGAAGAGCTCATAATGATTGGATCTTGGATGCAGGTTACAGGACTGACATGGGGCGGAGATGGACGCTGTTTGTATAGCTGTGGCCAGGTATCAATAATTAGATTGTATTGATATTGTATTGTAGTTCCATCCCTGTTTATCAAGGAGGAAGGCTGGTAATGGTCATTAGTGTCTGGAGGATGATCAGATTTATTGTATGTATATTTGCAGGACAACCACCTAAAGAGTTGGGAGTTCATGGGTAGTGAGCTATGGGGTCTTCCTTTCCCCGACTGCTCAGCACTCTTTGTGTCAGAGACCCCTCAAGTATCAAGTGATGTGAGTGTTTTAAAATCTTACCAGCTTAGATGTTCAATACAGATTTTTGTGGCTCTGATTGGTTGGATTGAGTGCTGAATCCATTATGGTTTAGTTGTTGAGTTGTTCCCAAGGCAGGGTACACAATTCTGACTGTAACCACTACCTTGTCTCAAAGTTTTGCAGACTACATCTGATTGCTCCTTGGAATATTGAGCAGAGCCTAATTAGTGGTCCAAGAAGAGAGAGGACTTGGCTTTTATGCCTGGAGTAGGCAATATCTGGCATATTCACTTCACTTTGTTATGGGGTGGCCTTATATGTAGTTAAAGTTTTGACATCTTTCATTGCTTGTTTTTGTCCTACAGCTGCCTGCCTCAGCTCTGGATCCATTTTATGGTGTAACATTGTCTCCAGGATGCCTTGCAATGGCAGTGGTACGGTTCTCTGTCTCCCTGAACTATGTCCCTGCTTCTGTTTTGGACGATCACATGTTGCTACACATGGTGGATTTAGGGTTTGAACTTTGTACCAGTTCTTCCACAAACCTGTGATGAGTGCATGACTGGAGTAGCAGAGCGTTGGGTACACACTTTGTCACTAGAATGTTCATCCCAATTGTTGTACCCGGACACCCGTATTTTTTCATTTGATCCTAAGTTTCACATTGTGGTGGGTGCAAGCTGCAAATCAAATTGAAGGCATGAGAGTGGTTACTACCTTAAGGTCTATGTTCTCTGGGTTTCAGTCAGAAAAATCCAATGGTACATGAGCACATACAACTCTGAGTTGGAGTAACATTGTATGAAGTTGATCAGAGTGAAGATGATTAGGAAGAGAGGTGATGAGTCTGAGAGCCCAACTGATGCATACTGAAGTTGATCAGAGTGAAGATGATCAGGAAGAGAAGTTGTGAGTCTGAGATAGCTGAACTAATGCAAAGTGTTGTGATCAGGTACGTGGTATTGCCAGTGAAATGCTGGACCCAATGTACCAATCAAGGTAGGTCATTTGGACTCTAGTGTGCAGTTGCATTTTGATGGTTGTGATGCGACTTCATTAGAAATTGGAGTATTTGGAGATTACAAGGACATTCAGTGTTTTTGTTGTCTCTTTCAGGACACAGAAGGGAGTGGTCCAGCTCTTTTGGGTGGGTGGCCAACGGTTTAAAGGACTACTTGCCAATATGGGAGACAGCATGGTTGAAATCCCCATAGCCAAGAGTCTATGGCCCGAAGATCTTGCTAACTGGGGTCTACAGATAGCTTCAACCCTCCACCACATGGAAGATTATACAGAAGCATTAGTCCTGTGGGATGTAATTGCAGCACTCTCCTTTCTCAAGAGCTTGGCAGGCATTCAAGTCATGGTCTCAATCATATCTGGTTGGCTGCAGAGCTGTTGGAAGGAGCACAATCACTTCATGATTGACCCTTTGTGCATGTCTGTTGGGAGCCTACAGTTGTGTCTTGCACATGCTTCATGCCGTCAACTGCAAATGGCTTGTGTCATCTACAGGCGCCTGCTGTTGGGACATAGCATGTTTGAAGAGCTTAGTGGGGAAAGCTCCAGAGAGAATTGGGACACTGGAACAGATGAGACCATCCATATGGGCTTGCCAGGGATCCCTAGGGAGGGTGGTGGATTAGCCCCTACCTCAGAACAAGAACAGCTATGGAAGAAGCACCTATGGCACATGGAGCATGAACTTCGTCAACGGTTGATTCTTCTCACTCTGTCTGCAGCAGCATCACTTGAGGGAGCAGAACACGAGCAAGATGTACTGAAGGACAAGTCAACAGAATTGTGGTTGATGGCTGATTGGGTTCTTGCCAATGGCTCTGTGATCTTTCCTGAGTTGCTTGAAGTAGCAGCTCACATACATTACTCGAGTGATGATATGTAAGTCCAAGCCATACATTCTCATCCCATGGATCTTTCCAGACATGAACTTAATATGAAATGTATGTCTTTTGCCAATGTTGTCAAGAAAAGGGCAACTATGCCTACTAGCAGGCAAGATTATGGGTTCTGTACTGTCAGACATCAAATAGTTATTATGAATGGTCAACTAGTTTCAGTGCAAGAGCTGGTTTGTTAATTTTGACCAGTAGGCCTTGGGCAAATCAGCACCTACATTGGTACCATGGTAAAAATGCTTCTAAACATTACAAATATACCTTCCTCAGACTAAATCAGGGTCTCCAGGTCCAAATTTAACATGTATCAGCTTCAATATAGCCACTAAGAGCCCTCACTCATGAAGGTGAAGTACCAGTGTAGGTGCTGGTTCACCCTGACCAGTACAGTACTTGGCAGACTATATACCCATTTGGATATTCACAACATATTGAATAATTGCCATTGATTCACTTCTTCCTAGTTCTGGAGTTTGTGGGGGGCTCTATAGAGTGCAATACAGAACTTTGTTCTCTAACATTGAATCATGGTGCTTGAAATAGCAGGTTCCCATCAGGTGACCTGCGGCCATTGGAGAGTTGCACTTTCTGTGATGCTGTTGTACCACTGACATCTCCTGAAGTAGCTTACTGTCATTCTGTTGAATTGAATAGTAATGACATCAACCACAAACTCCCACGTTGTTCTGTCTCATTGCAGGTTTGTTATTCTCATGATTGTTTCTCTTGTCAAGCTAAAATAGCTATTTCAGTCTTCGTCTGTACCTCATGGCACATGTGAAATTAAAGCTCCTTAGAAATTTGAGTCTCCTCTGTTGAGGGCGTTCAGAATCTTCTTAGGAGGTAGTCTAAGGGAATCTGTTAGTAAAGTGAATTTCAATTACCTGTGGTCAGTGGAGTCCTTGTTTTAATGTCTGAAAGTTGCCTTACATAACATAATATGTCTTGGAGTGTCTCATATTTGCCATTAGGGATCTCAACTGGTGGAATACAGCATATTCTGCTTACACTGGATGTTTCTGTTGGGAATTTCAGGTTTGCCCTGCAGTCCCTTCCTGGTACTGCAGTTGCTGTGCGAGGTGGGCGACAAAGCTTGCACCTGCTTTGTTCTTCACTCTGTTGTCAAGAAAGAACATCAAACAGGTTTCTTCATCAGTTGTCCTGCAACAACCTGCACTGCCTACATGTCCTTTTTGTGGTGTTTCCCTACACCGGTTTTTGCCAGATTTCCTCCTCTCACCCACTGCTGTATAGTGCTAATTCAATTTGAGCTGCTCAAACATCACAGTGCGAGAAGAGAGTAGAATCTGACTAGAGCAGTATCCAGGTGCTATACTGTCATCATAGAAGGATTACTGCTCTACAGAGAAACTTTGAAGTTGTTCTCAGTTCTGTGGTACCAGGGCTTCCTCAGAACCCTTCTTGCTTGCACCCATTGGGTGTGGATCTATGACCCTTTTATGGGAGAAACTTCTGACCAGCATGTGAATTTCTAGGGAGCAAACAGGGGAAAGACTCTGCTGGCATCAGTGTTGTGATTGCAGTCACAGTAAGTACCTGCCCTTAAAGGTCTCGTGGGCCAGTTGACAACCATACTGTACAGTGGCAGTAAGCTTTATTATGAAGAAAGGTCCTATTTTTTCAAATGCCGTAAGATTGAACTTTCTCTGGACCAAAATGCTGATGTGGCAGCTGGTACTTAAGGTTTTCGATCTTAAAGAGTTCTTGCACCTGATGACCAACTGTGACAATAGAATCAAATGTTCTTGTGTCATTTCCATTGTTTTCCAAGCAGGAAGCAACCTGATATATGATGCTCATTGCTTTTGCTTTAGATCCTGCTATTTGTCCAGCTGATGGCTGCTAGTGCAAGCAAGTTGAATACCTTTTTTTTCTGCTGAAGCAGCACAGGCAACTTAATTTAATCAATGGTTGCATGGAATTTGTTTGCCATCTGCTGGAAACCACTGTCTTGTAAAGCCATTGCTTGGCATAAAGTAGTATTTAACTTTTGTGGCTACTTCTGCTACTTGGACCTTTTAAGATTGGCGTCACAACTGTGGGCACTACGTCCCAAGGTTGAAAAATCAGCAAGATACCTCTTGCTGGGTGGGTTATTGTAGTTATGTGACAAGAAAATTAGGGTCCACCTTGACAGAAGCTGAGTACATTTATTTTAAAAGATCAGATGATGAGCTTCAGTGTGTACATATCTAAATTTTCATTTTATCTTTGATGTGAAAAGTTTCTTTAATATGATGCAATTCTCATTTTATCTTAGATAACAGAAATTTTGTTGATATCGCATACTCTTTTGTGTACCGAGTTCAAGTAATAATCGAACTGATTTAGTGATTTTCACTAAGTTTAAAACACACGAAAATTGGTTAATGCCAAAGCTCCACTTGGCACTCAAGCAACTGCCATTCAAGAGAATCCTACTTCCAATGCACAATTGTGCAACTTTCCATTTCAGAGAACCATATTCTTGACTGGCATGCTGCTTCTGTTGTACAAAAGGATTATAGGTTTTTGAGCTTTTCCATATCCCTGTATTATTTGCCTCACTGAACACATACTTACAATTCTTGAAATTTGCATGTGTAAGAAAGATGAACAGCTCTCTCTGACGCTCTCCATTAGTTGAACCAGATGATGGCATGTGTATGAAGGTTACTTTGAGCAGTTGGGAAATACCACCGTCTAAGAGACATGAAAGTTAGAACTGAAATTCCCTCTTCCAGTATTTCATCAATCAATCGATCGATCACTGGGTGAGAGTCTTACAAAAACGTTTGGAAGAGCGTTGAGCTGCTCGGAACCCTAAAATAGCCTTGACATTGAATCCTCTTTCTTTCTGTGGTTTCGAGATGATACCATCGAAGAAAAGAGCCCATTGTTTTGTCAGGCAGGTCGGCGCATTTTAGTGATCAAGGATGGCTCCTTGTAAGACACCACCACCTCAGCAGCTCGCCGTATTGGTCGAGTACCAGCCAATGACCTTCTTGACTGATCCATCACATCATGCTGCTGCTGCAAGGATGGGGATGCTGCTCGAGGTGGCCTTTTTAGAGAGCTTGATAAAACAACAGGGGATGAACTCCGAGGTGTGCTAGCCTGCGAAGAAGATGTAGTAGCCTTAGTTCTCGCAGGACTTTTGGTTTGAGGCTCCGCCTTCTTCCGAGGACTGGTGGCAGGTTGAGAGATAAGTCTCTCCTGAGGAGGAGTGCTTGGTCTCTGGGGAGTGCAGGATCTGGGGCCAGGGGATTTCTCACAGCACCTAGTGTGTTCTGCAGACCTTGGGCAGCTCTCGCTTGTGGAGGCAACATCACCTGTTAGCCTGCCGCTGCAACTGGACTGATTAGACTGATCCGTTAACTCATTAGCAAAAGGCTCTATTGAGCTTCTCCTTCGTGAGCGCCGGACCGTAACAGTAGATGCTTCGGTTGTGACAGTACGTGCTTGACTTGTCTCAAGATCTTCACAAAGCTCTTGCATGGTCTCCAGGCCAGAGATATGTCCATAACGGTTGTTGTAGCGTTTTTGAGGTCCCGTGTATAACCCAGAGGAAGCAAGAGAGGCAGAGTTCTGTTCCTTGATCTTCGCCTTGAGGGAACTCTCTCCGTAAGACGTTGACCCAGATCGCTGCCGTGAGCTGGACCTGCAACAAATCAGGCTGCAGAAGATTCAGGAAATAGAACCCACTTGATGGTTCCGTCACCCTATCCCAAGAATCATGTCACAGTCACGGAGCAGCGATGTCCATGGGCAGTTCTATTTGGTGTTGGTTGTTGAATACTTCAACTGAGGTGAAGAGTGTGAAAGAACCTCGTGGTGATAGTTGTGGAGTCGGTGTCATTTGCTGCAGGACTGGCCTTAGCTGAAGGTTTACCCATATCTGCATCGGGACCTGCACATCATGATGACTTTCCCTTATCAATGTAAGCAAAGGGAACGTTCAAAAGCCCTTGGTAAATGGCAACCTTGAGCCTGCTGCTTCTAATTTGCGGTAGGATAGAAGCTGGTTCAGTCAAACATACAACCAAAAGAACAGAGCATGGAATTGGATCTAGAAAAGGTGAGTGCTTGAGCAACATATTACAGAATTGATTTGTTTCAGAGAGTCAAATTGACTAGATCTCTACCCCCAATCACTGAAAGTCTTCTTAGACTGGTACGGGTGCGCCGGGGTACTTGGACTTGAAGGGCTTCTTCACATTCCTTCTCTTGAAGAGCTTTCTTCAATTGCTGTGACATTGCTGCCAGCTTCATCTGCAAAAGAAGCTACCCAGCAACTTTCTAAACAGGACAAACTGCTCACTCTGATTCTGCTGAACAGCATCAGACATCTGAATAAAGCTTGTGGATGACTTAAAACTTGTTACTTCATTTGGTCCTTGGAGTACACACTCCTCCAAAAGATTGTACTTGGTAATTGTACTGCAGGATTTGATGATTCATACCTGAAATTCATTCTCATTGATTCTATACACAACTGCCATTTGGGTATGTGCATGCTGCAGAAACTTTAGCTGTGGAAGCAATCAAACCATTAGCTGATAAGAAATATCATCAGATAGGGTGTGAGGTGCAAAACCCATACACAAACAAGGAACAAAACAAATGCATGCACATAGATTGCATTAGGCTGGCATAAGTGAAAGATCTAAATCCACAAAGAAAGTAACAGCTTACTCACTTGTTCACGCACAGAAAGCAACTCCTGCCATCATGACCACCACAGTACAGTTTTTTGTATAAGAAAAGATTTTTCTCCCTGCAGCAGAAATTGAAGTGAAGAGGTAATTCTTTCTTTGGTCGCAGCATGGTAGACAAAGAATGATAGAAGAAATGGCCAGTACCTTGGAGAGACGAGAGTTATAGCAGATGATGTCTTCATTTTGTTGTGTCCGTCTGAAAAGATTTGTGAGGTAATCTCGCTGCATTTGTTGGATGTAAAGTTTTTGGGACTCAATTTGTCCACTTTAGGATTTAGGGTTAAGGCCAAGCAGCAGAGATGCACATGGTTGTTGTTGAGCCAAACTGAGAAACTAGAAAAAAAAGATAAAGAAAGAAGAACAGACATTTGGATGTGGTGCTAGAACGTTCTCACATATTATTGACACGATTGGCAAAGATAAAATGTGTGGGATACTCTTTCTCAAGAATCACTTGTTGGAGCCTTCTGTTCTCCTGCAGAACAGACAGATCTAACTGACTTAGCAAAACAATCCTACTTGCACAGAGCAATTCTCTTCTGCTCTAGGGGGAGTGTAAGACACCGAGAACAGTATTGGAGCAATTACCTCCTCAAGCTCCAACTCCCGACTGTTATTATTCCAGCTTTTAACAACCTCGTTTTCACTGGACCAATGGTTGATTGCAGGAAGATTTGTGATGTTCGAGAGGCCCCGCCTCCTTCTCTGGGAAGACACCGCGTCGGACATCCTCCTGCTTGACCTTTCCCCCGCCATAGTCTCCCCGCTCCCCCCCTTCTGTTTCTTCAACACTCTCTTCAAACTAGTTTTTGGAACAGACTCAGTGCTCCTCTCTCAATCTACTAACATTTTCTACCATCACCATCCTCGACACGCATTCGAATGTTGAAAACAGGAAGAAAAATCTAAATCTCTCTATCACCTACCTAACTGTATCACCGCTCAACCATTCCATTCTCTACTTCGAATAGACACTGAGTTTTCAACAGAGTCAGTTCTACAGACCAGAAATTCTTTCGCTAAACAATCATCCAGAACATGTTGACACGATAAGCAGAGCGTGAAATGCGACCATAAGAACAATTCCGCTTCTAGCAAAGCACAATTAGATCAGAAAGAATGATCACTGTGACTTCACATAACAACCAGAAAAGAAAAGAGAGAGAGAGATAAAACCGAGCAAGACATCTGAAGCAAAACGCAGCATGAAACCCTGAAAGGAAGAAAGCCTTCCAAAAGATAAGAGGGCGGCAAAGGAGCGAGAGGAAGAACACTTTGACAAATTTCTTCTCAAACTTTCTGCACACTTCACCAAAATGCACCATTCAAGAAGCAGTAAAACTCTCACACCGCATGCAAATCTGATCACAATAGTCGTCGCTTTGCTTTTCCGCACACAAAACGCACAGGATTCGCATTCCTTGCGCATTCCCGATCGCGCGCGCTTACACAACATACGCAACGACAAAAGCAGGCGCCCGTGAGCCCGTGTGCCGTTGGAGAGCCGTTGGAGCTGGACAACCGGGCCGGGCCCGTTGCGGGTTCAAATTCCGATTTAGCCGGATCTGAGTTTCGCCCAGCCGTCAGGTTCGGCCTTCACTCCAAAACAGATTCCGGTGGCTAGACCCGCTTCATGGTTTCGCCAACCTATGGTGTCCAGTAGGCCATGTTATTAAAAAAAAAAACACTAAATTTGGGCTAAAACTTGGTGGCTTGGGTTGCTTGATCAGATTGCTTTTAAGATTCTGAAGAAATTTCTTGCAAGTCCTTGCCACTTCTCCATAACCCTTCTCCATAACCCCCCTTCATAATAAGCATCTTGACACACTAATTGGCTTGGAAGTTCACACAACTTCTCCAACTTCATTTTATTAGCAACCTACTACCCATCATGAGGTACCCACATTGGCTCTCATTGGCCCAATGATTCTGGAACTTTATCACTTCTTTGATGAAAATGTAATAGCCACTATTAGGAGGAGTGTTAGTTTACTTGTAATTAGGGTAGTGATAAGTAGTTGGGATAATGTATTTAATTATGTTTTTAGTTTGGGTCCAGTTTATATGTGAACAAGGTTTGAACTCTTTAGTGTAAGGTTCAGACTATTTAGTGTTTTGAGATAAAATTTCATGTTGTAAGTTCTCAAATCAAATTTGGTGATTTCGGCGATTTGGAAGTTTAGAATACTTTAATTTTAAAAAAAAAAATTTAATTTTGGTAATTTTAATGTGTTATGCAAGTTTTTTTTTTGGGTTCATGCTTTTGTGTGTTGTGATTTTTCATGTTATATTTTGGGCTTGAATTTTTGCTTTTTATAAGTGAGTCATATTTTGAGTCACCATAAGCTTGATCTAATATTTTGTTGTGTTGTAACTAGATTCAGTTTTTATAAGCACAATTTGGTTTGTGTGTTTTGTACATGATTCTGAGTGTAACAAGTTGCTATGTAGTTTCTGATTGTTGTTGCAAAATTTGTATTTGTGTTGTTTTAGTTGTAATTGCTGGGAATTGCACATGAGCTACTTCTTGAGTTGAAGAAGCATAAAGCATTGACCTAATTTTTCTCATTGTATTTGTAGTATGTATGTTTGATATGTGTTTATTACAACCCACTACCATTTGATAGAATGGCATCTTGGGATGCAAATGTTCATTTTAATTCTTGCCCTCCTTTAGAAATACATCTTCCCATGATACTTAGTGGGTACCCCCTAGTATCATAGGATTTTGTTTTGCAAAATCTAAGTAGGTTTTTATGTATAAAGAAGGGTCTATAAGTAGACACTTCTCCAATGTAAAGTATCATTGTATATTTTTGGTTTCTTTTTTTGTTTAGTTGTTTTTCTCTAACCTAAAGTGCGTGTCACAAATCATACAAGGCAACATTATGTGTCCGTCTTGCTTTTTGCTCCTCCATGTTTTATGATTTATGCATTTTTCTATGCCTTTCACTTGCTTAGCACTATGAACATTTTTTTCTTTCTTGCCATGCTCCTCCTTTATTGATATTATTCACACATCTATGTACATTCTTTTCTTAATTGTTTACACATTGGTTGCTTCACAAGTTGCTCCTACATCATAGTGTTTCTATGAGGCATCTTTAGTTTCGTTCTTGTTGTTGGTGCCTCCAAGTTTTATGATTTTTTACATGTTTCTTGTCTACTTACCTTTCTTTCTACGTGTTTTTCATTCACTTACTTTTCTTGCAACGAGGCTATTTGTCCATTGTCATTGCTTGTAATTGTTTTCTTCCATTGCTATTGTTCTTCCATTGTTGCTATTTTTATTTATGGTTTTTTCTTCTTTGCATCTTTTTTGCATTATTCATTTTTCTTTTGTTTTTCTAATGTTTGTTTGCTTTTACATTGTGTGTTTTGTTTTGTTTTGTTTTGTATGTTGACAATGTTTCCTCTTGTTGCACTTCTTCAAAGCTTTTATTCTACATTTTTTTTTTCTTACATTTAATAAGTTAAAATTCTTCTTTCTTCTTCCCATGTTTGTTAGTGTGTTTCTACATCATGATTATTCCTCATTGTTGCATCATGGATTTTTTTTTCATCATTGTCACTTTTACTTGCTATGTTTTTTAACATTGAAGCTATTCCTACATCATGGCTTCTTCTACACCATGATTATTTCTACTTATAATTTCTCTCCCACATCACAACTATTCATGCATAATTGTTCTCTTCCATTGCTGCTACTCATACTTATAGTTGTTTTTTAAAAATCAGTTATATTTTTCTTTTTTTTATGTTGTTGAATTTGTTTACATTTTGTACTTATTTTTTAAAACAAAAGTGTTTGGGGGGTTTTTTTGTTTTATTTTTGTCTTGCAAGAGTTTTTTTTGTTTTGTTTTTGTTTTGGTTGTGCAAGTGTTCGTGTGGTTTCCATTGGGTGTAGTCATATTAACATGTACTGTTACCAATTGTAACCACTACTTATTTTTTTGAATTTTGGATTGCCAAAAAAGTTAAAAATTGAATAATTTTTTATAATATTTTACTTTGAATAAATTATTTACATATCATTAAATTTTGGAATCAATTTAATGAGTAAAAAATACGCAATTTTCATTTTTAAAGACTTGTAATCATTGTTTTAAAGCAATTTTGTCACTAAAAGCACAAATTTAAAAATAAATTTTAATGAAATATTTTGGGATATTATTTAATATTTAAGTTTAGTTATAATAGTATCAATATATATATACTACTTTTTAAAAAACTATGTATTTAAAAATTGTCAGAATACTCTTTAACAAAAATGAAAAAACATTCATCTAAGGGGGCGGGTATGGCTCCTTATAGCATGGTTGGACCCCACTCTAAACTATTATCTTACATCTTCAAACATTTTAAAGTTTTTCATTCTTTTTTTTGTTTGTCTTTTTTTTCCATAATGTTTTTTTTTGCTTCATCATCCATTGCAAAAAAATTGTAGTGAAGGTTCTATAGATATTATTCTTGAAATATCAAAAAACACTTTGCCCACATCAAATACTCTTCCTAGTCAAGTTTATGGTTCCTCTTCTACTACATTGTGTACATCATCACACATCACTAATAATGTGTTTAATGATTTGTTGTGGTCCATTAATGGGTTTGACAATTTTGTGCAATGTGTGGACAATATGAATCTCCCCTTAAGTCATAGCACTTTTGCTGAGTCTTTTTTTTTTTTCTTTTCCAATTGCATACTAAAGCAAATTCTAATTTGATTGTGCATTTTTTCAACCCTTATATGTCTTTGATTTTTCAAGACTTGAATATTGTTCATAATTGTATTTTTAATTCTATTGCTATTCCCAATTATGAGGTATCTTCTTTTGCATATGTATTCTATTTGTCATTTCAATTGTGATGTTACTTTTGAACTTATTGCTTTTGGATCTAGTGTTGTTGAATGTATTATTGTTTCTAGAATTAAACCTTCTATATTTGATGTTGTTGAAAGGATTAATTGTGAATCTCCTATTAGGAATTTAATTCAAAATTTTGCTTCTATGAAATTGATAAGAAAAAGATGGACAATGTGAATAAAAGAGGTTGAAAAGTGAGGAAACATATTCAACTTTTGATGAAGATTTTTTTCAATGAATGGAGAGATTTGTATGGATATCATGTTAATATTTCTATAGATGAAGATTCCATTAAAGAGCTTGTGTACATGCTATCCTTTTTATTTTGCACATTCCAAAAAAAATGGTAGCTTACATCTTCCAACTAGGTAATTTTTTTCTTTCATTTAATTTTTTTTTTGCAAAGGTGTTTTTATTGTTTTAGGGTTTTTTTCATCATCTTGAACTTCAAACCTTAACTATGTACTTCTTTCTTTTGTTTTTTGAATTTTCTTTTGCAAATATGGTTTTATAAGGTTTAGGTTTTTTTGGGCATCATCTTAAACTTTAAATCCATTTAAACTTAAATGTTTTTTTTTAATGATTTTTTAAATGCAATGAATGCTATTGTTTTCTTTTAATTGGTTTTTGTTTTTGCAGCATTTATTTTGCTTATATTTGAATTTAATTTTTTTACAACATCCAATCTCTATTATGAAAAATTGGAAAGCTTATAAAACAAAGAAAACATGTGATGAAATTAGGTAAAACACCTACGATGTCTTTCAATATCCTATTGAATATGAGGTATCACCATATTAAAGTTGCTACTGATGAAGCAACTTTCCAACCTTCGAACCTTCGACAATTGGTCTTGGCAATTCTTTTTAAAAAATCCAACAATTTTTTGTTGAAGAGGAGTGCATCATGTTGGCACAAGTAATGTGTTACCCACATTTCCATTTGGTCTAAATATCAAATTTGGATACTTTTGTAGACAATTGTTTTTATGTGGGGGTGCTTTGAACTCTATGAGGTGGATTTTGATGAGTTCACTTTTGTTTGAATACCTATTGGTGTTGTCTTAAAATTTTGTTGGGGGGTCTTTAAGAATTAGAGGATAAACTTACATGCTATTATATAGATCGACATTGGGTTGTCATTGATTGTCCAATGGCTGATGTGATTAAAACCTACAAGGAGTTTGTTCATTGTTGCCCCACTGTTTCACCTAATGACAAACCTAGGCCACATTAATTATTTTTGTGGCCTATTTACCTAAATGGAAAGCCACTTGTGAAGTATGGTTTACTACTATTTCTATTGGTTGAAACCAACTACAACTTATTATGAACAAATTTATTACTAATTTTTCAAATTTAAGATAAAAGATTTTATCCAACAAAATTGGCAACGGTGTTGGAATCATTTGAATGGAGGAAACATTCATCCTTCAAAAATATGAGATGGAGGTAACATGCCACTAGGATCTTATTTTTTTACGACAAACGTTCTAATTTTGTTTTGTTTCAAATATTTGCTTCTAGTTTTATTAAAGCTTATGTTTTTGTTTTGATTTGTTGATGTGTTTTATGGTTTCTCCATTTTCTTTTTCAATTGTTTATGTGGTTTGGTTGTGTTTAGGTATGACCACATTGATAAACATTTATAAAATTGAATATTGCAACAAATTATTAATGGTAAATTGTATTTGGTGGTTCATTGCATCATGAAAAGGTTTCAATGAAAAACATGTTGCCTATGAAAAGACCAAAGTAAGTTCTTCCATTTTTTTCGAAGATGTGTTTTTGCTTGACATGAATTTCATCCCATTTCTTACAATTGTCAAACTTGTATACATATCATAAAACCACTTATAGGATTTCCAATAATTGTTACACATGGATTTCAAGGAAATTTTAAAGGATTTGAACAAGCATGTGATGTTCATATTTTAGAATCTCATGTCTTAGGATTTTATATTTAAAATCTATTTTTCATTCTTTTATATTTTGCTTCTATTTTTTACAAATATCTTTTGTTTCTTATTTTTAATGATTTGTGCCTTACACAAGATTCATTTCATTTTGGAAAAAGATGCAACTTTGTTGATGGAGCTATTGATGTTGCCTTTGCTATTGTTTATGTTGTTGTGGGAATTTGTGTTCATATTGTTGATGGCCTTGTTGCTATTATTTTAAATTCAAAAATTACTAATTTTAACAAAGTTATTCTTGTGCTTTCATGTGATAATCTATTTATTGGTTTTAATTTTATGGATTGAAAAAGATTAAAAACATAGTTATTTTTATTGTTGTTTATATAGATCAAGAGAATATTGTTGTATAGGTACTAAAATTGATGAAAATGAAGATGATGGTGTTTTTTGTTTACACATGCTTGAAATTAACGATGGTGATTTTTTTTGCATGTTCTTGAAGATGGTGTTTGTTGTATTATATAGGTTTTAGGATTACGTGAATTTGCCTATAATCTTAAATAGACTTTTTAAAATAATTTGTTTGTTAAGGAGCTTGCTAAGTACAAGACCATGTTGGATGCCATTTTTGTGGCTTAGCCACCTCTTGAAAATATCAACATCAACACTGCTTTTGTCCACATCTTCAACCACCTTTCAAATTGTCCAATTATCATCATATATAATAATATGTGATATACGTCATGCATGTAAAATCCATTCTTGCCTTAAGACCACCATGAGTAATTAATAAGTCTTGATGCAAATTCCAAGCATTTAGGGACATTTCATTAGGTTATTAATATTGGATTTCCATTCTACAAGTGTCTTTTTGCTTATTGTAACACATGCATAATAAAGGTTTCAAAAGGAAGAATGTGGATGTGATGAAAAATCAAGGAAAGTTTTGGATTTTATGAAAGTGTCTTGGGTTTGGGGTTGAATTGTTGAAAAAACAATCCTTGGGGTGGGGAATTTCTGCACAATTATTGATGATGGTTGATGGGAAACTAATTTTTGGAACATTGGTTTTAAGGTTCATCCTGCAAATATACTTTGGGGATTATGTTTTTGGCAAGAATTATTGTTGGGATTTTGATTTGAATGAGTGAAATCTAAACATTTGAACAATGAAAGGTTTGATCTAATCCATTATTATTTCTATAAAAACATCATGTGGGCAAGTGTATTTAGTAGGAGAACTCATAAAACAATAGGATTAATAGTTTCCTCGTTTTCCTTGGTTTTGTTATATTACATTGTAAAATTTCATGTGTGCAATCTATTCCACAAGAAAATTTAAAGAACAATAGGATTAACATTTTTTTTTGTGACATTGGTTTATGTTATATAATTGTAAAATTTAACAAATTTAGTTTTTATTTTTTTGGGGGTTTAAAATGTTTTTCTTATATTCGAAAAACACATATATATATAAGAAAAAAAAAGAAAAAAAAGAAAGAAAGAAAAAATGGACATTGAGCTAGGGGATAATTTCATTAGAAATTTTTTTGTTGTTTGCAATACTTATTTATATTTATTCTTTCTTTGTGCAGGTTGTTATTTTGGTAAAGCTTGCAAACAAGTCTTTGCTAGTGGGAGCCGGTTATAATATTTTAGACTGATCCAAAGGATATGAATAAGGCATATTTATTTATTTTAATTAACAAAAGGATATGCATTTGGATATCTCAATATTTCCTTGTAAAGTTAGTTATGCATCTATGGCAAATTTTCATTCATTGCTGATTATATGTTTGTTGATTTTCAAATTCATGGTAACCTCCATATATGCATGCTTGTTATCTATAACAAATTTCACATGTTAGTTGTCTAAATGCGAAAATATTCAAACATTTGAATTTAGCTTATGGGGGAATTGAACCCTAATTCTTTAAAAACCTTTGCCCATTATAACACAAGTTACTTGTAGAAAAACTAACACCCCAACCCCACACACATAGAACCCAAGATTTTTTTTTTTAGGAACTTGATTAACAATTTTTATATTTATTAAGTTCCATAAACCGGTCCATAAGTAATCTACCTTACAAAAACAAATTTAAATAGAAAAAATAATTAGGGTCAAGGTTAGATTTAAAAAGAAAAGATAGTAAAATCTAAGAATTAAAATTTATAGTTTAGATGAATCACTTAATCCCTGCCAACATGTAGCTTTTCAAATATTTAACTTCTTCAATCAATTGATAAATTTCCTAACGAAAACAACTTTAACCTTCATATAGTCCTTGAGGTTTGTCTTTGATGTATAATTCCTTAGACCAATTGTTTACCACTATGAGAATCTGATTCAATTTTTCCATTTATAAACAAAATCATTTCAAATTTAGTAGAACATCAAGTGAAAGCATGGTAAAGTATACACAAAAAATAGTGTAAGCAACAAAATATTGGGTCCCTCAATAAAAAGATTGACAAGTAAATGATTTTATGGGGATAAATAATATTTTTTTTGGTACATTATTTTTAAACTCTTGTTTGTGTAAACTTCAAAAACTAAGTTGTTATAATCACATTTTTTAGAGCTACTTGCAAGTACTTGAATTAGACCTTAAATTTGTGGGAATTTGACAAATAAAGTTCAAGTATTTAAAAATAGGTGAAATAATTTTGCAAGTATTTGGTTTTTTCTTCAAGCACTTCAATATTGATGTGGTGAGAATTTTAATATATACTTTTTAGTTAATGGAATTTATTTTCATAGATAAAATCATCCCGAACCCCTAGAACATGATATAATTTTTGGGGATACTTTTGGGGTACTTTTTCAAGTTGCTTTGAAAAGCTAGAAGGATGCTAGAGATGTCCATGAAAAAAACTAAAAGTTTTGTTTGTTTTGAAATGCTAGAGGAAAATTAAAATTTTGAAAGGCTATTTTTTGGGTGTTTTCAAGTAGAAAACAAGGTAATGAGTATGTGTAAAATATCTTGCTTGCACCCCATAAAACAACTTAAAATTTTGTCTCAATTTGAGATTGAGAATCCCAAGAATTTGTTTGGCAAGGAAGCTTACATTCAAAAATTGACCTTCATGGGTCTATCACCAAGATAGTGCATTAGCACACATAGATAGAGGGCTAGATAACCTCCTAAACAAAGATAGTTCACCAATAACCAATGCCCATGAAAGATTTTTCATTTTCACCTTCCAAAGCATATCCATCAATTAGAACAATTGCTTGGGCTAATTGGACAATAAGGTTTAACCATGGAAAAATTATCATCAAAAGGGGAATGACTTCTTTCACATCATATTCAACTACAAGGTGGATTGCAATTTTATGCCCCTCATACTTTTCAAAAACTTCCAAGGATTTGAAATGGGGATTCAACATTAAGGCAAACATATTGTGAATTTGATGGGAATCAAATAATTTCAAAAATTGTAGGAAAAAAATTATCACCTTCACAACCTCTTATTGCATGTTCTTTTTGAAGAGGTGAAGTTCAACATCAAATTGATCAAATGTTTCATTGCCAGCAACAAGGGATTTGGCTCAAATTCTAATGCCATAGTCAAATTAATTATAGTACTCAAGGCATCAAACAACAACCCATGACCTTTAGATTGATTGATCACACATGCACTCACCACATGATTCAAATAGATAATGACATTTTTAACAATGGCCTGCACTTGGGTCTTTGGGATTCACCACCACAAATTTAACGTATTTTGGTTCTTATAACATAATAAAATAACTTGATGAAATTCCAATGTTTCTTCAAACATTATAATTTTTCTTACAAACCTTCTTTTGATGGGAGTTCTCAACTTCCAATGTTGTTTTTCATTTTCAACATAGGTTTTTTCCCATTCTTATATCCTTTTCCTTGATTTTTTAATCCATGTAATTGTTTTTTGCAAACTAATTTGAACTTCTTTCACATTCACCAAAGTTAAACCCATAAAAAACCTTATCATCATTTGTTGCATATTGACATGTCATCACATGCCTAAAACAAGTACCTTCATAAATTCAGAACAAATTCAAAATTAACTCACAATCAATAATAGAGCACAATTTTATAACCATAAATCCTAAGGTGCTACCCTCATTTTTCACAAAAGTAATTGTTCATAGGATTAATTTAGATTTTTTAAGCAATGTTTGGAGTTACAAAATTGTGGTGTAGTTAATAATTATTTCATGCATGGTAGAAGTGAAATTTAAATTCATGTAGAATATTTCACATTACTGTAACAACATATTTGCATTTCACATGCATATGTTCACTATTTTTGTCTTAAGTCTCAATAAACTTAACACTACCATTCATTCCAACATTAGATTCATGGTTATTGCATACAACCATAATATGCATTTAAAAATACATCGTAAAAAACTCCAGAAACAAGATTACAATTCATTTCATCATAGTTTGATGTTATAAAAAATTCACATATAAGATGAACATAAAATTAAGTGTAAAAGTCTATGCTTATTTGTATTACTATATAATTACAACATAATCCCATGTTTTGTTGAAAAAAGCCCAAAAAAACATTTAAAATTTATGCTATATCAAAACATAGTCAAGGTTTTTTACTCCATATACCTCCAGTTCCTCCTAGTTTTTTCTAAAACTCCGTGTTTCATCTTTTCCTCTTTCCCCCTTGTTCTCCATAACTCTCCTCTTTTGAATTATCCCAAATCACATCATCATGATCCAAATGACAAAAATTCAAAATTCAAACTAATAAAATTCCTTGATTAGTCCCTATCCTAACTACCTTGTTCATCCAAAATCACATACTCATCCTACCCCCTTAACAATGCATTTCAAACAATTTTGCAATAACATGCTTAGCGGTCCAACCTTCATCCAAATAATTATTGACCAACACAAATATGTTTATGCCAACTTTGGATATTTAGAAATTAAAATTAGTAGAAATTATGGTTGCAATTTCAAGGTTAAGCAACGCATGCAAGTCCATGGTCTTCTAGACCATTTTAGGTAACATTTTTTCTATAAGTGAACAAGATAGAAATACAAAGCAAGGACATAAGTGCAAGACTAACCATGTTGTGTAGTTAGGTGTTTTCACATGTGGAAACAAACCTATACCCTTTGCAAATATAAAGCACAAGGTCTTCAAGAAACCTTTGTTGTGATTCATCACCATGTTTGTAAAGATTTGTTGAGCAAAAAATCTGATGATTTTTGACCCATATGGCCTAACATTGCCCGCCCCCCCCCCCCATTATTGGTTATGATTTAAATCAACATGCTTAACCATAAATTTCTTGGTTAGTAACAACTTTTTTTTTTTGCAACTGAATGAGAATGTGCAAAATCAATATGAGTTTTCATGAGAGTAACACTATTTGCTTTATTATATTTGAAAAGCCCTTTGTGAAAAACAAAACTTTGGTTAAAATGTTACTAGCTATTTGTTGAGATTTGTAGATGATACATTTCAACATCTATTAGTTCACAAGACAATAGATAGGTTTGCCTTGACAATAAAAAAACCTCCAACTAATTGAGTCTTTGTTGTGTGTTCTCCACTTTTGAGCTTGAACTTTTATAGCTACAAGATGTTGTTCATCATTTTCTAACAAATCATCATTCACATTACATGTTGTTGATAGTTGGGTTCATGCTCAAATCACGGGCAAGCTTGTAATTAACAGCACTAACATTTTCAACAATAATAATGTTCTTTTCAACTATTGTAGAAACATACATAACAACAAAACCTAATTGCAAAACCTAATTCCACTAGCAACTAACGTTAAAAAATAAAATTGAAAAGAAAAAATGTGCAAACATCTAGACAATTAAAATTAGAAACATAATAAACTAAAGGAAAAAGAAACCCAATTTTGTGTAAAAAACATGATGAAAACATTGTGTTGAAAATGTGATTGCCTTCATTGAAGGCAACTTGCAAGATTCAAGTTCCAAGGACCTAAAGAAAACGATCATTAAAGCCCTATTCACAATCATTAGAGCCCAAGACCATGCATGTATACCCTTTTAGATTTTGATATTCAAATTTCCTTAAACAATATTATAATTTATAATTTGCAATCATGGTCCAAAGTAAAGTTATATATTTGACTATAATGTAAGGCTTGATGCAAAAACAATTGAGTTTCTATCATGTTTTATGTCATTTCTGGCTTCAAATTTTATATTTAATTTGAAAAACTATGTTAAAAATGCATTATAGACCAATAAAAAATTGCAATGTGGAAAATGTAATCCTTGGAAAGGACTTTAACCTTGGCACGATTGGCTCCTTTTTTTCATGTTTTCACCCAAAATAGCTTTTCACACATGAAAACATTAAAAGAAGAAATTACAATTAATTTTTGCATATAGAATTTTAAAATATTGTTTACAATAAAAAAAAATTGCAAACAACATTTTTAGATACAAATGATAGTTTTGAATTGCAAAAATTAGGTGCAAACAAAAATTTCTCTTCTAATGAAATTACCCACCAACTCAATGAATGAATGTCCATATTTTTATTTTCTTTTTATTTCTTTCTTTGATGTTTTAAAAAATATATAAAATTTACAATGTTTGAATATAATTTTTTTTTCTAAGACCCAAATATATATATATATTTCAATCATTGTAGAATTTAGAACTAGATAACATATTAAACCAATGTGATAAAAGAAAATGTTAATCCTATTGCTTTTAAAGTTCTTTTATGGAACACACTTACACGCATGAAATTTCACAACAATATAGTAGAATTTTTTATTAATTTAATGAGATACCATTTTATCTATTGCCATACAACAATCGACTACACCTATAATAATGTAGTTTAAAAACAATCCAAAGTTGTCCTTTGCAATCTTGTAAAAAGTCCATTCCTTTTTGGTACCCCAATCATGAATGCACCCTCAAAGAGAAAGAAGAAAAAGTTCATCAAGAGAATATTGAAGGGGATATTCATGGCTATCCTCACACTACACAAAAATGTCACACCAATTAATGAACCACAACAAATCATGAAACACATCAATAGTGATGTGTGATAATTTACTACATGATGTAGTTTAAGAGGAACCATAAGCTTGACGAGAAAGAGTACTTGATGTAAGCAAATTGTTTTTCAATAGTTCAAGAATAATATCTATAAATCCTTCACAACAATTTCTTTTCATAGTTGATGATGAAACAAAAAAACATTGCAAAGAAACAGGAAACACAAATAGAAAAAAGGAATGAAATCACAATTTATAAGAATTTTGAAATGTTTGAAGATGTAAGATTGTAGTTTAGAATGCACTACAACAAAAGTTGTCTTTTATGATTAAATTTTAGTCATAAAAGACAGTTAAGCAAGATGACGCTATAATATAAACCAATCATTTTAAACAAACCAAAATGTAGTATTTAAGTCATATTGAACATAACAAAATATTTAATTATGTCTAACATGGCATGTCTAATATGACTAAAAAGTAGTAGCATGCTACAAGACATGGTGACTAGGTGGCATGTCTAATGTGACTAAAATCTAATATAGTGTTATTTGACATGGCGACATGTGTCGTGTCTATTGTGACAAGATTGTCTATAGTGCTAACCAATGTAAGGGACACATGTTTGTCAATTTTGATAGAATTGTTGTTAAACTTGGCTAACATGGACTGATATTTTCTTATCTATTATGACTAATCTACTAGAAATCCTTGTTGACATGGTGTCATGTTTTTTTTATGATACTATCTGGTAGTCATTGCTGACATGGATACATGTGTAACATTTTATTTGGCTAAACCGAAGACCTCTAGTAGAAAAAGGGTGTCTTTCATCATCCGTATTATGGTTTCCCAACAATGTATAATCAAACCTTCTTGTCCAAACTTTTTAGCAATTCCCTTTAAGGTCTTCAAATAACATCTATTTTATTTGATATGATCATGTTGTAGATGGGTAGTTTCCCTAGGTTTGGAGCAGTGTTGTGTGTGTTCTTGGATTGTTGAATAGGAATTGTCAATTTGAAATCCAAGTACCTAGACCCTACCCAAAACTAGCCCCTAATTTTGGAACTAACTAAAACTAGTGGTGGTGGTGATCATGATGTTTCAAGCAAGGGCCATTCGTGCGATGCTCCTTCACGAGTTTTCATTCTTTAGGTAAGTTTTCTTCCTCTTTTCGTGTTGTTATTGCTACTAGTTAATCTTTTCATGTTGCTCCTAGTGTTGGTTGCCCCTTTTTCCTTCTTGCACATTGTTCTTATTGTTAGTCCTCCTTTTCCTCTACATGTTATTGGCTACCTTTTTCTTCTTCTCTTGTTCATTGGTTGTCCTTTTCCTCTTTTTGTGTTATTCTTGTTGTTGATCACCTTCTTCCTCTTTTCCTTTTCATCCTACTGTTGGTTGTCATCTTCTTCTCGTGTTGCTCATGTTGTCAATTCCCCCCCTATTTTTTTCTTGTTATTCTCATGCTAGTCATCCTTTTCTCATGTTGTCTTTGTTATTGTTATTTTTTTTATGATGCCATGTCTTTTGGGTTTAAGGCATGGAGGATGAAGAACTTCTTGAGTAAAAACACAATAAAAGGAACCATGGTGACCAAGGTCAGAGTCCTTACCAAGGATTGCATTTTACACATGTCCTACATGTATTGGTCTATTGAATATAAAAACTATATTTTAAATGTAATTTTTGGGACTGGATATTAATATTGATACCAAACATGATTCAAATTTTAATAAAAACTATATTTTTTTACATGAGGACCTAGATTATAATCAAATATATAATTTGTTTTTAACCATGATGATAAATTTCAAATTTTTTTGACCATTAAAGATGTTCAAAATCAAAATCAACAACATTCGTTAAAAGGATACAATACATGTGCATTTAAAAATATAAACACATGTTGCCCTTCTTATTAATTATATTACAACCCATAATAAATTTGAAAACATTTGATGAAGGTTTGAGTAACAAAAAACACGTTCAAATTTTAGAGTCCTTAAAAGGACCTTGTCAATAAATGTTTTGTGTATGACAAAGGACTTTAATAACATAATGAAATGACTCCAAATTCATAGGAGTGCAATTTCATGAGCACCAAAACATAACTAC
This sequence comes from Sphagnum contortum, assembly GCA_963920785.1. Taxonomy (NCBI): domain Eukaryota; kingdom Viridiplantae; phylum Streptophyta; class Sphagnopsida; order Sphagnales; family Sphagnaceae; genus Sphagnum; species Sphagnum contortum. Next base: position 826,726 of record OY987284.1, on the reverse strand, counting down.
AAATTATGGATAAATAATTCATTAAATACAATTAATGTTGATTTACCGAAGTAATGTAAGTATAGTTATAAGTAGTGTTTACAATTTGCTTGGCTCCTTTTATTGCATTTTTTCCCTCTTCCAAGAAAGGTTGTGTATCGAATCGAGCTTCTTTTGGAGGTACATTGTTATGGCTTTGCATCAATTTTTGGTGTTGCCACTACAACAACATGGTAAAATTCTTTAAACATAAGTGGTACAATCTTGTGGGAATTGTTGACAAAAACTTGAAATTTCTAAAAAGAAAAGCAATAAAATTCCATTGCTTAAGGTTTTTATGCATCCATTAATTCTTCTCCTTCTCCATTGCTTAAAGTAAATTCAAGTTTAACTCCAAATCAAGTGGAGCAATTGAAATGTGTTCTTTGTTATTCAAGTATTTCAAATGCAACTATTGATTCGTGTAACACTTGCATTGTGAGTTTTGATCTTGGGATGTCAAGAACAGGTTTGGACATTTTTGTTCTCATTGTGCATTTCTTGAATGACAAGTTGGAGCTTTGTCATGTAATTGTTGGATTATTTTTGAAATTGTATAAACATCTGGAAGTGCCATGGCTTTGCAAGTGAATGATCTGCTTGTAAAGCACATGCTTAATGTTCATGTTGTTGCATATGTCAAAGATGAGGGAAATAATTTTTTCACCATTACTTTTGCTTTGACTTTTATTGTGTCTTGTGAAAATTTGGGGTTGTCAACACCTTTTGTACATAAGGTCTCCTTGGGGTTATGCCATGTCCAAATGTTGTTAGCATGTTATAGATGTCTCTAAGGTTTGTGTTAGGTTGACATCAATTTTGATCAAAGAAACACAATCCATTTTGCAAAAGACCATCACATGGACCAAAAATAATGGTAAAGGACGGCAAGTAGGGCAAAAGGCATGTTTGGCTATTAAGGTGCCTCCCCATAAGCTCAAAACTCATGTGAAGACTAAATTTGCTTTAAAAACTCATCATATTTTAAGAGATTCTTGAATTCAAACATGTCTAATTGCCCTTACTTATGGAAAGCAAGAGTCATTCGCACTTCAAGACCATGTGCCAAGTCTACAAGTATAAACAATTGCCCAAATTGTTTATGATACCTTAGGGCCAATGGGCCAACAATCTGTGTTGAATGAAAGTTGAGGCTACTAGTTAGTTTTGGAAGCCCTTGTTATGATGATATCACTTGTATATCAAATGTGAGTGGACCTTATGACACCAAATTCCAATGAAACCCAAAACTTTGATAATGAGCTTCAAGTCTTCAAGCAATGCAATGTGCAAAGATAGGTGATATAAGTTTTAGATTCCTTCCTTTCATTTATGTTTGGTTTTCAACACTATAAGGCTCACATCATGTTGGCTATGATGTTAGATCCTCACTACAAGGGGTTGGGGGTGGTCATTCAATATGTTGGCAAGGATAGAGTTCTTCAAATTGTAGGTGAATATGATAAATTGGTATTGTTCCCCTTCTTGGTTTGTGCATACAAGTTTTTCAACCTAATTAATGCAAGTGAAAGAGTTCATAGTGTTGCATGAAGTTTTCAATTTACAAGTTTGTATGACCTCATGGATATTAATGACAACTTAACATTGTCAATGGTGAAAAAATAGTCATGACGCACTCCCAAGCTCCTTGATAGACTCAAATGTGAATTTAAGATGAAAATAACGAAAAAGTAAAGAGTTGGGACATGCTCCCTGGTTCGCAACACTTTGGGGGTAGAGGGGCACACTGGAGTTTTGGGATGAAATTAGGAAGAATGATAAGCAATCAATCACTCACACGGACTTGCATAAACTAAACAACAAATTAATTAGTGCATAGATATAACACTTTTTGTACTAGGATGAACCATGGGCGAATTCAGACCCACAAAACTCACCATGGCCCAGACTTGGGGGGAAGCCACCACCTTCCCTCTTGTAGTATACTCTGTGCCTAGCCATGGGACTAGCACCTAAATTGTCGCAACCCCACTTTGGCCAAGTGTGGGGGTGAAGCCCAACACTCGGAAAAGTTGGGATTTGGAATCCTCCGGGACTCCCGAATGTTCAGAGCTCGACAGCAAGGGGAAAAACACCTCGCATTGGGGTGTTCTTGGTGTCATTGGAAAGGTCTTGAAATTTAGATATCGAAAATGCCCTCGCATTGGCAATTCGGACATCTACAGCCCAAGTTATGGGCAAAAGAAGGGCCGGGAGTCAAACTGCCAGTTTGACTCCCGACCACTAAAAGTTCGGAATCGACCTCTTCCCGATGTCCGATTTGGGAGTGCGACATGGCGTTGGAAAGACTTCGACGAGGATTACAAATTTGGTTTAGACCTCGTTGCGATTTAACTCTGCAGTTGGGAGTTATGGACGTTCAAAGTTCTGGGAGTCCCGTCGGGACAATTTCGGGACTCCATTTCGGGAGTCCCGGGAATTTGTGCCATTTGGATGTAGCCTCCACGGCGAGCTGCAGAGAATACTATAGGGAGTAAGGTGGTGGCTGACTCCCGAGTCCGAGCCGTGGTGAGTCTTGTGTGTCCAAGTGCCCGTGGCAAGTCCCAACACCCAAGGGTGTCCCGAATGCTAAACTAACCTCCCGTGGTTGGTTTTTGGATGCAGATTCAAGCTTGATCTTCTAGTCCCTCTTCCTAGTCTAATCCCAGGGCTCCCAACTCAACCCTCTACCCCTTTCTAGAGTTGGAAGCCGGGAACGTGCCCTCGGTCCCAACTTTCCGCAACTTGACATTTGGTGAACCTTCAAGTGGGTTCACCTCGGGACCAAGGAGCGCGTCATAAATGGCATTTTTATCTCGGGGAGTCCCGAAATTCTCACAATTATGGCTCCCACAACTTTGGGGGCTCATAACTTTGTGTGTAAACCACCAATTGAGATGAGGTCTTTAGCAAAATTATAGCCCTCATTGAGAGCTTTCCAATGATATGTTGTATGCCACCTATATGTAAGGAAATCGGGACAATTCCCAACTTTTAGTGGTCGGGAGTCAAATTACCAATTTTACTTCCAACCTTTCTTTTGGCCATAACTTGTGTTTGAAGTGTTCAAATGGGTCATACAAGCCCATTTTAGACATCTACGTTCCAAGATCTTTCCAATGATATAAGGAAGTCTTCAATCTATTGGGTTTTGATCCTTGCAATCGCGTTCTACAAATTTGGGACTTCAACTCCGAAAATGGGAGCTCCGCTGGGAGTGTGGGATCATTCCCTCACATTTTCCTGCACTTTCGAGAACATGAGATGTGATTTTTGGGCTTCCATCTTGGCTCGCACCCTTACAAGCCTTTGCCTTGGTTGTGAGCCCAAGGTTACAATTGTGACAAGTCAAACCATTTTAAGATCAAGGTCATTGAAGAGGAGTGCAAAGATTCACTATTTATGGTGGAAAGTGCATGAGGCACAATTTTCTTATGTTAGGTTTGTAGCTTGCCAAATTTTGGGGATTGTTGGTTCTCAAATTGCGGCAAAAGAAAAGTCTTCAACATTGCAAGTGTTTGCACAAACCTTTGACAATCTCAATTAGGCATGGACAATCTTAAGATGCTTATAAACATTTACAAGAATTGGCCAAACAATGCTTGAGTTGGTGATTTGGCATTCATGGGATAATTCATGGAAATGGAAGAAGCCCTACTTGTCGCAACCCTAGCCTTGGCTCGTGACCAAGGCAAGGGGGTTGCAAGTGTGCGGGCCTATAAGTAGACTCGGGAGTCATATCACATGCTCCCGGGAGTGCAAAGAGTGTGAGGGAGTGAACCCTCACACTCCCAAGCGAACTCCCATGTTGGGAGTTGGTGAGAATGGAGTCCCAAAAGGACTCCCAAAACTTCAGAGAGCGTTTTGAGGGGTCAAAACTCAATGGCTTGTTGCGTTCTTTATATCGATGAAAAGCTCTTGAAGTGTAGATGTCTAAAATGGGCTCGCATTGCTCATTTGGACATCTGAAACACAAGTTATGGCCAAAAGAAGGCCCGGGAGTCGAACTCCCGGGAGTCCGCGAGTTTTGACTCCGGACCATTAAAAGTCGGGAATCGACCTCTTCCCGACATCCGATTCGGGAGTGCGACACAGCGTTGGAAAGCTCTCGACGATGGCTACAACTTTGCTTCAGACCGCGTTGCGATCGGACTCTGCAGTCGGGAGATATCGGCGTCCAAAGTCCCGGGACTCCAACCTGAGACAATTTCGGGACTCCCACGCGGGAGTCCCGGGAAAAATAGCCATTTGGATGCCACCTCCGTGGAGAGCTGCAGGGTGAACCCCTTACGGGGAGGAGGCAACAACCCCATCAATCATTAGAGAAGTTGAGAAAGTACAAAGGGGGAAGCAGGCGCCACGAAATGGCGGCCTCACCTTCCCCGAATAAGTGGCCGTGAAACCATTCAGTCTTAAAGGCAATCTCAATGCTAATCTGAGTGCTCTGCTCTCTTCTATGGCTAGAGGATCTAATGGCCTTCCAGGAGGCCATTCCGACCTCAGCGGTGGCCTCCCAGGCCTACAAGAGCACTCTCTTAAGGGAGTACTGGCCGTCGAAGTGCCTTTGGCACCTTTCCAACCAGAAGAAGAAGAGGAGGAAGCTCCTCAGGATGTCCAGGGGTTGTCTTCGGTAGGAGAAGCCCTCGGGGTGGTAGCAGTGGAGGTCCGGGGGGTCGTCCTCCTCCTCGAAGACGGTCTCGCCGAGGAGCACAAAGGGCCAGGTGATGGCCAGGCGGCGAGGCGCCTCCCATTCCTCCCAGACCTTCGTGAAGGCCTTCCACGCGAGCTGGGCCGTCGGGCAGTCCATGAGGCAGTGTTGGGCGGTTTCGGTACATCCTTGGTCACACCCTTTGCAGGGGGCGAGAATGCCCATTTGTTGAAGCCAGGTCCCTATTGGCAGCCCATTGTTGAGGGTGAGCCAAGTGAGGGCTCCTACTTTGCGTGGGCGGGCGTTGTGCCACAGTCTCACAATGATTTGGGCAACCGTGGAGTTGCGAAGGTTTAGACGCAGGATGAAAATGGCGATGCTTGGAGCGTGCTGGGCTTGTTTGGCGTTCCGGTATCCTCTTTTGGCCGAGTAGCCAAAAAAGGGCGCATCTCCCATGTTTTGGGTCTCCTGCCAATGCCACTCTCCGGGATCCCATCGGAGATCGGTCACGAAACCCTCTTCAAAAATCCAGAGGATGAGGGGTTTCTTACCTGGTTTTGGGAGGTCCTTGGCGATCCTGAGGGTGGAGCCATGGTTCTCCTGAGCAAGTACTCGGATCGGTTCATAGCCGGCTAGGGGGATGGTGATTTCCTTAGCGCTGGCGGGCTGGATGCGGCCAGCGGGAAAGGTTCTCCTGTACTCCCTGGCTCTGGCCGTGGTTTGGAGTGTTTCCACGACCTGGTAGGCCCAGTTTAGGGGGGTGTTTCTGGGTGCTTCTCTTTTGCTGACCCAGTCTCCCGCTAGTGGCCTGAATTCTATAGCAGCAGGGTTCCAGGGGATGCTGCTGGTTATAATCTCTTTGTTCTGGCGGTTACTGGTGTGGGAGCTTACCCCCATTGTTGGGAGGCTTTTCCATTCGCGGGTTTCCTGGTCCCAGAAGTCTTTAATCCTAGAGCAGCCCGCACTGGCAAACGTGTTGCCTTCACTTTTGCCATTGAGACCGAACGGTCTGTGGGCTGAGTTGGTGATGGTGGGGTTTGCGAAGACTGGCTGTCTGAGCCATTCCGCTGGATTAGTTGGTTCCGACTTGCTCAGACCTGGTCTCACTCTCATCCATGCCCCTAGGATGCTCTTCCATAGGGAGCAAGGGGGTTGTTTGAGCTTCAACGCCGAGAAGATCCAGTGGATGTCTTGAGTGCTTGGGCCCAGGCTATGGATCGGGAGCTTAACCGCATCAGCTTTGTGCCTCAGGAGTTCTTTCTAGGGTTCCCCCCCCTGGGGCGAGCCCCCTAATGAGAAGCTTGGCCAACAAGACTTCGGATTGGGTTTTTGGATCGATGATGCCGAGTCCCCCCTTGGAGGTCGGGAGAATAAGGGTGTCCCACTTGACTTTTGCCCTAGTGGTGATGGCTTTTCCACCCCAAATAAAATTTCACACCACACCGCGGACCTGGCTGCACATTCTGGGATTGGGGTTCCAGGATGCGGCCAGGTACCACATGGAAGCTAGGAGCACCTGGTTCACCACAAGGATTCTCCCGGCAAGGGAGAGGTGGCAGGTGCTCCAGTTGATGAGTTTGTTCTTCAGGTTGGAGAGCATCTTGTCGAAATTGACTTCTGGGGGGAGGCGGAAGCCTACCTGGATTCCCAGGTATCTCACCCCTTTCCCTTCTTGGACCCACTGAAGTCCGACCTTTTGGCCCCATTCCCAGGTCCTAGTTCTTTTGCTGGCCCAAATGGCCGCCATCTTGTTCCAGTTTACCTTAGCTCTCGAGGCCTTGCAGAAGATATTCAGGACCTCCTGGGATTTTTCCATGTTCGTGCGGGAGCCTTGCAAAAAGAGAGTCGTGTCGTCCGCGAAAGTTTGTTCAAGGATGTGCCCTCCTCTTGGGAGTGATAGCCCTTTCACTCCGAAATGCTGGTCCTCAAGCATGTGGCCGAGGATGTCCGTGGTTAATATGAACAGCTAGGGGGCGAGTGGGCAGCCCTGCCTTACTGACCTGGCCAGGGGGAAACTGCTTCCCACCACCCCGTTTAGCTTGATTGAGGAAGAGGCAGAGTGATAGAGTGATCGGACCCAGTGGATCCACTGGGTGGCAAAGCCAAGCTTGGCCAGGGCGTTAAAGAGAAAGCCTGTCAAAGGCTTTCTCGAAGTCTAGGAGCAACAGGACCAGATCCTGGTCACTTTCCACAGCCCAGTCCAGGGCTTCCTGGGCCAGGAACGTGTTATCCAAGATGCTCCTACCTTCCACGAATCCGGTCTGGCTGGGCCGGACAATGGATGGGAGGTGAGCTTGGAGGCGCCTGGCCAGCGTTTTGGCCAGTATCTTATAGAGGCTGTCGAGGAGGGTTATTGGGCGCCAATTGCCGATTCGGGAATGGTCCCCGGATTTTGGTATTAAGGTTATGATTCCCTTGTTGATTTGCTCCGAGGTCTCCCCGATTGTGAGCATCGCCTTGAAGGCGAGGAGCAGGGTCGGGGCGATCTCAGAGGAGAATTCCTGAAAGAATTCAGTGGGTATGCCGTCTGCTCCTGGAGCCTTGTCTTTAGGCTTCACCGAGATGGCCTCTTTGATCTCATTGAGCGAGAGCTTTCTGGTCAGCTTGGAGTTCATCTCCGGGGAAACTCTTTCTGGGGTGTTGGCCCAACAAGTCTCCTGGGCCATTGCCGTGCCTGGGTCGAGGGCTTCGGAGGCATAAAGCTACTCGTAAAAAGTTCTAACATAGTGAGCTAGGTCTGTTTGACTCGTGATAGTCCCGCTTTCCATCGTGAGTTCCTTGAGTGGAGTTCTTTTTCTGCCAACTCGGTGGCAATCAAAGAATAGTTTGGAGCAGGTGTCTCCGTACCTGAACCAGGAAGAGGCCGAAAGTTGCTGGTTTCGGGCTACCTGGTCCTGCAGGACCTCGACCAGGTGCCCTTGAGTCTCAGAGAGGATGTCTCTGACTTGCTCGTTCTTCAGTGAGCTTTGGAGTTGAATTTCCGCCAGGCGGATTTTTTGTTGAAGCATTCTGAACTGGGTCCCCTTGGCTTTCCTTTTGGCTTTTGTCAGGCGGGTGCTACAGGCGAACACCCTGTCCATTGTTGCTCCTAGCCATGCTGCTCCTAGCCATGCTGCCCAGTCGGGATCGTGGCTGGGTAAGGGTTCGGTGCCTTCCCAGGCTTTTATCAAGGCAGACCTGCTTTCTTCCTCCCTTAGTAGGGAGAGGTCGAAGAAGTGGGACGGGGTTGGCGGGGCGGGGGAGTTTCCGCATATCGTCATGACCAGCGGGGAGTGATCAGAGATCCTCCTTATGGATGGGGTGGATTCAATCCTCCCCCCTCTGACTTCTAGCTCCTGGGATACGAAAAATTTGTCAATTCTGGAGACTGCCGACCCGGTTCCCTTTCTCCCGTTGTCGAATGTGTATTCTTTTTTTGTCATTTTTCTGAAGCTGTCTAGTTTCCAAGCATCGATCAGTCCATATTGGAGTGTTAGGTTGTGCCAGACTGCCGCCTCCTTCCTGTGCATTCTTCTTTCTCCAGCACCCCCTATGTTCTCTTCCTCTTCCAAGTGATTGAAATCTCCTCCTAGAATGGTGTGGTCGGTAGAGAGTTCGGCGTCGCTTATCTTTTTCCACAGCGGGGCCCTGTCCCTGGAGGCCCGTGGAGCGTATGTGTTGATTACCGTGATCTTGGAGTTGTTCGAGAGGTGAAGAGTAACAAACTGGGTTCTCCCTTCGGTGAGAAAGCCACTGTCTGAAATTAGGGGGCGGTTGCTCTGTCCACCAGAATGGCTGTCCCAGCACTGGTGCGCTGGGAAGGACCCATCGGGATCCCTGGGTTCCAGAAGGCTTTACCTTGCCAAAACTCGATTCCTTTGGTTGTATTGGAGGTTCCCATCTTGTCCAAGTGATGCTCCTGTAGGAGGAGAATCTGTGGGGGTTGCTGCAGCGAGGCGATCTAGGTTCTGATGATCTTCTGTTTGGGCGAGTTTTTGCCCAGCCCTCTGACATTGAGGGACGCGATGGTGAAGGGTCGGTCAGACATGAGCTGGGGCAGCTAGGGCGACCTGTCGGTCGAACGATCCCTTATTGTGGCTTTGGTCGGGGCCTGTGTTGTGATTGTGACTTCCTTCCCCTGCTCGTGGGGTTTGGAAGGGGTTGGCTCCTACTGGGGGGCTACCTTCTGCGTTCCCCCATTCCAACCTCACAAATCTCTTCTTTCTGGCTGCCTGTGGCGAGGCCAGGAGGCTTGCCACCTTTTGCTTCTGCTTGAGGTGATCGGAGCTTAGTGGATCCCTTTTGAGGAGCATACCATGGGCTGTGACCGCGGCCCCTATCTCGTTGTTCAGGTCGGAGATGGATTCAAAGTCCTTCCAGTGAAGGTGCCTTTTGTTTTGAATGCTAAGCGCTGGACTCGTCCCAATGTGGGCGAGTATAGTGCATTCCATTCCCCCCTTTCCTGGCACTGGTTGCCAACTCCATTCAAGGCGGATGTTATCCCTTATCGCTAGTCTGTACCTGATTATCTTTTCTTCCAATTTCGCTTCTAGACGGAGTGTTAGATCTTTTTGGGCTGAGTTTTGCGACCATCTTTCTTCCGGGGGGCTTGTGATCCTCAGGCTAAGTGGGAGGTCAGGTGGTGATTGATTTCTCGCGTGTAGCAAGATTTGTTTTTTCTCGTTTTTTTCTCTCCAAAGAACTGGCCAGATCCAGGCTTTGCAGAACTCCTGACCTTCGGGAACTGGGATTCCCAACGATTCGAAGTATGAGTGGTGCAGCTCAAAGTGAGTCTGCCCTCTCTTACTTCCGGGCGTGGAAGCAGGTTGGGGGGGGAGCTCTGAAGTTTGAGTTGGGTCTTGGCGCGGGGAGAGGATCCTAGCAGGCACTCCAAGCTTCTTTTTTTTCCCCTGGAAGGTCCATCCTTCCTCGGAGTCCTCGGGCCTTTTCTTTTGTGTGGCTGGGCTGGGTTTTTCCCCTGTGTTTCCCGCAAATGGATTCGGGTTTGCGTTTGTCGGGATTCCTTTCTCCTGAGAGATTGCCAAGTCCGCTGTTACAAATAGCATTTTGGATCTTGGGGAGAAAGCTGGAGGGGGCAGGGCAGCGAGATTTTGCTGCTCGGTCTGCTGCCTGAGTGGTGGAGTGGAGATGTTTCCGTCCATCTCTTGGTCTGGGCCGAGGGTGTGGATGGCAGGGGGGGTCCTTGGGACTTTTTTAGCCTTTTCCTCCTTGCCTTTGGGGCCAGATTCCATGTTGCTTCTGGGCAGAGGGTTCTCAGGGGGATGGGTGTTTCTCTCCGAGTTCCCAGCTTTGTTTGGGAGTGATTTTGCGGTGCGAGGGCCCTCATTTCCGGTTTGGTTCTCTCTCCTTCTAGTTTTGACTGTGTTCCATCTTTGTACCCCTGCTTCTTCCCTCGGCTCCTTCTTCTCTCTCCCTTCCAGATGAGGTTTGGGGGGTACATTGCCATTTTGAGAGGGGGATCTATTTAGAGGACAGGTCTTGGCCAGATGGCCGAACCTCCTGCACTTTCTGCATTGATTCGACAACCCAGAGTAGAGAATTCTCTGGGCCATTGTGTCACCTGGGCCCGCTCCTTCGGCCATGGAAGGTATCCGGATAATTCCTGCCAGCTTGCTTATGTCTTTGATTTCCACCGAAACCATGGGCCCCGCGGTTCTCTTGATATAGGAATCCAGGGCCTCTATGTCTAGTACCTCTCCGATGCTACTGGCCATGATAGTTAGGGCCTTCTTCGTGTGGAGTTGAACATGCAAATCTAGAAATTGCACACGAATCGTGTGGGTGAGGAGTTTTTCCGCTCCTTGTTCGTTGGGCCTGAAGAGCGCCGAGTACTTGGAAAAGGACAGCGCCCAGCCGCTCCATTCAACAGCTCCTAGCTTCCTTGTTGCTGTAGCGCCTTCTTCTTCCTCGAAGAGAATTTCGAAATAGCCTCTTGTTAGTAGCGTAATTGTGACGAAATTTGCTGGCAGATGAAGTTTCAGGCAGTCCTGAAGTTCCTTGAACGAGGCTCTACCGATTAGAGTTCGTCCAATGACCGTCTTGCGAGCTCTCAAGGTCGCACTTTTTTGCATTTCTATAATCATCTCCGCCGGGAATTCGGCTTCGATCTCTAGATTATAATCTACTAGTGAAGGATCTTGTGTGTCATCCCCCTGGGGGGAGGAGCCCCTGCCCCATTGTTTGCTGGTGTTTCCAGGGGTGTGGGAGGAGTAACTTTCGTGCTCGAGCATGTTTGGAGGGCCTGAGTGGACTTTGGGCCGGAGGGTTCTGGAGCCTCTGCTCTAGCTTCCTCCGGGTCGGATCTCCTTCTTGTTACATCAGAGAAGGTGCTAAAGTTTGGGCGGAAGGGGGGAGATGAATGGAGTACCTGGGTGAGACGTTTGCGCTCGGGAAGGTCCGTCGAGTGTTCGTCCTCCCGTTCCATTTCCTCGTCCTGCGCTTCTGACAGGGCGAGTCGTTGAGCGCTGTACTCGTGCGGCCTGCCATCTCCGGGTGGCGGGGGGTTCCGAGTTTCCCCCGCCCTCCTCTGCTCCTTCTGGCGAATATCCTCTTGCGTCAGCACCTCCAGGATAGGACGTCTGTTTACGTGGGATTCAGTCACGCGTGTGTCAGCACACATCGTATCCCAGTCTGGAATTTCTGGTGCCTTTGGGCGTTGCACGCTCGGCTCGTGCGTTCTGCCATCGCTCTGGAACCGAAGCTTCCGGGGCTCCCCTGCTTTTCCTTGCTCCTTCTGGTGTTGCTCTATTTTCGTCAGAAGTTTATGCTCGGGTCGTCTGGCTTCGAGGATGTCAGGCGATCTTCTGTCCGGCTCTCCTGGGGACTCTGTCAGGATCAGCTGTTTTGCGGAGGAGGTTATCGTTCTACCATCGTTGAGCGATGAGTTTTTCCGAGCTTCTTCGACTCTACACACTTCTGCAGGGCGCTGTTTCGGTTGAACTCGTTTCTCTTGCTCGAGACTTCTGTGCTCGAGGAAGTCTGATAGACGCTTGTCTGCCTGCGTCGCTTCCTCATCAGGAGCGTCAGCTCGGACTAACCGTTGGGTACTGAGAGAGTCCGTTCTGCCATCGCTGCGTGGCAGCTTTTTCCGAGCTTCCTTGTCTTCTTCTACGTTCTTCATTTGCCCCTTCGGGGGAATTGAGAATGCCAGTGGAAGCTCCGCCGTGTTGTAAGTTGAGGGTCGAGTTCTCGGCTCCCTGAGGTGTGCTTTCTTTGAGTGAGGGTCAGACCCCTCTAAGATATTCGAGTAGAGCTTGAGGGGCTGGGGGGGGAGAGACTCTCTTGCTGTCGAGGCGTTGCTCCCTTGGCGGTGGTGAAGACCAGCTTCCCGGATTCTGTTTGTTACGTGGTGGCATTCCCTTAGCGAGGGGTACTCTTGTCCCTCTGGGTTGTGGGATGCCGTCTTCGTTGTGGGCTTCCCCTCGGGGAGCTCGCTTGGATCTTGCGGGAGAGCGCTTCCGGAGCTTGGATCCGTTGTTTTTGTGACAGCCGGGCTGTGGCCGAGTGTTTGCGGGGCGAGAGCATCTCTCGGTGAGTAGCTGGTGCAGCCGTCGGGAGATGGGGACGCGCGATAGTGTCTGTCATCTTTCCACGAAGTCTGCGCAGCTCTGTTGAGCTTGTCGGCTTCGTGGGAATGGCAGAACCCTGCCTCCCTAATTCTGGCCGCCACACTGCGGCACTTATTCACTGAGAGAAGCTCTTGTCCCTCTGAGTTGAGGTCTATCGCCCTCTGCGGGATCTCTTCTCCGAGCCCCGAGCTTGAGCTCTGGCGTTGTATGCTTCCCGGTCGAGGGGCGTTGTTCCATTCGAGTGGCATGCCGATGTCGTGTGTTGTAATAGCCGGAGCGTCTGTTGCTACTGCGGCGATATTGGCGCTGGGGGTTGGAGAAGAGTGGAGTTGTCCTCCGTCTCTACGGCGGCGGCTTCCCTCTTCCCGGACTCTGGCGGCAGCGTTGTGTGTCTTCGGCACTAGCGAGTGCTCTAGATCTTCCGAGTCGGAGGATATCTCCATCTTCATCGTTGTGAGCGTCGGGTCGAGTTCATTTGTTTCGGGAGCGCGAGGACCTGTTCCTGCTGCAGAGAAACAGACAAAGGACGTTAGGGAGGTGTGTGCGTGCTCGCCCTTTCTGTGGAGAGCACGCTCTTCAGTTTCACGGCGATGGCCGAGTTCTCCTTCCTTAAATCTGTCTCCAGCGTTTTGTCTCTCTGGCAGCATCGAGAGCTCTAGCTCCTCATGATCGGAGCATATCTCCATCTTCTCCATTGAAGGGCGGACCAGAAAATACTAAGAAAATTGCTATGAAAGGACCGGGGAGAAGCTAAACAGAAAAGCGGCGCTTAGAAGCAAGCTTCGGCGGCGGAGGTTCCATCGCCAAACTAGCTGTTGGGGGCTCCGTGTTTTTCGTGGAGAGCTACAGAGTATACTATAAGGGGAAGGTGATGGTTTCCCCCAAGTCCGAGCCGTGGTGAGTCTTGTGTGTCCGTGTTGCCTGTGACTTGTCCTAGCACCAAGGTGCTCTAACTATGCACTAACCACTTTGTGTGGGTTGTGTGTAGGCCCGTGTGAGTGAATAAGCTTGTCAATTCTTCTTAGTCCCATCCCGGAGCTCCAACACGCCCCTTTACCCCTCCAAGTGTTGTGAGCTACGGAGCGACTCCAAGTTCCAACTCTTTCCGCATTGCTGCATACTTGGACCCTCAAGTGGGTCTACAAGGAACTTGGGAGCGCGTCACGACTGGAGAAGAATGAAAAGTTAATTGACAAGCTTGGGCCTTTGAAGTTACATGAAAGTTGCAATAGGCTTTAGGTATAATTTATTACTTTTTTTTTAAAAAAAACTGGTAGGATTACGTTTAGTTTAGTTGAGTTGTTAATTTTTTCTTATTGTTTGTCCTACATCTTGGAGCAATGGAATGACGATGGAGCCTAATCCTAGGATATGATGAACCCTAAAAAATTGCTAGGATTCATGTTTTGGTTCTTCTTTGTAATGTCAAATTGAATTAGGGTTATTTTAAACCTTTGCTTTTGGCTTTGGGGGTGATTGAGGGGATATTGGAGGGTGCAGATTTGGGCCTATCTCAATGTTCAATTGGGCTGTTGAACTCGAGATATTCTGGTCTACAACTTTGGTGCTGGCAAAAACCAAACAAACCAACCCCAAATTCAGATTCCAGTCTTTTACACAGCCACATTGCAAACTTTGAAAGGAGTTAGAATTTAGAGCCTGATGGTTACTTCATAAAAATTCAGGTGGATGTACATTGGTGAAAATCATCAACCCAGTAACTAGTTATGGTAGTTGGAGTTCACAGCCATCCATCACTCAATCTAATGACTCTAATGACTCTAACCTCTCTCTTTAATTTCTGTAATTTCTTTCTTTCTTTCACAACATTGTTTCCACTACTCTATGGAAAGTCCTCTGCTGGCTCTCCAAAATGGGCTAGTTTGTTGGTTACCGCTGCAAAATTGGTGCCTCAATAAGGACATTGATTCTTCTTCACAAAAGCTCAGCTCTTCAGAAGAGTTTGCCAGCAGTCTTTTCCTCTGATGAAAACATTGCCATTTGGTCACGCCGACCCAGTTGCAGTGCAATCTTTTGGTGGTACAACTCTCCGTCCTCTCTCTGGCAAACCGGTATCCTCATCGTGCTTTGAATATCTTGCTCCATCTCTGCATAGTAACCAGCGCAGTTTCTGTACAACTCAAATATCATTCCAATTTGTCCACCATTCGAGAAGCTACTCACCAAGACCGCTACTATACTGCAGGCTGCAGCCACTCCTGCCAAATGAATCCCCGGCCAGCAACCCAGCAAGCACAACAGAGCCGCAACCACTGCAAACACTGGAGCCGCTATTGCTAGCCTTTTGTTGGCAGTCTCCTTGTTTCTGGCCGCCCGCACGTATTTGGCGATGTCCGATGTCTGGAGCTTATCTGCTGTGCGTTGGAGGTCGTTCGTGATGGCATCGGTCCAGCCATTCGTGTTGTTGGCTGGGATTTCCGTCTCGGTGAGGTCAGCAACAGGGCCAAGTACGGAGGGTGCCACAACCTTGGGGAACTTCTCGAGGCCGTTGGGCTTCAAGGGGAGAGGAAACCCGACGTCAAGAGCCTGCAGCCTGCCCATCACCTCTTCCATGTACAGGTGCGCATCCTTGCGTAGCCGTGGATCGATCAACAAAGTGGTCTCGATGTCCCTAGCCAGCAGCTGGTGGAAGCGAGACGCTGTGCGTTGCTCTTCCGCGAGCTGCGAGGGCTGATACTTGCTAGCCAAGTACATAAATCCAGCGGCACCGCCGTTGAGAAGGAAGGCTGCCACGGACATGCTCAAGGAGGTACTTCCGACCCCGCTGTTCGTGGCGGCCAGCATGGCCGCTGCGATGGTGGTCATGTTGACAGTCATGTGGCAGAGCTTGTTCCAGTTATCTCGTTGGACACCGATGATGGCATGCATCTGGCTACGATCTTGGGCCGCTAAGGCGATGTTTCGCAACTGAGCCAGTAGTCTAGAATCCTCCACCCCGTTTCTATCAGTCCAGCCTTTGGTATTGCGCTGCGATGGAGATATGGGAGAGCCGGGGCCTGCAGGATTGAATGAAGTCCAGTCTTGGTCGACGGAGTCCAACTTGGTGTGTCTGGGTGTGGCGAGTGCACATGAAGGCCTTAGCGACCTGTAGTGACACCTGCTACGCTTTGATGCATGCCCAGACTTCCTAGGGATCCGAATTGGTACTGGTACCAAACCCTGTAAACTACCATTACAGGTACTAGTAGGAGTAATACAACGGCTAGAGCTGTGAGCATCACCGACTGGAAATTGGTTTCCAGAAATGAATTGTGAGCCTAGATTACCGGCAGTAGAGAGGCCAGTGCAGGCAGCCATAGTGTTTGTTATGCAAGAATCAAAGCCTCTCAAGCGGAGAGCAGCAAGCGAGGTAAAATTGTAAAGAAAGGTTACAAAATCTAAATTGTTGTGGATACGGAACTAACTTGTTACTGCTAAAATGTTAGGATTGTAGCCTGCTGCAAGTGGTGGCGTTGTGGTTGAGTAAGCAAAGAGAGAAGTGGGAGAGGAAGGTATGGACTCTGGAGAGACGGGAGTTTGTGAATGATGAATGAAGTGGAGGGGGGAAAGGAGAGCTTATTATAAGCAGCAAGAGCTGGAAATAGTCAAATGGGAAAACAAAAATTCCCTGAAAAGAAGGGTTAACGTGGATGAAGGAGAGTCAAAAGCGAGTAGGGAGTACAGGGGTGGCCCATTGGCCATTGTTTGACTTCTAATCTCGTGTGCAATGCCTACATTATCAGTCCCTCGTCTTTCCAGACGTAATTTTGAGCAATTCAAGCGGGACTTAGATCCTCTGGTTTTGTACTTCCATTTCCTGGCTCTCCATATTGGTGCTTTCAATAATAAAGTTTTGCAGGTTTTTATTGTTTATTGAAACATTTTGGAAATTTTACAACCAGGGTTTTCAATTCAATTTTTTTGATATAGCAACAGTCGTCATGGTCCACAGGAAGAGAATTAGCCAGATTTAGCTACAGGAAAGTAGAAAATTTTAAAGAATCCTCCTATACAATGGCATCCTGGTTGGAACCTATTGTATAAATATAGTGAGTTTAGAAAAATAATTCGTCAAAAGTCTGACAACTTTGGTGCAGTTTTTGCACAAAAACCCTTCGTATATGAGTCACACTGGATTTATTTCTTGATGAAAAAAGTTGATATTCACAACTTGCTAGATTTCTTTGTTTGGTTCTTGTAGTAATGAAAATTTGAAGGTTTACATCTCTTATATTGGAACATTTTATAAATTCATAACTTCTTTTTTTTTTTTTGGTCTGAAAAATTTCGAATCATCTGACTTAGTTTGTTTGGGGAAGGTTGGAACTTGGAACTTCAGGTAGGTCCCATATTTTTGGAATGCCCCCAGCCTAAAGACCTACATAGTCTGCCATTGTGCCTCTTCGGGAACTTGATGTTCTCCTAGTGGTTCACCCTCTTAGGTGGTTCATTTGTCATTTTGGATGTGGGTCCTTCCATTTTGTTCCTTGTTTTCCCCTTTTTTGGGTGCTTTAGTTAACTTTTGGTTGTCAGGGTTTCATCAACTTCAGGTCTCTCAAAATATCAAGAAAATGTAAACCTTAAGGCTTTCTAAATTATGCCTCTCCTTATAAATGGTTGCCATTAAATATTCTAGATGCATCATTTTGAGAAGGGTGGTTGTGTTTTTGCAATTCTCTGAAGAAGGCAAAATGGAAGGTGTGAAGTTGGAGTAATCACAAAATAAGGGCCCTTCATACAGCTTGGTAGCCAAGCTCAGCCCCGCATTTGAGGAATGTCCACACCTGGGAGCCTTACCTATGGTCCTATAGTAACTTAGCAGAAGGCAGCTGCTATGAGAAGACCACAATACAATTGTTATGATGAGCCTCTATGCACAAAGATCATAATGGATTAGGAGTGAGTAGGTATTAGGGGCCCCTTGTAGGTGTAATGTGCCTCTTCTAAAAGAGGAGGCATGATTCATAAGGGTAAAACCTTATGGTAATACCTTAAGGCATTATTCATAAGGTACTTTCTTGTTAGATTTGGTGGAAACTAATTAAAAAATAAAAATGATGTGAATTCAAAGAAATTTTGTTATTGTAGTAAAAGTGTATCAAAAATTGTGATCCATTTAGATAAATATTCTAAAAGTTTTAAATTGGTCCATGTTGCTTAATGTGAACCATGGCTCACATTTCATAATAGGAGGAAGGAATTTTGATGATTAAAAAACAATGAAGACAAAATGTAATTTATTTTTAAGATTATAGGTGTACTCTTGAATCATAATCTCAAGTTTATGGAACAATTATAATGAGGAAAAAGTAATGGACAAGAGACATATCAAAAACTATATCATCCAAATATTTGAAAACCTCATTTGTACAGACTTAAAAACTTTAATTGAAGTACAAAAATGGTCTCATGGAGTAAACTTAATTGATTTCAACAATAGCTTGTGAAAACTAACCATCCCAAATGATATTATATCTATAGAAGGCATATTATCAAAAGTATTGCCATACTACCTTGGCCATTTCAACACATGTTCGTCAAATAATTAATTAATTTTGAGAATCGATTTCATCAAATGGAATATTCCTAAACATTCAATTTTATCCTTCACAATTTTTTTGATTTGGAAAAAATAATTTTTGAAAATTTCAACATTTTTTAAAATAACATAATTAATGTCAAATTCGCAAAGATACTAGGGTATTTCCTGTGTTGTTGAGGGTGTTTTGAAAAATGAAATCCCTACTCCATTTCAATATCAAAAAATTGAATTGAAAACCCTGGTTGTAAAATTTCCAAAATGTTTCAATAAACAATAAAAACCTATTGCAGGATCTAAGTCCCGCTTGAATTGCTCAAAGTCAGGTCTGGAAGACTAGGGACTGATACTGTAGGCATTGCACACGAGATTACAAGTCAAACAATGGCCAATGGGCCACCCCTGTATTCCCTACTCGCTTTTGACTCTCCTTCATCCACGTTAACCCTTCTTTTCAGGGAATATTTGTTTTCCCATTTGACTATTTTCAGCTCTTGCTGTTTATAAAAAGCTCTCCTTCCCCCCTCCACTTCATTCATCATTTCCAAACTTCCATCTCTTCATAGTTTGCTCTCTCACTGCTCTCTTTGCTACTCTACCTCAACAACCCCACTTGCAGCAGGCTACAATCCTAACACTTCTCCAGCAACAGATTAGTTCTGCATCCACAATAATTTAGATTTTTTGACCTCCCTTTGGATTTTTTTTCTCGCTTTCTGCTCTTTGGTTGAGAGGCTTAGATTCTTCCATAACAAACATTATGGCTGCCTGCAATGCCCTCTCTACTGCCAGTAATTTAGGTTCTCAATTCATTTCTGGAAACCAATTTGCAGTCGGTGATGCTTACAGCTCTAGCCATTGCGTTACTCCTACTACTGCCCATAATGGTAGTTCCCAGGGTTTCATACAACTGCCAATTCGGATCTCTCGGAAGTCTGGACATGGATCAAAGCGTAGCAGGTGTAACTACAGGTTGCTAAGGCCTTCCTGTGCACTCGCCACACCCAGACACACTACCTTGGACTCCGTTGACCGAGACTGGACTTCATTCAATCCAGCAGGCCCCGGCTCCCCCACATCTCCATCGCAGCCCAATACCAAAGGCTGGACTGATAGAAATGGAGTCGAGGATTTTATGCTGGTGGCTCAGTTGCGCAACATCGCCTTAGCGGCCCAAGATCGTAGCCAGATGCATGCCATCATCGGTGTCCAACGAGATAACTGGAACAAGCTCTGCCACATGACCGTCAACATGACCACCATCGCAGCGGCCATGCTGGCCGCCATGAACACCGGGGTCGGAAGTACCTCCTTGAGCATGTCCGTGGCAGCCTTCCTTCTCAACGGCGGTGCCGCTGGATTTATGTTCTTGGCCAGCAAGTATCAGCCGTCGCAGCTCGCTGAAGAGCAACGCACGGCGTCTCGCTTCCACAAGTTGCTGGCTAGGGACATCGAGACCACTTTGTTGATCGATCCACGGCTACGCAAGGATGCGCACCTGTACATGGAAGAGGTGATGGGCAGGCTGCAGGCTCTTGACGTCGGGTTTCCTCTCCCCTTGAAGCCCAACGGCCTCGAGAAGTTCCCCAAGGTTGTGGCACCCTCCGTACTTGGCCCTATTGCGGACCTGGCCGAAACGGAAATCCCAGCCAACAACACGAATGGCTGGACCGATGCCATCACGAAGGACCTCCAACGCACAGCAGATAAGCTTCAGACATCCGACATCGCCAAATACGTGCGGGCGGCCAGAAACAAGGAGACTCCTAACAAAAGGCTGGCAATATCAGCTCCAGTATTTGCAGTGGTTGCGGCTCTTTTGAGCTTGGTGGGTTGCTGGCCGGGGATTCATTTGGCAGGAGTGGCTGCAGCCTGCAGTATAGTAGCGGTATTGGTGAGTAGTTTCTCGAATGGTGGACAAATTGGAATGATATTCGAGCTGTACAGAAACTGCGCTGGTTACTATGCAGAGATGGAGCAAGATATTCAAAGCACGATGAGGATACCGGTTTGCCAGAGAGAGGACGGAGAGTTGTACCACCAAAAGATTGCACTGCAACTGGGTCGGCGTGACCAAATGCCAATGTTTTCATCAGAGGAAAAGACTGCTGGCAAACTGTTCTGAAGAGCTCAGCTTTTGTGAAGAAGAATCAATGTCCTTATTGAGGCACCAATTTTGCAGCGGTAACCAACAAACTAGCCCATTTTAATGAGCCGTTAGAGGACTTTCCATAGAGTAGTGGAATCAATGTTGTGAAAGAAAGAAAGAAATTACAGAAATTAAAGAGAGAGGTTAGAGTCATTAGAGTCATTAGTTTGAGTGATGGATGGCTGTGAACTCCAACTACCATAACTAGTTACTGGGTTGATGGTTTTCACCAATGTACATCCACCTGAATTTTTATGAAGTAACCATCAGGCTCTAAATTCTAACTCCTTTCAAAGTTTGCAATGTGGCTGTGTAAAAGACTGGAATCTGAATTTGGGGTTGGTTTGTTTGGTTTTTGCCAAGACCAAAGTTGTAGACCAGAATATCTCGAGTTCAACAGCCCAATTGAACATTGAGATAGGCCCAAATCTGCGCCCTCCAATATCCCCTCAATCACCCCCAAAGCCAAAAGCAAAGGTTAAAAATAACCCTAATTCAATTTGACATTACAAAGAAGAACCAAAACATGAATCCTAGCAATTTTTTAGGGTTCATCATATCCTAGAATTAGGCTCCATCGTCATTCCATTGCTCCAAAATGTAGGACAAACAATAAGAAAAAAATTAACAACTCAACTAAACTAAACGTAATCCTACCAGTTTTTTTTAAAAAAAAGGTAATAAATTCTACCTAAAACCTATTGCAGCTTTCGTGTAACTTCAAAGGCCCAAGCTTGTCAATTAACTTCTCGTTCTTCTCCAATAGGGCTTCTTCCATTTCCATGAATTGTCCCATGAATGTCAAATCACCAACTCAAGCATTGTTTGGCCAATTCTTGTAAATGTTTATAAGCATCTTAAGATTGTCCATGCCTAATTGAGATTGTCAAAGGTTTGTGCAAACACTTGCAATGTTGAAGACGTTCTTTTTACTTCAATTTGAGAACCAACAATCCCCAAAATTTGGTAGGCTACAAACCTAACATAAGAAAATTGTGCTTCATGCACTTTCCACCATAATAGTGAATATTTGCACTCCTCTTCAATGACCTTGATCTTAAAATGGTTTGACTTGTCGCAATCATAGCCTTAGGCTCGCGACCAAAGCAAGGGCTTGTTAGGGTGTGGGCCAAGAGGGAAACCCGGGAATTACATTTCATATTCCCGGGAGTGTAGGAGAGTGTGAAGGAATGACCCCACACACTCCCAAGGGAGCTCCCACTTTCGAAGTTGGAGTCTTGACAGGCTCCCAAATTTTTAGAGTGATAGCAAGGGTCAAAACCCAATGGATTGAGGAGTTCCTTATATCATTGGAAAGATCTTGGAATGTAGATGTCTCAAATGGGCTTGCATGATCCATTTGAACACTTCAAACACAAGTTATGGCCAAAAGAAAGGTCGGGAGTCAAATTGATTCGCAACCACTAAAAACTAGGAATTGCCCCGATTTCCTTGCATACAATGGCGTGCAACATACCATTGGAAAGCTCTCGATGAGGGCTACAACTTTGTTAGAGACCTCATTTCAATCGGTGATCTACACGCAAAGTTATGAGCCCCTAAAGTTGTGGGAACCTTAGTTATGGGAATTTCAGGACTCTTTGGGACAAATTGTCATTTGGGTGTTAGTCCCGTGGCCAAGCACAAAGTATACTAGAAGGGGGAAGGTGGTGGCTTCCCTCAAGTCCGGGCCATGGTGAGTCTTTTAAGTTTGATTTTGCCCGTGGCTTGTTTTAACACCAAAAATGTTCCAGCTATGCACTAACCAACTTGTTGTTTAGTTTGTGTAGGTCCGTGTGAGTGATTGATCGCTTGTCATTCTTCCTAGTCTCATCCTGGAGCTGCAGTATGCCCCTCTACCCCCAAAGTGTTGCGAGCCAGGGAGCGTGCCCCAACTCCATACTTTTTCGTTGTTTTCACTTTAGATTCACATTTGAATATATCAAGGAGCTTGGGAGCCCATCATGACTATTCTTTCACAAGTGACAACGTTAAGTTGTCATTAATATCCATGAGGTCATACAAACTTGTAAACTGAAAACTTCAAGATGCAACACTATGAATTTTTTCATTTGCATCAAGTAGGCTGAAAAACTTGTATGCACAAACTAAGAAGGGGAACAATACCAATTTATCATATTCACCTACAATTTGAAGAACTTTATTCTTGCCAACATATTGAATGACCACCCCCAACCCCTTGTAGTGAGGATCTAACATCATAGCCAACATGATATGAACCTCGTAGTGTTGAAAACCAAACATAAATGAAAGGAAGGGATCTAAAACTTATATCACCTATTTTTACACATTGCATTGCTTGAAGACTTGAAGTTCACAATCAAAGTCTTGCATTTCATTGGAATTTGGTGTCATAAGGTCCACTCACATTCGATATATAAATGATATTATCATAACAAGGGCTCCAAAAAGTAATTAGTAGCCTTGACTTTCATTCAACACACATTGTTGGCCCATTGGCCCTAAGGTATCATAAACAATTTGGGCAACTGTTTATACTTGTGGATTTGGCATATGGCCTTGAAGTGCCAATGACTATTGCTTTCCATAACAAAGGGCAATTTGACATGTTTGAATTCAAGAATTTCCTAGAATATGATGAGTTTTAAAACAAATCTAACCTTCACATGAGTTTTGAGCTTGTGGGGGAGGCACCTTAATAGCCAAACATGCCTTTTGCCCCACTTGCCATCCTTTATCATTTTATTTGGTCCATGTGATGGTCTTTTGCAAAATGGATTGTGTTTCTTTGATCAAAATTGATGTCAACCTAGCACAAACCTTGGAGACATCTATAATATGCTAACAACATTTGGACATGGCATAACCCCAAGGAGACCTTATGTACAAAAGGTGTTGACAACCCCAAATTTTCACAAGACACAATAAAAGTCAAAGCAAAAGTCATGGTGGAAAAATTATTTCCCTCATCTTTGACATATGCAACAACATAAACATTAAGCCTGTGTTTTACAAGCACATCAATCACTTGCAAAGCCATGGCACTTCCAGATGTTTATACAATTTCAAAAATAATCCAACAACTACATGACAAAGTTCCAACTTGTCATTCAAGAAATGCACAATGAAAACAAAAGTGTCCAAACTTGCTTTTGACATCCCAAGATCTCACAATGCAAGTGTTACATGAATCAATAGTTGCATTATAAATACTTGAATAACAAAGAACACATTTCAATTGCTACACTTGATTTGGAATTAAACTTGAATTTACTTTAAGCAATGGAGAAGGAGAAAAATTAATGGGTGCATAAAAAACCCAAGCAATGGAATTTTGTTGCTTTTTTTTCTAGAAATCTCAAAATTTTGCCAACAATTCCCATAAGATTGTACCATTTATGTTTAAAGAATTTTACCCTATTGTTGTTGTAGTGGCAACACCAAAAATTGATGCAAAGCCATAATAATGTGCCTCCAAAGGAAGCTCGATTGGATACACAACCTTTCTTGGAAGAGGGTAAAAACGCAATAAAAGGAGCCAAGGAATTTGTAAACACTGCTTATAACTACATTTACATTACTTTGGAAAATCACCATTAATTATATTTAATGAATTATTTATCCATAATTTGTAATTGGTGCTCATGAAATTGCACTCTTACAAATTTGGAGTCATTTCACTTTGTTATTAAAATCCTTTGTCATATACAAAACACTTATTGACAAGGTCCTTTTAGGACTCTAAAATTTGAACGTGTTTTTTGTTACTCAAACCTTCATCAAATGTTTTCAAATTTATTAAGGGCTTTAATATAATTCATAAGAAGGGCAACAAGTGTTTATATTTTTAAATGCACATGTATTGAATCCTTTTAATGGATGTTGTTGATTTTGATTTTGAAATCTTTAATGGTCAAAAAAATTCAAAATTTATCATCATGGTTAAAAACAATTATTCATTTGATTATAATCTAGGTCCTCATGTAAAAATATATAGTTTTTATTAAAATTTGAGTCATGTTTGGTATCAATATTAATATCCAGTCCCAAAAATTACATTTAAAATATAGTTTTTATATTCAATAGACCAATACATGTAGGACATGTGTAAAATGCAATCTTGGTAAAGACTCCGACCTTGGTCACCATGGTTCCTTTTATTGTGTTTTTACTCAAGAAGTTCTTCATCCTGCATGCCTTAAACCCAAAAGACATGGCATCATAAAAAATAATAGCAATAGCAAGGACAACATGAGAAAAGGATGACTAGCATGAGAATAACAAGAAAAAAATAGGGGGGGAATTGACAACATGAGCAACATGAGAAGAAGAAGAAGACAACCAACAGTATGATGAAAAGGAAAAGAGGAAGAAGGTGATCAACAACAAGAATAACACAAAAAGAGGAAAAGGATGACCAATAGCAAAATGAACAAGAGAAGAACCAATAACATGTAGAGGAAAAGGAGGACCAACAATAGGAACAATGTGTAAGAAGGAAACAGGGGCAACCAACACTAGGAGCAACATGAAAAGATTAACTAGTAGCAATAACAACATGAAAAGAGGAAGAAAACTTACCCAAAGAATGAAGACTCGTGAAGGAGCATTGCACAAATGGCCCTTGCCTATTCATCAGTTTGAAACATCCTGATCACCACCACCATTAGTTCTAGCTAGTTCCAAAATTAAGGGCTAGTTTTGGGTAGGGTCTAAGTACTTGGATTTCAAATTGACAATTCCTACTCAATGATCCAAGAACACGCACAACATTGTTCCAAACCTAGGGAAACCACCCATCTACAACATGGTCATATCAAATAAAACAGATGTTATTTGAAAACTTTAAAGGGAATTGCTAAAAAGTTTGGACAAGAAGGTTGGATTATACATTGTTGGGAAATTGTAATATGGATGATGAAATACACCCTTTTTCTACTAGAGGTCTATGGTTTAGCCAAATAAAATGTTACACATGTATCCATGTTAGCAATGACTACCAGATACTATCGTAAAAATAAACATGACACCATGTTAACAAGGATTTCTAGTAGATTAGTCATAATAGATAAGAAAATATTAGTCCATGTTAGCCAAATTTAACAACAATTCTATCAAAATTGACAAACATGTGTCCTTCACATTGGTTAACACTATAGACAATCTTGTCACAATAGACACGACACATGTTGCCATGTTAGATAACACTATACTAGATTTTAGTCACATTAGACATGCCACCTAGTCACCATGTCTTGTAGCACTCTACTACTTTTTAGTCATATTAGACATGCCATGTTAGACATAATTAAATATTTTGTTATGTTCAATATGACATGAATACTACATTTTGACTTGTTTAAACGTCATCTTGTTTGGCTGTCTTTTATGACTAAAATTTAATCATAAAAGACAACTTAAAAGACAACTTTTGTTGTAGTGCATTTTAAACTACAATCTTACATCTTCAAACATTTTAAAGTTCTTGTAAGTTGTGACTTCATTTCTTTTTTCTATTTGTGTCTCCTATTTCGTTGCAATGTTTTTTTGTTTCATCATCAACTATGAAAAGAAATTGTTGTGAAGGATTTATAGATATTATTATTCTTGAAGTATTGAAAAACAATTTGCTTACATCAAGTACTCTTCCTCGTCAACCTTATGGTTCCTCTTAAACTACATTGTCTAGTAAATTATCACACATCACTAATGATGTGTTTCATGATTTGTTGTGGTTCATTAATTGGTGTGACATTTTTGTGTAGTGTGTGGATAGCCATGAATATCCCCTTCAATATTCTCTTGATGAGTTTTTTCTTCTTTCTCTTTGAAGGTGCATTCATGATCGGGGTACCAAAAAGGAATGGACTTTTTTACAAGATTGCAAAGGACAACTTTGGATTGTTTTCAAATTACATTATTATAGGTGTAGTCGATTGTTGTATGGCAATAGATAAAATGATATCTTGTTAAATTAATAAAAAATTCTACTAGATTGTTGTGAAATGTCATGCTTGTAAGTGTGTTCCATAAGAGAACTTTAAAAGCAATAGGATTATCTTTTCTTTTATCACATTGGTTTGATATGTTATCTAGTTCTAAATTTTACAATAATTGAAAAAAAATTAAATTATTTTATTGGGTCTTAGAAAATTGTTTTATATTCAAACATTGCAATTTCATATATTTTTAAAAACATCAAAGAAAGAAAATTAAAAGAAAATTAAAAAATGGACATTAATTCATTGAGTTGGTGGGTAATTTCATTAGAAGAAATTTTTTTGTTTGCAACTAATTTTTGCAATTCAAAACTATCATTGTATCTAAAAATGTTGTTTGCAATTTTTTTTGATTGCAAACAAGATTTAAAAATTTTATATGCAAAAATTAATTGTAATTTCTTCTTTTAATGCTTTCATGTGTTGAAAGCTATTTTGGGTGAAAACATGAAAAATAGGAACCAATCATGCCAAGGTTAAAGTCCTTTCCAAGGATTACATTTTCCACATTGCAATTTCTTATTGGTCTATAATGCATTTTTAACATAATTTTTCAAACTAAATATAAAATTTGAAGCCAAAAATGACATAAAACATGATAGAAACTCAATTTTTTTTACATCAAGCCTTACATTATAGTCAAATATATAACTTTACTTTGGACTATGATTACAAATTATAAATTATAATAATGCTTAAGGACATTTGAATATCAAAATCTAAAAGGATATATGCATTTTTATTTTTTGAATGTTTTGAACACATGGATCCTTTCTTATGGAATATATTAAAGTTCATAAAAAAAATGAAACGATTTGGTGAACATTTGATAATGAAAAATGACTTTTGATACAAAAACATGTGCACATGTTTTTTAAAAATGTTTTAAACATATAAAAGAACTCTTGAAACTTGGTGAATTTTCATGAAAATTTTGTAATTGCAACTTTGAAAGTCTAAGAACTCGTTTAAAAAATTTAAACAATTTTTTTGATATATAGTGTTCCCATGGTAATTTTTCAAAGATTCAAGAAATAATTTTTAAGGACTATCCACACACTATTCGACCCCTTTTTTCATGCTTTCACCTTTTTGCCAAGCTAGTGGGTAATTTCCACATGTCAAAAGTTACTATGATAGGCTGGCTTTTAAATCGTCTATCTTTAAGTTAGTAAAGAACCCTAATAGCATTAAAAGAAAACTATTGTTTGTAACCAATTTTTGCACTTAAAATTTACAATTGTTTAGAATTTTAAAAAACTACAAATGACATTTTTTGGTTGCAAATGGCACTTTTTATTTATAAAGGTTGGTTGCAAATGATAGTTTTTTTGTTAATGTATTTTTTAAATAAATATTGGTAGTGTTTTACCTTCACTAAAGCCCTTTTTATGTTTAATTTTTCATTATGCATGTTATTATTTTGGTAAAGCTTGTAAACAAGTCTTTACCAATATTGGTCGATTATAATATTTTAAACAAGTCCAAAGGATTTGAATAGGGCATATTATTTTTAAAAAATTAAGTGGATAATATTCATTTGGATATTTCAAAAAAAATCCTTGCAAAGACAATTATCCATCTTTGAAAAAAATTGTTTGATAGTTTCTATATATGCATAAAATTTATTTATAATAAATTTCACATCTTCGTTGTGCAAAGAAAAAAATATTCAAACATTTGAAATCAAGTACTTTATGGTGGAATAGAACCCCATTTCTTTAAAGAACTTTGCCCATTACAAAACATTGAAAAATCAACACCCACATAAACCCAGAACCACCCCACACATAAAACCCAAGAAAAAATCAATAGCTCCCAACAACTTGATTAACAAGTTTTATTTTTATTGACCTCCATAAACTAGTCCATAAATAATCAACCCTATAACAAAAAACTTGAAAAGAAAAAAGAAAACAGGGTCAAGATAGATGGGAAAAAAATTAGTAAAAACTAAGAACTAAGGTTTAAGGTTTAAATGAATCATCTAATCCTTGTCAACTTATAGCTTTTCAAAGTGTTTAGCTTGTTTAATAAATTGATAATTTTCTTTATCTAAAATAATTTCAGCCTTCATATAGTTCATTAAGTTTGTGTTTGGTGTACAATTCAAGTGCATGTCATTAAATCAAATTTTACCATTATGATTAATCTAATCCAAATTTTTCAATTGGTAGTAAAAGCACATCAAAGTTGTCAAAACACCAACCAAGCAAAAACTATTTCTATCTTAATTTGAGATTTGGGAATCCTAAGAATTTGTTTGGTAAATAACTCTACATTTGGAAATTGACTCTCATGGGTTTGTCACCAAGCTAGTGGATTGGCACACATGGATAGATGCATAGATAATCTCCAAAACAAAAGATAGTTCACTAATAAGCAATGCCGGTGAAGATTTTTCCATGGATGTTGCAATACCAAACATCCTAATTCTTCATGTTCATCTTTCAAAAGCAAATCCATCAATTGGAACAATTGCCTGATCTTGGACAATAAGGTTTAACCATTTCATAAAAGTGAGATGAAATTTTTCACATCGAATTCAATTACAAGGTCGATTGCATTTTTATGCCCCACAAAGTTCTCAACAACCTACAAGGATATGAAATGAGAATCCAACATTAAAAAAAAAAAAAAAAAGCAAAAAAAAGAGGCATTTTGAAACGGAGCAAAGATTTCATATTTCAAATCACCCTCACAAGGAGAGGAAATATTACTCTTGATTACATGCCTTTTAGATATACTATCATTTGGAATCTCTCAATGATATCATTCTTAATATTTTGAGAGACATGAAGAGGCACAATGGCAGACTACTTAAGTCTTTACGCTGGGGGGCATTCCACATGGAACCTACCTGAAGTTCCAAGTTCCAACCTTCCAAAGCACAAACAAGTCTGATGAGTCAAAACTTTAGAGACCAAAAAATAACAAGTTGGGAGTTTGCAAAATGTTCCAATAAATGATGTGAACCTGCAAAACTTCATTATTGCATGAACCCCGAACGAATCCAAGAAGTTGTGAACATCAACTTTTCTCACCAAAAAAAGTCCAGTGTGACTCATATACAAAGGACTTTTGTGAAAAAAAATGCACCAAAGTCGTCAGATTTTTGAGGATTTACTTTCCTAAAATTACTATATTTAAACCATAAGTTCCAACAGGACGCCAAGTATAGGAGAATTCTTCAATTTTCTACTTTCCTCTCTCACCTGTATCTAAATCTGGCTAATTCTTCCTGTGGACCATGTCGATCGTTGCTATATGAAAAAATTGAAAAGAAAATCCTGATTGTAGATTTTCCAAAATGTTTCAATGAATAATATAAACCTGCAAAGCTTTCTTATTCAAAGCACCAATAGGGAGAGAGAGGAAGTGGAAGTACAAAACGAGAGCATCTAAGTCCCAGTTGAATTGCTAATACTTAGGTCTGGAAGACTAGGAACTTATAATGAACTAGTGGGTGCCCGCGGCCGAAGGCCACTGTGAAGCCCCTGTGTGAAATCCAGGTCCCAAAATCGAGATCCCACATCCAGGTCCCAAAGTTGAGATCCCAAGTCCTGAAAACCATGTCCTGAAAACCATATCCTAAAATTTCCCAGGCCCCAAAGTTGAGATCCCAAGTCCCAAAAACCATGTCCTGAAAACCATATCCTAAAATGACAGTCCACTCTCTCCACACCAAATACAGCTTGAAAAAAAAAAAACCTCCCGTCCAACCTCCCAGCCCTAAACCCAAAACTTAAAAGGAAAAAAACCAAGGCACCCTGAGAACATGATTGCACTTCCCAATTGGCTGGATGATTATTTATTTATTTATTTATTTTTCCGATGAGTTGCTGATGTGTTCCTACCATTTCTCCAATTTGTTCCCCACGTTCCCAATGCGTTCCCCATGGGTATTCCCTATCGCACCTTGCTTTAATCCCATAGGTTTTGCTCAAAGTCCTCCCCTTCTCACATATATCGATGGGCCAAAGGGGGAGGCACTCCATCTATCCATAGAATCTTCAATTTTTGCGAGCCTTCATAGTTTCAATTATTTTATGCCGGGGCCAATCAAATTCAATAAAAAAAAGTTGGACTTGTGAGGGATAAAGGTCAGGCCAAAAATGGTGATGAACGTTTTTGGGAGGAGAAATTTCATGCAGCCCATGGGAAGGCCCAAGCACACACTGAATGTGGCTTGCATTTTTTCCTTTTAAATTTGGGGGGCGGGGGATGTGGAGGAGGATATTTTTCAGTTTTCCCTGGTTCCCACTATGTTGACCATCCCACCATCCGCTCACCTTGGCTGGGGCCCTCAACGGATGTGGGGAGGGGGGGCTCCAGCCAATCAGGAATAACTGCATCAAGACACGGACACCAATTTTTTTATAGTAGTCGACTCTTCCATCATCTTCTTCTTCCGGGATGAAGAACTTGGATGGATGGACGGATGACGAGACGGATGACGGGACGGATGACGGGACGGATGGATGGAAAGGAGGACCAACAACCACCAACACCGCCGGACAGACGGACACCACGAATATTATTATGGTGGAGATGCAGGCTTTGCGCATGAGATTAGAAGTCAAACAATGGCCAATGGGCCACCCCTGGCATTCCATACTCGCTTTTGACTCGACTGCATCCACTTTTTCCCTTCTTCTGAGGGAATATCTGCTTTCTCCTTTGACTACTTCCAGCTCTTCATGTTTATAAAAGCTTTCTTTCCTCCGTCCACTTCATTCATCATTCACAAACTCCCATCTCTTCATAGTTTCCTCTCTCGCTGCTCGCTTTGCTTACTCTACCTCAACACCACCACTTGCTTCAGACTACAATCCTAACACTTTTCCAGCGACAGATTAGTTCCGCATCCACAACAAAATTAGATTTTGTAACCTTTCTTTAGAATTTTACCTCACTTGCTGCTGCTCTCTCGTTGAGAGGCTTAGATTCTTGCATAACAAACATTATGGCTGCCTGCACTGGCCTCTCTACTGCCAGTAATCTAGGCTCTCAACTCGTTTCTCGAAACCAATTTGTAGTAGGTGATGCTTACAGCGCTAGCCATTATGTTACTCCTACTAGTACCCATAATGGTCGTTCGCAAGGTTTGATACAAATGCCAATTCGGATCTCTAGGAAGTCTGGGCATGGACCAAAGCGTAGCAGGTGTAACTACAGGTCGCTGAGGCCTTCTTGTGCACTCGCCACACCCAGACACACCAATTTCGACTCCGTCGATCGAGACTGGACTTCATTCAATCCTGCAGGCCCCGGCTCTCCCATATCTCCATCTCAGCGCAATACCAAAGGCTGGACTGATAGAAACGGGGTGGAGGATTCCAGGCTACTGGCTCAGTTGCGAAACATCGCCTTAGCGGCCGAAGATCGTAGCGAGATGCATGCCATCATCGGTGTCCAACGAGATAACTGGAACAAGCTCTGCCACATGACCGTCAACATGACCACCATCGCAGCGGCCATGCTGGCCGCCATGAACAGCGGCGTCGGGAGTACCTCAATGAGCATGTCCATGGCAGCCTTCCTTCTCAACGGCGGTGCCGCTGGATTTATGTACTTGGCTAGCAAGTATCAGCCCTCGCAGCTCGCGGAAGAGCAACGCACAGCGTCTCGCTTCCACAAGCTGCTGGCTAGGGACATCCACACCACTTTGTTGATCGATCCACGGCTACGCAAGGATGCGCACCTGTACATGGAAGAGGTGATGGGCAGGCTGCAGGCTCTTGACGTCGGGTTTCCTCTCCCCTTGAAGCCCAACGGCCTCGAGAAGTTCCCCAAGGTTGTGGCACCCTCCGTACTTGGCCCTATTGCGGACCTGGCAGAAACGGAAATCCCAGCCAACAACACGAATGGCTGGACCGATGCCATCACGAAGGACCTCCAACGCACAGCAGATAAGCTCCAGACATCGGACATCGCCAAATACGTGCGGGCGGCCAGAAACAAGGAGACTCCCAACAAAAGGCTAGCAATAGCGGCTCCAGTGTTTGCAGTGATTGCGGCTCTGTTGTGCTTGCTGGGTTGCTGGCCGGGGATTCACTTGGCAGGAGTGGCTGCAGCCTGCAGTATAGTAGCGGTATTGGTGAGTAGCTTCTCGAATGGTGGACAAATTGGAATGATATTTGAGCTGTACAGAAACTGCGCTGGTTACTATGCAGAGATGGAGCAAGATATTCAAAGCACGATGAGGATACCGGTTTGCCAGAGAGAGGACGGAGAGTTGTACCACCAAAAGATTGCACTGCAACTGGGTCGGCGTGACCAAATGCCAATGTTTTCATCAGAGGAAAAGACTGCTGGCAAACTGTTCTGAAGAGCTCAGCTTTTGTGAAGAAGAATCAATGTCCTTATTGAGGCACCAATTTTGCAGCAGTAACCAACAACCTAGCCCAATTTGGAGAGCGAGCAGAGGACTTTCCATAGAGTAGTGGAATGAAAGAAAGAAATTACAGAAATTAAAGAGAGAGGTTAGAGTCATTAGAGTCATTAGAGTGGATGCCTGTGATCTCCTCCCACAACAATAACTAGGTACTGGGTTGAAGATTTTCACCAATGTACATTGTATCCAATTTTTTATAAAGTAACCATCAGGCTCTAAAGTCTAACTCCTTTCAAATTGTACAGTGTGGCCGTGTAAAAGACAGAATCTGAATTTGGGGTTGGTGTGTTTGGTTTTTGCAACACCAAATTCTTACACAAGAATATGTCCACTTCCCCTTTGAATGTCATATCTGATGTTTGGAAAGAAAACACAGTAGTTAGGACCAAATAGGGTAGCATCTTATGAGACATGTGACTGAATGAAGCAAAATTACAGGAGGCAGTATAGTCGGTACATTTCTAGTTTTGAAATCCTTCCATCTTCGCTGTTTGGACATCCTGTTGTGAACTCAGGTTATTTTGTTTTGATTTCTTGACACAAATGGACAAATCCATTGCAAGGAAGGAAACCAAAACACATCAAGGGCAGGGGAATTGTGAACCCAGGTTTCAATTTCAAGAAGTTGTGGAAGTTTCAAGTTTTTTCATAGGGACAGAATATTCCTGTCTATTTTATGAGGCAATAATTTTGCAAAATTTCACACAGAAAAGATGTGCTTGATACATTGAATACTTGAACATGATTCCCAGCCTTTTAATACCTGAAATAGATGCCTATTTGGAAAACCCATTTGACTTAATGTAGCTCTAATGCAAACCTTCATTGGGCCATTCTCAGTATTCACATGGATACCACTTGTGGTTTCACACATGTGAACCAAAAAAAAAAAACCCTTGATCTAATTTTTTTTCATTGTACTACTTGCATTATGTATGCTTTTGGTGTGCTTAATAGAACCCATTACCATGTGACAGAATTGCATTTTGTTGTACAGGCATTTCATTTCTCAAAATGCCCACCCTCCTTTTTAGAAATTTCCCTTGATCCCTGCTGCCTGCCCACTGGGTCTCACAGGAAAAAACATTTAAATAAAAATTTGAAGCAAGTATTTACATTCAGTAGAAGCCCTTGACAGCAAGCTTTACGGGATTCAGGCCTAGGCTCAGCTCCACCTCGTAAGGGCCCTTATTCCGAGGGTATAACCCAACATTCAAGAAATTCCTAGTGTATTTGGAAGGCATTTTATGTAGTGAGTGAAGCCCTTTACCACATGATTTACCAAAATAATGGGCTTGAGTGAGGTGGAGTGCGGGCTGGATTTTGGTATAGCTCATGGTCAAGGGAGCTTTTCAGAAGAGTTTGCCAGCAGCTGTTTTCCTCTGCTGAAAGCAAATGGCATTTGGTCATGCCCACCCAGTTGGAGTGCAATCTTTTGGTGGTACAAATTCTCTTCCTTTTCTATGGCATACCAGAACCCTCATCCTGCTTTGGATATCCTACTGAATGAAATTTAGAATTGTTTAACAAACAGCTCAGAGTGTTGTAAAACTGTAGTCTGAAAGATTCTTACAAAAAGCCTCCTGCTAGCAAAGTTTTTCAAACTTGGCAAAAAAATGAGAAGATGCTACATCACTCCAAAATTCACCATCAACGATGTGATAACTTTGCCAATTAATGAAAAATCCTCATACCCATGCCAGAGGAATTCTATCCGGTGAAAGTGTGAAATTTGGAAGGACATAAAAATGACCACATACATGGTGACTTCATAAAAAAATGGGGGCATTGTAAATACTACACACTGAAATCTCCACTGGTGAAATCTCGAACCCAGTCTAAAATTTCAAAATTTGCCTAAACTTTATCTAGTGGGAGGGA
Source organism: Sphagnum contortum (assembly GCA_963920785.1). Lineage (NCBI taxonomy): Eukaryota > Viridiplantae > Streptophyta > Sphagnopsida > Sphagnales > Sphagnaceae > Sphagnum > Sphagnum contortum. Next base: position 792,545 of record OY987284.1, on the reverse strand, counting down.
GATACCAGGCATCCATCATTCAATCTGATATCTCTGGCCTCTGTTTGCATTTCTGTAATTTCTTTCTTCATTTCACAACATTGTTTTTACTCTATGGAGAGTTATATTATGGGTCTCCAAAATGGGCTAGTTCGTAGGTTGCTGCTGCAAAACTGGTGTCCGATTCTGGACAATTTTTCTTCACAAAAACTAACACCCATTTCAGAAAAGTTTGCCAGCACTCTTTTCCTCTGATGAACACAATGGCGCTTGGTCACGGCGGCCCAATTGGAGTGCAATCTTTTGGCGGTACGACTCTCCGTCCTCTCTCTGCCAAACCGGTATCCTCATTGTGCTTTGGATACCTTGCTCCATCTCTGCATAGTAACCTGCGCAGTTCCTGTAGAGCTCGAATATCATTCCAATTTGTCCACCGTTGGAAAAGCTACTCACCAATACCGCTACTATACTGCAGGCTGCCGCCACCCCACCCAACTGAATCCCTGGCCAGCATCCCAGCAAGCTCAACAAAGCCGCAACCATTGCAAATACTGGAGCTTATATTGCTAGCCTTTTGTTAGCAGTCTCCTTGTTTCTAGCCGCCCGCACGTATTTTGCGATGTCCGATGCCTGGAGTTCATCTGCTGTTCGCTGGAGGTCCTTCGTGATGGCATCCGTCCAGCCATTCGTGTTGTTCGCTGGGATCTCCGTTTCGGCCGGGTCCGCAATAGGGCCAAGTACGGAGGGTGCCACAACCTTGGGGAATTTCTCGAGGCCGTTGGGCTTCAAGGGGAGAGGAAACCCGACGTCAAGAGCCTGCAGCCTGCCCATCACCTCTTCCATGTACAGGTGCGCATATATCCTTGCGTAGTCGTGGATCGATCAACAAAGTGGTCTCAATATCCCTAGCCAGCAACTTGTGGAAGCGAGAGGCTGTGCGTTGCTCTTCCGCGACCTGGGAGGGCTGATACTTGCTAGCCAAGTACATAAATCCAGCGGCACCGCCGTTGAGAAGGAAGGCTGCCACGGACATGCTCAAGGAGGTACTTCCGACCCCGCTGTTCGTGGCGGCCAGCATGGCCGCTGCGATGGTGGTCATGTTGACAGTCATGTGGCAGAGCTTGTTCCAGTTATCTCGTTGGACACCGATGATGGCATGCATCTCGATCTTGGGCCGCTAAGGCGATGTTTCGCAACTGAGCCAGTAGCCTAGAATCCTCCACCCATTTCTATCAGTCCAACCTTTGGTATTGCTCTGAGATGGAGATATGGGGGAGGCGGGGCTTGTTGGATTGAATGGAGTCCAGTCTTGGTCGACGGAGTTGAACTAGGTGTGTCTGGGTGTGGCGAGTGCACAAGAAGGCCTTAGCGACCTGTAGTTACACCTGCTACGCCTTGATCCATGCCCAGACTTCCTAGAGATCCGAATTGGTACTTGTATCAAAACCTGTGAACTACCATTATGCATGGGTACTAGTAGGAGTAATACAATGGCTAGAGCTGTAAGCATCAACGACTGGAAATTGGTTTCTGAATTGAGAGCCTAGATTACTGGCAGTAGAGAGGGCATTGCATGCAGCCATAATGTTTGTTATGCAAGAATCTAAGCCTCTCAAGCGGAGAGCAGCAAGTGAGGTAAAATTCTAAAGAAAGGTTACAAAATCTAAATTCTTATGGATGCGGAACTAATTTGTTGCTGCTAAAGTGTTAGGATTGTAGCCTACTGGAAGTGGCGGTGTTGTGGTTGAGCAATCAAAGAGAGAAGTGAGAGAGGAAGTATGGACTTTGGAGCGATGGGAGTTTGGGAATGATGAAACGAAGTGGAGGGTCGAACCTGAGAACTTTTTATAAACAGCAAGAGCTGGAAATAGTGAAATGGGAAAACAAATATTCCCTGAAAACAAGGCTTAACGTGGATGAAGGAGAGTCAAAAGCGAGTAGGGAATAACAGGGGTGACCTATTGGCCATTGTTTGACGTATAATCTCATGTGCAATGCCTTCATTATCAGGCACTAGTCTTCCAGACCTGACTTTCAGGAATTCAACTGGGACTTAGATCCACGTCCTCTCTCTCTCTCTATTGGTGCTTTCAATCATAAAGTTTGGCAGGTCTTATCATTTATTGGAACATTTCTCAAATTCACAATTGTGGTTTTCTTTTCAAAAAAATTATGTTGTCACATTGTGGATCATCCCAAGGTGGAATAATGCAAAATTTGGCTACAAGTCAGAGAGCAAACTGATTCTTTTGAAGAATGCTGCTACAGCCTAAGGACCTTAAGGTGGACTGCAACTGAAGCTCTTCAGGTCCCTCAAACTATCAAGAAAACATTAACTCTTGAGGCTTTGTTAATGATACTCCTCGTGAATTTCTTACCATTACCTATTGTACATTATCATTTTTTGGAAGGGTTGTTCTATTCTTGCAACTCTCTGAAGAGTAAAGTGTAATGAAAGGTGCCAAGGTGGGGGAAATCCCAAAATGGGGGCTTAGTAAGAAGTGCATGATGAGTTTTGGCAGTGCATTTCAGGAATGTCCTCCTCATCCCTGAGCCTTACATATATCCTAATGTTGCACAATGCGTGCAACTGTCAGCTTATGATGAGATTACATGCACATAAATCAAAGCTTACAAGGTAATAAGAACTACTAGTTGTAAGAGGCCCCTAGTTAGGGGCAAAGTGCTGAGCACAAGGATGAAACCTGTGAGAGATCTTTGTAGTATTTCTGGAGTGCATGTTCTCAAGAGAAAAGTTTCCTCTCCTGTTGGTATGCGTCTTAAAAAATAAAATGCCCACTCTGTTTTAAAATGCTCTCCTTTTTCTCTCTTTTTCTCATGTGGGTACCAAATGAGTATCATATAAACAAAATGGAAAAAAAATCTCATATGTTTTATGTGTTATAAAGGAGATTTGTCCTTATTGGGCCACCAATTTTGCAGCAGTAACCCCAACAAACTAGCCCAATGTTTTGGAAGGCTTTAGATGACTTTCCATATGTAATGAAAACAATGTTGTGAAACAAAAAAAGGGATAGAAATTTGAGATAGACACAAGAGTCATTAGGTTGAAGGATGATGGTCTGTGATCTAGTCCCACTGTCATACATGGGGTTGATCATTTCCACCAATGTATATTTCACCCAATTTTTGTATGAAGTAACCAATGTGTTCTAAATTCTAAATAAAATTCATGGTGATGCAATCAGTGGACTTTTTTTGTCAATTTTCTGATGTTGCATCATTGGCTAGCATCCCAAGAAGGCTAAATTGGCATTAAATAACGCTAGGGCAAGTAGGGTTTTGTTTCTTAAATGGTTATCTTGCTGATGCTTGGCAACCTATAGGAGTAGGTGCTCTAAATTTGGCAAATCTAGTCCAAAACTCCTGCTTTTTGACAATTTCTCTGAGAAAATTCCAAAAATTAGCCTTTGTAACGGTCACAGCCTGAATTTCATTTTTTTCCCCCAATTTGGCAAAATTTCAGACCCAAAAAAAAACACGGGGTACAATACACACAATTTGAATTTTAGAGGTGTTTTGTTTGGTTTTCATTCATTTTTTCATGCATTTAATTCAATTAATGACATACAATGAAACAAAGTTATAATTTCAACATATTCATGGGATGGAAAAAGCATGCATGATTGAATAGATTCATATTATTCTACAAACATATGTTGAAGATGCCTTTGTATTATATTAATCAAAAGTTTTGAAATTTTCATGTTAAAATTAAAATGTTCCTGAATATTTCAAAAGAAAATGCATTTTTAATGTAAATTTTTTAAAATCTTTTTATTCATATTTTAAAAGTAATTTGGCAAATATGTAGGTTTTTAATGTTTAGGTTTTTTTTTTCTTTTAAAGATGAATACCTATGTTATTTAAAACATTTTTCATTAGAGGAGATTTTGTCTTTGCAACCAAATAATATATGACTATAAGTCCTAAGTGACTATATGTATGACTTTATATAAACTATTACTTTGGATCCTATGTGTAAAATGTTATAGTCATACATTAGTGGGGCATGTGATTAGTAGATGATGAAGTGATAACAAGATTGGGGAAGTTAGTTTTCATCACTTTTATTTCATCTATATGGTAGGTATGACTGATAACAAAGTGACATGGATGTTCGATTGTCATTACAATGATTAAAAAATAAATCCTTTGATATGAACATAAACAACCTTACCCCCACCCCCCACCTACTTATGTACCTACCTATTTACCTAACCACCCATCTATCAACCTACCTATTTGTTTACGCACCAAACCACCTACCTACCTACCTACTTCCCACTTACCTACCCACCAACCCACCCACCTACCTACCTACTTACCTACATATTTACCTACCTACCTTTTATTTCCTATTTCCTTATAACCTACCCACTTCTTACCTATCATCCTACCACTTGCTACCTACTTCATAGTCTTATAGTGATATGAAATAAACATGTGAAATAAAAAACTTGACCAAATTTGGACACCTTTTGATGATGTAGTTTGTTGGTAAGGACTAGGTTTATCATTGTGAGGGTGAAGGGTTCAATTCCTAATACTTGCAACCTATGTGCATTCTTAAAGGGCTAGGGTAAATAGGTTAAACTAAAGTAGTTCCATAGTAAGTTACATAGGTTACATAAGTCACGTTAAGTAGGTTAAGCTACTACCTACTTATTTGCCTTTCTTGACCTACCTATTAATAATATTTTGTGTTTGCTAATCATATTTTAATCATTCATTATATGACATCTCAACATTATATATGGTTTGTCTTCTATAACTTGTTGTTAATGCATATAAGATGAAAAGTGCAACATTAAATGACTACTTGTCTTTTGTTATTTGTTTGTTACAACTAAGAGCCTTCAAACATATACTATCCAGTATGACTACAAAATCAATCATATATGGAATCATAGATTTAATAATTTCTTCTAGTGCTTGGGTTGATATCATATGACTTGTGCTAAATAATAATGATGTGACGCATAAAACAAAATCAAATGATCAAAACACACATCAAAAAATTTTTTTAACCAAGAAGAAAAATGCCAAGAAGAATATTGAAGAAAATACCTAATACATCTTTCCTTTTTGTCCCTCTTGCCTTTTGTGCATATAACTTTCACATAATATTTACATAATTGCAAGAAATCACACAAATTTATACAAATCTATGCAACAAAATAAGAAATAAAGAGGAGATTGAGTACCATGCATAATATTGAAATAATTTTATCATGGTTATTTTCACATGCTAAATGCAAGAGCATTTTCATTCTCGTTTTGCATTAGCATCAACTCTTTTATTAAACAATATCAAGATATCCACATGAAGTCTAATTAAGCAACACATATTTATATGTCAATAACATGACATGTTGAAATAGTCTTGACATAAATGAATTTTGGCCAAAAGGTAATAAGAATATGATACAATGTGTAACATGCAATAAATCTTCTTTGTTTTCACCAAGATTAAAATCATCAAAAAATGAAGGAAAAGACAAATATCCTTGTGGAGCTAGAAAAATTTCCAAATGTTTTTGAAACAAAAAACATTAATTCCTTCATATATGAAATTAAAGGGTGAACAACGTTGCAATGCAACTTGAACTTAAATTGAATTGAATCCATCCAACAATTGGATTAAAATTCAATTGAACAATTATACTTGAAGGTTTCATGAATCTATGTTATCCTCCCTTGCAAATTAAATATTATTCTAGTGGGTCCCATCATTTAAAAAATAAAAACTTGGTAAAACTTAGTGGTTTGGGTTGCATACCTATGTGATTGATTGATTTTGAGATTCTAAATTTCTTGGAAGTCCTTACCACTTTTCCATAATCCATTCATAATGAAAATCTTGACACTTTAATTAGTCAAAAGTTCACACAAAATCTCCAACCTTCATCTTGTTAACAACCTACTATTCAACACAAGTTGGTACTAACATCAACTTTCATTGGCCCAATGATTCTATAACCCTATTGCTTATTGGATGAAAAAGCAATAGCCATTCTTTTGATGGATGAAAAGATGGTGTCTTGATTCTCACTATAATTCATCATGTTTGATAATTGTTCGCCTCTTAATGGTTACCTAGTACATAATTGATTATAGGGAACATATTGTTTATCTTGTATCATGCCATTCGATATTAGTTTTTCAGTATTATTACATATTTTGTTGCCTTTTAACATTTTTGTACTTCCTTAACATTGTATTCCACATTCTTTATTGCTCATTGGATCAACTTCATAATATGTCAAAACTTTTAACAATGCCCATGTGTAAATGTAAATTGAAACAAATACATTTTGGCAATATGTAATTGTTAAAAATCAAATTGCCTTGAGTTGCCTTGAGTGGGCAAACATTAACAAAAACAACAAATAAAATATAACATAGTCTACAATGTACCCTAATAATCAGGGTTACAAACCCCAGTAACCTTGCCATTTTTTAGGCCTACTTTGGTTTTAAAAATTCGGTTGGGACTCCCCCCCAACCCTTGGAGCCCACCCACCACTTCTTTTAATTTGCTTACCCAAACTCATCCCCTCTTCAACTCCCCCAAAAACATTTTTTTCCCCACCTACCCACCCTTCAAAATCTCTCTTCCCAATTCCCATGGATCACCTTTCCCCCAAGGCAAGGCCATCCCATTTGGGCCCATCTTCTCCTTGGCCCCATTTTTTCCCCGAAAAACCATTCCTAAGCCCATATTTACCCTAGGGCCACACTTCTCCTTAGCCCCATCTTTTCCCTAAGGACACATTTTCTCCCCGACCCATGTTCTCCACATGGAATGTTTTTGCCATGGGCCCACATTTTCCTTAGGCACTATCCATCCCTGGGGACACATTGTCGCAACCCTAGCCTTGGGTTCATGACCAAGGCAAGGACTTGCAAAGGTGCGAACCAAGAATGAAGCCCGGGAATCACATTTTATACTCCCAATAGTGTAGGAGAGTGTGAAAGAATGAACCCCCACACTCTCAAGTGAATTGTCATTTTGGGAATTGGATGTTTAATGGACTTCCAAATTTTTAGAAGGCAATTGTAGGAATCAAAACTCATGGGATTGAATATTTCCTTATGTCATTGAGAAGTTATTGGAACTTAGATGTCCAAAATGCGCTCACATGATCCATTTGGACACCTAAAACATAAGTTATGACCAAAAGAAGGGTCGAAAGTCAAACTACCAATTTGACTTCCGATCACTAAAAGTCCAGAATCGCCCCGATTTATTTGCATGTAGGTGAAATGTCACATACCATTGGAAAGCTCTTGAGAAGGGATACAACTTTGCTTTAGACCTCATCTCAATTAAAGGTCTGCAAAAGATGTTATGGGCCTCCAAATTTGTGGGAGTCCTAATTTCAAGAATTTCGAGACTCCAACTGGGGAATCCCGAGACAAAATGACATTTGGGTGCTATCCCCATGGCCAGGCACAGATAATAGTATAAGGGGGGAAGGTGATGGCTTCCCCCAAGTCCGAGTTGTGGTGAGTCTTGTGAATTTTTGTTTGCCCGTGAGTCATTCGTGCACCAAAAGTGCTCCAACTATGCACTAACCAACTTGTTGTTTGGCTTGTGACGCGCTCCCAAGTTCCTTGTGGACCCACTTGAGGGTCCAAGTATGTGACAATGCGGAAGGAGTTGGAACTTGGAGCCGCTCCCTAACTCACAACACTTGGAGGGGTAGAGGGGCGTGTTGGAGCTCCGAGATAGGACTAGGAAGATGTGACAAGCTTATTCACTCACACGAGCCTGCACAAAACCCACACAAAGTGGTTAGTGCATAGTTAGAGCACCTTTGGTGCTAAGACGAGCCACGGGCAACACGGACACACAAGACTCACCACGGCCCGGACTTGGGGGAAGCCACCACCTTCCCCCTTATAGTATACTTTGCAGCTCGCGGCGGGGGTGGCATCCAAATGGCCATTTTGTCCCGGGACTCCCGCGTGGGAGTCCCGAAATCGCGCATTTTCGAGACTCCCGCGACTTTGAGGCTTCGTAACTTTCGGAGCAGACCTCCGATCGACCTGCCGTCTGAAGAAAAGTTGTAGGTCTCGTCGAGACCTTTCCAACGGTATGTCGCACGTCTTCTGCACCCAAGTATTTCGGGTCGATTCCCGACTTTTAGTGATCGGGAGTCAAAACCGGCGGACTCCCGGGAGTTCGACTCCCGGGCCTTCTTTTGGCCATAACTTGCGTTTCAGATGTCCAAATGAGCAATGCGAGCCCATTTTGGACATCTACACTTCAAGAGCTTTCCATTGATATAAAGAGTGCAACCAGCCATGGAGTTTTGACCTCTCAAAACGCTCTCTGAACTTTTGGGAGTCCTTTTGGGACTCCACTCTCACCAACTCCCAACGTGGGAATTCACTTGGGAGTGTGAGGGTTCACTCCCTCACACTCTTTGCACTCCCGGGAGCATGTGATATGACTCCCGGGTCTACTTATAGGCCCGCACGCTTGCAACCCCCCTTGTCTTGGTCGCGAGCCAAGGCTAGGGTTGCGACAGCTTGTGCAGGTCCATGTGAGTAATTGACTTGTTTGTCACTCTTCCTAGTCCCCATCCAAGAACTTCAGGATGCCTTTCTACCCCCAAAATTCTATGAGCCAAGGAACGTGCCCCAACTCCTTTTCCTTCTGTTGTTTTCATCTTTGGATTCACAATTAAGTCCATCAAGAAGTGACGCGCTCCCAAGTTCCTTGTGGACCCACTTGAGGGTCCAAGTATGGGACAATGCGGAAAAAGTGGGAACTTGGAGCCGCTCCCTAGCTCACAACACTTGGAGGGGTAGAGGGGCGTGTTGGAGCTCCGGGATAGGACTAGGAAGTTGTGACAAGCTTATTCACTCACACGGGCCTGCACAAAACCCACACAAAGTGGTTAGTGCATGGTTAGAGCACCTTTGGTGCTAGGACGAGCCACGGGCAACACGGACACACAAGACTCACCACGGCCCGGACTTGGGGGAAGCCACCACCTTCCCCCTTATAGTATACTCTGCAGCTCGCGGCGGGACTGGCATCCAAATGGCCATTTCGTCCCGGGACTCCCGGGACTCCCGCGTGGGAGTCCCGAAATCGCGCATTTTCGGGACTCCCGCGACTTTGAGGCTTCATAACTTTCGGAGCAGACCTCCGATCGACTCGCCGTCTGAAGCAAAGTTGTAGGTCTCGTCGAGACCTTTCCAACGGTATGTCGCACGTCTTCTGCGCCCAAGTATTTCGGGTCGATTCCCGACTTTTAGTGATCGGGAGTCAAAACCGGCGGACTCCCGGGAGTTCGACTCCCGGGCCTTCTTTTGGCCATAACTTGCGTTTCAGATGTCCAAATGAGCAATGCGAGCCCATTTTGGACATCTACACTTCAAGAGCTTTCCATTGATATAAAGAGCGCAACCAGGCATGGAGTTTTGACCCCTCAAAACGCTCTCTGAACTTTTGGGAGTCCTTTTGGGACTTCACTCTCACCAACTCCCAACGTGGGAGTTCACTTGGGAGTGTGAGGGTTCACTCCCTCACACTCTTTGCACTCCCGGGAGCATGTGATATGACTCCCGGGTCTACTTATAGGCCCGCACGCTTGCAACCCCCCTTGCCTTGGTCGCGAGCCAAGGCTAGGGTTGCGACACTCTCCCCCACTAGAAGAAGAGGTCAATGTCCTCATTGACACTTAGAATTTCTTTCTTCAATGCAATTGCTTTTCTTTGGATCCTTGGCCATCAAATGCCGACTCTTTGCGGCTTGGACCTTGTCTCAAGCTAACTTAGGCGTCCCCAAGCTTCCAACACTCTCTTGACAAGTCCAAGAGGGTCTCATAAAAACCCTCTCCCAATGCTTCGTCAAAAGACCTAAACTAGCCTAATTGACGAAGCCCTCATTTGGGAAGCACTTTCCATCCTTCCCCTCATGAGGAACTCAAGTCAAGTCTAATCTTGACCTAAGCTACTTGACATGACTCCTTTCCCAATCTCGCGCCTCGGTCACAACAACCAAGCCTTAACAAAAAGGTATGCCTATCAAGGTACGAGAAGCAACGTTTAGGCTTTGCAAAGGCCTAACTCCCAAGCTACGCGATTATAGTACGCGAACGGGGTCATGACTTCCCGCGTTGGCCGCCACTACCAACCAACCCTTCGGGATGCACTTTGGGCATGTGCACGTCCCCGCAAGCTCACCTTGCTTGCCTCCTCTTTTAGGACCAAGATTTCTCTTAGCCCCCAAGTAGGAGTCCGATTTTGATTTGGGCTTACGCAAGAGAGTTCCATTTGTCCATGCCACTTGACAACCCCTTTCTATCATACTCCCTTATGTTTGTGATGCAATCTCTTGGAAGTTTTAAAATTTTGCCTTTATTTCACTTACAACTTGATGTGGTACATTTGTGTGATTTTCCGCCCCATTAAAAGAAAGGTGATGTCCTCATCACGCTCTATGTTTCCTTTGCCCCTTTGCCGGTCTATTGTGGAATTCTTCTATGGCTTCTTGGGCGTGTTCCATATCGGACTCATTCACCCAAGATGCCTCTATTGGATGGTACCCTTTCCACTTGACCAAGTACTCCCGCTCTCGCCCCCTTAGTTGCCTTGACTTGAGCACGGCCTCCACTTCAAACTCGGGTTCATTGTGAACCAAGTCCGGAGGGGGCCTTGAATTGTGCTCTCGATGAGGCCTTGAGGCATCACGGGTGACCGGCTTCAAAAGCGAAACATGAAATATGGGATGAACCTTAAGATTTTCCGGTAGTTCTAATTTGTAAGTGTCGGGAAATTTCTTTTCCAACACTTTGAATGGGCCCGCATATGGGCCCAAGAACTTGTGACTCAAACCTTCGGGCAATCGGAAGTTCTTGATGTTCAACCACACTTCATCACCTTCTTTGTAATTCACCTCTCGACGAGACTTGTCCGCAAAGTCCTTGTACCTTTTGTGCGCCTTCTCGAGATTAGCCTTGGCCATCTCCCACAAGCGCCGCCTCTCTTTATCAAGTTGTGTGACCATGGGCACTTCCTCACTTGCATCACTTGGGGGTTGCCCAACCCAAGTTGTGGGCACAATTGGCGACTTGCCCGTCACCATTTGAAATGGGGTGGCCCCCGTTGCCGAATGCTCCGAATTGTTGTAACAAAACTCGGCCAACTCCAAATGGTCCACCCAATCTTGTTGATCCGCCGCCACATAATTCCTTAGGAATTGTTGGATCACCAAGTTCACCCTCTCGGTTTGTCCATCGGTTTGGGGCCGAAAGGAAGTGCTCATCTTGAGCTCGGACCCCATGCGCTTCCACAAGGCTCTCCAAAACTTGCTTGTGAACTTGGAGTCTCGGTCCGACACAATGTCCTTTGGGAGGCCGTGATGCTTGAACACGTGGGTGAAGAACAACCTTCCCGTCTCTTGGGCCGTGGCACTATCTTTGGTAGGAATGAAATGTGCCATCTTACTAAACCGATCCACCACCACCATGATCGCATCAAACCCCTTTGATGGTGGCAAACTCACCATGAAATCCATGGAGACACTTTCCCACGGCCCTTCCGGAATGGGTAATGGTCGCAACAACCCCGCTTGCTTTTTATTGAGTGCCCGGTTTTGTTGGCAAGTCAAGCAAGTCTTCACGTATTCCTCCGCATCCTCCTTCAAGTTGGGCCAATAATAGGACTTCTTGAGGAATGTGGTGGTGCGCTTTGCACCACCATGGCCCGCAAGGGGCCCATCATGACATTCCTTCAAAAGCACATCCCTTAACCTCCCTTTTGGAACATAGAGCCGATTTTGTTTATACCACAAAAGTCCATCTCGCAAGTGGAAGTGGGACTTGATCCCCCTTTGGATTTCTTGCTTCCTTTCCTTGGCAAACTCGTCATGGCGGCTTCCAACTCGAACTTCCTTTTGGAACTTACTTTCCCCCACATACACCACTTTGAGTTGGTGTTTTCGACTCAAGGCATCGGGCACCACATTTTCCTTCCCGGGCTTATGCCGAATGTCCACATTGAACAAGGCCAATGTGTCTTGCCATCTCACTTGCTTTGATGACAACTTTGGTTGAGTGGCAAAGTACTTCAAGGTCACATTGTCGGTCCACACCACCACATCTTTGGAGCCTATGTAGTGGCTCCAAGTCTTGAGACAATGTATCACAGCCCACATCTCCTTTTCATGAGTTGGCCACCTTCGCTCCGTCTCACTCAACTTCTTGCTTTCAAAAGCCACGGGCCTCCCATCTTGCACAAGGACTCCTCCTATGGCAAAGTCGGAAGCATCGGAATGGATTTCAAAATCCTTGTCGAAATCGGGCAACTTCAACACGGGCGCCTTCACCAAAATGCCTTTCAAGGTTTCAAAGGCCTCATTGCATGCCTCCTCCCATTCATAAGTCCCGGATGACTTCTTCAAAAGGTTTGTCAAAGGTGCGGCTATCTTTGCAAAGTTCTTGATGAACTTGCGATAATATGAGGCCAATCCTAGGAAAGACCTCAAGGCCGAAACCGACCTAGGTGGTTCCCAATCCAAAATTGCCTTCACCTTGTGGTCATCCATCTTCAAACCTTCTTGGGTGATCCTATGCCCAAGGAAGTCCACCTCCGAGACTCCAAACTCGCATTTCTCAAACTTGGCATACAACTTGTTTTCCTTCAACCTTTCGAACACCTTTCGAAGGTGTTCCGCATGCTCCTCCATGGAGTTGCTATAAACCAAAATGTCGTCTATATAGACGACCACAAAGTCGTCAAGCCACTCTCGGAAAATATCATTCATGAGGGTGCAAAATGTGGCGGGTGCATTGGTGAGCCCAAAAGGCATCACCAAGAACTCGTAGGAACCATACCTCGTGCGGCAAGCGGTCTTCTCTTCATCCCCTTGTGCAATTCGGATTTGGTAATACCCGGAACGTAGGTCAATCCTACTAAACACTTTGGCTCCCGAAAGTCGATCAAACAAGTCATCAATCCGAGGCAATGGATACCGATTCTTCACGGTCACCTTGTTGAGGGCTCTATAATCTACGCACATCCTCAAAGTCCCATCCTTCTTGTGGACAAAAAGAACGGGCGCCCCATATGGTGACTTGCTAGGCTTGATGTATCCCTTTGCGAGGAGTTCTTCGAGTTGAACCTTGAGTTCTTTTAACTCCTCATGACTCATTCGATACGGGGCCTTGGCGGGAGGTGCCACTCCCGGGACCACCTCAATGGCATGGTCCACTTGTCTTCTCGGGGGCAACTCATCGGGCAACTCTTCGGGCATCACATCCGGGAATTCCTCTAACACTTGCTTGATGCACTTGTGGAGGCTCACCACTTTGGTGGCCTCCTTTGGTTCAAACTCATCTAGCACCCGCATCACACACAACATGCCATACCCTCCTACACATTCTTTTTCCAAGTTTTTGCCCAACATCAAGTGGATGGTGGTCCCACCCACACTAGGCACTTCATGTGCCTTCACTCGCACGATCCCATTCTTGGATGGGATCCTAACTAGCCTATTGTGCCCTTCTATGAGCACATTGTTACGGGTGATGAATTCCATTCCTAAAATGCAATCCATTCCCCCTAAGGTGGAAACTAACAAGTCCACCTTGCCTCTCCAATTCCCCAATTGGAGAGGCACATCTCTTGCTTGCAACTTGGTGGGATGGGGAATCCCATCCGCAAAATGCACCTCAATGGGTGCCTTGAGCTCCTCCAAGGGGAGCTCCATTCTTTCGGCACTTTCTTGTGTTATGAAGTTGTGGGAAGCCCCTGTGTCCAAAAGACATAAAACTTCCCGCTTAGAAACTTTCCCTTTCAAGAAGATAAGCCGATTACATTCACCTTGGACTAGGTTGGCGGAAAGGGCAATTACCTTAGAAGCCCCATTCCCGGATTTGGGTTTGGGGCAATCCTTGGAATAATGCCCCGCTTCATTACAATTGAAGCATACTCCTTTTGGTTTCCCACTAGCATCTCCCTTGAGTTGGCTCCCTTTGAAAGGAGCCCCTTTCTTGACAAAATTTCCCTTGGGTTTAAAACCCGAGCCTTGGAATGGTTTGGGCTTTTCCCCCTTTGGAGTGTCTTGGCCTCGGTTCCATTCCCCTTCATGGCGTGCCTTCTTGTGAGGGAACTTGCTATCCCTCTTGAACCCGGACTTCTCACCTCGCCCCACATCCGAAAAGCCTTCCACTTTCATGATGGCTTCGGTTAGTGAGGTGGGCCAATTCTCTTCAAGTTTGCGCTTTGCCCAAGTTGGAAGCCCCATCACAAAGTGGCACACCCGGTCTAACTCATGCATATGCCTAATCTCAAGCATTAGCTCGGAATAAGCTCTCACATATTGACGCAAATTTTCATTGCTCCCATTCACAAGGTCACGGAGTTTGCATCTTGAAATGTAGTCGGAATTCTTGGGAATGAATTCCAACTCAATACGCTCCTTGAAGAATTCCCATGTGTAGCCATGGGTCTTCCCCTCTTCTTGCCTCACCGTCCTCCACCATGTGGAGGCATAGCCCTTCAAGTAAGATTGGGCAAGTTCCACGGCCGAGTGCCGACCAACCTTGGCGGCATGAAGGTAGTCCTCCATTTCCGCAAGCCAAGCGTCCACAACTTTTCGATCCCGGGCCCCATCAAAGTTCCCGGGCCTAGCGGGTTTGAATCCCACACTCTTTGATGAACCTCCTTTAAGGGCCGCAACCAATTCGGTGAAATCGGGCCTATTCATTTTGAGTAGGACCTCCAATTGTTCCGGGGTGAAGAGGACTCCATTTGGTTGTTCCTCTTCATTCTCATGCTCCTCAAGGCTAGCACGGTCTTCCTCATCTTCGGAATGGTCTTGTTCCTCCTCCCTCATAGGTTCGGGAGGAACATCTAGGTCTTGGGTGGCTTCTTCCACCACGGTCTCTTGGACTAGCTTGCGGGTCTTCTTTGGTGCCATCGGGACTCTCCAAGAAGTGGATCGAGCTCTCCCCGAGCTCTGATACCAAGTGACGCGCTCCCAAGTTCCTTGTGGACCCACTTGAGGGTCCAAGTATGGGACAATGCGGAAAAAGTGGGAACTTGGAGCCGCTCCCTAGCTCACAACACTTGGAGGGGTAGAGGGGCGTGTTGGAGCTCCGGGATAGGACTAGGAAGTTGTGACAAGCTTATTCACTCACACGGGCCTGCACAAAACCCACACAAAGTGGTTAGTGCATGGTTAGAGCACCTTTGGTGCTAGGACGAGCCACGGGCAACACGGACACACAAGACTCACCACGGCCCGGACTTGGGGGAAGCCACCACCTTCCCCCTTATAGTATACTCTGCAGCTCGCGGCGGGACTGGCATCCAAATGGCCATTTCGTCCCGGGACTCCCGGGACTCCCGCGTGGGAGTCCCGAAATCGCGCATTTTCGGGACTCCCGCGACTTTGAGGCTTCATAACTTTCGGAGCAGACCTCCGATCGACTCGCCGTCTGAAGCAAAGTTGTAGGTCTCGTCGAGACCTTTCCAACGGTATGTCGCACGTCTTCTGCGCCCAAGTATTTCGGGTCGATTCCCGACTTTTAGCGATCGGGAGTCAAAACCGGCGGACTCCCGGGAGTTCGACTCCCGGGCCTTCTTTTGGCCATAACTTGCGTTTCAGATGTCCAAATGAGCAATGCGAGCCCATTTTGGACATCTACACTTCAAGAGCTTTCCATTGATATAAAGAGCGCAACCAGGCATGGAGTTTTGACCCCTCAAAACGCTCTCTGAACTTTTGGGAGTCCTTTTGGGACTTCACTCTCACCAACTCCCAACGTGGGAGTTCACTTGGGAGTGTGAGGGTTCACTCCCTCACACTCTTTGCACTCCCGGGAGCATGTGATATGACTCCCGGGTCTACTTATAGGCCCGCACGCTTGCAACCCCCCTTGCCTTGGTCGCGAGCCAAGGCTAGGGTTGCGACAAGAAGTCTGCGGGTGCATCACACATCTTTTCCTTGGACCATTTCTTTTTGAACCCACCTTCTCCTTAACCATTGTCCATCCTCAGGGACACATCTTCTTGAAGAACGTTTTTTCCTTTGGCCCATCACGTTCTCCCTAGCCACTATCCATCCTCGGACAACATCTTCACCTTGGGAACATCGTTTCCATGGGCCATATCCTTTCCCCAACCCCATCTCCTCCCCAACGAACCATCTTTTCCCTATGCCCATCTTCTCCTTGGCCATAATCCATCCCCAATGACACATTTGTTCTCCCTATCTACATCCCTTCATTTTCAACGACATTATTAATTAGAATTTTCATGAGTTTTCATGATTTTTTGGATTTGTTTAAACATTTAATGTTTATTATCAATAAAAATTAAGGTTATCATTTCCCATAGTTGATCTAAATTGAATCAATGATTGCAAAAAAAATTATCATCAATGCAAAATCATTAATTTGATGTCACATTACTTGAGTTATGATGTCAATGACATGATAACACGAACATAATTGCCCAATTTTTTTTCTACCCATTTGGTTTAAGGTTTGCATGATCCACAAGCAGTATTCACCTTCCATGGTTGATCTATTTTTAATGTTGCCTAGGGATTTGGACAGTTCAAGCGTGGCAAAAGCACGATTATCCAAAACCATATTAGATACCCAAAGACATTTTCCTTTTCATGCCTAGCACTACTAGAAACATTATTATACACACATTATTTATAATATATTTATTTTAATATACATGTATTGATTATATTTTATGTGTATGCTGATGTTTATATTTAATGTATATTTATAAATATGTGCACATGTGTATGTATTTATTTTAATATATGTATATAAATTAATCATTATGAAATTTACATGATGTTAATATTTGTTATATAACATTAAAAAGGTTGTAAATAAATACATTACATGTCAATAAATTATATATTATTCCTTGAAATTATAATATCATAATTATAAAATTACAATTCAAAACAAGTTTTGACTAAATATATGTTTTAAATGTGGGAAGATATAATATTTCTATTTTAAATTATATTAAAATATAATAAAAAAATTTAAGTTGATTTAAAAGAGGCTTATTAAAATTATGTTATGATTGTTTTTTAAAAGACTCTTCAAAACACCATTGCTAAAATGTATTAAATAGCAAGATTAAAAAAAAATTAGTCTAATCAATTGGTTAATTATAGTTTGAAAAAACTATATATGTGTAAATCTTGGAAAATATTAAAGAATGCATTTTTAAAAAAATTATTTGGATAAAGTTTGTGAAAGATAATAATGGTTAAAATTGGCATATATAAAACATTTGGAAGTTGAACACAATAAATAAAATGATCATTTCATTTGTTGTGAAACAACTGAGTTCGTTAAATGGCAAAGATAATGGGTTTGAACCTTGGAGACGAAAGTTCAAACCCCATTGTGAACAATGTACTTTGCAATTTTTATTAATAAAATTTTTAAATCGAATTATTATTTTAAAACATGTATAATGATTCAAAAACATTAAATAAAATTTTTAAATTGAATGCCATGTGGCAACTACGAAGTGGACAAGGTATAAATAATTAAAATCTCTAAAATAATGATTGAAACCACGTGGCAATTTCCAAAAATTGGAAAAATATAATTAAAAATTACATTAATTAATTCGAATCTAAAACCAACTTACATGGAGACTTATAATGTGAGCAAGGTTTAAATAATTAAAAAATTTAAAACATACTAAAAAAAAAAACCAAAACACCAATAAGCGTTATGTGAAAAATTAAATGAATAATTGAAATTCAAACAATTATTATGAGTGGAAAATGAATGGAATTGTTGCCGCACAACTTATTTCTTAACACTATCCATTGTGTATAACCACTTGAATGGATTTATGGCATTCCAGTGCGGAACAGGTGGAATGCATATTAGCTTAAAACATTTTTTTTGGTAGTGTGGGGACACCAAGTTGTTGATGCCCAAGAATGTGTCTTGTTGTATCCCTAGTGGAAAACATTTGTATTTATAGTTTTTATGTTTCAATTGTATATTCTATTATTTCAATTCTCCACTTTGTAACTATACATTGTGTTTGTAAATATTTTTAACATAAGTTGACCTTGTATTTTCTTTACAAAATAATTTTTAGATTGTGCATTCTGTTATTTTTAAAATTGTCAATTTGTTTTTGTTTTGGTTTGTAACGTGTGTTCTTTTATTTCATTCATTTTTAGCATTGTTTTCCATTGCTAACAACCATGCCTGATAAGGATTTCAATTCAAAAACACATGATAGTGATAGAAATGAGTCATCAATGGCTCATGGCCTTTGGGTATTAACCCCACCATTGCTAGAACGAGGAATGTTTAGGTGGTGGCATGAGGTGCACAAGAGGGAGAAAAACAAAACAATGTTGTCATTTACATGGCCTTTGTTCTTGTATACTCTAAAGGAATGGGCATATAAAGTTGTTGAAATTGATGAGCCATTGAATGTACAATCTACATTGTCAAAAGGTAAACACCACCCAAGTAAAATGGCCATGTTGTGAAAAATTATGGCGAAGCAAACTTAAATTAAATACACACTTCATAGCAAGGGTGAATGCCATTAATGAACGCAAGTTGTGGCCCATTGTTGTGAAGGGAACATCACAAACTACAAGCATGTTTGGGGTGACAAATTGTCAACATTTGCACCCACCAAGCCTCAAAGGAATGTGTAATCTACATCTTTAAACCAAAAATAAGGTGTTGGAACCTTGTCCTTGCTAACTACAACCATTTGAGGTTTAATTGAAACTTGCATATGACATCTGAAAAGTAATTTTGACCTTGACATTACAACTTAGCCTGCTATACATAGAACTTCACTTTGTCGCAACATTGTTGTCGCAACCCTAGCCTTGGGCTTGCGACCAAGGCACGGGCTTGCAAGAGTGCGAGCCAAGAAGGAAGCCTAGGAGTCACATCTCATGTTCCCGGGAGTGTAGGAGAGTGTTGGACTCCCAATGGACTCCCAAACCTTCAAAGGGCGATTGCAGGGTCAAAAATCATTGGATTGAAGAGTTCCTTATATCATTGGAAAGCTCTTGGAACATAGATGTCTAAAATGGGCTCTCAAGGTCCATTTGGACAATTAAAACACAAGTTATGGCCAAAAGAAGGGCCAAAAGTCAAATTGGCAATTTGACTCTTGACCACTAAAAGTCGGGAATCGCCCCAATTTCCTTGGTTGTAGGTGGCGTGTGACATACTTGGAAAGATCTTGATGAGGGCTATAAATTTTCTTTAAACCTCATTTCAATCGGAGGTTTGCACATAAAATTATGGGCCCTCAAAGTCGCGGAAGTCTCAACTTTGGGAATTTCGGGACTCTCACTTGGGAGTCCCGAGACAAAAGGCCATTTAGATGCTGGTCCCGTGGCCAACCACAAAGTATACTATAACGGGGAAGGTGGTGGCTTCCCCCAAATTTGGGCGGTGGTGAGTGTTGTGAGTCCGAGTTTGCCCATGGCTCATCCTAGCACCAAAAGTGCTCCAACTATGCACTAAAAACTTGTTGTTTAGTTTGTGCAGGTCTATGTGTATGATAGATTGCTTGTCGTTCTTCCTACTCTCATCTCGAAGCTCCGACATGCCCCTCTACCCCCAAAGTGTTGTGAGCTAGGGAACATGCCCCAATTTTTTACTCTTCCATTGTTTTCACTTCAGACTCACATTTGAGTCTATCAAGGAGCTTGGGAATGCATCAATTATCCAATTGCCAAAAGAGAATGCACAAACATTTGGGTGCACACTACAAAATCATTTACATTTTTGCAATAGTGCACTAAACTTGTTAATTAAGTTGTTGTTCGAGTGTTAAACACCTTGTTAGTAAGAAAAATGTGCTTCCAAGAGATTTTTGATGCAAAGAGTCTCAACAATTTGGAATTCAATTATCGTCCTCCATGCATGCAACAAATTGAAGACGTTGTCCAAGATCATAGGCCTTTTTTTGGTTCTATACAAAAGGAGGAATTTCAGCATGATCCTTTCCTAACTTTGCTTATTTGGCATGGGAAGATACGATTACAACTTGTCAAAAATCTCCTTCTGATGAGATGTGGGATATGGATAGAAACAACTACAATAATATCCTAAGGTTTATAATGCATTCAAACACCAACGGGTGCAAACATTCAAAAACTTACCCACTATAGAAGCTAGTCATGATGAATTCAAACATGCTCCTAGTAATTAATTGGTACATCTCCATTTTTCATTTCTATGCTGGATCCCTTAGGGAACTCTTGAAAAAATTAAGATTTCCCCCAAGAAGCTTATATTATTGAGTTCCTTGGGTCCCTAGGGAAAAGGCTATTGTCGAATTGTCATGGGTTTTAGGCATTTAAAGCTATTGGGGTTTATTTTCACAAGGAAAAAATGGTACAACTATAGGGTTTTCATTATTCCCTAAAGAGACATCTATTGTGATGCCCTAGGGAACTGTTTTCTTCACTAAAATAACTTTGAAAAGGAAAAATAGTTTTCTGGGGAGACATTTGTTTTGGTATTTCTAAGAACAAGTTCCTCCTCAAAACTACCCTAAGGAGGAAGCAAATCCTTGGGGAGACATATGTTGTGATACCTCAGGGAACTATTTCCTCCTTGGAGCTACCTTGGGAGGAAAATAATTCCACAAGGAGAAAGTTGATGCCTTCTTTGAAAGACAATGGTAGTTCCCCAAAGGAGATTTGATATGTTTTTAGGGGAATTAAATGTCTATATTGAATATATTTGTCTAATTTGAATGTGATTTCATTCATTCCCACAATATTAGGCATGAAAAATCATTGCATTATTAAGGTTATTGCAATTGTTTATTAAGCACAAGAATCATCGCATACTTTCGTTGGATTGCAAGGAGATATTAACAAATGTTTGGCCTAGCTAAAGTTGCATTGGTCAAAAAATTACATGAATGGGACATTTATGATACCCCTTGGTGCCTTGGCATGCCTCCTTCGATTTCAAGAATACAAAAGATGGCATTTCATAGCATACAAACCTATTAAAATGAATGGGTGAACCTTGATTTATTGTTTAAAAAATTGGGATTGATTTTGAAAAATCACAAAGACCTTGACAAATGACTTTGTGTACAAATCAAGGTATGACTTTGTGTATGACCTTGAATCATTCCCCACAATGCCTCAATTGGAAACTCAACCTATATAAGGCAACAATTATAAAATAGATGGGTCTTAAATTCCTAATATGGACCTTTGTGATGGATTCAAAAGTGTGGGTATATAACATTTTGGTATAATGATTCCAACTACATTCCAATTGCTACATGCCAAACTCCCTTGCAACTTTGGTAAGTGGAAAGATTGTGTGGACATCCTTGCCACCTTATGATGGTTTGCCACATTGATTGAGTTAGACACATGTGTAAGGAAAATGGAGTTGGAGTTAATGAAATTGTTTCTTTGTTTGATCCAACAACAAATGCCATGGCAATGGCCATGACAACACAAGGAGATGTGGTGCATTCTATGGTTAAAGGACTCACTTGAAGATCAAGCTATGGCTACAAAATCCTAAAAGGTCATGGTTGAAAAAAAAGATTTGTGCCACATGTATGTAGTTTATAATAAGTTATCCACATTCATTGTTTAAGCAATTTGAAGTATTTGCATTGTAATGACTCAATGACTTGTATTATGTTCATAGAATTTGATGAAACTCATGACATTGCATTGTGGGAGTCAATGAATGCCCTTATGGCTACCATGACCATGATTTCCAATCATTTTAGGGTGCAATCATACTAACATGTACCATTAGCAATCATAACCAAAGTTGCTTAATTGATTGTAAGGAAAAATAAAAATAATATATTTTAATTTTTTATACAAATTTTAATTATGGATAAATTATGTTCATATCATAAAAATTTGGGATCAATCTAATGAGAAAATTATGAAATTTAAACATTTAAAAAAATTTGTAACCATTGTTTAAAAAAAATTTTGACATTAAAAGAACAATTTGAAAATATTTTTTATGACATTCTTGGATTTTTTAAATATATGCCTTAACATAATAGTATAAAAAAACTTTAAAATATTTTTATTTTTATTTTGAAAGATGTATTTAGAAACATTTAAGAATATTCTTGTAAAAAATATTGAAAAAGTAGCGGTCTAAGGGGATAGGTGTGGCTCCTTATAGCGTGGTTAGACCTTTTATGGAAATGGAGGAAAATGCATGTGAATCCAATACCCCGCCTCAATCACCATGCCTTTAACTACAAGATTTTCATCCTAAACCATCTTAACTTGACATAAGCCCATACATTGCCTTACTCCAAGATCTAAATTCAAATAATTGGTCCATTGACAAGAGACTTTTTTTTAGGTTCATTGACTAAGGTCAAGATGCATAGGATGTTGAAGCTAGCAACAATGTAATGGCAATTGATACGGAAGGCCAAGAAGCTAAGGATTTTACATCATATCAACTATCTCCCCTTGGGGAAGGCTTTCACGTATAACCCTACGTCATTACTTGATTCCAAATGTACTTAGTTGGATAGGAATTTCTCTTAGGGAAGTGGATCTTCATGACACGACTCTCGCAAGGAAGTTGGTAGCAACGAACATTTGTCTATAGATGTTGACATGGATGGTGGAGCAAATGGCAAAATGGATTGCATTATTCTAATTACAATAGGAGATGTGGTCATGGTGGACACTAATGAGGGGTGTAATCAATGGTGCATCGCAATTTTAGTTGGAAAGAATACAATAGTTGAGGTTGTTATAAACACTAGCCCCCCGCCCCCCCCCCCCCCCCCTTTTAAAGCTTGTATGAATATCATCTACAACACATGCGCATCTTAGATGCATTGAATGTTGTAGCACAAACACTATCGGTACCCACATTAGCAGATGAAAGGAGGGAAGATTGTGAAACTTGGGATGAAGAAAAATATATATATTTCTAGCAGGACACTATAGGTGCCAAAGAACAATGTTCATCCATTCGGGTAGGATAAAACTAAAGAGATATTGAGGCTTTAAGTAGACATCAAGCACATTTTTGAGCACGTCATTGAAAAGGTTGATGGGAAAGTTGTCCGGACCTCCTCGAGGAAACGAACCTAGAAGGTTCCCAATGAACCCAAGGAGCTAGCCAAGGAGAGCGCAAAGGAGACGGCCTCAGTGATGGCTAAGGAAAAAAATGCTAAGGAGAAAGCCTAAAAGATGGCCAGGGAGAAGATCGTGGAGGAGAGAACCAAGGAGATGGTCAAAGAAAAAAATGTCAAGGAAAGAGTTGAGAGGCGACCAAGGAAAGAATCTATGGGGAAAAAGTTTGAAAGATGGCCGGGCTAGAGAAAAACATCAAGGAAAAGAACACTGAGGAGAAAACTAGAAAGATAGCCAAAGAAAAGAATGTCCAAGAAAGAACTACGAAGATGGTCAGGGAGAAAAACATCATGAAAAGAGCTAAGGATACAATTGGGAGAAAAAAACGCCAAGGAGAAAGTCAAAAAGAAGGTCAAGGAGATAGCTATTGAGATGGTTAAGGAGAAGAGACCAAGGGAGATGGTTATGGATGTTGCTGAATATATTCCCAAGTACACCACCTAGAAGTTTGTTAAGGAAATGGTTAAACATACAACCAACAAGATGGTTACGAATCCAACTAGTGTGGAGGTCATGAATGAGGTCTTCCACAAATTTGTTCATACTTAGGGTAGAAGTGTTGGGAGCCTTGTAGGATTCTGAGATTCAACACATCCTATCACTAGCAGTTGTCATACCCAATGTGAAGGTTTCCACACTGCAAGGCATTCAAAAAGAACACCCCAATAATGATGTGCAATGCCTTGTAAAATCTCTATTTTCCATCATTGAAGCTAGTGGTATTCCACTTTGTCTTGAAATAAAAGAGGGAATTGGTGTTTACACAAAAATCCAAACATTTCCCTTCACACATGGGCATTTGGGTCCATTCACGATCGGGGTACCAAAAAAAGGAAAAAGGACTCCACAACTTTTCTAGGGCTACTTTTTGCAAATAACAATTACTTGAAACAAATTTAAGTGAAAAAAATTGATTAGCCCAATTTAAGATAATTCATGTGACAATGGTGAGTTTTCACATTCATACATAATTGTCCATTTATAGCCAGAAATGTTAAAAATCCCAAACAACCCCAAAATGAGTTTCAAAGGACAACTAAACATGTTTTCAACAAAATTATTTCCTACACATGTGACATGCACCTAAACCTAGAAAAATTGAACCCATTGAACATAATTTTTGTGTCAAATGGTTAAAAAAATGAGTCTTTTGCCTTGCAACCATTTCCATCAAAATTTCAAGACTTTGACATTTTGTATGATACAGTTTTTCATCAAGTTCTTGGAATGAACTTGTTGTTACCACCATTAAAGAACCTAAAACCCATTAGGGGAGGAGCAGAGCTACCTATTGTTCTTTATACCTTATTTTTACCCACAGAACATGTGGAAGTACATGTTGTTTTTAACATTTAGGTAGAAGTCTTAAAAAAACCTTTCACTCCAAAACATGTACCATTAACTTTACCAAAGATTGGAATAGGTGCAAAGGTTACTTTGATTGATAGTGTTATTCATGCCTTCGAATTTTTTTGAATTCTGCATATAGTACTAAGGATACACCTGTTATGGAGAAACAAGATCTTCAACCAATTCCTTTGCGTGAACCTATTGATATTGCAGGTGAACAACATGTTGATGATCTAGCTACAAGAGTTAAATAGGTGGTTCTGGGTGATTGATTCCGAGGACAAGATCTAGATTTCAAGGGGGGGGTAATGTTAACCCAATTTTTTAGTGTATATAA
Organism: Sphagnum contortum; assembly: GCA_963920785.1. Classification (NCBI taxonomy): domain Eukaryota; kingdom Viridiplantae; phylum Streptophyta; class Sphagnopsida; order Sphagnales; family Sphagnaceae; genus Sphagnum; species Sphagnum contortum. Next base: position 767,682 of record OY987284.1, on the reverse strand, counting down.
TAATTGGTCTATTTAACTAGTGACTAATAAGACATTTTGATTAAGGATGCTTTAATTTTATGATTAGCAGGTTCAAAGGAATTCTGATTCATTACAAGAACTGGATAGTGTAGTAATTAGTTAGTTAATAAAACATGAGAATTTGAACATGTGAGTAGTAGCTTGTTGTTTTAATTTTTGAAGTTGTATTGGCTAGTGATTATTTAAGTTATAACAACACTATGAATTAGTATAATTAAGAGGATTTGAACATTGAACAGAGATAATACCTTTCCATAATTTTGTGTTTAACTATTGGAGAAGTTTTGGGGGTTTTTGAATCAAGATTGCTGGAAATTTTCTTAAACATTTTTTCCTTTTTATTTTGGAGAATGTTAGCTTGAAATTTTTCTTCTTAATGCATAAGTAAGAAACTAAAATATTTCTTACGTTTTTCTAATGCTCAAAATTGGAACAACTTGTTGATGCAAATCAATAAACCAAAGTTGTAAATTTGAGATAGAAAAAATAAACCACATAAAGCAAAAAACACCTTGTAACATGTTTCAACATGATACAAATGTACAAATTCAACTCATCTACCATGTTGATAATTGAAGAGATGTCAAAAAAATCATTGACCATTATAATGCAATGTGTAAATAAAGCTAAATGTTATCTTAATTTCCACATCAACAATTTGAAATTATTAAAAAATAAAATAAGGTGAATTCTTGTGTAAGTGCAAGGTGTAGCTTATGAGTAACATTTTCTACTTGTTATCAAACCTTGATTCAACTTATGATAAATGTTAATAGTTGAAAAGTTGTTAAAAGAATGACTAAACAATATTACCCCTCTTGTAAGGAGTCTGAGGTTGAGGTATTTTCCATGTCAATTTTTTTTCCATTATTATAAAATTCAACATGCAAAAAGAAATCCAATGCTAGCGAACAAGGTAATCATTGTTTTCACTATGGAAATTATGCACAAATAACTAATAATGAATTTCACTTATTATTTATGCATGATGATAATAAGTCAAATAGCGGTCAAATTGGACAAGTAGTTGCAAAGGGTGGTAGTGGAAAAACCCAATATTTCTTCTTGTGTTAAGCAACAAAAAATTGCCTACTTGGATCGCAAACACAAGAAAGGGAGTTTATGTTTACACAAAAACTTGGCCAATAATGTCCAAATGTGATATACAAGGTTCTGTTTCTTTTCACCAAATATGGTTGTTACACATGTGAATGGGTGTTGCATGGAAACTTGTGTAAGCACCAAGTTGTTATTCTTCTTTTGTGTACTGATATCACCAATGAAAATAGTCTTCAATATTGTCGGACATCATATGGATCCAATTGTGGAGGTTTTGTCACCATATTTGCGGACCTTACATATTTGCATCTTTATGACAATGAGTCAGATGATGAAGAGTCCGATGAGGATGACATTGAAAAACCATGGGTTGTCAACATGGGTGAGCTTTTCACATTGGATGATATTTCCCCCAATGTTGAGGGAGAGAAGGGTCACTACAAACCTTTGATTTCAAATGCCCCCACAAAAAGAATCCTTACCCAAATGGATGATGTAGTGCAAGAAATCATTAACGAAGGTTAAAAAAGCATGGGATTCAACTCATTGACCATGCCACATCATTATTGTGTGTGGTTGCATCAAATGTCTTAAGTATTCACCTTTCCAAAGTGAATGGGACCATGCATCTAGGCATGGTGTTTCATCATATCAATGATCGATGGTGTAGGCAATTCAGTGCACTAGATGAAGGATTGGCATGAAATCATGGTAGAACATGCAAATATTTATAAGAAGAGGGTTATATATATATATATATAATTCCGCTTGTATTTTTCTCCCATATCAATCTTTGTTTCTTTAAAAAGGACACATATTATCATAATATATGTTAGTGGTCTTAACTTTAAACAATGAACATGTATGGCTTGAAAATCAACCCCCCAATTAATAACACACCATACTATTTCAAACAATTAATGTACAATAGCTATAGGTTAATGGGCATGCATTCTAGTATTGCATAAAATTTCACACATTACATGGGACTTGATGACTTTTTGTTGTGATATATGCAAGTATTGGCCATCCCATAACAATTTCAGTGAGGGATTTGCCATTTTGATGTGGGTACTATTTTTTTTGTTGTTTTCATAATGAAGACTTCCTTTAGTGGATGTAGGTAATGCAACATGGGGTTATATTGAAAGTCTTAGATTCATTAACATGTGCAACAAATGTACTTGGTGAAAAGAAATAGAACCTTGTACACTAAACCTTCAACCTTTATATATGTAAATTTAACCTCCCTACAAAAACCATATGTTATTTGTTCTAACTAAAATCAACATTATTTTTTATGTCCTTGATTGATTTCTATAAAAATATATACTAAAGTTCATTTTTACACCTTGTGGATTCCATTGTTATTTCTTTTCCCTCTAGAAAAATAAAGGTTTAATTAAGAAATAGAGAGATTTTGCCAATAAGTATAAGTTTAGCCAGAATATAAAAAGGTTTTGTTGAAAGGTAACGGTTTACCTAATACATAAAGAGATTATGCTAAATGATAGGGGTTTAACCAAAAATAGATAAAGGTTTAGTTGAAATCTATATGTTTAACTAAAAATATATAAAAGAATTGTTGGAAGATAGGAGGTTAACCAACAAATAAAAATGTTTTGTTCATAGGTCAAGGTTTAGTTAAAAAAAGATACAGGTTTTGCCAATAGTAGAAATTTAGTCAAAAATAGATATTGGTTTTGCCAAGAGAAAAAAATTTAACCAAGAAGAAATATAAGTTTTGTTTAAAGAGAATAGTTTAACCAAGAAATGAGATAAGGTTTTGCCAAGAGCTAGAAGTTTAATAAAAAATAGATATAGGTTTTGCCAAAAGAGAACAATTTAGCCAAGAAAAACTATATGTTTTACCAAGAAAGAAGTTTAGCCAAGAAGAGATATAGGTTTTGCTAAGAGATAAAACTTTAACCAAGAAGAAATATAGGTTTTTCCAAGAGTTAGAAATTTAGCCAAGAATAGATATAGGTTTTGTTAAGAGAGAAAAGTTCAACTAAGAAAAAATATAGGTTTTCCCAGGAAGAAATATAAGTTTTTCTAAGAGAAAAAACTTTAGTCAAGAAGAGATATAGGTTTTGCCAAGAGAGAAAACTTTAACGAGAAAATATATAGGTTTTACCAAGAGAGAAAATTTTAGCCAAGAAAAGATATAGGTTTTGCCAAGAGAGAAAAATTTAGTGAAGAAAAGATATAGTTTTATCAAGAATTAGAAGTATAGCCAATAAGAGATATGGGTTTTGCCAAAAGTTAAAAGTTTAGCCAAGAAAAGATATAGGTTTTACTAAGAGAGAAAAGTTTAGCCAAGAAAAGATATAGGTTTTGACAAGACAGAAAAATTTAGCTAAGAAAAGATATAGGTTTTGTCAAGAATTAGAAGTTTAGCCAATAAGAGATATGGGTTTTGCCAAGAGTTAAAAGTTTAGCCAAGAATAAATATATATTTTGCCAAAAGAAGAAGTTTAGCCAAGAAAAAATATAGGTTTTGCCAAGAGAAAAAACTTTAGCCAGGAAGAGACATAGGTTTTGTCAATAGATAGAGGTTTTGCAAGGAAAAGATAGAGAGGGCACATAAGGGATTGGGTTGTTAGCTGGTAGGTAGGGCTAAGAGGTAGGTCAATAGAGTAGGTAGGTTGGTAGGGTAAGTAGGTGAGAGGGTAGTACGGAGGTCAGGGTAGGGAAAAAATTGACCCAAAAAGGAAAAGGTCAAAGGTCAGCAGGCAAAAAAATTGACTGTGGTAGAATGTTGGTTAACATAGGGTGAAGAGGCAGATGAAAAACAGAGGCCATCATCCCTATGGACAGAACGGCCAACTGGCACAGTCATGGGGGGCTGGATCACTGTGGAAATACGGCGGGCAATGCTGGTACACACAAGAAGTGCCACCATTGATGAACGTGGGAACGTTCCATTTTTTATCACGTAGAAGCACATCATCATCCATCTGTGCACAATCCATTGAAAACCAACCACAGTTATGAACCCCACAACTGAAGGTAGAATCCGTTGAAAACCCTAATTATGACTCATTTGTAGATGAACAATAACTCAAGGTTGTACCTTCATAAGTGCACCATCCATTGAAAAACATTATTTTATGACTCAATTATGGATGAACTACAACTGAAGGTTGTACCTTCATAAGTGCACCATCCATTGAAAAACATTATTTATAACTCACTTATGGATGAACTACAACTCAAGGTTGTGTACCTTCATAAGTGCACCATCCATTGAAAACCCCATTTATGACTCAGTTATGGGTGAATCCCCAACTGAAATTTTCCAAGGAAGTGCCCCCCTGCCCCCCTCCTTCTCCCAAAATTAGATTGGGTGCTTTTTCCAGTTTCCCGCCCATCTCCTTGTCTAATATGCTTCATGCAACTAGTAAAGGTCTTATTAGGTCCTAAATTTGCTACTTTGGCCTCTTTTGAGGTGTTCCCTTGTTTTCTTTTTGTGTCTCTCATTAGTATGTTATTTATTTATTTATTTATTTTTGGTGCTTTTGAGTGATGTGTCTCATCTTATGGATGATTTTGTAACTTTTAGCTACATCCCAAGAAAGGAAAAAAAAAAAAAAAAAAAAAACAACATTGCATACTTGATTTGACGAAATAATTCCTTATCAAAAAGATTAAATTTTAACTTTGTTTTTGTTGGGTTTCTTTTGAAAATAAGATTTGGAATATGCACATTTTTTTTCCTTGTTTCTTGAAATAAATCCAAGGGGAGATAGTGTAATTCACATCACATTAGTTCATGTGAGCTTTTTAAAAACAACTTTTTCATTGAAACAATTGATTGTCTCAACAATAATTGGTTGTTTTCTTGTACTTGAAAGTTGAAATCATTAATGATTATTTCTTTTCCTATTTTTAGTTTTGTTCCTTTTCTTGTTTTTTCTTAATACAAATAATTTTGGTAGTCTTTTTTGTTAATTGCATTATTCCAAGTAAATTTGTGGGTAAATCTATACAAATTATGGACTTTACAAACAAATGCTTCTAAGGTGAGGGTGTGTGATACTTTTTACATAATTGGTGGGGTTACAATTGCATTCCTTACATAAAATGACATGAGGTCTTTACATTTAGGCTTCAAATGTGTTATATTTGTAAATATGCCAACATAAAATCCTAAATAAAAACGAATTTTATTGTATCCGTTTAATAATCTTTCCTTGTAGTTTCAATTTAGGTTCAAATAACACAATGGACAATGTTTTTATTTGGAATTTGAAATGTCCATGGATGAAAATAGACGAAGTGTTTAACCTATTTCAAATCTAATTTTTGATAATCTAACATCTTTGATGATAGTCAAATATTAGATTAATTTTATGGCATCTAAAATGGTAAAGGATTGTGTTCAAGGCATAGCAAAACATCTTTTTCAAAAATTTCAAGATAAATGGAATAATGAATATGACATTTGGTATTGCAAGGATTTTTCACTAGTTATATTGTTCACAATATTGCTAATTTGTAAGCTCCAAAAGCTGTAAAGTATGAACCAATAATGAAAACCTAAAAGATATACAAAACAACATTTATTGATTGGGATAACAACTATTTATAAGTATTTTTGGTATATGTTCAAAAGGTATTCAACCGACATATAGTGGTGGCACTAAAGGCAACCCAATCATGCAATAACTTGAACAATTGCAAATTCAAGTGTAAAATAGTTCATTTAGACCTTTATAACATTAAATGTAAGTAATGAAGTTCAAATAATGTATAACAAAATTTGTTTGGTTATTTAAATTGGAGCATGTAGGTTTATGTAGCTTAACCAAATCCAAATTATATATCTATGGAAACTTTGATGCCACATAGGTTTATTGAATGGTATTAATGATAAACTTCTAAATGTCAATATCAATGGAAATTTTAATAACTTGTAGAGGCACATTTCTTGATTAATTCCAAATGTGATTAAAATTAAAGTGCAAGAATTGGGAGATGATTAAGATATGAACCAACAAGTTGCATTGCACTTTCGGGTCACCACAATTGCACAAATATACAAAGAAGGTCACTTTAGTATATTGTACTCATGATTAATAATTAGTAATTTTTTTTAAAAAATTGATGATTTAAAAAAAATTAGTAGGTCCAATTTGAAAAATTAAAGATTTCAACAACCAAACATGATTATGCAACTAGAGCTCCTATATATTTTTAATTAATTGTGGTAAGATAGTGATGCAAATGATTTCCTATGTACTACATATGTGCAAGTTCATTTCTTGGAAATCCAATAAGGTAGGTTAGAATTTTCATTTTTTTGACTCCCTTTCATAAAAATTATTTAACATAAAAATTAGTCAGAAATATAATAGTTTTTTGAAGCCAAATTGGGTCATGGGCTTGCTATAAACTCATATCATAATTTTTTAGGGCTACATTCCAATGGCAAAATTCTTGGGGCTCTCAAAATCTTTTGTAAAAATTGACAAATTTTAGTGTCATACAACTTTGGAAACTAATAGTTGCCTCAAAACCATAGTAATGACATACGAAATACGAGTATTTTTCGAAGGTGCTCAAAAAGAAGTATTTTCAAGTATTTTTTTAAAAAATTATAAAAATACAAAGGCTTAAAAATTGGCCTTTGTATCAAGTATTTTCAAGTATTTTTTAAAAAGCCCAAAAAAACGTAAAATACGCGTATGTTTGAAAAATTTGAGAGTATGTCACTACTATGCTCAAAACTTAACTATACATAATGTAATACATTCAAATATACCATTTTATAGATTTTGTTAAAAGCTCTTCAATGCCATGGCAAGATCTTTAATCAAACATCAATTACTCTTCCAAATTGATTTTGGTAATCTATGTTTTGAATTTTTGAATGGACATAACTTTTTCAAAAAAATTGTTTTGAAAATTGGAGCTTATTTTGTAACAATTTAAAAAAAAAGCTTTCAATGCGTTAATAATCACTTGATTTGGACATGATATGGCTTTCCAAACCTTGACCTCAAGATTTAGGAATCTCAATTTTCAAAGTGAGAATGCAACTTGTGTCACAATTTTAGCATTGGGTTTGTGATTAAATGTGGAATGCAAGGGCCCGTGAGGCGAAGAGAGTGTGTTTAGGTGTGAAATGGGGAAGAGTTCAAGGGATGGAACCTAATGACTCTCGAGTGCATTCTCACTTTGGAGGTCATATTCTTGTGAGAGTTACAAATGTTCAGAGCCATGGTTGGAAAGGAAAAAAAAACACCAAATTGGGCCCTTAGAACACCATTAAAAACGTTTTGAAACATAGATGCTTAAAGTGCCTATGCATTGTTCATTACCTGATTTGCATGAGTTATGATCGAAAGAAGGGGTAGGAGTCAAATTGGGAATTTGACTCCCAACCACAAACCCTTTGAAAGTAGGGGTCAAATGAGCTTTGATGGGGGCATGTTATACATCGTTGGAGGGCTCTAAGATATTCCCTTTGCATTTTCAAGATAGACTTGATTTGAGAAAGATATGAATGTCCAAAATTCTAGGACAACAAGAGTTCTAGTTTTGAGACTCCCAAATGGGAATCCTGGGGAAAAGTGACATTTGGATGTAGTCCTTGTGGAGAGGCACAAAGTATACTATAGGGAAGGGACTGGTGCCTCATCCCAAAGGTTGCGGGTCGTGTAAAACTTGTGCTTGAAGTTGTCCCTATTAAATCTATTGTGCTAGTTTCATTCAACTTACATTAATTGCCCTTTTTTTTTTAGTTGTGTAGGTTGATTTCATCATGAATGCTTGCTTGTGAATTCATTCTAGTCTCATCCCGGAGCTCTAACACACCCTCCTACCCTCGAAGCGTTGTGAATTAGAAAACATGCCCCAATTTTCTTCTTTTTTCGTTGTTTCGTTCTGGGACCCGCATTTGGGTCGTTCAAGGAGTTTGGGGGCACGTAAACTTGGGAGTCTTTAGACTACCTTGGAAAATTTATTTCCAAGCCTTTTCCTCTTCAATTCGGTGAATGTTTCATTCTTTTGGTGTTTGAAGTTATTTTTGGCTTGTTTTTTTGCTTTTACCCTAATTTTGGTTGCACACATTCAAGGCACAAAAATATAACATATGATAAGCTCCCAATCATGTAATAATTTCGACAAATGAAAATTCAAATTTAATACTTTTATGCATAAAATAACATTTAAACCTTTAGAAAGTTAGTGCACCTAACAAAAGTCACATAATGTATAAAAATTATTGTTTGGTTTCCAAATTGAATCACGTGCACATAGTTCATTTAATAAGAGTTGCACATTTCATCAATACATGTAAGACATGTTTGGCAAACATGGCATGTTAAACCTTTGTCCGCAATCGATCTTAACATAAATAGGGAAAAAGGTAAGTGGGGAAGTTGGACATGCTCAAAATTCAAGATGGAACCAAATACTAGTTATAGACTTGCCATTAAAAATCAAAGGCAAGATATTTCAAGAGGAGTTTCTAGCTTCCAATGCTATAAGGGGACAATGGGTCAGTACTTGATCATAGTTGTCATTGTGACAATTTTATTAATACCATTTCGGTAAGTTCAAGAATTTTATGATTAATTGTTGTATTTGGATGCAAGATGATATGACATTGACAAATTAGACTTGAATGAGAAGTTTAGCAACTTGTGTGTTGTCTAACATGGTTATGTGCTTGTCAAACTTCCTAGGATCTCAATGCTTAATTTTTTCAAAAATATTTCACATGTTATGTGCTCACAATTACATTTGTTTGTGTATGATGGTAGGTCAACTTTCTTGCCAAACTATTATACATCAATTGATCAAAATAGCCTTCACAAATTGAACGGTGTGTATTCTTTAAACTTTTCTTTTGAAAGCAATGTCCATTTTGATGCATGTATTTGTTTGTTAGTTGAAATTTGAATATTGAAAATGCAATTGAATTCAAGAGACAAAACAATGTCAAGATGTTGGTTGGTTGAACCCAAACCATTTTAGATTAGAAAGAATGATTGATCATTTCATTTGGGTTAAAACATTTCTTCTAATATTCATTGTTTGCATTGAATATTCAAGTGATAAATTGCGTTTATAGCTTGGTTTTGGCTTTTGGGCATAAGAAGATATACCAAATGACGTGTTGTTGAACCTATGATAATAGTGCCAAATTGAAGACATAAAAATATTCATGCTTGAACTACAATTTGAAATGAAATTACTTAACTTTTAAGTGTTACATTGTGAAGATTTCAAGTTCAAGAGTTCATTGTGAAAGTTATAGACCACATTTATAAAAAATAATACACAATATTACATAACCAACATTCACGATAGTTCTCTACTAATTGGAAATAATCATAAAATGTTTGACAACTCTACAAACACACATAAACCCCCACCTAAAAATGAAGGCATTATTTATTGCATAGGGAAAAGGATTTCAAACACATCAAATGAGGTCATGTTATTTTCCTCTCATAATTTCAGTGTTGAATATTCATGAATCACATTGCAACCAAGATTTTTTGGTGCTATCAAGTCGTAGAGGTTGCAAATTTGTGTTACCAAACAACCTTAGAAAATTTTGACCCAAGCTTGTTTTATCCCCAAAGTTGGAGTTTGATCCCATGAAAAATTATTTTTTGAATACAAAGAACCAAAACATAATCAAGAGATCCATTGTTTTGAATCCTGGAAAAAGGTGGCACATGAAGTTTGAACCACTTTTTCAGTAGAAGAAGAATGGGTTGGAAACTTAAAAGGACTTTATTTTGAAACTGTTTTAAAGTTTTAAACACATATTATAGTACACCTCTGAAACATCTTCTTTTGCACTTCATTTCTTTTGGTTTTACTTTGCTTAATTCTTTGAACATTGCCATCTCTTTTTGCTGAAGCTAATAGTGTGCTATTTATTACCTCTATTTGGTCATAGCATGAATGCTAATTGGTGCATGGCAAGGTTGTCAAGCCAATATATGCTTCAAACATAGCATAAAGTAGTTGTAAGTTCAACAATGTGTGCATTCATGGAGAAGTGTAAATCACAAATCCATGGTTGGTAGAAAACATAACCAGCAAATTTTCTAGATGGTTAGATTTTTTTATTTTTTATAAATGAAAAATCCCACAAATCAAACAATATATTTGACCTGGAGCCTAATTATTTTTGAGGTCATGTGCCAACAAGGTTTTCCTTCTCTGTGTCATGAGATAAGTTCCTAATTGGTTGGTCTGAAGTAGCAATTAAAAGTTGGAAGTTTAAAATTTCATGCCACAAATTTTCAATTAATAAAATTTAAGAATAATTTTAATCAATGTTTTTTTTTTTAAAATTAAAAACTAATTTAATGAATTTTCAACACATTGGAAAAGCGTTTCTCTATTTTTCCAAAGCATCTAAGATCAACTATCTACTAGACAAGATCTAGCCATTCAAAAATCTGAAGACTCTTGGATTTGCAACATTTGTATGACTGTAGTTCAAACGAGTTGTAAAATTTTGGTTTGGTATTTTGGGAGTCTAAAGTAATATATGATAATAATATAATAATATTTTAGTAAAATATCTGACTACCTAGTCTATTTACTGTGAGTTTTGAAATTAATGTGTCAAGTAGTTGTGGGGGACAATTTCGATAATTGGTAACAGAATGAAACATACCCTAGGATGTTTTTTTTTTGTTTTGGTTGCTTTGGATGAATGATCTTCCCCATTTTGTTCTTGAAAATCTAACAATTTAACTAAGGATTGATGGGCACATGGACCTTTAGTTGATTGTCAATTTGAGTAAAGGAATTATGTAATGGATGATGATGACATATGAGTAACAATTGGTTAACCCTAATAGATCAAGCTAACTCTACCAATCTGTTCTAATAGATCAAGCCCAATTGGATTAACTCAATTTAAAATTAACTGTTAAGGTTACAATAGTAGGGAAAATGTTCAGCTGTCAATGGAAATGGCTGAGAAAAAGTTAGTTCAATAGAATTGGTGAAAAGAAATGAATGCGAAGGAAAGGAGATTGATTAAGTGGTATAATTAACTAAAGTGGGACATCTGGTTTTTGTGAATATTAACCACTTCATCCAATGTACATTGTATTTGAATTCCTATTGGATTTTTGTTTGAGGATTGTGAACAGTTGACAACCAAGATGCTGAATTCTCATAGCAGACATCTGGCTTTTTGTTATTAACCACTTGATCCATCCATGCACATTGTATTTGAAGTCATATTTGATTTGTGTTTGAGGATTGTGAACAGTTGACAACCAAGATGACAAGTCTACCAGCCTACATGACCAGCGTAAATTGGTGGATGTCCTTCATGATATTTTTGATACCGCCGCTGAATTCAATCGCAATGGAACCCTCAACGTAGTGGACACCCAGACAGAGCCCAACTTTCCAATCTTTGTTTGTGATGGTTGTGAAAGATGTGATGTTTGTACTTTCATTCGACCTTTGGGCTACTTTGCACCCGTGCTTACCACGATTTTCAAGTACATTCTTGGTGATGGACAATGCAAGAGTGGTCCTCTTGTGGTAGATGTTGGTGCCAATATGGGTTACTTTTCTGCATACGCTGCTGCATTAGGGTGTAAAGTGGCATCCTTTGAACCAAATAAGCACCCAAGGCAATACCTTGAAGCCACTGCCGCTCTTCTTGATCCAAGTCACACTCGGTGGAAAGTTTACCCAATGGCCATTGGTGAAGAGGTAGACTGATACAAATACTACCCACCCATTAGCACCATATTTTCCATCAAGTGAGTTCATCATCATAATAAATTTTCAATGAGGTCTATAATGTATGTCAACATTAAGCACTATATTTTGAATGCTTACAACATAGGGTTTATTAGTATGTGAATTTATGCATTTACTTTGAACCATAAGTTTGAAAGTGTTGAGTTTGGTGCACAGGGAAAAGAAGTCGAATTCATCGAGGATGTGGGATGGGGAGGAGGCCATGTGACCACAGATAAGGTCAACTTGACTGGACAAGAACATTTGCTGGGAATGCAAAAAGAGAAAGTCAAAAAACAAATTGTGGAACTGATTCAGCTTGATGCAGTTGTTAAGGAGGACATTCTTCTTTTGAAGATCGACACTGAAGGTTATGAAGAATTTGTGATTCAGGGCTCCAAAAGTGTGTTCAAAGACCATAACGTCCATAATGTGCTTATAGAAGTGAAAACACAGAATGATCCAACCAAGAGAGACTTCATGTATCACCTAATGAAAGAAGTAGGACATTTCACCCACGTGTACATGTTCCATGATGTCTACAATTCTACACGGTTAGACCTCCGTACATTTGACTGCATTCACAATGGTGCGTACATGGAGGAAGTGACAGACATCATTGCCAAGAAAAAGTATAATGAAAAGCTCACTAGTCAAGACTACTGGTTCCGAAAGGAAGCACTTCCTCTCATTTAGAGAATCTGTATTATGGTTTTGGAAGGAACATCCCACTCCATGAAGCTCCAAACCAATAACACCACCATCAAACCTTGATTTTTTTGTGCATCAATCAAAATTGTAATTTTTTTTTGATCTCCCTTTTGTGATGGTTGCTTTTCAACTTGTTCTAAGTAATTTCTGAAAGTAGTTGAATTGATCTCTTTGTGTCCATGTCCCTTTTGTGATGGTAAATTTTCAGCTTGTTCTGAGCAATTTCTCAAAGTAGTTGAACTGATCTAAGTGGTTAACAGAAGTCTTGTATCAACATATCAAAATCAGTAAATCAGATATCACAAGCCTCTCAAGTCTCTTCAAATTCAAGGTAAGGAATGCCTTAAGCAGATGCTTGAGTGGAAGTTTTACTTTATCAGCTTCAATCATCAAGTCGCGTGTTGCCTTGCGTCTTCATACCATAATCTCCAACACCATATAAACTAGAAATATTCATAAGACAATCCATATGCATTAGATACTGTCTTTTCATTCTTGAAAGCAAAGTTGTCAGCAGGAAGATAGATACCACAATGCAAGAGGCGAAGATAATTCACACAAGAGCTGTCAATCACACATTAGTTCAAATTTGTACATGGAATGCACAAATCCAAACCTTTGTCACTGACTTGCATCCAGATACATAACTGGAAGCAACAAAAGCTTAGTCAACTTTGGCAATCAAAAGGGCCCAAAGCACCCCCTTCTGGGATTTCAAATCCCAGACTGGACTCCCTTCTCCTCATGCTCTGTGAGGACAGCAAGCTACCCTGGTGGTTAGGGGTAAGCCTGTTGCCAGAGTTACCAAAACAAAACAAAAGAAGGCCCAAAAGATTTGACCAACATCTAAGATCGGGGCGTATAAAAGATTTGACCACAAGCAAATCTGAGGCAATAGTAATTTAGATCTCTTTGAAACAATTGATGTGCACAATACAGCACTGAAAGCATCCTCAGGATGAAAAGTAGCAACCAACAAATCTTCCCATGTACCTAGAAGCTATGCTCAGACACTAATTGCAATGCCAGAGACTACACAGGATTTCTTGTCTTCTCAAGACAATAATCTTGTACAACCATCCACATCTTAAAGTTTGCAAATCATCAGGTCTTCTCATTAAAAGGACAAACTGATCAATACACAAACTGATGTGCATAATACAGCACTGAAAGCATCTTCAGGCTGAGAAGTAGCAACCAATAAATCTTCCCATTTCCCCAGTAACTATCCTCAGACACTAATTGCAATGCCAGAGATGACACAGGATTTCTTTTCTTCTCAGGACAACGATCTCGTATGACACCCACATCTTAAAGTTCGCAAATCATCAGCTCTTGTCATCAAAAGGACAAATTGATCAATTTCCATATCAAGCAGGCATCTCAAATGATGATTCCTTTCCCCACTCAAATTTGCAAATCTCCAGCAAGATTGTATTGACCATTTTCACAGCTCTGCAGTTGGCAGACAATCATAAAACCTTCATTTCCAGCATCTCTTTTGCACCCACTACCAGATGTTGACAGAGATGACTTCAAAGGCTCTGCTGAATCTGCACCATCTCTGCATCTCCCCATTTCAACTGTGGAGAATCTCAATATTGTGATGGATATGGCATTCCAATGCACATATATATATATATACTGCCATGGGATTGCTGAAATGACTAACGTTAAGAAGACAAACTTTCTTCTCATATGCACCTAGATAAAATGTCAGAAGCCGCAGACTTCAGCCACCGTCTCCTTCTCTGTTTTCATCGTCCAGTGCTTCATTCTGGAATGCCATGGATCGCCTAAACGCCGGATCCAAGAGCACCCCATTCACCACATGCATGACAACACGACCTCTTCTCAGATCTGTGAACTCACATACAAGATTGTTCACAAGAACCCCCTTGCCTGGCACACGTGAAAGGTAGAGCTTGTAGCCTGACAGAGCCTCGGCCTCTATCTCTTGCTCTTCCGACAAGTCGTGAGAGAAGATGGGCTTCGGGATAGCACTGAAACTGAAGACACGGGAGAGAGCAGCATAGACATCAGAATTGTTGTCCGCACTAATAACAAGCGACGACTTCTCAGCCTGCTCGTCCGAGAGCTCAGGGAATATTTTGAAAAACTTCTGAAACGTAGCCTTAGAAGGAACAAAGATCGTGAACGGCAAGTCTGTGCTCCCCAGCATTGCAACCATCGTCTCACCGAACAGACCTAAGTGCAAGCTGCCGTCCGGGGCCGTCTCTTTCGAAAGACGGGACGAGGCCTCCTCGTCCAGAGCGGAATTGGAAGAGAAATCTGAAGGGAGGACTGGCGCAAGCGCGTACATTTCGAGCGCGACAATGAATAAGAACACCATAGCAGCAACGGTGAGGACGATCTTCGTGAGAGACCAAGACAAGATTGCTGGAGACATTTGTAATCGTATCGCAATCTGCTGCAGTGGACAAGATGCCAAGAAGGGAACAGAGCGACACCAGACTTGCAACGATTCCTCAACAAACTACTGAGGAAACGGAAATTGCAAACGCATCATCTTGCAATACACTGCTGTTTTGTATACTTGAACAATCAGATCGCTAAAAGTCCGCGAAGACAAGCCAAAAGCAGATGGGCTGTCCTCCGGACTCTGCATCTTTCGTTGCGGGAAAGATCGAAAACCGAACGAAGCCAAGACGTGGTCACGAAAGAACTCGCCGATTCCGACGCACGTCTGCAATTGCTGTTGGTGAAAAGTTGCTGCAGATTCTTTCCTTAGCGCAGCAGCAATTGTGGTGGCTCGGATTGTAAATAGGTAATGCAATTGTGGAGGGGAAGCTCATCATTCTTTTGTATGTTGCAGCAATTGCAGTTGCATCAAGCCAGCATTTCTGGAGGAAGGAGTGGTGATCACCTTGCACATGATCCAACCCTGCCATCTTCTGTTCCTGGGGGGAGAAGAGAAAACATCTTTGTCCAAAACAGGAGGCAGAAATCCTTCCCAGTGTGAAGAAACAGTTGCAAGTCAGCCGTCACAAGAAACAAAGACATGGATCATGGTCACATTGAATCTCTCAGCAACAACAAGAAGGTGAGTGCTTGAATGAAATCTCTGAGCAAATTTATAGCAGGTTACTTGTTAGTGAATCTTTACATTTTGCTGCAAGCATCATAGCTGAAGATACTCGTGTGATTGAGCACAAATGCAGCATGATGCATCTCTCCTTTTCAGGATTGAACTCAGAAGCTCATTTCCCAGCAAAATTTGGGTACACATGCTGTGAAGAAAACCTTCAAGAATCTTCTTGAGCTTGTGACATATGTATCAATAGACAAGGAAAGTCCCATTCAAGGAATCCTCAGCCACAGCTGGTAAGCATTACAGACAGACAGACAAAAGACTCAAGCTGTACTTGAGACTCAACTGCACTTCTCAACTCTGCAATGTTTGGTGTACATAATCAACAACAAAGCTTGGCGTGAGAGAGATATGAGAGCTGGGGCAAACACACCCCATAGAGACAGCTTGGAAGGAATGCTCTCAACTTTACTAATTGGGTTCATAAGTGTCACACAGAGGACAGGAAAGACTCTTGTTCAGCGCTGGTTGATGAGCATGAAAAGTTGCTCTTTCCAAACTTGATGAAGATCATCATCATCATCACAGTCTGATTTGTCCTATGTGCTGCTGTTCATGAACCAGGTGACCCATTGGAGGTGGACTGTTCTGCATCAATGGAGTTCATCATCACCTCACAGTTCTTCTGCCTCCCACAAAGTTCTAGATGCACGAATTTTTTATCACTGTAGATGACA
The DNA here is from genome assembly GCA_963920785.1 of Sphagnum contortum. Lineage (NCBI taxonomy): Eukaryota > Viridiplantae > Streptophyta > Sphagnopsida > Sphagnales > Sphagnaceae > Sphagnum > Sphagnum contortum. The sequence goes on along the minus strand of OY987284.1, from coordinate 751,359 downwards.
AGTCACTGCTTCTGACTTCTCAATTTATTATATATTCTTATGAATGATGAATTGTAAAGGTTGCAGGTAACTTCAGCCCTGCAATCTGTCTCAATCCAGTCTTAGAACTGTAAAATTAGCTGCAAAGTTTCTCCTATATGATGAGCTATAAAACAGCACAAGATAGATGATAATGAGTGTGATGGATACAAGGTTAGGCACAAGTGCCTGATCTGAGACCTGGTCGTCCTGCTTCACCTGCATTCCTGCACTCCCTCTTGGGCCTCTTTGGACTTCTTTCTGTAGCCAAGGATTTTTCTTTGTCATCATGGGTGTGAGGTTGCTCTCTGTCTGAGCAAGTTTTATGAAGTGTCTTGGTGGTGATGACAGTGGTGGGTGGTGCACCATGGTCCATGGCTGGTGTTTTTTTAGCACTTGTTTCCACTTTTGCATCTTTGGTGGATTCTCTTGCGAGAGGTTGTTCAATGCTTTCATTGAGTACAGTGTCCTTAACAGCAGCAACACTTGTTGTGAGACCTTGCAAATCCTCCTTTGGATTTTCAGGGTTTTGCTTATAGCCATTTGAATCTCGTTCGTTTGTCTGCAAACTTCCATCTTGAGCTTTGCACCCTGAGCTCACAACCTTGATAGCTTCACTGACCTTTCTGGTTGAGTGGGACAGAACCGAGATCTCATTGTCATTGTTGGCATTGTTGATATCCAGGTCAAATCGGCTGCAGGGGCTGTGATACTTTGACCGCCATCCCCGTGAGTACAGACGCTTGTACAGATCTGCTGTTCTCACCACTGGAGAATGCTGCTCCACCATACAACAAGCAGACATAAATTTTTGTAAGTCCAAAGTGATGACTTCAGAAACCAACTTCTACATGAAAATAGCACATACATATTCTGTATGAGAGCAGAATCTGCATGAAAGTCTACCAAAGCAGATTCTACTGTCTATTTTCCTGCATTCACCCAGCTCTCAAAAATCAGATGCAGGAAAGAGGTCATCTCTTGATGTAATGGGGAAACTGATCACATGAAACAGGATAATGTAAGAGGATACTACCTGAGCAGGAGTTCCATGCACAAGTTGGTCCATTTCTTGCTGCAATTTGGTTACTTCAGATCGCATGTAAGCTTCAGTTAACTCTTCCATTCCAGCTCCTTGTCCAACTGCAATAGTATGCTCCAGACCATGTATGGTGCTCTCCAAGCTCCGCACCTGATAACACCATGTCCAGATTGATGTTAACTGTAAAAGGATTGCAGACAATGGAGGGCTTCATTCCTGAGTATCCTGAATGCCAGCCTCTCTACTGCTATTCATGTTCAGACCTGTTGGAAAATAGTTAGTGAACACATGTGACCGAGGGATGATGTCAACATCATGTGGACAACAAGAATCAGAATCAGAATCAGATTTAACTTTTGCTGAGTTCATTTCACCCCCCCCCACGGTCATTATACCTTGCGGCCAGGCCAGCGCTTGAGACCAAACTTCCTACATGCTTTTTTTAATGTTGTTTGAGAAACTCCAAGCTTCTTGGCAGCATCAACAACGCTAAGATGAAAATATGTAGACAGATCAGCCATTTTCAAATGATGTGTCCCAAGGCCCTGCAATTTCCATGTTTACATGATTGAGAAACATAAATTTAATGCAGAGGTTCTGATGATGGAGATAAGAAAGAAAACCTAGTAAAACAATCAGAAGTCACAAATCAAGAAATGATTCACCATGTGATTTGAAGCATCCTGTTGACTGGCCACTGTTTCCAGATGCAAAGGTCAAACCTTTGAACAGAAGGCAAATATTGCTGAAAAGGAAATAATATTTCAGAGAGAAGAGAAATCAAGTGCCTAGTATCTACCGTCTTGCTCCTTCGGTTCACCAGGAATATCAAGTCTGAGCAGCCATTGATTTGCTCACTATCAATGCCATCACTGGATGGTGCTGCTGCAGCATTTACATTTGCTGAAGAAGAAGATCGATCCTTGTCATGAGATTCACTGATTGATAGTTTCATGGTAACTGCTGCAAGTTTTGGTGACCCAAATCCAGGAAGACTGGTTGCAGGACAATTGTCATGGCCAGCAGTCTGAGGAGGAGGAGGAGGTTGTTTTGCAGTTGGAAGTACTTCATTGCTTGGAGCAACTACTTTGCTATCTTTGGGGGAAATGGGTGCAGAAGCAGCTGATGGGTGTGTGCCTTCAGTCACTGGTACAAATGCTCTTAGCTGTGAAGCTAAAAACTGAGCCAGCATTGCAATATTAGGTGTGCCTGCGGGGCATTGCATGTGAGAGTTTGGCATCACTGGCAGTTGGCTCATAAGTGCAGAAGCAAAAGATTGGAAACCTACATTTGGTGTGGATCGGTTGCAAAGAGGCATAATGGGTCCATTCATGCTACCACCACCACCACCACTGCTGATCCGGTGAGGCAGGGCAGAGCCTCGGACAAGAAACTGAGCAAGCTCTGCTGGGCTTGGAGTGGGACCAGGATTGAACATGGGTCCCCCTCCTCCGTGCATGCCTTTGGCACAACGTAAGACGATTCCACCACCATTGCAGCTGTTAGATCTTGAAGCCATTGGCGGAATCTGTCCTCCTCCCACTTGGCGTTCACAAGCACAATCAGATTGTGACGTGAATGCACATCTCTCCGAGTCATGAAAAGTTGCAGGGCTAGGGTCAGAAGAAGGAATTGTGATCTTCAGGCCTCTCAAAGTTGGATCGCATCTTTGGTTGTAATGCACACTTCGGTGATTCTTGAGCAGAACCGGCAAAGGCTTGAGTCCCGCCGCTCCCGGCGATTCTGTGGTATAATCTTCAGTCAGTCCTGCAGCGGCAAGGGTGGTGGCAAGACCGCCGGCATAGCTGCTTGGAGACGGAGTACTAGTATCGTTCTTTGCTTTCGGTTTATGCAAGCTTGCAGCTAGCGCCATCGGGGAGGCTGGACCGAGCTTTTCAGTGTCCGGAGGACGTCCATTGCACTCTGTACTAGGACTCTGGGCGCTGGAGTTGACAATAGCAACCAAGTGTTTGTTGCCCATGCAGATGATGACATCTTCCAGTGTTGCGTCTACATCAAGCTCCTCCGGTTCCGAGCCATCAGCATTGGCCAGCTGCAAACGCTGGATGCTGTCACCACCGCCAATGAAGTCCAGGCGGCGCGCATTTCTCTGCCACCAAAAAAAAAACCGATCGGGGGAAGAAGAAGAAGCTAATCTGAGTTTTGCAAACCGCAACAGATCGACTTGTAGCCGACATTAGTATTCACTAGTCGACACGATTCAATTCGAACATATCTGAAGCAGTGCATCATGCTTCACGGTTCCTTTAGCATCCGCGATCTCGGTGCACAGAGCTTCACAATAAGGCAGGCTAGAGCAGATCACATTGCGCCTCAATCTGTGAAGTTCTACACGTCGTAGACTTTGAGCATACGTGATTGTATCGTCTAAGTGTAGACCGGATTTCGCACGCATTTGGTTACCCTTGCAAAACCGACGACGACCTTTCCAGAAGAAATCGCAAGCGAGTTTTCAACAGCAGAGAGGGGGGAGGAACCAAAACAAACAAGGAAACCGGGCTGAAGCAGAAGTTCAGAATCTGGAACCAGAAGCCTCTAGCAACAACCACAACAACAAGACAAAAAACTACTTACCTGAATCACTCTGGCAAATTCTTGCAGAGTCTCCTGCACGTGACGTGCAGAGCTCCACTGGTGGCCGCGTACCGACACCGTGAACTTGACTTTCTCAATTCCTCCCGGTCCCACCGCCCCCGCCTTCAATCCCGCCATCCTCGTTCGTTCTCGTGCTCTTAAGTTCCTCCTACTTCTGCAGCACCAGCAGCTTCCTCCTCTTTCTTCTCCCAATTCCTAGAACTTCGCTTGATCGCTTTCTAATTTTTGCATCATATTGTTTTGTACTTTTGTTAATTCTGCAACGAAAAGTGAGAAAAATGAAGGATTCAATGACGACAGCATCCGTCGTCTTCTTGTTTTCTTTCTCCTTTTGGCGCTGCAGCAGCAGCAGGAGTGAGTCCGCAGTGTTGTTGCGCTTCGCCATCGCCGCCATCTCCTCTTCTTCTTCTTCTTCTTCTTCCCCCCTAACCGTTATTTCAGGCCAATCTTTGCAACGTGGGAGGTTCTACGCCTTTGGATTCCGTGACAGTCGGAGGTGGAGTCAGGTTCGACGGTTCGCTTGTGGCCACGTAGGCAAGGGGGGCCACAAGGGGCGGGGGTGGGGAGGGATGCGAAGAGCAGGGAAAGGGAAGGAAGGAAGGGAGGCCGATTTCTCTTTTCCCCCACCTCAGGATTTTATTTATTTATTTACTTATTTATTTTACTTTCATGGCCACTCAAAGCGCACAATACAATAGTCCCTTCAAATTTTAACTCCTTTTCAGTTGTTGTACGTGAAGTCTCACATAACTTCAGTCAGTTTCAGTTTTTGTTTTTTTTTTTTTTTTTTTAATAGAAATTTTGTGATGATTAGGTGGTAATTAATCCAAACGTGTATTAGCCAAATTTGGCAATATTCAAAATATGAAAGTAGAAAATCTTAAACATCCTTTCATATTGTAGGCAACTGTGGTGACTTTTGGAGCTCTTTTCAATAAAATTTTCTTTTTTGGGAATCTTTTTTCAAAAAAACGCAGAATTTATTACAAGAATTATTTTTTCCAAAATAATTTCTGGAAAATGGCAAAAACATGCCACCAGGAAAAAAATAAAATTGATCCAAGTCTGATTTTGGTTGGAATGTGGTAGGTATATTACCAATGTTGTGAGGGCATCAAGTTTCAAGGGTAAAAACCAGTGTTAAATTGGTATTGGATTTTAGACATATCAGGCGGGTGCTGGTATCATCCAATATTTGAAATTTATATACCAGGCAGGTACTGGTATTGTGCAGGATATATGAATTATGCATAGCATGATGGGGTATCAACACCAATGAAACTTATTTAAGGATTATTCAAAAGTGGTATTATGAGTATGTGGATATGTCAATGTTTCATATCATGGACATACTAAGCATCAAATAGGTACATGGTATATGGAATATGTGCACAACAATATGCAATCAAAAACAATAAGCAAACTTGGATATGAGTTTTGCATTTCCACAAACACAAACCTTGGGGGATACAAACATATAAGGCCCTAGAAGATGAGGATAGATTGGATCCACACTTAAGCTCTCCCTTTCCACATACTACATAAAAAATCCAAAAAAGAAAGAAACAAATATCATACCCCTAGAGGTGCCCTTGAGAGTTTTTTATTGCTAGAATATTCATGAATGACTGATAAATTCAAACAAAATTGCCCAAGAATTGGAAAAATTCACTAAAATTCATCAAAAATTCAATCATGCTTTGGAGGATAGACATTGGACAAATTGGATCAATCCACATTTAGCTCTGCCTTTAATTTCAGCATACATAAACATTCCAAAAACTAATCATGCCCTAGAAGATAGAAATTGGACAAATTGGAAATTGGAACCCACTTGAACTTTGAATTGCTAGATCTAAAGTTAGCTCAAATTGGAGCATAGACTTCGTGAGCTTTGTAATTTTCACAAACAAGCTTGAAAAAAATTCTTATGATGTTCCACACAAAATCGAAGGTCAAAATCCAAAATTGAACTTGAAAGTTGCATAGAGCTCAAAAGCATTGTTGCCACTTTGAAATCTAACCTTGAAAATTGGGGTTTCAAAAATGTAAGGAGTCATCCATGGTTCCACATTTCAAACATTTGAAGCAAAAACACATGGGGAACCTACATTGAAAAAAAGAAAAGTTTCATAATTTAGGGATTAGGGTGTTGAAATTGAATGGCAACACAAAAGAAATCATTTATGCAAGACTAAATCAATGAAAAAAATTTAGGGCTGATGTAGGCAGCAAAATTGAATACAATATGAGCGAACTTACATGGAACTTTGGATGGTGTCACTCATCTTCACAATACCCTTGCTCTTGAAGCTCGTTCTCATGGTCATCAAGAAGTGCATCTTTTGAATACAAATAATTTGCCATTTTTTTTTCAATAAAAGTAAAAGGACAACCTGCACATGCATCATTTAGCTAGTTTTTGCAAATCATGACCAAGGCATCCAAGTTGTCAAGCCCTAATCAACAACACCTCAAGTTGGTCAACACACCAACTATGGAGAAAATACGTTCGGTCTCAATCTAACTTCTTGGGATTCCAAGAATTTGTCGTGCCAAGAAGCCCACATGTGGGTATTGGCACTCATGTTTCTTCCACCAAGCCAAAGGATCTTTCAAATCATCTTTTAGAATAACAATTCGTCAAAACAAAAACAATTCAGATTTCAACAAACTTTCAATTGCTTCTTCACTAGATGCAAGAGCACCAAAAAACAATTCAACTTCCACATGTGTTTATGGAGGAGGTGTCTTTGTAGGACTAAGGTTAATGCACTTGAACACCATGACCAACATGGGAATCAAAATCTTTGAATCATATTCATTCACAATAACCTAAGTTTTGTCCCTCCCAATTAAATTTGTCACACATTTTAAGGTCTTGAATCTAGGGTCCAACATGAGTGCCAACATATTGTGAGCCATGGATGTATCAAACTTATCACCAAAATCAAGAAACCGTTTTAAAACACAAATAGCTTCTTGAGCCATTCAAACATACAAAATCTTAAGCTCTACATCAAACTCCCCACACATCAAAGGCAGAACAATAATTGCTTGCGAATTGTATTCATTCTAAAGTTTCAAGCAATTAGAAAGTGCTACATGCAAAGCATCAGACAACAACTAGCACCCCCTAGTTTGATTCAAAACACATTGTTGAACTACTGGGTTTAAAATGTTAATGATTGCTCAAGTTGTTGCCCACATCAAACTAAAAGGAACTTGAACTTGTAGGTGGATGGATTGCCAACTATAACAAAGTGTGATGGTGCAGCTGTATTCCAACATCTCTTGAAAAAGAAGAATTTCTGAAACAAACCTAGTTTTAACAAGTGTGTTCAATTTTCGTGGAGGTAGACCAATTTCTTCACATGCATCTTCCCATTTTTGCTTCCCTTTGCCCAATTTTTTCATCTGTTTTTTGAAGGGTGGATTGAACTTATTTCAAAGATATTTCTTTCATGCCTTGACAAACCACATCTCCATTAGTAGCATACTGGCACACTTTGGACATCACATGTCCAAAACACAACCCTGAATATGGTCTATCCAACTTAAGCACCCCACAAAAAAAACATCTAATAGGGAAGAATTTAGGGTAGCCAAGTTCTTACCTTCGTGTTTTACACAAGCGATTACCTTGTTTATCAACTCAAACTTTGCCAAAAGAGGTTTAACTATTTTTGCCAAGGTTGCTCCATCTATGTTTGGAGCCTCAAACAAACCAATCGTAACATGACAAAGGACCCATTCTTGATTCAAAAAGTTCACAACTAAGGCAAAGGTGTCAAAGCCCATTCACAACATCCATAAGTTGAATGTCATAGTAGTTGTGTCACATTGTGCCAAAGTAGGAAAGACATAATGATCCATAGTCTTAGCAAGCATGAGAAGGATATGATCTTTCACAAGTTGTTTTTGATTAGGGAAATGGACTTTACCATTTTGTCTATTGACCAAGCGGCAAAACCAAGGACACTCCATTATAGACAAAACTTCATACCCTTTTGCCACAAACAACACTAGGTCTTTCGATGAAATGTATTTATGTTCAATCAGAACTCTTGTAAAGTTGTTGAATTCCAAAATATTTGGTGATCGTAGAAGGTGCAACCCCCTTGCACTTCTTGTTCTTCTCGTGTTTAGGGCCAACAAATTCAGTTCCTTCTACGTAATGATTTTTATACTTAAAAACCATTGTCCGATGCTCGTTGTCAATGTGATTTTTCATGGACATGATTCCATGCTACAGATTGTAGGTGATGAGTCCCTTTCGAAACCTAATGGTCGAACCAAAACTGTGGCATTGTTCGATGGGGTGGCAAATCACACACCTCAAGGTCTAACTTGACCCCACCATTATTTTTTCAAGATGATTATTCCCAACAAAAAATGCCCACACATTAATAATGCGATGATGCATAAACCAAAAAAATTTATTTGCCTCTAGTTATTTGAGTTGCATTTTCCAAACAGCTTCTTCTTCAACAACAACAATCTCCTCTCAAGTTTCAAAATGTTATGGCATAAACTCAACCTCATTGATCCTTGCTTCTATTTCAAACGTTTTTGCATCACATAAAACATCAATATCCATAAATTCATGTGTAGCTTTTGCCAGTTTGTGGGCTTTTGCAAAATATTCAACTATGTAGCAAAAGTTAACACATTAACCATCCACACTATTAGCTTCTACTCAGTTCATGAGACCCATAACTCAACTAAAGACTCAACCATTAACATATAAAGGATCGCCAACACACTAAACAAACATTATAACAAAGATACCAACCACCAAGATAGCAAAATGAAAAACACACACATATCAGCATTTAGTTCAAATGAACCGATGACATGAACATGATCCAACCTACTAGTTCAACTAATTAAAAGCTTGGTATGTTTTTTATTCAAAACTTGAAATTAAACATTTGGATTTGCCATTCAAGTTTAATAGTTGTAAGCCGTAACTCCTCATGTACTAAGAAACTTCAAGATGGCTTCAAGAAAAAGGTGCATACCTAATCAATGTTTTATTCCAAGCTTGAGATATCCACCATGCCACCAATATCGAAGTGCCACCTTCTTTAAATGTAATGCATTCACTTATTGTTTGTTGAAGGAAACCCTAAACTTGCATTTGAAATCCTAAGTATGCAACTTGTAACCACTATTGATATCTAGGATGTAAGCTTGAGATACCCAAGTGTATGACTATTGATAGTTGTTGGTGCAGCATCCTAACACATCGGGTGATGTATATGCCGAGATATTGTGAGGTTGCTACATACTAGGTCAATTAGGTATCAACCATAATATCATCAAAAAGTAAAATATGACTGGTAGGGTATTAACATACTCATATTGATATCCAGATTAATACCTCACACACACGCACATATATATATATATATATATATATATATAAGTTAATTTTTTTCAAAAATTACTAAGTAGATTAAACTTTATAATTAATTATAAATTTTGATTACATAGACCCCTATTTTAATTTGTTATAAAATTTTGTACTCACATAATTTTTAACATGGGGAATTTGTAATGTGTACATGGAACCAAACTAGGTTCAAATGTTCTTGAATTTGAAAAAATGTGATAGAACCAAAACCGAAGGATTCACATTTCGAAAGAAACTTGGTTCAAACTTGTACTTGAAGAACCATTGCATAAATTCTTAAATGTAGAACCAGACCAAAGGTTCTCTAAAAAAGGAAGAACTAAACAACACTGGTATATACTTGATATTGAGACCAATATAACATTCATATTACCTTAAGTCCCTATTAGGTACTTTGATATTTGCCTCAAATCTTGGTATCAAAAAACTAGTTTGGTGAGTTCTTTGATATCAAGAACCATATTGGTTTATGTGTTAGGGCTCTAGCCTATTACCTACCCAACAATGCTTGTTATAAATTTTTGAACCATTCCCAATGGAAAATTTAACCTCTTAATAAATAATCCAATTAGGTGAATTAATAACTTTAAAAATTATGAATTTAATAAAATTCATCCATAAATTTCACCAATTAATTACAATAAACAGAGAAATGTACATTGACGTATTAGAAGAGGAATTGAATAAATCAATGATTTTTTTTGCAAATATTATGTAAGAATACACATGAATCCATTTGGTATTTATGTGAGGAATCTTTGGCAAGAAAAATATATCTATATTCAATCCATATTTGATTCTTATGTAATAATGGCTAGTTATTTCACATTTTATTTAATTTATTTTTTTGATGATGAAAGAATTAAAGCACATCATTGTTAATTGTAATGAAGATAAACTTAAAACACATATTCACAGTCAAAGGAGGGAAAATGTTTTTTGTCAATGTTCAACAAATGTTGACACAACTACCTACATGTATCTAATGATGTTTATCCCACTAGATCATGTATCTACAATTTTCAAATTCATGAAGACATCCCCATGATTGCAACAACGTGCATTTGTATTACAAAAATGTTATGTTATTGAAAGTGCTTTCTTTGGATTACAAATATTATCATCCTTTATCATTTCAACAACAAATTGCCAAATAATTAATTAAATTTGAAATTTTAACTTTGACACTTGGTTTTTTAATTTAAAATTTTCGTCAAGTATTGAATATACAAAATAATAAACAAGATCTTATCAATGTTATGGATTGTCTATTGTGTTTAAATTGCCCCAATTTTTAAGTTTTTGTTATGGAAGGTTTACGATTCAAAACCTAATAGTTGAACTTTTGATTTTATTAAAATTTTGGCACAAATAATTTTAAAATTTTCAAAAGTTTGGCAAAATGAGAAATAATTTAATTTATGTTGAAATGGTCAAGGTAATATGATAGTGTCCTTCAATCATTGATAAAAAAGACTTGATTATTTGTTTAAATTTTTTTCACTGAATTTGTTGTAGATTATGACAATAAATGCTAATAAAAGGGAAGAAAATATTATATAATTTTTAATATTGTGACTCAAAAAATAATATAATTTTTTTTAAAAAAATTCCTTTCTTTGATAATTGACATAACTTCAAAGTTGGCCATTCCAAATGGCATAGTGCATATAATATGCATTAAACATAAATCAATTTAATGAAAAAAAAATTTATTTATAATTTTGATAATAACAATGCACATACAATGAGGGTGAAAGAAAAATAAGGTGGACAACAAAATAACAATTTTTTTGTCCACAAATAATTCAAAATAAAACTATTTTTTTTAAAATTGAATTTTATTGATTATAATGAAATTACTGAATGAATTTTTTAAAAATTACATGTTTAACTTTAAGATACCCTACTATGAATCTTTTTCAATGTATGTATGAAAAGTAAATGTTGAAAAACATTAATTTAAACATCTAAATGGAATTTGTAAATTGGTGTAGTGTTTGAATCCCCTAATTTGGAATAACAACAAAAAAAGTAAAATTATTTCTTGATTTTTTGATGTTAAGTGTTATAAACCTTTGAAGTTTCATTTCATTTCTGAAAAGTATGAGCACATTTGACTAGATTCATTATAAGCATTAATTTCATAACCATTTTGTTATGGACTATGATAGTTATTTTCCTTACAACTTTGTATTTAATCCATCTTTGATTGAATATTGATTATTTTGATCTAATAACTTCGAGTTTGGAAATTTAAGAAATGTTAGTTTCATTTATTTGAGTCCTTCTAAATGACATTCTAGTGCATTTGAGTTTCACATAATATTGTAATTCAAACCTAAGAAAATATGGACTATGACAATCCAAAAATGCTCATTGTAGTGTGCGTTCACCCATAAGTTGAACAAACATAAAATCATAGGCTCATGGAAATTGCCAACAAAAAATGACACACACATATGGATGGAAATTTTTCTTAATGTAGATATTGGGTCTCCAATATGAATTGTTATTAATTGTACTAAAGTTGAACCATACAATATTAATAATAAACATGTTTTTAAACCATCGTGTGTAAGTGTGTCAACCATGTCAAATTCAAGTAAAATTGATGGAAAGGATCACATTTTGCATATTCAAAAAATGAATAGTGAATGTCTTACATTTGATGATTTCATTTATAGGAAAGAAAAAACTTAAATGAAAAGACTTACTTGTTCATTATTTAAAATGCTAATATAGGTAAAAATTTCACATTAATGTTTTTAATTCAAGTTCTATTACATTTTTATAACAAACACCTTCAACTAGATCCCTTAAAAAAAACATTTTGCCTATCACATACATTGGAATTTAGTAACATTTAACATTGAATATGAAATTACAATTGATCCAATTTGTTCTATCCATCTTAATTATAAGATTCACCATCATTGAACTAAAAGTGATTAGACAATTTAATTAAGAAACATGATTAATTATAAGGATTTAAACATATTGAAGTTTATGGACCTTTGATTAAAATCAACTAAATGCATTCACACAACTCGAATTTGTTTTGGAAATTTTAATGTCATTATCATTTAAAGTTTTTTATCAAATTCAAATGTTAGTTTGTGACTCAAGAATTTTCAAAACCAATACAAATGACATTGTTTAACATCAAATTTTTGGATGGAAAAATTCAAATCTTATGAATCGAAACAAGTCAAGTGTGAAAGTGATAATAATCCAATAACATCATAAATTAATTTTGAATTACTACACAATCACAAATTCATGTGGATACTATAAATAGTCAATGTATTGATACATCACCAAATGATCCAAAATTTCCATTTTTATTTTATATGAATGAAATAAGGCTAAAAAACAATGAATCAAATTTCCTATGAAGTGAAGTGATGGGGATGTATCAATATATTAAGGTAGGTATTTATTTGGATTTTTTTTTTTATGACCACACTTTTACACTCTTGAACCTTGGGGCTCCTTGTTATACTTTAATATCATTGAAAAACCATTGGAAGCTGGTGCATAGTGGTCATTTCACAATTAACTTTTAACTAATGGAGCAAAAATTATTTAATTTAGAATGATTTTTGTCATTAGAAATTGATTAAAATTGATTAAAATTATTTTTCCAGTCAATGCCTCTTCATCATAGTAACATTTGAATTCACATTTGCTTCTTCATACAACATGAAGAAATGCATTTGCCTTTTCATGTTGTGGGGAAATCCATTAAGAATCTCCCATTGACAATCCTATTGGCCATCTTCCCATTTAGCCATCTCAACCAATCAATGCCTCTTCATGTCACATAAGAAAATATGTTTTTCTCTTCATCTCATGGGGAAACGCATGGGGAATTTCCCATTGGCCATCATATTTGCATTTTCATTATTAGCTTTTTTACTTGGACTTTCACATTCCAAAGTTAACATTTGGGCCAATAAGATTTTGGCACAATTGAATTTTTTTGAAAAGTCATGCCTCATAGAGCTTTGCAAAGGTTCTCTAGAAAGTTGGATCATTTAGAGCCTTAAAGATGATCCCATTTGGACCAATGGCACAAGAATCCACTAATACATATTGTATGCACAAGATAGGTATCATGCTACAAGTTTTCAATTGTTTCAATTATAAAATGATGCAAATGTCATGGGTGGATTCATTTAAAATTTTGAATACAAAGACAACCATGTAAGTTGAATTTTTCAACTCACGATTATGCAACATGTGATGGCCTAGTAAAAGACGTAGGTGGAATATTCCAAGGTTAAAGTAAATTTGCCTAATTTACAAGAAATCATATGGGTATTGTTTAATAGCCCCAAATGTGGTCAACTCATAAGGACACAAAATGCACATTTGTATGAACATGTAATATATCATACATGGACACCAATAGAACCTTTTGTGACACCAAGTGGTGTTTAATTTATATATTTATTATGTTTTGTTTGATATTTGTTTGTTTTTTGTCCTTGTCTATGGACATCCAATTGATGCATTTATTACATGATTATATCTTTTGTATTTGGGCAACATATGAACTACATGAGGAATTGGAGAATTCTCGACTTAGTGGTTTTCATAAAGTTTGATGTTATTTTGGGAAGCTTTCAAACTTGAAGTTGAGAAGAATGAGTGGCAAGAATGAAATGAATGCAAAGATTTTTGAAGAACTAGCAAAAGGAAAAAGGAAACAATTAAAAATTAGTAGGAGAAAAAAAATGGTAGTTAAAAAAATTTGTGCAAAGGAGCTAGTGAAGGATGAAAATGATTTTTGTGGTTAAGGATAGATAGGAAATTTCACATGGCCTAGAGTCTCTTTTTAATGATAGTTTGTCAAGTCTCACATCAAAAAGTGATTTTTAGCCCATGAGAAGTGATATTTCAAAATTTTGGCATGTGTAGTAGAGTTGATTAGCTATTAGTTAAAAATTTGATGATGTGATCTAACAAGGACATGGATGCATGTATAAGCTAGTGGATAGACTAAAGGAAGATATGGTATTGTTTGTATGTACTACTAAAAACTCACATGTGAATGTCATGATTTTGGGCTTTAAAATGCATGGAAAGATTTGTCCAAGTCGCATTTGTCATATTTTGAATTTAAAATGTAACACATGCATGGGGTTTGATGTTTTTGGTGGGTGATGGGAGTATCAAATTGATTATGGAAAGTCAAGTATATATGTGGAAAATTTTAAAGGATAATAAAAATGAGACTAATGTGGAATGAATGTTTATCTTGGGTTGAACATGATGCATGCATTGAAGTGAAGGAAATAAAATAATTTAAAAAATTTGTTCAAAAATTTCCAAGTTGCATAACTTTCATGTTATTCCATGTTGTCCCTTTAAAGTGCATGCCTTTATAAAAACGGATTTGTGAGTGAATTGGTGTAAGATTAGATGATGCAACATCTCAACTAGGTGGGAGTAGGCTAAGTATACAATTCCATGCCAATAGAAAGTGCATAGACTTGAGAGTTTTGAGGATTGGACTAAAAACTTTTTGTTGAATGTGCATTTAGTCTAGGGTAGATGCAAGCTATGGTGGCCCACTTTTGTGATGAAACAATGTTTTTACCTTAGGTACCCTTTATTCAAAATGTTTATGGTGATCAATATATCTTTAGATCTATTAATTAGGACTTGGATCTAAACTAAAATTTCATTATTAAAAGAAATGTGTGGTTATTTATTGATAAAAAAATTGTTTGTTAATAATAATGAACTTTTGAAGTCAAAAAATATGATTTAATTGTTTGATGACAACATCATAAAATGGAAAAAAATTTATATTGATTCACATTCCAATTTGTTATTGGGACTCAATATATAATGTAATACAATACGATAAATTCATATGAAGAATATATTTTTAAAACCTTAACCGTTTAATAGTTAAGGACTTTTGAATGGTTAAAATTTGACTATATTTTCATAAGTCCATGTGAGTTGTAATTATTATTTATTTTTTTAAAAATTGTCCTAAGAGAATATTTTTGAAAGTTTTAGATGGGGCATTATTCCTTTGGACTTTGTGAATTTTTTTAAAGACTTCCAAATTTAAAAATAACACCAATTACATTAAATACAAATATTCACATAGATTTGGGAAGGTTTGTAGGTGATTGAACATGTATTATTCAAATATTAGAATAATAACATTTTTTAAAGTAACAACCATGTGCATTTGAATCATTTTAAAGAATCTTGTGTGAACTTGTAGGCAGTGTAATTTTTGCCAATATTGAACCACCATAACTTGCATCTACCCTTAATAACATGAAAACATTGATGCTTTAAAATTTGGATCCATAGAAGGTTTTGTAAAAGTTGGAGAAATTTCTTGTAATGCATGAACTTAAGTCAAGTATTATTGGTGAGGGAGAGAAATAAAATAGATCAATGAATTTCCTTACCCTTATTTTCATTATAATGTATCCAAATATAACTTGAATTTATTCAAATTCATCCCATATGATTAATAAAGACACAATTTTTTATTCAATTAACTATGGTGCATGCCATATTTTGAATGCAAGGATTGGCATTTCATTACTTTGTTTTTGACCTTCTTCAACCTTTACAAATGAAAAATTTCCAAATTGATCTAGATGTTATCAACACTACACCAAAATGTGTTTTAATTCACTATGGGTTTCATTATATTTTGAGTGAATTTGGACATTTTTACCATGGTGAAATTGGTCAACCCCCCAATGAATTGGGACTAATTATTATGTACAATGAATTGGTCCATTAATACCTAATGAAATATAAATTTACCAAGTCATTTCATTTGTTAATTAAAATCCTAGGCATCATGGAAATTAATTAAATTTAAATTATTTAATATTTCATGTAATATTTGATATTATTGATAATTTAATTATTTTTTAGCCTATGAATTATTGACACGTGTCACTACCTATGTTAGGTTTAAAACCTAGCTTAAGTACATAAACCATGTAATCAACCTAAATAAACACTTATTCTAAGAAACTACATAAAAAAATATTTGGTCAACTTACCATTATTGACCATAAACACACCATTTGTAAAATTTGATCCCATGACCTTTACGGTGGAAATAAACACCCTTATCATCAAGCCCAACACTTGTTCAAATAATGTGTTACATTGCATTCTATTTATCAAATACTTCATTTTAAACATTACAAAATCATAAACTTTGAAAATTTTATATCTTATTGAGATTTTGTCCAAATGAAATGATTAAAGTTTTTTTTTTTCAATAATGTACGTAATTACATTTATTTCCATTTGGAAGTGTAAAATCATTTGAACAATTTTTTTTTCAATATCACTATTGAATAACATTTCAATGACCATTTTTTTGAAAAAAAAAAGTTTAATAAATAGATAAAATTTTTGCTAATATAATAATATTGCATATGTTAAGCTACTTTCAACTATTCTAAGATTACTTTTCATTGTTCTAAGTTATTTCGCCTTACATCATTTATAATTATTTATGGTTATTCTCAGTTATTTTTTATTATTTTTAACTATTTCACTTTATGTTACTTTCGGTTATTCTAATTTACTTTTGACTATTTTACATTATTTCACCTTATTTTATTTTCAACTATAGTAAGTTATTTTTGGCTATTATAAGTAATTTTACTTTTGGTTATTTTCTGTTATTGAATGTTATTTCACCTTATTCAATTATTGGTTATTCTAGGTTATTTGTGATTATTCCATTGGTGGTTATTATTTGTTATTTTATTAATGATTATTAATTGTTGTTTTATTGGTGGTTATTAATGGTTATTAATAATTATTCTATTAGTGGCTATTAATGGTTATTTTATTGGTGGCTACTAGTGGCAATTTTATTAATGGCTATTGGTGGCTAATTTACTAATGTTTATTTAATTAATGGCCATTAGTGGTAATTCTATTAATGGTTATTGTTGGATATTTTATTAATGTTTATTTTATTGGTGGCTATTAGTGGCGATTTTATTAATTATTATTGGTGGTTATTTTATTTATTCATATTTTATTGGTGGTTTTTAGTGGCGATTCTATTAATGACTATTGGTGGAAATATTGTATTAATGGTTATTGTTGGATATTTTATTAATGCTTATTTATTGGTGGCTATTAGTGACGATTCTATTAATGACTATTGGTGGTTATTTTATTTATTCTTATTTTATTGTTGGTTATTACTGGAGTTATTTTATTTATTCCTATTTTATTGGTGGTTATTACTAGAGTTATTTTATTTATTCCTATTTTATTGGTGGTTATTACTGGAGTTGTTTTATTAATGGTTATTGGTGGTTATTTGTGATTATTGGTGATTATTTTATGTTAAATCATCATAGGTTATTAATGGTTATTAATGAAGTTATTTTATTAATGGTTATTGGTGGTTATTTGTGGTTATTAATGATTACTATATTAATGGCTATTGGTGACGATTTTATTAATGATTGTTGGTGATTATTATATTAGTGGTTATTGTTGGTTATTTTATTAATGGCTATTGGTAATTATTCTATTATAAATTATTGTTGGATATTGTAAGCTATGTTATTGTCGCAACCCTACTTTGGCCAAGTGTGGGGTGAAGCCCAACACTTGGAAAAGTTGGGATTTGGAGTCCTTCGGGACTCCTGAATGTTCAGAGCTCAATAACAAGGGGTCAAAACACCTCGCGTTGGGGTGTTCTTGGTGTCATTGGAAAGGTCTTGAAACGTAGATATCGAAAATGGCCTCGCATTGGCCATTTGGACATCTGCAGCCCAAGTTATGGGCAAAAGAAGGGCCAAGAGTCAAATTGGCAATTTGACTCTCGACCACTAAAAGTCGGGAATCGATGCCTTCTCGACATCCGATTTGAGTGTGCGACATGGCGTTGGAAAGATCTCGACGAGGGCTACAACTTTGGTTTAGACCTCGTTGCGATCCAACTCTGCAGTCAGGAGTTATAGCGGTTCAAAGTTCTGGGAGTCTCGCCGGGACAATTTTGGGACTCCATTTCGAAAGTCTCGGGAATTTGTGCCATTTGGATGTAGCCTTCATTACGAGCTGCAGAGAATACTATAGGGAGTAAGGTGGTGGTTTACTTCCGAGTCTGGGCCGTGGTGAGTCTTGTGTGTCCAAGTGCCCATGGCAAATCCCAACACCAAAGGGTGTCTCGAATGCTAAACTAACCTCCCGTGGTTGGTTTTTAGATGCATATTCACACAAGCTAAGTTAGTCCCTCTTCCTAGTCTAATCCCTGGGCTCCCAACTCAACCCTCTATCCCTTTCTAAAGTTGGAAGTCGAGAGCGTGCCTTTCGGTCTCAACTTTTCGCAACTTCACATTGGTGAACCCTCAAGTGGGTTCACTCCGGGACCAAGGAGCGCGTCAATTATCATAAGTTATTGATAATTATTTTATTATAGGTTATTTTACTTTAGGTCATTATATTATATTTTAGATTATTTAAAATTTTTATATTTAGGATAAAAATATTTTATAATAACATAAAATAAAATGACCTTGAATAACCTAAAGTTTAACTTGAAATAAAATAACTTAAAGTAAGAAACTTATAATAAGTTAATTTGGACATTTTAAAGTGTAATAATGTATAATAATTTATGGTATAAATTAGAAAAAATTAATAGTCTAAAAAAATAAGGTATATCATAAAATAACATAGGGCATTTAAACAACAACAAAAAAAACTTATTTATCACAATAAATTATAATAATAAATTATGTTAATTAAAGGTAAAAACATGATGTTTACATAATGACATTATATTGAAATGATTGTAACCAAGGTGAAATCACTAAAATGCAATGAATTTATTTCATTTTTAAAATCCCATAGTGATTTAGGTTAATGAACTACACCCCACTTTTGTACTAGTGCAAAGAGATGCATAGAATGTAATTAAACAACCTTGGGGAGGTTACTCTTTGTATAATTTTATGAAGCACATGAAACAACATGGTATTTTTTTATGATATGAAATAATAAAAATTTACAAGAATATTTTATTAAAATTTAAAAATTCTAAAAAAAATTAAATATGTTTTCGTACTCCAATTCTTGGCACCATATTTACATTGAAATGATTTACAAAATTTATTTATCTTACTTAAGTTGCACCTTAATTGTTTTACATGGAAATAACAAATCCCCTAACAAACAACTGCATGATATCTGGTTATATCCATTCTTAAACCACATATATTTTTCAATTCACATTTAATCATTTGTTCTTTCAATACCATGTCATTGTTTTTACATAAAGATTATATACTTATGGATTATAATATCAAAACAATTCATATGCTATGTGTCAATGAAACACATTTCAACACGTTTACATAGAATATTATATATTTCAAGATTTAACACTACATTTAAATAAAGTTTAAATGGGCAAAATGGTATGTTGATGAATATTTATAACAATTCCACAACATTATCATCACATGAAACATGTATTTCTTTGGGAGCTAGATACATTACAACAACATTCAATGTAAATACAAGAACTATTCATGTAAAATCAATATGCATATTTTTAACATTATCCATTTTGATATTCCTAATTCACTTCCAAATGGTTTTGGATTTCATACCAAGTTATTTTTCAACAATATTAATCAATAATTTCAATATTGACATTCTTATGATCAAAATTCAACACAACCAAACAAACTTCAAAATTGTATGGATAATTATTTAATTCAATTTAATTCAATTTAAAGAAATCACAATCCTCATATTGGCAAATGCCTTCACTTAACAATGTATGTTAAAAGTTATTGACATTTATTAGATTGACCACAAGCCAATATATTTTGCATTCAAAATCTGAGATTATGTCCCACAATATTATCACATAAGCACATCATATAACATTTTTAGACTAAATCTTAAATTCAATATGTCTCACATTTTAGGTCTAAAAATTACAAATGTTTCTAGGATAAACTTTTGTTCATTGAAGGTGTTTTGAGAATACCGAAAATGTACCACAATTTCACAAAAATTTTAGTTTTGATTTTACTAAAACTTTATTGACAAATTTTTTTCAATATTCAATAAATAATTCTTGCAATGTAAGATGTTTGAGCATGATGAAACCATAGTGGTGCACATTTACAAGACTAAGAGTAGGAGGCACCATGGTTTGGGAAATTTCAATGTTACAAAACAAACAAATTAGCTTCCTTAATAATAGGATTAATGTGGCATTGGCCCAAATGTGAATTCATTATTTAACTAATTGAATTTGGATTTTGAATTTTATTCAATTTCTAGTGACCAAAAAAAAAACTCAAAATTTATAGCTTTCACATTTTAAGATAAAAAATTATATAATCACCTCCATAAAATCCCATTCGTCAAAGGCTTTCCAACATGATCAATAACATGCCCCAATGTTTTTAGAATTTTTAGTTTTGATTATAAAAAATTTCAATGATTAAATTATGGGATAGATTTTGCATCATAGGTCTAAACATTATGAAACTAACATGGTGAAATTTTTTATTCTATTTATTCAATGAATATAAAATACCTTTCAACACATTTTTAAGCTCATAACTAATGATTTTCAACATGTAGTGGAACAATGTTAAAACATCATCTAAACATTATAATTGTTTAACATTACTCCAAGGCTTTCTTACCAATCTCTTGTTGTCACATCAACTTGTCAATATTAGTCACAATGATTTAAAAAGGTGCCATTAACTTCTATTAATGTGCTTTTACTACATAAAATGACAAGCTTTATGGTTATTTGGGGAAAAATTAATGTGATGCAAGTGGTTATATTGCAATGATAGATGTGTAAATTGGGTGATAAGTTTTGAATTGCAAAGGTTCCTAAAGGTTCCTACTTAGACATCCATGTGTAAAGAGTTGGCTCAAAGCATGTAAAGGTGGTAAATTTTAAAGTATCTTCCAAATAATTGTGTCATGGAATTTGTTGACATGTGGCAATTACAAGTAAAATATAAAAATTAATTCTAAGCACCTTGTGGGGGATTTGAACATTAGTCACAAGGACCTTGCCCACTATAACACAAAATACTTGTAATAACCAATAACATTAGTGTTATCATATATAAAAAAACAAAACATGATTGTACAAATGTACCCACTTACATTCTTCAACTCCAAACTCCAAGTCTAATTCTTGTAGCTTATGCATTCATTCCTATTTTAAGTTTCTCTCCATCATCCCAATCTATAATAACAATTTGGAAAGGAAAATTTTCTTTAGTGAAAGATTCCTAGACAAACATATGTATGACAATATGGGTTAAAACACACTACAGGGGGGGCCCAAAAATGTTGTCACATGTATTGTTTTCTAGGGGTGTCCATGTTTGAACTTCAACCAATGTAATGTTGGAGCATATTTTTCCAAACTTTTTGCATAATATGGTAGATTATAACACAAAGAATTCAATTGCAAAGAAAATTATTTTTTCCAACTTATATTGTGAGGTTCTAAAGTATATTTGTGGCAAAAAAATGTATGTCACTATGTATCCAAAAATGAAAATATATTCAAAAATGATTGAAATGATTTTTAGTCTTTATGAAATTTGTAGTATTTATCAAACATTGTGATCACATATGATTGGAATAAGTTTGTGAACCATGTGAAGAGTTTGATAATTATCATATCACAAATGGGTGTTTTTGGGGGTTACAACCATAAGTATGTGGTAAATTAACATTTTGACAAACTACCATATTCAATTGGAAAACAACAAGATATGTAAGGCGAGTAATTTTAAAAATTTTCATTTTAGACAATTTTTGGTTGATTAATTCAAACCCAAACCTAATGTAGTCCAAAAACGGAAACAAGTTATATTATATTATATATACCATAAATATATTCAATATTTCTTGAATTTAAGCTTTTATAATTTATTTTTTTAAATAATAATAATAATATATATCATTAACTTTGTGAAAATCAAAATATCAAACCCAAAATTAAATGCAATACATTTTGCAAAAATATATTTTACATACATGTCGTGAAAGTGCCCAAGTGGCCCCCCAGTATGTGTTTTCACCCATATCCAAATGCCTAACTAATCAATTTCACAAGTTGGATTTCATAAAAATCAAAGTGGAAAAGGTTTGTTCATCTTCCACATTATTAATGACTTGAACAATGGCCAATTCAATAATCTAATAAAGACAAACAACCAACAATTTTTTTGTGGCAAGTTGATGCCATAATTTAATCATTGGATTTTCATCCATAAGTTTTACCATGGCTTTGATAGTCTGATTTTTCATGGTTAGCTTGAAAAGAAAAGTTTGTTAATCCAAAGTTGCCCTTGAAAGTTGGCTATAATCCTAATTGCTATGAATATTAATTTTCTTAAATGTACAATAATGTTGTTTGATCAAGGTTAACTAGTTTACAAATTATGTGAATTCACAATTTGGTTATAACTAATAACATGGGTAAATAATTTCAAGAAAATTCACGAGCTTGTGGTTTGGAAACCTCCATTCTAATTCAAACACCAACAAATCACACATAACAATGCATTGACCTTTGACAATTTTGATTGCTTGATCAAAACCCTCCAACAACATTAAATGGTGGTTGTCAATTAAGGAGCCAATGAAGTAGACCATGCGAGATTGTCCAATGATGTGGAAAGTCAAATGTTTTATGCCATCATTTAGGTCAATCACCCAATCTTAAGTAATTTCATAGGATTGGTTTGCAACAAAATTTGTGAATTCATGTAAGTCCTTAGGTTGGAATGAAGTGCTCAAATCAATGTACATTTTGTACAAATAAGCTTGGCACATTTTTACAATTGTAATGTAGTCACACAAAAAGACATCCTTGGCCTACACAAATTTCATCAAACCATTGATAGATTCTAACATAAAAAGAACACATGGCAAACCGAAGATTATGCCAACATCACACAAATTCACCCAATTTGCCTTGGTTGCCTCCACAAACTTGTTGTCAACCTACCATATTATTAATCAAAGTTTTGTACTTTTTCCCAACCCATTTCAAAAGAGTAAAATGTTGTTCCACCTTGTTTTCACATGTTTTCACATGTTCCATTTCCAAGTTTTCACAATTTCAACAAATTTTGTAAATTCAAAATGGGAATTTTGGGGAGCTAGGGTAATACCTATATAATGATTAAAGGAGAACTTGCAATATGGAAACCATTGGCATGAAAAACAAAGTTTGCATTGCAAGTTTTGTTTTATGTGCCATACAATGGATCTTGATGAGGTAAGGTATTTGTTGGGTCCTCATCAAAGTGATAACTCCATATTTCACCCCTTGAAACGACATGGAGACACCATCAATTCTTAAAAACATAACATGCTCAACAATTTGGTCATTAGTCAAACCACCATAATGAAAGCTTGTACAAGGACAATTATGATGTTAATAACAATTCCACCTTTAATTAGACATTCAAATGTGAGCAAAATAGGCACCCATTTCCAAATTTTCACCACATACCAATAAACAAAAAATCTTACTATGGTTATTGGCCATATCACTTGATTAGTTGAAATTGAAAAGAAGTTTGAAACGAAAATTGTTTCTTTAATGGCATTCAAAACCACACGATGTAAACTTTCAACAATTTCCCAACTTGCACAATCATTGCAAGGCTTGGAAGGGTGGTTAGACACTTTGAAAAAAACAAATAATAACTACATTTGCTCATATTCAATCACGGATCTACTTTGTGAAAGTAAATGAAAACTTAGTGCAAATTGAATTAATTTTTCCTTTTTACCAAACGTTTGCAATTACTTGCTACAAAGCAAAATCCTACCTTCTTTACACATACAAGTGTTCATTTAACACATGTTGATTATTTCCAAATAATAATGTACCTTTGCTACCACATTTGTAATACCAATAATAGCTTTTATTTGGCCATCATGCTTCCAAGATGAATCCAACTTCGGCACTAAAAACTTATCATGATGTTCAATTAGACACCTTACATTTCATTCGGTACACCTTCCCATCAAAACCAACAACAAAATTTTCCCATGGCAAATTTGTAACCTAAGTGTTTTAGAATTGTCAATTTAATTTCATACATTTTTTTCCCTTACTAATTTCTAGGTTTACTACAACTTGAACTAGATTAAAAAACACACAATCACCATCATTCATAACGCTTTGGCTAAAAATGATATCAAAGGCTAGAATAGGAAGGACATGATTGGACCAAAAAAACTTGTTTTTTAATTTTTTGGGGAAGATGATTGGACCCATGATGGATATAATCCCAAAACTGCAAGGTTCATGACAAATCAACTAAGAAAGAAAAAAAATAACAATTCATGATGCTTACCAAACAAAAATGCAACATGTGAAGTGTTTATCAAATGTAAAGTCCCATGCATCTTTTACGCAAACTTGTGGACCTACAATCTTACTTTTGAGATCAAAATACATTACAATGTTGATCAATGAGGCTTGAATAACGAGTGGAGGAGATTTGACAAGATTTCAAAATTGAAATTGTAAAAACATTGCAAACATCAAACTTCACAGCTAAATGTAATGTACACATTAGCATATCTAGGATTGGGATTTAGAAATCCATTATCAAAGTCAAAAGGACCAACTTACCAAGACAAATGTTGCAATGTGTGCACTACATATTGTATTGTGCAAACATTAAAATGCTTGTAATTCAACTACAAATGCGAAATTGTAATGTGCTAGTTGTTTGAAAATTGACACTAATTTGTGATTATTTGAACTTGAAAGTTGAACATTGGCAACTGAATGGTCTACTATGAATCTAGATTCTAGATTCATTTGCAACCTACTTCAAACCCCCCCTCCTCAATGCACGTGTTTTTTACTTGAAGTAGGCTATAACAATGAACATTGAGCAAGCCTAAACCCTAAACCCCTCTTCAAGGCACAATGATGATGGTGACGGCTTGCTAACGTACATGAGGAGAGCCGCTGAAACCAAACGGCATCTCATTGAAAATGAAGGCTCTTCCTTTCTTTCCTGAGTTGGGTTTGGCAAGAACTCATGGTGGAGATTAGGGTTTTTGGCATCCTAGGGAGGAGACATGTGCCACATCCATTTAAAAGGAAGGGTGAAAGATGATATATATCTTGTCTATATATGATGATCTAATCTTGCGTATTCATGGTTTGTTCAACCAGATTTGGGCAATTTGTCCTATTTTTTTCATGTTTTGTTCAAGCTTAGAGATAGGAGGTGTCAAGTTTACATAGGGAATTGGCGAAAATTAGCTAGTAAAAGAGACATTGGCATACATGCTCTTTGAAAGCCCACATATGTACTAGGTGTGAGTGGATGTTCCCTTAAGTCTTTGTTATTGTTTTGACACCCATTGATTTATTCATTCATCCATTGATTTACTCTTATCAAAGCATCGACAAAAAAAAATTCTAGTGTATTTGGGGGCCACCTCATTGAGCTGAATTTCTCCTGAGCAAAGGGTGGGGTGCTTTGAAAAGCGAAATGCCCAGCTACATTTCACTTCAAAAATAATAATATTCTGCTGGTCCTTTATGTCTGGTAATGCCCTTGGAGCAAGGCAAGCATTCCCAAAATTAGTGCCTGCCCAAACCGGATCCTGGGGACTTACGCTACACAAGTCACTCCATCATCAAGGAAGTCATCAGCATCAGCATCATAAGCATCATCATCATAATCATAAATCTCCTCTTAGGAACTCCCTCTCTTTTGCCCTTTCCATGTGAGGGTTTTGTTTTTCGGGAAACCAACCAAGTAATCCACTTGGGTCATTGTGGTATATCATCAACTCCCTCTCTTTTGCCATTTTCTTGTGAGGGTTTTGTTTTTCGGGAAACCAACCAAGTAATCCACTTGGGTCATTGTGGTATATCATCAACTCCCTCTCTTTTGCCATTTTCTTGTGAGGGTTTTGTTTTTTGGGAAACCAACCAAGCAACCTTCTTGGGTCACAGTGGTATATCATCATAAGTCCCGACAACTTCGAACCAGCAGCAACTGGCCATTTCAGAGGTAAGGTCGTGGCTGTTGTTGTTGGTCACTTTTTTCCTTTTTGGTGGAAGTTCTTTTCTTTGTTTTGGCTGCTGAAAATTTCATACCCTATTTGGGTTTTTGTTTTCGAAAGCTTTGATCAGGAGTACGTAGCGTGTTTTTTGTTTTTTGTTGTTGTTGTTGGTTTTTGTGCCAAAGCTTCTTCCGTCCATTTGTCTACAAAAGAAAGAAAGAAAGAAAGAAAGTGGGTTTTTGTGTTTGGAGGGTTCTATGTCATTCTCTTTGGCAACAAAGAGTGATCCAAACCTTGTTCCCTAGATCTCCGAACCCTAGCAGGGTTGGCAAGGAGGAAAGGCAATACCTGATCAGAACGGAAAAGAAAAGAAAAAAACTAGGGTTTGTGGGAAGTTGCAGTGAAAGAAAAATTGGCTTGAATTTGTTTGAAGGATGGTGATGGAGTTTCTCATTTCCTTCTTTGGTGGTTTTCTCTTATAAGCAAATGCAACTGTGTTGATACCATTGCTCCAGGTACATTTATTTCTAGACCTATTATCAACCTGCCACTGTTTTCTATCAAGAAGGAGGAGAAGGAGAAGGAGAAGAAGGGTGGGGAAGGAGTGGAGGGAGCCTCATCCACAAAATATAAAAGAGTTTGGGGCAGACTGTTTTTTTGTCTCAAGATGATGGCAGGAATGGAGGTGGATGATGGACCAGCAAGGGTTGGCAGCAAAAGAAACTATCAAAGGTCAGGGAACACAGGAAGCAGGAGCCATAATCAGCAGATTTGTAGGTATTGGCAAGAAGGGAGGTGTTTGAAGGGAGATGAGTGCCAGTGGCTGCATCCTGGAAATGCAGGCCCAACTGGAAGAGGAGCTTCTCTGGGGAATGGGAGGAGGACAATCAATGTGATTGATAATCGGAGTGAAAATAGAGGGGGCTGGGGATCTGTTGGTGATGGCAGCGGTGGAGGAGGATTCTCAACTGGGAGTAGTCAAGGGAGATCCAGGAATGTATCAGCAAGATGGGGGCGGCCGCGAAATGCAATTAGCAGACCAGGCCAGAGAGATAGGGGTCACAGTGATGGAAGCACAGGGCCTCAGCGCAGCACAAAGGCAAAGCCCTGCAATTTTTGGCTGAAGGGAAACTGTAACCGGGGTGATGATTGCATATATTTGCATGCACATACAACTGCTCTGGATGTTGAGATGATGACACAGCTAATCGGCCACGAAAAGGTAGCATCTTTTCTCCAGGCAAGAGATGGGTGTATTCCCTAGATTGCATTTGGCAGGCGGTATGTTGCAACCCTAAGCAGGATACTGATGCTTTGGCCCTTCGTGATGGCAATTGATGTTATTTGGTTATGAGTGTGGATAGTCATTGAATGCATTTTGATTGCACCATTACAGGCAATTAGGGCAATAGAGATGCCACAAGGAGCTTCCCAGCTTTACACAGGTAGCCAAGATGAATCAGTTCGTGTCTGGGACTGCACAACAGGCCAGGCAAGTCATTCCTTGTCTTGTTAGCTGTATGAATGTGTGTTTTGGTATGTGAACTGTCTTTGTGCATTGAAGGTATTTCCAGATCCACTCATCCTTTTGAGTACCCAATAGTACTGCTGTGGTTGTTGAAGCAATGAAGCAGCGGTTCTGTTTTGTAGTGCTTTCCAGGAGCTCTCATACTTCCCAGATCAAACTTGTAGGTTTGAAAGATGGAGTTTTGAATTTTCTCAATGATTTAGACCCTACTCAAGTCTGGAAATTCACTCCAGTGGGTAGTCCCAAAGGGCATATTTTTTGGTGGATTTCAGGGTCAAAACTTGACCCCATCTCTTATGCAGTTCTGGACACACTGACCTTTGGCACCTTTCTATGCAATTTGTTACTGTGTGTTGTCATTGTGATGCAATTCAATGCTTTGTTACAATTCTCCTCTCTATTTAGAACTAGAGGGAGAAAGAGAGTGACACGTCATGATTTAATTGACTCCCATGTTGTCTCTTTGGTGGCTTCAGTGTGCAAATGTGGTACAAATGGGAGGGGATGTGGGTGCTTTGCTAAGTGCACCGGGATGGCTTTTCATAGGTCTGCCCAATGAGGTTCAGGTATATTCTCATTCTTTAAATTTTATTGACTCTTCCTTAGTGGAGATATTACAAATGTTTTTTGCATAATAGACCATTGAAATTATCCTCAGTCTTATTTTACACATTTCAGGATTCCCAGAGAATGTATACTAGGAATTTGTGTACACTGTATGTTCTTTGTGTCTCATTTGGGTGCCAGGGTTGCAGACATGGAACATGCAGACATCTGCACAACAGAGTTTGAGTGGGCCAAAGGGACAAGTACATGCCCTGGCTGTTAGTGAAGATGGTCTGCTTTTTGCAGGCACTCAGGTATATTTTGTAGTGATCTCTGCAGATCTTTGGGCATTCTTTGATGTATAACTTGGATATTACGTGCATCAAAATTCTACAAGACTCAAACATATCATCTTGCAGACCATTCAAAAATGAATAAAATCAATGTCTTATCTTTACTGCTTGTTCCATTCAGGATGGAACAATATTGGAGTGGAAGTTCAATGCCATCAACAACTTATTTGAACCAGCAGCATCATTGTCAGGCCACAGTGGCCCTGTTATTACACTTCTATTTATTGGGAATCGCCTCTACTCAGGTTCCATGGACAAATCAATCCGGGTTTGTTGCATCAGCACTTACACCCTCATTCTTTGAGAGTCAATGTCTGTCATTAACAGTCTTCTTTTCATTTTACAAGGTTGCTGGCATCGGCAGTCTCCATGAAGTATTCCCAAAGAGTCCTCCAGGCATTAGAAGCAAAGGAGAAGGAGCTCATCTTCTTCTCAAAGTTCTTTGAAAATTTGCATACTTCCCCAGACTTCATCATTAAAATTGGTTTGTCTGTGAATGGCAGATATGGGATGTTGTACATGGCCAGTGCATTCAAACTCTAGATGGACACTCAGATGTTGTGATGGACCTCCTGTGCTGGGAACAATTCCTCCTGTCTTGCTCTCTTGATGGTACCATCAGAGTAAGTCCAAGAGACACATAACTCAATTCCTTCTCTGCATTACAAAATGTTGGTGAAATCAGAAGTTTATCCGTTGTGCTGGCTGTTCTTCTGTCTTTGATTTGACATGGAAATTCTGCTCAAATTACAGGTGTGGGCAGCAAATGCAGCTGGTCAATTAGAGACAACTTTCACACATCCTGAAGATGAAGGTCAAGCTGAACCTCGCAATGTAAGCTACAGTGGCATAGCACTTCCAGGGTTGGGACCCATGGAACAGTTTTTTCACTCTTTTTATTCTCAGTGAATGCCTTGGAAGAAGGTAGAGGCCAAGAGCAACATTTATTTCTTCCCTGGTTGCTGATGAAACTCTTGGCTCAATCTTTTACTATCACAGGGTGCACTAAAAATGTGTGGATGCAATGATGGAGCGGGGAAACCAGTCCTGCTTGTTTCATACAATGACAACATTGTTCGCCTCTATGACCTTCCCACGTATGAATTTCAGCACACAATCCTTAAACTGGTCCTCAAAACTCTTTTTTTGGGGGGCAGGCGGGGCAAACTTCCCAAGTATTGGGCATAGAGAAGAGTCTGTCTGTCTTGTCCTTCATTCGATTGCAGTCCATTATACTCAACTTTGCAATGACCCATTTTCAAATTTCTGCTTCCAGGTTTTCAGAAAGAGGGCAGCTCTTTTCAAGGGAGGAAGTAAGAGCTCTGCAAGTTGGACCAGGCGGTCTAGTATTTTCTGGAGATAGTCGTGGGACAGTCAAGGTATGGCGATGGACAGGAGTTCAGTTGGCAGCAGGTGGAGGTTAAAAAACAGTGGCATGAAAATTGTCACGCTCCATGGATGCCATTTAGGAGACGCACTTCCCATTTGTGGAGATGCAAGCACAAATGCTTCCCTAAGGTTATGAAGAAACTAGTGATCTGTCTGGATTCCAGAAAGGAGATGTACACCAGGTTGATCAAATTGGATCACAAAGTTTTGGGTTACAAATTACTCTTTCGCTGAGTTAGTGTGGTGTAGAGCCTCCATATAAAGTGTGGGGGAAAAAAAACATTTTGGCTCTGAAGGCCAACAAGGGTGGTGTTGCAAAAGGCTGGTACCCTCGTGTGTGCCTTAGAAATAAAGAAAATACTGGGATGGTATGGCTCAAGATATTCAGAGTTCCAAATGACCATTGCTGGTCAATTAATTGGAAAGTTGCAACTGGAAATGTTTTTCCTTCTGGTTGTTTGCAATTAGAGCTGCTTCTGTAGCATCAAGTCATGAAAGCATTTGAAAGTGCTCCAGTGGGTTGAGATCTGACCACCAGAAGGTGTAGATTCCAATTGGGCCTGTGCTGTGAGGGTGGTCCTTTTAGCATAGATTTTATCTCTATTTCTCCTTTGCCATTTTGCAAATTGTGTAGAATTTGTTAGCCATTATTTTGATTCTGGTGGCACACGAAGAAGGTGGCATGGCATGGAAAGGAGGTATTCATGGATGTTAAAGCATGGATTTTTTTATTATTTAAAAAAATTCAATTTTTTGTGTAGAAAATTTATAAAAAAAATTTCCTAATTTTTAGCAAAATTAGACCAGTTTACAATAGGGAGAAAAGTTCAAAACTTTCTCAAATTTTTTGTCAGAAAAATGACAAAATTTGTCCAGCAAATAAAACAATGGATAGGGTAAACCAGCCCATCACTGATTGGGTGCTTTTGATTGAACACCTATTTCGTGTGTTTTAAGGGTGGTTTATTTTGGTTTCTGTTCAAATGGACACCCATGACCAAATGTTCCAAAAAAATTCTGTTCTGAAATTTTAATTTTTTTTAATGCCTTTGGATAATTTACTGTTCAGGAATAAGCGGTAGGAATGCCACCTTTCAAATGTGAGCATTTTGGATCACATATTATTGCTTAGTTATGTGCAATTTTGTGTTCACTAATAGGCGTCCAAGGTAACATTCAAAAACAATGAGGTGATTGTGAATTGGAGTATTTATGCACAAAAAAATTCAGAAGTGTTTAGGAATTAATCCTTGGGTGAACCTTTACAACAAAGAGACCCCACACAAGAAACAATTCATTTAATACAACTCAAACATTGGATATCATTGCACCATTAAAAATCAAGTAAGTCTATTAAAGACTTTCCCTTCACAATTCATATAATGGATTCCCACCAAAAACAAGCAAACAACAAGGCAAGAGCATATTTCATATAGCTTTACATTCCTTGAGCAAAAATTATAGTTTTAAACTAAGTATGCCACAAGAAGTAAGGAGTGTAAGTTTGAAAGTTTTTTAGAAAGATTATAGAGAGGGATCAATAAGGGATTAGATGGTAAGTTGGTTGCATCTAAGATCAAGGAGGTAGAAGTGAAGAGAGAAAAGGAGGTAGAAGTAGTTCTTCTAGCATTAGCAATCAAAGTATAATAGGTTGAAGAGGATGAAATAGTTCAAAAAAAGGCAAAACTGAATGGCATACCAAAGCTAGTGCAAGAATACACAAACAAGTATTCAAACTACATCTATTATTGTTGGGTTGAACAATTATCACTCCTAGAAGGTCCATCTCATTCTAAGAGTGCCATTGGTTGCAAATTTCCTATTCTTCCTACACGATGCACCTTGAGATATATTCCCATTGCGTACACATCCACAATCGATGTGACATTAGACTGGAAAGACTTTGTTGCATTAATGAACTAGTTTTTTCTTGTGAGGAGATGGAAGGTTATGCCATTGAAAACTATCTAGATTTAACATATTTTTTGGAATCTTGGTCTTCATACATGAAGCATAGGTTTGTACCTCTTGTAGGACTTGAGTGGATGCCACCAAGTGTTTGGAGATTGGGACTAGGAGGAGCAAGATTAGAATAAGTTTGCCAATGTGATGGGAGTCCCTATAACACTGTACCAAGGGTGCACCATTAACAAACTGCACTCCATCACATCTTAATGTGCCAAGGAAGCGACGCAATGAAGTTTTACGAACCAATTGTGAAGATTAGGAGAATCAACATCTCCAACCAACCACCCCAACAACATAGCAAGGTTAGTAAGCAACACCAACCATTGACATAATGCAACAACCATGCCATCTTGCCACAACAACAATACAATGCTAAGGCAGAGGTAAGTATAAACAAGTTTATACCTCAAAGTGGGCCAAATGGATAGACCATCAACTAGAAGATGCCATGGATGCTATGGAGAGAGGAGACACATCTCTAAGGAATGCTACAAAGTATTGGAACATACCATTGACCTCACTTTCAAATCACATGAATGGTATAACTAGATGAAGGAAAGTGGCTCCCCAAGGTGTGTTAACAAAATAGGAAGATTAATCAATGATTACTTGGGTTCTAAACATGCAAAAGGTTGTATCATCTATCAACCTTCAACAATTAAAAATGAAGGTTACAGAATCACCTAGAATATACCAACCCCATTTTGGAATGGTGTTCTAAGAGACACCTAGTGGGTCTAGTTTTTAAAAAAACATTTAGAAATTAACATACATCTTATTGAAGGGCTAGAGGTTTCTAGGGCAAGTCAAACATGCCATACTTTTTATTATAACTTTAAAAACATGTACACAACACAGATATTAATTAGATCACATTTGGAATTCGAATGAAACTAATGTTTGAATAGGGCAATAATTTGGTGTTAGAGTTCTAGCTAGGCAAAGCTCATGAAATGTTTATCACCATAGTAAATTCATGGGAATGGTTGATTATAAATTATGTTGTTAATGCAGTAGGTGTAGTCCTTCTTACCTTTTACATTTTCAAGGGTTCAAGGATGCGAAAAGACTACATAAAATTATGTAAATTAAAAACATGCATGGCAATGCAGAAAAAACTTGGATGATAGCTTACTTTTTCAAGTAGTGGCTTACCTTTTTTTACAGATCTACCAAGGGTGGTTTTTCAAGAAAACATACATCTTTTGATTCTCAATGGGCATGGGCCACACGTTATTATTTAAGCACTTAAATAAGCACCAAAATTTGGATTGGACATGGTGACCTTACTTTCACATATATCACATGTGCTACAACCACTGGACGTCACCTATTTCAAGTCCTTCGAAAATGCTTCAAAAAATAAAATAAAATTCAAACAATGGAAAAAAAAAACTATTTTGAATTCGACAAGGTCACATTGGTTAAATGGGTGGACAAGGTTTTGTTGTAATCCTTAAAAAACAAACAATAAAATTAGGCTTCAAGGTTTGTAGGATTTGGCCATTGAATCCTATAGCTATGGTTGGAAAGTTTGGTCCCAATAAGCTGTTCACTACAACAAAAGAGGAAGGAGAAAAAATGCATACCAATCAGATGCAATAAAAGATTGCTTTAATAGTAGAAATTAGGTTAAAATTGCCATTGATTTGTTGAACATTGTAGGTACTTTTCAAGCAAATTTTGCATTTGTTCATACTGCATCAATAAGCCCCTTTGAACCCTCTATTAGTTTCTATGTGGAAATGCCATTTAGTCCTCCCACCCCAACAAATAATTAGTAAGCTTAATTAGTGGTGAACTTGGAAGATTCCAACCTTGAATTAGATGACCTGATTATTCCATGTTAGAACTAAGGAATTGCATACAGTAAACTTTCTCTAAACTAATATCCTTGGGACTGGCCGAAAGATATTAGTTTATGAAGGATATTAGTTTACACAAATTATAATGGGGGTAACAAAAATCATTCCAGAACCTGCCAGAGCAGCATGGAAGGTCATGGATCATTGGGGAAGGTAATGAAACCTTGTGGAGCTTGGTGGAGGATCAAAGAAGCATGTAGAAGATCATATGACATGGGTGGTAGAAATCTTGGCAGAAAGTGAGGTTGTGGAAAGCTGCATTCTGGGTACTCTCATAATACCCTCCTTCAAAGGTGTTTCCTCTGATTTCATCGCTTTTTTGGTGCCATATGTATGATGTATTAGTTTATAAAATGCTATGGGACCGGAAAAAATATATTGAATATCAGTTTATGGAGAATTATTAGATTAAGTATGAGGCCCGCCACAGGCCTGTGCTCGCATATTAATTTAGAGAGAATATTAGTTTACACAGTATTAGTTTAGACAGAGTTTATTGTAATTGAATGGTTCACTATCCCTACCAAGATTGTTAATAAGGAAAAGACATGGCAAAAAACCATTAGTGGACTATTCCAGTTCACATTTGGTCACATCAGACCAATATTTGGCAATGTTGAGACAAAAGGCATTAGATAAAGAAGTTATTAATAAAATCAGGGAGCAAAAAAAAAGAAAAAAAAAGAGAAGAAATATAAAAAAAATGAACATACATTTATCCCATTAAAGAGAGTAGCTTGGAGGAATGTTGACAAAGAAGATAGAGCTAGGTTCAATAATGCATGGTTTGTTGCAACAATTAGGGTTGATGGTGAACAATTCCACAACAACTTTAGGGCAAGGTTTAGGGCCCATCCTTTGGGGTATAGTGGATTTGGCTTAGGAGTGACATCCCAACAACAAAGAATAGCTAGAGAACAAAGAAGGAGAAAAATGCAACTTGTTTGACATGTTCTAGCGAAGTTACAACCTTTCATTCAACAACAATGAAAGGTAAGGGTTTGAAGTGGGTATTGGTGGTAGAGGGGGAAAAAAAAATTCAAAGATGGAATCGAATTCCAGCATGATGGTGCCATTTGCATGGATGGGTTTGATATGTTGAATGTCTAAAGGAATGTTATTGTTTGCTAGGTGTGAATTTGACTTTGTAGCTTTAATGATCTACACCACCAAAGCCTTGTGGTGAGAATGAAGCTTTTATAAGTAGTTGATTTTAGGATTTTTAGGTACAGGTTGAAGAATTGAATGTAATACACCTAAACTTACTTTTTGAGAGCAATTTTGATGAAGGAACCACATACTCGTGTGTACCAGTCATTGTTTTGTAAAAGCCTCATATGGGAGTTTATTAGTTTTCGTTTGCACTCCAAAGTCACCCCTTTATTGATGCAGAAATAACAACAACATTTATTCATGAGAGAAATATACACAACATGTCTTCACATGGTGCATGAAAAGTTAGATGTTAATTAAGCTGAATATGTATTAAAAGTAACATCTCCTCCACCTACAACATTGTAAAATCCTCCCTCAAAAGTTTGTTTGATAATAAATTTATCAAAGTTTTAAATTGCCATAAAACTTCATTTAGTTTACAACATTAATTCAACCATGAGTTGCATTTTTCAAGCATTTGTTAGGAGGACATATTCTGACATCATTTTTATTAGTTTTCTATTTTCCAACTTCTCATTCCATTAATCACAAACAAATTTCCATAGGCGATTTTCTTAGTTTGCCAAAATCAGCTCAATTGACATAAAAAGTTAACCTCTTCAAATTCAAAAGTACTTTGGGAGGGGAGAGAGATTGATGTTCAAAGAAAGTACCTTAGGCAACATGATTGGCACATCTAGTAGATAACAATGCCTAGAGTGTAGGATGGACCAAACCTTTGGGAGGAGAAATTATGTTGGCAATAATGCTCCCAATGTAATGGTAAGGTATCTAGCAAACCATAAAACATGAACCATGGCCCCTACGAATGGATCCTTCACCCCTTGGCTTTGTGCATACAATAGCATGTTGCTATTAATTTGTAAACAAACTCCACATGTTCATTAGCATCATCAACTCTTCATTTTAGACATCTTGGTTCAGGATCAAAGCCTAAAATGAACACCTAAAAAGAGCCATAATCCAACATCTATTCTTCTCTCCTTCCAACAAGAAAAACTCAAAAAACTCTTTCGCTTGGGATGATGAGGTACAATGGCATAACAAATGGAAAGAAAATACAATATATGAACTCCTTGAACAACACACAAGGTTAAAGTAGATTTGGAGGTGGCACATGAATCCTATTATCAAAAATGCAGCACCAAGTGAGTAAGCAAACATTGTCAAATGAAGAGAAGAAGAAGGAAATGGATTTCTTTGGAACATCAAGGACTCTACAACCATGTTTATGGAGAATACAAGATTCCATATCCCTAGCAGTTATAGAAATTACATTACAAAATTGTGAACACCAAGTTTTCTCTCACAAAGAGGGAGTAGGTGAAGCTGACATGTACATGAAGTTGCTTACTACATTGCAAATTTTTTAGAAAATAATCTACAATGTGATTCTCTTTCTTAAAAGAAAATAGGAGGTAGAGGATGCAATCAAGGTTAGAAAAATGTCTCAAAGGAATGTAAAAAAAGAGATGCAGAGAGGGAGTAGGAGCTTTATGTAAATGCTTGGGAAACTATGATTGAAATAATCAACTGATCAACCAAAGCACCAACTACTACAAAGAGCAACAAAACATTCTTGAATAGGGAAATGTGAGAAAGATAGAAGTTTAAGCAATTCTAGATGTTGAAGCAAGAGAGAGGCTAGTACTCGCATCAATGACACATGCACAACAAAAGGAAAAACCGGTGGAAGAAGGTGAAGAACTAGTGGAAGAAAGTTTCTTTTGTCTTTGAGCAAATGCCTATAGAAGAAAGATCTCACCAGTCAACACCTCCTCACAACATAAAAGAGATAGAATGAGATTATTTGCTCAAAACTCCAAAGAGGAGTTTGTGAAAGAGAAGGCCTAACACTATAATAGTTGCCAAGGAAAAACTTGGATCTAGCACAATGGAAAAGATTGTCAAGGAGTCAACCATAGTGATGATGACTTCCAACGTAGATAGACACACATGCACACAAAGGTAGACACAACCTAAAGCAAATTGACGATAGACAAAGAGGGAGAGAAAGAGAGACTTGAGAGAGAGAATTGCAATGGCCATCACCACAACATTCTTCTCTCACATCATGGGAGAGATAGGCGAATTGGCCCATGTGGACTCACAAGGATTGTCAATTTTAAGGTACTAGGCTACTATTCAAAAACAAATTGTATTTCAAAACCCTTAAGGCCCCATGACTGTGTGGCTTGTGCTACAAACTATGGTTTTATTATAATTTTTGAGAAATATGAACGATAATAAAAGAATAGTCCAAACTTAATTAGAAATATATTGTCCGTTTTATAGGAGGTAAGTTGTCCTTTCATAAGTATTTAAATGTTTGTTCATAGAGTTTTAGATGCATGAAAATGCGTGCCTTATATGTTCTATTCAAGTTTTGTCAAATGACAAGACACCCCTGACTTTGGGGGGTCATAATTGTCTCATTCTAGCTTAAGATCAACTTCTGTAAATGCCTACTAGTGCTCTGGCTCAAGGGGCAATTAATCTCTTTGAAGACCATGACCAAAAAATGGCCTATTACTGAACTCTTGGAGTTTGAACCCTTAATTGTTTGGTCAGTTTACCCTATAAGTTGCCATATGTTGTTACACACTACTAGTGATGATATCTAAAACTTCTGCACATATGGGGAATTGTAATTATGACAACAAAATTGCAATAAACAAAAAACAAAGAAAAGATTTCTTAGATTTTTCAAAAAAATAAAAATAAAATAAAATCATAGTGACATTCCAATAGAAAGAAACTAAAAAGATTTCAAACAATGCGTGCAACTAAAATGAGAAAAACAAGAAATCCAAGAATTGCAATCATAGAAGAGGTCATTATATAAATATGTCATTCTAAGTAGTTATATAACAAATTTTGAGTGAAAATAATTCATTTCAGCATATTATGACAAGGAACATGGTAAGATGAAATACTATGGGAGTTTATTGTTGTCCCTATCTAAACCATCGCCAATGAAAATTCATTCTCACTAAAATTTTATCTCAAAATTAATTTTGAAGGACTACTGTAAAAAGCCAGAGCTTTATGTTAATTTCAACTTTGCTGAAATTTTTAGAAAAAATTCAGCCCTTTCTACTGAAATTTTCAAAAACACATTCAAACTGCCAACCACTTCTGACCCAAGGACCTGCATGACCTAATGATTTACTTTACATCTGACCACTAACACAACAAAGTTTCTTATAAGTATTAAAGAATTTTATTAGATATATTACACATTTGCCAAAATTTTCAGAATTAAAAAGGTCATTGCCGAATCAGAAATTCTGGATTAAATTAAATTTTCGTCAGAGAGCTGCCTAAGCCGCCCAAATACCCCGGTATTAGGTTTTGTGTCCTGTCATTGGCTGAAAAATTGGTTGAGGTTTTCCGCAGTGTTTGTAGTTTCGGGGACTTCCGCATCCAGCGCAAGCGGCGGGACCACCCTCCCGATTGCAGCAGAGCACTGCAACAGCGCTCCGACGACTCGGAGCTCCCATGTTTCGCGGATTTTCTCTGCAACTCTTGAGGGAGAAAGTGTGTACCAGGCTACTGCAAGTTGCAAACAGCTCACGAATGCGAAGAGCTTTCAATGAATAAGCACTCACTCGATCATGTCACTTTCACTTGTAACACACACACGGATCATCTCAAATATTGTCCAGGTACTGTATACATACGACTCTTTCACTGCATCTTCACCGCCATCAAGCTGCTGCAAAGTGCTAGTGCATTTTTGGTGTTGCATTCATTCGTGTGGAATTTTTTGTGTCTGTAGCATGAGTCAAGTACTTATACTTCAATGCTAAACCGAGTTGTTTTTCCTACTGCAAGTGAGGAATTTTGGAAGAATGATGCCACCATGGTGCTGCAGCATTTGTGGTCACATTTTCGATGATTGTTTCTTTCTTTGTCTCAAGGGGATTCACTGATTGTGATTCAAGTTTTCTTCGTTAAATCAATTGCAGCAGTTGCTGCAGGTGGACATACAGACAGGCGGCAAAAGATGCAGTAAGGATGGAAACTAAGAACTCAGCAGTAGCGACGTAAGGCCATGATCGCAGAAGAAATTTTGTGGGAGGAATCCGATTGGTTAGTCTGTAGATATTCTCGAATGACACAGTTTGCAATCGAGATGAGGAGTTTTTGGCAAGCCTGGCTGCTGGTTGTCTTGTTCCTGATTGTTCTTGCAGGAAGTGATGCGCAATCGCAGTTCATCGGCTCGCCTGCGCCATCGTCAACAATATCAGCACTCAACATCGATACAACGTACCTCTCACCTCCCTTGCAGCTCGATTTCTATGCGACATCGTGTCCAGAAGCGCCAGCCATTGTGTCCACCATGGTAATGAACGCGACGAGTTACGACTTCACTGTCGCTCCGCAGTTACTACGAATGTTCTTCCACGATTGCATTGTGCAAGGTTGCGATGCTTCGTTGCTTCTAAACTCCACTTTGCTCTACACGAATTCACCTCTATATGCCGAGAAGGATTTCCAAAAGAACGACCGCTTCGATAAGTTCTCCTTCGTAGATTTGATCAAACAGGAGCTCGAGAGTGTATGTCCTGGGGTTGTCTCCTGTGCGGACATACTTGCCATGGCCGCTGTGTCTGCCATCGCTGCGGTTCGTTATTCTTTAGCTTCCCTGATCTACGAGATAGATCTTGTCAACATGCGAGAGCACTCACTTCAGCACAGCAGCAGCAGTAGCACTCCTGTGTTTCAAGATTGAGAGATCCAGTCACTGATGCTGTGCATTTGCTGTGTTCCTTCTTCACAGACGCATGGACCAGAGTATCAGATAGAGCTGGGACGCAGGGACGGATTGAGTTCGTACCAGGACAATGCGCAGACGCATTTGCCTGGTTTCTATCTCAATGTTTCAGGCCTTTTGGACAGCTTCAACAATGCTGGACTCGACATTGTTGATCTGGTTGCGCTTTCAGGTTTGTCATCATGAATCTCTCTCTCCTTTCCTCTGAAGAATTCACTGATGGTCAGCAACTGTAAAAGGATCAATGGTTGGTACATCTTCACACACTATAGCATCGTCATCTCTGGATGCCCATGATGGCAGCAATGCACGCAAGGGAGATTTCTAACATGATCCGTTTCTCTTCTTCTGGTTGGTCAGGTGCACACACAATAGGCCAAGCTCACTGCGACTCCATTCAGGACAGACTCCAATCTCCACCGATCTACCCCATATACCCATCATATTTCTTGAACCAAATGAGGACTGTATGCCAAACTCCTGACGGCACCTTTGACAATAACGTGGTAGCAATTGACATGGATGTGAACAGCACCTTCATCTTCGACAATGGCTACTACAAGGGACTTATTGCTGGTGTGGGACTCTTCACATCTGACCAGTTTCTGTATACTGACCCTCGTACAATGCCACTTGTCGAACTGTTTGCTCAGAATCAAGAGCTCTTCTTCCAACAGTTTGGTGTTTCACTCAGGAAGATGGGCAAGATCAATGTGCTCACTGGAACACAAGGCCAGATTCGCCAGAACTGTTGGGTTCGAAACTCAAACACTGCAGATGTTGATTTTCTTCCTCGTATCTAGAAAGAAGCAAGCACCTCAGGTTTTTTCTCTTGGACACAAATTTCTGCTTCATCTTCCTCCTCTTCTTTGTCTTTTCAATGGATTAATTTCCTGCCATGTGTGGGAAGAGCTTCAGCTCAAGCCTGGAATTCTTGAGAGATTCTAACTTCTCTAGCATCTGAGGACACAACAGAATCTGTAATAGTGTGGATCAAACAAACAAATTTGTGAACCTCATGAGACTTACAAAAGATGTCAGTTCTCTCAGTCTATTCTGTAGAAATAGAATGCAAATTGTGTAGGGAAATTGTGCATGCTTACATTTTGTCTACAAATCCTCTTGCTTGATGATATGTAATGAAAGACAGGATGGAAAGTATAAAAAGTGTACAGCAGCAGCTACTGTACTCTATTCTCTGGACAAGATCTCACCACTGCAGGGCAGATGGCCAACAGCAGCAACAGTTAATGGTACCATGATCTTACCAAGAAGCAGACTTGAAAGAATGAGTCTCTGGTATTGCAAACAAACTTACTTGAATAACACAACTGAGTTGCAACAGGCTTCCAATGAAGGGTTGGGTGGTGCACCAGTGGCTCATGGTTCACTCTGGCTGAAAAATCCCCACAAAAACACTTTGAAGCTAACCCATGGTTTCAGTTTAG
Organism: Sphagnum contortum; assembly: GCA_963920785.1. Classification (NCBI taxonomy): domain Eukaryota; kingdom Viridiplantae; phylum Streptophyta; class Sphagnopsida; order Sphagnales; family Sphagnaceae; genus Sphagnum; species Sphagnum contortum. The sequence continues at coordinate 710,123 of OY987284.1, read as the reverse complement.
AGCAAGAATGACCATGTCGATAAGCCTAATGGTGTCACTCACAATTGTATCAGACTATCTCCAGTGTCACTCACGAAGTATAAGACTATCTCCTTCATCCAGAATGACAGCAATGACTGGCTTGCCAGACTGACACTATAAGCTCCCAAACAATGGGTTGATACTTGTATATAACAATCTGTTCAACACTTGGGGCAAACAACTATACGAAAAATCAGGACAGACAATTACACATGAATTGACAACCTTGTGTCATTCTGCCATTCCACAACAGTAAGCACACACTTCCAGGGAAATCTCCACAACATAACAAGTAACAAGCCCCCCAACAATGATGTTCCTTGACCTTGTGTGTCAGGACAATCTCAGATAACACATTTCTTGAAAGATCCCCACAAGCTTTGCATTTCAATAGCTGTGCCATACAAGTCTTGAAGGATCACAGTCAATCTTACGCCAAAACCTTCTCATGTGTGACAGTTTGCCAAACAGTATTGCTGATGGTGAACCACAATGTCTTTCTTGAGTGATCACTGTTCAAGGGCATTTGAATCTTCAACATTTCCAATCTACAAGAAAACTAGTGTGGATGAAGAAACCAAACTCATGTGTGATAGACAGAATTCAAACCTTTGCAACAGGAAAATTTGGTTTGCTGGTTCTTCTTTGAATTAGTAGACCCTAGGTTTCATATTTTGGGTGACCAGTGTACACACTGATCCCATTATCAGTAGTTGGCCACCAAGGTTAAAGCATGACCTAGACCCGCAACTGCTGGCAGGGTGGCCATCAGTCCTATGCACTCAACTGATCAACACAGCAGCATATTACCTCATCATAACATGCACAATTTGCATGAACCTGCTGGATCTGAAAAATACATGCACTCCAAAACTTTACTTGCTTCATTTCCCTCTTCAGTAACGGTTCCAGTAAGTGTGGCGCCGAAACCAGTTGTAGTCAGGAAGATTCTGTGTAGGCCCTATGGCTGCAATGGCAACCTCTTGATCAGCTATGAAACGAGTTCCAACACGTTTGACTGTATCCACATCAACAGCATCAATGCGTGCAAAGAGCTCAGCCAGTGGTAATCGACGCCCATATGTCAATATCTGTCGCCCAATGTCTTCTGCAACAGCACTTGTCCCATCCATGTGAAGCAGCAAGTAAGATTTCAGCTGATTACGGGCACAAGCCACATCATCTGGAGCAGCTCTGAAAATCAAACTTGTCATCTCATGCATGATGCAGTATGATAAATCAGCCAAAGTATCTGGCTTTGCAACCGCATAGACACCAAAGAGTCCAGCATCAGCGTAGTTTGTGTTAAATGCCATCACACTCTCTGCCAAGTTATTTGCTCCAATCTTCTGAGCCATCTCTGACCCTGCATGTTTGCCAACTACAGCATTTTTGTTCCATGCGCCTAGCATTGTCTGCATGACCATCAAAGCTATAGAATCTGGGTCAGTCCATGCTGCACCCTTGAGAGCTACTGCCAAGTGGGTCAAGGTTTGATCATCATCCTGAATGCGAACTTCTGATCCTGTAAAAACAGCTGGCTCCTGCTGTACAAGCTGGCCCGCAGTGGTTGGGTTTGTTGAGAGGGACTGAAATGACTTTTCTGCAAGTGACACCAAATCCTCATGCTGCACAGCACCAGCTGCAGCAATAACCTGCAAATGTTGGCCAAAAAAAACCACTGAGTCCCACAAAACCCTCCAATTTCTTGTCAGACTAGAAACTCCCAAATTCAACTGACATTCTGGCTTGTGTAATCTCAACAATAGTGAAACTCAGATTTCAAAATCAGAAAACAATACACTCTTGCTCTCCTAAATAAGAATTGCAAATTGAACAGAGTTCTTGTTTGAACCCTAAAATTGTGCTGCTTCCCATGCTTTGGTCTGCAACACAGTACCTACCTACAACCCTGAACCCTAAACCTTCCACAATAAGGGAGCTCTCGGAGGTTTGTGGCAACTGCAATGTCGACAACAATGGCAGCTGGAGGTCATGGAATTACCATTCGTGGGGCTGTGTAGTGAGTGGTGATGTAATCCTGCAAGTTAGCCTTGGTGATGGAACGGATGTTCGCAGCAGGCCCTAGAATGCTGCGCCCTAGTGAACTATGCTGAAACGCCGTGGCATGGAGATGGTCGAACATCACCTCCTCAACCTGACCCTCCACTTCTTCCATCTCCCGCAGGATCACTTGCCGCTCCCGAGTTATCCGGTCCTCATCGAAACGAGAGTTCTGCAGAATGTCGGCCAGAATGTCCACAGCCACCGGCAGATCCTTCTTCATGACCTTAGCATAGTAAGTGGTCTGCTCCCGGGAGGTGTAGGCGTTCAGATGTCCGCCCATGTTCTCTACCTCCTCCTCCAGCTGCCGCATGCTCCGTCTCTTGGTCCCCTTGAAGATCATGTGCTCCAGGAAGTGAGCAGTGCCGTTGGTGCTGGCGATCTCAAAGCGGCTGCCGGCATCAATCCACACTCCAACCGTGGCCGTCGCCGCCGACAGGTCAGACTCGCTTGCCACACGCAGTCCATTAGCCAGAGTTGTCACCTTGGTTTCTGGCCTTCCCAGCACCGCGGTGTGATCCACCGTGCTGGGCACCGGCGAGTTATACCGCTGGAACCTCTCATCGGCCACAGCCAGAGCATGGCTTTGTCGCAATCCTGCTGCTTCTTCCCCTGCTCTCCATAGTCGCCCTGTATTCCGCAGCTTGCTAGCCAAAACCCTAGTCGCCATCGCCAACTGGTTTCCGCAGCAAACAGTCACCAACTGCAAAGTCCGCCCTTCATTTTGCGTTTGCTGATTGGAGAAGAAAGTACATTAACGACAAAACGTCTAGTTCAGGTGGATGAAGGTAAAAAAACGGATGATGATAAGCTTAGCTCCCACAGAACGTTAAGGAATGATTAACTTGGGCATCACGCGAGGAAGGGGATGACTTTCATTTCTGTAGGTCAATCAAAGCGGGTGAAAGAATTAGGGTTAGGGTTAGGATCAGGTTTATATTAAGGTTAGGGTCAGGTTTGGATTAGGGTTAGGAGCTCTCCATGAAATGAAGCTCTCAAGGTGCTTGTGGGTTGTTGCTTGTGGCTTGCGGCTTGCGGCTTTATTTTGGAGCCGGCAGGGCGTGGCTAATCTTTGAGATATCTCTTTGGGCAGAAGTTTCAAGCAGGCTAGGAGGTACATTATAAACTCTGTGAGGTCCTCTCAGCATATTCCTTGCCCTTCCGGAAGGTGGTGTGCAAATTTAGGTCAATGTAGAGGAAGGGTAGGGCTAAACATCATTCCTTTGTTTGAGGGCAGCATGGTACTGCCTTCATTCCCATGCCTTCAAACAAAGGAATTTGCCCTCCGGGCCTGCTCATCCGCAAATAGGTAATAAAACCTGACCTGATTTATCTCTTGTATTTGAAGGTAACTCAAAGTATAATCTTCCTCGCAACGTTCAAGGCACCTTACGTACTAGGGAACACAAAGGATACCTACTTACGCGGGTGGGTTCTGTAGATGGAATCTGCCTCACTGGCCGTTTATTTGCCTGGCCCTTTCTGCCATGTAGTAAGGCCTGAAAAAGGGCAGAATAGATTTGGACAACCTTTTTACGGTTCTATAAGGCGCCTGCAGGTTCTGATTATGTCAGTTTTTTAATTGACAAACGGCAAGTCACATGAGTGACTATTGTTCCTGGACTTGAGAACATGATGGGCTACCACCACCTCGCTGCCATGCCTTCTAACAACATAAAGACCTGCCAAAAAAATTCATGGTAGGGCAGAATTCTACTTCATCAAAATTTGGTCACATGGCCGAGGGTTCTTCTGTTTTCAAGGTATCTTCCATTTTGTGTGAATCATTTTATCCATTTAAATTTTGTGACAGGATCTTTACGTTGCGTAAAGCCTTGAACGAGGGCATTACCAGAAGTGGGCAAGCATTCTGTGCTGCCTTGCACATCCCCTTCTTGTGGTAATGCCCTCATCCTGGGACCTTACCCTACTTGTTAAACCCCAAGACAGGGGCCCCAGGTGGGCACATGATCCAAAGCAGCAGTCTTGGCATTTTGGGGTTTGAAACCACAGGGTAAAACCCTAGAACAGGTAATGCATTACTAGAATAAGGCGCCTGCACAAGGTGGAACATAACAACCTACTTGCAAAAACGGCTCATATTGGCAATATCAGTTTGAGGGTTTTGAAGTGTAGGGTAAGGTCCCATAAGGGGGGAGGCATAAGGCCTTTACCAGTGCAAGGTGGAGGAGCATCACAATCTACTGGGCAATTGCAAAGACACAGACTAAGTGGAGGTGCAAATGCAATACTCCCAACCTCCTGATTGTTCCTCTTAACATATTCTGATAAAGATTTCTTGCCAAAGCTTCAAGCTCCATCAGTGATTCATTTGCTTTCATTATCCCCAAACACAGAACTATTACTCAAAGCTCAACCTTCATCACTTTGCTTTGATTATCCCAGAGCAAGAACCACAACCAAAGCTCAATAATCTTCATCAAGGAAAGCCAGCAGAAATGCAAGAAGTGTGGGAGAAAAACAACAACCATGGAATCGAAGCTTTTGTAAATCATCTGTGTGGGAGGGGGAAAAAGAACTACAATGGAAAAGAAAACCGCCACACTTTGGAGTGCACATCTATTCTGCACCTCACAGAACTGGAAAAAACAAAGCTGTCTGATCTGAGCTGAGCTGAGCTGAGCTGAGCTGAGTTCCACTATGTTGTTGTATTGTGCAAACAAAAAGCGCTGCGCAGATTTAGCGATTACAGCCATGGAATGGCGATGCTGATGATGCCTGTGTGTGCATAGTGACACTGTTGTGTGGTATGGTTTGTTTGTATGTTCAGAAACTTGCTGGGATGTGTTTGTTAGTGTTGTCTGGACTTGGAGTGGAAGAGCTGCTTCAGTCTATGAAAGCTTGAAATCATCTCCACTCGTGAGCGTTTACAGGAAGAGTTTGTAGAGTCAAAAGAAGAGTCTGTCCTGGAAGACTCAGTTGTCTTTATGTGCTGGAGAGGCAATGGAGACGACAACATTTCTGTTTGCTCTACTGCTGCTGCTCTGAAATGGTTCTCTGTTGTCTTCTTCTTGTCTTGTTGTATTTGTCGGAGAGTGAATTCAAAGTGTGAGCATTGCACATGTACCACTGTTTGCTGTCCCATTCGTGAGGAGGAGTGTTTGGATGATGATGGCGGTGGAGATGAAGAAGACCTGTTGTTGTTGTTATGATAATCCTTGTTATTACTGTTATGATGATAATCCCTTCCACTGTTGCTGCTGCTGCAAAACAATCCCTCGTTCAACGTCCTCCTCTGCTGTGCTTGCTGCACCAGTGCTACCTGGATTAGAAAGCTTGGCGGAAACCTCGAATTCTGAACTGCAGCTTTGCATGTCTCTGCACCTAGCTTGTGACAGTTGATGACCTTGAAGAGTCTGGAAGCATCAGCCTCGTTTATGCTTGGATGAGCCTGCAAAGAAACAAGAAAAAACACCACCAGCAAGAAGAAGATTGAAGACGGATTGAGCAAGAAAGAAAGTTTGCAGGAGATTGCAAAAGCTTACAAGAGAAACAATAGAGACTGATTGCTTTGACATCCACCATCCTTAAGCTCTGGAGGTACTGACCTCGAGATAGATGTCGACAGCTCTGTACAGGCCGTCATCGGATTCGCGAGCATAATCTGGTAGAGATTCTGCGAGTGCGAGAAAGCGCAAAGGACGCAAGTGTACATCGGCAGCTATCTCCGCCAGGTACTTGTCCATCAACCCTCCCACTTTCGTAAGCGCCGTTTGTACAGGAGTACTGATATCAGAGCTCGCTGTTGTTGTTGCCGCCAGCAGCATTGTCGATTTGCTATCTGCTCGCGACAAAGTAGACGATCCGCTTTCGGTTCTCGTGGACAGTAACGACGAGCTGCTCTCTGAAGGCCTCGCAGACGGTACCATCATCAGCGCCTCAGCTTTTTCCTTGAGAAAGAAATCTAGCAGTCGCAGGACCAAGTCGACGTCGTAAAGAGAACTAGAACGCGGAGGAAGAGCAGGGATGAGAATGTTGTCCAGTGTCGCCTTGTCAAGTTGTGCGCCGATCATGCGTTCCAGTTCTCTTCGACAAAGCTTCCCGGCTCGCAACGCTATTGCGATTCTTCGGAGGCCTAGCAGCGACCTGCAGGAAACAGAGCTTCGATCAAGACAAGCCAGCAAGCTCACCACGACTTGTATGACTTGCCGTTGTGCTCTCTGACTCTGGTTGTGTAGTAGAGTATTATTGTGCTCGCCATCGCGTTCGGCGCTCTTGTGCTGCGGCATCGGTGACGCTAGAGAAGAAGTAGCGGGGCCATATCCGCCGAGCACTGGCAAGGCAGACCTGAGATAATGCAGAAGGAATTTGGCCAGAACTCTGTGGTCCGAAGTTCTATTGGCCATCATCGCCTTCACCACGCGTGCCATGAGGTGCACGGGAAGCGTCGAGAGGTCCTCGAACCACCAAGTCTCGGACGCAGCTTTGGAGGATCTGTGCGAGCTGGTGCCGCTGGGTGTGGAGACGAGGTAAGAAGCGAAGTAGGATTCGATGCCTGCATGAAATGGACTGTTGAGCTCCCCAGCGAAGGTGAACGAAGACGAAGCTTTGTCGGCGAGACAGTTCACACAACGTTGCACCAGCTGTGTCTTCTCCGCTGCTGATTGAAACTCTTTGCACGATCGCAGGACGACAAGCGCTTCCTCCCAGCTCCAGAAGACCATCGTCCGCAAGTAATCCTCGGTTTTCCTCGTCAGGTTTCCTTTGCTCAAGGCTTCTGTCATGTCGAGGAATTCCGCGGCGCAGCGCAACATAGCAACGTTAGCCGACGAGATGCAGATGTCCGCATCGTTGAAGCAGAATCTGGCTGCCATTTCAAATGCTTCAGCTCCTCCAGGCATGTCTCTCACTTGCACCCGTAAAAGCTTAGTACTGCCTGGTGAAGAAGCCGCCTCGGACGACTGCATTGTGGCCTCCTTCACCGCTTCCACCAGTCGACCACAATGTGCAAGTAGCGGTGTCTGCACAAACACAACGAGAGCGCAATTGAGAAAGAACAGCATGCAGCAATGGTCGGACATGCTCGAGACCATTTCCTTCTGCTACGGCAAGTCCACGGCAGACCAGGAAAAGCTCTACTGCTGCAAGACAACAGCAGCACATCTAAAGGGAGGTATTTTCTGCTCGCCGCGCGAGTTATCAACAGAGCGACAGTATGTTCTCCTGAAGTGCTTGCGAATGTTGTGAATACCTTATGCACGATGAAGGTTTGCTCCGCATTCACGTCCACCTCCAAGTAACTGGCTGAAGAACGCATTGCAGACTCTGTCTCCATCATCCTGTGCACGCCGCGCCCGGGATCAAACCGCAAGTGATTCTCGGATCCTCCTCAGAAAACAGCAAGCTCGACCCTCCTCCCTCACTTCCGACAGATGAAGAGGAGGCTCACCTTTTTTCTATCATTGCTGGGGGAGTTCCCGGTTGCAGATCCGACTGCAGACATGCCATGGTGAAGAAGCAGACCCAGGCCCCAAATGCGAAGCAGCTACTACACATGTCTAAGTCGGTCGGTCACAAATGCATTCCCAGAGACTCGACAGGTCCGGGATCCTCGCCGCCGAGGAAACAAAAGACCATGATGTCATGATCATCAGGAAATCAGGAAGTCAACTTGAAACCTCGACTCCTGTTCTTCCTCATGATGAACTGTAGACGTAGCAGCATCCTCTGATCAAAACTAGCATCACGACAAGAGCGAACCAGGCAGAGAGAAAGACGGCGACATCAGCAAGCTTTAGGCGCGGGACTTGAATGTTCACTACTTGCTCGACTCGACTCGACGCGACTGTTGCAGTTGTTCAACGACAAAACGACAACAACATACAGCGATCTTCAGACCAAAAGCTCTTGCTCTTGCTCTCAAAAGCAGCTGCTGCAAGCTAATACGACTGCAAACTCGGTCGGCGCAATAACTGCAGCAAAGTTTCTTCCTTCGTCATCTGTTTCTTCTTCTTCTTCTTCTCCTCCTGCTAAAATCCACAATTGTTACAAAACAAGAGAGGAACTGACAACAAACACTACTGTGTCTGAAGAAGATCAATCTGCTCTACTCATTCATTTATCAATTCTCCAGCCACAAATCCATGTGGTTGGTGATCATGGGAAGACATGTTGACTATTCTTGTACTCCTTCTACTATTTGTGATAAAGTCTTCTCTCCTGCTGCTCCTGCTGCTATCAAGCTCCACTCAGGCTCTCTTCTTGTTCCTGTTCTTCTTCTTCTGCTGCTGCTGCGGCTGCTATGGAAATCCACTAATTATCTTCTTCTGCCGCCGCGGCTGCTGCTGATACGGAAATCCATTCCATTCTTCTTCTGCTGCTGCAACAATCAAATCCTCTCATTTGTCTTCCTAAGCAAGCTGCTGTGCAAAAATCCCTGACAGCAATAAAGAGCAGCAACAAGAGTCCTTCCTTGCACAAGTATTTGCGTCCCTTTTTTTTCCCTCAGGGCAGATGTCCATTTTAATCATCCAACAACTTTGTTCAATTTTTCATTTTTCGTCACTCATCTACCAGAAGAATAGGTAGGGTTTTTGGTAAGGTTTTTATACAGTGTACGAGGCCACGGTGAACCAGCACCTACACTGGTTCCTTGACCTTTTTGAGTAAGGCCTCTAAATGGTTATATTTAACCCTGGTAATGTTAAAATCAGAATTGGAGGTGCTGATTTTGTATTAGTTGGACGGATAATCTTTCAAAGTAACCGAAGGGTTTTCAATTTTTTGCCGGAGTAGCAGGGAATGTGCTGGTTCACTCAAGAAGGTATATTGGGAAAGGGGTGTTGACACGCCTTTTCTAGCTTGTCGTTTTGCATTTCACACACCTCCTCAAGCTCTTTTCATGTCAACTCTTTTAGCTCCTAGTTACCTCCACATCTCATGGCACACTTGATTAGTCCTAAAATCCTAATCGCTCAAGATGAGCTCAAACTCTCTATTTAGACTTGTTAAACCCTGCTATTGAGACTAAATCTTAGTCTAACATAGGTCGGCTTTAGGGGTCAACCCTAATGGCATTAAAGCCCAACCAGCCCCAGGTTGAATTGAGGGCTTGTCAAGCCCAACTCCTAGAGTTGGCCCGAGAAGGATTTAGACTAGAACAACTCGAGTTGTCGCAAGGCCAACCTTCTTTTGACAGCCTCGAAACTTTAAAAGGATAACTTCCAATCGTCCCAACTGTTTTAGGGGGTCCGCCCCCTTGGGCGGCCTAGGACACCATTTAATTGTTCGTTGAAAGTTTTAAGGGGATAGTGCCTCACATTATAGTCTTGAAAACAACCCCCAGTTGTCTTTTTAGCCGGCGAAAGCCCAAGCTCTTTCTTTAGCCCATTCAGGCCCGTACATCTGGACATACCGTAATTCCTCTAAGTGGAGCCATTTCTAGCCTAACTCTCATATCACCTTAATGCCTCACTAAGGTGGTCCTAATATGAGGTTCACATATGATTAAAACATTTTTTTAAGCAAAGAGGCATGTCATTCACCCTTCAAGAGGTCTATGTCTTTGTAAACACAAATAACATGTCGCCTTTGTCATGGCAAATCCACCCCTTTTGCCACCCTCATATCTTAAGCCTTTAGGAGAATAGCTAGTTCTCAAATTAGATGTAATTTGCATCTTAAATTCATTCTATTATATGCAAGAGGATTTTTAGACAATTTTGTTATCCATCTTTGTGACGGTTCCTTTAACCGCATTAATCCTTTCTTGGGTTTGCTCATCTTACCAAATAGCATTCTCCTTATTTGGGCACCTTCAAAACATTCTTTCAATGACCATGGGTAACCATGCCAGGGTATGACTATAAAATGCGCCAACAGCTAATGCTCATTTGGGCTTGGCTAAGCCCAAGCTGAACCCCCTTTGTCTTAGAAGGACATGGTTCATGATTCCATGCATTGGAAACCTTGTTCCCATAAACTTATTTTCAGTTTGGGGACATGCCATTGAATGTACACGCATCATTATCACAACTTCTAATTGAACCTTTAAAAGCTTTTTTTTCGAATTCATCTCCTTGGGTCCAAGAGTTAGCTTCTACCCACTAAAACTCTTTTGGGTGGCACCTTTTCCACTTGACTGAATATTTGTTTACTGATTCTCTTGGTTTGTTTTACAATTAGGATGCACTCCATTTCCCCAACGAACTTGTGCTCAATGAGGTCACATCCTGGGTGGTAGGCATGTTTTTGGTCCTTCCCTTGCTTGTCCTCATGAACTAGCTTCAATTTGGACACATGGAAGGTTGGGTGGGCTACCAATGTCATTGGCAACTACAAAGAATACACATCTAAATGGAGTTTACAAATGACCTTACAAGGACTTGCATACTTTGGAATGAATCTATTCGCCAAAGTTTCAAGCATTTTAAAGTCTTTTATGTTTAACCACATTAGGTCCCCACTTCGAACTCTATATGCCTTTATGATTTGTTGTTTTGTTTTTTATAACTAACCTACACCTTTTCTAAGAGTTTGATGGAATGTGATTCCCTCTCTTCACGACCCAAGGCCATTTCTTTGGCCTCCTTGCCGCATTTGCATTGAATACCCTTTGTTCTAAAATTGGTTAAATCCATGGGTTGTTTCACTTCAACTCCCAAGGCCAACTCAAAAGGACTCATTTTAATGGTCAAGTCTTTTATGGAGTTGTAGCAAAACTTCGCCAAACCCAAATGGTCGCCCCAATCCTAATGATTGTTGGTGATATAATTATGGAAATATTGATTCAATAATTCATTGACCCTCTAGGTTTGTCCATCAATTTATGGGTGGAAAATGATATTAAACATTAACTTGGTCCCCACCTTTTTTTATTAATAATGACCAAAATTTTGATGTGAATTTCACATCTCGATCATGTATTATGACCTTTGGCATACCATTATGTTAAACCCACATGTCAAAAAATAATTTCACTGTCCTTGCTGCTGTGGCATATGTTTGGGTTGGTGCAAATTTAACCAATTTTAAAAACTTGTCTACCACCACAAAGATGGCATTTGTGTGTTCCCATTTTGGATGTCATGAAGTCCATTGAGACGCTCTCAAATAGCCCAGAGGGGATTTTTGCAATCCTTAGCAAACGACCCAACTCCTTGTAGTTGAAACATCGGACTTTGGTGACATTTCACAATTTTTTTCCATGTTGAAGTCCTCTTCTCCTTAGGTGGGTTTTTATCCCACTTCTTTTTGTGGCCCCTCCTTGGGCCACTTGTGGTTTGAGTTGCATTCCTAGTACTCATTCTCATTGTGAGTTGCGAGACTTACAATGTACCCACCTTTTGTGCATGGAGTCATCTTCTATGCACTTTGTAACCTTCATCATTTCTTCACAAGCTACAAGAATTTCACTTCTTTGCAAAATGACATTATAAGCCCAAGGCTTCAAGCCATGAAAAAAAACCACCATTTGCACATATTTTTCTTTCATTGAAATGAAGCTTAACAAAGACACAAAGGTTTGGATATACCTCCCCATCGCTTCGATTCATCATGTTGGCACAAGTTTAGTAGTTCTTACCCATCCTTCAAGATTTGATTGTAGGGGGTGAAGTTTTCATTCAATTTGGCCTTGAACACATTTCAAGGTAAATCCCCATTAGGTTTGGTTCAACATCCTTTTGTGTCATCCACCATTCTAAAAGATGGTCTTTCAAAAGAAACTACGCCAACCTTAGTTAATCAACATTTGTGTTGATCGCTTAGGATTCAAAATAGGCCTCCTCTTAGAAGGCCCACTATCTTACCCATTTTTTGTTTTAATGTTTTTTCTTGTGAAAGGATCCAACATTTGGATCTTCATGGCCTTTGCAACTTCTTTGTTTAACCAACCCCCCTTCTCCTTTTGAACCTTTCATAATTGCAAGGTTAATTGCACGTTGGTCTCTCTTTTGCTAAGCACCAAGGTTTGCAACACCTTTATGCCTTCAACCATGGCATGCATGGAAATTGATGAAGGAACCTCTTTGTTTTGAAGGACCCTAATCTTGGCCTATTCTAATTTGAGCTTTGCTCGAGCCACCTCTTTTATGTTTTGGAGGATTTCCTTGACCTCAAGGTGGAGCTTCACCTTTTGAGCTTCTTTTGCCACTTGGGCCTCTTGAGCTTCCTTGACCTTTTTCACTTCTTCAAAACATTTTTCCAACTTGTTCAAAATCAGTTCTTCTAGAATGTTAACACATTCTAGGTCTTTTTTTTCCCTCCTCATTTGAATTCAAAGAATTAGAAAATATCAAACTTGATCCACCACATGGAAGTTGGCCTTGGAGGCTTCCCCCTTAGAAAACTCCTTTTCTGTTGATGCATTGCCATTTGTACTTCCTAATTAGAGGGGCCCATAGGTCTCTTCCTTCTCACCTTTGGGCATCTTGGGAAGCTTTTTGATGGAATCTAACTCAGTCACAACCAATTTAATTGCTTACTTGGCCTCGCAAGTCTTTTTTATATCAACCTTTTCCACCTTGACCATTACCATTTTCGCCTTAGTGTAGGGTGAATGTTTTATGACAAGGGACACAACAATTGTTTCTTTCCCACCTTATTGTTCACCAGATCAAGTTATAGTTAGTTCACTCAAGAAGGTATATTGGGAAAAAGGTGCTGACATGCCTTTTCCCACTTGTCAACTTGCATTCCATGCACCTCATTAAGCTCCTTTTGCAGTGATTCCTTTAGTTTCTAACTACTTGTGCACCCCACAACCCACTCAGTTTGTCACAACCCTAGCCTTGTGAACTTGCGACCAAGGTAAGGGCTTGTGAAGGTGCGGGCCACGAATGAAACCCAAGCGTCACATTTCATGCTCCAAGGAGTGTAGGAGTTTGTGAGGGAATGAACCCCCACAACCCTTATGGATTCCCAAATCTTTAGAGGGGCGATTGTAAGAGTCAAAATTCATTGGATCAAAAAGTCTTTTACATTATTGTAAATTTCTTGGATAATAAATGTCTAAAATGGGTTCACATTATCCATTTGCATACATAAAACATAAGCGTTCCAACTATGCACTAACCAACTTGTTGTTTAGTTTGTGTAAGTCTATGTGAATAATCGACTTGCTTGTCATTCTTCTTAGTCCCTATCCCAGAATTCCAACACACCCTTTTATCCCCGAAGTGTTGCGAGCTAGGGAGCGTACCCCAACTCCTCATTCTTTTGTTGTGTCACCCTAGATTCACATTTGAGTCCATTTAGGAATTTGGGAATGCATCACAGTTAGTCCTAAAATCTTGATTGCTCAAGACGAAGTCGAACTTTTTATTTAGATTCACTAGACCCTGTTATAGAGATTGGGTCTTAATTTAACTAGAGCAAGCCATGGGCCTAGCTCTTAGAGCTAACCTTAGTGGCTTTAATGTCAAACCAACCCTTTTAATCATCTCAAGTGTTTTAGCAAGTTTGGGCAACCCAAGATAACACTTAATTGTTTGTTAAAGGTTGTAAAAGGATAATGCCTTGCACTATAATCTTGAAGACAACTCCCAATTGTTTTCTTGGCTAGGGCACCCAACCTCCCGCTTTAGCCCTTTTGGAACCTTAAGTCTGAATGTATCCTGATTCCTAAAGAAGTTGAACCTCACAGAACTATTTCTAGCCTAACTCTCATATCGTTGTAATGCACCACTAAGGTGGTCTCAATATGAAGCCCACATACCCTCAAGAGACTTCTTAAAACAAAGGGCATGTCAAGAGCTTTCAGCAAGATGGTGCATTTCAATCCAACCAAGGTCCCAACAATTTCAGTCAAACATGCTCCTTAGAATTATCAAGCTATAGGTTAGAGCAAATTTCATCAAAGTTTTGTTGGTTTTTGATTTGTCCTTCTTACAAAAATATCCCAACCCAATCACCATCCAAATTGGTATATTTGTGTTGCAAGTGGAAAATGCTTTGTTAAAGAGTCATTAGCCAATTTCCAAGGACAAAAATATGAAGTCTTGGCAAATTTGTTGTCATTTTTTTGGGTTTTGTGTTCTTTTGTTGTCTAATTCTAGTTTCATATCTTCCTCATTTTTAATCCGTTTTGAGTGATTGAAAACCCAATGGGTGCATCAACTAAGACTTTACAAAACTTCTTGGTATTCCAAAGGCAAAGATGCAACGATCAAAGGTTTTGAGCTTGAAATCTCAATCTATTTTATTTCACCCATCTCCAAACACTTAACCCCCTAATGTCAAACACCCCATATCTTCCCCATTCCTTTATCAAGTTGAGCAAATTTTGGGGTGTTGGAAGCACTTAGTGGAGGGCTACAAATATTCTTTCAGCTTCAAAAGCAGAGGAACAATGTGTGAGGATTCAACCTCCTTTGAGTTCTTAAATGTTCACTCACTGACCTATCTACCCTAGTGTGTACACCATGCATTTAATCTCTCTTTCAAATAGGTTTTTGTTTGGGTCATGTGATCACTTGTGATTCCCCCAAAGGATATTATGAGTAAGATATGGGGGGGATATTTTCAACAAGTCTCAATTTTTGATGCTGCAGGATTTTAGTTTCAGAAGAAAACGACACACCAATAAAATTTTATGGATGGGTTGTGTTTGCAAACTAAGGATTTTTATCAATGCTTGAAACTGACAAATGAATGATGGATTTTGGCAAGTCTGTGTATTCCCTAGTTTCTGACTTCTTTCTTTTGGTTGTACTCTGGTTTCACGGATCCTTTGGTTAAATGAAGGAGTCGTGGCTCCAGCCTCAATGATTATAATCTGTTTCTCTGGCCCCACCTTCCCCCCAATCTTTTCATTCAGTACACATGTTGAGTTCCAATGGTCTTCTTTCCAGTTTGCAACTAGTTTTGTTGCATCCACATTTTGGAAGGAGGCCAATGCTTACACACACACACATATGTCTCCTTCTGTTGTTCAACGCTTGACCCATTTTCATTTTGCAAGAAGGGAACAAGGAAGGGAATGAAATCTTACTTTTTACCTTATTATTCTCCCCTTCTTTCAATTCATGCCAAAATTCCAAATCCCTATGCATACCTTCCCCTGTTTTTTCATTTTTTTTCCTTTTTCTTTCACCCAAATAATCCAAATATTTCCCCACTAAATTAATCTCCTCTCTTAGTTAAGCCAAAAGGAGGAAAACTTCCCCCACCAGCCCACCTAACCAATCAAAAAAACCCCCAAGAAAGGGGGTAATTGGTACTCACCTATAAGCTTACCCGAAAAATGTGTGGCACAGTAACAAAACAAACAAGGGATGCATCACACTGTGTCCTTGCCATTCACATTAAAAAGTATCTTAAGGCAAAAGAATAATTATGGAAATTCAAATATTTCACCATGCAAAAATATAATTTTCAAAAAAATCCTCTAAAAGAAACCAAAATCCTTCAAGAAATCACAACTCGATAACTAATCTCAAGTTTCAACGCAAGCCAAAATATCATCTTTCAAAAATCTTCCTATAGAAATAGACCTACTACAGAGGGACCAAAATCCCTTAAGCTACAATATACTCTACAATGAAACTAAACACAATATCCTTGCCTTGGTAAGCAAGGCCAACAGAAGGTAAAGTAAAGAATTGTTCACTTAATTCAGGAAGCTGGCAACCATGTTTTGTTTGATACTTTCACAAATCTTGTGTGTGCATGCCCCCTTACGAACACATATGTTTAATCTCTCTCTTTTTTTGTTTTTTGAATCCTGGAAAACTGACAAGTAGAAGAGCACTATGTGCACCTGGGGATACTACACAACCCCATGTGCAAAAACGCCTGTGAACAACCTGAAGGAAACTGGACACTCAAGGCATATTGAGTTGTCAATCAATTGAAAGTCTCAGAGTTTACTTCATGAAGGTAAAAAACCTCAACACTTGCACACATTGTCAATCAATACAAAACTAATGAATTTTGTGAGGGTGATTTACTACTCCATGTGCACACACACACACACACACTCACTCACACCATTGTCAATCAATTAATGAAAACTAGTAAGTTTTTGTTGAGGGTGAAACTCTCGATGTGCACAAAAGCCCATTGTCAATCAATGGAAAGTAGTTACTAGTAAGTATTGTTGCTCAACAAGAAACAGTTGGATAATTTGATGCCCCCTGAACATTGTAAGGACGCTATTGTTTAAGTTGATTATCTAACCCTTCCAAGTTATTGTTGTTGGTTTCATTTATTATGCCCAATGGGTGGTTTAAATGGGTAACTCCAGGTTCTTTCTTGTACCTAATCAAAGAGAGAGAGAGAGAGAGAAGGAGACCATTAGTTGTATTAATTCTAACTCAATTATTAGTCTTTGTAAATGTGTGGATTAGTTATTTAGTTCTCAAGACTCAAAGTCATCACAAGGGGAGTGTTAATAAGTTTTTCAAAGTACCAATCACCCTTTGTTTTAATCAATCTAGTGTATATACCTACCTGCTCTTAATTTTTTTCACTTCTTCTTCTTCTTCTTCTTCTTTTTCTTAATATCTTCTCAATTATTACACATCTAATCGTACCCTACATAGTTAGTGATGGTGTGAACCTTAAACCCTGAGTTAAGGTTACTGCCCATGTATTTATTGACAGCCAGAGTGCACCAACACCCACCAGTGCAACATGAGGGACTGAAAGTGGGGCAATATAATTTTCCCCAATTTTGTGATGTTGTAGAGTAAGTGATCATCCATAGACTGATTTAGCCAAATTTGGCTATTAAAAAATATGAAGGGAAAAATTTAATGTCCTTACACATTTTTAGCTACCCACTTGAACCATGTATAGAAATCTGGATTTTTTTAATGATTTTTTTTTGTAATTTTGATTACTTGCAAAAAAAAATTTCAGAACTGTGAAAAATGTGAAGGGAATTTTTTTAATGTCCTTACACATTTTTGGCTACCCACTTGAACCATGTATAGAAATCTGGATTTTTTTTATGATTTTTTTTTGTAATTTTGATTACTTGCAAAAAAAAATTTCAGAACTGTGAAAAATGTGAAGGGAATTTTTTTAATGTCCTTACACATTTTTGGCTACCCACTTGAACCATGTATAGAAATCTGGATTTTTTTATGATTTTTTTTTCTAATTTTGATTACTTGCAAAAAAAACAATTTCAGAACTGTGAAAAATGTGAAGGGAATTTTTTTAATGTCCTTACACATTTTTGGCTACCCACTTGAACCATGTATAGAAATCTGGATTTTTTTTATGATTTTTTTTCTAATTTTTGATTACTTGCAAAAAAATAAATTCAGAACTGTGAAAAATGTGAAGGGAATTTTTTTAATGTCCTTACACATTTTTTGGCTACCCAGTTGAACCATATATAGAAATCTGGATTTTTTTAAGAATTTTTTTTTCTAATATTGATTATTTGCAAAAAACAAATTCAGAACACTTCAAAATTTCACACCAAAAAAAGGCCATAGGTGGGTGGACAAGAAAATATTTTTCAGATTAGCTTCCATTTTCTATAGCTAACCACAGTGGTCAGCTCAGTTTCAGTTTTCAAAACTTACCTACAAACAACCCACCAGCCCTTACCTATGTACTAACCATCATCATTGTCTATGTACTAACCATGTACAATGCATCCACTGACCTAAAAATCACCTAGTATCATACCTACTTACATATAAAAATCATCTAGTATCATACCTACTAACCTATGGGTATACCACCTACTTACCTATAAAAAAATCATCTAGTATCATACCCACTTACCTATAGGACCTACCAAGGTGAAACCCAAGGGTCAACTTAGTTAGTTAGGGTTCATCCATCCACATCTGAGTCATAGCACATCCATCCATTCTCTGGTGCACAGAGGTGGTTGTTGGGTCACTTCTTTTGCCCATTGTTGATGACTTTTATTTTTGCTGCTTTTGCTAAACAATAAAAGGTAGTTTGCTGGTCCATTTGAGTGCCATAGTAAAAGCATATCTCTCTCTCTGTGCAATATCTGGGCAGAGAAGAAGCCCATTCAGGAGTTATTACAAGGATATATAAATCATTTAGGACTCAGACATTTGAGATTTTGCTTTTTCAGAAATCACTCATTGCTCACTATAATGTCTCCATAGCTTGTGTAGGTAGGTACCTACAAAAACAATCTAAAGTTAACCACAGTTCCATCTACCTACCCACCTGGTTAGTTAGCCTGGGTCTTGGGAGGCGAGACGCTTGTTGTACCTAGACCAGAATGGGCCAGGCCAAGCCAATTCCAGTAAGTAACCCAACTGGAATGTCCAATCTCCAAAGGCCTATTCACACTTGGTGTTAGGGACTAACCATTTAGTCCCCTAACACCAGGCTAACCATATAGGAGTTGAACTTAGTTATCATGAAAATTTTAGGTTAAGCTAACATTCACTTAACATTAAGCTATCACCCATTTAACATTGGGTGCCACCTAGATTTTCATTTAACACTGACTTAACATCAAGTGTGAATGCACCATGATTGTGAGCCCTTGTTATGTATGAGTATGATAGAATAAAGGCATTACAAGTTTGTAATCTGCCAATTTCAGATCATTCTGGTTCTTAGGTATTTATGGTTGTTTTCTTTTTTTGGTAATTATTTTGTTGTTGGGATCTAGTTCCGTGTGAACAGGGTTTGGGCTTTTTTGTATTAAGGGAATATTTCCTTAAGGGGTGTCTCTATAATCTCTTAACAATGTTGGGCACGATCAGAGTAGTACATGGCATGATTCTTAAGCTGTCAAGGAGAGTGAAAGAAGAAGCCATGATAGCTAGTTACATAAGTAGAGTCAGTCAAGCAAATGAGATTTGGTTACAGCCTACACAATGTAGTTGACCATGATGTCATCCAATAAAGAAAATCATCTCCACTTTCAACCCAATAAAGAAAACTCCCCTCCCCTTTATAGGCGGTTGAATGAATGAAACATATTAGCATCCACAATGTATCTCTAGGGTAGCCTTAGATCACATGAGAACATCAAGTAGCTTCCAAAAGAAGTAGTTAGAACATTTGTTACCTAGTCCAAATTCTAGTCATCATCAAAAACATGTTGTCATTCTCTTGCCAACAAAAAATTAAAAACCTAATTTGCTTTTGCTTCACCTTGGTGAACAAGGGTTTACATTGTTAGACTTACACACTAAGAATGTCTTTCCATTAGGCATATGTGATGATAGACAATGTTGCAATGACAACTTTTTCCATTTCATTTTTTTCCTCCAGTTGTGATCCTAATCATTTCATAGCTTTGTTTATCAAGCTTTGTAGGACCAAAATATAGAATTGGGAGTCAAACTATGATTTGTTAAAAGTTAACATCTTGGTAAATCCATGAATCAATGAGTCAAAATGCACCTTTAGGTAGTTTTTAGGCATTCCTTAATAGTTCAAGTAAGATAACATGGTAGTTTGAATTGGTCAAATAGTGAAAGTAAATAGTGTTTAAACAATGATTTAAAATGTTTAAACTTTATTTTTAAGCATTGCTTGCACCACTTGAATGAATTTTTAAAAATATTTTGTATTCATTGAATTTCATTCAAATTTATTCACATGTTACATTAATACATTAAAAAAATTATTATATAAAATTATTGAACATTCATGAGACTTAAAATCAAACATGATTTTAATTACTGAAGCCTAAATATTGAACAATTCCTTAATTTATGAATGTACCCATTTATTATTTTTGTAATTTTTTTCTTTTTAAAGTTATTGACAAAATTCTTTATCACAAGCACCCAATTACAAACTTACAATGAAAAAGAATTTACACATTCCAAAACAATTGCACTCTTCAATAAAAAGTAATTTACAATAAAAATTAATTTTTACAATAAGGATTTCAATCACTTGCCATTTACCTTATTGTCATCTCTCATGTTGTGATAACAACATGGTAATGGAAAATCACCATGTAAGATGTGACTCTAACATTGTAAACCACCC
Organism: Sphagnum contortum; assembly: GCA_963920785.1. Taxonomy (NCBI): domain Eukaryota; kingdom Viridiplantae; phylum Streptophyta; class Sphagnopsida; order Sphagnales; family Sphagnaceae; genus Sphagnum; species Sphagnum contortum. The sequence continues at coordinate 690,119 of OY987284.1, read as the reverse complement.
ATTTATCTAACTATGATGTGAAAGATAATGTAAGCCATTTAGAACCTTTTTATGAAATCAAAGAATGATGTTCAATTACAGTCATAAAAAACAAATGTAACTTACACAAAAATCAAGTATTATGTATTCATAATCCTTATTTTCAAAGAAAAAACTCCCCATCAAATGGCATCTCATTATAGCTTATGACACAACAAAACAACAATTTTGTAATCATAATGAAACATTAGTGATACATCTTTTTTGATTACACATCCATAATTTCTTTAAAGAAAAAGAAAATATATTTTTTGCAACTTCATTTTCAACTAGGTTTTCAAGTTGCAAATGTCATGTGCAACTAATTAAAACTAAAATGTATTGTTTACAATTTCCACAAAAAAATTTGAGGACAATGAGTTGCAAATTACATGAAAAAATGATAAGTTCGAATTAGTTCAACCATTATAATCAAAGCATGTTTTCAATCACGAGCAAACAACATGGTGTAAATTCATAGAATGAATGTCATTTTGGAAATGGGTGGATCAATTTTGTTTACTTACATGTTTTGTTTTCATCCCCATGATGTAACTTTGAATCATTCAATTTAACACAATTTGACTAACCACAACTTGCCACATCATGACATCATGAAAAAATGACATTATTTAATTTCCCTTAATGTTTTAATCTTGTTGAATTGAATGAGGTCATGTGGTTTTTATATGCATGCACATGTCACATATGTCAATATGTCATATCTACATGTTTACCACTAAAGTTGAAGGGTTAACTCAAATATAGTCAATGCAAGTTGCAATATAATAGGCTTTCAATTGAATTAAAGTTCAAATATTTTTATCCTTTTCAATGTTTTTGGAGTCAACCTCCAATTGTACAAGTGCATATGTATTAATCATACCCATGTTGAATGTAATTTCAACTAGATAAGTTGAGGGTAAAAATAATTATATACAAGTTGAAAAATACATGTATCTAGGTTGCAAGATGAGTACTGCATTTTGAAGTATGATTGAGCTAGTGGATGTTTAGTCATAACATAATTAACTAAAAGTTTAGTTCCAACTTACAAAGCACACAATAGCAAAGTATATTATGAATTTGACCTCATCAAACAAAGTTACCACCACTAGCATCACTTAACATTGTGCCCAATAGTAATACATACTCAAAGTCTCATAATGTCAGGGGTACCTATTACATTCTAAAAACACTCATGGTGTGGATAATCTACTTCATTTATCACAAACAAACAAATGGTTCCATCTAAAACCTCCTTAAGAGCTACTAGATAATGATGTCATTATCAATTGAAGTACCATGGAAAATACCAACATTTGGGAATTCACAAATTGTCCCTATTCCCACCATTTGTTTCTTGTAAAATCAAGATCTAACAACACCTTTTCCTCATTTGTCATACTAGAAGCCCCCCAACAATGCACATATAATTTGAATGTTAACAATATAAATTGTCAACAATGACCCCACTTATTACCCATTGCAAGCCTAACAAAATGGGGACCTTCTTTTATTCTTCTATCACATAAACATCATGCATAATCAACCAACTTTGTTTGTCAATGGTAGTGATTTCATCACAACTCAAAGATATAAATTATGAAGTCTACATTACAATTTTGATGGGTTGCAAAACAACATTATGCATGGCCTCTACCATCGTCTAGTTTGTGGAATCTAGTCAATTTTTGAGAGGGAAAATTTCCACCTCTAGAAACTAGAAAAACCCCTTGAAAGTTTCAAAATTTGTCATAGGATCTTGTTGGAGAAGATGCCATATTGCCACAAACTACATGTACTTATTTTCCCTCTCCTTATTGCCCCCATTCACAAGTTGTTTAGCTACTATGTCTTTAGTTACAACCAATTTTTCATTTTTCATATTTACATATAGTAGGTCAAAGAAAATACTACCCAACAACCATTCCAAGTCTAATAAAAAAAATGCATTTATTCATCCCTAAATGTTTAATCAAGGAATCAAGTTTAGGCACAAACAGTTTGTCCCTCCCTTTGACTTCACAATAAAACCTTGTATCTAACCATGCACTATTCCCATACTCCCAACAAAACAAGCTCAAACCAACAAAATCTTGCATCCCAACATTCATAGTAAACCTTATTCAACTTCTATTATCATTTTTTCTTTCCCTACCTCCTCTTTGGTTCACTAGGACCAACTTTTACAAGATCTACAAATATAACTTGGGATTTGGGGTTCAAAAACAATAATACTCTTCTCAAACTTTTCAAATGTAAAAGAGAAAAATACAAGCATAATTTTAGGAAGAACATGTTACTTAGGTGATGAATTAGTAGATGATGAAGTTGGTGTGTTTGTAGCACAAGATTGCGCACTACAAAAGAGACTAAGAATTAAAAGTGAAAATTGAAGCTCGGTAGGAGTCTTAGGTCTGCCATAACCATTTAGAAACAACACGCAATAAACAAGCAAATACTTGAAACAAAAGTGTGGACTAATGTTTAATAAAAATTTTGAACAATTTTTGGTTGTCTAAAATGGACCAAAAATAGACAATTATATAAGAAGTTTAGTATTTAACTCATGAAATTTACACCTAAAATTGGGGTATTTAAAAAGAATTGATGATATTTTGATAAATTTAAACACTAGTTAAATATCAAGTAAAAAATATAATATCAAACCTATTTTTTGCATTATGTTTGAATCATATATTGAGTTTGTCATATTCCCAATTTTACTTGTCTAAATTCACATAATTAATATCAATGTATTTGGAATTTCTATATATATTAGATTTAACAGTGGACATGCGTTAAAAATATTTTATAATACCTTTAACAAAACAAGACCCAACCATACAAAACATATTTGAGCTTGAACTAAAGATATGATATGTGAGGAAGATTAATGAAGACCAAATTGTGTGTGAAAATCACCAAACGTCTTTAAGAGGAAGATTGGAAATAAATTTTGCCAAAAAAAAACATTGCATGCCCAACAATATTTCATTTGAAATGTTCTTCTATGGCAAAACTTTGCCACTTGGTGACAAAAAAAGGACCTATGAAAGGCCAAAAGAAATTTAGGGTGCACAATTTAATAAATTAACTTCAATTTGTTTTTCACAAAGCAAATTTGTATCATTATATGCCCCTCACCATCTATAATTGGCTTGATTTTCATCTAGAAGTTGGGAGCCCAAGCCATTTAAATAACAATTGTTCATCCTACAAACTTTTCCTTGTTTTGAAAAAAAAAATCCTTATTTTGAAAAAGCTTGTTTGGTTTTTATGATTTGTAATGCCCTAATCCTTGGGCATTACTCCATAGAAATTTTGGTGTATCATGCACAAGGTGTTTCTAACTTTTGTTTCCATTAAAACTCAATACAACAAAGAAAAAGTTATAAAATAATAGTCACATTGAACCAACACCCACTAGCACACCACAACAAATGGATCATCTCTAAAAGGAAACATTTTCTCATTTTATTCCTATCCCATATCTAACCCAAGGTCTTTTAGTATCTATTAACTATTAACCATATGCATGCATCTACCCACCTAATAAGCACTAGTGCCTTACTTGCTTATTAACTTTACATGGTAATCACTAATCATTTATATTTTCTACATAATTGCATATAATACAATTGTCCATTTACAATTTATGTAGTTATTGGTGTTGCCCAATTTTTCTTTTTTAAAAGAATAGTCGGTTTTAGATTTAGAATTTTCTTGAAATTAAAGACCTTTCAATTCTAAGTTTTAAAAAGCATAATAAAAAGTGAAAGCCCATCAATAATGGGGTTGAATCCAATTTTGTAATCTATTAATTTCGAATCATTAGCTTTAGGCTTTATGAACCTAATGGTGTCAACTGCAAAATGGGACCAATTTTAAACCATATTTTGGGCTGTTTCCAAAGTATGGTTCAAGGTTGATTTTAGGTTTTTAAATTTTTGAAAAAAAATTTGAAATTGCAATCCATCAATAACTTCACTAATTTTGTGAATAAAAAAACAAAAGAATCGAACAAAAAAGGAGAGGCTTCTTATATTGCAAATTGAAAAAATCTTGTGAAGAAGATGATTAAATCCAAATCACAAAGTGTTTGAACATGCCCATCCCCAAAAATTGACACCCCTGTTATATCACATTATTTTTGTACATCTTCATTATCCATTTTGAGCAATCGAAACACTATCTATGTGCCAAGAAAAGCTCTACATAATTTCTTTGAACCCCAAAGGTAAAGGATCAACATTAAAAAAATTTAAGGCTTTTGATACACTAAATGTTTGGTCATTAGCATGTTTTCATATACAACCCAAAAAAAAGGAAAGGCATAGTAGTACACAAAAAGTTATATGCATGCAAAGAACACTATGAAGAAAAAAAATGTTTTGTAACTAGCCTCACAACTCAATTTTTGAGTTGTAAAGGACATTTGCAACTCATGTTATTTATATGTTGTGAGTGCTAATGAACAAGTTGCATGAATTGCAAAGTTGTAACTCACCATATATGTGATACAATTCATTGCAACACAATTATAGTTTAATCAAAATAATTCATTTTCAATTATTATGCAACTCCATTATAATTGCACCTTTGATATCATGTTGACATTATTGATTGTTGTCCATTTATTAAAATCTGACATGTCGCATTATGAATTTTTTTTGACATAAAAATGACTATTTTTTTGAAATATTGATCTCCATCGTTCATTATGATTGTTAATGATGATCTGGAATTGTGACACATGGCACAATAAAAAAATTGCCACATAACATATTAATTATTTTTGGAATAAATAAATAAAAATATTTATTTTAGTATCTAGGTAAGTTGGTAGGTTTTATGACCTACATACCTATGTATTTACCAAAAATCTACCTTACATAGGTAGGTAAGTAAGTAGGAAAACATAAGATTAAGTGAACTAAAAACTAACTATGAAATTTCATGTTTTGCCTTTAGGTTAAACTTTTTTTAACTCATCCCAAAATGACATTAAAAAATGAAAGAGCAAACCTTCTTTGTATAGTTTGTAACATGGGATTTGATGACAAAACATATGGGTCAAATCTTTTAGTTGTTCTTTAGTTACAAATTTAATTACAATTGAGTGGCAACTATAACACTTAAGCACTCAAGGTAGACCAAATCCAAGGGGAGGGCTTCATTGTTTTTAGTGTCCGAAAAAAATTTGAACCCCTTTTATTGGTGCATGTAAAGCACTAAAAATTGTCAAAAATGGAATAAAATTGAAAAAATTATGGCCCCCCAAAGTAGAGGGGGTCAAAAACTCAAAAAAACAAACCACTAAATGTTACAAAGGTTAGTTCCCAAACACCTAGAAAAGTCCTTAAATGTTGTTTTATTGCTATAAAAATTTAAAGTTGATTTATAAAACTTTAGATGGTGCTCCTATAACACTTTAAATCGTCTAAAATGAATAAGAATTAAGAAAGTTATGAGGTTTGAAAGTAGGAGGGGTTTGAAGAAAAAAAGGAAAAAAAAAAGTTTTATAAATTGGAAAGCTTATTTCTCTTGATATGTTTTCATTATTCATTTTCTTTTACATTTCAAAGATGATTTTTGAAGCTTGAGGTAACACTCTCATAACATTTTAAATCACTGAAAATGAAACATATATGATGAAGATATAAATAACTAAAGAATATGTATTTTTATTAAATAGTTGTATTATAGTCATAACATAGTTGAATAGTAATACTTTAGTAGTGCCACATTAGTGGATGTACTAATTATATCAATGGAGTCATAATTAGAAATTAATTGCAAATGTATTCCATAATGGGTGGTGGAAATGTGCACACGTGGCATGATCGCATGTATGTACATTGTACCTAATTGTAACATAGTTGTTGATGACACATTTATAATAATTCTAAAATAGTTGCCACATGCAATTACAATGCAATTCCTAAAAATGTCAAACATGGTTAACTACATACGTATGTACGATGTGTATATAAAAGATCCATTTTCAACTCACTTGTAATTATAATGCAACTAATTAAAATTTTGATGTAATAATTTATTTATTAATACATTGTATTTCTAGGGGGATAGTTGCACACTAATTGTAATACCCAAGAAATAGTCACACAATAGTTATATATAAGTTATTTTTTGAATTTTAGTTGCAAGGTAGTGTGATTTCTCATAATGGAACCATGTTGAGGTTGCTAATCACAAGCATCAAATTATTGTTGTTATGTAGTTACCAAATGGTATAACGAGAAAAAAGGCCAAGAAGGAAATGTAGTTTGCATTTGTTATAATGGGTTGTCCCATGTTAAATATGAATCTTTGATGCCCTTATATGTTTTTTTGGCAATTTAAAAAAACAACAAAAAAGCATTGGGTTTTGATAATTTAGGGTGTACAATGGTAAAATTCATGCACCATGAAGTATAGGGCAATTAAATTGGCAATGGGGGTTGCATGATATGTTACTTTTAGTTGTGATGAAATTTTATGCTTGACGATCAATCTTGGTTATCTATTGATTGTTATGTTGTGCAAAATTGGGTAAGGATCCCTATTTTGATCTCCTTACATAATGTGTTGGAGGGATTTGCGAGTGACAATTTCAACAAAATGAAATTATGGAAGTTAATTGAGTTGTTGTTGAACATTTTTTTACATTGTTGACTAATTTGACAAATTGTGGCTGAGTTGAGTTGGGAAGGTTAATTTTAGAGGTTCAATTGCCCTTCAACTATTTAGGTCTACTTCCCATTTTGAATGTGTGTTTTCAAATTTGAATGCTTTTGTAGTTGGAAATGCCAACTTTTAGGGTTGATTTGCACACAATCATATGAGTGTTATGCATTTTGCATGCTTGTATTGAATATGCTTGAATTTTGTAATGTGTAGCTAGTTTTTGTTATAGTTTGGTTCTTGTTGATGGCCAAAAGAAAATCATCATGTGTTGCAACTAGTTACCAAATTTTGATTCTTAAAAATTACATCTCATTGAAAGATTTTAAGTGTTCTTGCATAAAAGCAAAAAAATCTCTAGTTCCATATTAGCCACATAATTTCCATCTCTAAAACTATAACACAAGCTAGAAATGTCATCCCACTAATTTAACTAAGGTAAAACCACCCATCATCAAACACGTACTTAATATATATTGAACATTTTCAAATATTTTTGTCATTCCATAACCAAATCGAGAAATTTTTGTGTCATTGGATGTGCAAACTAAAAGGACTACAAATGTTTTTTAGTGTCAAAGTAAAGGAGTAATGCCCAAAACACATGAAGAGGATGAATGATAATTTGTTTCAAAAAAATGAAAAAATAGCTCTAGATCCCTCCTTTAGGTCTAGCCCCATATCTTCCTCATTTTTTCAGTCTGTTTTGAGTGATTAAAAACCTAATCAATGCACCAACTAGAGCTTTACAAAACATATTTTGTATTCAAAGGCAAAAATGCAACGATCAAAGATATCAAGTTCAAAATCCTAATCTATTTTAATTCACCCATCACCAAACTCTAAACCCAAGATGGCTACCTCAGCCTGGTGAGTTAAGTAATCATATTTTACAATCTACCTGATACCAAAACTAATTAACTCCCCTCTTAACCAGGGCATAAGTGCAATTACTATTGCTAAACCCTAAACCCTAATATCTCTTAATGTATGTACCTTGTCGGAACAGTACTTAATTGGTAACTATGTTACAGCCTTTTAAGGAGGTGGGTTAAGTGGCGTAATTAAACACTGATAATTAATCATTGGGACCGTGATTAAGTAAAGTAAAAGCCTTGGCTAATTTGCATCCCAAAATAGATCCTAACGTATCGCCCAACATAACTTAGGGTGGGTTTCCATCTTGTGCACTCGCCCACTATGATATTAGTACAAATAGCTATTGTAGTACTAATATCATAAACCCTCATCACACCATGCACAATGGCACATCTACTTATTGCCTATGGTCAACTTCTGCATTGACAAAATGAATAATTAACTTTTTTTCAAAACATATTATTTTTTCTTTTATAAGTTTGAAATACTTATTATTATATAATTTCCCCTACAATAATATATTGTGATATGAGTAGTGAAATGATTCAGATTTTAGCCTGCAATAATTATGATGGTTTCCAACACCTTAGCTTCATATTTTCACTAAATTTCATTTCACTATTTTAAGGATTATTTAATGAGGAAAGTGACCAGTAAATTTTTTCCCTTTTTTTTATATCAAAATTTCGGGGAATTTTTTTTTAATTAGAAAAATTAGTCGAGATTACAGAAAGAAAAAAATATCCAAAAATTTCCCAATTTCTTAATTTATTGAAAAATGGCAAAACTTTGCCAGAAAATAAAACATTGAAATTGACCCTATGATAAGGTATCTATGTGTTATAAATGTGAACATTTGTGGCCACAGTGAACTAGCACCCACCAGTCTACCATGAAAGATGGATGATAAATGGTCTAAAAACAATTTTCTGTTGTGTTCCAGTTCCTCAGCTAACCATGGTGGTTAGCTCAGTTGCTTTTTAATTACTACCTACCTACTAAAAAACAGGTAGGTAGTAAAAACAGCCCTTACACATGTATTAAACCATCTACTTTTCTATTAGTTACCTATTTTCCTACCCACCTATGCCCAAGACCTACTTGTTACAGAATTGGTTACCAAGGTGAAATGAAAATATTAACTCAGTTAAGGTTCATCCACAACTGAGTAATAACAGGCATCCAGTGGATGGTGCACCAGTGGGAGCTGGTTCACTGTGGCCAACATTTGTAAACCCTAAACCCTAAACCCTTTCATGTTCAAAGAAGGGTTCAAAAGACTACACCTTCTTCTCATCAAGGCAATGCATTTAAAGAGAGGGCCCTACAACCAGGCACTAGGAACTTGGAAGTGGTGAGCACTAGAGTTGTGAGTGGTGATCCTTTGGTGTGAATAAACTGGGTCTTTACATTTGGGGGGGGGTGAATGCATGAATGCATGAAGAGAGGAAACCCTCATAATTTGGCAACCAGAGATTTCTGAAAGTAATAATGAGGGTTATTTGAAAGGTGGTAGAGGAGGGGTTAACTCAGGTGGTTGTTGGGTGCCAGAAATCATGCTGTTTTGAACAAAGCCACTTACTACTTATTACTTCTTTCTTGTGACAGGTAAAAAATTATTCATCACCTTTAATAAATGCCTTTAGACAATGGGTTGACAAGCATTTGACTTGTGCCACAATAACTAGAAATTTATTATTTTATTCAGTTATCTTTATTTTAACTAGAAATCATATCATATATCCATTGGGAAATAAGAAACGATACAGAAGTTTGAACCAGCATTGTACTTGGTGTGTACTGTATAAGGAGCAACCTGGGTATATGATATTGGTATGTATGCTGGCATATCAGAACATATCAGACAGACTGCAGTGTGATATCACCCCAGGCAATACTTGAATTGTAGTGTGGAGGGTTATAACCACTAAAACCGGGCCTCATAAGTTTTGAGATTTGCTAAAATAGCCACGGATATCTCAAAGTCAAGTCCGCCACGGTCTCACAACTAACAAAGTTGCGCGGTTTCACCAGGATGACGAGCAAGAAGGGGACCCCGTTCCAGAAGGCGCACGCGTTGGACTTCGCCCTCGAGATCGTCTCGACGGATGCTCATGGTGACATCACGGTCTAGTGCTTGTTTTGCTTGTACCAGGGCCGAGATATGGTCAAGGTCGGTGTCACAAGGCGGAAGTGCAAATAGTGCAAACATCAAATATTTCACGAAGCCGTTTTCCCCATTCAAGTACTATAGTCACCACAAGGGGCAGCATGCAGCGTTGTGGACAGAGTACGAAGGGATGTCGGTCGACCAAAAGAAATAATATTTCAATGGGCGCATCAAGGTGACCAACACGTTGTATCACCGCTTTGATCTGGACAAGGACACGAATGAGTTCTTCATCTATACCGAGATTGTCAATGTCATCATTGGAGACCTCTTCTTCCGCGACAGTGAACAGCTTGAAAACATTGACGCCGACGATGGCGAACAAAACCCGGTTGACGCGGTCCGCAAGAAGCTCATCGAGAAACAGAACAAGAAAAAGAATGTAATGAAGTTGTTTTATAAGGAGGACAATGCGCCCGTTTACACGGTGACCATCAAGGACATCCTGCGCTTCGACCTGGCCATGGACTACGTTAGCATTGGCCTGTCATTCCAATAGACAATGGCGTCCATCCAAGAAATCAAGGACCACATGAAGACGGCGAAACTTGCTAGCCTGAATGAGCGCATTGTCCGTTAGTACACGCGTGTCTTGGTCGATGTCGCGCTGCAGATAATCGTCGGCATCCTCAATGATGAGTCGGTTTGGGCCATTGTTGGTTGGCGACAGAAACATGCATCACGGCTAGTCGTTCTTCGACCTGCACGTACATGTCTACTATTGCGGCGAGCTGGTCAACTTGCACCTCGTCACAATGCCCATGTTCAAACACCATTCCAATGTCAACATTTTCAATCTAATCGCCAAGTTCATGGACGCATTGTACATTAAGTGGGGTGCCAAGCTGATTAGCGTGTCGACGGATGACGAAAACACCATGACGGGCCATCATGCTAGCGTCATCATCCGCCTCATTGATTACGCTGACAAGGACGTGCTACGCATCAGATTGACCTTGTGGTCAAAGCAATAGCCGAGGGCATCTACAACGGCATTTGGGTCAAGCAGGCATACACGTTCTCGGTCTATTTGTGCGTGCAGGACAACCTGATCATCGCCATGAACGTCAAGTGCCCAAAGAAGATGAATCATTGGGCGCATTTGGGTCGCCTACTAAACTTTTACAAGTTGTATCGTCACTCGTTCCTGGAGCACACCAAGGACAAGTGGCCCGACCTGATGCCATTGGACCAGTGGTGGATCATCATGTACGCGGTGGCGCCGTCAATCGACGTGACCAACATCACGTTCGCCCAGTTGTAGGCCAAGTTGTTGCTAATCGGCCAACAGGAAATTCTCGTGAAAAACTTCGGCCAACAAAAAACTCTCGGCACGATCATTGCCATGTTTTAGATCGAGATTAACGACGTTGACAACGGCGAGGCCCGTGAGGACGATGCCTACGTGCAGCAGGGCCCGCTATATACGCATCCAAGCCGTGGCGATTGTCAACCACATCGAGAATCAAGGCTTGTTCGTGCGTGACTACTACGACTCCTTGAAGCAACTGATAAACAAGATGTGATCAATCACATCACCACGTACGCGATGGCACTAATCACTGGGCTGCAGTCGGTCAAAGCTGAGTGGGACGGCGACAATCGCACGTTGGACAAGGACGCGCCACTGGTGTTACCTGCTCAGCTGGTCAAGCTGCGTCATGGCGTCTTCTTGAAGGATGTGCTGGACCCATTCTGACAACACGTCTCCTCATTCTGGTCCTAGGAGAGTGTGGAGCAAGTTGAGGCTGAGCATCACAAGCTTCTCCAACTTTACAACTTCGACGCCATCCTGTGCAACATCATCGACAAACACGATCACACGACCATGTTCAATGACGCGTGGGACTGTGCCCCGGGTCGGTTCGAGCGCCTATGCACATTCTGCCGCGAGCTGGCAACCGTGCTTGCCAACACGACATCTGTCGAGTCGGACTTTTCAATCCTGAAATGGGAGCTAGATGAAAATCGCACAGCGCTCATGCACTTGTCGCTTCAAGGAATCTTCCAAGCCAAGCAGCGCCTCGTCTTACATACGCTTCTGCATTGAACACATCGAGATCAAATACAACACCATGTGTCGTCTCAAAACTAAGTTAGTTTTGTTAAAGTTTAGATTTCTAAAAACTTATGAGGCCTGACTAAAACCTTCATGCCAGTTTCATATCAATCTCAATTTTAGGTTTATGCCAATGTTGTGCATGTATATGATTTTTGATATATTTGTTGGGTAGGTTTAAGAATATATAAAATTCTATATATACATTATAAGTGTATATAATTTTATACATGTAAGTATTTTATAAGAAAAAATATACATTTATGCATTTTTTATAGAATAAACCCTAAATATTTTTTTGACTTGTTTTTGTAAAGTTAATAAATTTTATGTGAATTGGGATTTTCAAATGATAGAGGGTTTAGTGTGTTTTATTAATACATGTGGATGAAGAGGCAAGAGGTGCCCCTCAATGTAGGATCAACTAGAGATGAGGAGATCAAAAAGATTTATTTGTTTAAAATATTAATGTTCTCTTTTTCATTTGGTGATTAAAATGCTTCCAAGTTTGAATTTTATTTGCCCACTTGTCATAGCCTTACAAATAAAACAAAAACATGAATCATGAAATTTTGGTTTCACTTTATTGTTGAAAAATAAACCATTTATAAATTAGAATCAACTTTTGTGCATTCCATAAAAAAATAACACGTGAAGAAAAAATGGAATATGCATTTGCAAGGGATATTGTGGTCTCCTAAAAAAAGAAAAAAATATGACAAAATGAAGGTATTGCAATTGGAAAAAAATGTGAATTAAAAAAAACAATATGAAAGATTTGATCCTTAACCCTAAACCTTGATATGGAAGACCATAAGAAAGGAATTGTAAAACAAGCACAAGAATGTGGAATGTAAAATGACAAAGAAAGTAAAGAATAAGATGTAAGAAACTCAATTGAAATAGGTTGTTGTTGAAGTTTACAACATAAAAAGTTGTATGATGACAACAACACCACCAACTATAGTTATAAATAACTTAAACATAAGGGAAGAACTTGAGGGAATTCACAAGACTGCAATGAAAAATGACTTTGCAAAATATCATTCCTCCATATTCCATAACCTTTTATTTCTTTTCTACCTTCCTCCTTCTTCTATCTTCATGTACATATTTTCTTTTTCTTTTTTATTGAACAAACTTCATTTCCATAATCATCATTTTGAATTTTAAAAAGGAAAAAATAAATAAATAATGAAACATGGATATGTATTGTGTATTGTGCTCAGTGCTCATTTGTTTTTTCTCCCACAAAAGATTAAGGTTCCTAATGGAATTAAGATATTACACTTGCCAAGGTCATTGAAGATTATGATTTTTACACAAATGAAAGTATTACATTGTTAATTACACATACAACCAAAAAACAATTTGGTAACATGTAAATGTATTTCAAATATATATATATATAAACATGCCATTTAAGTGTAAATGTTATTTTTTAAAAAGCCTAACGATTAATGTTTCTGTAAAAAATTAGGCGTGTGAGTGTAGATAATTTACACTTACTCAAATAACATTAATTTATACCTACTTCATAGAAGGCAAAAATCAGTTGTGGGCCCAACACAAGTTCAATACTAAGACTAGGTTCATATGAAAATGTTTAAAATGATCCAATACCAATACCATGTTGATATGAACTAATTCAAATTTCTTATAATTATAAATAGTCTATACTTAATAGCTTTGGCCATGGCCTATGGAAACTCATGGAATTTCACTTTTTGGATGAGCCCATGGCAAAACTTGTTGTTGTGGCCCAAGAGCCTTTGTTTCTAACATAGACCTTAATCATACCATAGAAAAAACCATATATAATACTTTCGTGGAGGAAGTGACCAAATGTTCCTTCCATCTTTAGTTTTTGAAAGAAAAAACATAAAAAATGATAAAAATAGAAAGGTTTTCCCTTTAAAAATTTTGATGCCATGAATTCCATTATGCATTCTCAAAAAGTGTGGGTTTGAAAAATTGCCATAAAATCCCATCCAACATTATCCATATCTTCCATAGACTATTACAAGTAAGAGATTCATAACCATTTGCTTCGACCCTAACCCAAAACTGCCATTATGTAAACCTAAACAAGAGTTCAAGATATTTTATGGACCCATCAATGATTTTGGATTTGGATAGCCCATGGCCCTAGTGCTCAATGAAAGGGTTAATCACCCCTTAATCCAAAGAGAGAATAAAGGACCTCCAAAAGTGTTAGACAAAAGGTTTGCTACTAAGGTTGCTGCTCACAAGATTTTTGGAACATGAGTGGCAATGGCAGTGTTGGTGGTAGCTTGGCTACCAATACTGCAATTATTTTTCGTGCTTAGTACTTAGCCCCATGTAAAACAAGGAAAGAGAAAGTTAGGCAAAGAAGGACATAGAAGGACAAATTTGTAATGGGGGCACATCTTAATTCAATGAATTTTGACCCCTGCAATTGCCTTTTGAAGATTTGGAAGTCCATTGGGATTCCAACTCCCAAAGTGGGAGCTCACTTGGGAGTGTGGGGGTTCATTCCCTCACACTCTCTTGCACCCCCAGGAGCATGAAATGTAACTCTCGAGCTTCACTATTGGCCCGCACCTTTGCAAGCTATTGCCTTGGTCATGAGCCCAAGGCTAAGGTTGTGATAACATGGCTTGATCTTTAGCCGTTGGATTCACAATTTTGTGCACACCTTGATGTTTGGGGTGCAAACCATGATTTGCAAAAAAAGGTGTTTGTTGAGTTAATGAATGCACTGTGTTGTTGTAGGTGAACTCAACCATGACCACAAGTTCAGACCAAATATTTTAATGATAAATTGTTGTGCACCATAAATACTATTCTAAAACTTGATTGATTCGTTATATTTGCCCATTCCTTTAGGGGTGGAAAGTTGATATCAATTCCACCTTCACATCTAAAAATTCAAAAAGTCACTTCCAAAACTTGGATGCAATTAAGCCCACGATTAAAAATGATATTTTTAAAAAGACCATGATATCGAAAAACATGATCAAGTAATAATTTAATTATTTTTTTGTTAATTATTGTTTTGGTACATCTTTTCAAATAGTCCACCACCACTGAAATGGAGTCATAAAAACTAAAAGGTTGGAGGTATGTGACGAAGTCCATGGAAATTGAAAACCATGGGGATGCATGGATCAGTAATGGTTAAAGGAGACCATGAGGGTGATAACGAGGATTTTTTGTTCAAGCACAAACATCGCAAAATCCAACAAATTCCTTCACATACTTCTAAAATTATGGCCACCAATAATTTCAAAACACTAAATCCATGGTCTTGTGAATCCAAAATGGCCTATAGCCAAATCATCGTGCCTAACTTGGAGAACTTGAAATCATGCAAGGCCATCAAAAACATATAAAAAACCATCATGATAAAGTAGACCATTTTGAAACTTAAACTGAACATGATCGTTGGAAAAATCCTAGACTTGATGATGATTCCTTAATTAGCATTGGATGCCAATAACAAGAAGGTCCTTTAAATTTTCACAAATTTGACAAGGAAAGGTTGTGTCATCAGGGAATATTGACAATGCCTGAGGTTGAAGATGTTTAAGCTTGAAAATGACATCACATTATTATTCATAGGTTACATTTCCTTCCTTAGGCGCAAAATACGAGCAATGAAACAATGCATCATGTTTTCCTTGTTGGCGCCTAAGACAATATGTGATGCCAAACTAAAATCAAAACAAGGACAATGCCCACTAAACTTAATGTTGATTCAAAACACAAGTTGTCATGAAATATTATAAGTTCTTATGGTATGAATACACAATGATTTCATGTTGAGCTCCTTCAAGCAAATGATGCCACTCTTCAAAGGCATTCACTATAGCTAGAAGTTTTTTATCATGGATCTTGTCAGTAATTTCCACAAAAAAAAACTTACAAGAATAAAAGTCGACATGATGAAGAAGATTATATTTTCCAAGTTATGAGAACACGACGCCTATTGCAAAGTCGAAAACATCTGTCTCAAAAACAATAGAATTGGAAGGGTCTACAAGAATTAAGAGTGTGACAATCATGAAAAAAACCTTCAAAGATTGAAAAACATTATCTACTTCAATTCCCCAAGAAAAAAGTTGATCATTCCTAATGAACCAAGTAAGAAGGGCCACTACTGAAAAAATAGTGGGCAATGAAATGCCGATAAAAGTTGACAAATCCAAGAAAACATTAGACATCTCAAACAAAAGTTGGAATAGCCCAATCAACAATGGTCTAAACCTTACAAGGATCCATGCTAATCTCATCTCCAAAGATAACCTAACCCGATAATTCCACTTCAAATTGATGGAATTCACATTTCTCCAATTTGGCATAAAGTCGAACCTTCCAAAGCTTCTCCAAAACTAGATGTAGATGGCATTTATGGTCCTCCATGTTCTTTGAGAAAATGAAAATGTCATTGATGTAACCAACCACAAAATCATCTAAGTACTAATGAAAAACATTATTCATCAAATGTTGGAAAATAATAGGTGTGTTATGAAGGCCAAATGACATCAAAACATATTCAAAATGGCCATAATGGGTTCTAAACATTGTCTTCAATTCATCACCTTTTTGAACGTGTACCAAGTATGCTCCACATAAATTAGTCTTAGCGTACACCTAACATGATTAAGTTGTTCCAACAACCTTAAGATCAAAAGTAAAAGGTACTAATTCTTGATGGTGAGTCGATTTAGTCCACAACAATCAACACACATTCGTAAATAGCCATTTATTTTTTTATCAAGAGGATAGGGGTGTTGGCTAGAGATTTTGAATATTGAATGAACCCCTTCTCGAGGTTCTCATTAAAATTTCATGAAACATTACACATTCATCTTGTGACAAATTATAGATGGGTCTGAATGGAAGTTGCATTCCTTCCATAAGGTCAATGGTGCAATCATGTGGTCAATTCTTGGGCAAGGTGTTCGCATTTCTCTTTTCAAACACATCCTTAAATTCTTGGTACTAGGAAGGAATTTCATGTGGACATGGCTCAACATTTGGTGAAGGTAGAACATAAATCAAGAATGCATCTCTTTTTGTGACAACCTCCACATGAAATTGTAATTTGCAACTAAAAATGTAATATCTTCCTTTGCATTATTTCAATTGCAAAACGTTTTCCTAATGGTCCTTCATGCAATTCTTTCATCACCAGCTATGTTTCTGTAATTGTCAAACATCATCGCAGTCTATTGTCTTGGCTCAATATGTACAATTCACCATTCTTCAATGTGAAAGGCTTTATTATCTTAACCAATATTGTTTATGTTGTATTGATAATGTGTTTTTAATCTATCATGTTCTTAAACATTCTTTGACATCCTTCAACTATTCAGGCTTTGTGTAAAACAAACTTGCATATGTGGTTTGATTAAGCACACATGTGGGTTTTGTAATATTTGGTAGTTTTAACAATGCATTTGCAACTTCATGAATTTTACTTAGCTTATACACTACTGTGAAGTCATATTCTAGGAACAATAAAAACCATCTAACTATTCTCCATGAAACATGTGGTTTGTTGACTAAATAGACCAATGTCATATGATCCACATAAGAAAAAACTTATTGCCTAACAAATAATGTTTGAACTTGTGCAAAGCAAAAACCATTGTTAAAGCTTCTTTATTTGTTGTGTCATAATTTTGTTCTACTTTGTTCAAAAGCCTAGAAGCATACACTACTAGTTAATCATTCTTCCTTGCTACATTCTGAGACAACATGCCCCCAATAGTTAACAAGGATGCATTTATATGAACATGAAACTCCACCTTCCAATTTGGTGATATCAATATCAGTGCTTCAATATATTTATATTTGATAAATTCCCAAGCCTTTTGACATTCCTCTATCCAAACAAAAGTCTTTTTGGTTATTTTAATGATAGGTGCCATAATAGCAACAAAGTTTTTGATAAAACATCTATAAAACAATGCCATCCCATTGAATATTGAATTTGTTGTGGATTCCTAGGTACTGACATGTTTTTTATTGCTTCTATTTTCTTTAGATCAGGTAGCTTCCTTTCTTTGGAAACAATAAAACCCAAGATCATCCTTGAAAATACCATAAATGCACACTTGTCTGGATTCAAACTAATGCCATATTCTCTGCACTTTTGAAAACATAATATGAGCTTTTACATATGACTTTCCATGTCATTTTACATTATAAAATCATCCAGAAATATCTTCATAAAATTGTCCAAATATTCTCTGAGTGCTTTGGTAATAGCTTTTTGATATGTTTAGAGGTCCATTCTTAGCTCCAAATGACATCACCTTCCATGTAAAAACCCCCTAATCTGTAATAAATCTAGTATTGTATCTATCCTCTAGAGCTATAGGGATTTGATGATATCCTAAATATCCATCCAAGAAAGAATATGTTTAATGTTTTGCAACTGTGTTTAACACTTTATCTATGAAAGGTGATGGGTATGGATCCTTCTTTATGGTTGCATTTAGTTTTCCGAAATGTATACAAATTTTCAGCTTGCCATTTTTCTTGGGTACTACTACTATGGGTGACAACCATGTAACCTCCTTTATAGATGAATGAATTTAGTTGTTAACAAATTATTTATATCTTGTTTGATTGTTGTAGCATAGTTTGGTTTTAATTTATACCTGGCCTAATGTGGCAATGGTATAATAGTGTCCAATTCAATTTTGTGTTGTGCCAACTTTGGTGGAATCCCTTTTAGATCTTTGTATGTCCATGCAAAAACATCTTGAATTCCTTCAATAGTTGTTCCAATTCCAGCACCTTGCCTTTTTCCAACTGTGCATTAATATTCACCATTTGTGGTTCTACATTAGTTCCCAAATTGAAATTCATCAATTGTTGATATTCATTTAACGTCCATCTAATTATTTATGATTCTTGTGCTTTGATTTTTGCTAGAGTTTCATACATTACAACATTTCTTGGTTAATGAATGTAGTACATCTTCAGATACACCTTATCCTCCAAAGCTATTTTTAGTTCATGTCTGTTGCCAACTTTTTTTTTTTGTGTTCTTTACTCCAAATTCATGCTTTGAAATACTAGTCTTCACATCTATATCCATGATCTCCATATTTGTGGTTTTCACAGATGAATTATTTCAGATAACTTGATTATTCCTATTGGGAACAATTCTGGCTTTGTAGCAAAAATGATATCTTCTTCCTCATCTATGATACCATTTTGATAATCGTAACATAACAACACTTTTAGTCTTCTTATTTCACCTCCCAAATGTTTGGTGACTATAATTGCTTTGATTGTCCCAGTCCCATGTATGGTAACAATGTTACCCCTTAGTCAAGTGCAACTTTAACATCCTTCAACCATGGTCTCCCCAACAACATGGAATAACTAGAATCTACCACACTATTTTGAAGTACAATAAACATGGTTATATAAAGAATCCCATGAACATATATTTTTAGATCTCTAATCAAACCCACTAGTTTTGTGGTTGTTTAATTTGCCATCCTCAAACTATATGGTGCAAGTTTAGGCTTTGGAAGCCCCAATTTCAATCTCAATTATTTTGTGATAATACTAATTCTAGAACCTCCATCTAGCAACACATCTTCTATTATATTCTTCCCAATTTATACTTGGATAATTGCCATATGATCATATATTGCTACAATAGTTGTTTTTATCTCTAGTATTGAAGAACTAACTTGTTTATTTGTGGTTGCGCTACTTATATTTTAAGTTTTCTTTAATTTCAACTTTTGCCACAAATATCTCTTTAATTCAGGAGCTATTTTAAACAATTGTTTCAAGTTCAAAGTATAACTTGTTTTTAACATCTATTTACCAATGTTTAAAAAAATCTCTTTTATTGTAATTAATTTTTCTTGTGATTTCACTACCTCCTAAGTTTTCTGTGTTTCCATAAAATTAATATTTGGCATACCTGGCCAAGTTGTGTTTCATCCCTCCATGAATGTGGATGGCCCTTTTGGTTGGGTTTGTGTATTCTAAATCTGTTAAATTGTCTCCACCATTGATTTCTTCAATTGTTCTTCTTTTTCCAAGTTAGCAACACTTTTTGTTTTCCTTGGTTCTTTATCCTTGAACAATTGTTCTTCACTTGCTTTACTTCTTGATGTAACATTAACATCCACCACATTCACATTTGTAGTGATTATTTGTGTTTCAACAATAGGTTGAACCTCTATTATTACCATAGATTTTTCATGAAACATTTTTTGCATTTTAGTAAACTTTGGACAATCTATCATTTTATGTCTATTCAAACCAAAGATGTGGCATGCATATGAAGATGTCCTCTGCGGTTTTTACTTGGTTGTGTTGCTTCTATGGTTGCCACTTATGGTTTGCTTTTTCTTTTTTCTACGTGTCTCCACATTGTGATTCAACATTCCACAATTTGTGCAATATTTGTTAATCTTCCTTGTATTAATTTGTGTTTTTGCTAGTGTTGCCTGTTTGGTACTTTGTGCTAGTAAAAATGCATTTTTGGCCTTTGTAATGGTCATGCCTTCTTCACACAACATCATTGCCTCCTTATGTTATTGTAATGTTGATTATTTCATCCTTGTAGTTGCAATTTTGAGGTATGATTGTAAACCTGTTCTAAACATAATAGTAAAAAAATTGTCTATGGTTAGTACTTGTAAACCATGAGCAAATTTCTGAATCCATTCATAGTAAACCTCCACCTTCTGGGTCTCCTCTTGCTTCAACTCCATGTATATTTGCTTGTCATTTTGAATTTTCCAATGACATTTGCAAAATGCTTATGTAAGTACTCAAAAAATATAGTCAAGGAATTTTGACATGTAATTATGGCACTAGTTTAATGTTGTATCTCTTAACGTATAGCTACATGCATTGATGATATATTCTTTAAAAGTCTTTGCATTTGCTTTTGTTGTAAAATTAAACATTTTAACATGAAGATATAAATCAACATCTTTTTTGAAGTTACAATACTTAAGAACTACCTTATTTGGCCATCAAAATGGCAATTTTTGTGATTAGGAATTTGTCTAATTACAATAGATGGTTCGAGATATCCTCTCCTTAGATTTGTTGCATTTGTATTTTTATACCTTCTAGTAGCCATTGAATTCATTAGTGGTCAATTTGTAGTCTTGTTCACATGAGTAATCATTATCAGATTAATAAACACCATTTGGAATGTCACAATAACTCCAGTTGCTATTAGTAGTGTCAAACTCTGATTTAAATTCCTTCGTGTTGGAACTCCATTCAATCCATTACCCAAATTGGTTGTAAATTTAATTAGTACTCCATTTTTGACAACATTTGTGTTGGATGCAACCACCGTTTCCACTTTTGTGGTTATTATGATAACATTAGGTGATTAAACAACCTTTGTTCTAAAAGGTTGTCTCCGAATTTCAACAATTGTTGTTTTTAACACTCTTGGTGAAGCTAAGTTGATTTGAATGTGACGACGCCCCATTCTGTGATTACCCATTAGTATTCTCTATGGTGTAGAATGTGGATGTGAATACACCTCTGGTGTTCTGCTCTTGAATTAAATGGATGGACAAATTCGACTCTATGGCCCTAATTGACCTCCCAACTCCATGCCTCTCAATCTATTTGGGACTACATAAATTCCCAGTTCCTAGTCCTGTGACTGATCCACTAATGCTCCTGCCACATTTTGTAATTCCACATGTTTAGTAACACATGTTCTTATGTGAAAAGGCACAAAAGGATAATCCATGATTACATGTTTTTCTTCCTCATAAAATGCACAGACCCTTGAAAATAATTTGATTACCTCTAATTCCATAGATTCATGATCTTGTGTTTTGGCTATGTACCTTGTTCAATCCAACTTTGGATTCCTTTGATGTGAGTATGATTATGGTATTTCATCCAACACATTCACTTGTGTCGTTGGATATTCAATTGATTGAAAGTAATTTTCCTCAATTTCCTCAACCACATCGATATTGGTGTTTTCTTCCACCTCTCAGTCTTTCATTACTTCATAGTAATTTGGAGATGTGGACTAGTACACAAACCTGGGTTGTAGACCTTTGAAATTTCTTCTTCGATTAGTCATCAATTCTAGACTTGACATTTCTTGCAACTGAGCAGGTATTGTAGAAGTCCCTACTTCATCTTGATCTTTTCAAGTCTAAACCATAGATTGCGATTGAAAAGTATATTGCATTTCTCTCCATGGATATTGTCGTTTGTAATTGTGCCTTCTCTAAAAAGCCTTAGTCCATTTTTCACACAATATCACCGCTTGTGGTAGAAATGACCTATGCCATGTAGGTTTTTCCTCTGTTATTAAAACTTGTTTGTCCAACATCAAATTCCAATATGGGGTTTATATAAGCCCTGCATATTCCTCTCCATTTTCAAGATTGTCTTTTATTTGTTTTCCAGTGACTTAACAATTTGCTTCCAAATCTAATTGTCGTTATAAACTTTGAGTCACCATTCAATTCATCTTGTTTCATAATCCTTTTCTTCAGAGTTTCTAGATCACTATGCAATCCTTATGATGTTAACCACTTAAACCTTTGATATTTTCTAACATATCCTTTTAAATTATAAATTGAAAAACAAAACCACTCATTTAAACACTCTCCTCTACAATACAACAACAAAATTTGTAAGAAAGATTCATGTTATTGTAAAACGAATAGGAAAAAATTTCCCCACAAGATGGTCACCAAATGGTAGAAGTGCAATTTAATCCCTGCAGTATTATTTCACATTATTATAACAACAAATTTGCACTACAATATGCAAACATTCATAATTTTTGCCCTGATTCTAAACACATTTGACCCTACAATTTATTAAAACACTAGATTCATGGTTATTTCATATAACCAAAATTTATTTCAGGGTACAATGCCGAAAAATCTAGAGATAAAATTACAATTCATTACATTACATTTTTGATATTATAAAAAATTCACACAACAATATGGATATGGAAATCATTACAAAAGTTTGTACTTTTCTATTTTTACTGAAAAAACTCCATTAGAATTACAACAAAATTCCATGAAAATGAAATCAAAATAACAATTTGTGGTATATCCAAAATAAAATCTGTAATTTTTCTATTACAAAATACCTAGAGCTATTCTTATTCTTCCCAAAAATGTGTCTAAAAATCCCCTTCCTTCTTCCTAGAACTGTCCCTTTTGGGCAGTTCCAATTCACATCATCATGATTCCAAAAACAACAAAAAATTAGAATTCAAATTAACAATGTCCCATGATTAGTCTCTATCCAAATGCTTTGTTCATCCAAACCATGTACTCATCCTACCCCCTTAACAATTTTCCTTATCCATAGCTAGATAGTTTAACATATTATTTCCTCACATGTGAAGCACATTAACGTTATATTAACCCTAATTTCTTGGTCCCAAGTCTCAACCTCCAACAATTAAGAGGTGTATGCTAAGGTCCTACAAGAGGTTTTTTTTCTTTCTTTACATAAATATAAAATCAAGATGTGTGTTAGGTCAAGTATATTTGGAACGGTAATGTTTCAATAGAAGAAATTGTATTATAAAAAATCTCAAAAGCTTGTTGGGACCTCGCTCCCCAAATACAAAGTTTAGATCTTTCTTTGATGTGTAGATTCTTAGTGTGAATCTCAAGGTTTGATGTTATGTAACATGTTAACATTTACAAAAACAAACTCTTTTTGATCTTCTTCCAACATGTGGGACTAGATACTTGCTTGACCCTGAGACTATGTAAAAACTTGTCGATCACATCTCATTTTTATGTTAAGCTAACATTCACTTAACATTAAGCTATCACCCATTTAACATTGGGTGCCACCTAGGATGGCACCTAGATTTTCATTTAACAATGACTTAACATCAAGTGTGAATGCACCCTGAATCACATTCATAACCAAACACAAAAAGATATCAACCCTGGCTGAGTATTGATAAAAAGCCAAACTCAAATATGCGTAAAATGGTCATTTGGTCATAGGGTGTTCCTTGTTCATGAAGTAGGATGCCAATGCCAAATTGTTATATTGATTCATACAAAATTCACAATATATTTTAAGGCAAAATTGTAATTCAGTTGGATATTAAACACAAATTTTACACCTTTCTCAATTGCAATACAAACAAGTTGCATAAGAAATGTAAAATTAAACAGATGAAATAACCATACAAAAACATCCAATTACAATTAGGTCATGGTCTGGTTATGTACAATGGAATGGTCAAGCCCCTGCCCATTATGTTGGGTAAGGTGCCAGGCAAGCCCGAAAAGGTGGCCAACCTAGGTGGCCTTCATGGGCTCACCTGGCACCTTACCCAACATAATGGGCGGGGGCTTGACCATTCCACGACATTAAGGTCTGGGGTGGCAGATTAAAAAAAGAATCATGTTCAATAGACACAGTTTGGTCACTATTGAGAGTGTATGATCATCATTGGAAGATTATGCCATATAATGTGGTCAGGAAAATGACATAATAATCTGCCACCCCAGACCATAATGCTCTGGTCATGGTCTGAATACGGTCCAGTTACGTTCTGCTTACGGTCCAGTTAAGGTCTGTAAGTGGTCCGGTTGTGGTCTTCTCGCGGTCCGGTTGGAGTTCGTGGCCCAGCTACCTATAGTTGCAAGATGGAGATGGCGCTCTGATCTTCTTCCCTTTCTTTTCTTTCCTCTTCTTTTCTTTGCGTGTGTCTCTTGGGCCTGCGCGCATAAATGTTTCTCTCTGATTTTGTCCCTCCCTCCTGCAAAAGGATTATTAGTATTAGGTCGCAATTGTTCCCTGTTAATTCTCTCATTTATCCTAGCCGTTCCTACAATTTTGACTAGCACCTTCTTTTTTTTGAACTTTGCACTTAACCAAATTTACTGAGAAATGGCGGTGAGAAACCGGACACTTTTTCTTTACGCAAATTGTGGACCGGGGGCGGAAGTGCAGGTGGAAAAACTTGAGACATTTTATGTTTAAATTCTTGTTTTTTTTGTTGTAATGTCAACAACGAGATCGATGTCAACAAGGAATCGATGCGAGAATGCAGGGATTCCATACCAGGCGCTTTTTGAAGGGATTCGTTGTTGAGATGAGGACTTGGCTCCTCTTACGAGAAAGCGTGCAGCGGTTGTTTTCCGAGGTTGTTTTGTTGGAGAGCATCGAACTGGAGCCGTGATTTTCAAGCTTTTTGTCTTGCAGCTCCTTCTTCATCATCATGGCTCCGGTACACTTTCTTGTGCTTTTTTTTTGGGTGTTTTTCCTAATTTAGAATGCAAATTTCACGCATAACAAAGGATTTTTTTGCTTCTCTTCACATGATTGATAGATAATTCGCATACCTCGTTTGTCTTCAAGGATCGTATATCTACTCTCTTGTGTCTGTCTGCCATCTTCGTTTCTTGCTTCGCTCTCTCCGGGGGGTTGTCGCCTCTCTATCTTTTAACTGAGGCTATGAGCGTCAGTTTGCAAGTTGATTCCTAACAGGAGATTCAAAGCTCCTTGCTGTTCAATTCCTTCGTGATTCTGGAATTGTGGATGCAAACTGCACTTGTTGCCCCCGGCGATCATTGACGGGGTTTTGTTTTGTTCTCGTTACACCTGAATTAGGTTGCTTGTTATCAATCAAGGCAAAGATCGTCATATTAATTGCCTATTATAGTTCATGGACTTCCTTTCTTGTCATCAATTTTTTAGTTTTGCATTCTCATCATCTTTCTGACTCCATTTTTGTGTCACAACTCCACTTGACAGCGAGGTTAGGCTACTACCTACTGTATCTTCTGAGATTTTGGGTTTTAGTTATTCTTCTCAATTGGTGCTGGCTGTGTTGCATATTTTCTAGGTTTACCAGGAAAAGTGCAAGTCAAAATCCTTCACAGTCAGTCATCTATGGATGGTCATTGTTTGCTGCAACAGACCACAAGCTGCATTTGTTCTGTGAATTTGCAGTCTTATTGTCTGACATTGGATTCATACTGTTGTTAATTGCATCAAACTCAACTCCTCCAATCCATACAAAACAGCCTCAAATCCAAACCAGGAAGTGCCAATTTCATTGGCACAAGATCTGAAATAAGTCAGTCAAATTATGCTAGAAGCCAAGATATCTGGAACATATGATGTGGTGGCACAGACTACAAATCAAGTCTTTAGGGAGCAGAAGTCTTGTTGGAGGAAGCAAAGAAGGCTGGACATGCAGCCAGATATGGTCGGTCATACCAGACTACTGTTACTAAAGCCACTACGGTAATGGAAACACAACTTATATGATTTTATGTACAAAGCCCCACTATCAATGTCACTGCTCTCATGAGCTATCTGTGTTTTGAACTTGGCACTATTTGTGCTACAGTTAAGGGTTTTCTTCGTGCTATTGCTCCTCTGCAGGACTTGCGATCACGGCTTGAAGAGTTGGTCCCATTACAGCGGGTTAGAGTCCCATTTACTGTGCATTTAAATGCGAGTTTTATTATTATTGAGAAATGCACTCTAAAAGTCATTTGGCCTAATCTTGAACCAGCCTTCTGTGGTGTGTTGGTCATTTGGAGAGCTAATGTGAAGGACTCTAAACAGGAACGGCTAAAGGAGATAAAGAAAAATTATGGCAAAGTCTCTTTAGGAGATACCACTGTTGACATGGTATGTTACACAGTGCTCTCCTGTCCATGAGTTCTTTCAGAAAATTACTGATAGTGAAGATGCTAAACTCTAAGCCAAACAACAGTTGTAAAGTATTCGACTCAAAATTCTATAAACTGTAAAACCCTTCCTAGATCACCTATCCAGGTTTTTGACCTCAGACTATACCATTGTAACTGTTAACTGTAAATCTAAGTGGAACAGAAAGGTGAGAGCCTAATAGAATTTTCAAGGTTGGTGTTTTCCTGTTGCCTCTGAAGATGGGGATTGCATGTTGGTGGGAGTTTGACAGGCCATTGGAGGAATGAGGGGTATCAATGGCCTGCTTTGGGAGGCCTCACTGCTAGATCCTGATGAGGCATTTCCCCATATATTTGCCACTAAATTTGAGACATCAGCTGCATCTCAGTAGAAGCTATCTCCATTTTGAGAATAACGTCTTTTCGTTTGCCCTCTGCTTTTCTGAAGATGCATTTCTAGGATTGATGCATCCAAGAAGACATAGTATTTACCAGTAATTTGCCCATTTGACACATTGAATAGTGTTGTGACACTCCAACACCATGACCATTTAGCTTTCTTTCATCATGAGCTTGGTACTGTGTCTTCATGTTCTGCACAATCTCTTCAAACTTCATGGTACTGGCTACGGATTTGTTTTGTTCCTACAGGGAATTCGCTTCAGGGGTTTTTCACTTCCTGAGTGCCAAGCAAAGCTTCCAGCAGCCAAAGAGGGAGGTGAACCACTCCCTGAAGGTTTTCTGTGGCTACTCCTCACTGGAGAGGTACCATTTTGTTCATATTAGCATTATTCTATTTGTAGTACTAATTCTATGACATGGTTCCCACCATATACATGTTTGTGGAGGAGTATAACCTGTAAAAATACAGATCTGTGTACTTCTACTAAAGACCAGTCAGTCTGCATATCAACTTGTAGAATTGTTTCTTAAGCCATGCTCTAGGCTTTGCTATGATTATTGGGCTCACTGTTGCCATTGTCACTAATTCCATGTCACAATCTTTCAAGTTCTGTTTGAAGTGGAGACGAGTACTCAATCAATACTTCACTTCTGAATTGTTTTTGAAATTTCAGGTGCCCACTAAGGAGCAAGTTGACACAGTCACTGCTGATTTACGATCCCGCTCCAAAGTGCCAGGTGGGAACATCATGGCTCTGTTGCTTACCACTACAGGGATGAAAGTATGTATTGTGTCAGATTTTTTCTTTTGATTTCATTAAAAAACCTAGCAAACTACATGTAAATTAATCATGATGTATTTCCCTCCAGATCATGTATTTGATGTGATAAATGCATTCCCTATGACTGCTCATCCAATGACACAATTGACAGCTGGTGTCATGGCTCTGCAGGTGCACATCCAAAGTTCTCTTTTTTCCTCGATCATGTTCCTGTTGCAGCTTTTTAGATCATTTGCATGGGGCTTGTAAAGGTGGTCAATGTATTTAAACTTCCCTTTCATTCTTACTTTATGTTTCTGACAGTATCATTGCAATTGGATGTATACAGACTGAAAGTGAGTTTGCAAAAGCTTATGAAACAGGAATTCATAAGACCAAGTGAGCATAAGTTGACTGATTTTTTGTGGAAGCATCTCATTCAAGATTTGCATACTTGTGACCAATTACAGTTTGAACTTTAGGAACATAGGGGCCTCATTCTTGTTTACTCAAATGACCATTCTATGTTGGCAGGTACTGGGAACCCATTTATGATGATGCCATGAATCTGATTGCACGACTACCTGAAGTTGCAGCCTTCATCTACTGCAGGTATTTTTCTCTTGTAAAGGCTTGAATATTTTACAAGCTAGTGCTTGGATATGCCACTGAACCCTAGAAGAACCTAAAATGTGGAACTCTTGATAGTGAATGAGGGTGCAAATAAGGCAGGCAAATAGGTAAATTGCACACCTCAGTTGTTCAAGAAATTTGGGTTGTTTGTACAGCCAACATATTTGTGCAAACAGGAATTGTTCCTTTAGAGAGATGTAAGGGGAAGTGAAGGAGGAAAGATCTGTCCTTGTGATGAATCACATGTCTTCTAATTTCTGTCTTTTGGCATTAAGGTTTGCTCTTTTCCCTGTTTGACAATATGCTGTTGGATCTGAATTAGCTCTAATAATATTTGTGGGCTGTCTATCAATATCTATTCAGGTTAACTTTAAAAAATCACGAGTATGGAGAATATGGAGTTCTCAAAACTTATTAAGATATTCTGAAAAATTATTTTGTTACAGGACCTATAAGGGAGGTGTGTTGCATGAGGCAGATCCCAATTTGGACTATGCTGCAAATTTTGCACAGATGCTGGGGTTTCAGGATGAGCTCATGCATGAGCTTATGCGCCTATATATCAGCATTCACAGGTCATCACCAGCTTCTGTTTCTTGATAACTTCATATGATTTTTAACTGAACTTGTAACCACCTTGTGGGTAAAGGCTAGCAGATTGCCTGGACTCTGAATGGTATCACTGCTTCTATCTGAGGGATATGGATGTGTTGGTGCCAGTGATCATGAGGGAGGCAATGTGAGTGCTCACACAGTTCATCTTGTAAGTGCAGTTTTCCTTTCATTTTCTCTTGCCCTCTAGACAGAGCTGTCAATCAGATGTAATTGTTCTGTCCTGTCTTGTCAGATAAAACAATGTTCCTGCTGGGTTGTGAAAGTTGATTTCTTCTGACTTAAGCCTTCCTGGGAACATCAGTCCTAATCCCTTAACCAAACCTTTAATTCCACCTCCTAACTTATAGTATTCAATCTGGAAGTTTGAACCCTGTAATTTAACTATTAACACATCATCCTAAATGTTGAATACTAAGGCCTGATACTCAAAGCCAATTCTGGGGTGTTAACAGTAGACTCTTTCTAGTGGGTAGCTTCATGTGTTTGTCACTTGAAAATGTGCTTCTGTTCTCAGGTTGGAAGTGCTCTGTCCGATCCGTATCTCTCATTTGCTGCTGGGATGAATGGCTTGGCAGGCCCCCTTCATGGCCTTGCAAACCAGGTACATAACAACTCTCAGATATTTGCCAGTCCTTGACTCATTGTGGCATGTTTGGTTTGATTGTAGTAGTCATTTGTGGCCCATTTTGGATAGAGGACTAAATATGAACCATAACATACTACAGTTTACTGATATATGGAAAGGTGGCAGGAAGTCCTGAGGTGGCTTCAAGAATTGGTGGCACAGGTTGGAAGTGATGTCAGCCGTAAACAGCTTTCTGAATATGTTTACAAAACCTTGAAGAGTGGCAAGGTTAGGAAGCTAACTCCTCAAAACATCATGAACATTGTGGACATGTCAATGAAGTTTCATCTGCAGGATGCCATGAAAATGTTTGCATAGAGCTTGGATGCTTTTCTATTCTTGACAGTGGTAATCAAAACCATTCAATCAAGATCTAGCTTTACTTCTTGCAAATCCCTTTCATTGTATCCTGACCTTGGAACACTCATGAGTGAGTTCAGCAAAGAATTTGTTGTATCCATGCTTTTTTGCATGTAGGGGAACTTGAGCCTCAATGCAGTATTGGACTTTTATCCATGGACAGAAAACTGACATTAGTTAGGATGGGCAATGGGGTTAGGTGGTGCCTGGCTTTGGACATGCTGTTCTGCGGAACACAGATCCCCGTTACTTGTGCCAGCGTGAATTTGCCCTCAAGCATCTTCCCAATGATCCCATGTTCAAAATGGTGATGCAGTCTTCTGTCTCTCTGCTTTGTTCTATTTGAAACTCATGACCATACTTTTCTGAGTATGCATAAGGCCAAAGCAATTGGTCCCAAAGAGCTCCAAGTTTTAACAGAATTGAGTGTCTTTGTGGGTGGATTTTTTTCAGGTCTCAGACTTGTTTGAGGTTGTTCCCCCTATTTTGCTTGAGGGTGGCAAGGTAAAGGGGCTGTTGTTGAAAGTTTGACACCTGCTTGCCTGTCCTTTCTTGTGATGCCATGTATTCATTATTTTGTTGAGATATTAGCACCAGATGGATCGCTTTGAGTAATGACATGAATAATTGCTGATAATATCTATCCATGCTGAAACTAATCTGTAAGAGGCGTTTGAAATTGGAGTTGGCCTTGGATGGAGACGCTATTTGAATACAGTCAACGAGAGGGGATTTGGCATTTGAATAGTTTCCATCTTTTGAACAAATCAGTTAACTGTGAGCCAGCAAACAAACTGTCATGCTGTTCTTTGGAAAAGGAACTTTTAGTAGCTGACAGTAAGATTTGCATGCTGAGAAATGAGTTTCTATGCAGGTGAAGAATCCTTACCCTAATGTGGATGCACACAGTGGGGTTCTACTTCAATACTTTGGCCTGACAGAACAAAAGTAAGTTCCTCTATAACATCCAGTGCTGTTGCTGAACTGGAGAGTTTCTGTTCTATATGGTGACTACATCACTCATCACAGATGATGAAACAGCAGAACCCTTTTTGGGAGTCTCTAAATTTCTTTGTGATATGTGTTACAGCTTTTACACTGTGCTGTTTGGGGTGGCTCGAGCCTTGGGTGTCCTATCCCAGGTAAATTCTAATGCAAAATTTATTTGCCACTGATGAGGACATGACAGTTCAGTCCTAAATGTTTATAGGTAAAACTCTGATGACTACTCCATGCTCGTTATGTTCTGACTACGCACACAAGTTCAAGAAAAAGAGACGACATTCATATGACAATTACATCCAGCACCAAGTTTATCATTAGAGATTTTGTGATATCTTAAACAATTCATTGACTCTAAGTTACTTGGTTTTTTGCAGCTGATTTGGGACCGAGCACTAGGCCTTCCAATTGAGAGACCGAAGAGTATGACTTTTGAGTACATTGAAAATTATTGCGAGTCCAAATTTTCAGCCTAGGCTGAATCATCAACATTTACAGGTCTCAGTAGGGTAGGGTTGAGGGTCTTGGGGTGATTGTCTCAGGAGTTTGGCCCTTTGGCCATGGTACCATTAGGCAAAATGTTCAAGTCCTGTCTTGGTTTTCCCAGACTTATCTACTTCATTATGTCTTGACCAGCCTGCTGCTCTCCTCCCAAACAACCCTCATCTTGTGGTGGTGTATTTCTTCATTGGGGAATGTATGCATTTCTGCCCTGGCTTGGGCATCAGCCTTATGTTCCCCTCAAATTGGAATAATACAAGGAGTGACAATCCTGGCACAGTCTTTTGTGGTGTTTGGTGTATTAGGATCGTAGAACATTATTTGTTACAGTTCAATAAAATGCTGGTTGTTGGGTTGCAGAAGTGTTAATATGACCTTTGTGGTTTAAATTCAAATATTTGACTAACTGAAAACTTATTTTCTAACATGTCTGATGTTTTGTTTCTTGTTATTGTGGATAAGAGTTGTCTGCCAAAGCAAATGTAACATTGGACAAGCCATGTCACAAGTATTATGGGCATGACCAGTAACAGAACCATTGGCAAGTATACAGTGGTTCCTGAGCTGTACAGGAAGCATGAACATCATCCTGCTTGTTGAGAAAAGGTACTACTCCTAAGCCTATTGTCTGGTTCGAGTGGTGGTTGTAATTAGAAGAATTTGGGCTTTAACAGTCGCCACACTCTCATTGTTTGTAGAAGAATTATGAAGCAATTCTTTGTAAGAAACAAATGTCTTCAGAGATAATACCACATTTTATGGAATGATGAAACTAGTCTTTGATGACCATTAATGGCTGGGTTCAAGTCCTTTTGCGACACACTTTGTCCAGTATTGCAATTGCACATTGATACTCTCAATTCTGTTTCATTGGGCGGCCAACTCTGAACAATTTGAGATGATTCTTCTGCTCTTTTGTCTTAGTTGTAGATGGACTCTTTTGCTAGGTTTACTCGTTGACTGTTTTCTGAACAAGTTCAACAACACTTCTTTAAGCGTGCAGTGTTTTGTGTTCATATTTGGCTGCTTTGCCCTTTCAATCAGTCAATAGATTCTAGCATGTAATGAAATGAGATGGTATGAGTCGAACAAGCCCAAACTCTTTTCTTTCTGAAGGGTCTTGGGGAAGTGTCATTGCCTCAGTAATAGTATTACTGTAATACCCATGAAATGATCACCAACCACACATCTGGCCCCTGTTATAATTTCTAGAACTCCTTGAATGGAAACACTGACCATCAATCACAGCCTTCCAGTCATCAACTGCTACATCAATCTTACACAAGTATGTATTGGAATGGTTGTTCCTGGAACATCAAGACCTGCCCTAACTTTTCTTTTGTATTTGGTGGTACCTTACAAATTTGTAAGGTGCTCTGGGATGGCAGATTGAAATTATGTCAGTTTTTTATGTTGAGAATGGCTGGTGACATTGGGGGCTATACTGTTCTTAGAGTTAGAGCATCTCCATCAGCAACAGTATGTTGGCTCTGAATTGCAGGACTTATAGCATGAAGTATAATCTTTAAATAGCCTGAAATTGAGTTTGGACTTAGAAATATGCAGAGGACACGTTAATCTTCAAAAGGTGCAATAAAAAATTGATTTTTTTTTATTGGCTCACCATAATGATGGGCCCATGTGATGGCATTTAAATGGTTTCTCACTTTAAATTGTCCAATTTTTTCATATTTATGGATGGGGATGGGGAAATAATTGGCACTCTATGTGACATGTGCTAAATGTTGGTTGAGGCCCAAATAGAAGACAAACCCTGTAAAATTAATTAAGGATGGGAACCCATGCAGCAAAAGTACAAGGCAAATGAGAACATAAGTAGACACAACACAAACAAAAAACCAAAAGCAAACATTCACCAAAAATCAGGTAAAGACCCTATGCAAAGAGGACTCATGACTATGAAATGACAATCAACTATAACAATCAACTATAACAAACAAAGATGACCTGAGACAAAAGAGCTGTCATCTGTCACACATCGGCTAGTGACTGAGGTGTATGGGTGGAGATGCTGATAACTTATCTTGTCCTCATTTTATATCATTATATCTCATAAGCAAAGTTTGGTAATAAAAAAACAGAGCATTTTGACTTAATTAAAAAACAGTGGCAGTGTACAGTGATTCACTCTCCAATCCTGGACCTAAATTGTACTAAGTGGAAGGAGATTGCAGGCTTCATCAGTCAATCTCATGACACTCGCCGAGTCCGTTTCACTTGTGTAATTTCTTTGAATGTTTCACAACCTAGCTTACACTCCATGAAAAGCCATCTCGTAGCTCTCAAAAATGGGGGAACTTCATTGCTGCTGTTGAAGAAATGGTGTTTGAATTTGCACAAATTTTCACAAGCTCAGCTCTTCAGAAGAGCTTGCCAGCGGTCTTTTCCTGCGATGAAAACAATGGCATGCAGTCACGGCGTCCCAGTTGGAGTGCAATTTTTTGGTGGTACAACTCTCCGTCCTCTCTCTGGCAAACGGGTGCCCTCATCGTGCTTTGAATATCTTGCTCCATCTCTGCATAGTAGCCTGCGCAGTTTCTGTACAGCTCAAATATCATTCCAATTTGCCCGCCGTTGGAAAAGCTACTCGTCAACACCGCCACTATACTGCAGGCTGCCGCTACTCCCGCCAAATGAATCCCTGGCCAACATCCGAGTAAGCTCAAAAGAGCCGCAACTCCTGCACACACTGGAGCCAATATTGCTAGCCTTTTGTTAGCAATCTCCTTGTTTCTGGCCGCCCGCACGTATTTTGCGATGTCCGATGTCTGCAGCTTATCAGCTGTCCGTTGGAGGTCGTTCGTGATCGCATTGGTCCACCCGTTCGTGTTGTTGGCTGGGACTTCGGTTTCGGTGAGGTCCGCAACAGGGCCAAGCACTGAGGGTTCCACAACCTTGGGGAATTTCTCAAGGCCATTGGGCTTCAAAGGCAAAGGAAACCCAACATCAAGAGCCTGGAGCCTAGCCATCACCTCTTCCAGGTACAGGTGCGCATCCTTCCGCAGTCGTGGATCGATCAACAAAGTGGTCTGAATGTCCCTAGCCAGCAGCTTATGGAAGCGAGAAGCCGTACGTTGCTCCTCAGCGAGCTGCGAGGGCTGGTACTTGCTAGCCAAGTACATAAATCCAGCGGCACCGCCGTTGAGAAGGAAGGCTGCCACGGACATGCTCACGGAGGTACCTCCGACCCCGCTGTTCATGGCCGCCAGTATGGCTGCTGCGATGGTGGTCATGTTGACCGTCATGTGGCAGAGCTCGTTCCAGTTATCTCGTTGGACACCGATGATGGCATGCATCTCGCTACGATCTTCGGCCGCCAAAGCGATGCTGCGGAACTGAGCCACTAGCCTAGAATCCTCCAGCTCATTTCCATCAGTCCAGCCTTTGGTGTTTTGCTGGGACGGAGAACTGGGAGAGTCAGGGGCTGCTGGATTGCAAGAATTCCAGTAGTCTTGGTCCACAGAGTTGAACTTGGTCTCTCCGGGTGTGGCGATTGCAAAAGAAGGGCTTACCAACTGATAACATCTGCTACGCTTGGATCTATGCAGAGACTTTCTAGACATCGCAATTGGCACTTGTATATTCAAACCCTGTGAACTACCGCGAAGGGTCGTAGTAGTAGTAGGAGTAATGCCATGACTAGAGCTGTAATGACCCACAGCAAATTGGTTTCCAGAAATCAATTTACAGCCTGTGGCACTAGGAAGGGCAGTACATGCAGCCATAATACAATGCAAGCACAACCTCTCAAGCACTATCCCAAAAAAGAAAAGTCACAAAAGAACTAGTTGTAGATGGGGAACTTTGTCGCTGCAGAAGTGTTTGGATTTGTATCCTACAAGTGGTAGTGTTTCAAGGTTGAACGTGCAAAGAGAGCGTTGATGAGACAGGAAAGTGTTGATGAGAGAGATTGTGTTGGGGAATGATGGTGGAAAGTGGAGGGGGTAATGAGTACCTTATAAACAGCAAAAAGTTGCAAGACCAGAAAGTGTATCTAATGTTCCAACCGTGGAAACAAGGGAAAATTAAAAGCAGAAAGAGTCAAAACAGAGTAGAGAACAACTTAGTGGTGGCATGGTTTGACTGCCAATAGGATCTCTGCAGTGACTGGAATATTATAAAAGTCAAGAAATGCTTTTGTAAAAATAAACTAAAAATGTTACTTAAGATAGTACATAGTTTCATTTAGGTGTAAATTGACTCAGATCCTTGTAAATGGAAAGCCTCAGCCAAATTAAGAAATTTTTTATTTGCTCCCACATTTTGAGGAATGTTCACGAGGTGTTACCTATTTTGAACTGGGAGTTCAATTTTGCAATTGCACGCTTCCTATTTGAACTATTGCTTGTTTGGAACTCAAGGGTATTCCTTCCTTGTGGAGAGAGTCGAGCATAAATTCAGTGTAGTTATTAACTAGTTTAGTCCTCCCCATGTGTGAGACTAATTTGGGCAAGTTCCTTTGAACTGTGGTACCATGTGCAACCAACCCCACAGAATCCGGTTGAAGTCTCGGTCATATGTGTGAGGCTGCAAATGGGGCAATGTCAATATTGGTAATAGTTAGCTGGGGGGTTCGTTTGCTGGACTCTTGGAAGTGTGTTTGAAAGGGTGCAAGTTTTGGTCATTTGGGTCCTTGAATTTTTGCACCATGTACCTGCAAGGGGAAGGTACCAGTGTAGTTGCCAGTTCACCCTTGAGCCTGCAAGAATACCCTAAGGGGCACTTGAGACTATGGCCCATTCAAAAGTTGAGCCAGTCTTGGAGCATTTCTATTGGTTGAGAGCTTTTATTGTGCATCATTGGTATCTAATGGAGCTTTTTCCAAGTGATGTGTTTACTACATTGCTCAAGTTGATCTCATATTATAAACACCTACTTTATACCTTTTTCCTTCCTTTCTACTTTCCTATCTACCTACTTATCTTGAATCATTTATGCAACCAAAATATTGTTGTGTATTTTGTGTTGTTTATACATACCTTTTTCAAGCTAACACATTATGACAACAAGTATGATGACTTGATGGCAAGAGTGTTTGCCTCCATCCTAGAGGTCAAGGGATCAAACCTTGCAAATGATAGGAGGTAAGTAGATAGGTTATAAGTTAAGCAAGAGGTATTTTATTTTGTGAATATGTTGTAATGTTTTGGTATTAGTTCATTAATTATTTAAATATGTTAATTAAATTATTCATTAAATGTAAACTAGGTGATTAATTTATTAAATAAGTTAAGTAATAGATAATAAATATGTAGCCTAGGTAGTATGTGATAAATAGGATCAGTAGTAGTAAGTAGTAGGTAGGTTAAATGTAAATATTTTATTATGTGGATATATGATTTGTTAATAATGATAATAATAAATTAAGTAGGTTAGGTAATAGATAGTAGGTATGTAACCTAGGTAAATGTAGTAAGTAGGATAGGTACTAGGTAATAAATAATTAAGTTAAGGAGTAGGTATTTTATTGTGTGGATATGTCATAATGGTTTAATACTAATTGATTAATCAATATGGAAGGTTAATTTGTAGGTAGTAAGTAGGGTAGGTAGTAAATAATTATTGAAAATAATAAATATTTTATTGTGTGGATATATGATAATGTTTTTGTATGGGACAAAAAATGTCATGATAATGTTGTAGTGTTTCCTTCTCATTAAAATTGTCCCATATCCTTTGTTTATAACTTCAAACCTGTCCCATATCCTTTGTCTACAACTCCAAACCTGTAAAGTATATAAGTAGGTGAAGGAATGAACTAGACATGGAATGCACTATAAACACAATGTATGTGCCAGTTAGGATGAGCCAATCTAAAGGCTTGTCCCCAACAAGATCCTACCTACTTAACCTATGTTAGGTAGCTTATTATAGTTTAACGTAGAATAAATTATAATTTTAAAAAAATTACAATTATGATATTTAACTATTATAATTATATATTTAATTAATTTAATTATAATTTTTAATTATTTTAATTGCAAATTTTAATTATTTTAATTATAATAACTAAGTATTGTAATTGTAATAATTAATTAATATAATTATAATATTTAATTTCTGTAATTATGATACTTAATTACTGTAATAATATTATTTAATTTTTTGTACTTATAACATTTAATTATTGTAATTATAATATATCTTTTTTGAACAAATGGAAAATTGCCATGTGTTTTATGGCCATTGGCTTTTACAATTATCATGTGGTTAAATCCTAACCACCCATCAATGGCACATTTGGTAGCATGCAACTACCCAAATGTAGTTGTAATTGGGTTTCCATGTCATATTAAAAATCATCCATGGCAATGGATGAGAAATTTTGGCTTAGTCATAAGGTTTGTGATTACACTTTCAACTTCATAACCATGTCATGTCTTTTGCAATTGATTATCTTTGGGCACTTATGTTAGGTGATTGGGCTATTTTTAGTTGCATGTGTCCATTACAATTACAAATGAATCGCAAATTGAGTTGTTGATTTTCAAATTTCTTTTAGTGCCTCAAGTTCAACTAG
This sequence comes from Sphagnum contortum, assembly GCA_963920785.1. Taxonomy (NCBI): domain Eukaryota; kingdom Viridiplantae; phylum Streptophyta; class Sphagnopsida; order Sphagnales; family Sphagnaceae; genus Sphagnum; species Sphagnum contortum. The sequence continues at coordinate 652,179 of OY987284.1, read as the reverse complement.
TTCACCTCTTTGTGGATTTTGTGGGGGAGTGTAAAACATTTTGTGCTTTTCATTTGCATTAAAATTTCCCCATGCTAATAACTCATTTCCATAGCATGTTCTGCTTAGTGTTGCCCATACTGCATCAGTAATATGCTTGAAATAACATTCATGGTTTTGCTTTGTGAACCAACAAACACAAAATGTTAGTAGTTTCAATGGAGTGCAGTTACATTCTTGAATGAATTTCAATACTCTAATTCTTCCATACACGATGTGTTTATGAGCTTAGATATATGATTACGCAAAGCTATTTGGCACTAACTTATTTTCAATTTGACAACCTTGTGAAGGTTGAGAACCTTCCATTGCAATTTCATGAGCTCTAGGCTTGCACAATGAATAAACTTGTTTGCAACCCTAAACCCAAAAACATATGACTTGTTATAGTTGATGCTCAAAAATGTCAAAGGTGTTCATGAATGTTAAACAAATTACAATTTTACAAAAATCTGCAATTCTATAACAAGAGTTGAAGATGTTTAGAAACAATAATCACTAGAAAAATCCCTTACAATGAAGGGTTTCTTAAAGCCCTATTTACTTTAACTTGTCAAAACCAACTTCGATTTTTGAAACTTTTTGGTCGATGAACTCCATGGTTAGCAAGTTGTTGCATGTGATTGAAAGAAAACTACAATATCAAGCTTTTTTGAAAGCTCAAATTTGTTTGTAACATTAATAAATATTGTTTAGGGTTTACAAAAATGTTTTGTGACTAATTGAAAAAGATGACTATTACACGTGACGTAAATCACGTGCATGCCTTGGCATGACTTGGAAACATCAAAAAGTTTGAATTTTCTTACAAAAATATAACGAACTTGAAATTTTCATCAACCTCGTTTCATTACTCTATTAATTTTGTCCTCCATGCTTTCCTACCATGTGGAAAAGTAAAAATAATCTTACAGCAATCATTCCTTCGAAAGTGTAGGTACCTTGTACTTGTAGGCTCCTTTGTGTGTATTTACACTTAGTTGGGTACATAATTTTATGGCCTTGGAAGTTAACATCCACAAATATGGGGTAGGCCATGAATATTCAACCCTTTTCCATATGTTGGGAAAAAATTGTTTGGCCTTTCCAATAGTAATGGAAAACTTGATTTGGGCTACCAATTATGTTTACTTGAGTAATTGATGTAGAGAATGTGTTGGGAATTTTGCAAGTTTACCAACTAATTAAGAAAATACTTTTAACACCATTTTCAAATTGTTGGTATAGTTGCCACAATCTTCTTTTAAAAAAAAACACTTTCTTTGAACGATGGTTGTATGATTGCAAAATTTAATACCCAAAAAAATAAAATTACCTTTTATTTATCACTAAATACAAGTGAAAATCAATATTAAGTAAAACCCTTGACACATGCAACATAAAATAACCATCCAAATGAATAAAATATAACATGTATGGCACGTAGTAGCTAAATCATTCATGGCATTAAGACTGAAGTTAGTCACATCCTAATAGACCTTAACACCATGCTAGTATGTACCATGCCACATCATTTATGCCATGACTAAAATTAGTCACTTACTTGATTATGAATTAATGCCATGTTGGCATTAACAAATACACATCACACAAACATTATTTGATATGACTATATTTGATAATAGTCTTAATGTCGCAACCCCACTTTGGCCAAGTGTGGAGGTGAAACCAAACACTTGCAAAGTTGGGGATTTGGAGTCCTCTGGGACTCCCGAATGTTCAGAGCTCGACAGCAAGGCCCAAAACACCTTGCATTGAGGTGTTCTTGGTGTCATTGGAAAGGTATAGAAATGTAGATATCGAAAATGGCCTCGCGTTGGTCATTTGGACATTTGCAGCCCAAGTTATGGGCAAAAGAAGGGCCGGGAGTCCTCTTTGACTCCCGACCATTAAAAGTTGGGAATCGACTCTTCCTGACATCCGATTTGAGAGTGCAACATGGCGTTGGAAAGATCTCGATGAAGGCTACAACTTTGGTTTAAACCTCATCGCGATCGGACTCTGTAGTCGGGAGTTATGGCCGCTCAAAGTTCCGGGAGTCCAGTTGGGAGTTATGGCCGCTCAAAGTTCCGGGAGTCCAGTTGGGAGTTGTGGCCGTTCAAAGTTTCGGGAGTCTAATTGGGAGAATTTTGGGACTCCATTTTGGGAATCCCAAGAATTTGTGCCATTTGGATGTAGCCTCCACTACGAGCTATAGAGAATACTATATGGGGGGAAGGTGGTGGCTTCCCCCGAGTCCGGGCCGTGGTGAGTCTTGTGTGTCCAAGTGCCCGTGGCTTGTCCCAACACCCAAGGGTGTCCCGAATGCTAAACTAACCTCTTGTGGTTGGTTTTTGGATATAGATTCACACAAGCTAAGCTAGTCCTTCTTCCTAGTTTAATCCCTGGGCTCCCAACACGACCCTCTACCCCTTTTTAGTGTTAGAAGCCAGGAGTGTGCTCTAAGTTCCAACTTTCCACAACTTCACAAGGTGAAACCCTCAAGTGGGTTCACCTCGGGACTTAGGGGTGCATCACTTAATCAATTTTGAGGAGGGGGAGAGTCGGACAAAAAATACTATTTATAGTCATTTAAAAGTAGTAAAAATTGCAACTTAATCATTGTAGTCACTAAAAGGGGGGGGGGTGAAAAATACATGGTTGTGTTGTAATGAAATAACCCACAATTTTGTTATTTATTTTATAATTCAATTTTAATAAGTTGGAGGCCTTGCTTTCGTGGGTCTTTATTTCAACCATGAAACCCCCTTGGAAAATCAACTTACTCTAGGCAATGTAGTCACTTACTTGAGGTGGCTTGGGGTAGTCCTTCGCCAAATATTTGTTGTTGTTACAATTGAAACATTTGATTTTGGACACATTTCACTTTGCCTTTTTAATTGGTGGCTCTTTGTTCATTGACTTTTCCTTGTGGTTTGTAGCCCAGGTTTTCCTTGGTTCCACTTATGTTTGTTGCAACCTTTGCTTCCATTACTTGGGCCAACTTGGTTTTTTACGGTGATTCTATTTTAGTTTCACCTTTGAGGTCTATATGGACTTCATCCTCTATATAGTCCATCATTTTCATCAACCTTTAGTAAGTTTCCAGAATGTTGATTTTTTGGTAAACTATCTTTTGCACCTAGGGCTTGAGTCCATGCAAGAAAATCAACTTTCAGGCATATTCATCTTTAAGGGGGACCAAAGTTAGCATGTGATTGAAGTCCTAGATGTAGGTGACCAATGAGCCCCTATTGTCTTCTTGGGTGAGTTCCAAAACTTCCATCTCATCTCGAAGCACCAAGTGCTGCAACGTGAACCTTTTGTTTAACCACAATTTAAATTCTTCCCACATGAGGGTTTCAAGTATGTTAGGTGTTGCTTATTTTTGGGACATCCACCAGTCCCACGCATGCTCCTTCAACAGGGTTTAAGCAAAATGAATTCGTTCCTTATTATTTTCAAGGTGCTATGTTTTCATATATGCTTGTACTTGATGTAACCATGGTTACATCTATTTGGTTTTGGTCTCCTTCCCCACGAAGGAATCTAGTAGCTTTGCCTTGGTGGTTGTATTGGTAAAATCTCCACTTGGGGCACTGTCGATGGCACCTAGATGTTTGTGACTCATCTACTTGGTTATTTACTAGTTTTGTGCTATGGCTTCCCTTGTTGGACCACAAACACATGGAAGTCGCATAAGAGCCAAAAACTCCTTGGACGATTTCTCCATCTTTGGAGCCTCCTCCATTTACTTCTTAGGAGATTTGTCCACAACTGAACGTTCTTGGGCCTGCTTGCCTCCTTTTTCTCTCCTTGGCCCCATTTAGAGGGAAAATCAAGGAATGCACATCCCCATTTGATTCAAAAGAAGAGTGAAAGTTGATTTGCTTGGGTGACTCCACAATCGATTTAGGAAACTTTTTTCCCCCTTATTTTTCGTGGGAGTTGAAGGAATTTTCGCCGATGAGCCCACACTCACTTCATATTTTCATATTTTCACTTTCATTGTTTGATAAGGGAAGGAGTCCTTTCACAGGCCTTGGCTTTGCTTCCTTTTTTCTTTTTCTTTTTTTAGTTTTTCGTGGAGGAGGCCTCGCCGTTTCCTCCACCAAGTCTTTCAAACTTTGGGCCTTCCAAACTTTGGGCCTTCGTGAGTATGTGGAACCAAGAGTCAAACCCAGCTCAACACTTAAGACTTGGACTTGAGCCTCGACTAAGCAAGCCCCCACACTTGAGGGTTTGCCTAAAAGGGCATGTCACCCCAGTCTTTTCTTCTGATGAGAACAATGGCATGCGATCATGGGTCCCAGCTGGAGTGCAATTTTTTGGTGGGACAGCTCTCCATCGTCTCTTCGGCAATCCACTGCCCTCATCGTACTTTGAATATCTTGCTCCATCTCTGCAATATAGGAGCCTGTGCAGGTCCTGTAAAGCTCGAAATATATCATTCCAATTTGCCCACCGTTGGAGAAGCTACTGACTCACAGCGCTAGTATTCTGCGTGCTGCAGCTACTCCTGCCAAGTGAATCCTAGGCCGGCATCCGACCAAGCTCAAAGGAACCGCAACGCGTGCAAACACTGGATCCAATATTGCTAGCCTTCTGTTAGCAGTCACCTTGTGTGTGCCGCCCGCACGTATGTTGTGTCTGGAGCTTATCAGCTGTCCATCGGAGGTCCTTTGTGATCGCATTAGTCCAGCCATGCGTGTTGTAAGCTGGGATTTCGGTTTCGGTGATGTCCACATGCAACAGGGCCAAGGACCGAGGGTGCTACAGCTTGGGGAATTTCTCCAGGCCATTGGGCTTCAGGGGGAGAGGGAACCCGACGTTAAGCGCCTGAAGCCTGACCATCATCTGTTCAATGTACACGTGCGCATCTTTCCGCAGTCTCGGATCGATCAACAAAGTGGTCTTAATGTGCGTAGCCAGCAGCTTATGGAAGCGAGAAGCCGTACGTTGCTCCTCAGCAAGCTGCGAGGGCTGGTACTTGCTAGCCAAGTCCATAAACCTAGGGGCACCGCTGTTGAGAACGAAGACTGCCACGGACATGGTCAAGGTCGAGGTACATCCAATCCAGCTGGTCATGGCGGCGAGCAAGAAGTCTTTCTAGAGATCCGAATTGGCACTTGGACATTCGAACCCTGTGAACCAGCATTAAGGGTATTGTTACCAGTACTAAGTTGAGTTTGTCGTTGTGAGGTGTTAGCAGCCACTGCAAACTGGTTTCCAGAAATCAATTCAGAGCTTCCTGGGACACTAGATAGGCCATAAGATGCAACCATATTAATTCTTAAGTATAATGCAACTATAGTCGCTCAAGCAGAGTCCAGCAAACGAGATAAAATTCCAAAGAAAAGTCAGAAAAGAAGTGTAGTTGTTTCCATTTGTGTAAACTTTGTTGTTGTAAAAGTGTTTCAATTAATTATAGCCTGCTGCAAGTGGTGGTAGTTGGTGGCGTAAATTGGCTGAGTATGCAAAGGGAGAGAGCACCGAGAGAAGAAAGTATGGAGACATGCTGCAAGTGGTGGTAGTTGGTGGTGTAAATTGGCTGAGTAGGCAAGTGGAGAGCGCACCGAGAGAAGAAAGTGTGGAGAGATGCGAGTTTGGGAATGATGATGGAAATGGAGGTGGGGGAAGGGGAAATGAGTGCTTATAAACAGCAAAATGGACCCCCATGTTTCAAGCCCAATATTCGACCCCAAAAACCAGCAAGAGATGGAGGAGAAAAATGGACATCCATGTTTCAGGCCCAATATTCAATCCCAAAAACCAGCAAGAGATGTAGGCGAAAAATGGACCCCCATGTTTCAGGCCCAATATTCGACCCCAAAAACCAGCAAGAGATGGAAGAGAAAAATGGACCCCCATGGTCCAGGCCTGATATTGGACCCCAAAAACCAGCAAAAGATGGAAGACTAAAATGGACCCCCCATGGTCCAGGCCCAATATCCCCCCGGCCCCCAAAACAAAAAAACCGGGGGAAAAATCAAAGTCAATACCGAGTAGGGAATTCCTGGTCGCTTGGGTGTGGTTTGACTGCCCCTGGTGAAGATATTTCGATAATTTAGTCAAAAGTAGTGAAAAGTTGTTGCCCTTGCAAGTTACCAAGTATAGGACTTACTTTTCCGTTGTTGTCTCTGCATCTTTTTTTCCTTGGCAAATACACACGAAATTCAAAAAGGAAATTTTTTAATTCACACCCTTTGCGCGTCCAATTTTATGCAGATTAAACTTTAAGAGTATGTTCCTTTATCAGTTCAATTACTTCTGTGGGCAAGTTCTCAAGTTGTGCCCTGATTGACCACAGACCAACAAGAAAGGGTGTGAATTTAACCAAAAAAGGTGTGAATTTAAAAATGTCCTTCAAATATTGAAAGACTGAAAATTCGTTGACTTTGGAGGTTTTGAATCACCAGAAGTGTGGTCCAAAAATGTATAGTAAAAATCATCAAATTTCTATATTTGGTTTTAAGTGTGTAGTCAAAGATATAGAAGGATGATTAAAGTTTTGTATTTCATATCTGGTTTATAGCAAGATCTTAAATCTTCCAGAGGATGCTTGCCACTTTGGCCAAGAGCAAAAATTCTTCAAAAGAACACTGCTCTGCATGTAATTTGTGAGGGAGAGCTTGAGACTACTAAATGATTAGTAAAGTTTGGCAGGGTTATGGTTACACCACTTGAGCTCAAAAGGGCATGGGGATGGTGTGTGTTCATGGGTGCTGGGTCAATGGGCCCTCAATAATGTAGTTTCCATTCAGTCCACATTCTGAGGAATGTTCACCCAGTGTTACATGGTTCACTCTTGTGGACTTCATGGGTAGTTTTTCATTTGGTCTCATGTCTTGTGTCCAACAGTCACCAAGTTTTACTCAGTGGTTTATTTAATTTTGATTGTTTTTGGGGCACAAATGGACAAAGAAATCCATTGCAAAAATGAGAGAGATAATGGATCAAGTCAACAATTCAACTCGGGCAAGTTACCAGCTAATGTTACTTTTCTGGGGCACCAAGTTTGATCAAATTGGGCCAAAAGCTCAGCCTTGTTAAGGGGGAAACTTCGTGATCTCTAGGAGGACTCTATTCCAATGAAACTTGCCATAGTCTATAAGTTGTTCCCAAATGGGTTTGCTAGCCTAACATCATTCCAATTGACATTATTGAATATTTTGTGATTCTTGTCAACCCAGATGGCCACATAATTGTACCTCAAATGAGGGTTCAGATGTGAGAATAGATTCCCTAATTCTTAGGCAGTTTCTTAGTAAATAGGCAGTTTTTGGTGTCAAAAGCTTTTTTCCTTACTTCATTTTGCTGAGGGTTGTGGAGTCTATGTAAGATGATGACAGGGTTTTTTTTTCAATTTTTTGATGTAGCTGAAGTGGCAATCATCCATGAGATGATTTAGTCAGATTTGGCTATAGACTAAATATGAAAGTCGAAAACAAAACAGGATCCTTCTATATTCATGGCTACCTACTGGAACTTATCATAAAAATCTGATGATTTGAAAACTTTTTTTAATAAAATCTGGCAATGGGTCATTTTTTAATGCAAAATCCTTTGTATCAGTTGAAATCATATTTTTCAGGTCGATATTTGACAAAAACTTTCCCAAAAAAAAAAACACTAGATGATGAAGGTCACTTCCAAGTCATTTTAGCCCTGGGGGCAATCCTAGAACCAATGAATCACAAACATTGAGGCCTTGAAGTTGCAGGAAGGACACATCATGACAGCGTCTTTCTTGATCTTGACACACCAAACATTGCCTTCTCTCACTTGGTGCCAAACCATCCCAAATCGAGCTGACATCTTTCTTCACTCTGGTTTTCAGCCACACATCTTTTCATTTGAGGTTCAATGGGCTAGGGACCATTGTGGACCACTTTTGTATAATGTTCCTATTGAGCTTCATTCCAGAATTCAACACTTTTTGGCCCTTCAGAATTCTGAAATTGCTCAAGAGTTGCTCTGAAACCTTTGTCAAAAAGGTAAATGAGCAACCCCCTGGGTGGGCAATTACATTTTTGATGATGCCAGTTGGTACCCATTAGGTATCATGGGGACAATTTTTTGAATAAGAAATCATGCTGGTCTGAAGTTGGTATAAGGGGCACTGGAGTCATTACAGGATGATATGAGCTGCTTAATTTGTTGTAAGGGATTGTTTGGGTTTTGCACTTGTTTGAATAATATTCCTGAATACATAACTGTGATCCTCTTCTGGGCCCTCTGCCACAAGTTTTTAGTTTTACTAGTCCTCTTGTATATGTGAGGTTACATGCCTAGGGGGAGGTTCAATGTTAGCATGGGTGAGTTAGTCTGGTTTAGGTGTTGGTCAGACATGTGAGGCCATGGACAGTCTTGTCAATATTGCAAATGGCTGTCCCATGCTTTTGCTTGGCTTTGGGAAGTGTGTTTATGTGTTGACAAAGTTGTCCTCTGGCTCTGTGAAATCTTGCACCACTTAGATCTTGGAAAATCATAAGAAGGAGCATAAAAGATGTCAAAGTCCAATTGTGTTGACAACTTTGTAATTCTACAGCTTATGAGTCTTCCACGATCCAAACACACCCCTAAAGTTTTTAAACCCTTAAGGTGCATTCACACTTGATGTTAGGGACTCTAGTGTTGAATCCCGTATCACCATGCTAGTCATTTAGGACTTAAACCTCTTTACGATAATTTTTTTATATTAAGCTAACAATCACTTAACATTAAGGTATCACCCATTTAGGATTGGGTGCCACCTAGGATGCCACCTAGGATGCCACCTAGATTTTCAATTAACACTTACTTAACATCAAGTGTTTACGCACCATAAGAAACCTAGTAATGAAGTTTTGAAGATATCCCATGGCCAGAGCAAGGATAGTCAATAATGTAGTATATATCTTGGCAGCTTCAGCACATGTTTGCCAAATAATTAATTAATTATGAAGATTTCATTTCAGGAAAAAAAAATTCCAACAAATTCCTCAATTTCCTTCACCAAAAATTTGTCTTTGAGAAAGTAGTTTTTGAAAATTTCTGGAATTCTAAAAAAATATAATTTGTTCTGAAGCCACCAAGTTACTACCCTAGTTTGAACCCGTCTGTACTAAAGCTATATACAAAGGCATCAAGTTTGTCAATTGCCACTAAGTGGTTGGCACTTCACTTGTAGCATTGCTGAGGCCCCGGTCCCTGGCGCAGGGTGATTCTAATGTTATAAGGGAACTTAAAATGATCAACATTTACTAGTGAAAATAAGATCCCCTCACCCCGCGCCACCCTCAAGTGAAAAGTGTCATTATTCACATCCATATACGTAAAATAATTTATTCACATTTCATTTACATTAGTCATCTTCTTTTTCAATTCATCCATTTATTGACAACTAGTAGTCATTTTGTTGTCTTCTGTTTTGCAAATGATTGAATCTTTTTGAAGTGTCCCACGTCAAAATGAGTTGGCCATATGCTGAGAGGATAGTACCTTGATTATTTTACAAAAAGTTACAAAAAAGATATGCAGGATATCTAGTATTATTGATTGCTTCCTTTTCAAAAAGAATTGAGAAAGATTGGATTCTCTTTTGTACATCATGGCCAAATGACATTTCTTTAACATTTTGGATCAATTTTGCTCATTAGATTTGGACTTGCAAAAGTATCTTTAAAATAAAATCTATACAATGTCACACTTTAGGGGTTGGGATCAACTTTTAACAATGGAAACACAATTTATAAATGTCATAAACTCAATTGAAAATTTAACACATCTATCTATTAAGGAAGAGATTATTTGTTTGTTTTGTGTGTTCTGTTTCTTTTGTTTGTCATGTTGAGATCTCTAAAACCACAATGCTTTCACCCTCACTCTTTGGTGCTCTTGGAAAGGTCTCAACGAGTGAGGGTGTAGTGAGGTGGTTTGGTCATATTTGGCTTACCATACAAAACAAAAGATATTGAATATTGAACACTTTTGTTATTGGAAATTCAACAAAGTCAAAAGTAAATACTTAGGAAAATTGGCACAAGGGGTTCATATTCTTAAAAAGTCTTTCATGAGTAAGATTTCATGGAGATAGTTTTGTAAATTTTAGGTGTAAGGTGGGAGAAATATAAACTTTTGAGTCATTTTTTTCCAAAAAAAACTATAAATTTAAAATAACTTTTTCACAATTGAGGTCTATCATTAAGGTCCTATTCACATTTGGAGTAGTTATGTATCAACGTGTTCACATTTGGGCCAATTGCATAAGCCATAGTAGTTTGTCTATTAATGAATGTAAATTTGTAAATTTGTAGGTTTTTGTTTTTTTTGATGTTGAGATCTCCCAAACCACAATGCTTTTCATCATGCATTTGGTATTGTTGGAAAGCCATCAATGAGTGGGGGTGCCTCAAGGTGGTTTCATATTGTTTAGATCTACACTGAAAATTCAAAATAATTAAAACTAAATAAAAAAATTGAAATGCATTCTTGTTAATGTTGGAAAGCCTTCAATGAGTGGGATTTCATAATTTTTGGATTTATGGTGTGAGAAATATTAAAATTTGTGCAATTTTTGTCATTGAAATATAATTAAGTTACAAAAACTAACTTTGGAATAAGAAATTAATTGAAGAACAAGTTCACACTTGGGCCAATGGCACATGCCACAATAATTAATATTGAAAGCAAAAGATCAATTCTTTCTCATTTTCAATACAATTCCAAGTATTTCATATTTATTTTTAGAAGGCCATAATGATTAACGTCAAGTAAATTATCATTAAAATTACTTCCATTCAACATTAAAAATGTATTACATTTAGTTTAAAATGGATGTCTATAGAAAAGAAACAAAATTACTTTTTGCTTCAAGATCATAAAATGAGAAAATAAAATAGTTTCAAAATTGATCTCCCATTCAGTCCATGGCTAAGTGATAGAGGAAGATAATTGGGGAAGATAGCTTGCGAAGGTTGGGGACAAAGGATGATGGGAAACCAAAGGACGAGTAGAGCCTTGGGAAGCTACTATTGAAGAAATGGATAATGCCCAACAATACAAGAAGTTAGAAAAGAAATTGAATCCAAGGAAAAGGAGGCAGTTGAATAATTTGGGGGCAAGTGAAGTGAGAAAGATTCAAAGATTAAAACCAAAAAGTACATTGTCTATATGCAAGACATAAAGGGCAGGGAAATGGAGATAATCGACATTGTTAGGGATGGTGGACATTGGGGTGAAAGAAGTTGAGATTGTCAAGGAAAGCAAGCCAACAAACAAATAGATAAGAGAAGTGTAAATGTTTAGGTAGTTGGGAATGCTTGGGTGCTTTGGAAGTGGATGGGTTGAAGAAAGTTGGGATTGGGAAATACTTAATCCCTAGGAAGTAATGTTTGAATAAAATGTATTATAGGGAAGGAAGAGGTACATAGGGAATGGTTTGGGATTTATCAAAGTTCATTTTGAATTAAATCCCTACTGTCACATAGGTAAGTTGCTCAACTAAAATCCATTGTAAAATCCACATTCCATACAAAACACTTGAAGAATTTAGTCAAGTTTTAGTTAAGTTGAGAGTAGTTCATTTTTAATTATGTCTAATCCAAAATAATTAATTTAAATTATTCATATGAGTTTAAAACTATGTCCTAGTCAAAGATTCTAAAGATAAAACTAATAAATTGAATTATTTATTTCCATACTTACCCATCCTTTTACTCCAAAATCACATTATTATTTAATTACAACATTTACCCCTAGTACCCATGTTGGTGCTATAGTACTAAGCTAATATTTATTCTTTGAGTAAGTGGTGCTTGAAGAACTAGCGTTGGAATAAAAGTTATGTAAAAAAGAATTGTGAAATTTTTTTATCAAAAATGGGTGTATTCAAATATATTCCCCAACTTGTGAATGTCAATGGAAGAAATAGGTTTGGTTAATCAAAGTGGTAATAAAAAAGAACTTCGAGACATAGGTGCAAATTGAATTATTTCCCAATTGGAGATGCCAAGGGAAGGCTATTTGGATGAATGAACACCTACATTAGTAATGGCCCTAAATGAAAAATGATGATTCCTTTGCATGGATGAAAATTTTCTCATGAATACTTAGCTAGCCATGTTACATTGGCTTTTCCTTGGATTTTTGTCTCTTTTCACCTTTGCTCTTTCTTTCCTTTTGGATGTTTGGCACGGGCCCATTTTTTTCTTTCCCTCCTAACTTATTGCTCTACTTACTTATTCTATTTGGTTTCTTTAACAAGCTTTATTCCATGAACAAGCAAGGTTTGATTTTTAAAAATTTCTTTGATATGTTTGTCATAAAATTAACAAACAAGTGAGGACATTGCATCAACTAGACCTAATTGTTTTAAGTGAACTTCATGTTGATTTGTTTTGATTGCTTCCTTTTGATTAATTTTTTTCCATTGGTCATCTTGTTGTAAGTACAACCCCTAAAATTGTCTCCTTCTTGCTTGTCATTTGACACATACATGGTCATTTTATTATTGTTCATTAATATTGCCATTGCTTGTCATGCTTGTTGCATGGATGCTTTTGGACATAAATAGAGGTATAAAATAATTTAACCTTCCTTTTGTTGCTTTTTGTGTTTAAGTCTAGTTCATCTTTGAGTTCTTCTTTGGCAACTATGGACAACATTTTTCAAATTCATTATTAGATGTTTTTGAGCTTTGATTAACATTAGTTATTAAAATTCATGGTTCAATGTTAGCATTTTAATTTCATGTTATAATTGATCCTTGCAATGTGAATACTATTTTTTTTAATTTCTTGTATTAATGTAGGTGAAATTGGTAATCCTTGGTTGCCAAGGGAAGAAATAAGTTCAAGGTTAATAAGGTTTACACAATTCACATGGGTAGTTAACCAAGCCCCATGCATTAATTTTTAATAGTGATTTTCAGCCAAGGTTTGACTTGAAAAATATGATTCCAACTTATACAATAAATTTTAATAGAAAAATTGGGCCAAATTTACTAGATTTCCAAAAGAAATTCCAAATTGCCAAATTTTTGTGCTAAGTTCTAATAAGTAGTCACAAATATAAAAATATTTTTTTCCAAATAACTTTCATATATTACCGTATGTAGCCCAGAGCCCAATTTTGCTACATTATTTTTTGGATGATTACAACTTCAGTTACATCACAAAACCATTAAAAAATGCTTGAGAAAAAAAAACCCACTAAATTTTATTGTTGGAATTTTGAAATTTTGAAATAAAGAATATATTATTGAAAATGCTTATTTTTAATAAAAAATTCACCAAAATTTGCCCCTTTTTTTAATGAGAGGGGCACATGTCCTCACAATTTTGTTTATTGGTTACTAATTAATGATCCTATACAATTTAATTTGTCACCATGTAATGCAAAATTTGTGATGAAATGCTCATTCATGTGGCTACATCATAAATTTTAAAAATAAAATTGGTTGGGAAATTTGTCAATTTAAAAATAACAAACATTCAACTCATTACTAGACCATGGAGGTTTTTGTATGGTCCACCATCCAAAGGACCTTTTGAAAAACATCTCCTAAAAGTACACATTATGTATGAAAAGTGAACAATGATAGATGATTTTCATACAATGCTTGAAAAATGGATAATGATGGATGAACTTCATTTATGAATGATATATTGGCAAGGACATTATTAAATCTTCATGAACTATCAGAAGATGCAAGCATGCTAAAGTAGGCCATGATATTATGTCATCTTTCTTTTTTGGGTGAAAGTAGTCACAAACTATATCTTAATATACAAAAAAATTGAATATTTTTTGGTTTAATGATAAATATGAAGACTCTTCTAACTTTAGTATAATAATATTATGTTTCATGTTCTTAATATGCATTAAATTAAATAGGTTTTCAAAAATGCAAGTACATGCAGAATGTGAAAGTAAAATTTTTGGTAATTTCAAATTGATGGTTCATCAAAAGGTACTATTCATTATTTAATTTTTTTCATTTTAAATGCCATATTTTGTCAAATCTCTAACATAAAAGTAAGTTCTAACACATTTTGTCTAATTAGTTTAAAACAAAATTGTTACATTTTTTTTTTCCACTAAAATCCTTATCACTTGGTATATGTAATTTATTATAAACTTACACTACAAGAAATCATGATTTATGTGATTAGAAAACTAGACCAAAAGTTAATCATTTTAACATTTGGTCAATTTGACCACTTAGTTATACTAGACAAGGTGATTTGAACATGTTCAATTTGATTAGTGATTTTTTTGGATAGTCAAATTAAACAAAAAGTTCAATTTGTAAATATAAAACATAAATAATAAATAAAAATAAGTACCTACCTACCTACCCATCTACCCATGACCTACTTACCCACCATGACCTCCTACTTACTATCCATTTACACACATGTACAAAGTATATTTATGAATATACACACTCCACATAATGTATGTTGGTAAACATGATTGAACCTTGGTCTCCTTGGCTACACACGAATGTTTTGGCCATCAAAAAACCCCATCACTTTGTAAAACATTATGATACCAAATGAATTTAACATGTTTCCTTGAACTTTCATGAATTTTTTTGTCAACGTGTATAACAACATTTGAACTTCAATTTTTTTCATAAATAGGTTAGTAGGTAAATAACTAGGCAAATAGGGTTTAAGATAATAAGTAAGTAGATAACTAAATAAATAGGTAGGTAATTAGGTAGGTAGGTAAGACATAGGTAGGTAAATAAGACATAAGTAGGTAATTGGTAGGTAAATAGGTAAGTAGGTAACCTAGTAGGCATAACGAGTAGGTTAACTAACCAAATTAATATGGCCAATTTGATTAAATATGACCATTTTATATAGTCAATTCGAATAAACCATGGGCATCTTGATGGACTATTTTAAAAAATTGTCCTTCTTGACTAAATGTACGATTTAACACTTGGTCAAAATGGTCATTTTAGTCAAAAAAACTAACCAAAAAAATCATGTGTCTTTCATGCCCCATGCTTTTAGTCAAAATGAACATTGGGTGTTGTGTTATGTTAAAGGTTATCTATGATCCACATGTTTGTTGCCTATGCTTGTAAATATGCATTCTTGTATTAAGTTTGTTCAAAATCTAAATGTTTATATATGTGTGACTATGTCATGATTATTATGCTTTGTTAGATAGAGTTATAATATTTCTTGTATGTTGATTTGGAAGTTTATTTTACCCAATTGTATTGTCTTGGGGATTTCACACATATGCTTATTACATGCATGCCTGATTCTACAAAGTTACATTGGTGTTCATTTGAAAATTATTTTAATGTCAAGCATCTTGCATTCGAACATAGTTATGACATTCTTGGTGCGGGAATGTTATGGAAGCCAAAAAAGCACGAAAATTTGTTAAAATTTGTTAAAATTTGCGTCGAAGAATGTTTTGACAAGGTGCTAAATGAAGAATTTTAAAAATTTTTAATGTGCAAAATGAAAAATGTCATTACTAGGCATTCGAATGTCGCTTGATTAGTACTTTTATCAAGTTAGACATCTAGATGCAACATTTGAGAAAATTTGTGCATATGAACACCAAAATGTTTGATTTTGATGTTGCCAAAGTTAAAAATACATGCACAAGTAATGTTTTTTTCCAATTTCTTAATGTATGTTTATTTTCCTTCAATTAGCTATATATATTGCACACCTTTAATTACTTGTTCATTTTTACACAAAAATTGTTGCCAAGTTCTTTGTTTTGCAAATAATACGAGGTTTTCATGCTATCGATTTCATTAATGCTCTTAATGTTGTTTATCCATAGTATTGGTTACAAGATGACTATGGATTAACTTTCTTTAAACACATCTCCTATGAAAAGAATGAATAATAATTGCTTTAATCAATGATTGACAATTTGGATTAGGGTTTAGTGTGACCAATCAATTTCAAACACTATCAAGCAAGCATGTTCATAATGACAATGTTTACAAATGCTACAATCATCCCCTTATGAATTGAATCCATCAACTGAGCTTTGGAAAAGCATTGAAGCTTTGTGAATTTTGAGGATCGGCATGTCCAAATATTTAAGGGTTGTTGAAATTGTTGTTCAAGTTCTTTGCTCAAGTGTTAAGGATGAAAGAACATTCTCAATGTTGGTCTTTATGAAGTCTAAACGTGAATTGCAATCATATGGTGGAACAATTATTGAAATGTATTCCTAGACACATTTTTATCTTAGGTAAGTTTCTGTACAATCCAATTTTCAATGCATGGAGTGCACAATTAAAACACATAGGTCAATGTACAATTTGGTTACAATCACATTAGCTACTTCCTAGTTTCTGTGACATCTTCCTTTCATGATTCCCATGACCAGCTTAAAAATATTTTGTGGACTTTGCAAATTACTATGGAGATTTTCTATATTTTGTGGTGATTGACTTAATTGCAATATTTTGTTTGTCAACAAATTTGATGAGTTAGGGCTGAGAGAATTTTTTTTTTCTCTCTCGTGTGGATCTATTGTGCTTCTAGTCCTAAATTTAGTTTCGTGTCTTTGGTATTTTAACTCTTGATGTTAGTATTCTAGCTTTTCATGATCCTTTACTTGTTGAGGAGCGACAAAGCATTGGTTACTATTAATCATCTACTTTGTTGAGCATAGAAAGTTCATGTGGAGCCAATTTTGGATGCAGAAAGAAAACTTGGGGCTTCATCGTCATTCTTAAAATAAATGTTGTTGCCCCATCACTTCTTCAAAGGTGAAAGTATCGCCACTTTCAGGACGAAAAAATGGGGACTGTCGTCTGCAAGCTTCTTCCTGATTTTTGACAGTAGCCACATTCGCTGTGCTTTATTGAATAAAGGCCAAACCCTGCACAGTGGAATATTCTAAAATCTCTGAAAAGGACACCACCTAGTTGGGAACAAGCAAATAAATCATACGTCAAAGGATTCATAAATTGAGTTGCATTCAATTCGTTCAACCTGATTTCGAGCCCAGATAACGTTGAACGCACCGCCGCATTGATCTCATTACGCTCATTTAATGTGGACTTTGGTACATTGATTGCCCTTGCCTTACTCTTTACGATTTCAAAGGCTTTGAGGACCTTTTAGTGGATATTACTTTTAGTGCATGCAATATGTGAGTCACGTCGTGCATGCCTGTTTTTTGCATGGTATTCCTGAGTTTCCTTCAAGTTTCAAAAGTGAAATGGGCGTGCAGGAGTGCTACAATAAATTTCTGGCATCTTGGCACGTAGAGCTTTTCTAACATTCCATAACACATTCAATGCTCTGGAGATGTACCATATTTTGAGCAAATATGGCCAAAAACTACACCAAAGGTTTTGACAAAAAATCATACCTTTCTCCAAATTTAATTTAAAAGGCGAGGGGAACTAGAAACTAAAGTTGTTCCCATGTTGATCCTCCCTTTGTAACCTTAAAAAATGCCGTTCACCCTTTGTGTTTCAACTCTCAACCTTTCAAGTTTCAACTCCATGGCAACTCTAAATTTATGCTCCCCCACTTACCTCCTGGTGAGTGCAGTTAAACTGGCCCAGGTAAAGAATTCCATGCCATCATCTCTACCCAATATATGCACAATATAGGCAAACACATGAATTATAAATACGTTTTTCTGTTCTAAATGTGTTTCCATAGAGTTTCCAAGGGGTTCCTGTTGAGTGATCCCTAAGTTCTGAATGTCACCATGTTCCCCAAGATGTTCCAAATAGCACAAAATTTTTATCCCATATACTCAACACCCGAAGGTCTCCCCTTTTCACCTATATAGGTGAGCCAAAGGAGATTTTTGCACTCCCTAAATTTGAATATAAACTTTTCTTTTGGGTGAGCCTCGGTTGGGCGAGCCTCGGAAGCTTTAGTTTTCATTTTGTGATCGTGGGCCAGTCAAAATGGCTCATAGCCAAAAAAGAAAAAGAAAAAAAAGACTTGAACTTGGGAGGCACCCCTAATCTAATAAATACAAAGATGAATATATACTGTATAAATAAGTCAAAACATGTATTTGAAGTGTATCCCAGAAGTATGTCAGACATGTATATGCATGTGTATTGAAAATGTTTATCTTGTAATCGTCAGGGAGGAGGGGTTTTTTTTTCAATTTTAAAAATAAAAAATGAGCGACTTTTTCCAGAAATAAGAAAAATTAGTCAAATTCAAAAGGAGAAAACAAGGTTTTCCAGAATTTCCACATTTTTGTTAAAAAATCCAACAAAAATTCTGTCAGAAGAAAGAAACACTGTCTGGGAGAGGGAAAGTGTACAGTAAAGCTGTATGGTGGGGACATTTCCTCAAGAAGAGGGGTCTTGGGGCCCAGGCTAGCCCGAAGGTCGCTGACTCTTGCCAACCATTTTGGGAATATTATCCGTGAGCTGTGTGGCCCTTACCGATTGTTTTAAAGTATTAGGTGAAATCTATGAGTGAGTGATACCTATCATGCAAACGACAAGGCATGGGCAGTGGGAAGGGGCATTCCACCGATAACTACGTGGAAGAGGGATCTTCATAACTTAGCCTACTATTTACCGATTGGTACGTGTGGTATTTTCCTCTTTTTAGGAGGGATATTTATTGCAATAAGTTGCATTCCAAATACGCTAGGAAATTTCTGGGCATACTTTGTAGAACTAGAATAAAGTATGAGCAAATCTAGATTGTATTCTGCATGAACTGAGAAGCCTAATCGCCTCTCAATTGATCTTGTACAGTGACAAATTTCTTACAGTTTAGGGGATTGAATTTCTCTGCTACCTTTCCACAAATACCAAACAGGATCAAATAATTAAAGGATTTGACATTAATTTCTGGCTTTTGGTCAGAGTATTTCATGACCTGGAACTTAAAAGCAGTGCTTTTTTATTTTCAGTTTTCTAGTATAGCATCAATGATTGTGCATTAATTGGCAACACATCTGGTCCAGAACTGTCTGAGCTTATAAAAAGCTGATAAAAAGCTACCCCAAAACTAAAAACTGCGCCAAAATGCGACAAAATTTCCTTGGAAAAAGTGTTTTTCCTAAAAGCATTTGATGAGTTTTTTCTCAAAGTCAAATTTTTTTCACAGAATATTCATTTAAAACCCTGTCTTTATATAGACGAGCCTTATACTATTAGTGTACAAATATACAGGAGGTGTTGATACTTGTATGTAGGCATGCAGAAAAAATGAGCCAATGAAATTGCTGGATTGGCGGTCTGAATTGTTTTCCATAGTTATATCTTGAGTGAACTAACAATAATAGGTTTTGTAAGGTTTGTGAGAATTTTAAAAGACCAATGGAAATGGTAGAAAGCAACGACTGTTTTCAAGGTTCAGCAAAATAGGGTTGTGAGTAGGCCTGGAAACTTTATTTCACGCGAATGAGAGTGGGGCACCATGGATTTACTTTCTTAGTTATCCTGAGCAAACCAACAGTTCAATGTGTAATTGCTACTGTACTTACAACCCATTTTTGACAAAATCTTGTTATTAAAATAAAGGAGTCTGACAGCCGCAATCTGAAGATTTCAAATTTTGAACAATAGTCTCTGACTACACTAAAGTCCACTAAGTAAGTTTCAAAGTTATCTTGGGTTTTGAACTGGTTTGGATTTTCTAAAATTTTGGCAATTGGTAATAGTTTTATTGTTTCTTTTTCCAGCTGACCCTCTTAGGAATTAGTCAGTTTTGAAAATGAGTAGTGCGTGAGGTATTTGCAGATAGAAACTTGTTCTGCCTTAAACCTTATGTTCATAATTTGCTAAAATTGTCCACACAAAAAAAGAATCTCTTGTCTTCTTGCACATGCTTTTCGGCCCTGCTTGGTTCTGCATAGAACCAAGCAGCACGGTTCTACATGTTCTCCTGTTCAGCAACAGGACATATCGAATGCTCTTTGTTCTGCTTAAATTATTTCTTGTCCCGTTGCCGCCCAGCGGATTCGGAAGTGAAACATCCCAAACATAGAGCGATCGACTGGCATAGACTCAAGCACTCTGTTTCTGTTTGTTTCTGTTTACAATTTTCCGTCCGTTTGGGACGTAAGCACTCAAAAGAGCCTGATTTCTTTTCTATTCAAATAACTCGTACAATCAAAAGGTCAAACCCTGCAGCAGAACCACACGGTTCTCCGCAGGGCTGCAATGTCAGGCCCAGAAAGAGCGCCGGATAGATCTCGATGGGGGCGGGGATGGGGGGTTATTTAGCGTCTCGCGTGAAAAAGGGGCTGGAAATGGGGGCCCAGTTCACAAAACTACAACATGGCTGGGTCAAAGCGCGTCAGTGACAGGATTAATGTTTAAAGTTTGACGAGAAAGAGTACGGGAAACCTCGTCAGACACTGGCTCACCTGCACCGGGTCGACCTGGGTAATGCCTTCATTTGGCCCCGGGGTCATTCCTCCGGTGGAGACGTAGAGACCTCGTGCGTACAGAGCGAGAGCTGCAGGCAACCGTACGTCAAGGCTCCTGGTACAAATGCTGGGGGCGACAGACTCTTCTTCCTCAGACTGCCAGTCTTTCTTACTGCGTGATGTCGTGAAATCTCTGCAGCGGCTGTGAATCACAGCAGTTGCGCTGAGGAGGAGGCGAGGACATTCGTTATTTTTCTTTCTTTCTTTTTCATGCGTCGTAAAGATAAGGTCGAGAGTTGATGAGAAATGCGCGACTGACTGACAAGCAAAGGTCGAGAGTTGATGAGAAATGAGGACTGACTGACAAGCGAAGGTCGAGAGTTGATGAGAATGAGGACTGACTGACAAGCGAAGGTCGAGAGTTGATGAAAAATGAGCTACTCACTGACAAGCAAAGGTCGAGAGTTGATGAGAAATGAGCAACTGACTGACAAGCAAAGGTCGAGTGTTGATGAGAAATGAGTGACTCACTGAGCGAGACATAATTTGCTAGGTTTGGGGTTAAGAAGAGGAAGAAGAAGAAGACGAGGAGGAGAAAGAGGAGGAAGAAGAAACAGTAGCAGCAACTATAGTTTCCTCTTTGAAGAAATTATTGTGAGGAGTTAAGTGAGCGGATTACCGGTCGAACTTAGGAATAGGAAGCTTTCTTTGTATGTTTTCTGCAGCTCCTGGAGATTTTGAGGGGCGGGTTCAGATTTCAGCAATTTTCTCAAAGGAGCTTGTAACCCAAATTAGAACCAGCTGCATGTGTAGATCGTGCTGCTGCAGCAGACTGCCAGACGATTTGAAGAAGATTAGATATTTAAGAGGGTTGTAGAGTTGATCGAAAATCAAGAAGAGCTTTACTGGAGAAAGATTTTATTTTTAGAGCCCACTCGTCGATTGAAAGGACTTAGTGTGAACTTATATAAGCCTTCCAGTCTCAAGAGAGCTTATTAACCGTTGTAGCAGATGGCTAGAAACTTGAGAAGGGAGAATTCAAAAATGGCGCAGATCATGAGCTTGCGAGTAATATTGGCTTCATGTCTCGTAATTGTTGCAATGTCAAATATCCCTCTCGGCATCGCCGCGTCCGTTAGTGTTACTGCTCCATCACGCCGTTTCCTTTACCGCCAATCTCCTTCTCCGCCTGCAGTCGCAAGTACACCAGGACTATTCGAAACTCCAGCAGAAACTTTGAAGGCGTCTGTCGCTTCGTCTTCCCTAGTTGAAGTCCTCCACGACCTCTTTACGAATATGCAGAATGGAATAGATGTGGTAAGTCCAGCTGCTGTATACAATGGCCCAAATCTTAACCAGCACCGCATGACTTGTATGCTTTGACTAAATTTGGCGTCTTGTCCGTCTTCATGCACTCGCGTTAGACTTCGGATAATTCTTGTTCCTCACCATGTAGGACATAGATAGACATCCGTATTCTTTTTGTTCATTCTAGTACTCTCAATAACGTACAAACATGGCGCTGGTTCTTTGCAGTTTTGGAGAATGATTCCTGGCAACTACGAGACTGAAGTCAGCTCAACGGAAGATGCTGCAGATCCAGAAGTTGAAATGTCATGGAGCTCGATCATAGACTACACTAGAAAGCCCCCTACACGTCACTCTCAAAGCCCACCCACTCCTCTTGATATCTCCAGACCAGCTCCTACTAGTCACCTTCCACACCCACCCGCCGCTCTTCGACAGACGGTCGCGCAGCCCACGATCACGACCGCTGCACCAAAACATCAGTATTCTTTCGATACTATCCTCACGGATCTCGAGGCTCCTGATCTTGATCTTTCTAGACCAGCTCCTACAGGTCATCCTCCAAGCCCGCGCCCACCTAAACGACAGATCTCGAATGCGCCACCAAATCCTGAATCTTTCGACGCCATATTCCCGGAACGCGAGGCTCCTGATCTTGATCTATCTAAACCAGCTCCTACAGGTCACCCTCCAAGCCCGCTCCCACCTAAACGACAGATCACGAATGCTCCACCAAATTTTGAATCTTTCGACGCCCTATTCCCGGAACGCGAGGCTCCTGATCTTGATCTATCTAGACCAGCTCCTACAGGTCACCCTCCGAGCCCGCTCCCACCTAAACGACAGATCGCGAATGCTCCACCAAATCCTGAATCTTTCGACACCGTATTGCCGGAGCGCGAGGTTCCTGATCTTGATTTCTCTAGACCAGCTCCTACAGGTCACCCTCCAAGTCCGCTTCCACCTAAACGAGAGATCGTGAATGCTCCACCAAATCCTGAATTTTTCGACACCGTATTCCCGGAGCGCGAGGTTCCTGATCTTGATTTCTCTAGACCAGCTCCTACAGGTCACCCTCCAAGCCCGCTCCCACCTAAACGACAGATCGCGAATGCTCCACCAAATCCTGAATCTTTCGACACCGTATTCCCGGAGCGCGAGGTTCCTGATCTTGATTTCTCTAGACCAGCTCCTACAGGTCACCCTCCAAGCCCGCTCCCACCTAAACGACAGATCGCGAATGCTCCACCAAATCCTGAATCTTTCGATGATACATTCCCAGAACACGGGGCTCCTGATCTTGATCTGTCTAGACCAGCTCCTACAAGTCACCCTCCAAGCCCGCTCCCACCTAAACGACAGACTGTACGCGCGTCCACAATCAGTTCCGCGAGTTCTTGATCTCCACCAAAACCTGAAGCTTTCGATAGTATTGACTCCGCGCTCGAGGTTCCAGCTTTTGATGATGTCTTTAGACCAGCTCCTACTGGAGAGCTTCCAAGCCCGGGCGCCCCTCGACGGTTGGAACGCCCCCGACGACTAGTTTCCAACCTACAACACCTCTACAATCTTTCATGTGATCACTGGACATTGAAAAAGCTAATTATTCTTCAGCGTGAAAGTAGACCAGAGAAGATTAGTTCTTCACTAGAGATCAAAACTCGAGTTCTTCAGATCACAGCCTGACCTGTAGTAAGTACTCGGAGACATTATTAACACTAGAAACACACTACTGTTCACTATTCCTACATCATAAGTTCCAATTGCTTCCCAACAGGTACCCATTACGGGGTCATTATTATATTTGATTCACTACAAATTAGTAGTATATCAGAGTTGCAGTCGATCATGTGGATCATGAATTGTTTGCCTATGGATGAATTTCTGCAATAGTGAAATTTCTCATGCAGCAGACCTGCAAACATCTTTTGTATCAAATGGTGCGTACTGCAGAATATCTAATTATTCAAGTTCTTACACGTCCCCCAAATTGTTCAAAATTTTGTCTTAGTAGCGTATTCATGCATACTTTTTGCATTTTCGAGTTTCTGAGCTGCTTGAGCTTCTAAGATTTTCTTCAAATTTTTAGCAATTTTTTGGCAATCATCGGATCCTTGTTCATGTTGGCGAGTTCTTCCGTTCTCGCGTGCTCGCTGAGCGGTGGTGGGTGCAACCGGATCGTGAACGTCTAAGCGAAGAGCCAACCTGGCAGGCATCGGGTTTCGATCCGGAGGTCGGAATTAAAATCGACGGCTGCGGTTGGTTCTTGGCGGAGGCGAGGATACTGTCGTCATATTTCAACCCAGAGATCCTTCAGAATTTGAATGGACGGTTTCGATTTGTTTTCGATGGGATAAGAGTCTAGTACGTACCAACGTTTTTGAATTGTAGTTTCTTCTTTTGTCTCTACGATTGATGCATGGTCAGCAGTGAGGCCACAAATATAACTATTGAAATTACCTTATTGGTTACCTCGCTGGTCACTAACAAGCCTGCGAGGCTCATTGGGTAATAGCTCGCCAAGTTGCCTATTACTGACTATGAAATGCTTAAGCCCCTGTCCACTGTGTTGGGTAACGTGCCAGATTAGTGTGTTGAGGTGAGCTTGGAAATACAGCCATGATGTTCAGGGGCTTGACATTAAGGTGTCCGGTGTCAGATTCAACAATTTTGAAGAAAATTCATGTTTAACAGAGATGTTGGCCACTATTATGAGTGTTTGACTGTTACTGAAAGATTATGTCATATAATGCACAGTCAAGAAAATTACAAAATTTGTTAATGGCAAGACCTTAATGGCAAGATTAACAGAGGGAACACTTGGTTGCCAATTACTCATATGAGATACTAAACTGCTTAATAAACGGTGCTTGAGATAGTTACTTATCAGACAACTTGCCAACTTCATCTTTTATCATGTCTTCAGCGATTTGTTTCCTTGGTGAAATTTGATTAAATTTTGGTTTGAAAAATATGATTTGATCTATGCAGAGGATTTTCCATGAGAAAATGGCCCATATCTGCTACATTCTAGAATTCTTTTGTTCAAATCGTCAGATTTTTATGATAAGTTTCGATCAGCATTTTTTTTGGGTGAGACAGTTTGCAAAAATGTGAAAAATATAAGTAAAAAGATAACTTTCTGTTGCAAAATTCTCATTGTTTCTGGAAAAAACACCAAATTTTGACCAAAATGTTTTTAAGAAAAATTTCACCACATTTACACTCTTTGGTAGCGTTTTTATAACTAGTTCTCTTACTATATATTTAGACATGTTCTAAATCCTTTTAAACAATTAATGCTAAATTCCTCTTGGGATGCAGGCCAAAGACACACCAACACCAGAAAGTTGAAAAAAATATCACTGGTTCAAGGAGGTCACTAATAAACATTAGTGTGAAAAATGTTGAACTTGGAGACAGTGATTTTAGTCTACCGAATGGATATTTTGAATGTTTAGAAAACCCCTGAATGATTCAGATCAGAATATGTACATTTTAGCGTGTGAACAATTCTCAAAATATGGGACCAAATGAAACTCAGCATGGTTCAGTTATCAGTCTCTTTCTGACTCTGCCTGACCAGCAGAGTCAGTAATGGATGTAGGGTGGAAAGCCTGCCAAGCCAAACTATTATTTGTCTTGCTAGGACTCTCAAAGTCAGGCAGCTGAAAAACAATTAATATATTAAAGTTATCACAAAGGTCAGGCTATTAGGGGCCGAAAACGGCCAGTTTCAGCATAATATGGCATCAAATGCCTAACTGGGAATGAAGTTTTGTAATACGAAATAACTGGGACC
This sequence comes from Sphagnum contortum, assembly GCA_963920785.1. Taxonomy (NCBI): domain Eukaryota; kingdom Viridiplantae; phylum Streptophyta; class Sphagnopsida; order Sphagnales; family Sphagnaceae; genus Sphagnum; species Sphagnum contortum. The sequence goes on along the minus strand of OY987284.1, from coordinate 626,702 downwards.
CAAAGTAATTTCCACCACTTTACCTCCCCTTTCTTGAGTTGATATGCTTCATGCAAACTGGGGGAGGTTTCTATACTTTAGTGATTCCCTTTCCTCTGTGTGGCCCACCTCTGGGTGATTTGCTGCCCTGGACTTTGGTCCTTGCCCCTAGTTTCTTTTTCTCTCCCTTTCTTGGGTGCTTTCTTTTAATGGAGTTGGGCAGAGTTTGATCATCATTTGGGTGGTGAATTGAGTTTCATCCCCTCTTTCCTTTTTCCTGAGCGCCTCCACTGGTGGTGCTACATATATTTTCACTGCTCCTACCTGTACAACTACTTTAACTACTGTCGAACCTTTTGCGAGTTTCAGCATTTCATACTCAGATTTAATAAAATTTCCTTACTTTGCTGATACCATTGAAAGAGGGGATAGGGGGTGAAAGAGAGGGTAACTTTACAGATAACTTAATTGCTTTCTAAATTTCACAAGAACAGGAATAATTGGATCGACATGTAACTCCTGGGGCAGGTACAAGCGGGCTTGTAAAGTATGTGCTCAGGTCTGTTCAGGAGAGATTTTTCCTGTGGTTTGTTTGTAGTAAGTTTGTGGATTTAAGTAAAGCTTGACTATGGTGAAAGCAGCTTTACTTTTAAGCTCATCTGTCCACTTCAATTTTTGCTGTTTCCTTTTTTATCTCTTCCTGTTCTTTTAGTACCATTCGCCACCATGCAGGTCCACCCACATTCCCTATTGGGGCCTCTATTAGTCTTTATCACATCCAGCACATAGTGTCAAAGCTTTCCCTATCCCCACTTGTGTTGTCTTTCCAATAAATTTGTGATTAAGTAATTTTGGAATTTTTTTCAAAACTTCAAAAAAATTATTGCACTAAAAAATAATTTTTTAAAAATAAAATAAATTCTTTTGTTTTCACACTCACCAAAGAAAAAACCACTGAAGCCCTCCCATAAACGTGACAATTTTGACAGCATAAATGGATGAGAGACTATTTTTAAAATGCCACCACCTGGGCCAATCATAATGGCTGGCCAATTGACAACTCTTAGTGCGCTGAGTGGGACACCTCTGTGTCAGATGTAAATTATTGGGTCCAAACCAGAGTTGTACAGGTATATAGATATGTAGGGTGCAACCTGGGTATACAATCTGGTATGGTACCTGACATACGTTTATACCTGACATATCACCAGGCATATTCAGCATTGGGCCTAAGACTGACTATTTTGATATGAGTAATGAAATTATCCACATTGTAGCTATGATAAATTATGATGATTTTTGAACATGTCAACTTCATCTTTTCACAAAATTTCCTTTCACTATTTTGAGGATTATTTAATGACGAAACCGACCTTACGATAAGGTATTCCTGCTAAGGCTGTAATTCATCCAAAGTACAAGCCATTCTACTGCTCCGGGTGGACCTGCTCTCGTTAAATAAATCTCAAAACTAAGAACTGACTCCCTGTTTCAGAGGCCACAGTGATCTAGCACTGGAACACCATGCACCCCATGCTGCATAATGGATGGTGTGTGAACAGGAAACAGTTTTTCATTGTATTCCCATCCTACAGCTCGCCATGGCGGTTAAGACCTAATGTACCAACCATTCACATTCATCAACCAACTATAAAATTGGAAGTTATAATAATTTTACAAGCATATGGAACATTTTTTCTGCCTTGTAATATGTAATTTTACACTGCAAATAACTAGTTGAATCTGAAAAGAAACACAAATAGTAGGCTTTAGGGTAATTACAACATATGTAATTACTCATACTCATACCCATGTTACAACATACTCATAATTGCTTATGGTGTTTTCCCAAAACCATATTTTATAAGAACCAGATGGTACACATTAAAATGTATGCTTCCAGATAATTGTAGAACACCTACATTAGAATGCATCTGAGAAGATATAATAAAACATTACTCGGTGGAATTAATATTGGCTACTGACCCATGTAGCACCCATTGTAAGTACCTTGCACTCACAATCCCCATTAGTGGACTGTCAAAGTGGTTTTTTCTCTGATGAAATTTCACCAAAAAGAAAATTAAAAATTAAAAATCAAAATAGATGTGGTTTTGGAGAATTTCAATCACCAGGACGGAGGGGGGAAAAAAATTTAAATACCAGATTTGTATATGTGGTTTTGATCGTGTAATGAACAATATAAACTGATGATTAAAGATTTGTATTTTATTTCTGGTTTGTAGCCAGATTTGGCTAAATCTTCTTTTGGAGAATAGCTGCACAAAAAAAATCCCTAGAAGACTTAAATTATGTAGGATATATTGGACCATGCATGCTAGGCATGGAAACCATATGCAATGCATCTCGTTTTGAATTTGGTGCTCGTTCATCACTTTTGATGTCATCAATGCAATTTGATGAGGTACCATTGCAACAATTGAACATAATAATATATGAACATCTTTCTGGAATTCAAGCAAAATTGACTTTTGATGACTGGTGATATGTTATGTGCTCACAAGCTTGTTTCATGTATGCATGATCCTTTTTTGTTTTCCTTCGACAACAAAGCAATGCAAGTAGTTAATTTCATATCAAGATAAAATGTCCTTTTGTTCATGCACTCAACACTCAAAAATCTCAAACAAAACAAAATTCTTATTTCTTTCACAAAGACTCGCGCTCTAACACCAAAAAGTGAAAGTGTAGGGATAAAAACCATAGAACCATCCACCCCACGAGGGGTTCACACAAGTTATTTTCAATTGATGGTTCACACTAAACACTACTGTTGAGTTGACTGGTTAAGGTAAAAGGGCTCATTCAAAGCTAGGGTTCTAAAAATGTCTAGCAAAAAAAAGGATTGTAAAGGATAATTTTGAATTTTTTAGTGTTTAGTGTACTATAATTATGGTGTAATATTGTGTTTTCAGGTTTTGTATTATAGTTTTTTTTTATCAAGGAATGTAAAAAGAATGCATAAATCATGCTATTGATTCCAAGTTTTCTTATAACAAAAGCACATGTTTTTCTTTAATATGCATGTTCATTGGGTGAACTTGATGAAAAAATAAATCATATCAAAATTTTAAAAGCTTGAAATTTTGAAACAAAGTGCAAAAGGGAAAGTTTGACTATTGTTATATCATTTGATTAGTTGGTTTACATTCATTAAGCTCAAAATTTATAGCTCTACGCATATGTCACATGTGCAAGAAATAATTATGAAAAAAAACACGTTCAGTTATTCATAAAAACTTCTTTTTAATTTCATTTCTAATTGTAAACCAAAATATTGAAGCATAATCATTTACGCATGGGAAAAGTCACCATCACCACATGAATTATTATAACTTAGATGATCCATTATTTCCTCATTTAAATTTGTCATGTTCATATTTGCAATATGTGATTGTTGATATCATTCCTATGTCCTAGTTGCTAGCCTTTGAGCTATAGAGCTGGGCAGACCAGCGTTGGCTGGATTTTGAGAACATACCTGGTTAGCTTGCTAACCCATCATTGATTTTTTTTATAACTAGGTTCATAACCTACATATTGATTATTGAATGTCCAAATTTTAATAACCTACCTAGATGATTAAATTTTCATCTAAGTAGTTTATCAATTCTAAAACCCTATACATGCATATGATAGAAAACAAAAAACTAAAATATATATATATATATATTGAAAAAAATACTTATAACTTACCTGAATTAGGCTATATAACTGAAGGTTTGCAAGGCAAGTATTTGAGAATCCTTATGCATAACTGACAATTATTATCAAAAAATACGTGAGTAAATTGATGATTGAGAGTATTACTTTGCTAGTGGAATTGATAACTGATGTGTCCAAATATTCGAAAAAATTTGATAGCCTACTTGGTTGGTTATTGGAAAAAAAATCAATAACCAGTCAACATTGGTGCAAATAGTAAGGTAATTGGATTTTGTAACCTAGACAAGAGGGAGCTTAATCTTAACCACTAAAGGCCTATAAAACTAGGTGGAATTTTTAGAATTTTAAAACTGACACACCAAGCACAAGTGTTTAAAAATAATGATTTTAGGTGCAATGGAGTGTAATCAAGTTTCAAACAGCACGTGGACTGAGGAAGCCCTTCTTAATTTTGAGAGGGATTTGGAGAGAAAATAATGCATGCAACAACATCAAGTCCCATCAACCCTCCTCAATTTCAAGGGGGTTTTTGAGAGAAAATAATGCATACAACAACATTCAACTTTCAAGGGCTAAGCTTTGCCCCCAAAAGCAACATGGAACCAATTATGTGAAAGACAAGTCACAGTTATATTTGGGAGGAGTCAAATTGACAACACATTAGGTGAAACACAAGCTGTGTGGTTATAATCGGGAGGGGACAAAATGAAAACACATTAGGGAAAAGACAAGTTGCAAGTTATATTTGGAAGGGGACAAATTGACAACACTTAGAGTATGTTTCCATGTCTTCTGCTCACCAACGATTAACTTGGTCAAATTATGGCAAAAGAGTTTCTATGTTCACCTCATTATTCCTCAACACATTTGAAAAAACTCACACCTGGCAGTTACAGGTGTAGAGAGTTAATGGGACCCAAACCAAGTGAGAATGTGTTTGCACTTATGCACCCAATTTTTGAGGTAGGCTGACTCACATTTGTTAGTTTGATGGGTATCTCCAGATCTGGGGTTTGGGGCAGCAATAAGCAAAATTAATGGAAAATCCACTAGAAGTGGGCCACTGGCTCAACATTTTAGGTACATAAAAACCCCAACCATTTGAGAGGGAGGTAGTACAAATAAGGGGTGAGTGGGAGATCATGGAAAAACCCCTATATTACCTTGGAGGTACTTATTCATGCTTAGTTAGGGAGGGAGTTGTTTTTCTTTTTTTTCCAGAATGAGCCATTTGATTGGCACATCACCATTATTTTTGGAACATTGGGCCCTCCTCAATTAAAGTATGCTTCCCTCCCCCAAATATAAGCATGCCTTGTCATGCTTCCCTTTGGCTCCCCCTTTATAGTTTACATTCATGTTCAACCAGAGCAAAACAATATGCCATTAAAAAAGAGGTATTATTGGGAACATCTTTGGGAACACATTGGGAACTTGATGTGAACATAGTGAGAAAACATTGGGAACAGAAAAAATTAAAAATAAATAAATAAATCTCCCTCCCAAAAACCCAAAAGAAAGAAACCAAGTCCCCCCCCTGAGCCTTGTCATTTGGCTGCAAGACAGTCAACACCATTTTCAAGCTGGATGAATAACCTCCTCATAACATTATAAACTGGAGGTACTTATTATGCTTGAATCCTTTGTGCTATTGGTCGGTTTTCCTGTTAGATGCATCTCATGGATGAAGACTTCACAGTTTGAAAAATGTACAATGCGTTGACATCCATAAAGAGTCTGGATGTTGGGTCCCAATGTGCAGAACCTTACAAGTGAATTATTTTAGAAAGAGTTGGGGCATTTTGTCTACTTGCTTGGTGTGATGAGCTATATTGCACACAGCTCCATGCTCCAAAGTGCAGTATGATGAGTTTATATTCGCTATGCAAGTCTCACTCCACACTGATGGTACTATATTGGCAGTGACAGGCTCTGGCTTGAGTGTTTTATGATAACAAGATTCCCATGTGCCTGGAGCAAGCACATGCAATTGGAGACATTGTGAGATCATGTGTATCTTGTCAAGAATCATGATCTGAGGTTTTGTTTGCGGATATGTATTAGTTATTGGTGCAGGTGCTGTGGCGTGCTACGTTGTTTATTGTTTGCATGCTTGGCAACATGAACAAAGGAGTTGTTTATTGTTTGCATGCTTGGCAACATGAACAAAGGAATAGTATCATGGGTCAGTGACATGGGTCGGTGGGTGGTGTAATGAACACATGCAAAAAGTTCAGTTGAAAGCCAAGAAAAAGATGACAATGTGGGTGGGAAGATGACGGTGAACACCCCAAACAAAGTTTGTAGATGTCTGTGGGCAGTCCTGCACAGGACTGTATGGTTTGTAAGGGTGCAGGATGTGCAGTACAAAAAGTTCGTTTCAAAGATTTACAGTAGCCTCCCGGCTAAGTACGCAACTTGAACCTGGGAGGAATGTGCGTACTTAGCCGGTAGGTGCGCACTTAAGACCAATCACTTTTTTTAGCCACAGCAGCAGCTTTTGCAGCATCCTTAGCAGTATCCTAAACCCTAAACCTAAACCCTAAACCCAAAACTAAAACCTAAACCCTAAACCCAAAACTAAAACCTAAACTTAAACCCTAAACCTTAAACCCTAAATCTAAACCATAACCTAAACCTTAAATCTAAACCTAAACCTTAAACCTAAACCTTAAACCTAAACCCTAAATCTAAACCTAAACCTTAAACCTAAACCCTAAATCTAAACCTAAACCTTAAACCTAAACCCTAAATCTAAACCCTAAATCTAAACCCTAACTTAAACCCTAAACCTTAAACCTAAACCCTAAATCTAACCCTAAACTTTAAACCTAAACCCTAAACCTAAACCCTAAACCCTAAACCTTAAACCCTAAACCTTAAACCTAAACCCTAAACCTAAACCCTAAACCTTAAACCTAAACCCTAAACCTAAACCCTAAACCTTAAACCCTAAATCTGAACCCTATTTTTTCGAGAAAATAATGCGTACTTTACTGGGATGCGTACTTAAATGGGTGCGTACTTAGGTGGGAGGCTACTGTAATTAGATCAAAACAAAAAAATTAGGAAATAGAGGCATTTTTTTGATTTTAGAGTAATCTTTTGTCATTAGAATTTCAATAAAATCAAATTTTCAAATTTAATTTGTTAAGTAATGAATTCACACTTAGGCCAATTTCACATGTTCCATTAATTTATTTCTCAAGGAAGGTAATTTGAGTCTTCCAAATGGCAATGCCCCCACCATGTTTTTGGGATCACTCAAAAGCTTTAACTCCGTATATTATAACAAAATGTCCTTATAGTTCATTAGTCCATGTTCACTCGACAATACTTATTGGTATCCCCTTTCAATTGAATTTGAATTCATTCAATTAAAGTTGAATGTCAATGAAAAATCCAAGTGAATAGGAATGCACTAAAGCAGTTTTGAAAATTTTATGCCTACAATGCAAGAAATTGAATATCAAACAATTTTGTCATTGAAAATTTAATAAAATTTAATATTATTAAAGATTTTTAAAATTTTGAGGGATGCTTTTGATATTGTTGGAAAGTGCTCAACAAGCAGGATTTTATAAATCTGATTTCATAATATTTAGATTTAGGGTGTAAAAAATATTGAATATTGAAAAATCTATGTCCATGAAAATTCAATAAAATTTCAACAATGAATATTTTAGAATTCATACTTGGGCTGACGGCCCAGGCCACATGGGTCATCAAAGCAAAAACTAGTTATAACACTTAAGTGTTAATAATGAAAACAACAACAGTATAGTTTTGGTTGTTATTACTTATCACACTAATGTGCGTTTAATAATAGTTTTTTGCACCAAACCCCAATTAGGTATCAAAACTATAAAACACATGTATGAGTTGGAGTTCAAAAGTTCAATGACACACCTTAGCCTTGTATTAACCACACTGAACCAAAAATGGCATTTTATGATTAATCTTATATGATTATAAGTGATAAGTGATTTAAAATGGCATAAATGACGGTTTGAATAAGCTACAAATGGCATAAATGACTAATATAATCAATAAGGACCAATCATAAAATGACATTTTTGACATAATGCTAGGTTTGGTTGGGTACCCAAATTGTTAGGTAGAAACTAATGGTTTTAGATCCAAATATCTAAAACTTGAGTTCACACTTGGGTATCAAGTAAAAATGAAACTTGGAGGTTTCATTGAGGTTTTGGAATTAGGGTTGAATTAACCCCAATTCTAAAAGGTTTTGGAACTAAAACTAGACCTATGGCCCAATTCCAAATTGTGATTTTAACCAAAGCCAAATTGGATTTTTGATAAAAACATGATTGCAATTTTGGTTCCAAAGTAAGGATTTGGGGTGAATTTTTAGTGTTTAACGTTTTTCTATTTGTGGTTTATGTTTTTTTTATTGATCATTTTTTTCCACATATGCGAATTTTAAAAAATCACATGCAAGCCTGCAAATGTGCGATAGTGTTTTTTCTTTTCCAACGTGACTCAAAAAAATCACTTACATGTTAAAAAATGTGCAATCCTTTAAAAATATTTTAAATATATTAAAATTTATAAATAAGATAGTTTATAAATAGGCTTGAATTTTCAAACTTTTGTAATAATAAACATTTTGGAATAAAAAAAATTATTTTTCTTTCATTTCATTTTTGTTTTGGATCTTCTAATACATTATAATGTAATTTGAAGTTTCATAGTGACAAAAAGGTTCATTTTTATTGGATTGAAAATTTCAAATTTTGTAATTTTTTTTCATCAAATAAATAACGGGTATTTCCAAGTTTTTAGGTTGTTTTGCATATTGGAATTGAAACCATAGGTTACCTAAAATTGAAGGTTGTGGAACTAGTAGTTGAAATTGGTCCACTTTGAACCTAGGTTCAAGCACTAGGACTGGAACCATTATTTCTTAAAAACTATAACCAAAACTAGGTTTTGGTTCTTTTTAAAAAAATTAAAATTGGTTCCTTGAAAGTGTTAAGAATTGGAACCAATAATTATTCTTGGAACCTATGAATCGGACAACACTAGTATTGACCAAAATTAAATTTCAAAAATTCAAACCTTGGTAATTTTGTACTTGCAAAGACCTAGGAACTTGGTATTTTTTTCAAAAAACCATTTGATACCTAAATCAAGTTTTTCGTCAAAATCAAATACAGTAAACTCTCTCTAAACTAATATCTTTGGGACTGGATGGAAGATATTAATTCATGGAGGATATTAATTTACATAAAATTATATGGAAGGTAACAAAAATCATTCTGGAACCTACTAGAGTAACATGGAAGGTCATGGAGGTTAGTAGAAGGTCATGGATGATGCGCTCCCAAATCCCTTGTTAGACCCACTTGAGGGTTTACGTATGTTGAATTGCGGAAAGTTGGGACTTGAGGGCCGCTCTCGACTTCCAGGTCATGGATGATGCGTTCCCAAATCCCTTGTTAGACCCACTTGAGGGTTTACCTATGTTGAATTACAGAAAGTTGGGACTTGAAGGTTGCTCCCGACTTCCAACACTAAAAGGGGGGTAGAGGGGCGTGCTAAAAGTCTCGAGATAAGATTAGGAAGAGGGACAAATGCTATCTCACACAAATCTGCATCCAAAACCAACCATAAGAGGGTTAGTTCACATTCGGGAACACCCTTGGGTGTTGGGACAAACCATGGGCACTTGGACACACTTGACTCACCACGGCCCGAACTTGGGAGAAGCCACCACCTTCCCCCATATAGTATACTCTGCAACTCTCCGCCGAGGCTACATCCAAATGGCTCTTTTTCTCGGGACTCCCAAGGAGGAGTTCCAAAACTGTCCTAAGTTGGAGTCCCGGGACTTTGGGAGCTCATATCTCCCGACTGCCACATCCGATTGGAGCGAGGTCTAAACCAAAGTTGTATCTCTCCTCGAGATCTTTCCAACGCCATGTCGCACTCCTTCTGCAGACGTTGGGAAGAGCTCGATTCCTAACTTTTAGTGGTCGGGAGTCAAACTGCCAGTTTGACTCCCGGCCTTTCTTTTGCCCATAACTTGGGCTGTAGATGTCCAAATGGCCCATGCGAGGCCATTTTGGACATCTACACTTCAAGACCTTTCCAATGACATTAAGAACACTCAAATGGGAGGAGATTTGACCCCTGCAATCGAGCTCTGAGTTTTCGGGAGTCCCGGAGGACTCCATATTCTCACTTTTGGGAGTGTGGGCTTCACCCTCACACTTAGCCCAAAGTGGGGTTGCAACAATGGATCATTGGGGAAGGTAACGGAACCTTGTGGAACTTGGTGGAGGATCAAATAAGCACATAGAAGATCATATGACATGAATGGTAGAAATCTTGGCAGGAAGTGAGGTTGTGGAAAGTTGCACTTTGGGTACTCTTAGAATACCTTCCTTCGTTTTATAAAAGGGGCTGTGGGCAATTAGCTGGTCAGTCTTGTCCAAACCCTTTCCCCAAAAGCAAGAGCAGAACAATGCCGCAAAAAGGAACTTTTCATACCACTACATATTAGTTTATAAAATGTTATGGAACCGGAAAAAAATATTGAATATTAGTTTATGGAGAATTAGATTAAGTATGAGGCCCGCCACGGGCCTGTGCCCGCATATTAGTTTAGAGAGAATATTAGTTTACACAGTATTAGTTTAGAGAGAGTTTATTGTACCCACTAAGTTTGCACCAAACCCCATTGGGTGCAAACGGGATATCATGAATCACAATCACCCCCCTAGGTGACTATTTATTGAGTGTTTATTTTGGAACATTTTAAGAATATTTTGAACAAAAATCTTTCAAAGAATCTTGAAAAATCCAAAGAATCTATCACATTATTATGTTATGGTTTACATTAAAAATTTGTTAAAAAATGTCATTTTCAATACAATTCAAATCATTTACAAGTTTTTTTACTACTTAAAAACATTGGTTATAATGTTTTTGGATATTTTTCATTCATTAGATTGATTTCAAACTTTTTTTTAAAAAAAATCAATACATTGAAAATAGCATTATGTAAAAGCAATTCCATTTAGAGGTTTTTTTAAAAATGTTATATACACAAAACCAAACATTGTTATAATTGCTTGTGTATATGTTAATGTGACTACAACCCTAAACTAAAACAAGACCAAACCCTAAGTTGTTATTTGACAATTATATGTTAAAAATTTAAAAACATGTGACTATTGTGACAAGTGACCAAATCTTGCCCTTAGCTCATATGCACCCAACACAAGTTTTCATAGACCCAAACCTTGGAAGTTTTCTAAATTTATTTGTTTCAAAAAATTGGAACAAACTATTATTTCCAAAATCAAATACCCACCCCACACTAAAACCCACCTACCGTGTTAATTATGGTTTTTCCCTTCACAAGTGGCATTCAAACATAATATTAGAAGTATGTAAACTAGTATGTACCAATGTTGGATAGGCATATAGGTTTGCCCTTGGTATTGACACTTGTATCCAAATTCATTACAAGGACCTTCCCAAGGTTTAAAAAAAAATTCTCCAAGTATGTTGGTTGGCTACCAATGTGGTTATAGTGGCATCCCAAGGTGGCATTTTTTCTATGGGTTGGTGATTTTAATTCGTTAAATAAATAATATTTAGCCTCAAAATGTGGCTAATTGAAGTTGACTTAATTCATAAATTGGTGGTGAAAATTGAATGATTGTTTTAGGTTGAAATTGTAATGAAATTTTATCACACTTAAATACAAGGGTTATTAGATGTGAGGAAAGTCAAAAGAGGCATAAAAACTTGAATACAATAGCTTATGTGGTTACCAAAGAGTATGAAGAATAAATGTTAATAAATAGCGAAAGGCTAATGAAACAATTGATTAATTAGTTAATTTGAACTTTCAAAACCATCATTTTTTAACTATGGGTTTGTAAAGAGAATTGAGTTTGGAGGAGAAACTGTTAATATGATAACAACAAGATCACAATGCCACCACTCACCCATTTGTTTATCAACACAACAACATTTAAGTCACAATTTGTCATATTCAACAACAAATATGTTTGAATTTCACAAATATTTTCTTGTATCATGTTGCCCATAATTTTTCTACGCTCACAAAATTAGAAAGCAAAAAACCCATCTTCACACCTAAATAACAATAATCAAATTTAAATTGTGTGAAAACAAACAAACAAACAAGCCAAGGAAGTAACGGAGCCTAAAGGAAAAAAGATAGATAAAACATACAATGATAACCTAATATCCAAATGTGTAAAACATATTAATGGCTCTTGTAAATATATGGCACTTTTGCATTTGGCACATTGTATACCACACTTGGAATCTGAAAACAACACCAAAAATTTCAATTTTTAAACAAACTTTGCATTGAGCCATTTTCATTTTCCCATCTTTTGGATAAACATGTTTTGACCATGAAAATCTTTTAGCTCAACATTCTTGGTACACCCAATCAATCCAATTCAACCTTCCTCTTCGTCTTTGGTTCAATAATTGTAGGCTCGTGAAAAACTTCAGTAGTAGTTGTGGGTGTAAATTCATCCACCATCAAACCCTTTTCCTTTGAAGACACAAATTTTATAGTTATAAGAGGAGGTTCAATAATGTTCAATTGCAACCTAGCAAAAAGAGATGGAAGGTGTGAAAGGTCTATACAATCTCTTAAAGTAAATGTAATGAGATATGTAGAATTTCCTAACATGAGATTGCTAGAACTAGGATTGACAAATATTTTAAAAATGAGGCAAAATTTGAAGCCCACAAGAGGTTTTAGGGGTGACATAATTAAAAGGGGGAAAAAAATGTAACAAAATAAAGCTAATAAATGTGTGTCAAAATCAAAAGCTAGAAGTGAATGATTCATAAAAACAAAAGCATGCAAAATTGCATGAGGTTTATGGTGCTTAAACAACAATCATGTGCAAATTACCTAAAGGTCCCAAGGTGTGTGCAAAGTTGATTGTTTGTAGACACAAAAAGAGTAACTCAAGGTGCAAAGTGCAAACACATAATTTTTATTTGTGATTTGAAAAGCACAAATTGAAAACTTGGTTGAGTTGGATTTTCAAATGGAAAACAACATTTAATTTCGGCGTTCTACCATAGTAGAACAAGGGTTGACATGCATTTGACGCACACAATCACATTTGGCAAGAAGAAGCCACTTTTTTTTCAAAGCTCAACAAGTCAAAAAAATAATAAAAATGAAAGCACTTGCAACTTGCATTGTTCCTCCCCAATTCATCCTTTCCACTCCATTGCATGTTGTGCCACTCTCAAATGCCACCCTTGAAAATACCAAAAACAAAGATATCCAATGCAAGAAACAAACAACAATAATAGATGCAAGAATGGAAAATTCAAAATTGAAATGGGAATCCACATTAAAACAAACTTTTAAAAATCGAGGCTCCACACTTGAGCTTGTACCTTGCAAAAAAAACTTTAGATTTGTTGCCATTGGAACTACTTCCTTTCCCAATTTTAACCATATCCTTAATGCATCTGTCACCATATACATAGAATCCATGCCACCATACTAGTGGGGGTCTCTTGTACATAGCTCACATTAATAGTAATGATCTACTATTGAAAGCTCAGAATACTATTGGCAATGGCAACAAGTTGAGACACAATGTAGTGATGGAGAGGCAGCAAGGGATATGCATTTGGCAACCCAATGACCAGATGAGTTAGTGAAGACGACACTTCACATTCAAAATTGATCAAGCAGATAGCTGGGTATCCTCTTGCTACTAGTGCCTTTTAGGGCATAGATTCTAGGCCAAGTAACCAAGAATCTATGCCCTAAAAGGCACTAACTTGGCCTTGATTTGACCATCCAAATCCCTTTGTTGGATTTGAGCAACATTTTTTTTGTCAGCAGAGTGCAAAAATTTGCCATAAAAAAAAACTGGACCTTACCAATCTGGTATGAGCTAAGGTAATACCAGCCTTCTAGCAGTTATATACCAGTTTCAACATTAGTTATGCACCTGCCATATACCACAGCCCAAAAACAGTTATGGGCCTGATACCAACACCAAACTGTATATGAAAGTTTAAGAAAACCCAATGCTAGTACCAACCATATGCCAGTACATGGGATGAATAATAAATTAAATAAAAACCTTATTACTAGGAGCAGCTGATATGTTCAAAAGACAATACAGTACTGATGTTCGACAGGGTGATGTCCAAATATTTATTTATTTGAGAAAACCAGGTTCAATAATCTCAATTTTAATATTTTGAAATTCCTGCAGTTAAGAAATTAGTATGAAATGTGCTCCATATGTTTTGTATTTGTAAAGTCTGGAAGAGGATGAGGCAGTGAATTTTTTTTGTGACTAAAATTTGTCATTTTGCTGGAAAACACAGTTCCTAACAACATGGTCAAGGGAACTTTTTGGAAAATTTTGCAAGAAAATCATCACATTCAAGTTATGGAAATCACCAAGATGTTTTGAGGATTTGGGTAGATTTCTAGCTTTCTTCTTTTGAAATTGCTATATTTAGGTAATAGGTTCCAGTGTTCAGCAACATGTAATAACATTCCTAGATTTTCTACTTCTAAATATAGCCAGATTTGGTTTAATCCTCTTGTGGCTGATTGCCACTTTTGGTGCATGGGATCGTAGTTACCAGATATGGGAAGTATTTTTCTTTCTTTCTTTCTGGTGAACTTTTCCTAAATTTTTGACCTCAAAAAATAAAGAGGTGTACTATGGTCTGAGGTAGGAGAGTATGTCATTTTCTTGATTGCATTACATGAAATAGTCTTCTGATGATGATCATACACTCATAACAATGACCAAAATGTGTCTGTCGAACACAATTTTCATAAATCTCATTGAGTTGGTCACCCCAGACCTTAATGTCATGTAATGATCTCATTATGTTGGGTTGTTACCTGACTAGCTGAAATGGGCTCACCCGATGCCTTACCCAACATAATGGGCCAGTGTTTGACCATTCCATAGTGTGTATATGCTCACATTTGTGTACACTGGCCATGAATATGGGTACGATATGTATATTCAGGAATTCAGCCTGTGTATGTGATGCATCGATATCCCCACAATTGAATGATGTATACCATGTAAAATGAACACATGGGGAGACTGCACCTCCTTTCAGTTTCCATCTACAATTTATAAACAAGCCTTGACTACACATTCATAAGTAGTATCCCAGTTTTCAGACGGTGTTAATTGATGCAGAGTTTCCGTTAATCTTCCATCTTGGGGAGAATCATGGGTCAATGCTCATTAATCTGCAAGTAGACAAGGTTGAAGCTCTTTTGAGTACTCTTTTTTCTTGAATTTTTTTGCCATCCAGAGTAAATGGAGATCATCCATAACAAGATGTACACATTTGTCTAATATGAAAAAGACATTAAGTAGAAAAGTTTTAGTATTCTTCAACATTTGCATCTCTAACTAGATGGTTCAAAATGTGGTAAAATTTTCATTTAAAAGCAGAATCTCAGAAACACCATACGAAATAATCCCCAAAATCATCACTTGGGTTAACGCATTTCAGAAAAACTGGTTGATTACCTTTAGTGTGAAAGATATTTACAACAACCCCGTTGGCAACTAGTTTCGAAAGAAGGAGAGGGCAACGTTACATCAGTTCACAGTCAAGCAAACTTCATTGAAAAACACAGATGTCTTCGGATTTTAGTGCTGCACAACTACACGCAATAGGAGCAAGCGATGAGCACTACGAATTTCGTAAACAACCAGTTGAACAGAGAGGGTTTTAGCACAAACAGCTGTTCAAAAAATCGGCTAAACTCCAATTACTCAAACAAAAGTGGACTTTACACCCTAAACCCTGAACCGGCCCATATAGGGTTTACGATGGAGCTGAGCCGGACGTAAGAAGAGCTTGCCAGCAGTCTTTTCCTCCGATGAAAACAATGGCATCTGGTCACGCCGACCCAGTTGCAGTGCAATCTTTTTGTGGTACGAGTCTCCGTCTTCTCTTTGGCAAACCGGTGCGCTTATCGTGCTTTGGATATCTTGCTCCGTCTCTGCAGGATTGGACGAATTCCAGTCTTGGCTGTCTACCGAGCTGAACGTCGTGTCTCTCGATGTGGCGAGTGCAGAAGGCGTTATGAACCCTAAACATCTCCCGCGCTTTGATCCATGCACAGAATTTGAATATATTCGGATAGGCAATTTTGCGAGCAGCCCCTCTGAAGTGCGCCATTAAGAGTATTAGTTGGAGCAGTAATGCCATGATCAGAGCTCTAATCATCTTCCATAAATTGGTTTCCAGAAATCAATTCACATCCTGTGCACCGGACAGGCCTGTCTGAGCTATTGTAACAGAAAAGTATGAATGAGAAGTTCTTAGGGTTACTGTGTGGACAGCCTGATTTCTGTCATCGTCATGGCGCCTAAAACCGTCTTCTGTTTTATCGTATTGTCATTCACAGAAAAGTTTCTTGGAGGAAGCTTTGATGTGATGATAAGTTTATTTTTAATAGAGTGCTAAAATCTAGGGATGAGTATAATGTTTGTTGTTTTACTTTTGAATGGAGGAGAGTTGTGCGAGCTGTGGAACAAGGGAGGCAGATCAAGTACAAAAGGACCGAGTGAATTTGAAGCTAAGCATTGAGCTGGCTGGTTTTGTGTTGCTTTTTTTTTTTTTTGGTGGCATTGTATAGATGGCATTCAGAATGGGATGAAGGGATGAATACCCGAAATAAGGATCTGTTTTGTCTTTCTGGGAGGTTGTTATTGTGCTTTCCGCTGCGCTGTAGACCTCTTAGGAAGAAGCTGGGTAGCTTTACAGACATAGGTCAATGATAAGGAGAATGATGAAAGACCTAGGGATTTCGTGAGCGACCCTATTGGCAAAGGAGTATGTGTGAGTGGGCATTGGATGGGGTTTTAAGTGTTTTGGATGAAGGAAGAGATTACCCAGAAGTCTGGGACCTCTGAATGTGTGCTTGAATTGTTCAGCTGGGTTCTGTAGAACTATTCCAGTATGGGCACTGTGGCGGCATTTGCCAAACTTCCTGAGTTTGTTCTGCAGAATGAGTGGGGACTTCTGTATTCTAAGATTGAGCTTCATGTGTTTTCTTGAAGTGTAGTTTGTTATTTGTAAGGGTTTCAGTGGCACTTTCCAGTGTGGGAGTTGTATAAGTAACATTGGGGAATTCTGCTACAACTGTTGTTATTATGGGTGAGTTGGTGGTGAGGGAAACTCCTGATGTGCCAACATGGTCAGTTGATGCTCAAGAGAGTGAAATCGGAGCTGTCTGACCCTTGTAGACCTATATCCAGTAGATCTGATAACTATGCAACATCCATCTTTCATGATTGTGTAACATTGGAAATTTGCTGTATAAATTCTTGAGACTGTGAGCTTCGAGTATAAAGCTGATGCTGTGTTGTTGATGTGTAGTCAATGTGTTCTTGGGGAAGCTGGTATGCCCATCTTTTTGGTTACACCATATTATTATTATCATGCAAATTAGCCTCTCACAGCACAGTCCAGTAAGTGATGTAATATTAGAAAGTTCAATGTGGCAAAAGAAGCTGGAACAATCAAGTGTGGATTCTATTTAAGTGTTGCTGTTTCTAGGACCAATCAGCCATTTAGCTCCAGCAGTGCTAGAGGAAACAACTTTGGTGCTGGAAAATTATGTGTGGATTCTATAAGTCAAGTGTTGCTGTTTCTGCCACTAATTAGCAATTTAGCTCCAGCAATGTGAGAGGAAAGTGTTAGAGATCGAGTGATTTCGTAATGATCAGTGGAGTGGGACGTCTTGCTTATAATCAAGATAGCAACAACTCCTGGAAGACAAAGTGGGAACAGTGCAGTTTGGCACGAAACAGCAACAGCTACAAGACAAAGCTTGAAGTGTTTCCCAAAAACAAGAGCAACAGACAAAGTGGAAGCAGCGTTTCCTGGGAAACAATTTCAACAGCTCTGAGCAGTGTACAAAGTGGAAGCAGAGCTCTGAGCATCCCCCGAAACAAGGGTAAAAATGAAATCTGTCCAATCAAAGCGAAGTGGAAAATTCCTAGTACTGGCCCTGCCGGCGGGTTGACTTGATAGACAGTCAAAACGAAGGGACTCCTTATATTAGACTGCTGTGATCACAGTTACACACAGTTTTGATCCCAGCAGCCTAATGGAAAGTCACTGGGCCTTGTTTCTTGCTGCAGGGACAATACCTTTCCATTGGCAAGCTGCGAGTGCTTTAAAATTGTGTAATTTTAATCATGTTCGGAACTCTGGGAACACAAATTTTCATGAAAAAGGACAAATGTCATTACATTTGCGTCACAGTTTAATTCACAAAGATCCTATAATTGGTCAATGCTTAGCTGGGAGAGCTTTGAGATGACTGTGAATAAGGCTGGTTGACAAAACATAATGTGATCATAGCAGCGTAGTGGAAAGAAAGAAGTCCTAAGTAAAGGGTGATTGTAAAAACTTTGTGATTGAATTCAATAACATCTAGTTTGAACTTTCAAGTCCTGGGTTTTTGCAATTTTACCCCAAAACTACTAGAGCCCAGCAGCTTGTATGCCTGGGTTTCTCTTCCATGTGGCGTGGATCTGGCACAAAATTTTAGTCATGTAGTCATGTGATGTAAGACCAGGGAAGGTTAGGTGAGGTCCAGCATGAGCGTGTGCACTGTGGAACATCCCCAAATGAGCACATTGCATGGTTCTGCAAGTTTTGATCGCGTGTGCATGAATTCATGAGGCAGCTGGATGCAAGACCCGGCAAGCTTGCGCCGGCAGGCCTATATTTGATTCATGAATGGGTGCTGGACGTTTTTTCATGGAAAATCTGCTGGAAAGTTTCAAGTCTTTTTTTGCTCCCTGAAATTGAGGACGAAAGTACCCTAAAAGTGGCCCTGGCGTGAATGAATACCAACGAATTCCAACTTTGCTCACCACTCTCCCTATCTGCCAGGTCGCTTGCAAAATCTCACAATTACTCTGCTCCCAAAAGTCCGGACAGTTTAATAAAATCTCACAGACTCTGGTGGGTTAAGTGAATCTGAGTTTTTTCATAGTGTGACGTATTTGGAGGGCACCTTGTACGTATAGTAAGGGTAAGTTTCCATGTCTTCCAGTCACCTACTATCCCATAGCAATTCATTTGGTCAAATTATGGCAAAAGGGATTTCTATGTTCCCCTCACTATTTCTCAGCGCACTTTGAAAGAACCCACACCTGGCAGTTGCAGGTTTAGAGAGTTAATGCGACCAGGCCCGAGTCAGAATATTTTTGCACTTGCACAGCTGGTTATTGACGTAAGGTAACGGACATTTGTTGATCTGGTGGGTATCTCAAGATTTTGGGGCCAGGGTGAAATGATAAGCTCGTTGTGAAGTTACATCCCATCCATGGTGGATGAAAGATCTCATCTGATCATGTCCCCCAAGAGCCTTTTTGGTTCATTATGTTCCCAATGGCCTCCCTGTGGTGGGGAATTACCATTAGGAATGCAATGAACCAAAAGATTCCAATTAATGATATATGGTTTTTTATTTGAGGACATGGGCAACAGCCATTGGGAATACAGTGAATGAAAAATGGTAAAATATAGTTTTTTTCTTGACATTGGGTTTTCATAAGGGGGTACTGTGGGAGATAGTAGGTCAAGATAACATTGTTAATCCGTAATAGAGTGGTCTTGGTATCAAAGTTGAAACCTAAGATACGATGTGCACCTTCTTGAGAGACCCTGGAAATGGGTATTGCAATGCTGGTGTTGGTCCAACACCATCAACATACATATTGCAAAATTCTTTACCCAAAAAATTCTAAGGCAAGGGAACAAGAAACAAAGTGATCCATCATCCACAATTTTTTGTCCAAGTAACTTCCCGACATGGTTGTCATTTTGCTCTGGCCTTATTTGTATTACCTCCCACCCAAATAGTTGAGACACTGGCCTACTAGAATGGATTTCCCACTATTCTATTCATGGGTGGTTGTGAGATCATGGAAACCTGTACCCTAGTAATGCCTCCTCAGAAAAAGGGGCACCTTAGGCCTATTTGTAGGTGTAAAGGTACCTCTCAATCCTAATGCCTTGTGACCTACTTATGTTTAGACTTATGGTTCATTTGTTTAAGATGGTATAAGGCCCACAGATGGGGAACCTTCTCTTAAGGTGGGTTAGACCTGTAGACTGGGATTTGCTCATTTTGTGCTTTATAATTTTGAAATGTTCCCACCTTGTGGCTTTACCAGACTCAAACAAGTCTTGAATTTGGAAGGCAAAAACCCATCAAAACAGATTTGACAAAGACTTGCCCTTTTCAACAAAGATCACAATAAACTTTGCAGGCAAAATTTCAATCTTAGTGAATATTGACACATGTACAAGATGGATAAACATCGTTGATAAAAAATACATGTACAAATAACTTAAAATATTAGTACATTGGAAAATATCATCACCAATCTCTCATCTTGTATCTAGAGACAAACGTATCAGACAAAAAGTCTCTTTCCATTGGGCTGCTGGGATCACAGCTGTGTAACTACAAATATGTGTGTTTTGAAAAAATATAATGGGTCACATGGGGTTCTTGGATATTTGAACTCTAATTTTTTATATGTGTCTCCTGTTTATTACTGTTTTTCTCACTATAATTGCTCCATAAGATATCTTGAGATTACCATTCAAGAGTAGAGCTATAATCTTAAATTTAAATTAAATTTTGTCTTTGTTGTTTTTCAATCATCAAGATTCCTTTCTCCTATTATGAAATGTAAGCCATAGTTCACATTAAGCAACATGGACCAATTTTCATGTTTTCATTCTTCCAATTTGAAACTTTTAGAATATTTACCCAATATGGATTACAAATTTTCATACACAGTTCAATACAAGTATGAAATTTCTCTGAATTCTCACCATTTGATTTTTTAATTAATTTCCACCAAGTCTAACAAGAAAGGAGGGTACAAGCACAAACATCTCAGGCTGGTTTTACCCTTATGAATAATGTCTCCTCTTTTTGAAGAGGCACCTTACCTCTACAAGGGGCTCCTTACACCTACTAACTCCTATTCCCTTCTGACCTTTGCGCATTGAGGCTCATGATAACAATTGCATGGTGGTCTTATCGTACCAGTTGCCTTCTGCTAAGTTACTATAGTCGATAGGTGGGGACATTCCTCAAATGCTGGGCTGAGCTCAGATGCCACACCGTACTAAGGCCCCTTGTTTTGGGATTACCCCAACTTCGTACTTTCCATTTTCATTCTTCAGAGAATTGCAAAAACCAAACCGCCCTTCCCAAAAAGTTGCATCTACAATATTTAATGGCAACCATTAACAGGGAGAGGCGTAATTTAGAAAGCCTTTAAAAGTTTACATTTTCTTGATGTTTTGAGAGACCTGAAGAGCACAGTGGCAGACTACTTAAGTCTTTAGGCTGGGGGCATTCCGAAAATATGGGATCTGCCTGAAGTTCCAAGTTCCAACCTTCCAAAACACAAACTAAGTCTGATGATTCAAAACTTTTCAGACCAAAAACTAACAAGTTGTGAATTTGCAAAATGTTCCACTAAATGATGTGAACCTGTCAAACTTCATGATTGCATGAACCACAAAGGAATCTAAGAAGTTGTGAACATCAACTTTTTTCACGAAAACAAGTCCAGTTTGACTCATATACAAAGGATTTTTGTGAAAAAGTGCACCAAAGTCGTGAGATTTTTGAGAAATTACTTTTCTAAAAGCACTATATTTAAACCATAGGTTGGACAGGACGCCAAGTATAGGAGAATTCTTCAATTTTCTACTTTCCTCTCTCACCTGTATCTAAATCTGGCTAATTCTTCCTGTGGACCATGGCGACTGTTGCTAAATCAAAAAATTGAAATGAAAATCCTGGTTGTAAATTTCCAAAATGTTTCAACAAACAACCTAAACCTGCAAAACATTATTATTGAAAGCACCAATAGGGAGAGCCAGGAAATGGAAGTACAAAACGAGAGGATCTAAGTCCCGCTTGAATTGCTCAAAGTCAGGTCTGGAAGACTAGGGACTGATACTGTAGGCATTGCACACGAGATTAGAAGTCAAACAATGGCCAATGGGCCACCCCTGTATTCCCTACTCGCTTTTGACTCTCCTTCATCCACGTTAACCCTTCTTTTCAGGGAATATTTGTTTTCCCATTTGACTATTTCCAGCTCCTGTTGCTTATAAAAAGCTCTCCCTCCCCCCTCCACTTCATTCATCATTCCCAAACTTCCATCTCTTCATAGTTTGCTCTCTCACTGCTCTATTTGCTACTCTACCTCAACAACCCCACTTGCAGCAGGCTACAATCCTAACACTTCTCCAGCAACAGATTAGTTCTGCATCCACTCCAATTTAGATTTTTTGACCTCTCTTTGGATTTTTTTCTCGCTTTCTGCTCTCTGATTGAGAGGCTTAGATTCTTCCATAACAAACATTATGGCTGCCTGCAATGCCCTCTCTACTGCCACTAATCTAGGCTCTGAATTCATTTCTCGAAACCAATTTGCAGTCGGTGATGCTTACAGCTCTAGCCATTGTGTTACTCCTACTACTGCCCATAATGGTAGTTCCCAGGGTTTCATACAACTGCCAATTCGGATCTCTCGGAAGTCTGGACATGGATCAAAGCGTAGCAGGTGTAACTACAGGTTGCTAAGGCCTTCCTGTGCACTCGCCACACCCAGACACACTACCTTGGACTCCGTTGACCGAGACTGGACTTCATTCAATCCAGCAGGCCCCGCCTCCCCCACATCTCCATCGCAGCCCAATACCAAAGGCTGGACTGATAGAAATGGAGTCGAGGATTTTATGCTGGTGGCTCAGTTGCGCAACATCGCCTTAGCGGCCGAAGATCGTAGCGAGATGCATGCCATCATCGGTGTCCAACGAGATAACTGGAACAAGCTCTGCCACATGACCGTCAACATGACCACAATCGCAGCGGCCATGCTGGCCGCCATGAACACCGGGGTGGGAAGTACGTCCTTGAGCATGTCCGTGGCAGCCTTCCTTCTGAACGGCGGTGCCGCTGGATTTATGTTCTTGGCCAGCAAGTATCAGCCGTCGCAGCTCGCTGAAGAGCAACGCACGGCGTCTCGCTTCCACAAGCTGCTGGCTAGGGACATCCACACCACTTTGTTGATCGATCCACGCCTACGCAAGGATGCGCACCTGTACATGGAAGAGGTAATGGCTAGGCTCCAGGCTCTTGACGTCGGGTTCCCTCTCCCCTTGAAGCCCAACGGCCTCGAGAAATTCCCCGAGGTTGTGGCACCCTCCGTACTTGGCCCTGTTGCGGACCTCACCGAGACGGAAATCCCAGCCAACAACACGAATGGCTGGACCGATGCCATCATGAAGGACCTCCAGCGAACAGCAGATAAGCTGCAGACATCGGACATAGCAAAATACGTGCGGGCTGCCAGAAACAAGGAGACTCCTAACAAAAGGCTAGCAATATCGGCTCCAGTATTTGCAGTGGTGGCGGCTGTGCTGAGCTTGCTGGGATGCTGGCCAGGGATTCAGTTGGCGGGAGTGGCGGCGGCCTGCAGTATAGTCGCGGTGTTGGTGAGTAGCTTTTCCAACGGTGGGCAAATTGGAATGATATTTGAGCTGTACAGGAACTGCGCAGGTTACTATGCAGAGATGGAGCAAGATATCCAAAGCACGATGAGGATACCGGTTTGCCAGAGAGAGGACGGGGAATTATACCACCAAAAGATTGCACTCCAGTTGGGTCGGCGTGACCAAATGCCATCGTTTACATCAGAGGAAAAGACTGCTGGCAAACTCTTCTGAAGAGCTCAGCTTTTGTGAAGAGGAATTGTCCTTATTCGGGCACCAATTTTGCAGGAGTAACAAAGAAACTAGCGCATTTTGGAGAGCCATTAGACGACTTTCCATAAGTAGTGGAAATAATGTTGTGAAGCAAAGAAAAAAAGTACAGAAATTAAACAGAGAGCTTAGACTCATTAGATTAAGTGATGGATGCCTGTCATCTCCTCCCACGACAATAACTAGGTACTGGGTTGATGATTTACACCAATGTACATTGCACCCGATTTTTTATGAAGTAACCATCAGGCTCTAAATTCTAATTGCCTTCAAATTGTACAGTGTGGCCGTGTAAAAGAGGGAATCTAAATTTGGGGTTGGTGTGTTTTGGTTTTTGCAACAGCAAATTCTTACACAAGAATTTGTCCACTTCCCCCTTGAATGTCAGATCTGATGTTTGGAAAGAAAACACGGTAGTTAGGGCCAAATAGGGTACCATAAAATGCTTTTGAGACATGTGACGAAATGAAGCAAAATTACAGGAGGTGTAATAATCAGTACATTTCTAGTTTCTAAAGTCTTCCATCTTAGCTGTTTGGACATCCCTGTTGTGACCTCAGGTTTCTTTGTTTTTATTTTTTAACGCAAATGGACAAACCCATTGCAAAGAAGGAAACCAAAACGCATCAAGGGCAGGGGGATTGTGAACCCAGGTTTCAATTTCGAGAAGTTGTGGAAGTTTAAAATTTTATATAGGGACAGAAGAATATCCTGTCTATTTTTTGAGGTGATAATTTTGCAAAAGTTAAGATGTGTCTGATCGTCACTGAATACTTACACATGATTCCTGCATTAATACTTGAAATAGACCCCTATTTTGAAAACCCATTTGACTTACATGTAGCTCTAATGCAAACAGATGAGCATTAACAAATAAACATTCTATAGTAGAAGCATGCGTAGGCAAAAGGTTCTTAAACCGCATATTGGTCCAAACCTAGAAAGACTGTCCATCTACAACATGCTGATATAAAATTAAATGGATGTTATTTGAAGACCTTAAAGTGATTTGCTGAAAAGTTTGGATGAGAAGGTTTGATTATACAGTGTTGGGGAAACCATAATATGGATGATGAAATACACCCTTTTTCTTCTGGAGATATATGGTACTATTTGTCTTTCCTAAAGTACTTTAAAACATATAAATGGACAGCAGCATCAAATTCCTAGCACACTGATCCCTCAACAGACTTTAAGGTCTGCCACAAGTTGGTTTAACATTCAATTTCTTATTTTGCAAGAACAATGTTTAGATTTTAATGGTGGGTTAACATTCTATTAGTGAAATAAATTTCATGCCATACCAAGATGTTTTGAACAATTTTCCTCTTTAAAAACCATTCCCAAAAAGCATCACTTGGAATGGATCACACAAATGATGATTACTCCACCAAATTATGTACATTGATCTGACAACCTTGAATGCTTCCAAAAAAGAGAGGCTGCTTTCTATTTTGTGTCATAGTGTGCTACATAACATAGTTGAATAGCAGGTTTGACAAAAATGTATATTAATATTTTAGACATGCTGAAATTTTCAAAAAACATTTTCCTCAAAAACTAAACTTTTTGTGAAGGAACATGAAACATCTTTTTGAATATTTGAAAGAATATATTATTATTAAAAATGAAATCTTCAAAATTAAGTAATAATTCATCAAAGACTTTACCAACTTGCTATTCAACTGTGATATTGTAAATGATTCAATTCTACGATTCAACAATACAAACAAATATAACAAAATGGGGTCCCAATACCCATGAATTTAGATTCAATTCAGAACAAATGATTATGTATGTAAATAAATGTATATTACTTAGAGACTTCTACCTTTTAAAATTTGAGAATGGTTTCTCAAGATCTCAATTCATAAAATGGGTGAAGTTATGGTTAGTTGAAAACATCCTCAACATGCAAGGTGATTCATTTTTAAAGATGTTCCCCAAGAATGAAATCCAAATTCTAAGGATGACTAACATATGAAGTTTTGTTGTCATTTGTAATGAACATGTAGTTTGTAGCACATTATGTGTAAGGGCCAAGGAGGCGGCCATTCCCAAAATGAGCTACCCCTTATTGGACAGTGGAGGGTTGCTTATTTTGTGAATATCCCCCTATAAAGGTGTGTATTTTGGAATGCCTCAATCTTGAGCATTACTTGACATAAAGCACCGGTCAAAAAAAAAATTTAAACGTTTTACCCATGATACCTGGAAAAGAAAATGAACCCTGCATTTTTCTTTTCAAACACCGTGCACTTTGCCGAGGAAAGACTCCCTTGGAAAAGGTGCTCTCCAAATGCACCAAAAGCCCTATGCCCATGCTTTATGATAAGCTAATAGAGGCCAATGTGAACATCACAATATGAGAATGATGGCATGAGTACCTAATGAGCTCTTTTGTCCCATCATGTACTCCATATTTCAGCTTATCTCTAGCCCTATCACCTTCCAATATCTAAAGCTTCATTACCCATCTCTTTGCATTTAGTTTAGGGATGCATTTTTAACTTATTGTTCCTAGTATTTGTGAAATATCTAATTCCTTTGAGACTCCAAACCAAGCCTCACATATACTCTTGTTGACCATGTCGTAATTTGATGTGATTCATCCCCCTTGTTAGGGTCTCTTGCACATGCAAACAGTTTTGTGCTTGTACTTTCACAAATTTCAGTAAAGCAAAAAGGACAAAGCACAACTTGGTGACCAAAAAGAAATTACATTGGGCAATTCTCAGTATTCACATGGATACCGCTTGTGGCCTCACACATGTGAACCAAAAAAAAACCCTTGATCTAATTATTTTTCCTTGTACTTACATTATGTATGCTTTTGGTGTGCTTAATAGAGCCCATTACCATGTGATAGAATTGCCTCTTGGTGTGCAGGCATTTCATTTCTTGAAATGCTCGCCCTCCTTTACAGAAATTTTCCCTGGTCCATGGTGGGTACACACTGGGTCTCACAAGAAAAAAAATTTAAATAAAAACGTTAACCAGGTATTTACATTCAGTAAAAGCCCTTGACAGCAGGCTTCTAGGGATTCAGGCCTAGGCTCGG
Organism: Sphagnum contortum; assembly: GCA_963920785.1. Classification (NCBI taxonomy): domain Eukaryota; kingdom Viridiplantae; phylum Streptophyta; class Sphagnopsida; order Sphagnales; family Sphagnaceae; genus Sphagnum; species Sphagnum contortum. The sequence continues at coordinate 600,103 of OY987284.1, read as the reverse complement.
CTGCACCTCTAACCCATCACTCAGGAAATTCCCTAGTGTATTCAGAAGGCACCTTGACAACATGCCCTCCAGAAACACTACAGACATCTCCCAGAGGCCCCTTGTGAATAAAGCCTCGTCAGCACCTTATCCCTACTGGGGCCTCTTACACCTAGTAACTTTGATTTATTTAAGTGCATGTAATCTCATAAAAACATTTGCCTCGTGCTCTCTTCATAAGTTACAACAGCACGCCTTGTGGGACATTAGGATGTGTTAGGCTCAGGGGTGAGGACATTCCTGAAATGCACTGCTAATCTCATCACACTTCCTCCTAAGGCCTCATTTTGGGATGTCCCCCACCTTTGCACCTTCCATTACACTTTACTCTTCAGAGAATTGCAAGAACAGAACCACCCTCCCAAAAAACCATCAATAGTTTGGCAAGCATTCACAAGGAGGAGTATAATTTTAAAAGCCTCAAAAGTTAATGTTTTCTTGATATTTTGAGGGAGCTGATGAGCTTCAATGGCGAGTGTGACAAATACAAAGCACATTTGTGCAAAAGAATGCACCAAAGCCGTCAGATTTCTTCAGGAATAAGTTTTCTGAAATTGCCATGATTTAGATAATAAGTTTCAGCAATGTAGCAGGATTCTTTAAAAATTTCTCTTTGCTCTCTGACTTGCAAATAAATTTCGCTAATTCCACCTGGGGGTTGATCCACAACGTGAAAACATAAAATTTTTGTAAGAAAACCCCAGTTGTGAATTTGAAAAATGTTCCAATAAATGATAAAGACCTAAAACAAATTTATTATTGAAAGCACCAATAGGGAGAGAGAGGAAGTGGAAGTACAAAAAGAAAGGATCTATGTCCCAGTTCAATTGCTGAAAGTCAGGTCTGGAAGACTAGAGACTGATACTGTAGGCATTGCACACTAGATTAGAAGTCAAACAATGGCCAATGGGCCACCCCTGTATTCCCTACTCGCTTTTGACTCTCCTTCATCCACGTTAACCCTTCCTTTCAGGGAAATATTTGTTTCCCCATTTGACTGTTTCCAGCTCTTGTTGCTTATAAAACGCTCTCCCTCCCCCCTCCACTTCATTCATCATTCCCAAACTTCCATCTCTTCATAGTTTGCTCTCTCACTGCTCTCTTTGCTTACTCTACCTCAACAACACCACTTGCAGCAGGCTACAATCCTAACACATCTCCAGCAACAGATTAGTTCTGCATCCACAATAATTTAGATTTTTTGACCTCTCTTTGGATTTTTTTCTCACTCTCTGCTCTCTGGTTGAGAGGCTTAGATTCTTCCATAACAAACATTATGGCTGCCTGCAATGCCCTCTCTACTGCCACTAATCTAGGCTCTGAATTCATTTCTCGAAACCAATTTGCAGTCGGTGATGCTTACAGCTCTAGCCATTGTGTTACTCCTACTACTGCCCATAATGGTGGTTCCCAGGGCTTGATACAAGTTCCAATTCGGATCTCTAGGAAGTCTGGGTATGGATCAAAGCGTAGCAGGTGTAATTACAGGTTGCTAAGGCCTTCCTGTGCACTCGCCACACCCAGACACACTACCTTGGACTCCGTTGACCGAGACTGGACTTCATTCAATCCAGCAGGCCCCGCCTCCCCCACATCTCCATCGCAGCGCAATACCAAAGGCTGGACTGATAGAAATGGAGTCGAGGATTTTATGCTGGTGGCTCAGTTGCGCAACATCGCCTTAGCGGCCGAAGATCGTAGCGAGATGCATGCCATCATCGGTGTCCAACGAGATAACTGGAACAAGCTCTGCCACATGACCGTCAACATGACCACAATCGCAGCGGCCATGCTGGCCGCCATGAACACCGGGGTGGGAAGTACGTCCTTGAGCATGTCCGTGGCAGCCTTCCTTCTCAACGGCGGTGCTGCTGGATTTATGTTCTTGGCCAGCAAGTATCAGCCGTCGCAGCTCGCTGAAGAGCAACGCACGGCGTCTCGCTTCCACAAGCTGCTGGCTAGGGACATCCACACCACTTTGTTGATCGATCCACGCCTACGCAAGGATGCGCACCTGTACATGGAAGAGGTGATGGGCAGGCTGCAGGCTCTTGACGTCGGGTTTCCTCTCCCCTTGAAGCCCAACGGCCTCGAGAAATTCCCCGAGGTTGTGGCACCCTCCGTACTTGGCCCTGTTGCGGACCTCACCGAGACGGAAATCCCAGCCAACAACACGAATGGCTGGACCGATGCCATCACGAAGGACCTCCAGCGAACAGCAGATAAGCTGCAGACATCGGACATAGCAAAATACGTGCGGGCTGCCAGAAACAAGGAGACTCCTAACAAAAGGCTAGCAATATCGGCTCCAGTATTTGCAGTGGTGGCGGCTGTGCTGAGCTTGCTGGGATGCTGGCCAGGGATTCAGTTGGCGGGAGTGGCGGCGGCCTGCAGTATAGTAGCGGTGTTGGTGAGTAGCTTTTCCAACGGTGGGCAAATTGGAATGATATTTGAGCTGTACAGGAACTGCGCAGGTTACTATGCAGAGATGGAGCAAGATATCCAAAGCACGATGAGGATACCGGTTTGCCAGAGAGAGGACGGAGAGTTATACCACCAAAAGATTGCACTCCAGTTGGGTCGGCGTGACCAAATGCCAATGTTTTCGTCGGAGGAAAAGACTGCTGGCAAACTTTTCTGAAATGGGCCTTAGTTTTCTTGAAGAAAAATTATCCAGAATCGGACACCAGTTTTGCAGCGGCACCCTACGAACTAGCCCATTTTGGAGGTCCATAAGATGACTTTCCATAGAGTAAAAGCAATGTTGTGAAATAAAGAAAGAAACAACAAAAATGCAACAGAGGCCAGAGATATCAGATTGATTGATGGATGCCTAAGACCTCCACCCCCTAGATAAAGTTTAGGCAAATTTTGAAATTTTAGACTGGGGTCGAGATTTAACCAGTGAAGATTTCAGTGTGTAGTATTTATACTGCCCCCGATTTTTTATGAAGTCGCCATGTGCTCTTTCTGATCTCCGTCCAAATTTCACTTTCACAGGATAGAATTCCTATGGCATGAGTATGAAGATTTTTCATTCATTGGCAAAGATACCAGGTTGGTTAATTTTGGAGTGATGTACCATTTTCTCTTTTTTTGCCAAGCTAGAAAAAAAATTCTAACAGGAGGCTTTTTGTAAGAATCTTTAAGACTACTTGTCAACACTCTCAGCTGTTTGTCAAACAATTCTAAATTAGGATATCCAAAGCAGGATGAGGGTTCTTGTATGCCATAGAGAGGACCCAGAATTGTACCACCAAAAGATTGTACTCCAACTGGGTGGGCATGACCAAATGCCATGGCTTTCAGAAGAGGAAACAGCTGCTGGCAAAACTCTTCTGAAAAGCTCAGCTCTTGTGAAGAAGAATTGTCCTTATTGGGCCACCAATTTTGAAGCAGTAACCAACAAACCAGCCCAATCTTTTGCAAGGCTGTAGACAACTTTCCATAGTGTAATGAAAACAATGTTGTAAAACAAAGAAAGAAACAGAAATTCGAGATAGACACGAGCATCATTAGTTTGAAGGATGATGGTCTGTGGTTTAGTCCCACTATCATACAAGGGGTTGATAATTTCCACCAATGCATGTTTCACCCTTTTTTTTATGAAGTAACCAATGTGTTCTAAATTTTAAGTCCTTTCAAAATTTCTACTAAAATTTTGCAATAAAAATTCATGGTTTTGCAATCAGGGAACCTTTTTTTCCAATTTTCTGATGTTGCATCATTGGCTAGCATCCCAAGAAGGCTAAATTAGCATTAAATGACAACAGGACATGTAGATTTTTTATAAAAATGGTTATCTTGCTGATGTTTGGCAATCTGCAGGACTAGGTGCTCAAAATTTGGCAAATCTAGTACCAAACTCCTGCGTTTTTACCAAATTTTCTGAATGTTGCATTTGGTGTTTGGAAAAAACCATGATAGTGGGGGCCAAATAGGATAGTTCATGGTGCAAGTTTTTTTATTGATTATATTGCACTTGTAGCTTGTATGATAGGAACAAATTATTTAACATGACATGAAAATTAGAGTTGCTAATCAACATTTCAACTTAGTACCAAATGTATGCGGCTCTTAATGGGAGTATAAATTAATGGAGGTTTGGATCTTGATCCCAATTCCTTTTCATTGAATTGGAATTTTCTTTTTTGAATCTTTATACATTGCATGAGTGATATTTTGATTTATGCTATTGTTGCATTTTGGGTCGGTGCTCTACAAGTGGTTTTATTGTAATGTATTAACAACATGTATTAATGTGGGCATGTAGGTATAGTTAGTTTTTCATGTGTGTGGCTGGGGTTTGTGTTGGGTTATAGTGGGCAGGACCCATAAGGATTGGGGTTCAACCTTCCCACCCCCTCATAGTCTTCTTGTAACTTATTGTTTTTTTTTGTAATTTTTTTCGTTATATATTTTTCAATTGATGGTGTTTGATTTAGTTAGAGTTTTGGTGAAGCTAATGTCCTACTCATAAACAACCAAAATTTCCACATTCTTCACTATAACATGCAAATGCTAGCTTTGTTTCTTACATTTGCTTAACCTAATTGTTATAAAGTCTCTTATTCAAAATAAAAGGTAATCATAATCACTTACCCCCTCACATTTTCAATACCTCCAAATGAGTTTTATGTAGCTTGCCAAGACACCTTAGAATTTTGAAGAAAATACACTAATCACAAGGCCTATCACTTTCCAATATCTCTAATCCTCACCATTCGTGCATTGCATTTAATTTTGTAAATCTTTCAATGACCCCTTGAATTACTTAATATTGCTTCTATATTTTGTGACATATATCTAACTCCTTTTGAGACTCAGAACAAGGCCCCGTGTATACACTTGTCTTCCATGTAATAGTTTCGATGCTAGTCATCTCCCTTTTTTCACCTAGGGTGTCTCTCATGTACATAATTTTGACCTCCGGGAACAAGTTAGGACAAACACAAGTTGGTCCCCAAAAAAGCAATTTCATGAGGCCTTTCTTAATATTGACAAGTGTACCATTTGCGGCCTCACACATGTGACCAAACATAAAACATTGACCTAATGTTTTTCAATTGTATTTGCAGCACGTAATATACATTACATGCTTGTCCTGTGCTTAATAGAACCTGATATATTACCATGTGAAAGAATGGCATGTTGGCCCTACTGGACTTCACACGGTCCTAAATTGAAGGGGGCCTTACTAGGCTTGTTCCGTTTATCTCCTGCTGAAAGTAGTTTTTTTGTTCTTGTTTGTTTTTGTTTTTCATGTTGAGATCTCCTACACCCTGGTTTCCCCACCATTGCTCTTGTTACTGTTGGAAAGCTCTAGATGAGTAAAGGTGCACCGCCATGGTTTGATAATGTGATGTGAGAGTTGGTGAATATTGAATAATTTTGTCATTAAAAGTTTAATAAAATCAAAGCTAAATATTTTAGAGAAATTGGGGCAAGATCTTCATGGTACTAAAAGCCCTTGACAGGTGGGATTTCTTGCAGGTGATTCCATAATTTTCTAAACCTACAGTGAGAGAGATATCCGATTTTGAATCATTTTTATCACAAGAAATTAATTTAAAATTTTAAAATATTTTTTTGACGATTGGGCTCTATCATCAGGGATCATGACACTTGAAGCAATTATATTCACACTTGGGCCAACAGGATAGGCCACACTTGGGCCAACAGAATAGGCCACACTAGGAGCCCATGATTGACTCTTCATGTAGTATTTCCATCCAAAGGCATTTGAACTGTTCATGAATTGGCCTTAAATTACACAGTGCAAGAATGCCTTGGCCTTAGAGGACTTTCAGATACCCTGCCCAAAAAGTGGGGCACCCATTCCCACAAAGGCCCCTGTCGCTTGGTTTCAGTTTGTCCAATTTGTCTTGCGGCGTTTGCTGTTTATATAAGGACTCTTTTCCCATTCGTCTATCATTTCCAAACTCTCACTCTCTCAACCCTTTCCTCGCTTACTGCTCTCCTTCCCTCATCAGTTCCTGAACACAAGCACAGCTTGCAGCCTACCATCCACTTTCGCACCTACAAAGTTCCGGCTGGAGTGAATTAGCAGCCACCAATGCACCAGTTGAGGATGAGCCCGTTCAACCCGTTTTGGGGATGAACCAAAACCACATCCGGACTGCCCAAATATATATTTTTTCTCCCCCCTCTACTCTGCCCCAAATATTTCTCCCCTACCTACCTTCCTCCCCCCTCCTATCTCCTACCTACCCCCTCCTACCTCCCCCCTCCTACCTACCTACCACCTACCAACCCCTCCCCCCTCACTCCATCGCCAGAGCTCCTGGCTCCAGAGACGTTGAGCGGGAGCGAGCTTGGAGCGGCTTGGAGCGGGCTGGAGATGTTGAGCGGGAGCGAGCTTGGAGCGGCTTGGAGCGGGCTGGAGATGTTGAGCGGGAGCGAGCTTGGAGCGGCTTGGAGCGGGAACGAGCTTGGAGCTTGGAACGAGCTTGGAGCGGCTGGAGCCGGACCCACGCAGGACCCAGGTAAACATTTTTTTAAAATCACAATGTTCATTTTTTTACCCACATAAGCGTTTTGCTGTAACGCAAGCTCCAAGCTCCGGAGCTTCGGAGCTTCTCCGGAGCTTGCTTGCTGCAACGCAAGCTCCGCAGCTTGCTGCAGCGTTGCAGCAAGCCCCAAGCTCCACAGCTTGCTGCAACGCAAGCTCCGGAGCTTCAGAGTTTCTCCGGAGCTTGCTGCAACGCAAGCTCCGAAGCTTCGGAGCTTCTCCGGAGCTTGCTTGCTGCGTTGCAGCAAGCCCCAAGCTCCGCAGCTTGCTGCAACACAAGCTCCGGAGCTTCGGAGCTTCTCCGGAGCTTGCTTGCTGCGTTGCAACAAGCTCCGGAGCTTCGGAGCTTCTCCAGAGCTTGCTTGCTGTGTTGCAGCAAGCTCCAAGCTCCGGAGCTTCGGAGCTTCTCCGGAGCTTGCTTGCTACGTTGCAGCAAGCTCCAAGCTCCGAAGCTTGCTGCAACGCAAGCTGCGGAGCTTGTTGCAGCGTTGCAGCAAGCTCCGGAGCTTGCTACAGCGTTGCAGCAAGCTCCGGAGCTTGCTACAGCGTTGTAGCAAGCTCCAAGCTCCGAAGCTTGCTGCAACGCAAGCTCCGCAGCTCCGGAGAAGCAGCTTGGAGCTTGCTGCAATGCAGCAACAAGCTCCGTAGCAGCTCCGAAGCTCCGGAGCTTGCTGCAACGCAACCTGCGGAGCTTGCTGCAACGCAAGCTCCACTCGGAGCTCGGAGCTGCGCTTTGCAACGCATCTCCACTCCGAGCTCGCAGCTCGGAGCTATGCTGCAAGCGCAGCTCCATTCCGAACTCCGAACTCGGAGCTGCGCTACAGCGCAGCTCCACGAGACCCTAAACCCTCCTCGAACAGCTCGGCGCTGCAGCGCTCGGAGCTGCGCTGCAACGCTCAAAGCTGCACTGAGCTCCGAGCTCCACAAACAGCGCAGCAGCGCTCTGTTTTTTTTTTCTTGCTGCGCTGCACTGCATTATTGCAGCGCTTTTTTTTTTCTTTTTTCTTGCTGCTGCGCTACAGAGCTGCCGTCACCTTCCGATATGGTGGTGATTTTTTTTTTTTGCTTTGTTGTTTCTTATGCTTTAGTTCATTAGAATTAACAATTGGTAATAACTACTGGTTTAGGGTTGGAGGTTGTAATGGGTAGGAGGAGACTAAAGAAAAGCGATCCTGCATCAGATGCGGGAGGTGCCCAGGAAATCGTTAGTACATCAGATGCGGGAGGTGCCCAGGAAATCGTTAGTACATCAATGCGGGAGGTGCCCAGCAAATTGTTGCTAAGAATAATATTGGTACATCAAATGAAGGAGCCCATGACTGAAGTGTTGTTGCATTAGATCGGGAAACTGGTGAGCATAATTGTGCTTTATCACAATTGAAATAAAAGGGTAGCATTGATATAGATTGTTTTAGAATTCGTGGACATTAGATTAATTACAAATTAATAAAGTTGTACAAATTTCTCGAAATTTAATTGCATCCGCACCTTCCATTTGTTGGAAGGTGCGGGAATTTTTTTGTCAAAATTTTTTTATTGCAATACCTTAGAATAGTTCATGTTTATAAAAGTAATATGTAATTTTGTGATTTGATGTTTTGCAATACCTGCAATACTCGCATATAGGTCCCATAATAGTTGTTGGTTTTTTTCATTCATTATAAAACTTACATTTTGTCATAAAATTAATTTAGAATAATATTTAATTTAGATATATAAAAGACATAATTTTGGTACTCATACCACTTTTGAAATGACATTACATGCGAGTATTGCATTTAGGGTTTTCACATATGCTTTTCTCCAATCACCTTCTTTATCGTGAGAATGGAGATTTCTCTATTCTTATGAAAGATATTTTCTCCAATCACCTATGTATTTTTTCAGTATAATCTTGCAAATATGTATTGCATTTTTTTGCATATAAAATTCCCCCTATAATGCACCATAGATTTATTTTATTTACTATTAATTTGTAAAAAAACTGTTAATTAATTTAGGGTTTCCCAAACTCTAAATTTGAATCATGGATTCCCAATCAACAACCCCAACCTCCACACACACCTTTGTTAGCGTATGATTTTGAAATTAACTAGTAATTTTAGAGTGACCCTAAATGCAGGTATTGCATTTAAGGTAGGATCTTCATTTAAAGAAGGCTTAAACCTCACATGCGTATTTTTTATGTGACCCAAAGTGCAGGTATTGCATTTAGGGTACGATCTTCGTATAAAGATGCTTAAACCCACATGTGCACAATAACCTCCCACCTAAGTACGCAACTTGAACCTGGGAGGAGTGTGCGTATTTAGCCAGTAGGTGCGCACTTAAAACCAATCACTTTTCTTTATAGCCACAACAGCAGCTTTTGCAGCATCATTATCAGTATCCTAAACCTAAACCCTAAACCCTAAACCTTAAACCCTAAATCTAAACCTTAACTTAAACCTTAAACCTTAAACCTAAACCCTAAATTTAAACCTAAACCCTAAACCTTAAACCTAAACCCTAAATCTAAACCTAAACCCTAAACTTAAACCTAAACTTTAACCTTAAACCCTAAATCTAAACCCTAACTTAAACCCTAAACCCCTAAACTGTAAACCCTAAATCTAAACCTAAACCCTAAACTTAAACCTAAACCTAAACCTTAAACCCTAAATCTAAACCCTAACTTCAACCCTAAACCTTAAACCCTAAACCCTAAACTTAAACCTAAACCTTAACCTTAAACCCTAAATCTAAACCTAAACCTTAAACTTAAACCTAAACCTAAACCTTAAACCCTAAATCTAAACCCTAACTTAAACCGTAAACCTTAAACCTAAACCCTAAATCTAAACCTATACTTAAACCCTAAACCTAAACCCTAAATTTAAACCTACCCTTAAACCCTAAATCTAAACCTAAACTTAAACCCTAAACCTAAACCCTAAATCTTAAACCTAAACCCTAAACTTAAACCCTAAACCTTAAACCCTAAATCTGAACCCTATTCAAAGGAGAAAATAATGCGTACTTTACCGGGATGCGTACTTAAACAGGTGCGTACTTAGGCGGGAGGCTATTATACTTTCAAAATTGCCCAAAACGTAGGTATTGCCTTGGTCTTCATTCAAAGGCGCACCCAAACTACATATTGGGTATTTCAAAGTGACCTTACATGTGGGTAATACACTTAAGGTTGCCCTTTCATTGTAGGTTGCCCCTTATTCACCTATGGGTTATTTTCAAATAAACATGAATATGGCTATTGCATTTAGGGTTAAGGTTTCATATAATTTTGCAATATCCACACACATACTTACTTTCACCATTTGTAAATTTAGCCATAATTTTTAATAATTAAATAAAATTTGTGACAAAACACAAAAGAAGGTTTGTCGCTTACCGTTTGTTAATCTCCAAGCCGATCTCTTTCAATTTCTTTAAAAATATGTATTGCATTTTTTTACGTATAAAATTCCCCCTATAATGCACTGTAGATTTATTTTATTTACTATTAATATTTGTAGGGTTTAGGGTTTTAGGGTTTACCCAACCTTAACTTGTGAAAACCCAACCCTAAACCCTAAACCCCTAAAATATTATATGTATTGAAAATGGATCAACAGTATAATTCCATAATATCATTATTTATGTATTAGGTTTTATAAATAACAATATATTTGGACCAATATTTAAACCAATATTATGTGTTTTGATTTTTTTTAACATAATTAAAATCTCATTAAATTAAAGACTTTATATTTATGTTTTTAGTATGAATATACAACTTTAAAAGGGGAAAAAAAAATGAACATCTTTAAAAAATATTTAAGCTTGAACTTTTTATTTTTTGATCTTCACAAACTTTGTAGTGCATTTAGGGTTGGGTTTTCACATAAGGTTCAATTTTACCTTTGTGTGAAACTCCAACCTAATATTCCCAATTTCTTTCAGGAAGATATAGAATGCAATTGTATTGTTTCACATATGTCTAAACCCTAAAATTTCCCCCCCAATTTAATATAAAATATTTATGATAATTAATGAATTATCAATAAAATTTGTCATATAATTAAATAATTAATAGACCATTATTTTAGATAATTTAGATGATTAATTATGAAGAATTAGATAATCATTTATTTATTTAAAATAATTAACCAATCATTTGGCTTAAATTTATTTACTTGAAAATAAAAAGTTGGATTTAATCAGATTAATTAATTTGATATTTGATTGACTAAATTTAGTATAATTTTGTTTTAATAAGTTATTGGAATCATTATTTAAGATAATTATTCCATGTTATAAATTGCAAGTTCAACTTTTTCATGAAAATTTCTTACACCAAAATAAGCTTGATCACAATTGTCATTGTACTATTTGTTCCACAAACAATAGAACCTCTTTTCAAATTCATGAAATAAGTAAGGGTTAACTAATTATTTTAGAGTGACCCCAAATGCAAGTATTGCATTTTGGGTAGGATCTTCATTTAAAGAAGGTTTAAACCCCACATGCGTATTTTTCGTGTGACCCAAAATGCAGGTATTGCATTTAGGGTAGGATCTTCATATAAAGAACCTTAAATCCCACATGCGTACTTTCGACCTGACCCAAAATGCAGGTATTGGATTTAGGGTAAGATCTTCGTATAAAGAAAGCTTAAACCTTACATGCGTCCTTTAGGACTGACCCAAATTGCAGGTATTTGCATTTAGGGTTGGGTTATTTCAAAGTGACTTTGCATATGCATATTGTGTTTAGGGCTAGGTCTTCACTTAAGGGTATCCAAACCATTTAGATGGGGTTTTTTGAAACGTGGGTATTACATTTAGGTTTGTTTTTTCATTTCAACTTGAAATACCCAGACTTATACTTACTTTTACTAACTAGAATTTTGGGGTTTCGTTGCAATACCTACACCCGTACTTACTTTTACCAACTGAATAGTTGTTGACATTCTTCATTCGTTGCAATACCCGCATATCGATGCATGGTATTCGGTGGGTTTTTATAACATTCGTTGCAATACCCGCATATAGTTCCCATAATAGCCGATGGTTTTTTTTGGCATCTCTTGCAATACTCGCATATAGGTCTCATAATAGTTGTTGGTTTATTTTTGATATCAACAAACTTTGTATCGCATTCAGGGTTGGATTTTCACATAAAGTTTGTTTCTTACCTTTGTGTGATAACTCCAACCTCATTTTCTCAATCTCTTTGAAGAAAATATGAATGAGATTGTATTGTGTCACATATGTCTAAACCCAAAAATTTCCCCCCAATTTAATATAAAATATTTTTGATAATTAATTTATTATTAAATAATTTAGATGAATAATTATAAAAAATCAGATTGATTAATTTGATATTTGATTAATTAACTAAAGTATATTTTTGTTTTAATAAGTTATTGAAATCACTATTTAAGATAATTATTCCATGTTATAGATTGTAAGTTTAGCTTTTTCATGAAAAATTCCTACACCAAGATAAGTTTGATCACAATTGTCATTGTATTATTTGATCCACAAACAATACAACCTCTTTTCAAATTCATGAAACGAAGTAAGAATCATGGAACTCCTAATCAACAATGCTAACCTCTATACACACCTTTGTTAGCATATTAATTTGAAATTAATTAATTATTTTTGTGTGCCCCAAAATGTAGGTATTGCATTTAGGGTAGGATCTTCATATAAACAAAGCTTAAACCCTATATGCGTCCTTTCGGAGTGGCCCAAATTGCAGGTATTGCATTTAGGGTAGGATCTTCGTATAAAGATACTTAAACCCCACATGTGTATTTTTTGTGTGCCCCAAAATGCAGGTATTGCATTTAGGGTGGGATCTTCATATAAACCCTAAATATACAAACCCTAACAAAAAGAAGATTTAGTGATATATGCCCTAAACCCAAAAAACTATACAAACTATACAAATCATATAATGCAAAATAAATAAATTTAAAAAAACATAGGAAAAATTTTAGAAACCAAAATTCAAAGGTTTTAAATTATAAATATTTATTAACTGAAAGAAAATATGTTAATCTTTAAAAATAATCAAATAAATTTCGTACAAAACCAAAAAAGAAGATATGTCTTTTACCTTTGTGTGATTTTTCCAACCTAATTTTTCCATTCTTTTTGAAGAAGGTATAAAATGCAATTGTATTACTTCACATGTGTGTAAACCCTAAAATTTTCCCCCCAAATTTAGCTTACTTTAAATTAATTACTATACATTTATGAAAAACTTATCAATTAATTTATGTGTCTCAACCCTAAACCTAATGATTAAGTTAGTAGGGTATGTAATTAATAGAATAGCTAGGTTAGTAAGGTAGGTGGTTAGTACAGTAGCTTGGTTAGTGGTGTGACCCAAAATGCAAGTATTGCATTTAGGGTATGATCTTCATATAAAGATGCTAAAACCCCACATGCGTACTTTCACAATGGCCCAAAATGCAGGTATTGCATTTAGGGTAGGATCTTTGTATAAAGAAAGCTTGAACCTCACATGCGTACTTTCAAAATGGCCCAAATGCAACTATTGAATTTAGGGTAAGGTTTTTAGGGTAGGGTATGTAATTAATAGGGTAGCTAGGTTAGTAGGGTAGGTGGTAAGTACAGTAGCTAGGTTAGTAGGGTAGGTGATGAGTATAGTAGCCAGGTTAGTAGGGTAGGTGCTGAGTACAGTAGCCAGGTTAGTAGGGTAGGTGCTGAGTACAGTAGCTAGGTAGAAAAGTGAACAGGGTAGAAAAGTGAGCAGGGTAGCTATGTGTGAGGTCAGGTCCAGGGAAAAACGAGCAAAAAATATATATATAAAATACAGTGGTCAGCAGCAAAAAGAAATCGACTGTGATGAGCCCCATCCGGCGCCGAATGAAAAAACGCAACCCATCCAGTGGACAGAACGGCCAACTGGTGCATTGGTGGCCGTTAATTCACTCTGGCCCAAAGTTCCATATCTCGTCCTCCGGACTGTGCTTGAGAAGCTATACTTGCATTCTATTATGGCTGCATGCAACGCCATGGTGTTCTCTAGTGGCCCTGCATTCTCTAAACTGATTTTTGGAAACCAATTTGCAGTGGGTGATTACCAGTGTTGGCCGGGTACCTGCTTGGGCGGGTAGGAACCAGTGGTTCTGGTGTCGGTTCCAAATAACCTAACCAGATCCGGGTTTTGGAACCAGTGGAACCGGCAAGGCATGGGGTCGAGTATGGAGCCAGGAGGGAATCGGAGGGTTGATTTGACCTAGAACCAGAACCGGATCCGGGTTTTGGAACCAGTGGAACCGGCAAGGCACGGGGTTGAATATGGAACCAGGAGGGAATCGGAGGGTCCGTTTGACCTAGAACCGGAACTGGAACTGGATCCGGGTTTTGGAACCAGTGGAACTTGCAAGGCACGGGGTCGAGTATGGAACCAGGAGGGAATCGGAGGGTCGGTTTGACCTAGAACCGGAACCTGACCTTGCAAGTGGGAAGAAAACTGGAACTGGACCGGATTTTTTCATAAAAAGTCAGTCTGGTTTTTTATTCAGGGTTAGGTTAGGGCATCCGCCGATTTTGGAGTCTTGGTTCTCATTTCGCTTTATTCCCGTTTCTTTGGAGCGAACAAACTCAAGCTTGCAAGACTTTCTTTCTCAAGCATTCAAGCTCATCAGAGAAGCTCAAGAAGGTTTTTTTTGTGTTTTGTGTTCAATAGAAGTTAAGCATCAAAGCTCAAAAGGGATTATTTTTTCTTAATGTTGTGTGTTCAAGGTTTGGAAAAAACTCAGCATTGAAACTCAGGAGGCAAGATAGGAACAATGAGAATAGTCACGTATTAGCAAAACCTAGGCAACTAGACAGAAGATTAGTAACATGGAGAAGCAAAGCAAGGATTTGGAGAACATCAAAATAGAAAGGGATTCCTTGCAAGCAACTTTAAAAGAGACATGCTAATTACTGGGGTTTAAAAGAAGAGAAGGATACTATGAGTATAAAGCATAGCAAACTTCAAAGAAACTACAAGAACATGGAGGAAACTTTCCTGAAGTAGCAAAAAGAGGTAGAGGAGCTCAAAGTGGACAATGCCAATGCATATCAAGCTAAGAATGAGATACAAAAGCAAGCTAACCAGAGGCATGCACATATGGACAAAATTTGCAGAAACAGATGATCTTTAATGAAAAGTTAAATGAACTTTTAGAGGAGATTCAGAATAAAAAGCCCTTTAATTATGATATTGTCTTTGGAGAAAATAATGAATTATGGAAGCAAAATACTTTGCTTTAGGTAAAGTTCAAAGCACTATCAATAGAGGAAAAAGAGATAGACTTATGGTGGGATGTAATTCAAGACATTGTTTAGAAGGATATTTGGAAGGTTTGTAGAAAGTATGAGAGGAATGAAAGGCTATACAGACATAAGATTTTTCAAATGGAAAAAGTTATGCCATTATATTAGTTTGAGCCTTTAGTTATGTATCTAGAACCAGAGACTTTAGATGAGGAAGAAGAAAAAGTGGATACAAATGGGGCAAGACCATCAAGTACAAGAGTTACAAAGGAGCCAAGAAACCTCATAAGAGGAAAGGATAGCCCTAAGAGGGAGGCTACTAAACAGACTTTAGAACAAGAAGAATTTCTTCTTCAAGAAATCAGTTTTCAGGAAATGCATCTGCAACCACCAAAATAAGGGAATAGATATAATCTGAGGAACATATAATTAAAGAGGATCAATAGGGTTAGATTGAGCTTGTGTCAAAGCTACAGCAACAAGATAGGACTCAGATTACATCAAATCTGTACTCAAATCAATAGTTACAAGTTGTATTAAAGTTGCAATAACAAGGTCAAAATCAAATCTCATTAGATTTGCAATTATAATAGTAGCTACAAGTGACAACGCAGTGGTAGTCACAAGAGCAGATAACAACCTATCAACAAACAATTATACCATTGTCAACAAAGGCATCACAAGAACAACAACAAACTTTGTATACAATAGAGAATCAAACAATGCAGAAACAAAATGAAATCAAGGTATGTTCAACACATGCATTAAAAAGCCATGTGCTCAGTGTTGTTAAAAATGATCGTCACAAATTTAGTAAACGTTTAAACGGCGTTTAAATGTTTAAACGTTTAAACGATTTTTTTACGTTTAAACGCAATTTTTTTCATTTAGTACGAGTTAGGAAGGTCTACGCCTTCAAATAAGACCCCCAAAAAGCACTTTTGTGCCACACAAACCGGTGAGCTTGGCAAGGGTAGGCTCTTGTGGCCAGTTTGGGACGTTGCGTTGCATCTTGTTGGCCATGCGATTAGTTTGAATAAAGTGCTGACGCGCATCACAAGGCTTGCGCCCAGTTCCATGCTTGCTGGTGTTCGCACTCATCAACAAACGAGCAACACGTCAACAAACGAGCAACACGAGCAAACGAGCGACGAACTACAATGTTGAATGAGACTAGCACTATAGCAAGGCATTGCACCGTTTTTTTATATGGGCGTTTTTTTGGTACAGAAGGAGAACATTTAAACACTGTTTAAACGACAAAAAAACGTTTTTTCGTTTAAACGTTTAAACTGTACCTAACAACACTGATGTGCTAGGGACAAAGATGACTTGCAACTAGCACTTGTTTGTAATGTGACCATCATACGCTGGCATACCTTATTGCCTGATGCGTTTACAGACTTTTTTCCAACTTGTGATATAAGAGATGTAGCACAAAAATCTGGGAAACCTTTGGCTAATTACTGATTTTTATTTATACTGTACATGTCAGTATGGTTTGGCACTAAATAATTTTCTAAAGAAGTGTCAGAAATTTTGTTTTTGACGAACTACTAGGGTCGAATTGCATTCCCAACTTGTTTTGGGGGTGGGGGGACAAATGACTGTCCTAACCACTAGCTTATCTCTTTTTTCTTCACAAAAGTATGTAGTGTAGGTACCTTGTTTATTTACCCTGGTTTGTCGAAATTCTATTAAAAACAGGACTGCAGGATCCCCTTTGTTGAAAAGATAGATGTTGGAATAATTTCTGCCTATTGTGTGTGTGGTGGGTAGGGTATCCCAACTCACTTTAAGAGTCAAAATAAGGCCCAGCATTTACAGTTGTCATTGGGTGCAAATTTGATGCCATTCATTCCCCTTACTCCGATACTCAGCTACAAATTGTTTTTAGTTTACTTCCCAAAATTTCAGGAAGGAAAAAGGGCAAAATGTTGGGCCCTCAAAAACACAATTGGGTGTACTTGTTTGGGGTAGACCTCAACTGACCATGTATGACACCAAGAGACAATCACCAACAGCTGTACCTAAGGTCTCTGCATGGAAGAATAAGTTTATAGGTCACTAAAGCACTCAAGAAAATTCCTAATGTATTTGGCCACCGTATCGGTTAGGTAAAGACCTTGGTCGCCAAGAGGCTTACTACAATAATGCTCGTGTGTGAGGCAGAGTGTGGGCCTGATTTCAGTAAAGTCCATAACCCAGGGCCTTACCGCACACAAAACGGGCATGTGCAAGATTTCTTTTCTTTCATTTATGGTCCACACGCCTGAAGAGGAATAATGGCAGGCTACTTAATCTTTAGGCTGGGGAGAATCCAAAAATAATGGACCTAGGTGAAGTTTTAAATTCCAACCTTCCCAAAACACAAACTAAGTCTACTTATTTAAAACTTTTCACTGACAAAACAATAACAAGTTGTAAACAGCGTTTCATTTACCCAACAAAAATTCCAGTTCCAAGGCATAACCAAAGGATTTTTGTTAACAGAATGCGTCCAAATTCGTCAGATTTCAAAGAATTGTGTATTTTGAAAACGCCATATTTAGACAATAGGTTCAAGCACGTCGCCAAAATATAGGAGTAGAACAGATCACGCAGCCATTCAACGTGAGATTAGCACTCAAACCATGGCCAATGGGGCCTGGAGAAGTCAATACACGGTCTTGACTGTACTTCATTCACTATGACCCTTGTTTTGAGGGAATATCTGCTTTCTCCTTCGACTACTCCCAGCTCTCGTAGTTTAATATAAAGATCTCTTTCCCCCCCCTTCCACTTCATTCACCATTCGCAAACTCCCATCTCTACATACTTTCCTCTCTCACTGCTCTCTTTGTTTACTCAACCCCAACACTGCCGTTTGCAGCAGGCTACAATCCTAACACTTTTCCACCAACAAATTAGTTTCCAATCCACCACACCCCATTTTGTGACCTTTCTTCGAAATTTTATCTCACTTGCTTTTAGACTGTGTTGAAGACCACGGCTAAGATCATACTTGCATTATATTTATATGGCTGCATCCAATGCACTTTCTACGGCCAGTAATCTAGGCTCTCAATTGATTTCTGGAAATCAATTTGCAGTGGGTGATGCGTACAACTCCCATTGTATCACTCCTACTACTCCCCACAATAGTACTTCACAGGGTTTGATACAAGTGCCATGTCGGATCTCAAGAAAGTCTCGGCATGCGCCATCAAAGCGTAGAATGTGTAATTACAGGTTGATAAGGCCTTCCTGCGCAATCACCACCCACAGAGACACCAGGTTCGACTCGGTGGACCAGGACTGGAGTTCATTCAATCTAGCAGCCACCCCCCGCTCTCCCACCTCTCCATCGCAGCGCAATACCAAAGGCTGGACTGATACAAATGGAGTCGAGGATTCTATGCTGGTGGCTCAGTTGCGCAACATCGCCTTAGCGGCCGAAGATCGTAGCGAGATGCATGCCATCATCGGTGTCCAACGAGATAACTGGAACAAGCTCTGCCACATGACTGTCAACATGACCACCATCGCAGCAGCCATGCTGGCCGCCATGAACACCGGGGTCGGAAGTACGTCCTTGAGCATGTCCGTGGCAGCCTTCCTTCTCAACAGGGGTGCCGCTGGATTTATGTTTTTGGCCAGCAAGTATCAGCCGTCGCAGCTCGCTGAAGAGCAACGCACGGCGTCTCGCTTCCACAAGCTGCTGGCTAGGGACATCGAGACCACTTTGTTGATCGATCCGCGCCTACGCAAGGATGCGCACCTGTACATGGAAGAGGTGATGGGCAGGCTGCAGGCTCTTGACGTCGGGTTTCCTCTCCCCTTGAAGCCCAACGGCCTCGAGAAGTTCCCCAAGGTTGTGGCACCCTCCGTACTTGGCCCTGTTGCTGACCTCACCGAAACGGAAATCCCAGCCAACAACACGAATGGCTGGACCGATGCCATCACGAAGGACCTCCAGCGCACAGCAGATAAGCTCCAGACATCGGATATCGCCAAATACGTGCGGGCGGCCAGAAACAAGGAGACTCCTAACAAAAGGCTAGCAATATCGGCTCCAGTGTTTGCAGTCGTTGCGGCTCTGTTGAGCTTGGTGGGCTGCTGGCCGGGGATTCACTTGGCAGGAGTGGCTGCAGCCTGCAGCATAGTAGCGGTATTGGTGAGTAGCTTCTCCAATGGTGGACAAATTGGAATGATATTTGAGCTGTACAGAAACTGCGCAGGCTACTATGCAGAGATGGAGCAAGATATTCAAAGCACGTTGAGGGTACCCGTTTGCCAGAGAGAGGACGGAGAGTTGTACCACCAAAAGATTGCACTGCAACTGGGTTGGCGTGACCAAATGCCAATGTTTTCATCGGAGGAAAAGACTGCTGGCAAACTCTTCTGAAGAGCTCAGCTTTTGTAAAGAAGAATCAGTGTCCTTATTGGGCGTACAATTTTGCAGCCAACAAACCAGCCCAATGTTTTGGAAGGCTTAAGACGACTTTTCATAGAGATCAAACAGTGCTGTGAATCAAAGAATGAAATCATAGAAAATTTGACAGAGAGGCTAGAGTCATTAGATTGAATGACGGATTCCAGCGATGTCCTCCCACTACTATACAGAGGGGTTGAGGATTTTCACCAATGTATATTCCACCAAATTCTTTATTAAGTAAATCAGGCTCAGAATTCTAATTCAAATTCTGCATGAAAATTTTGCCTCGTGTGTAGACCACGGAATTCAAATTTGGGGCCGGTGTATTTGGTTTTTGCAAACACAAAAGTTTTAGATAATTATAGTTCCATTTTGCGGCTTGAATGATGCATTGATGTTTGGAAAAAACACAGGAGCGAGGACCAAATAGGATGCAGGCAGGAAACTTGTAACATTTCAACATGTGACCAAAGAAAATTGGGGAAATTTAGTTTTCTTAGTATAAATTTAACTAATTTTGTTAATATTTTGGAAAACTTCACCAAGTTGAGTCAGTTCAATTCTAGTTTCGAATCTCTGGCAACTTTGATGTTTGTATCAGCGTTGGGAGGATTTCACTTTTATTTGAGATCTGGCCTAATTCGGTTCTTACATAGCTTTGTGAGAACTGGCCGAGTTCCCTTTTTTTAATAAACTCTCTGAGGCTTGTAAAAACCGGCCAGCAAATCAGATTTTTTTTTTTCCTACCGGGTCAGTTTATCCAAAATTTGTATCTTCACAATTTAATTCCTTTCAAAACTCTTTCTAGCTTTTAAAATTCTTGTTCTAATTTTGCATCAATCTCAATTAACTCTACTAAGTTGAAAAGAGATTTGCAAGCAACCCTACAACATAGGGTCAAGTTTTGTTCGCAAAAATCAATTTGTTCAAGTTGTTTGATTAGAAACAACATTTTTTTAAATTAATGACTTATATTCCAACTAAAGAAAAAATCCTTTCCATTTTGATTGATTATCTAGCAATTCTTCAAATTTAATGAGCAAATTTTAGAATCCAACCAATGTTTCTCCCATTATTGAAAATGGCATTTGATGTTTTTGAAAGTCACTTCATATCACTCAAAAATCAAAACTCTTTCTTAACAAGCTCTTTCACTAGTTTGCTTGCTTGGTCATCATTTTAAAAATATCTAGGCTAAAGTTTCATCAATTCCTTTGTGAATAATGTCAGTTTCAAATTTCAACAAAATGTGCAAATGATGGAATTTAAACAACATAGGATGTACAAATTGTTTTCCACATTCCTCAACAATGGGCTTATCTTGTTCACAAGCAATAAATGAAGATATTAAAAAACAACTCTTAAACCTAGGATGAAATATCAAGGCAAACATATTAAAGGTTCTTCCTTTTCATATTTCCTTTAAAAGGAAAAAGAATCCGAAACCCCACAAACTTCCTTTGAAGATTGGAGACTAGACCATGAGCTAATTCAAGAGCAACATTTGCATCCTCTTCCATTAGGTAATAAAAAAAAATGAAGTTTCAATTCATCCCTTAATTTTAAGCTCATAGAGATGGCAAAATGCAATGCATCATTTAGGGACCAATGACCCCTAGATTGATTTAAAACAAAAATAATAATAATAAGAAAAAGGCAATGAACAATGATTTATGAAATGTGTTATGTCAAAGGAGGTGGCATTTGTGTAGTCATTCTTTTACTGTTCTATCTATTATAACTTAATACAATAACTCTTTTGAACTACAAAGCTTCTTGGAAAAGGATGACTTACTAGCAAATATGCAAATATATATATATATATTTGTTACAAATTATAGGTCTTGCAAAACAATTCAAGAAAATTTGTGAATTTTATTTTTTCTAGTAAATATTTAAATATACCTAGCCTTCACTAAGGGATTCAATTTCCTTAAAAGTAGAATAGAATTCAAACATGCCTTATTCCATTATAATTTGTTTCCCTTTTGTAATTATATAGGCCAAGTGAGACATTTCTGCAAATCCATGTGTGTAACCTTGATGCATACATATTTCAAGCCTTTGTAATTTTTTTAATTTAATATTGTAACATATTAATATGTTTTAAAAAATCCATGACCAAAACAAATTCCTTGAAAGTCTTCCTCTAAACCCAATACCTCATAGCTTACATTTAATTTTAATGTTGTAGTCATAGTATTTAGGTTAAGGGTGAACTACTTTTCACCAAAAAGGTGATGTATAATGAATATTATAAAATGCAACAAGCTAAAATCTTGATAACATCCTTTGGCTATTCTAAACACAAGCAAAGAAATTAAAAACTTTCATAATAACATTTTGGAACTCAAAGTTCACTTTGAATCAAAATTAATCTTGATTCAATGGTGAGATGAAAATAATTGGATATAATTAATGTACATGGAGTATATAACTTACAATTTTTCAACAACCATGAAGTTTCATGTTTGTGATTTATAAAACATTATCAAATAAAAGAAAATTAAAAAATTAATGCCACACCAATTTATAAAATCTCCTCTTTAATATGGTAGGGGTTTTTCATTAAAAAAAAAATTATTATGCATTTGTTGTTTAAAAAATGCAAAAAATCACATTTTTGGAATAAAATTCCATCCTAAAACTTCAAATTTATAAAATTTAATTGATGTATATCAATATCATACACCGTACAAAAATTCACCCAAGAATTTCACCCTTAACCTTAGTTTTGAAGTATATGTGCAATTTTTCAAATGTTGTGATGGGTATTATTCTATCACAAATATATTCCATACATTCAAGTTCTTCAATGTTTGTTGAATTTTTGAAACTAATAATTGTTTAGATTAACTTTAAAGCTAATCAAATATACTTTTCTTTTCTAAAAACAATACAAAATTTGATATTTATATGTTACCAAAAAATTGATTACAAAAATATTGTACTTGTGATTATAATTTTGGGGGTCTTAATGTGTTTTCACCCTTGACTCCTCAATGATCTTTCACAGAAGCAAAAACGTTACCTCAAATTATATTCGTCAACAATTTAGTCAAATTTATGGCCAAGGATTGTCTAATAATATATGTGGCCTATAATAGTCCAAGGGGTAATATGTTTTGACCACCAACCAACCCCAATGTTGTTATTATAAATGCAAAAATACCATGTGCACCTTTAAACATTCACAAACAAAGCTTGCAATTAAAAATGACATTGTATTAAGCTTGGTAAAACATGCAATTGTTTTATTTTTTTCCACTAACTCAATGACAACATTTCTTATGAAACCTATATTTTGGAAAGAAATACAATTCTTAATATTTAGATGCAAAATTTGCACACTGAAATTCTTCAACTACACACTTTCCAAAAACTTCAAGGGTGAATGATTTTTATCAATCAAAAGGCCTTTCAAGTTTTCAAAACACTACATTTGTTGCACATCATCTTCCTTAAAGGATTCTTTGCAATTAAAACCTTGGAAATTGCATGTCCCCTTTTGCTCTCAAAAGATTATTCGTTTCTTTTCCAACAAAATTTGCAATGATAAAATGGTCTCTATACACATGTTTTTTGCATGCAATTATTCCATTTGTTGTATTCTAGTATAAAATTAAACCTTTTTTTAATTTCGCTTTTAGGTTTGGATTTAAGACTAGACCATTATAACAAAGAATACAACACATAGTTTAAAGAAACTTAACATCAACATCTTTGTTATCATTTACATAGTGAAATGTTTTAACATAATGGAACTATATTGTGTGGTTTTTTCAATTCTCTTTGCACATGTAATTATTATTATTTTTTTATAAACATTCTTTTAAAATCATTCATTAGATTAATGCTTAGTTTTTCTTCAAGACTTGGGATTTCCTTTAGACATTTTTTGCAAAACTTAATCTTCAATATGCACCTCATTCATGTAGATTTCACATGCACTTTCATTTTGGACTACTTCATACTTGATTTTCATAAGAAAATGTAATCCAATCAATAAAGAATAAAATTAAACAAGTCTATGAGATTGCACCAAAACACTACCAAAATTGAAAATGCAAACATTTACAAGATAATATGATTTCTCGTTTCATCATCTATGTTCCATGTTATTGGACATTGGAATTACACATACAATATGAAAGGGGAGAATTTTAACCAAATAACAAATTGAAGACAAGCAAACATTAGCTCAATGCAAGAACAATCAAAAAGAGGGTAGGTCATTTGATATTGATCAACACATGAGGAGTTCAACAACATAATAAAAACAACTCAAAGATGACACAACATTAATAAGAACTTGAAAATTAAAAAAATGGCAACAACTCAAGCATGATGCAATATTAGCAAAAGTTCAAAAACAATGCAACAATAGTAGCTTAAGGTTGACCAATAGTAGTAATAATTCAAAGATCATGAAACACTAGCAATCAAAGACAATCAACAACAACATAAAAACTTGACACATAGGAGCTTAATGAACAAAAAAAAAGTTCCTCATAAAAGTAAAAAAAATGAACTCCAAAAAATTCACAAATCTCACAGCATTGGGCCCCCACAAAGATCACAAAAATTTCATAGAATGAAAGTCTAAATGTTTAAACATAAAAAATAAACACTTTAAATTGACAACAACTAAATCACCACATTATTACAAAATGTGGGTGCAATTCACTAGTCCTCGTTCACTAGATCAATGAATTCACTATTTCTTCATTAGTCCCCATTCACTACAACTAGTGAATTCACTCAAAATCTATTGAAATCACTTGGCATACAGGGACACCTTTTGTTGTAATGCAAGGAATTTTATCCTTTTCATGGTTTTCCCATTGACTACCTTCATGAAGTCTATTTTTAAACCTAAAACTAAAAATTAATAAAACCAACCACCGAAATCCTTAGTCAGTTGATTTCTAATCCCTAACACCTTTAATTTAAACCTAAAACTAATCCTAATCCTTACTTATTAGCCTTAAGAAGTGGAATCAAGTTCTTTCATAGAATCAAACTAGTTTTCATTTTTTTAAACTTTTAAATGGGTGAAAATTGGGGGAAGTGGGTTACCACTCTAATTTTCATTATGAGAATTAGATTGAAAACCAACTTCAAAACTAAATATCTTTATGGGAATTTGCCAACACTACTTTGGATATTCATATCATATTTTAGGTTTTAATTTTTGAGTTTTTTATAAGTCGTGATTTTAAAAAAAAATACTATGTAATTATTAGTTTCAAAAAGATTCACCTTCATTCTCAATGTTAATTTTTTTTTGTTTTTATCAAACCAAGTTCAATCCAATCTTGAAACTAGTTCTTAGGGTTTTCAAAAAGTTTAGTCCTAATCATTTTCACAAAAACATTAGAGTTAATAAAAAATAAGAAAAATTGTGTAATATTAGTTTGTTCAACTAATGCACACAATTCAAAATAAATATTAGATAATATTAATTGACAATACAAACTAACAATTGGTAAATGATTCAATTATAAGATTCAATAACATACATGGGATACATAAGGTAAGCAACAAGGGATGATAGTACAAATGTTGGGGTTACTGGGGGTAAAAGGAAGAACAAATTTAGAAATACATAATTCAACTTATGGGCCTTACCTTGAAGATCTTTGATTAGGGGCATAAGTATGGACTTATATGAATGATTCAATAAATCATTTTGGGTTGGAGTTAATTAGAAGTGAACCATATGGACTTGATTAAATTCTAAAGATGAAGATTATCAATAATTGAATGACTTGTTCATAGGAAGATGATAATATGTGAAATATTATTATTATTTTGATGTGAATGAATAGGAATCTTTAGTAGACATGGATGTATGAGAACAACATCCCATCCATTCTTCTTTTAAAGTATATAAGGGCTGTGGGTAGAGACTTGGACATATGTTTTTCTTCTCACAGTTTCATGTTGTTACTTTGTTAAGCCTTGGGATAAGCCTTTTGTGTAGGAAACCAATATCATAGTAAACTTGTGTGTTATTTTGATTGTGAAAATGTTCACAAAAGAAGATGTATATGTTTTTTATGAGTGATCCCCATTGAACAAGTCTTTAGATGTGTGTGATGAGTTCCTCAATGGGTGTAGTTCACATCAAAACCAAGTTTTAGGTGCATTGGTGATCTTACCCACAAAAATGTGTAAGATTCAAATGGGAAAGGGAGAAGTGGATTTCTGGGTAGTAGTTTCAAAGTTGTAAATCTTTGGTTACACTGAAAACCAAATATAGGAATTTGTAGATTTTTCCTTCATTTTTCTCACTTCTTATTATTGAAAATCTGCAAAATAATTTCATTTTCGAATTTTTAATTTTTGATTTCATTTTTTGTCAAATTTTCACTACTAAATTAAAGTCTGAAGTGAATACATCAATCTATGAAGGAAGGTAGTCTGTTTGTTTTGTTTTGTACCAATGAGATTAACCAAAGTGGGATGCTTCAGATCACATGCTTGGTCTCTTTGGAAAGCTCTTGATGAGGAGGGGTGCATGGGCTTGGTTCTATGGCATTTGGAATTAAGTGAAAAAGTTTTTGAATATTGAATGATTTCTTTACTAAATTAAATTAAATTGGAGCTAAAAATTTCAGAATGTGTGATATATTGATTTTTAAGTGATTTCTACTGCTGAAAATTCAAATGAATTCCAAAAAAACAGGTTTTGAAAGAAAAGTCAGTTGAGAACGTGGTAACACTTGGGCCAATGGCACAAGCCACACTAGTGTAAATTAATGAGAGTCTTCACTCATCGAAAAATTGATAATCGTTTCTTAAGATTTTAATTCATGAAATGGCTGAAATATTGGCTAATTGGAAACATCATCAACATGCAAGGTGACTTACATATAAAGATGTTTCCCAAGAATGAAACAAATTTCTAAGGAGAATTGACTTCCTTGGAACATCCTAGTTTTCATGTAAAAATTGGATGACTAACATTTGAAGTGTAAACATAATCAATTGTGAACATGTGCTTTGTAGCACATTATGTGTAGGTTAATGCCTAGGGAAGGGGGCATTCCCCAAATAAATGCCTCACAACTTTGCCCAAAATAAGTGCTCCTTGGTGGAGCTGAAGGATGTTCATTTTGGGAATGACCCCTTTAAGGCTGATTATTTCAAGAATACCTCATGCTCAGGCATTACTTGACATAAAACACTGAGAATGGGCATTAAAATTTTCAAACAGCCTATCCCTTGTCAAGGAAAATTCCCATGGATAAGATGCCCTCCAGATACACTAGAAATTTAGGGCAATGCTTTATGGTCATGTAATGTAGGAGGCCCATGTAATGGTCATGTAGGACACGAACGGGTATAGGATCGAAACTATGTATTTTATTACATAGCTATGGAGATTTATGTTATAGGTTGCACATTTACTTCACCCTCCTTTTGTCTATGCATAGGTAGTGAACCTCATCATCCTCCTACCACAAACTACACACAATCAACATCAAAACATGTGTCTATGCATAGGTAATGAGCCTCATCATTATCCTACCATGAACTACACACTATCAACACTAAAACAATTAAAACCAAAGGTCTTTCAAAAACCAAAACTTCAATAACAACTTGGTATTCAAACCATAACTTTGTACAAAGGGAGGTGGTGTTTTTCAAGGTCACAAACACCCCTTTATATATTAATAAAAAAGAAACAAGTCAAGAAACTTCCTAAAGATTATCCACCACATGGTTCCCCAAATAATCAAAAGGAAATAAAATCACATGGTTCCCCATATGATTCCATATTTAATTACAAGGAAACAATGTCACATGGTGCACATGACATAAATCAATGCACCATGACCACTCAACTTACCTCTTTTAACAATTACCTAAATAATTAAGTAATTACATCAAGTTACACACTAAGTTACAGTCACAATAGATGAGAATAATGACATCAGTACCTAATGAGCTCTTTTGTCCAATGATCTATTCCATAATTCATCTTTTTACTAGCCTTGTCAGCTTCCAACATTTTTAAAGCTTCATTATGCATCTATTCGCATCTAATTTTCTGAATCTTTAGGGAGTCTTTTATTACTTGTTGTTTATAGTGTTTGTGAAATATCTAACCCCTTTTGAGACTCTGCAGAACGCCACAATTACTATTGTCCACCATGTGGTGATTTGATGCCATTCATCCTCCAATTTGTCAACATACAAGCACAAATTTGCGCAGGTGTGGGAGAGACATTCATCCTCCAATTTGTCAACACAAAGCACAAACACAAGTTGGTCACCTAAAAGCAAGTTCCCACGACCTTTCTGAATATTTACAATGATACCACCACTTGAGGCCTCACACATGTGGACATAACATAAAACATTGATCTAATTTTTCTCATTGTATTTTGTGGTATGTATGGTTGTAATGTGCTTAATGAAACCCATTAGCATGTGACTAAATGGAATCTTGGGCTGTAGACACCTTCGTTTTTCAAAATTCTTTATGTCCTTGATTTATTTTTTCCCACGATACCTAGTGGGTAGGCAGCTAGGATCAAAATAAATTATAAAATCTTGGAGCATTTCTTTATGCTATGTAAAGCCCTCGTTTATGTTCAGCTTCACCTTGTGTCGTGGGTATTTTGGTAAAGCCTGCCTGCTGCCTAGGGCTTTACCCTACAAAATCTTTTAGAGCCCTTGAGAAAGTTCCTAGTATATTTGGGAAGCACAGTAATATGTGATAGGTAAAACCCTCAGCCACACCCTTTGTTGGAATAATTGGTGCCTGGTGTGAGGAGAGTGCAGGCCCAATTTTGGAAATGTTTAAGGCCAACAGATTTAGTGTACATCAAATGTGTATAAAATCCTTATGAAATTTATTCCATTTTGTTAATGTGATACCTATCGGGTACCTACAGGGTATCACAGCAAAGAAAAAACAAGGGGTACATTTTGAAATGGAACAGGGGCTCCATTTTTGAAAACACCCCCAAAAGCAAAGCAAACATTATTCTTCATAACATTCCCTCCATATATACTACCATACCATCTCGGATGGTCATTTTTGGAAATTAATTAATTTTAGGCCATAAGGTCATTTTGACATTTATTTTTAAGGCTTGACACATGGGGTTCTCAAATATTTCACCTCTAATTCTTGATACATGTTTCTCTATCATTCTTTTTTCCTTCTTGTAACTATTTCATAAGTATCTCGAGATTATCATCCAACAGTAGAGCTATAATCCTAAACTTGAATTAGATTTTGTTTTCACCACTTTTTAATTAGAAATATTCCTTTCTCCTGTAATGAAATGTGAACCATAGTTCATTGAACATCGATCAATTTTCACATTTTCATTTTGAAACTTTTAGAATATTATATCCATATGTGTTATAAATTTTCATAGAATTCTACTACAATCATGAAAATTTTGAGAATTCTCTTCACTTGATTCTTTAATTATTTTCTGCCAAATCTACCAAGAAAGTAGGGTACAAAGTCCAATCATCTCAGGCATGTTTTAACCTTGTGAATAATGCCTCCTCTTCAAAAAGAGGCAAGTTACCCCTACAAGGGGCCTCTTACACCTATTGAATCCTATTCCCTTGTGATCTATGTGCATGGAGGCTGATGATAACAATTGCCTCATGGTCTTATCATAACAATTGCCTTCTGCTATGTTAGTACAGCACATGTGAGGCTCAGGGGTGGGGACATTCCTCAAAAGCAGGGCTGAGATTGCCCCCACCTTGGCACCTTCCATTAAGCTTCATTCTGCAGAGAATTGCAAAAACAAAACAATCCTTCCAAAACAGTTGCATGGACAATATTGAATCGCAACCATGAACACAAATGGATGTAACTTAGAAAGCCCTAAAAGTTTACATTTTCTTGATTTTAAAAAAAAAAATTGGAACACAACAGCTTTTCTTGATATTCTGGGAGATCTGAAGAGGCACAACAGCAAACTACTTGGGTCTTTACGCTGGGGGAATTCCAAAAATATGGGACCTACCTGACGTTCCAAGTTCCAACCTTCCAAAACACAAACTAAATCTGATGATTCAAAACTTTTCACAGCCAAAAAATGAGAAATTATGAATTTCCAAAATGTTCCAATTAACCTACAAAATTTCATTACTGCAAGAACCAAACAAAGGAATCTAACAAGTGGTGAACATCAAAAAGTTTTTTTTTATAAAAAAAGTCCAGTGTGACTCATATACCAAGGGTTTTTGTGAAAACAATGCACCAAAGTCCTCAAGGATTTTCTGGAATTCAAAAATTTACCATATTTAAACAATAGGTTCCAACAGGACACCAACGTATAGGAGTCGTCTTAAAATTTTCTATTTTCCTCTCTGACCTATAGCTAAATTTAGCTAATTCCACCTATGGTTCATACACAGAGTCACAACATCACCAACTTGAAATAAAAACCCTACTTGTAAATTTCCAAAATGTTTCAATAAACAATATAAACCAGCAAAACACTTTCTTAGTGAAAGCACCAATAGGGACAGCCAGGAACTGGCAGTACAAAATGAGAGGATATAAGTCCCCGTTCAATTGCTCAAAGTCAGGTCTGGAAGACTAGGGACTGCTAATGTAGGCATTGCACGTGAGATTACAAGTCAAACAACGGCCAATGGGCCACCCCTGTATTCCCTACTCGCTTTTGACTCTCCTTCATCCACATTCACCCCTGCTTTCAGGGAATATTTGTTTTCCCATTTGACTATTTCCAGCTCTTGCTGTTTATAAAAAGCTCTCCTTCTCCCCTCCACTTCACTCATCATTCCCCAACTTCCATCTCTCCACACTTTCCTCTCTCACTGCTCTCTTTGCTCACTCAACCACAACACCACCGCTTGCAGCAGGCTACAATCCTAACACTTTTCCAGCAACAGATTAGTTCCGCATCCACTCCAATTTAGATTTTGTAAACTTTCTTTAGAATTTTTCCCTCACCTGCTCCTCTCTGGTTGACAGGCTTAGATTCTTCCATAACAAACACTATGGCTGCCTGCAATGCCCTCTCTACTGCCAGTAATCTAGGCTCTCAATTCATTTCTCGAAACCAATTTGCAGTCGGTGATGCTTACAGCTCTAGCCATTGTGTTACTCCTACTACTGCCCATAATGGTACTTCCCAGGGTTTCATACAACTGCCGATTCGGATCTCTAGGAAGTCTGGGCATGGATCAAAGCGTAGCAGGTGTAACTACAGGTTGCTAAGGCCTTCCTGTGCACTCGCCACACCCAGACACACTACCTTTGACTCCGTGGACCGAGACTGGACTTCATTCAATCCAACAGGCCCCGGCTCCCCCACATCTCCATCGCAGCGCAATACCAAAGGCTGGACTGATAGAAATGGAGTCGAGGATTTTATGCTGGTGGCTCAGTTGCGCAACATCGCCTTAGCGGCCGAAGATCGTAGCGAGATGCATGCCATCATCGGTGTCCAACGAGATAACTGGAACAAGCTCTGCCACATGACTGTCAACATGACCACCATCGCAGCGGCCATGCTGGCCGCCATGAACAGCGGCGTCGGGAGTACCTCTTTGAGCATGTCCGTGGCCGCCTTCCTTCTGAACGGCGGTGCCGCTGGATTTATGTACTTGGCAAGCAAGTATCAGCCCTCACAGCTCGCTGAAGAGCAGCGCACGGCGTCTCGCTTCCATAAGCTACTGGCTAGAGACATCGAAACCACTTTGTTGATCGATCCGCGCCTACGCAAGGATGCGCACCTGTACATGGAAGAGGTGATGGGCAGGCTGCAGGCTCTTGACGCCGGGTTTCCTCTCCCCTTGAAGCCGAACGGCCTCGAGAAATACCCCAAGGTTGTGGCACCCTCCGTACTTGGCCCTGTTGCGGACCTCACCGAGACGGAAATCCCAGCCAACAACACGAATGGCTGGACCGATGCCATCACGAAGGACCTCCAGCGAACAGCAGATAAGCTCCAGACATCGGACATCGCCAAATACGTGCGGGCGGCCAGAAACAAGGAGATTCCCAACAAAAGGCTAGCAATATCGGCTCCAGTGTTTGCAGTCGCAGCGGCTCTGTTGAGCTTGGTGGGTTGCTGGTCGGGGATTCACTTGGCAGGAATGGCTGCAGCCTGCAGTATAGTAGCGGTATTGGTGAGTAGCTTCTCCAATGGTGGACAAATTGGAATGATATTTGAGCTGTACAGAAACTGCGCAGGTTACTATGCAGAGATGGAGCAAGATATTCAAAGCACGATGAGGGTACCCGTTTGCCAGAGAGAGGACGGAGAGTTGTACCACCAAAAGATTGCACTGCAACTGGGTCGGCGTGACCAAATGCCAATGTTTTCATCAGAGGAAAAGACTGCTGGCAAACTCTTCTGAAGAGCTCAGCTTTTGTGAAGAAGAATCGTCCTTACTGGGCCACCAATTTTGCACCAGTGACCAACAAACGAGCCCATTTTGCATAGTAGTGACATACTCTCAAATTTTTTAAACATACGCGTATTTTACGTTTTTTTGAGCTTTTTAAAAAATACTTGAAAATACTTGATACAAAGGCCAATTTTCAAGCCTTTGTATTTTTATAATTTTTTTTAAAAAATACTTGAAAATACTTCTTTTTCAGCACCTTCGAAAAATACTCATATTTCGTATGTCACTACTATGCCATTTTGGAGAGCCAGTAGAGGACTTTCCATAGAGTAGGGGAAACAATGTTGTGGAACAAAGAAAGAAACTAAAGAAATTAAAGAGAGAGGTTAGAGTCATTAGACTAAGTGATGTATGCCTGTGAACTCCTCCCATTCCAATATCTAGGTACTGGGTTGATGATTTTCACCAATGTACATTGCACCCGATTTTTTATGAATTAACCATCAGGCTCTAAATTCTAACTCCTTTCAAATTTTACAGTGTGGCTGTGTAAAAGAGAGAATCTGAATTTGGGGTTGGTGTGTTTGGTTTTTGCCAACACAGAAGTCTTACACAAGAATATGTCCATTTCCCCCTTGAATGTCGCATCTGATGTTTGGAAAGAAAACACAGTACTTGGGACCAAATAGGGTAACATAAAATGCTTATGACTCATCTGACCAAAGGAAGCAAAATTACAGGAGGCGGAATAGTCAGTACACTTCTGGTTTCGAAATTCTTCCATCTTTGCTGATTGGACATCCGTGTTGTGAACTCAGGTTTGTTGGTTTTTATTTTTTGACACAAATGGACAAAGCCATTGCAAAGAAGGAAACCAAAAGACATCAAGGCAGGGGGATTGTGAACCCAGGTTTTAATTTCCAGAAGCTGTGGAAGTTTCAAAGTTTTATATAGGGACAGAATATTCCTGTCTATTTTATGAGGTGACAATTTTGCAAAATTGCACACAAATAAGATGTGCTTGATGATCACTGAATAAACATGATTGCCAGCCTTTAATACCTGAAATAGACGCCTGTTTTGAAAACCCATTTGACTTAAAGGTAGCTCTAATGCAAAGAAATGAGCATTACATTTTATAGTAGAAGCATGTGTGCGCAAAAGGTTCTTGAACAACAGATTGGTCCAAACCTAGGAAAACTGCCCATCTACAGCATGCTCATATCAAATAAAATGGATGTTATTTGAAGACCTTAAGTCAACTTGCTGAAAAGTTTGAACAAGAAGGTTTGATTATACATTGATGGAAACCGTAATATGGATGATGAAATACACCCTTTTTCTTCTGGAGGTATATGGTACTATTTGTGTTTTCTAAAGTATTTTAAAGCATGTAAATTAACACAGGCATCACATTCCTAGCACAGTGATACCTCAACACACTTTAAGGTCCACCAGAAGTTGATTTAACATCCAAGTTCTTGTTTTGCAAGAACAATGTTCCGATTTTATGTTGGGTTAACATTCAATTAATGAAATAAATATCAAGCCACACCAAGATGTTTTGACCAATTTTCCTTTTTGAAAAGCATTCCCAAAAAGCATCACTTGGAATCAATTGAACAAATGATGATTACTCCACCAAATTACAGTGATCCGATGACCTTGATCAAGGTTGCCAAAACTCAAAGACAGGCTGCTTTCTACTTTGTGTCATAGTGTGCTACATAACATAGTTGAATAGGCTTGATAAAAAAACATATTATTTTAGACATGCTGAGATTTTCAGAAATATTTTTCTCAAAAATTAAACTTTTTGTGAATCTTTTCGAATATTCAACTGCCGTGGTGTAAATGATTCAATTCTAAGATTCAAGAATATAAACAAGATACATAAGGTAACAAACATGGGGTCCAAAACAAATTCAAAACAAATCATTATGTGTGTAAATAAATGTACACTAATGAGTCTCCTACCCTTTTCAAAATTGAGAATGGTTTGTCAAGATCTCAATTCATGAAATGGGTGAAGTAATGGTTAGTTGAAAACATCATCAATGTGCAAGGTGATTAATTTGTAAAGATGTTTCCCAAGAATGAAACCAAATTATAAGGAGAATCTGCTTAGTTGGAACAATGTAGTCTTCATGTAAAACCTGAATGGGCTAACATATGAAGTGTTATCATTTGTACTGAAAATGTAGTTTGTAGCACATTATGTGTAAGGTAACACCCAAGGAAGGGGGCATTCCCAAAATGACCTACCCTGCAGTGGACAATGGAGGGGTGAATATTTTGCAAATATTCCCTTATAAAATATGAGTATTTTGGAATGCTTCAATCTTGAGCATTACTTGACCTAAAGCATCGGTCAAAAAATTTCTAAAATTGTTTTCCCCATGATACCTGGAAAATACAATGGACCTTGCATTTTGCTTTTCAAACACCTTGCGCCTTACCAAGGAAAGATTCCTTTATCTCTCTAAATGCACTAAAAGTTCCTTGCCCATGTTTTATGATAAGCTAATGGAGGAGGCCCATGCAAACCTCACAAAATGAGAATGATGGCACTGTAACTTGATGGGTAATTTCATAATTATCTTGGTAATTTGTTAAAAGGGGTAAGTTAAATGGTCATGGTGCATGTGCACCATGTGATGTCATTCCTTGTAATTAAAGGTGAAATCACATGGGGAATCATGTGATGTCATTCCTTGTAATTAAATGTGGAATCACATGGGGAACCATGTGATTTTGTTTCCTTTGGATTAATTAAATGTATAATCTCATGGGGAAACATGTGATTTTGTTTCCTTATGATTAATTATGTGAAGGATAACTTTTGAAAGTTTCTTGATTTGTTTCCTTGGGATTAATTAAATGTGGAATCTCATGGGGAAACATGTGATTTTGTTTCCTTATGACTAATTATGTGGAGGATAACTTTAGGAAGGTTCTTGACTTGTTTCCTTGAGATTAATTAAATGTGGAATCTCATGGGGAAACATGTGATTTTGTTTCCTTATGATTAATTATGTGGAGGATAACTTTAGGAAGGTTCTTGACTTGTTTCCTTTGGGTTAGTATATAAAGAGGTGTTTGTGACCTTAACACACACCTGCTCCCTTTGTAAAGAGTTATGGTTTTGAATACAAAGTTAGGATGAAAGTTTTGATTTTTGAAAAGGCTTTTGGTTTTGATTGTTTTGAGTGTGATAGTGTGTAGTTCATGGTTGAGGAATGTTGAGGCTCACCACCTACGCATAAACTCATGTTTTGGTATTGATTGTGTGAGGTTTATGGTAGGAGGATATTAAGGCTAATTACCTATACGTAAACAAATGTGTTGATGTTGATTGTGTGTAGAAGGAGAGTGAGAAAATAGATGTGCAACCTCTAACATAGATTTCCATAGCTATGTAACAAAATTATATAGTTTCGGTCCCATACCTGTTCGTGTCCTACAGCACAAGTACCTAATGAGCTCTTTTGTCCCATCACGTACTCTATATTTCAGCTTATCTCTACCCCTATCACCTTCCAATATCTCAAGCTTCATTACTCATCTCTTTGCATTTAGTTTAGGGACGCATGTATTCAATTATTGTTCCTAGTATTTGTAAAATATCTAATTCCTTTTGAGACTCCAAACCAGGCCTCACATATACACCTATCAACCATGTGGTAATTTGATGTGATTCATCCCCCTTGTTAGAGTCCCTTGCACACCAAGGAATTGTGTGCTTCTACTTGCACAAATTTCAGGAAAGCAAAAAGGACAAACACAATTTGGTGACCAAAAAGCAATTGCATTGGGCCATTCTCATTATCCACATAGATACCACTTGTGGCCTCATACATGTGGACCAAAAAAATTTACCAAATCTGTTTCATTGTAATTGCATTATGTATGCTTTTAGTGTGCTTAATAGAACCCATTACCATGTGACAGAACTAAAATCTTGGTGTTCATTTCTTGAACGCCAGCCCTCCATCTTAGAAATTTGCCATGATCCCTGGTAGGTACCCACTTGGTCTCACAGGAAAAATAAAATTTAAAAGCATTTAAAGCAGGTATTTTACATTCAGTAAACAGTACGCTCTATGGGATTCAGGCCTAGGCTTGGCTCTACCTCGCATAGGCCCCTTTTTTCGAGGTGTAACACAGCACTCCGGAAATTTCCTTTTGTATTTCCTTCACAACATGCCCTCCAGAAACACTACAAACATGTCCCACAGGTTTCACCCTAGTGAATAATGCCCACTCAGTACCTTGACCCTACTAGGGACGTCTTACACTTAGTAACTTGTATTACCTTGTATTAAGCTTTCATTTACATGCATGTAAATCATTTGCCTTGTGTGACATTATGAAGTGTAAGCCTCAGGGGTGGGGACATTACTGAAATACACTGATGAACTTGTCACACAACCGCTGGGTGGTAGGCTTGTGTTTGGTAATGGGCCTTCTTACCCTAAGGGCCCTTATTTTGGGATTTCCCCTACCTTGGCACCATCCATTACACTTTACTCTTCGGAGAATTGCAAGAACAGTACCATCTCTTAAAAAACTATAGTACAATAGTTAATGGCAAGCATTCACAAGGAGGAATATAATTAACAAAGCCTCAAAGGTTAATGTTTTCTTGATATTTTGATGGCCCTGAAGAGCTCCAAGCACTGTCTACTTTGGTCTTTAGGCTGGGGGGATTCCCAAAACAAGGACCAAGGTGAAGTTCCACCCTTCCCACAACACAAACTAAGTCTGATGATTTAAAACTTTTCACAGAACAAAAAAAGAAAAAGTTGTTAATCTGCAAAATCTTCCGATAACTTATGTAAACCTGCAAATTTTCATCAAAGGAATAATCAAAGTTCAATCAAATGAATCTAGGAACTTGTGAAGTGTCTTTTTTTTAAACAAGAAAGAAGTTCAGTGTGACAAACACAAAGGACATTTGTGAAAAACAATGCACCAAAGCCGTCAGATTTTTTCAGGAATAATTTTTCTGAAATCGCCATATTTAGACAATAAGTTTCAGCAATGTAGCAGGATTCTTTAAAAAAATTCAGTCTGCTCTCTGCCATGTGGCTAAATTTCGCTTATTCCACCTGGGGATGATTCACGATGTGACAACATCAAGACATTGAAAAGAAAACTAGACCAGTTGTGAATTTGAAAAATGTTCCAATAAATGATAAAGACCTTCAAAACTTTATGATCAAAAGCACCAATAGGGAGAGAGGAGAAGTGGAAGTACAAAACGAGAGGATATAAGTCCCCCTTGAATTCCTGAAAGTCAGGTCTGGAAGACTAGGGACTGATACTGTAGGCATTGCACATGAGATTAGCAAGTCAAACAATGGCCAATGGGCCACCCCTGTATTCCCTACTCGCTTTTGACTCTCCTTCATCCACGTTAACCCTTCTTTTCAGGGAATATTGGTTTGCCCATTTGACTATTTCCAGCTCTTGCTGTTTATAAAAAGCTCTTCTTCCCCCCTCAACTTCATTCATCATTCCTAAACTTCCATCTCTTCATAGTTTGCTCTCTCACTGCTCTCTTTGCTTACTCTACCTCAACAACACCACTTGCAGCAGGCTACAATCCTAACACTTCTCCAGCAACAAATTAGTTCCTCATCCACTCCAATTTGGATCATATCCTAGCCTTTCTTCAGAATTTTACCTCACTTGCTGCTCTCTGGTTGATAGGCTTACATTCTTGCATAACAAACATTATGGCTGCCTGCAATGCCCTCTCTACTGCCAGTAATCTAGGCTCTCAATTCATTTCTCGAAACCAATTTGCAGTCGGTGATGCTTACAGCTCTAGCCATTGTGTTACTCCTACTACTGCCCATAATGGTACTTCCCAGGGTTTCATACAACTGCCAATTCGGATCTCTAGGAAGTCTGGGCATGGATCAAAGCGTAACAGGTGTAACTACAAGTTGCTAAGGCCTTCCTGTGCACTCGCCACACCCAGACACGCTACCTTTGACTCCGTGGACCGAGACTGGACTTCATTCAATCCAACAGGCCCCGGCTCCCCCACATCTCCATCGCAGCGCAATACCAAAGGCTGGACTGATAGAAATGGAGTCGAGGATTTTATGCTGGTGGCTCAGTTGCGCAACATCGCCTTAGCGGCCGAAGATCGTAGCGAGATGCATGCCATCATCGGTGTCCAACGAGATAACTGGAACAAGCTCTGCCACATGACTGTCAACATGACCACCATCGCAGCAGCCATGCTGGCCGCCATGAACACCGGGGTCGGAAGTACCTCCTTGAGTATGTCCGTGGCAGCCTTCCTTCTCAACGGGGGTGCCGCCGGATTTATGTTCTTGGCCAGCAAGTACCAGCCGTCGCAGCTAGCTGAAGAGCAACGCACTGCGTCTCGCTTCCACAAGCTGCTGGCTAGGGACATCCACACCACTTTGTTGATGGATCCACGCCTACGCAAGGATGCGCACCTGTACATGGAAGAGGTGATGGGCAGGCTGCAGGCTCTTGACGTCGGGTTCCCTCTTCCCTTGAAGCCCAACGGCCTCGAGAAGTTCCCCAAGGTTGTGGCACCCTCCGTACTTGGCCCTGTTTCTGACCTCACCGAGACGGAAATCCCAGCCAACAACACGAATGGCTGGACCGATGCCATCACGAAGGACCTCCAGCGAACAGCAGATAAGCTCCAGACATCGGACATCGCCAAATACGTGCGGGCGGCCAGAAACAAGGAGACTCCTAACAAAAGGCTAGCAATATCGGCCCCAGTATTTGCAATGGTTGCGGCTGTGCTGAGCTTGCTGGGATGCTGGCCAGGGATTCACTTGGCAGGAGTGGCGGCAGCCTGCAGTATAGTAGCGGTGTTGGTGAGTAGCTTTTCCAACGGTGGGCAAATTGGAATGATATTTGAGCTCTACAGGAACTGCGCAGGTTACTATGCAGAGATGGAGCAGGATATCCGAAGCACGATGAGGATACCGGTTTGCCAGAGAGAGGACGGAGAGTTATACCACCAAAAGATTGCACTCCAATTGGGTCGCCGTGACCAAACGCCATTGTTTTCATCGGAGGAAAAGACTGCTGGCAAACTTTTCTGAAATGGACCATATTTTATGTGAAGAAAATTTGTCCATAATTGGACACCAGTTTTGTAGCAGCAACCAACAAATTAGCCCATTTTGGAGATCCATAAGATGGCTTTCCATAGAGTAAAACCAATGTTATGAAACAAAGAAAGAAATTACAGAAATGCAACAGAGGTCACAGATATCAGAGTGAATGACGGATGCCAGAGATCTCCTCCTACTAGACAATGTTTAAGCAAATTTTGAAGGCTTAGAATAGGCTTGAAATTTCACGAGTGAGGATTTCACTGTGTAGTATTTAGAATGGCCCCAATCTTTTATAAAGTCACCATGTGCTCTGCTTGATCTCCCTCCAAATTTCACACTTTCACAGGATAAAATTCCTTTGGGATGAGGTATGAGGATTTTTCATTAATTGGCAAAGGTTATCACATCATTGTGGGTGAATTTCAGAGTGATGTAGCATCTTCTCATTTTTTGGGCAAGCTAGAAAAACTTTGCTATCAGGAGGTGTTTTGTAAGAATCTTGCAGACTTTGGATTTGCAACACTCTGAGCTGTTTGTCAAACAATTCCAAATTTGTCCTCAAACTCAAGGGTTTAGAGTATATAGGTCCCATTT
Source organism: Sphagnum contortum (assembly GCA_963920785.1). NCBI lineage: Eukaryota > Viridiplantae > Streptophyta > Sphagnopsida > Sphagnales > Sphagnaceae > Sphagnum > Sphagnum contortum. Next base: position 560,743 of record OY987284.1, on the reverse strand, counting down.
TCTCAATTTTCATCACTTGTTTTGAAACCCTGTTCTCTGACATTGCTTACATGACTGAAATAGCATTTTGCTGGTCAAATGGCTTTTGCTGCAAATGTGAGAACTATTTCTTCTGAGGATCTTTTTTGGCTAAAGATGTTATCCCCATGTTCTTAATTTGATTTATATCTGTACAAATAACTGATTGAAATGACAAAAATATAATTAGTAGGCATTTTTAGATTATAATGGAGCCCTAATTTTCTTGTTCATAAGGGATTGTAAGGAGTGTCTAGCTAACATGGTAGCACACCATTGAACAAGAGTTCCTCATTTGTATAAGCTTCATTCTGACATTTTCATATCTCCTTAATACCTTTTTGCATGTTCTTGGTTACTGGTTGGCTGAAGCTCATAACTCACCCTCTTTTATGTCGCATAACCTGTAAGTTTGGTGCTCCTGTGCAATTGGTTATGAATGCTCTCACCGTTTACCAAGTCCTTTCCCAAAGATTCTGTTACAACATATTAAGTTGCATAATTGGAGTCAATTAACATATCAAGATAGCTTTAAGAATGCTATTGTGGGCTTGAACCTTCTTCATGATAGTTGCTGCTTTCCATTTTCTACAGGCACACAAATCTATCAACACCATATCTTCTATTCCTTTCCTTTGAATTCAAGGCTTCTTCACAACCATAAGTCATCATTGGACAGAAGAACAATGCTCCTATCAAATTAGCAACCATTCATGAGCTCAAATTGTTCGTCTTTGCCGAACTTTCTGAATCTTCATCATTGTGTTGTCCATAAATTATTGCTAAACCTGTAAAACCTTTTTGCCTTCCATCCATGTTGGTGTTGCTTTGTTGCCTAGTTTAATTCCTTTTCACTCAACAAACAAATGATGCCCAACAAATGATGCCCTTCATTGGATCTAACTAAGGTTTCAATCCTTGGAGCTAAAATAAATGGTTTTGACGGATTGTCCTTAGTACTTAGTTAGAAGTCTCAAATCTAAATGAACAATTCCCAAACAGCTTTAACACCTCTTTCATTGAACCATCCCTGGGCAAACCTGATTTGCTTTGCATTCAATACCTTCATGTCTAGTCCAAATTTTTAAACTCCTTCCACCCTGCATTTAAATTTTTCTTATTCAAATCCATAATTAGTTGAAAGATAACCATCCTCATTGCACCTTAAGCATATAAGAGACCATAAGACACTCTTCATTATTTTGGTAATGTAAAAGCAGGCATCTCAAATGGCATAACCTACCATGTGCAAGGTGAGGCCCAGATGGAAGTGGCTAATATGTGTAATAAGGTACCTTATACATTTCGAAGGCGCCTCACACCTACAAACACACCAATTTACATAAGGCAAACTAAGGCACCTCCATATTCTACTTTGTGCTTTACAAAGTGGAAAGTCCTGATCCAGACAGCATTAAACCCTAAACATCATACAGGCCCAAAACAATTAATGCAGCGGACCTTTATACATGGGAATGCCCTTGGGGAGGGCATTTCTAGAACTGGGTCATGCTCATGCGGGCCCTTTATTCAGGTCACACCCTCACCCATGGGCTTTAACCTCATAACCAATTTTTGGGTCCTGTTCAAGCACCTTTCTATCCTATCATTATAGGATGTCATTTGCCCACATCTCAAGCACATTGTGCATGAGTCTCTTTCTTGGCTTCAACATTTTCCTTCCGTGTTTTGCACTGTCCCTTGTTAACTCTTCCCTTCCATTCCACTTCCAAAGCAAATCCAAGTCCTTTAGTGCATCGTAAATCAACCTGAACTCCATGCCTCTTGACCTTAATCTGGAACATAACCTTACTCTCCTGAGGGTCCTAAAAACTCGTTGCAGCTGTTCATGGGTTGAAGAAGTCGTGATTGAGCACCTACTGCATATGCCTATATTTCAGTGGGGAGTACCACAGTTCTCTGTTGAGCTGTAGCCACCATTGGCAGAAAGCTACTAGTTGTGCAAAATATCACAGTTGGGTCTTTAATTGGGTTCTCATAGATGCAGATCCACTCTCCAATCCTTAACTCCTTGGTAGGATCCGTAAGCTCTTACATCCAAACACTAGGAATAGTTTCAATAACCCACTCCCAAATGCATTTCTCATTCTCAAGAAACTTGAACCTATCTCTGACCTTTCCCAACTCCAGGAAGCTCTGATCTTGTGGGTCCACAGATCCCCAACTGTTGGTCCAAAAAATGGCTCTGTTGAATGAATAGTATAGTTGAATGATGTCCAACTTTAGACCTGGACATGATCTCTGCAAAAAAATTGCACCAAAAACAAAGAAAAGTTAATTCCATGACAAAAGGTTTTATCAAAGTTCCTTGAATTTGCTCAAAATGAGAAATAATTTATCAGTGGAAAATTACTCATGCAGAGTTCAAACTTGACACTCCATATATGCAAGCTGTTAGAATGAGGATACAATTCTACTGTACATGGAAAAGCAGATAAAGAAGTGAACTTACCACTTTACGGATGGATCTTGACCTGCACAAATTTCCAGGTAGTTAGTTTGAGAGATTAGTAAACAGCCAATGTAACTTCAGAAAACAAAAGTCTAGATAAATATCATTTGAACAAATTTCTGAAGAAGTCTTTAGGGTTTAGGGTTCAGGGTTTGAGGTTTGACCAAAAAAACAATTAGCGAATTTCACCTGAACTTATTTATAACATACAAGTTCTCCTATCATCCTAAACCCCAAAACCATAATCCTGAACCTTGAACAAGCAAGTTACCTGATTATAGCTGGTGCAGAGCTTATTATTGCAGCCCAGATTTTACCTGAACTGAAATGTGTACAATACAAGTTCCCTATTTTGCACCCCAAACCCCAAACCTCAAACCCTTCAACCCTGAACTCTAAACTCCTGAACCTTAAACCCTGAATCATAAAAGGTTCCCCAAACCCTGAATCCTAAACCGTTAGCAAGCTTCCGTGATGGTGGGAAGATTTTGTACCTGGTGGGTATGCACAAAGAATTCAACTTGTTTGCCAAATTCAGACTTGTGCTGGATTTGAAGCTCTGCTGATGATGCACCTGGAGCTCCATGATGTTGGATCTGCAGTTTGGGTAAGCAGATCAAAAGATGTCAATGATCATGCAATAGAATATCTGACTGTCAGTAGACATGATTGTTCCTGAGCTTGAATCAAATTTGAACAATAAATAAGCAGGCAGCAGCAGTTGGCTGATCTTTGGCAACAGTGCATGTTGTTGATGTAACCAAGTGAAGAAGAAGCCCACTTACCTGCTACAGCTCTCAGTACTGTCCTGAGGTTTGGTGACAGTAGTAGTCAAAGTGCTTGCCAGAGTAGCAGCTGCTTTAGGAAGAGTCATCATCGTCCCTAGTGTCTTGATCTCAGGCACTTTCCGCAATTTGGTCCTGCAAGAACGTTTTCTTCTGGGAATGCATTTAAGCAGCTTGTCCAGAAAATGATCTAGAACTTGCAATTGCAAGTGCTGTTGATCCTCCTGATCAGCTCCTCCTGCTGCTGCTGCTGCTAGCCTGAACCCACCTGCTGCAGCCATGCGCATGCCAGCAGCTGGGGTGCAGCTCCTCATGTCATGAGGAGCTGTACCAGACTTCCTTGCAGGAGGAGCAGGTTGGTGATCATCAGTTGAATGTAGGTGGCCAGCTGCTGAAGATCTACTCTCGATCATCTTCACTTGCAGTTTCTTTAGACCTGCACACAATAATATTACACACTAGTCAATGCATCATCAGATCTTACACAAGATCATCAGACCCAACAAGCAAACCAGATCAGCTCCGGCCTGTAGAAGCTAGGCCTGAAATACAAAAGTCTTACATTTTGATGGCGCCACTGTTTTGTAGCAATTCCGGCTCTCAGCTCGAAGGAGTTGTGCAAATTCCTCGTGGTTCAATCTTTGCCTCTGCAGCAGCATCAGCAGGAGGAGGAGGAGGAATCATCATACTGACATGCATGAACTTTTAAATAAGAAGTACTAATTCTCTGCATTCATAGATCCTGAGAGAAAATGCGTCCTGGATTGATCACTTGGGTGGCGAGCCCCAGGGCAGATGCAGATCTGATCATGGTAGCAGCTGGAGACGATGAACTCACCAGCTCTTCATCGTCCGCATAATCTTCTTCAGGGTAATGCAACATTTCGGTTGGCAGTTTGAATTTCAAGCATGCCCTGTCTTGGGCCCTGCAGGAGCAGCAGCAGCAGCAGGAGAGCTCGATCAGAATATTAACGTGATCAAAGCAGCAGCAACAACAGCTTGCTGGAACATGAAACAAATAAGCTTCAAACACTGAAGAAAGGCAAAAATCGTTCCTGTAAGTCTCATGATGATAGACAACGTATAAACACGTACCTTAGAGCTTCCTCTTCTTCACGGTAACAACCTGCAGCAGCACATGACAAACAAGGTGTCATGACAGTGGCACATGATGATCGGATGCTGATCAGACAGGCAATAACACATAAGGACACATGAGCTGAAGGACAGGAGCTAATTCTTGAAGAATTTGTTCCGCGGATTCTGTGAGTCCTATCTGATGTGCAGCATGGGATGCTTTCAAACCTCGTGGACGTGCATGGAGTGTACTGCAGGATCAGGGAAGTTTGTGTGCTTCTTACCAAGGAAGATTCGCGGCTTGTCGGTTCCTTCATAAGCTCTGTACAAGGCAAAAGAAAACCACAAGATCAAACCACGTACACTGCAACATCATCAGTATTTTTGCTACTAGATTGCAGGAGCAGCAGATCAGATCGATCGTTTGTTGTTGGGTAGTTTCGTACTTACTTTTGCCAGGCACCATACAAGCTGGTGTTTAAATAGAAGTGTATCAACTTGTGGGTTGATCTTCTGGGTGGTGCCGCTGCTGGTGCCGCTGAAGGAATATTGTCGACGATCCCGCCGCATCGACGCGGACCGAGTTCTGTGAATGCTTGAGTCCTACGCCGGCTGCTGCTGTTGCTGCTGGTGTGCGGCGTCGTGTTGTGGATTGATCTGCGCGGTGGTTGTGCTGCTGCCGCAGCATGCAAATCACGAACCCCCATAGCTGCTGTTTCCTTCCGTCCCGATGATAATACTCCCGACTCGCGACGTTGCTGGGTCATGATTTCTCGATTTCCCTGCACGCTCGCGGGTACAAGTACTACTGCAATTCAATTTTGCAGAAACTTGTTATTATCTGAGCAAAACAAGCCCAGAAAAAAAAAACACACACACACACAGAGAATGCACACTGAGCGGTCTACACAGAGAGAATGAAGGGAGAGAGAGAGAGAGAGAAAGAAACGCGCAAACAATCAGAGGGAGGTGTGCACAGAGAGATGGGAGCTCTGGAAGCAGTCGAATTAAAAAGAACTCGTGTGCATCATTTAAGTACAAGTGTGGAGAATGAATATTTACCTCAAGTTGCAGCTGCCCCGGAGAGGTGGCGAGAGTTGAAGAAGTGCGAATGAGGAGGAGGAGAAGAAGAAGAAGCTCGCTGCAAACTTGAACTGCGAGGAGGAGGAGAAGAGAGCTAGCTCGCTGCAAGTGTGCGGGTGGCGAAATGGGCGGAGACTTGGAGAACGCAAAGGCAGCAGCAGCAACGCAAAGCTCGGTCTATATAAAGCCGGTCCATCTCAGACGTTCGGCTCTCCCTTCTGCCGTCCTGGCCGTGTCTGCCTCGGGCAGCTAGAATGGACCAGGATCGATCAGCGTTCTTAGTTATGACCCACTCTCAAGGATGGATAGATGGATGAATGAATTATAGTTGGTGAACTAGGTCGACACTTTTTCATTGGGGCTTTTTCATCTGATGTCGAAGGTTGCTATTTACCAAGGAATACCAATTTTAGAGCTTAAATAATTACTTCTTTAGTTACTTTCTACCCAGGTATTTAGCTTTAATCTACATATACAGTATATTTTATTTACTTTTCACCTTTCACTCTAAGCGTAGTAAACCAAAAGGCCTAGGTGAGGCCCTTGATTCAGGGCCTAGGTAAGGCCCTAGGTGACTAGACGTGGGCCCAAACTCACTTCTGGTAATGCCCTCAACCAAGGGCCTGAACATTTTCACAAACAATTTGGAGCCTCTTCAATTTAAGATAAGGTTTGGCTTCATTACACACAACTAAACCACCCCCCAAACAACAAAAAAAAAGTATAATTAATTTGTTCAACTACTACACACACTCTAAAATAAAGATTATGTAATATTAATTATGTACAACCAATTGAATGCAAACATGTTTAAAATATAGAGCCAACTTTATAGTTATTTTCAATAAAATCATATTTATGTACTTAAAGAATATGAACCGTTTTTAAAAATGGGGCAACAACACCTTTAATTGAGATTCTATTTCAATTTTAAAAATAAGTCGATTCTTTAGTTAAGTTCTAATGATAGTTCCTCAAAAAAAAACTTAGAACCTCAATGTGTCTGAATACCTTAGAACCTGACCTTATAATTTGATTTGAATCAGGAGCATATGGGAAAGAATGATGAATGGATGAATGTATGAATGAATGTGTGGATGAATGAATGAAGGAATGATGATAGGTGAACAAGAAACATTTCTTTGTTGAGGCTCTAGTTGCAATGGAACTAGCTTGGTTAATTCTTATTTACTTTCCCATCTATTTACTTTTTAATCTATCCTATACTAGCCTTACTAGTGTGGTGAAAACGAAGTAAGTGAACAATTGTTCACCCTAATTACCTACCTTCTTGCCTTCATCTACCGACTATGGTGGACCCACCACCTGGGGTCACCTCTGGAGTAACCCATCTACATGTACTTGTCTATCTACAAACCATGTACTCATCATTTATTGCCTGCTCCTACCTTTGTGTTACCCATTTATGAAGGAACCCCTACCTAAGAATAGGTTTTAGGGTTTTGAGGTTCGCAATTGTCTATATTACTCACCATGGGTTCTCCCTTAAACCTTCTAATCACTTAGGTAACTAGTTAATCATGGTCATCAATAATGGTTGAAACTTGAGACTATGACAGTTTTGCATTTGTCCCAAAGAAAAAGAAGATATAATGTTGCACATAAAGGTTGAAGATCGGTCGTGTGTAGTTAGTTTCTTTTAAATGATAAGGGCCCTTACCAGGGTGAAACCTACTATCCATTTAGTTGTCTCCATAACAAGGTTCCATGCACTGAGTTTGGTGGGTGGTTGTTTTACTTGGGTTAAGTTTGGATGTGCAAAGAGTTCAAAAGGGTAAGGAACACTTGAAAACATTTAGCTCTCGCCCCACTTGAGACTAGGTCATGTTCAAGTAGGTCATGTTGAAACTTGTTAACATTCTCCAGTTTGCTATCCTAGTTTTAGCACTATTCACACATAGTGTTAAACCATCATTGATGATAAAGGTTATCATCAATATAATTGGTAGGATCTTTTGAAAAAAGACATTTGATGATAGTACTAGTGAAAGTTAAGCACATAAGAAAGTTTTGCAAGTTCATACATGAGTCCCATGCTACATGTCACAATCTTTTGATTCTTTAATAAAAATGGCTATTGGTTCACACCATAGCCATTGTGTTCTCTACTTTCGGGCCGGCCCCCTCCCCCAACCCCTTTTCTTTTGGATAAGTGCAAAGAATGGTGGGATGAGATTGATGTTGGCCAGTTTTTGTTTTTGGTGTGGGATGGGTGGGAACTAGGCATGAAGTTGTTACTTTTGGAACATGGGTCAAGTATGCAATGTCTTTTTTAAATTAATAATTTTTTGTGGGTTTAGGCATGTATTTGACATGGTTGGTCCCCGAAATAAAATAAATCTTGTTCCTAGCATTTTACCACCGATATCATGGAGCTAGTTAGGGCGTGTTTAGCATCTTCCTCTTCCCTTTGGACCTTCCCATGTAATGTTCTTGCAGCCCATAGCTTAGTTTTTGCTAAGATAGTAAGAAGCTGAGTCTCCCTACCTTGTACAAACTTGGGTGAACCAGTACCTTCATTGCTACCAGGGTAAACCCAAATTTTTGGGTTGCTTCTAAACATCATAGGTATCCCATCTCTAGACTGAATTGGGGTCTTTGAGTCCAAATTGAACATTTCTTGGGTTAAGCATGGGCTTGAAGATGCCTTACTCAAGAAGGTGCAGGTACCTGGTACCTTGGCGATTCCTATTGCATACACAACTCTATATGTATCTCTTAGTGGTTCCTTTCGGACCTCATAGTCCTTATCTCTTACACAACCTCCTTTCAGGACTAGGTCATTATCCTATCACATGTAGGCTAACTAAAGGATTACGCAAGGAAATCTTTATGTATGGGAGCTAAAAGAATTAGGATGTGTCTTACCCAAAAAACCCTTTCCCCGTCCATCTTACTTATCATATCTTATCCACTCAAACCTAGCCTAGGTGCTCACCAAGCCAAAACTAGATAACTATCCCTTAACCCAGTGTGTTTTCCACTCCAGTGGTCCTCTCCACTAAGTGGTTATCCTTCATCTATACATAAGTACCCCCCACCCTTTATAATGGGGCTATTATCCCAGGCTAAAAATGGTGATGAACAATTTTGGAAATAAAAATTTCCTGCAACCAATGGGAAGGCTCAGCATGCACTCCAAGTGCCTTGCATTTTTTTCTTTTTTTTAAGAATTGAGTTTGGGGGGAGGGGAGGATTTTTTTCTTTTTTCCTTTGTTCCCAACATGTTCCCCTCAAGTTCTCAATGGGTTCCCAATATGTTTCCTAGGTTTCCACTCTGTTCCCCAATGGTGTTCCCAATAGCACCTCACTTTAATCCCATATGTTTTGCCAAAAGTCCTCCCCTTCTCACCTGTATAGGTGGGCCAAAGGGTGAAGCACTCCACATTTCCATAAAATCTTCTATATTTGGAAAGCCTCCATAGTTTCAACTTTTTTTTTGCTATGGGCCAATCAAATTGGCTCATTGCAAAAGAAAAAAAGTTGGCCTTGTCATGCACCCCACCCCAACTAATCAATATGAAACAAAATTAAGTACCCTCAGTTGAATAGGTACTATGTCCCCAAATTTCTGCCCTTGCCATTAACCCAGGCGAAACATGGTGACAAACAGTTTTGGAAATAGAAATTTCATGCAGCCAATGGGAAGTCCCAGCATGCACTCATGATGGGCCTTGATTTTTCCTTTTTGGGGGTGGGGTGGCGAGAGTCTTTTTTTTTTGGGATCTTCCTTGTTCCCAATGTGTTCTTAACATGTTTTCATCATGTTCCCTTGAACCTCCCCAAGTTCCCAAGTTGTTCCCTAATGCGTTCTCAGTAGCACCTCAATTTTATCCTATATGGTTTGCCCAAAGTTCAACTCTCATGTATATAAACTGAAAAGGTACTCTGTTGGGGAATTCATTTGTCTCTATTTTGCAACTGCGGGTCTAAAAAGGCGTTTTTTTCATTGGGGAGTGCTCAATGTTCCCAAAAAATTGATGTTAGGCCAATGAATATGGCTCTTTCAAAAAAAAATTAAAAAGTTGTGAACACACACCCATGAACTAATTAATATGAATCACACTAAGTCCCAAAAGTTTAATGTTGCTGGGTTAAGCTGATCTAAGAGCATGCCCAACAGAATTCGTAAATAGGCCTTTACAGTATCGTTTGGATGAAGATTTACATTTAAAAAACACTCTGAATCCAGTTTGGGTTGATAAAAAAACATTTTCTCAGTGCCTTGGAAGAGCACCTATGGTAGGAAAAATTTGTTTCTCAACAATGAATGATTGTTTCTCATTAGCCAACTACCTCTAATGTATGTGGCCCTGTAAAAGAAAAACTACATCCAAAATATACTGGGAAGGCCATTTTAATGCTAGTGGCTGGTCTAATTAGAACTCTAGTGGTGCCCAGTATGTTCTTCGCTGAAGTCAAAACTAATTTTGGGCGGTTCTTAGGAATTGGATGAAATTGTTTGGATATTCAGCACGGTTTCATTGGATCCTATACCAGGGTAGGGTAATGAGACTTTTATCTTATTCCAGTTCTCCATCCTTAAAAAATAAAAAGCATAGTCATTTATGATTGTTTTATTTTGAATTCTTTTGAGCGAGGGACATAGGGTATCCAAGGTCATATACCTTTTCAAAAGTTTGTTAAGCAAAAAAGCTTATTCTAGTAGTTGAGTTTTCAATGGTCTTTCAAAAGTAAGGGGTCAAAAAGTTAAAAAGAAAAATTTCAATACACACGAAAGCTAATAAACCAAATAGCAAAAACATTTTTTGAACATTGCTCTATCATCTTTGATGCTCAAAGACGATTCGTAAAACTTAAGTTGGTGTTTCTATAACACTTTAAATCACTCAAAATGAATAAAAGGTGAAAATGTTATGAGCTTTCAAAATGAGAGGGATTAACAGAAGAAAAACATATTTTGTAAGTTGAAAATTCCTATGTTTTCTTCATATATATATATATATTGGTTATTCCTTCCTAGTACAAAAATTTAAAATAATTATTTTTGTTTTTTATTGAAAAATAAAACTTTTAAAATCAACTTTTATTAAAAAAATTGATATCCAATTATAAAAACCACCTTTGAAAATCGATAATTCTCACATTTACAAGAACTGTTTTATTTGTGAGAACCGTTTTCATTTTAACTAGATAAATTTATTATATATTAAAAAAAATTGAAACCCTGAACAATTTTTTTAAATGGAAAAAAATAATTCAAAAGAACCTAGTTTGTTCTTAAATTATGTGGCACATGCCCCAAACACCTCTGAGGCACAAGAGAGATGTTAGGAAAGCGTCCCCACTCGGGTCACAGAGGCCATGAATGTTGACATGACCTGACCCTTATCCCTGGGAAAAATCATAGAAGCCATCATCTTGTTCTTTAAAGGCAAGGCCCCAGGCCATGATGGAATCCCAACAGAATTCTTTCAAGAATATGTGAATGAAGTAGCCCCCACACTACTATTAGCCTTGAAAGCCATGCTAGCATGGGGACCAACCTCGTATACATCAACAAGGGCATGATCACCCTAATTCCAAAGTCAAAGGACCACTTAAAACTCAGGAATTGGCGCCCAGTTACACTTTTGAGAAGCATACATAAGATCCTTGCCAAAACTTTAGCCAGAAGGATTCAAGAATTCCTCCTTCTCATGATCAGACCAAACCAAACCGATTTCGTAGAAAGAAGAAATATTCTAGATAATAATTTCTTAGCTCAGGAGGTTCTAGTCTAGGCAGCAGACAATGGCTAGGACCTTGTCTTCCTACTCCTCGATTTTGAAAAAACATTTGACAGGATTGAATGGGGCTTCTTTTTCTCAACCTTGTCCAAACTGGGTTTCTGCCCCACCTGGATTTAATGGATCTCCTTTTTTTACTGGTTCGTGTCCTCATTAGTCAAAGTAAATGGGGAACCTGGAGAGGATTTCAGACTCACCAAGTCGATCAGGCAAGGCTGCCCGCTAGCTCCATACTTGTTCATCCTTGCAACGGATGTTCTAGGCCATATGTTGGACGACCCTAAGCACGAAATAGAAGGGATGCACCTCCCCAAAGGGGATGCATCCAGGACCAAACTTTCACGAACAACACCGCACTTTACCTTAAGGGCTCCCCTAGCAACCTAATTAAAGCTCGAGCGGTCCTCAAACTAGTATGCCTTGCCTCTGGGGCAAAAGTCAATTGGGGTAAATCCGCGATGATATGGGCCAGCAGGGAAAGAAAGGAATGGGTGTGTGGACAAGAAGTCGAGCTGAGATGGATCCCCGAAGGACAAGAGGTTCGATATTTAGGCATCCAAATAGGCTTCCAGCTATCCATCGAGGCCAATTTTGAAAAACTCATGCTCGCCCTAAAAAGGAAGATGATCGCCTAGGGCAAGTGCAACCTCTCTCTTGCCATCAAAATTTTGGTTGCCAACCAAGTATTGATTTCCTCAATGTGGTACTTGGTGGCCTGTTGGAATCCTAATCCCAAGATGTGCAACCAGATCAGAGGAATGGTACGAAACTTCATCTGTGGGGGAAAGACCTCCAATACACGGGCCAAGGTCAAATGGGATTATCTTACACTCCCCTTATCTAACAGCGACCTAAGGATCATAGACCCCAAGGCATAATCCGAAACACTCCTTGCCAAACTTCTGGTGAGAGGACTTGCCCCAGGAGGAGAACCTTGGAAAGAGATTCTAAGGCACCAAACAGATCAGGTCTATCTTTCGATGCACGGCAAAGGGCCAAACATCCTGGACATAAACTGGTTCTTTGCCGCCCCCAAGCTCATACAAACGAAATGTTCATTTTGGAAAAGCATCCTTGGTTCTTAGCTTAATGTAAGAGTTGGTCTAGCAAAGTCCGAACCCGCATCCCATGGGGAGGTTCTTAGACAGCCCATTTTCAACAACCCTCTTATCCTCAACACGACTGGTCTCCCCCTGGGATTATGTGGTCTTAGTGAAGGACGTGCCATTGCCAATTCTAGCTGCACCAGAATGAAACATCTTTGGGACCTGGAAGGCAGGGCATGAAAAAGCTTCCAGGCCCTTTGGATGACCTACCACACCACCAACAGGAACAATAGAAAAATCATCATGGGGAGTATCCCATGGAATGCCACAACTTACATTAATCGCTTTCAGGCAGAGGATTGGATCAGCAAAACAGTCTACGAAAACAACACCGCTCTAGCATGGGTGTACCATGTAACCAGGGTCACCCTTAACACAGTGCAAGTTGTTGAATTCCAGAAGGTCACCCCCACTGGTCTCATCAGAGCTGCTAATTCCCAGGTGATAACCCTCTCCCCTAAAGGTTATCACCTAATTAGGGTCCTCTCCCAGGACTCTCCATTCTTTGGCTACTCCGCAAAGCGGGCCTACCGAAACGCAAGGAAACCCACCCAGAGCACGAACATTTGCTCCTTTATTCAAAGGTTAAACCTTTAGAACTCCACCGTCATGCAAGTTATGGCCAGAATCTAGCATAACTCCCCACTCCAAAAGGTCAGCATTATAGAACTGTGTTTTATGAATTTTTGAAATGTGGGCTGTATAATACGTATAATATGTATAATACGTTTTGTTTGATATAGTCAACAAATGTGAGCTATATATTCACTGCTGGGGGCGCATCACGATACCCTCGTCCATGATCTCGTCGGTATCAAACAACGTTTCGTCACCGAAACGATTCAGGCCGTCCGACAAGTTGATTTCGTTGAACTCATCGAGGTGGTCGTCCAGGTCGCTTTGCTGAGCATCTTCTTCACGGTCCTCCTGCTCGTCATTCTCCTCGTTGATCCGGGCCGCATGAGCAACGTCGGCGCCGAGCTTCCTCAGCCATCGAACGAACGGGCCGTTGCGTCCGACATTCGCGCATCATGTAAGCTGCTGCGCATTGAAAACGATGGCCGTGCTAGCCTCGACCTTCCCCGCCGCAAGTCGAGACCGATTGCGTGAATGAACTCGGTTGGCCGACTTGTGATTACGCTCACCAGCGCTGGCCTCGGTCGGCATGTTGTGAATGGCCAAGAGCGGCTTCTTCAGATGTGAGTACACCGAGTCGTCCGCCAACGCCCACATGTGTTGCAGCATGGAGAATACGTCGGCGAAATCGTCGTCATCATCTTTGACACGGATGGTGTAGAGGCCGAACTCAAACTACATTAATCTGTTCAGCAAGACGTCGGCAGCGGCCATCCGCTTGATTGCCTTTTTGCACTGTTGCAGGATGGTCAAGTCGCCCAAATTGAGGAAATCATCCCTGTGCAGCTTGGCTAGATTGTCACGCAGGTCGTCGAATAGAAGGTCGGTGCGGAAAGCCAGAGCGTGCGTCGGTGAGAAGATCATCTTGAGGCTATGGCAAACCAACGTATGCATTTTGTCGACATCGGCATTACTAAAATCAAGGGCAGCCTTGACATCCGGCGGCAGCGTGCGAAAGTGGTGCGCAACGGCAAGAAAGCATGCGTAGACACTCGAAAATGTCGATTCGTCACCCTCCAAGTACGACAGACAAGAGCAGATAGCACTGAATAACACTTCCACGGCTGCAACACCCTTCCAGAAGGCTGCCGTCAAGATCAGGTCCCTCAAATCCTTAGGCAGATCAATGTCTAGGTCGTTCGACATGATTTTGGTTGGCAGCTAGCACATCGCCATCCGCACCCGATTCAGGCGCTTGGCAACAACTCGGACCGTTCCCCAGTGTGTTTTCATGAACAGGATGAGCACGAGCGTGATTCCATACTTCTCCTTGCAAATTTTGTCGAACAGCTACTAGATAAGATGAATCTTACGTACGCTTTTCATGAGGAATACGATCTGTTTAACAATCAGCTTGACGACCAAAAATTCCTTCACCAAGTCCATGCACAGATTATGCAACGCATGTGGTGAGCAGCCGAATGCAAACAGAAACTCGGTGTCCTGGATACACAGGCGACGCAGCTTGATCATGACTGACGGCAAGTCAGAGCAAAAAATGAACATCGGCGCTCCCACAAAATGTTCGTTCAGTGTGGCAACCTGCTGCGGATCGACATTGTCATCGCCAGCATCGGAATTGACAACATGGCTGATAAAGCCAGGTGCAAGCTCGCGGATTGTGAGTAGCAGGCAGCGCTTGCAATCGATCAGCTTCTTGTACAGGTTTTCGGCACTCTCGCGGCGTAGCTCCATGGAGAAATGTTCCAAGAAAAACGCCATCAACCCACAAGCAATCAGGTTAATGATCTGCTTGCCTTGAACGTTTGTGGCGCCGTCCAGGGTCAGGCAGATGATGATGAACTACTTCAGGTTACGCACGACCTTGGCCATGATGTTCGTGTACTCCATGCGCAACAGGTCGCCGCCAATCATTTTTGTTAAAGGGATGTGGAAGGTGCCATGCAGAGCATGGAAAAACTCTTGCCAGGTGTGATGTTCGAACGCCTTAAACGGCATCACCGTTTGGTGAATGGCGCGAGCGAACATTTTGCGTAAGCGTTCGTTTTCTTCTCTGGTCAAATAGTCGAAATGTGCACAACCATTGTTGAACATGGACGATGAGGCCATGATGTTGCTATTTTGTTCTGCTGCTTCTGCAGTGGAAGGATCGCCCAAGGATGACGTCATCGTTTTGGTCTTCTTGTGGGGCGACGCTGTGAAGCCCAGGTTAAGCTGCCCAATGGAGTGAGCGTGCTTCAAGCAGGCACTAATATGGCTTCGAAGACGAGCAGCTGCCACTCCGACGATCGCTGAATAGTTTCTATAAACTACCTTCGCCGCTTTGGACTTGTCCGGGACATAAGGTTCGTGAAACTCGTCCCACACTACGTCCTTCTTCGGACCCATGATTGACGATGGTGCAATAAACGATGGTGGAGATGGTGTCAACTGCGGACTAACAATTTAATGGGGGCTCCGCAATGCGTAGCTCACAATTCAATGCAGGCTCCGCAATGCATAGCCTGCAATTCAATGCGGGCTGCGTAGTGTGCAGCCTACAGCTAATAGCTACAAGTTGTAGCCTACAACACGCGTAGTTATATAGTTGTACACATGGTCGTGCATTATACGTTGTATTATACATATGTATTATACAGACGTTGTCGCAACCCTAACTTGGCCAAGTGTGGGGGTGAAGCCCAACACTTGGAAAAGTTGGGGATTTGGAGTCCTCCAGGACTCCTGAATGTTCAGAGTTCAACAGAAAGGGGCAAAACACCTCGCATTGGGGTATTCTTGGTATCATTGGAAAGGTCTTGAAACGTAGATATCGAAAATGCCCTCGCATTGGCAATTCGGACATCTCCAGCCCAAGTTATGGGCAAAAGAAAGGTCGGGAGTCAAATTGGCAACTTGACTCCCGACCACTAAAAGTCGCGAATCGATGTCTTCCCGATGTCCGATTCGGGAGTGCGATACGCCGTTGGAAAGATCTCGACGAGGGCTACAACTTTGGTTTAGACCTCGTCGCGATCCAACTCTGCAGTCGGGAGTTATAGCGGTTCAAAGTTCCGGAAGTCCCGTCGGGACAAAATCGGGACTCCATTTCGGGAGTCCCGGGAATTTGTGCCATTTGGATGCCCCCTCTGTGGCGAACTGCAGAGAATACTATAGGGAGTAAGGTGGTGGCTTACTCCCCAAGTCCGGGCCGTGATGAGTCTTGTGTGTCCAAATGCCCATGGCAAGTCCCAACACCAAAGGGTCCCAAATGCCAAACTAACCTCCCGTGGTTGGTTTTTGGATGCAGATTCAAGCTTGATCTTCTAGTCCCTCTTCCTAGTCTAATCCCGTGGCTCCCAACTCAACCCTCTACCCCTTTCTAGAGTTGTAAGCCGGGAGCGTGCCCTCGGTCCCAACTTTCCACAACTTGACATTTGGTGAACCCTCAAATGGGTTCACCCCGGGACCAAGGAGCACGTCAGACGTTCTATACACACAATTCTATAGTCAACATTCTCATTTGGCTCACCATTGACGCGCTCCCAAGTTCCTTGTGGACCCACTTGAGGGTCCAAGTATGTGGCAAAGTGGAAGGAGTTGGAACTTGGAGCCGCTCCCTAGCTCACAACACTTGGAGGGGTAGAGGGGTGTGTTGGAGCTCCGGGATGGGACTAGGAAGAATTGACAAGCTTATTCACTCACACGGGCCTGCACACAACCCACACAAAGTGGTTAGTGCCTAGTTAGAGCACCTTTGGTGCTAGGACGAACCACGGGCAACACGGACACACAAGACTCACCATGGCCCGGACTTGGGGGAAGCCACCACCTTCCCCCTTATAATATACTCTATAGCTCTCCACGGAGGTGGCATCCAAATGGCCATTTTTCCCGGGACTCCCACGTGGGAATCCCGAAATTGTCCCGGGTTGGAGTCCCGGGACTTTGGACGCCTATATCTCCCGACTGCAGAGTCCGATCCCGACGCGGTCTGAAGCAAAGTTGTAGCCCTCGTCGAGAGCTTTCCAACGCCGTGTTGCACTCTCAAATCGGATCTCGGGAAGACCTCGATTCCCGACTTTTAGTGGTCGGGAGTCAAACTGCCAGTTTGACTCCCGGCCCTTCTTTTGGCCATAACTTGCCTTTCAGATGTCCAAATGAGCAACGCGAGCCCATTTTAGACATCTACGTTTCAAGATCTTTCCAACGGTACCAAGAGCGCAACAATCCATTGAGATTAGACCCTTCAACTCGCACTCTGAAGTTTCGGGAGTCCACCGGGACTCCCTCTCCCAAAATGGGAGTTGCCTTGGGAGTGTGAATGTTCACTCCCTCACACTCCCTCGCACTTCCTTAGACTCCCGGGAGTATGTGATGACTCCCGGGCTTCCTCCTCTTGGCCCGCACCTTTTTAATGCCTTTGCCCTTGCTCCCGGGCTTCCTTCCTTTGACTCCCGGGCTTCATTCCTCTTGACTTCCGCAACCTTGTAACCCCTTGCCTTGGTCACGAGCCCAAAGCTAGGGTTGCGACAACCATAAACCAGGGCCTGTAAGTAGGCACCTAGCTATGATGCATGGGGATCTTCCCCATGTGCAAGGTTTGCACAAACGAGGCCCCCGAATTCCCTCAACACTATCTTTTCAAGTGTCCCCTCTCCAAATGAGCTTGGGAGGCTTTTTATTACATTTGGCATAAATGGGGTGCGCCAAATGACATCACTCTCTCCTGGGCATTCATCATGCTAGGTGAAGCCATTTTCGAGAAAGAAGATGACCCTTCCGGGGTCCAAGGGTACCATGTCCCTGCTTCTCTTACATCAGATAACCGTTTGACATCCTTTGTAGCTTCATCCTCTACTTCATTTGGTTAGAGAGATGTCGGAAACATTTTGATAACTAGTATTCCTCTAGGAAAATCCTTCAGCAAGCCTGGGTGGTTACCGTTGAGGTTGGGATGGCGACTTGGAAGGCCATCAACTCCCTTCGGTCCACCCAGGAACCTAGTATTTAGGCTAAGATTGATCAAGCCTTTAGGGTGGCATGGTGTCACTTAGGCATCTTTGGGGATGATTGCGCCACCATCGTATGGTGCTCTTTGCCCCCCTTGTACTTCTTGAATTTCTTTAATGGATGATGGGGCTGTTGCCTCCCTTGCTTTTTCAGGGTTTCCCTAAATTAGAACCACTTGACACTTTGTCAAAACATGTACGTTTGGCTAAGCCTTTTTGCACAAGATGCTAATGCCCGTAGGCATAACAAAGCGTAACATGTGCTATTGATTGGTTAAATAATTTGATTGGTCTAAGTGATTTGCTATTACTAGTCTCCCACATATTCGAAGTCCCAGTTTTTAATTTTATGCGTGGAATTGGGGGAAAAAAAAAACTAAATTTGGATGTGAGAATTTTTTTTGCAGGGTCACATACTGAGCATGGCTGGAGATGCTCTAAGGACCATACAACTATCCCCAAAACCCTGGAAACAATGATGAATTGATCATGGCACAACAAAGGTCAACAATGCTTGCTCACATATAACCATCCTATTCTTGTGCAACTTTTCTTCCTATTGTTCACCACCATGCAAAAGTTTACTTGTCGATGTTTTGCTTAAAGCCTTTCTATTTTTCAAGCACTTAGCATTGCCAGTTTTCTTTTTTTTTCGAGAACATTGGGCAATGATTCGTACAATTTTGATTTCTACACCATATGTTGTTATCTGTCATGACTTAGGATTCAACAACTTTGCCAAAGTACATAATCCAAAACAATGTCATGGGAGATGAACATGTAAAACAAACCACCTTGGTAATGACTGTTGAAATGGCTTCCCATCAATGCATGTGAAGTTTTACAAACACAACTCAACTGGTATCTATCACAGCAAAGATGATCCCAACATCAGTACTAAGTATAAAAGTCACCAACAAACCATGATAATATGCATGCATTCTCAAAGACCACATAGACCATTGAAGAGTTGCAACAAGAACAGAAGTTTGATGAAATGTTGCCAATTTCCTATTCAGAAGATGTCATTGCAATTTCAATAGAATATACAATAATAAAATGGTCTATTTGCGGGTATGTAGTGCATGACAGTAGCCAATGACGCCAGTGCCGCAAATGTAAATCTATTGACCATGGCCATTGCAAGGTCAGTTATTGTTAGTAATGTAGCTTGGTGTGTTATTACAATACCAGCATCATCAACTGCCAATGCAGTGCACCCAAATGTTACACCATGATGACAACTTTTGCTTTTCTCTAACATTGATCCAAATTTAATATGCGGCAAATACATGAAACTTGATAAAGAAAGCAAAGTCACCACAATCTTGTGAGATTGTATAGATTGTATATTCTAGTACCCATCTAAAAGCATTGAACCCTATTTCCATCCATACATGTCTACTTACAAGTTGATTTTTTGTAGTCACAACAAACAAGTGTGTACTGGGAAAGTGATGCTTTAACAGAGCAAATTAAAATCAGATCATTGAGTGAGAATCTTTGTGATCATATGGCATGTTTATAATGAGGTGGATTCAATGGTTGCTGAAATGTGGACATCATGATTATACCTCAAGGAGAGCTGGTAATCACTGACTTTTAATGACATCTTCAACTTGAAAGTATCACTGGTGCTTGCACATATGCTATGACGTCGTGCACACAAATCCAAGCCTTGGATATACTCAACTCAAGACAGATCTATCAATGAACTTTCATTAGAGGGGGCCATGGCTGAAGAACAAGAAAGCTTTATGATATGTTAATTCAGACTAAACCCTAACTTCACCACCCAATTGAATAATACCACTACACATAATAGTGTAAACAAAATGAACTTGATATAATGATCAACAAGACAAATTATTGGCATCACCAACGGTTCGTGTAAAAACAAACACCATCTTTAAATTGATGAAAGTGATTGGCAACCTTCACCACAATTGTTATCCTAACTATATTTGAAGTGAACTTTGTGAAAGTGTGGCAATTTTCACAAACTCACAGATCTTTTCTTACTTAGAAAGGAGTACCACGAGCTATGTTGATGAACCCGAATGCCTATTGTTAGCACCAACATAGATGTTTGACGACAACAAATAACCTGTAGCATTTTCAGGCTCCAATTCAAAACCCATTTAGTAACATATTCTCCCATTTCCATAGCACCCTAAATTCTCAGCAAAACCATCCATGCAACCACATCTGGTCTACAGCGCATTGCTTTGATAATATTGTTTGCCTCCTATAGATGTCCAAGATGGCCAAGGTTGATTACGTAGGTGTAATGTTCCAACTTTGCAGAAATCATATAGTCTATGGTCTTTAAAGCATAATAGTGCATGCCTTCAGCTACCAAACCTACATGGCTACAAGCTGACAAAAGACAAGCAAAAGTGATATCATATGGCTGGACACCTTCTTCACACATCCATTCCAAATGTGTGAAGAAGCTTCCTTACCATGTCCATTCATGGCATATCCTTCAAGTATGGCATTCCAAGTGACCACATCTTGAGATGGCATCTTGTGGAATACTTTTGAAGTATCTTCAATGTTCCCAGTGCATAATGCACCAGTCGAGCTCCCCCCCCCCCGCCCAATCCTTCCCTGCTCGTGCCCCCCCTCCCCCCCGCTGGGATTTTTTTTTTAGTTATGGGATTCCTAACTGTCGCAGGTTTTGCCTAGTGTTAAAACCCAGAACGTCGTGTGACACACCCACAGACAAACACCACTTTAACTTTTATATATAAGATGGGATAAAATTGAGGTGTTACTGAGAACGCATTAAGGAACAACTTCGGAACTTGGGGAACCTCAAGGGAACATGATGAAAACATGTTAAGAACACATTGGGAACAAGGAATATCCAAAAAAAAAAGACTCTCCCCACCCCACCCCCAAAAAGGAAAAATCAAGGCCCATCTTGAGTGCATGCTGGGACTTCCCATTGGTCGCATGGAATTTCTATTTCCAAAACTGTTTGTCACCATGTTTTTGCCTGGGTTAATGGCAAGGGCAGAATTTGGGGACATAGTACATATCCAACTGGGGGTAGTTATTCTGTTTCAGATTAATTAGTTGGGGTGTGTTAAAAGGCCAACTTTTTTTCTTTTGCAATGAGCCAATTTGATTGGCCCATAGCAAAAAAAAAAGTTGAAACTATGGAGGCTTTCCAAATATAGAAGTTTCAATGGAAAGATGGAGTGCCCAGCCCTTCTGTAGGTGAGAAGGGGAGGACTTTCGGCAAAACATATGGGATTAAAGTGAGGTGCTATTGGGAACACCCTTGGGAAACACATTGGAAACCTAGGGAACATACTGGGAACCTGATGGGAACCATTTGAGAACTTTAGGGGGAACATGTTGGGAACAAAGGAAAGGAAAAAGGAAAAAATCCTTCCCTCCCCCCAAACCCAAAACTTAAAAGAAAATAAAGCAAGGCACTTGGAGTGCATGCTGAGCCTTCCCATTGGCTGCATGAAATTTCTATTTCCAAAACTGTTTGTCACCATTTTTGGCCTGGGATAATATCTCCATTATAAAGGGGGGGGGGGGGGGGGGGAGGTATACTTATTTATAGATGAAGGATATCCACTTCGTGGAGAGGACCAATATCGTCCCTAAAGTGCATAGGACCTTGTACTTGTAAAAGATAATGAGTTATGCTGAAATGACTGCTTTCCATTCGCCCAAGGGGTCTTGGGTTTAAATAATCCCTCATCCTATTCTCCATTTTTTTATGTTTGTGGGTGGGGATTGAGAAATAATTAATACACCATTTGAGATGTGATAAATATTGGTAGAGGCCCAAATAGAGGGGTATGGGTGGAGATGGTAGTGCATTAGGTTTCCAATTGTATGAAACTCAAAGCTGGCCTCAGGTACAATTTGTTTTCCTCCTCAAGAATTAGGAGTTATGGTGGTCATAATTTGTGACACTGTAGCATTGCTTGACACTTTTTCTTTTTGCACTTAGTGTTCCATTTTTGGGATTGAACTATGTCCAAGGATGTTCCATAAAAATTCATCACACACACAAAGATCTCTGAAACACACAAAAAAAAGTCCAAACCCACAATACATATGCTTTGAACCATATGTAACTCCAACTTATCTCTGAAGGTCCATAAATCAAAGACAGGAGACTCATATCAAACCCTACTCCAAAAGAGTGGCCATAAAAACCAACTGTCCTTCATTGAGTGCCAAAGAACAAAATAGTGAATATTTATTTCACTTCACGAATATGCTCATCCCCCCCCCCCTCCTCAATGCCCTAGATTTATCAAACAAAGATTTGATTTATTTTCCACTTGGTTTTGAATGTTCAAATTCATATAAGCTCATGGTGTTTCATGGTAGCATATAATCTTCAAACTATTGCTCATCCCAAGTCCTCAAACTTCTTGGATTTGTTGGTCATTAATTAACACATAACCAATTCTGACAGGTTAATGCAACATTTTTTTTTGGGTGAGAATTTGTGATTTGACGATTGTTTTGTTCAAAAGAACTATATTCTGTTGAGTATTCTTTTTTTTCCCCTAATGTTTTTTCAAAATTTGAAAATTTTGTCATGTTTTTCACATTGTTCAAACAAATAGTCAGAACATAAAAATATTTTTAAAAAATAGATCTTTACTTTCATAGTTGGTCTACAGCCGAATGGCAAAACCTTCCTCTGGATGATTGCCAATGTGGCAACATCACAAAATTGAACAAAAGAAAAAAACACACTGGGTTAAGGGGTACTGATCTAGTGAGCACTTGGCTAGGTTTGGGTGGATAGGATAAGATAAGTAAGATGGAGGGGAAAAGGGTTTTTTGGATAAGACACATCCTAATTCTTTTGGTGTAAAGAGGTCCTTGCGTAAGCCTTTAGTTAGCCTACATGGGATAGGATAAGGACCTAGTCTTGAAAGGAGGTTGTGTAAGAGATAAGGACTATCCAAAAGGAACGACTAGGAGATACATATAGAGTTGTGTATGCAATAGGAAGTCCATAGTCCATATCTTTTGAAAAGACAAAATTGATTACAACAAAATTATTATGCTCACAAAAAATAATTTAATCATTGTCACTGATAGTGTGAAGCAACACAAAGCCCAAATTAGACCAAGGGATTTTTCCAACCACACCGAGTACCCACCCAATACTCGCATGGACTCTGAGCCACGAAGGAATGAGCAAGGGTATAGTTGAGCAGGCTCCGGCACCTACTCAGAGGTACCGACCAATCTCAAGAAACTTGCTTTAGTTTGCAGACTAGTGTGAATTAATATTAGGCTAGCTACGTAAGACTTCTTGAATCAAACTTGGCAGTTAATGACATTAGTAGCTTATTTGGTCTGCATACACAGATGGCCAAGGTACCAGGTACCTTCACCTTCTTGAGTAAGGCATTTTCAAGCCCGTGCTTAACCCAAGAAATGTTAAATTTGGACTTGAAGACCCCAATTTAGTCTAGAGATGGGATACCTATGATGTTTAGAAGCAACCCAAAAATTTGGGTTTACCATGGTACCAATGAAGATACTGGTTCACCCGAGTTTGTACAGGGTAGGGACACTCAGCTTCTTACTATCTTATCAAAAACTAAGCTATGGGGTGCAAGAACATTACACAGGAAGGTCCAAAGAGAAGAGGGTGATGCTAACGATGGCCTAACGAGCTCCATGACACTAGTGGTATATTGCTAGTAACAAGAGCTTTTTTTTTTTTTTTCACACCATGTCAATTACATGCCTAAACCGACAAAAAATTATTAGGTTTTAAAAAAATTACATACTTGACCCATGTTCCAAAACTAAGAACTACATACCTAATTCCCACCCATCCCACACCAAAAACAAAAACTGGCCAACATCAATCTCATCCCACCATTCTTTGCACTTATCCAAAAGAAAAGGGGTTTGCAGGAGAAAGTAGAGAAAACAATGGCTGTGGTGTGAACGAATGGCCATTTTTATTAAAGAATCAAAAGATTGTGGCATGTAGCATGGGCCTCATGTATGAACTTGCAAAACTTTCTTATGTGCTTAACTTTCACGATTACTATCATCAAATGTCTTTTTTCAAAAGATCCTACCAATTATATTGATGATAACCTTTATCATCAATGACGGTTTAACACTAAGTGTGAATAGTGCTAAAACTAGGATAGCAAACTGGAGAATGTTAACAAGTTTCAACATGACCTACTCGAACATGACCTAGTCTCAAGTGGGGCGAGAGCTAAAAGTTTTGAAGTGTTCCTTACCATTTCCAACTCTTTGCACATCCAAGCTGAACCCAAGTAAGTAGGGATTCATTCATAAATGGGTAGCACAAAGGTAGCAGCAGGCAATACATGATGAGTAGATGGTTTGTAGGTAGACAAGTACATGTAGACGGGTTACTCGAGAGGTGAACCCAGGCGGTGGGTCCACCATAGTCGGTAGATGAAGGCAAGAAGGTAGGTAATTAGGGTGAACAATTGTTCACTTACTTCGTTTTTCCCACACTACTAGCCTAGTATAGGATAGATTTAAAAGTAAATAGATGGGAAAGTAAATAAGAATTAACCAAGCTAGTTCCATTGCAACTAGAGCCTCAACAAAGAAATGTTTCTTGTTCACCCATCATCATTCCTTCATTTATTCATCCACACATTCATTCATACATTCATCCATTCAACATTCTTTCTCATATGCTCCTGATTCAAATCAAATTATAAGCTCAGGTTCTAAGGTATTCAGACACATTGAGGTTCTAAGTTTTTTTTTTTGGGAACTATCATTAGAACTTAACTAAACAATCAACTTATTTTTAAAAATGAATTAGAATCTCAATTAAAGGTGTTGTTGCCCGATATTTAAAAAGGCTTCATATTCTTTAAGTACATAAATATGATTTTATTGAAAATAACTATAAAGTTGGCTCTATATTTTAAACAACTTAATATTGCATTCGATTGGTTGTATGTAATTAGTATTACATAATCTTTATTTCAGAGTGTGTGTACTAGTTGAACAAATTAATTACACTTTTTTCTTTTTCTTTCGGGGGTGCTTTAGTTGTGTCTAATGAAGATGAAACCGAACCTTATCTTACATTGAAGAGGCTCCAAATTGTTTGTGAAAAATGTTCAGGCCCTTCATTGAGGGCATTACCAGAAGTGAGTTTGGGCCCACGTCTAGTCATCTAGGGCCTTACCTAGGCCATCAACCAAGGGCCTTACCTAGGCCTTTTGGTTTACTACACTCAGAGTAAAAGGTTAAAAGTAAATAAAATATATATGTAGATTAAAGCTAAATACCTGGGTAGAAAGTAACTAAAGAAGTAATTACTTAAGCTCTAAAATTGGTATTCCTCGGTAAATAGCAACCTTGCGCACCAGATGAAAAAGCCCCAATGAAAAAGTGTCGACCTAGTTCACCAACTATAATTCATTCATCCATCTATCCATCCTTGAGCGTGGGTGATAACTGAGAACGCTGATCGATCCTGGTCCATTCAGACAGGGCCAGGACGGCAGAAGGGAGAGCCGAACGTCTGAGATGGGCCGGCTTTATATAGACCGAGCTTTGCGTTGCTGCTGCTGCCTTTGCGTTCTCCAAGTCTCCGCCCTTTCCGCCACCCGCACACTTGCAGCGACCTAGCTCTCTTCTCCTCCTCCTCGCAGTTCAAGTTTGCAGCGAGCTTCTTCTTCTTCTCCTCCTCCTCATTCGCACTTCTTCAACTCTCGCCACCTCTCCGGGGCAGATGCAACTTGAGGTAAATATTCATTCTCCACACTTGTACTTAAATGATGCACACGAGTTCTTTTTAATTCGACTGCTTCCAGAGCTCTCATCTCTGTGTGCACACCTCCCTCTGATTCTCTGTGAATCTCTCTCTCTCTCTCTCCCTTCATTCTCTCTGTGTAGACCGCTCAGTGTGCATTCTCTCTGTGTTTTTCTGTTTTTTTATTTTTTTCTTTCTGGGTCTGTTTTGCTCAGATAATAACAAGTTTCTGCAAAATTGAATTGCAGTAGTACTTGTACCCGCGACCGTGCAGGGAAAACGAGAAATCATCACCCCGCAACGTCGCGAGTCAGGAGTATTATCATCGGGACGGAAGGAAACAGCAGCTATGGGGGGCCGTGATTTGCATGCTGCGGCAGCAGCACAACCACCGCGCAGATCAATCCACAACACCACGCCGCACACCAGCAGCAACAGCAGCAGCCGGCGTAGCACTCAAGCATTCACAGAACTCGGTCCGCGTCGATGCGGCGGGATCGTCGACAATATTCCTTCAGCGGCATCAGCAGCGGCACCACCCAGAATATCAACCCACAGATTAATACACTTCTATTTAAACACCAGCTTGTATGGTGCATGGCAAAAGTAAGTAAGAATCAACCCAACAACAAACGCTGATCTGCTGCTGCTTCAATGTAGTAGCAAAAATACTGATGATGTTGCAGTGTACGTGGTTTGATCTTGTGGTTTTCTTTTGCCTTGTACAGAGCTTATGAAGGAACCGACAAGCTGCGAATCTTCCTTGGTAAGAAGCACACAAACTTCACTGATCCTGCAGTACACTCCATGCACGTCCACGAGGTTTGAAAGCATCCCATGCTGCACATCAGATAGGACTCACAGAATCCGCTGAAGAAAATCTTCAAGAATTAGCTCCTGTCCTTCAGCTCATGTGTCCTTATGTGTTATCGCCTGTCTGATCAGCATCCGATCATCATGTGCCACTGTCATGACACCTTGTTTGTCATGTGCTGCTGCAGGTTGTTACCGTGAAGAAGAGGAAGCTCTAAGGTACGTGTTAATACGTTGTCTATCATCATGGGACTTACAGGAACGATTTTTGCCTTTCTTCAGTGTTTGAAGCTTATTTGTTTCATGTTCCAGCAAGCTGTTGTTGCTGCTGCTTTGATCACGTTAATATTCTGATCGAGCTCTCCTGCTGCTGCTGCTGCTCCTGCAGGGCCCAAGACAGGGCGTGCTTGAAATTCAAACTGCCAACCGAAATGCTGCATTACCCTGAAGAAGATTATACGGACGATGAAGAGCTGGTGAGTTCATCGTCTCCAGCTGCTACCATGATCAGATCTGCATCTGCCCTGGGCCTCGCCACCCAAGTGATCAATCCAGGATGCATTTTCTCTCAGGATCTATGAATGCAGAGAATTTGTACGTCTTATTTAAAAGGTCATGCATGTCAGTATGATGATTCCTCCTCCTCCTCCTGGTGCCGATGCTGCTGCAGAGGCAAAGATTGAACCACGAGGAATTTGCACAACTCCTTCGAGCTGAGAGCCGGAATTGCTACAAAACAGTGGCGCCATCGAAATGTAAGACTTTTGTATTTCAGGCCTAGCTTCTACAGGCCGGAGCTGATCTGGTTTGCTAGTTGGGTCTGATGATCTTGTGTAAGATCTGATGATGCATTGACTAGTGTGTAATATTATTTTGTGCAGGTCTAAAGAAACTGCAAGAGAAGATGATCGAGAGTAGATCTTCAGCAGCTGGCCACCTACATTCAACTGATGATCACCAAGCTGCTCCTCCTGCAAGGAGGAAGTCTGGTACAGATCCTCATGACATGAGGAGCTACACCCCAGCTGCTGGCATGCACATGGCTGCAGCAGGTGGGTTCAAGCTAGCAGCAGCAGCAGGAGGAGCTGATCAGGAGGATCAACAGCACTTCCAATTGCAAGTTCTAGATCATTTTCTGGACAAGCTGCTTAAATGCATTCCCAGAAGAAAACGATCTTGCAGGACCAAATTGCGGAAAGTGCCTGAGATCAAGACACTAGGGACGATGATGACTCTTCCTAAAGCAGCTGCTACTCTGGCAAGCACTTTGACTACTACTGTCATCAAACCTCAGGACAGTACTGAGAGCTGCAGCAGGTAAGTGGGTTTCTTCTTCACTTGGTTACATCAACAACATGCAATCTTGCCAAAGATCAGCCAACTGTTGCTGCCTGCTTATTTATTGTTCAAATTTCATTGAAGCTCAGGAACAATCATGTCTACTGACAGTCAGATCTTCTATTGCATGATCATTGACATCTTTTGATCTGCTTACCCAAACTGCAGATCCAACATCATGGAGCTCCAGGTGCATCATCAGCAGAGCTTCAAATCCAGCACAAGTCTGAATTTGGCAAACAAGTTGAATTCTTTGTGCATACCCACCAGGTACAAAATCTTCCCACCATCACGGAAGCTTGTTAATGGTTTAGGATTCAGGGTTTGGGGAACCTTTATGATTCAGGGTTTAAGGTTCAGGAGTTTAGGGTTCAGGGTTGAAGGGTTTGAGGTTTGGGGTTTAGGGTGCAAAATAGGGAACTTGTATTGTACACATTTCAGTTCAGGTAAAATCTGGGCTGCAATGATAAGCTTTGCACCAGCTATAATCAGGTAACTTGCTTGTTCAAGGTTCAGGATTATGGTTTCGGGGTTTAGGATGCAAAACAGGAGAACTTGTATGTTATAAATAAATTCAGGTAAAATTCGCTAATTGTTTTTTTGGTCAAACCACAAAACCTGAACCCTAGACCCTAAAGACTTCTTCAGAGATTTGTTCAAATGATATTTATCTAGACTTTTGTTTTCTGAAGTTACAATGGCTGTTTACTAATCTCTCAGACTAACTACCTGGAAAATTTGTGCAGGTCGAGATCCATCTGTAAAGTGGTAAGTTCACTTCTTTATATGCTTTTCCATGTACAGTAGAATTGTATCCTCATTCTAACAGCTTGCATATACGGAGTGTCAAGTTTGAACTCTGCATGAGTAATTTTCCACTGATGAATTATTTCTCATTTTTAGCAAATTCAAGGAACTTTGACGAAACCTTTTGTCATGGAATTAACTTTTCTTTGTTTTTGGTGCAATTTTTTTGCAGAGATCCTGTCCAGGTCTGAAGTTCGACATCATTCAACTATACTATTCATTCAACAGAGCCAAGTTCGCGACATATGTGTAACTGGACTATGGATCTTCTTGTCCTTCTGTATATGTCCATTAGTTGGATGTTTCTGGTACATGGCCTCAATTTTGGGTATGTTGGTTGGTCATCATGTTGGTCATATCCATGAGTTGGATGCTTGTAGTATACGGTTTTCATTTTTGGTACATTTTTTGGTCATCCATTCGTTGGATGTTTTAGTATGCAGCATCAAGTTTTGGTATGTTGGTCATCCATGAGTTAGAGGTTTCAAGGATGCAGCATCTAATCTTGGGTTGTCAAGATATTATCTGAGGATGATTTAAACCTACACACAAGTCTTGTAAAGAACTGGAAAATGGTGTTGTCATTTAGGTCATGTAATATACTTAGCTCAATGTGATGGGTGCTGGCTCACAATTATGGATGTGTTGATTTGTCATGGAATATCAAATGCTTGTCTATTGTGACCTTATGTATCAGGAATACTGTGAATTATGTTCTTACCTTGTGTTTGACTCCAGAACTTTATCAATTGCAATAAACTTTTGCAAGTAATGGAACCTATATATATATATATATAATCTAATTTTTATTTTCCCTTTATGATTTTATTTTTTTATTCATAATTTTAAGCATTGTCCACACACCCTATGGCTCCTTTTATTATGTTTACACCCTTAACTACAATGCATTTACAAAAATCTGGTGTGAAACAATAAGAAAGTGATGAATCTCAAATTCCCAAAGCATTTTCTTTAACTTATTTTGAATAATAACATAATCAAACCTTTGTTAACCTTGTTAGGAAGGAGACCTTCCTTGATTGCTATTATTCTCATCTTGAAAAAACCTTCTGGCTATTATGTCATAAAAATAGATATAAAATTTTTGAACCACACCATCTAGCCTAAGGGATTTGCCTCTGACCATGGAATTTGCGACTGCTTATAGTTCCTCCATGGAAATTGAAGTTGACATCTTGGGTTCTCAATTCAATTCAACCTATATATAATTAGCAAAGCAAGCCCTCTGATTCTGTCATCCAGTGCACATACCAGAGCCCAGACAGACAATGAGTTGTTGGGTGAGGCACTGCGCTACAGACTGGATCCTGATGGAGTGATTAGTCAATTTTTGCAGTCAAGGTTTCAAGCATGACCAGAATGACTCACATGTGCTTAGGGGAGCCTAAGATGAGCATCAAGCCCCACCTCTATGTGCCAGAAATCAAGCAGGCCTACAAGTGGTGTTGAAAATGGCTTTGATTCACCTCTATACAAGAGGAATTGGTCAACATGAGGGAGACTTGCAGCAAGGGACATGACAGGGACTTGGAAATGCCAAGTTCTTCCTCCATAGGTTACAATAGCTATGTGTAATATGCATGCAGGGGATCCTGGAGCAAGGTTGGTGGAGGACATGACCTGATTCTGGAGGAGACCCGTCTTTCAACAACTCCTTCAACAATTGTTGGGCCTGTTGTTGCAAGCTGAGTGACGTTTCATGTCATGTACAAGTGAGATTGTTGATTACTAGCTTCCTGTAGGTAACCTGGCAACTTGGGCATTCACTATTTGTCCTTGTGGGATATGTAATTACTGGGTTGGTTCGCAGATATAGACCTGCAATCAAGGCAGCTCTGTTGATCCCAACACATGTCATTGTTGGGGCTGAAACAGCTGCAACGAAGAGAAGGAAGGTTCAGTATAGAACTACTGGGAAAGTACTTGGAATGGATAGTGTACATAATTGTTCAGCTTTGTAAAATTTATTTACTGAATGGCATCAAAGTGAATTGTCCTTGGTATCTGAATCTCTTGAATGTCCACCAGCTCCAAACCCCCTTTTGTCTTGGGTCATTGGAGGAGCCATGCGGCTTAGGAATATGTGCTGTGTGAAGGGAGTGTTTGGATCCTGCCTTTACACTTCCCAGCCTTGTGTGCTCTGGTTTCATGGAAGTTTGTTGTAGTTTCTTGCTGCTGGCACCAGTCAATCTTTGGAGTATAACACTCATTGAAGGAACTCAGACTTTCTTTTCCAAGGCAATTAGCCTGGGCCAGCATGTGACTTCTTCTGGTGTCCCACACATGCATTTTGTCCACAGGCAGGAATCATCAATCTTGCAGAGGTGGAGATCTGGTGGCATTGTGAAGGTATAATCAGAGTTGCCTGATATTATTTCATGCTCCAAAATCAGGAGGGTGACATATGGATGGCATCTTGTTATTGGTAGTTTGGTTGATAATAGACAGAATGGAGAGTAGGGGGCAGCCATGTCATGAAAAGTCCATTGACAGCATACTGTGGACACCTCCACTGATTGTATCTGTTCCAGGTTTTTGTCACATCAGATCATAAGTGGCATTTGTTGTAGGAGTTTCTGGTCACAATGTTGCACAGCTTCAGTCACTTGGGACACAGTAATCTGTGTCTTGGACATGTCCCTGAGCATGGAGAAAGCATGCAGGAGACTTATGTTGGAGAGTTTCAACTCAGGAACTCATGGAGGCTTGTTGATGTGCACTTTGATGTAAGTGCTCTAGACCATGATTTTATCATTGACATGGCTGTGCTTACAATCAATCCATGATAGTTGACTGAATTTCAGCAAATTCATGGCTCCATTGATGAATTTGTAATCAATGGAGCTTTGTAATGAGGGAATTTGCAGATCAAGCTTTGATATGCGCAATGTCTGATGCTTGCATACATCCATGCACAGGTGTTGAAGTTTTGCATTTCTGAGAACCACTGAGGAAGCTTTTCCCGAGCTGCAGAGTCTGGAGCAAGGTGTAATCCTCTCTTCTAAAAGGAAACAAGAAACACCCTGTGCTAGCCAAAGCCTCTGCACATGCTGCAGGTTTCTCCTTTCCAGTGAGGTGGGTTCTCTATCCGAAACCAATTGTCATCAAACACAAGTCAGATTTGCCATTCCACTGCATTTTCAGATGTCTAAACTGTTTGCCAAAAAGATTAGAAGGTGGATCACTGGGCACAAGAGTAGTTCCAAAATTGAAAGTGTGATGCAAAATTGATTCCAACCTGATGTCAAATTTCAAATCACAACAGCTTTAAACTCAACATGTCATGAACACACTTAGATAGCAAAACAAAGTGTAGAATTTATGTATTATTGTCATGTTTTACAGGCACAAAATGTCTTTGTTTCTGGAGTTGACTTACAAACATTGCACAAATGTTTTCACAAAATTCTATTTGCAAAATAATTTTTGTTGGATGTTAAATGAAATTCAAATCCCCAGAATTGAATGTTTTCCCTTTTCCTTAATAATTGTCACACATTGAACACTGTTTGGTGATTCATCTCTGGTGTTGCACCTTGATGGAACACCCACAATGTTCAAAAAGGGAACCGCAAATCTTTTTTCCCACACCCACACCTGGGCTTCTGTCCATTACTTTTGGTGGCCAAAAAAACCTTTTAGGAAAGGTAGAGCTGGAGTGTATTCTACATGATTAAATTAGTATGAGACAAGTCATTAGGATATTGTGGCAATATTCAGTTCAAGCGCATTCCTTGCAATAAAAAACTATCTAGGATGACTTTGGTGTTGCCTAAGGGTGTTTCTGACCATGTTTTATGAAACTTTTGAGCTTTGTTATGTGTCATATGCCTCATCCTAATCATACTTGTCACCCTGTGAGCACCCAACTTCTACAATAAATAGTTTCAACTTTTTGCATCACTTCACATCCCAAAACTAAAAACATCACTTCATATCCAAAGTTTGTTGTGGTTTCAACGAGTCTGCCATCTCACATCTCACAACTAAACATCACTTGGTATCTCTATAAGTGCAGCTCCAGCAGCAACATTAGAATGGCATGTAAACTCTAATTTGGATGAAGTTTAGGCTTTAAATTGCAGAGTTTGGACTTGTAAACATGCACATGATAATAGTGGTCTCCAAAAGGGCCAGGAAAGAAATATGATCGGACTTTGATTGGCTAGTCACAAAGATTGGAGCATGTGACGTTGATCTTCATTGTATGAGCATTGTAAGCTTTTAAAGTATTTCACGTTTATGTGTGGAAATAACTTGCACATCATTTTTGAATGTGGTATTTCTGGCAAATGTCCATATACCAAGTGTGAGTGGAGATGCTCTTAAGAGCATCCCCAATGGTGCTCAGTATGTGACCCTGAACATTAAAGTTAGATGAAGAAAAGTCAACATATGTTGGTTTGGCTCATGAAAATGGTTTTTCTCCTGCATATTTGTTAGGTTTGCTGAGGCTGGTAAAAGTGCAGCAAAGCTCTGCAACTGCTAGAGAAGAGTTTAATAAATATGATATGCGCTCCCTGTTTTATGATATGCGCCAATCATAATGATTTGTCCAGGTGGTTTGCTACTAGTAATTCCGACTTATTTGCAGACCCTGTTTCAATCTTATGGGTGCGATTCAGTGTTTTTTTTAAAAACATTTTTGCAAAGTTGCCAGTGTGGCCACCTCTAATGTCCAATTGGTGATCCTCTGGCTAAAAGCAAGGTGGTTAAGAGTTCTCTATGGCCCTGCTAGCATATTACTTATATAAACCTGGCTGCCACTTCAATTTTTATGGTTAATTATTTGACCCCTTCACACAATTGTTGGGTGAAAAAAAGCTGGCTAGATCTAAAATGAACATAGAGTTTTTTTACTATTAAACTATTGTATTTGAAGCTTATATGGCGAAGTGTGAAATATTGTTGTCGAAATTTGGCAACTACTTGTAAAATTCTAATTGTAGAATTTTCAAGGATATTGATTAATGTAAGAAGAGAAATAGTTGCAATTGGAGTCCAAAAAGTTGGTAGACTTGTAAAACAACCACTAAATTCAGCAAACAGAACAGCAAATTGAGAAGGGCCAAAAAAATTATGCCTTTATAGAAATATAGCCTGCAGCTTGACAAACCACAAAAGATTTTGTCGTTGTAGAAACACTACTAGCAACTCCACAAAACAACTACACCCTAACCCTCAAAGAAGTATCGTGTTTCTCTTCATTGCTCAATACATGTAGCATATAGGAAATTCTCCTAAATATAAAATTGCTAGAATTGTTGTGCAAACATGTGCACAACAATTGAGAGATGAGTAGTGAGGTTGTTGCAAAGCTTTGACTTCATAAAAGCTAGAGTTGGGAAACATTTCTCATCCTCCATACTGCCTATTATGTGTACCATGGCCAATTCAACAAATTTGACATACTCAAGGAAGGTAGAGATCAATATCCGAGATGTTATCACAAGGTGCCACATTTTGGTTAATGGATTAATGTCAAAAGGGGGCACCATACAAGTTGTTGCATTTGACCTCATTGTGAGCTTGAACATGCCTTGTTGGTAGTCAAGATTAGTAACATTCAAGGACTCTTACACCTGAGCCTCTTATTCATCCACGTTGCACATTATTTTGCCATAGTAGAAAGTTGCTTTAAAAACTTGAAGGAGATTGACAAAAGATGCATCACAATTCGGTTGCAACCAATATTGGGGATACACAATCCCAAGAGCATTCATGACACCATGTGTTGGAAACTTAATTTCCAACGCCCTCATCAATTTTTTGCAACTCCTGCCAAACCACACAAAATCCATGAACTTACATAAATAGGAAAGAAACAAATGAAAAAAACCAATGAAAAAAAACACAAAAAAATTGGAAATCTTTTAGAACATTACCCTCGCACTAGCTTTTCACCAATGATGCAACAATAACAAAAACCTTTTGTCACATATGATGGAAAGCCAGTCTCCAAATCTTGATGCACTACCCAAATATGTTGGCCATTTGCCTCAAAGGCCAAATACTAGACACTAGAATTCAAATAGGTATCCAATGCATCTTAATGTTTTCGTGCTTGAACTCTAGTAGTGATTTGAAAGCCCAAAAGTTGTTCATTGTGAACTTGAAGGTTTAATCACAATACATCATGTAGATGGCACATTGACATAATATCTTTAATAGCTAGCATCATATTACACACATAGACATCCCTCAATTGTGTAGATTTAATGAGGGCATGGACAAATTCTAGCAATGGCAGGATGCAAGCAAGCCTCCAAGATTCCAAAAATATCTTGGAATCTTGAAGTAACACTATTCAAGTTCTTGCATGGTCCATGTTATAGAATCAAGTGGCAAGGAAAACAACATGCTTGAAATGATGTTTGTTTTAACATTTGACATTCAACAAAGGTTTTAAAA
The DNA here is from genome assembly GCA_963920785.1 of Sphagnum contortum. Classification (NCBI taxonomy): domain Eukaryota; kingdom Viridiplantae; phylum Streptophyta; class Sphagnopsida; order Sphagnales; family Sphagnaceae; genus Sphagnum; species Sphagnum contortum. The sequence goes on along the minus strand of OY987284.1, from coordinate 525,681 downwards.
AATCACTAGATGGAAAGCTTGGCAACAACTAGTATGGAACTTCCTTTTGATATTAACTCCTTGATTTGGTTATGGAACACAATATCTAGTTTTAGAATATTATGTCAAAATTTGCCTAAATATTTCAAGCTTGCTAAGATTGGTAATGTCTTTGTTGAATGATGAAAAGTAGGTTGAGTCTACATCTATTTATGATTATGAGAATGTTTTAACAAAAATTCTTCACATTGGTAGAGTTTTTATATAAGGAGGCTATCGAGTCTTCAAAAAATTAAAACAAGTGGTATGGTGTCTCACGATGTTTGATGTTGTATCCTTTGAAATTTGACCAACCATTCAAATTTTCATGAATCTTTTTAGTTTTCATGATGTTAATCCCATTTTTTTATTTTGTTGCAACTTGCAATTTTAACTCATGGATTTGACAATTATGGTGACACATCTTGGATCAGTGATTTTCATTTTCATTTTCAGAATGGGGATTATTACATTCTAGGGCATGACCCCATAATCCACTTCCCTAAACCCATTTCCTTGTTTTGGATTTTTTTCATTCCTTTTGCATGTGCAATTTTGAGTATTATTTAATAAGTTTGGTGTTTGTGTTTAATTTCCAATTATCAATTATAACTTGTAAGTACTAAGAATACCTATGTGTTTTTTAATGTTTTGTATGTTTTCAATTTTGATAAGAGGCATTTGTTACAATTGTGCAAGTCATTTAATATGTTGCAACGAATAATTCAAAGAAACTCAATTCCTCCACAAGTGACAAAAACTTGGTCCAAAATAATAATTACAACGCTTTTTAATTGTTGAAAAGTTGTTGGTTTTTGCATAATAGAACTTTTTGTACTTGTAGCATGAAGCGAAAACATCAAAGCAAATGTTTGAGGAGCCAAAATAACTAAAAAGTGATGTTGTTTTCATACACTAAAAGATTTGGATATTCATATTTTATCAAAGAAAAGTTGAAAAGTTTTAGAGCATAAATATGCTTTTTAAAAGCCAAAATATATAGTAGCAATTTAAAACTTCTTTATTAAGAACCCTTGGAAAAACAATTCAAAAACAAATGACCTATCAACTATAGCTAGGTTACCTATTAAGCTTTGAAAGTGAAAAATAAATAAAAAATTGTGTGGAGGATGGCCATTTTAGCTGAATCTTAGTATGGATCATCACCACTTTGTGTACATCTCAAAATTCCTCAAAAGAAGACCGTTGTCTAGGACTTCTCGTGTTTTCTCAGGAATAAGGAAAGACGATGAAACTCAGTTTACCACCAGTTTACCACCAAAATTGATGGTTTTCTGAGTTTCATACTCTGTTGAAACTAGAAAACAGTGGACAGTTTCTGGTGCCATGAGTCTGATGGAGATTTGCCTATCCAAAGAGTTAACCCTAAACACCTTCCATCCATAACTTTTCTGTTAGGGGGAACCTCCTTACAACAAAATGGTTTGTCACCATTTTCAACCTGGACTCTAAATACCCCCATCATTAGCTGGTGGTACTTAAGACAAGGGTTATAAACAGAGTGTGTTGAATAGGCTTGTGTGAAGGTTTGCAGGAGAATACTATATGGCCAATAATAAAATTGCTGGATTTAGAGATCTGAATTTTTTTTATTAGTTATCTTCAGTGAACTAAGATTTAAATGTGTAATAAGGTTCGTGAGAATTTTAGAGGACCAATGGAAATGGTAGAAAGGGACCATTATTTTCAATGTTCGGCAGAATAGGTTGTGTATAGACCTGAAATTGTATTTTTTAAGCCAATGAGATTGCTTAATTTGATGGTCTGAATTTGTATTCTTTAGTTAAAGTAAGTGAATTAAGAGTTCTATGTGTAATATCTATTTCCAGACAGGCTTGTAGCACATTACATTGTGCCTTTCTTGGCCTTGCCTACCAAGGCAAGGATATTATGTTTAGATTCATTATAGAGTATAGTAGCTTAAGGGATTTTGGCCCCTAAGTAATAATAGGTCTATTTTTATTTGAGGATTTTTGAAAGATGATATTTTGGCTTGTGTTGAAACTTGAGATTAGTTATAGTGTTATGATATCTTGAAGTAATTTGGATTCTTTTAGAGGATTTTTTGAAGAATAGATTTTTGCATGGTGAAATAATTTGAGTTTTCATAATTCTTCTTTTTCTTTAAGATACCTTTTAATGTAAATGGCAAGGCCACAGGGTGAAACACCGCTTGTTCTTGCGTAAGTTCTACTAATTTTGCTATTTATGAAAATTTGGCCAAATTTCGACATCACAAAATTGAGAAACAAACCTGGCACGTAACCATTCCGCCACGAGAATCGATCCCTGGCCCAGTTCCTGCCCTTCAGGCTAACTCTGCGGTTTCTTTCTTTCTTTCTTTCTCTCCCCAAATAGCCAAGTTCGAACCACGTAGGTAAGTAAGCTACTTACTTTACACCTGGTCATAATTGTGGTGGCCAAAACGGCTGAATGACCGGGTTCCAAACGCTTCAGAACGTTCTGGATCCACTGGGTCGTCCTGGCACGTAGCCCGGCGAACCCAGCTGGCCCCTTAACCAGTACAACGACCGTCGTGTTACGCGGCACGGGTCGGTGGCCGATGGACGGGCAGGCGGGCGGTCGGATTTTCGTCAACACGGTTTGCTGTGGATGCTGTTTCGGGCAGATGGGGGCAGTTGCGGCTTTGCTGCATAAAGCTCGTGCACCTCTGCTTTTCGTTTCCATTGTTCTTCTCGCTCTCGCTTCGCGCCTCTGGAGTTCTCTCGTTCTCTATTTTGCTCGCAGTAGTGTGAGGACGGTTGTTTGGTGTGTGCAGTTGTGTTTGCATCGTCTGTTTTCTTCGGCTTTGTGTTTGTAGAGGAGTTTTTTTTTTCCTCCAGTCGTCTTTGTGAACCTGCAGGGTTTGTTTTAGGGTTTCGTGCAAAGATGCAGATCTTTGTGAAGACCTTGACGGGCAAGACCATCACGCTGGAGGTGGAGAGCTCTGATACCATCGATAATGTCAAGACTAAAATCCAGGACAAGGAGGGGATTCCTCCTGACCAGCAGAGGTTGATCTTTGCTGGCAAGCAGTTGGAGGACGGTCGGACCCTGGCGGATTATAATATCCAGAAGGAGTCGACCTTGCATCTCGTGTTGCGGCTGAGAGGAGGTATGCAAATTTTCGTCAAGACTCTTACTGGGAAGACTATCACTCTGGAGGTAGAGAGCTCTGATACCATTGACAACGTGAAGACCAAGATTCAGGATAAGGAAGGAATCCCTCCTGACCAGCAGAGGCTGATCTTTGCCGGCAAGCAATTGGAGGACGGCCGTACTCTTGCGGATTACAACATCCAAAAGGAGTCTACTCTACATTTGGTCCTGCGTCTGGGAGGAGGTATGCAAATTTTTGTGAAGACCCTGACTGGGAAGACCATCACCCTGGAAGTGGAAAGTTCTGACACTATTGACAATGTTAAGACCAAGATTCAGGACAAGGAGGGGATTCCACCAGACCAGCAGAGATTGATCTTTGCAGGAAAGCAGCTTGAGGATGGCCGGACTCTGGCAGATTACAACATCCAGAAGGAGTCAACCTTGCACTTGGTTCTTCGGTTGAGGGGTGGCATGCAGATTTTTGTGAAGACTCTTACTGGAAAGACCATTACTCTGGAAGTAGAGAGCTCGGATACCATCGACAATGTGAAGACCAAGATACAGGACAAGGAAGGAATTCCCCCTGACCAGCAGCGACTGATCTTTGCTGGCAAGCAATTGGAGGATGGCCGAACTCTAGCGGATTACAACATCCAAAAGGAGTCTACTCTGCATTTGGTCCTGCGTCTGAGAGGAGGTATGCAGATCTTTGTGAAGACGCTAACTGGCAAGACCGTCACACTTGAGGTAGAGAGCTCTGATACCATTGACAATGTGAAGACCAAGATCCAGGACAAGGAAGGAATTCCCCCTGACCAGCAGCGACTGATCTTTGCTGGCAAGCAACTGGAGGATGGCCGGACTCTGGCAGATTACAACATCCAAAAAGAGTCTACTCTGCATTTGGTCCTGCGTCTGAGAGGAGGGATGCAAATCTTTGTGAAAACCCTAACTGGCAAGACCATCACACTTGAGGTAGAGAGCTCTGACACCATCGATAATGTGAAGACCAAGATCCAGGACAAGGAAGGAATTCCCCCTGACCAGCAAAGGCTGATCTTTGCTGGCAAGCAGCTGGAGGATGGTCGAACTCTGGCTGACTACAACATCCAGAAGGAATCTACTCTTCATCTGGTTCTTCGTCTCAGAGGGGGTCAGTAAATGTGGAATTGAGCAGAATTTACACAATGTGTGCAGCAGAGGATTTGTGCAACAGTGTGCCCAGAAAGCAGAGAAAGATGCAAGGTCTGTCTAGTGGTTCATAGAAAGTGATGTTCATTGACTGACACATATCAATAAAATGCTTTGCATTTCCTGTTATGTATGTGAGTGCTTTTATTTCAATTTCTCTTGACTGCTGCATGCTATGATAAACCAGTAAAGTATTTTCAATCATTGCTGTCGTGTTTACAGTTGAATTTGAGATTTGTACAGTTCTAGATTATCATGTTTGACAGGCAGATCTGGTTATTGATTGAGAATTCTACATGGCAAGGTTGTGCTGTTTTGACAGGCATATCTGGTTATCAATTGACTAGCACACGAGTAGCAAATTTTCTTGACATCATGTGTTTAATGATTCATTAATGTCTTATCTTACTCAAACCTTCAAATCTAAGTGTGCATATTTAGTTGGAGCCCAAATGAATATGGCATATAGTTTTCTGATGTTCAAATCTCTTCAATGAAACTCTCTTTGGGTCATGCTGATGTTGTAGAGTTTTGTAGCACATAATCCAAGATTGTATCTTTCATGGCAAGCTCTTATGTTTACAAAAATTCTGCTGCTCATTCCTGACAATCTTGCACTTGGAAATGGCTTTGGCAGAAAGAATCACCTCATGCACTTCCCTCACCAAGAATTTGGTCCAATCTTAATTGTTCGTTGGCCATGGCAAGATCTTCTCCCTGGGTGAAGAGATTTGGTTCTTTTTTTATTTCTTTTTATTTTCAATTTCTTTAGTCAATTTATGTGTCCGCTCCCCACCACTGTCAATCCCTTAGCACTCATTCATTTTCATGTAGCTTTAAAAGCTCTCCTCTCTTTTTTCTAACAGGTTGCACTACATGTCATGATGATGTTGTTAAAAATAAAGAAATGTTTAAATGATAAGGAAATGCTGGGAAAACAAGGTGGAGCTCTTTGTGCTTTTGAGGGCCAAGCTCTCCAGGGTGATAGCCTAAGCCCGGGGGCCAAAACTAAGGAATAGCTGGAAAAAAATGTTCACCACCTTAGAAAAGTGGAAGGTTCTTTCCTAATAAATTAGAAGCTTCAGAGTGAAAGGTTCAAGGTTCGATTTTGTTTCAAAGCGACATTAGAGTTATCCATAAAGTTAGAAAAGCACAGCACCGGAACCCTGAGTTTGGTGAGATTCAAGAAAAACCTGCAAAAGAGTACATTAGCACTCAATGGAGTATGAAACTCAGAAAACCATCAATTTTGGTGGTAAACTGAGTTTCATCGCCTTTCCTTATTCCTGAGAAAACATGAGAAGCCCTAAACAACAGTCTTCTTTTGAGGAATTTTGAGATGTACACAAAGTGGTGATGATCTATACTAAGATTCAGCTAAAGTGGCCATCCTCCACACAATTTTATTTTTTTCACTTTCAAAGCTTAACAGGTAACCTAGCTATAGTTGATAGGTCATTTGTTTTTGAATTTGTTTTTCCAAGGGCTTTAAGAAGTTTTAAATTGCTACTACATATTTTGGCTTTTAAAAAGCATATTTACATTCTAAAACTTTCCAACTTTTCTTTGATAAAATATGAATATCCAAATCTTTTAGTGTATAAAAACAACACCACTTTTTAGTTATTTTGGCTCCTCAAATATTTGCTTTGATGTTTTGGCTTCATGTTAAAAGTACAAAAAATTCTATTATGCAAAAACCAACAACTTTTCAACAATTAAAAAGTATTGTAATTATTATTTTACACCAAATTTTTGTCACTTGTGGAGGAATTGTGTTTCTTCAATTATTCGTTGCAACATATTAAATGACTTGCACAATTGTAACAAATGCCTCTTATCAAAATTGAAAACATACAAAACACTAAAAAACACATAGGTATTCTTAATACTTACAAGTTATAATTGATAATTGAAAGTTAAACACAAACACCAAACTTATTAAATAATACTCAAAATTGCACATGCAAAAGGAATGAAAAAAATTCAAAACAAGGAAATGGGTTTAGGGAAGTGGATTATGGGGTCATGCCCTAGAATCTAATAATCCAAATCACTAATCCAAGATGTGTCACCATAGTTGTCAAATCCATGAGTTAAAATTGCAAGTTGCAACAAAATAAAAAAATGGGATTACCATCATGAAAACTAAACAGATTCCTGAAATTTTGAATGGTTGGTCAAATTTCAAAGGATACAACATCAAACATCATGAGACACCATACCACTTCTTTTCATTTTTTGAAGATATGATAGCCTCCTTATATAAAAACTCTACCAATGTGAAGAATTTTTGTTAAAACATCCTCATAATCATAAATAGATGTAGACTCGACGTACTTTTCATCCTCTGAGTTGTCCAAAACAAAAACGTTACCAATATTAGCAAGCTTGAAATATTTAAGCAAATTCTGACATACATAAAACTAGATATTGTGTTCCATAACCAAATCAAGGAGTTAATATCAAAAGGAAGTTCCATACTAGTTGTTGCCAAGCTTTCCATCTAGTGATTTTTTAAAACCCTTGTTGAATGTCAAATGTTAAAACAAACATCATTTCAAGCATGTTGTTTTCCTTGCCACTTGATTCTATAGCATGGACCATGCAAGAACCTGAATAGTGTTACTTCAAGATTCCAAGTTATTTTTGGAATCTTGGAGACTTGCTTGCATCCTGCCATTGCTAGAATTTGTCCATGCCCTCATTAAATCTACACAATTGAGGGATGTCTATGTGTGTAATATGATGGCAACTATTAAAGATAATATGTCAATGTGCCATCTACTTGATGTATTGTGATCAAACCTTCAAGTTCACAATGAACAACTTTTGGGCTTTCAAATCACTACTAGAGTTCAAGCATGAAAACATTAAGATGCATTGGATACCTATTTGAATTCTACTGTTTAGTATTTGGCCTTTGAGGCAAATGGCCATATTTGGGTAGTGCATCAAGATTTGGAAACTCGCTTTCCATCATATGTGACAAAAGGTTTTTGTTATTGTTGCATCATTGGTGAAAAGCTAGTGCAAAGGTAACCCTCTGAAAGATTTCCAATTTTTTGTGTTTCTTTTTATTGATTTCTTTCATTTGTTTCTTTCCTATTTATGTAAGTTCATGGTTTTTGTGTGGTTTGGCAGGAGTTGCAAAAAATTGATGAGGGCATTGGAAATTAAGTTTCCAGCCCATGGTGTCATGAATGCTCTTGTGATTGTGTATCCCCAGTATTGGTTGCAACCGAATTGTGATGCATCTTTTGCCAATCTCCTTCAAGTTTTTAAAGCAACTTTTTACTATAGCAAAATAATGTGCAACGTGGATGAACAAGAGGCTCAAGTGTAAGAGTCCTTGAATGTTATTAATCTTGATTACCAACAAGGCATGTTCAAGCTCACAATGAGGTCAAATGCAACAACTTGTATGGTGCCCCCTTTTGACATTAATCCATTAACCAAAGTGTGGCACCTTGTGACAACATCTCGGATATTGGTCTCTATCTTCCTTGAGTATGTCAAATTTGTTGAATTGGCCATGGTACACGTAATAGGCAGTGTGGAGGATGAGAAATGTTTCCCAACTCTAGCTTTTATGAAGTCAAAGTTTTGCAACAACCTCACTACTCATCTCCCAATTGTTATGCACATGTTTGCACAACAATTCTAGCAATTTTACACTTAGGAGAATTTCCTGTATGCTACATGTATTGAGCAATGAAGAGCAACACGATACTTCTTTGAGGGTTAGGGTGTAGTTGTTTTGTGGAGTTGCTAGTAGTGTTTCTACAACAACAAAATCTTTTGTGGTTTGTCAAGCTGCAGGCTATATTTCTATAAAGGCATAATTTTTTTGGCCCTTCTCAATTTGCTATTCTGTTTGCTGAATTTAGTGGTTGTTTTACAAGTCTACCAACTTTTTGGACTCCAATTGCAACTATTTCTCTCCTTACATTAATCAATGTCCTTGAAAATTCTACAATTAGAATTCTACAAGTAGTTGCCAAATTCCAACAACAATATTTCACACTTCACCATATAAGCTCCAAATACAATAGTTTAATAGTCAAAAAACTCTATGTTCATTTTAGATCTAGCCAGCTTTTTTTCAACCAACAATTGTGTGAAGGGGTCAAATAATTAACCATAAAAATTGAAGTGGCAGCCAGGTTTATATAAGTAACATGCTAGCAGGGCCATAGAGAACTCTTACACCACCTTACTTCAAACCAGAGGATCACCAATTGTACATTAGAGGTGGCCACACTGGCAACTTTGCAAAAATGGGAAAAAAATAAACACTGAATCCCACCCATAAGATTGAAACAGGGTCTGCAAATAGGTGGGAATTACTAATAGCAAACCACCTGGACAAATCATTATGATTGGCCAATCAAAAACAGGGAGTGCATATCATAGTTACTAAACTCTTCTCTAGCAGTTGCACAGCTTTGCTGCACTTCTTACCAGCCTCAGCAAACCTACCAAATATGCAGGAGAAAAACCATTTTCATGAGCCAAACCAGCATATGTCAACTTTCCTTCATCCGACTTTAATGTTCAGGTTCACATACTGAGCACCATTGGGGATGCGCTTAAGAGCATCTCCACTCATACTTTGTATATGGACATTTGCCAGAAATATCACATTCAAAATGATGTGCAAGTTTCCACACATAAACATGAAATACTTTAAAAACTTACAATGTTCATACGATGAAGATCAATGTCACATGCTCCAATCTTTGTGACTAGCCAATCAAAGTCCGATCATATTTCTTTCCTGGCCCTTTTGGAGACCACTATTATCATGTGCATGTTTACAAGTCCAAACTCTGCAATTTAAAGCCTAAACTTCATCCAAATTAGAGTTTACATGCCATTCTAATGTTGCTGATGGCGCTGCACTTATAGAGATACCCAGTGATGTTTAGTTGTGAGATGTGAGGTGGCAGACTCGTTGAAACCACAACAAACTTTGGATATGAAGTGATGTTTTTAGTTGTGGGATGTGAAGTGATGCAAAAAGTTGAGACTATTTATTGTAGAAGTTGGGTGCTCAGAGGGCGACAAGTATGATTAGGATGAGGCATGACACATAACAAAGCTCAAAAGTCTCATAAAACATGGTCAGAAACACCCTTAGGCAACACCAAAGTCATCCTAGATAGTTTTTTATTGCAAGGAATGCGCTTGAACTAGATATTGCCACAATATCCTAATGACTTTTTGATACTAATTTAATCCTGTAGAATACACTCCAGCTCTACCTTCGTAAAAGGTTTTTTTGGCCACCAAAAGTAATGGACAGAAGCCCAGGTGTGGGTGTGGGAAAAAAGATTTGCCGTTCCCTTTTTGAACATTGCGGGTGTTCCATCAAGGTGCAACACTAGAGATGAAACACTGAACAGTGTTCAATGTGTGACAATTATTAAGGAAAAGGGAAAACATTCAATTCTGGGGATTTGAATTTCATTTAACATCCAACAAAAATTATTTTGCAAATAGAATTTTGTGAAAACATTTGTGCAATGTTTGTAAGTCAACTCCAGAAACAAAGACATTTTGTGCCTGTAAAACATGACAATAATACATAAATTCTACACTTTGTTTTGCTATCTAAGTGTGTTCATGACATGTTGAGTTTAAAGCTGTTGTGATTTGAAATTTGACATCAGGTTGGAATCAATTTTGCATCACACTTTCAATTTTGGAACTACTCTTGTGCCCAGTGATCCACCTTCTAATCTTTTTGGAAAACAGTTTAGACATCTGAAAATGCAGTGGAATGGCAAATCTGACTTGTGTTTGATGACAATTGGTTTCGGATAGAGAACCCACCTCACTGGAAAGGAGAAACCTGCAGCATGTGCAGAGGCTTTGGCTAGCACAGGGTGTTTCTTGTTTCCTTTTAGAAGAGAGGATTACACCTTGCTCCAGACTCTGCAGCTCGGGAAAAGCTTCCTCAGTGGTTCTCAGAAATGCAAAACTTCAACACCTGTGCATGGATTTATGCAAGCATCAGACATTGGGCATATCAAAGCTTGATCTGCAAATTCCCTCATTACAAAGCTCCATTGATTACAAATTCATCAATGGAGCCATGAATTTGCTGAAATTCAGTCAACTATCATGGATTGATTGTAAGCACAGCCATGTCACTGATAAAATCATGGTCTAGAGCACTTACATCAAAGTGCACATCAACCACCCTCCATGAGTTCCTGAGTTGAAACACTCCAACATAAGTCTCCTGCATGCTTTCTCCATGCTCAGGGACATGTCCAAGACACAGATTACTGTGTCCCAAGTGACTGAAGCTGTGTAACATTGTGACCAGAAACTCCTACAACAAATGCCACTTATGATCTGATGTGACAAAAACCTGGAACAGATACAATCAGTGGAGGCGGCCACAGAATGCTGTCAATGGACTTTTCATGACATGGCTGCCCCCTACTCTCCATTCTGTCTATTATCAACCAAACTACCACTAACAAGATGCCATCCATATGTCACCCTCCTGATTTTAGAGCATGAAACATCAGGCAACTCTGATTATCCCTTCACAATGCCACCAGATCATGCTGGCCCAGGCTAATTGCCTTTGAAAAGAAAGTCTGAGTTCCTTCAATGAGTGTTATACTCCAAAGATTGACTGGTACCAGCAGCAAGAAACCACAACAAACTTCCATGAAACCAGAGCACACAAGGCTGGGAAGTTTAAAGGCAGGATCCAAACACTCCCTTCACACAGCACATATTCCTAAGCCGCATGGCTCCTCCAATGACCCAAGACAAAAGGGGGTTTGGAGCTGGTGGACATTCAAGAGATTCAGATACCAAGGACAATTCACTTTGATGCCATTCAGTAAATAAAGTTTACAAAGCCGAACAATTATGTACACTATCCATTCCAAGTACTTTCCCAGTAGTTCTATACTGAACCTTCCTTCTCTTCGTTGCAGCTGTTTCAGCCCCAACAATGACATGTGTTGGGATCAACAGAGCTGCCTTGATTGCAGGTCTATATCTGCAAACCAACCCAGTAATTACATATCCCACAAGGACAAATAGTGAATGCCCAAGTTGCCAGGTTACCTACAGGAACCTAGTAATCGACAATCTCACTTGTACATGACATGAAACATCACTCAGCTTGCAACAACAGGCCCAACAATTGTTGAAGGAGTTGTTGAAAGACCGGTCTCCTCCAGAATCAGGTCATGTCCTCCACCAACCTTGCTCCAGGATCCCCTGCATGCATATTACACATAGCTATTGTAACCTATGGAGGAAAAACTTGGCATTTCCAAATCCCTGTCATGTCCCTTGCTGCATCTCCCTCATGTTGACCAATTCCTCTTGTATAGAGGTGAATCAAAGTCATTTTCAACACCACTTGTAGGCCTGCTTGATTTCTGGGACATAGAGGTGGGGCTTGATGCTCATCTTAGGCTCCCCTAAGCACATGTGAGTCATTCTGCTCATGCTTGAAACCTTGACTGCAAAAATTGACTAATCTCTCCATCAGGATCCAGTCTGTAGCGCAGTGCCTCACCCAACAACTCATTGTCTGTCTGGTCTCTGGTATGTGCACTGGATGACAGAATCAGAGGGCTTGCTTTGCTACTGGGTCGAGATAAGTTGCTAGACCATGGACTGGTCTTACTGCTCTGAGAACTGTGCTTTGCAGCTTCAGGTTTGGATACATATGGGGATGATGATGCTGACTGTGTGTGGAGAACAGACTTGAGCCTTCTAGGACTCTCATCTGGAAACAAAGCAGCCTCACCCCTCATCTCAGAGTTTGAAGAGAAAGGGCTCCACTTGCTGCTGGATCTAGATACAGTTTTGGACCATGGGCTAAGTTTACTGCTGCGAGGAACTTGCTTGGAGTCAGGTGGAGGTGAAGCCACCTGTGACTTGCGAACAGACTTGGAGCGACTCATCGGAAACTTGAAAATATTGGGGATTGATATTTGTTCATCAGATCGCAGCTGTGTTTGTGGACTCCGCCTGCTGCTAGAGCGAGAAAACATCCTCCAAGGTGAGGCCTTGTTACTGGACTGTGGCACAGATTGCTTAGCATCAACAGCACGGCCAGATTGATTGTAGTTTCCATCATCCACCCAGGATACTTCAGTATATTGCACATCAGTATGACTGGGACAACTTTCTTCCACAGTTTGTTCATAACCCATACCTTGAGTTCCTTCAGACCCAGATCTTCGTGGACTCTCCTCCACAACATTTGTATCCACATTGTGAACTTGAACTCCCTCAATAGTACATTCTTGGGAAAAATCTTCTAAAGTACTAAGGTTGTGAAATGCTCTTGAATCCTTGTTGCTGCTTTCTTCAATTGAGTTAGCAGCACTCACTGATTTTTTGTTCACCTTTAAGAGAGAAGTTCTGCTGCTAAATGGGCTAACCCTGCTACCAATAGAAGGTCGCTTAGAGTCTTTAGGGTCAGTGTTAGCTGCAGATGGTTCCAAAGACTCACCAGGTCTGCATTGGGGATCATCATTCATGGCTGCAAGCTTTCCCCTTATTTCATGCCCTGTCTTCAGCTTTGAACCTGTAGAATCATCTCCCCCCTTTTCTGATTTCCAGAACATTCCCCAGGCATTCTTCAAAGCATTGATGCGAACCACAGCTGATTTCCATGAGTTTTTGCCTCTTGGGCGAGAAGTTTGGGCCTGATTAGCCTGTTTACTTGCACTGATAGAGTAGGGATTGAAAGGGTTCTGCACATCAGAAGCTCTTGCTGATTCTTGTTTGTCCCTCCCTCCCTCACAATCAACAGCACCCATTCCTTTCAAGCCATGCAATCTTGCTTTGAGGGGGAAGAGATTGCTATCCACACCAGACACTGAGTTCTTGGCCAACTCCTCATCCCGTACTGACTTTGAACGCCACAGTTGCACAAGTGGGAGCTGACTGTCACCTTCTTTCTTTCTGCCACCATTTGGCATCACTTTTGAATCAAACTTTTCTTGATATTCATCAAGAGAGGAGGTGTCTTCATCTCTTCCCTGAGAGGCCACTAGCTTGATAAGTGACTCCCGCAGACACCATGCACACACTCCTTCCCCTTGTTTCCTTGGGTGCCACTTACATGATCCCCTCCCATCGAGCTTCTCCATCCCCCCCCCCAAACTCACCAAACACCTCCCTCCAGCTTCTAACTCCTCAGCTTCTCCCCACGATCCCACATCCCAAGCTCAAGCTTGAACCACCTTTACCTCTCCACAATAACAGAACTTATATTTCTCTGTCCACACCAACCTGCAGTGTGCCCTGCATAGAGAGTCACCACTCTGCAAGCTTCAGATGATGTTGTATTTCTCCTTAAATCTATCCTACTTTTTAAAGTCTAAGCAAGCTTCAAGAGAACATGAACAGCTCAAAACATCACATGGCAGCATCCATAAGACACGAAGATGGCATGGAGAGAGTGAAGAAAAGTGTTCAATTCATAAACCTAAAACTGCCAAAAACTTTGGCAAACCTGTTTGGAAGAGAAACCCATATCAAGAAAGATTTATTATGATCAAGAAATGAACCCTCAGAATTCCAAACCATCAAACAAGTCCGAGAGGAAGTCTTCCAGAGTCACAAATTGAGCACTACTAGAGCCCAAAAAGCAGCCCTCAAATATTCGAAACCATCAAACCCCAGATAGAGTCTAGAGAGGAAAACTCGTCTACCGCGCTACGGCTAACGAAGAAACCAAAAAAAATCTGAACATCGAAATGCCACAAAACAGAAAAGAAAAACTCAAGCCAGAACATAAAGAGCAATCAAAGAAGCGAACAAGAAAATGAGATCCAAGCACCACAAGAAAGAAGCTCAAAGGTACTATTACACCAAAACATTCCTCACTCAAGGAAAGCGAATTCAATCAACGAACAACAGCAGCAGCAGCAGCGTCAATTTCGAACGTCTTTCACTGCTATCGGATCTAATTTTTTTTCTCTCCCAAGTTCCGCAACACGCACCTTCGATTCTCGAAACCCTAATTTTCGAGCGTTGCACCAGACAGACAGCCAGCCGGCCACGCGTGTGCGCTTGAGGACGACGATCACTGGGTAATCGCAGTGGCGTTACAGAAACTCTTCTGTGTCAACGACTCGCTGACAGATTTCCAAGCTTTCTGATATACTTCGAGAGATTGAAGAAGTCGCAGTGATGCAAGGCGCAGGTCACACGCAGGCGAAAGAACTTCGTGAATTTGTTGCCGAGAGAATCATTCCTGGAGACCGGGTCCGAGGGGTCGTGGGGGAGTTTTGAGACGATAACGGGGCAAGCAGACAGACAGACAGACAACCAGCAGCCGTTATCTCTCTCTCTCTCTCTCTCTCTCTCTCTCTCTCTCTCTTATCATGCACGCACGCACACCTGACAAAACTCCTGCAATACCTTGGCTACGCAGACGCTGCAACGACAACCAAACAAAGATCTCGCGCAGCAGAAAAAAATTTACCAAACAAACGACAAAAACAAAACCCTAAAACAAGAGGGTAAGGAAAAAAAAACCTCTGTTTGGGTGGGTCGGTGGGTTGGTGGTGGGAGAGAGAGCAGGGAAACCCTAGGGGGAATACAGAATAAGCAAATTTGGCCCTTAGGGTTTTCAACACTTCTGCAACGAGGGCCGTGTCACACACACTGTGGCCTTGCCATTGACATTAAAAAGCATCTTAAGGCAAAAAGTATGTAGCATTATGAAAACTCACAAATAGTTCACACCATGCAAAAATACACTAATCTTCAAAAAAATCCTCCAAAAGAAACCAAAATCCTTCAAGATATTATAACTCTGTCACTAATCTCAAGTTTCAACACAAGCTAAAATATCAGCTTTCAAAAGTTCCTGCAGGCAATATTGGGAATGGGCGAATTCGACTTCCAAATGGCGCCAGAGGAGAGAGAACCAAACAGCCACCCCAGTGGACCATCCAACCAAATTAAACCACCACACAGCCACCAGCGCACCATTGCATTGGAAACCCGTTCTGACTCGGTTGTGGATGAACTCTGACTGAGTTGACACAAGCTTTTTCACCATCAACTCGGTGACCCATCGTGTCCTGTGCTGGAGCCTGGATTTAATAATCTCTCTTGCAATAGTTAGGTCTTGTGGGGCCGCAGTGGAGCAGCACCCACCAGTGCACAATCCACTGGTTGCCCCCATTATTACTCACTTTTTTTGTGGGTGAACCTCAACTGACTCAATAAACTTATCCGTAGTAAAGTAGGTAGGACACAAGATGAGAGAACCTTGGGTTTGGGTGAACTGACAATGTAAAAGAAAAGTCACTACAAGAAGATTCAGAGAAATGAAATTAACGGGCGTCAGATGACACTCAATTTTTCTCCTAAATTCAAGATGAAATTCAAGTATCTCCTGTTTTGTGACGCATGAAAATTTGTCGTGCAAAGATTGATTTCTCTCGTGTGTAGAGGATGCATGGGTTCTCTTCTTTCAAGGTGGTTTGTGTAAAGCTCTTGCGAAAGTTTTGACATGTGCATTCTTGCCAAAAGAATGTGGTGTTTCTTTGTAGCGGTTTAAGTGATGAACAATCATAGGAAAGTGTGAAGAGAAGCTGCAAAGACATTCTTGGAAAAAAGACGAAAATAGCACAAACTTTACATTAACTGGGGAATCAAAGACAAAACAAGCTTCATGTTTTTGGAAAGGAGATAAAGACAAACATAGCACAAGCTTTGTGTTAATTGAGGAAACGGAAACAACACAAGCTTCACATTTGAAGAGGAAAAGGAGCCATCACAACTCCACCAGAGCTTGGATATTTGTGTTTGGGGAGGAGACAACAACCCCACAACCAATGCATGTTTGGAGAAGAAACAAAAAAAAGGTTCTAGGACCAAAACCATCGCAATAAGGTGAAGTCTTAGGTAGGTGGATGTTTATAAAATTTAGGATTATTCTTTTTAAAACACCAATGCAATGGTGCTTATGCAATCAATGTGGGAGCATGAAGATATTTTTGGAATTGTCAATGTTATGACCTCACATTGTGGGAATCCTTCTTTCTTTCAATGTGGTTTTCTTCCATTCTTTGTCATAAGGTGTGTAAACTAGTGCAATTCACGGTTAGTCAAGT
Source organism: Sphagnum contortum (assembly GCA_963920785.1). Taxonomy (NCBI): domain Eukaryota; kingdom Viridiplantae; phylum Streptophyta; class Sphagnopsida; order Sphagnales; family Sphagnaceae; genus Sphagnum; species Sphagnum contortum. The sequence continues at coordinate 509,221 of OY987284.1, read as the reverse complement.
TTTATCCCTAAAGTGATTTTGAATTAGACCCAAGCACAACATCCCAATCTTTTGGCAACATACAACTTCAATTCTCAAATTGTAACTTCCACATTGAATGCATCTAGTTTTTTTCTTGTCACATTTTCTAGAAATTATGTGATGATTGAACACATTTTACCACATTTGTCGTTATCCAAACCCTTCATGTTTTAGCACCTTTGCTTAGTAGATAAAGAATATTCTATTGTTATGTGGAAAACAACAACATGGAATGCATTTGAAATTGTCACAACCAATAATTTCAATTATTGGGAAATGATATTTTGGATAGATCCTTTCTTAAAGATTGTATAAAGTTCAAAATGTAATGTTTGGATTGATTTTTGGCCATGTTGATGAGCAATTTTTCTTAGCTAATGGAAATGAGGTTTTGAAAAGTGAACAACAAAAAGTTTAAAGTGCAACCCTACAAAACGTTATTGATAAACACATCATAGATTAGAAAAATGTACTAAAGGATAAGTACAAAGAAAAGGGACAATTTACATGATGTTAAATTAGTTCAAACTAGATGTCAAAACCTATCCATGTCAAAAATCATCCACTTATAGTAATCCGTTGTATTTTTTCATATCAAAAATCAATTACTTACAATAAGTTCATCGTGGAGATGGGAGATGTGTCCTAACAAAATGGAAATTGAGAATTGCTCACACAAAGCTAACTCGTATAAAGAAAAAGCAGCAACATTGGATGATGATGTTAAAGACTGGTCAATTCTGTTACTTACACTGACAAAACTTTAGAAAGGGGGGATTCCATAATAAAAAAATTTGGATCCCCAAAGCTAATTTCAACAAGCAAATGAGCCAGGCTCCTCCTGCCTCCTCAAGTCTTTTCTAATGCAGAAAAGACTTTAAGGAGTTTAGGGTTTTGATAATTTTGAAACATGAAAAATTCCCAACATCTACATTTTGAACAATTTTTATTTTTTTTGGATTTTAAAAATGTAAATATACCTTGCTAAATGTTTTTAACATGTAGGCTTGATTTCATGACTATTAATTTAAAAAGAACATTTGATTTAATTAAATGCTGATTCTTCCTTGATCTAATTTTATAACCACCCATGTTGATGCTTATGGCAATCATTTCTATCTTGCTACATATTAAACTACTTTTTGACAATTGTTTTCATGTTGGTATGGTGGATCCTACTCATCCCATCCAAACCCTACTATTTCAACACCTTAATATTATAATAGCCTAGTTTTCAATTGGTGAATTCAAAGCCAATGAGGAGTGTTAGTACATGCAAGACCAAAAAAATGTGTCTTGCTGGACAAGTGTTAACCATGAGTCCATGAAGATTCTTCACAAGGCTACTCAAGAATATTCACAAATCCCTTGGTTTAGGAGGACTATTCATTCACAAAAGGCTAAAGCTTCTTATATCCCTTGCCATAAGCTATTTGAACCTTGATAATAAAAAATTTCCCATTACCAAGGTGTAGGGAGCTTAAGCTTTGAAAATATTCCATATCATGGTTTATGGGCGGTGGTAATACACATGCTTTTGACTATTCCATACACATTTTGGATTGTGGTGTTCCCCAACTCAAAGGTTGAAACACTTAGTTGGGGAAGTACATAATTGGTTCTCAATTTTTTGATTATGTAATTGGAACTAGTGATTTGATAAAATCCTTATAATTATATAGATAGATTATTATGTCTATGTTTATAAAAGTTATCTTATACATATGGGGTGTTATAATTTTCCATTTAACATATGAGTTATCTTTTAGGGTTTTTTTTCTCACAAAAAGAAAACTAATTTAATCCTTTATCTTTTCATAGTTTTGTTAATCCTTTTCAATTTTTATTTGTTTGAACGAATGTTATATACTCTCTTCACATGTTACATTGTTCATACATAGTTTTCATAGTTTAGTATATAGTTTGTTCATTTGATAATGATTTTCCCCATTCAATAACAAAATTTGACAAAAATATAAGAAAAAAAATTTGCATTTTACATTTAGTGTACTTTGTTTTGGGTGTGTTTTCAGAAACATATTAAATTGTTTTGGGGAATTAAAAACATTTTAAAAATTGGTTTGTACTCAATTTCTGCAATATTACATATGTTTATAATAAATCGCAAGCCTTCAACAATCAATGAACGGTAACTTATGCAAGCAATATTATGTGCTATTCCACATTTTTGGGTACATAATCTTGGACAAATAAGTAACCCAACTTGAGTTGGATGATATTGTAAAAATAATTAGCAAATCATTATTTTATATTTACAAGCTATTTATTATTAAAAGGAAAATTGTCCCAATAGATCTAATTTAACCCAAGGATTTTTCATTTTGAGAATATTCATTGTCTCCTACCTTTGTCTTTTTCAAAAAAAAAAAACAACACCCACCAGAAATGAACCCAAAGCCAAGATAACAATAAAATCATGTAAAATAGAAAACTTATTATTATTAAAATTTTCATTATTATTTACCTATTTGCATACTATGGCAATGGAAATAGCCATGACACCACCACAATCATCACCTGGCATTGTACCCTAAACCCTAAAATCATATAAAATAAAAACCTTGTTATTAATATTAATGTATTACATTATCTAGGTTTGCATATTAGGTGCCAAATATTCATTCAATTTTTCAAATCAAGTAGGACAATAAAAATGATCATTTATGAATTAATTTCCCCTGATATTATGCTGAAATGAAAATAAAATATTCTGGTCAATCATTGCATTAAATATTCATGAAAAGATCTCATTAAAAATAATTATTGCATTATTTCTTGTCCTCATCATAATTCTTAATTCCAAGCAGTAGAACTAGGGCTTTGGAGTCCTGATTGAGAGGACGAAATAACGACACCTCAAGTCATCACCTGGGCATTGTACACCCCCCCTAAACCCTAATTCTTCGTCCGACGACAAACTCTCTGCAACCAGGAGGCACACAACATGTGCGTCTCACGGACTGCGTTGCGTCGCAACGGAAATTTGTTGCAAGATTTGATGGGGTTTTGAAAATGGAGATTCGCTGTTGTTATTGGGCCAACAATGTCTTTCTTTTCCGTTTAAAAAAGAGCCTGAATATGAGTGAAGTTCTTTTCGTGAACTGGATTTCGATGGGGTGAGGAGGAAGAGGAAGAAGAATCTCGAAGTCGTACTCCTCTTTGAAGGATTAGTTCACGAAGCTTCCTTACTTGCCATTTGGAATCAAAGATTTGCTACCCATTTTGGAAAGGAGGATTTTTCTGCAGCAGCCAAGCCGGTGGGAATTTCTCTGCAATCTTACTACTCTCCTTTCCCGTGTTGCTTTGATCCAGTAGTTTTCTACGGCATGAAAGTGCCATTGTAGAGCTTCTTCTTCTTTTCTGGGATTTCCAGAATGGTTCCACCGTTTTGGTTTCTGTCAGATTCTTTGAGCCTTCATGTCTCGAACAATTTGATGTCGGTGATATGAATCACACTATTCGGAGTGTGTAATGTAAAACCCTAACTCTGAATCATGCTTGACTTGTTACAAAGAATTCTGTATGCCCTGGTTCTAGATCTCATTCTGTTTGACTTTAGAGCCGCTTTGAGGTGTAATGCTGAGTCCAGAAAAAAAATTCCCCTATCCGAGAACCTCAGTTCAAACTGCCCTGAGTGTACGGAGGTTTTGTGGTTAGCTGCAGTTTTGAAGTATTTGGATGGAGATTTTCACTGTGAAGTATCTTAGAGTAGTTTAGGCAGATTTTTTTCTCTAAAATCCTGTCCTTTCTGCAGTTTGTTTTGTGTCTCCAAGTTTTGTGGCTACTGCATCCATATCTAGTTCCAAACCATAATACAATTAGGTCTAGCATGAAGCCAATGGCATATTCATTGCACTTATGGCCATCTTGCTTGTGGCAATGTGTTTGGTGCAAGTTCACATTGCCAGTTGTTATCTATATGAGATTTGATCAAGGTCACTGGATCAACTGGTAATCCAATGTATTTTGAATGTGGCAAATCCGGGGAAGTTAGAAGTTGTAAGATGCTGTGTTTCCCAGGTTGGATTTATTAATGAAAACTTTTTTGTTTTGGAAATATGTGATTCTTAGGCCCTCTGCTGGATGTGGTGATGTGTTTGGATACCTTGTGATCTCTAAATTTTTGTATTTTTGACTTACTTTGTTCTGCAGGAGGTTGCACACAACAGTTATGAAGATTTCATGGGATTAAGTTCTTTATGAAGAAGTGAAATGGGCCTCCAAACCCGAATCTGGAGTTTTCGGTACTTCCATGATATATATTCCTTTATTGCATTTCTGTGCTTCATTTAAACCTAGTAGGGAAGTGTTCTTCATTGTGCCCTTGTGTCAAAGCAGAGAAACCTGTGAAATATATTGGTTTCTCATGATATAATTCCTGCTTTGGATATGAAGGGGAAATTGTCTTAATGTTGTCAGTTCACCTGAGGGTCCTCCTATAGCTTCATTAAGTACCATGGGTACCATCTGGCATGAGCCTAGTAGATTATGGACCAAGCCACTTACAAGGTGGCAATGAGTCCTAAGCCAAATGTCTTTTATGCCCAATGCAGATTTGCCAAATCAGTCCATTACCAGTATGTTTCTTGGCAGCCCTCATAGATTGCCCACTCTCTCTCTCTCTCTCTCTCTCTCTCTCTCTCTCTCTCTCTCTTCTCTGTCACCTGCATCCTCCATTGTATAAGTCAACAACCAATAGGCTGATCTTATTAGCACTAACCCCACAGATGGGTAGGTGATGCAGTTGGTAGGTGATGTGGTTTAAATGCAAAGAAAAATAGCTGTTGGTCACATCTTTGTGTTGTTTTTCAATAAATTGTTGGAATACTTGTTATGTAAGAACCTGGATGCAATTTGGTGAGGCACAGATACCAGAAATGTTTTGTGGCAAGTCAGTGACACAGCAGTTGGGGTGTGATCTTGTTCATGCAGATGGATGGGACTTCAGATTTGGAACCAGAAGCAGCTATTTTCACATGATATTGGTAATGGGTGTGCTACTTCTGTGATTGCACGAAATATACATTCCCAGCAAGAAAGATCTGACGAGGAGGACAGGGGAACTAACAGTAGTAAGAATACAGTAGCCTCTGGCATCAGCACACTATGCAAGGAAGGAAGATTGAAAGAGGCTTTACAGGTTCTTGACATCATTGACCAACAAGTCATTCATGCACATCCCAAAATCTATGGTGCACTTTTACACGGATGTGGGAAGATGAAGGCTTTGTCTGATGGGAAGCGAGTGCATGCTCACATGATGAGAGCAGGATTCAAACCTGATGTTCATTTGGGAAACTCCCTAGTCACCATGTATGCTAAATGTGGGAGCATCCCAGAGGCTCATCAAGTGTTTGAACAAATGGTGGAGAAAGATGTAGTCACATGGACATCAATCACTTTTGGACTCATCCAGCTTGGTCATTTCGATGAAGCTTTTGAGCTGTTCTTGCAAATGCAAAAAGAAGGTGTGAAACCTGACAAAGTTTGTTTCCTGAATGTTTTGAATGCTTGTACGGGCCCTGCATTTTTGGATCGAGGAAAGCAGATACACTCCCAGATTTTGGAAGTGGGACTTGAGGGGGACACAGCAGTTGCAAATGCCCTCGTCAGCATGTATGCGCGGTGCTGGTGTGTTAAAAGTGCCCTCCAAATTTTTGACAAAATGGAGGAACGAGATGTTGTTTCTTGGACATCACTTGTTAGCCTCTATTGCAAGCTTGGGAAGCTTGCTGAGGCAGAGCAATTGTTTGCTAAGATTCCTTCACGGGATGTCATTTCTTGGACTGCCATGATTGCAGGGTATGTTCACCAAGGATGCACTGAAGAGGCATATGCTCTCTTTTGTAAGATGCAACAAGAGGGTGTGAAACCTGATAAGGTCACACTTCTGAGTGTTCTTGGTGCTTGCACAAACCCCAAAGCTTTGCAAAGAGGGAAGGAAATCCACGCCCTAATAACCAAGGCTGGATTTGAGTCAGATGTACGGTTAGGAAATGCACTGATTTCCATGTATGCAAAATGTGGAAGCATTCCATATGCCCGTCAAGTATTTGACAAGATGCCAGAAAAGGATATAATCTCATGGACCACTGTCATGAACTTGTACTGCAAGTGTGGAAGTGTGCTGGAGGCACATCAGATTTTTGCTCGAATGCCAAAACGAGATGTGGTGGCATGGAATGCAATGATATCAGGTTATGCTCGGCAGAAGCGAGGTGAGAAAGCCCTGGAACTCTTCCATCAAATGGAACGAGAAAATGCCATTCCTGACAGTGTGACCTTTACAAGTGCTCTCAATGCTTGTGCCAGCATAGCCTCTTTAGAAAAGGGGAAAGAAATCCATTCTCAGGTAGTCAAAGCAGGATTTGGAACTTATTCCTTTGTGCAAAATGCTCTTGTAGACATGTACACCAAGTGTGGGAAACTTGCAACTGCCCGGGAGTTGTTTGACAGAATTGTTGACCGCGATGTGGTCACCTGGAATGCCATGATTTTGGGGTACGCCCAAAACAAACAGGGTAAGGAGGCTCTTGTTCTGTACAAGAGAATGGTCACCGAAGGTGTGAAGCCTGACAGGGTCACCTTCATTGCTGTTCTACTTGCCTGCAGAAATGAGGGACTTATGGAAGATCGCCGCCGGTATTTCACCTCCATGAGACAAGATTATGGCATCAAACCAACTTGGCAGCATTATAACTTGCTTAGTCGCCCTGTAGACTTGGATAAAAGTCGCCATCTATTGAGGTCTAAGGCAATAACAGATGATGACCAGGCAGCAGTAGTATTAGCAGTTTAAACTGAGTTTTTAGGTCTAAAGTTTCAGTCACAAAAAATGTATGTTGTTGCAACCCTGCCTTAAGCAAAAGCAACAGTGATTTTAGAGAAAAATTGTACCTGGAACAAAGAGCTGAATTTCAACAGTATTCCATAATCTCTCATTTAAGGAATGATATCAATTTAGAAAGTGCTAATATTGCTGACATTAAATGGTTCACAGATTGGAAAGGGAAATAGTCCAACCAGAGTGTACTATTGATAAAAGTCACCAACATTGCTCCTTGTTGCAATATGTTTTAGTTTCAAATTGTCTTCAGAAAAAAAAATTAGTCAATTTGGTGACATGAATGGGAGGCTGCAAAAGAATGCAAAATGTATGGAAAGCAGAGTATTAGTGAGAGATTTATTGGTGGCATGAGGATTTTGTGAAAACAATACAAGTGAAATGACTATGCTTGTAGAGTTTAAACAAACTTGACAGCTACTATTATCAAATGAGTATGGTAGTAAGGTTTCAAGTTTCCCAATTGGTGACAATGAGCCTTGATGCCATGGCTCCTGGCAATGGCAATGGCAATGGCAATGGCCGTGACTATTCCTTAACCTTGATTCAATTCCATCACAGGTACTTTCTTCTCTCAATAATTCTCATGAACTTCATCAGTGGAAAAAGGGGAGACAAAATTGTAGTGATGGTCATGAGGTAAATTCCAGTTCCAGTGTTGGTGATTAGTAGTTAAAGTAGCTGCATTTTCAAGTACATAGGAAATGCTAGTGGTTGTTCAAGTAGGTAGTGAAAACAAATACTGAGCTAACTAGCAGAGTTAAGGAATTGGAACCCAGTTGCAAAGTGTTTCCTGTCCACCCACCATCCAGCCTTTCATCCTGCACTGGTGCCTTTCCATTCACTCTGGCCCAACTTATAGTCAATTATCATATGGCAACATTTGTCATTCTGAGTGTTAGTTTGGCATCAACTTTTTGAACCTACCAGCCCAGACACAGTCTTTGCTCTTAAAGCTTTCATATCAAACTGATACTGGTTCTGGGTTTTCGCAAGCACAAACCATTGTTGGACCAGTGTATAGATTACAATGTGGATATGCAATGCTGGTATGAACACTGCTATTGAAGATCATACTAGTTGGGTATGGCCTGAGGTAATACCATGCATATGCCTACCTTATAGTGATTTTAGTGCCTTATTTGAATCTCCCCCATCCAAGTCCAAATCGTAGGAAATATATTCCATTAAATCCTGCTCCTCAAGATCCTTCCAACAACACCAAATGCACATCCCAACTCCTCTGAAATTTTCAGTGTTGATTCAATTTAATTTTTAGTGAAAAATTCATTCAATATTCAAAAGTATTTACACCGCAAGTCCGAATGTCATGAAACCAAGCTGATGCACCCCTTCTTGTCAAGAGCTTTCCAAAGGTACAAAGAACATGATCTGAAGCACTCCAGTTTGGTGGATCTCTTAGGTACAAAATGAAACAAAAGAAGACAAACTACCTTGCTTCATAAATAGATGTGGCACCCATTGATTGCAAAACCAACTAAAAGGTTGGAGCTCAGTTCTTTCAGAGATGTTCAGGTACCCAGATAATGAATGAACACCAGAAAGTTCTTTTGGGACTACAAACATGGGCCCTAAAAAAGAATTCAATTCTAGTTAACTGAATAAAACACCCACAGATGTGTGTGTATCAAAGAAAAGAAAAATGTGCCTGTCCAGGGCATACTCTTGCATTACACCACCCTTCCCCAGGCAGGATGAGGCGTTTTCTTCACGACTCTCAGAGAAGGAAAAAGAAAAATTTGTAAGCAAGACTTGATGTAACCTCTTCAGCTATGAACACTCAGTTTAACCTACCAAAAGTTATAAACATCACTTGCCAAGAATTATCTCCCTTTTTTCTCCTTCCACCATGAATGTCTAATGCTTGAGCAGAAATGAGACTGCCAAGTGGCACCCCACATGCCATCCCCTCACACAAGAAATTGTAGAGATGTAGGGTTTAAAAATGTACTCACAAACCTAGCTGCTTTGCTCACTCTTCCATGTTCTCTTCCAAGAAATGGTCCAAGGCTTCCGAACATGCAACTGCACAAACCCCTGACAGAAACTGTGCATAACCAAAACAAAATGAAGAACTTTGTGACAAAGATGCCAAAGGGTGATTCCCTCAGTCTTCAAGCTCTTCCAGGTATGCGCGTTTGGCAGGTGGTTTGGGTCTGGGTTTGAAAATACCCCACCAGAGTGCTGCCTTGAGCTTCAACCACCCAAACTTGCCACTGTTGCGGCGGGGTCTTTCTTCCCCTACTGGAGTAGAGTTATATGCATAGGTAGAGTCATCTTGCCAAGGGTCTCCAAAATTGTTCCCATAACTGGCGTCCGTATCTGGGTAGACTGTATCATACTGCACCAACTCATCTTGACCAAGGATTCCTTGACCTCTTGCCTCATCATTGATGTAAGGCTGGAGGACACCCCATGGGTTACTATCTTGGTGCTGATATGGCAACCGCTCATTTGCTTCTGGGTACAAATTCATTAAACTGGGAGTCATGGGAGGAAGCATCATACTCATGGCAGGCATCAAAGCATTTTGAGGGGAAGCCAGAATCAACCCTGTTAGGAGACCAGGACTATCTTCTGGTGGACCAAGATGTGAGGAGCTGGCCACAGTTACATGTTGGCTTGGCTCATATCCCATTTGGTGCTGATCTGGCAGAGACCAGGTTGCTTGTGTGGGAAAAGATTGAGATACTTGCATTGCCAGTTCAGCTTCAAAGGGCTGAGGTGCTGCCACTCCATTGCCTGCAATTTGATCAAACCCTCAGATAGTTGGAGAAATTTATGCTATCTCTATCCTATGTTACATTGAGCTTACTCAGAGCCCCTTAAGGAACACAAAACACAAATAGGTAATGAACATCCCATGACTCACTTGAAGAGAGGTTATAGCATGTCAATCAAGCCTTCTGGGTAAATAACATGATTAAGCAGGATGCCACTAGTGCAGGAAAAGGACATAGCTCTACTCCTCAGTGTAATCGTAGTAACCAAACAAGGCAGACAATGAGATGTTCATTATAAGACTGAGACCAACATTTTGACATGCAGAGCACAGGGTAACACGCATTACATACATACCAGGTCCAGTTGATCCTGCTGTAAAAGTTGAAGATAGATGATGTGCAGACATTGCAGGATGAGAAGAAAGGAGAGGCTGCTGCTGTTGCTGTGACTGCAGAGTCCTCAGATTTTGTATCTGTACATCAGGGCCTGCTGAACCTTGGCTTCCAGTAGAAGATTCCACCACTTTTGTATTTACAACTCTTGATGATGGGTTTGCCCGTATAAGTGCCTCCCCATCATATTCCTGTACATCTGTTAGCCAATTCTCGTGTGCCACCTTCACTAACTTCTCAACATAAACCTGCAAGTTATCAATGACACACAATTCACACTCTCAACTGTCATGCAGACTGAATTAACAAACTTTATCTCACTTCAACTTGTCATGCAAGGGAGGATTGCCCAGTTGATCATTGCACAACCATTAGAACAAAGAAAGGCCGACAAGAAAACCGCACATTTAAAAAACTCATGATCAGTGAGGGAAAAAAGGCACCACTTTGATACCAGTGCAGAAAGATCTGTTCTTACCCTTTCATTGTCTTCCAGTGACTCAATTGCTTGGTATGTATTGCTCTCAATAAGACCAACAGGCTGTGAGATTACATTGAAAATCACCTCAACACTTCCACCAGGTCTATATACATAGAGTTTTGAATTCAGAGGGCATGTCATAGCATGCTCTACAGTGCCTTCCCACGTTTTGTTCGACATCCCGTTACCCATTGCCTGTCATAGAAACACACATTAGAGCCTTATCACAGACTTTCAAACTGCTGACATAACCCTCAAGAGCTTGATGAAGGACAAGGTGAACTGATTCTGTTTGACAGCAAGAGGACACAGTAAAGACTGGTCTCTTGTCAACTTCTTAGGTGAAATTGTATTACAATGAGTATTCACCAGCATATGCCAAAAAACTAGAAACAGCAAGATATACTCATTCAATGTTGTAACACTCACTGAAGAGAGGAATTCTCAACTGCATCCACAACATGATCTTTTTACTTACATTTCGTAACTTCAGTGGATGCATAACAAGGAGGGATAGAAACTGTTGAACGGTCTCAATGCCTTCTTGACTGAGGCGCTTGTGGAAAGCCCCATCCTTGCCAATCTTTTCCAATCGCCACACCTCATCTTCTAATGCTGGGGGATAGTGCTTCTTGTACACTGATCCACAACCAGATTCTTCTTAGGAAACCAACCAACACATTCATGGGAATCACTAAGAATTGCACAATGACCTGATCAAGTCACACGAAATCAGAAATAGATTTTTAAAGCTCAACAAGACTTACATTCACCCCGATGATCTTTCACAGTGAAAGAGTCTGTTTTAGCTTCACGAATACGTACACCCTCGCAATAGCCTGGAGAAACCATGATGCCAAGACGAAACTTACGACTGCGGATCCAGCTTGAGTTATCTGTAAATTGGAACTCACCAAGAGTTCCTAATCCATCCTTCAGGGTCACAGACAAATCACCAGTCAAGAGAGGCCTCTTTCCCTCCCGCTCTTTTACCATAAAGGTCTCAAAGTCTGCCTGGGGCCAGTTTTCATCATCATCAGCTGTAAAGTCACCCTGTAGTACCACAACATCGAGCTTGGAACAGGATTCTTCACCCTTGGACAACACCTGTCCAGTATTGGCATCCACCAGCACCACCTGAATTCCAGATCCACCCTCTGCCTCTACTTTGCTCCCGGTGAAAAGCGGAAGAGCTAACTTGCTCTTGAACTCCAACCGGAGATTTCGTTCATCAGGACCTTCATTGCTTATAGGGGAGACCCTGCATATGACATAAATAGATGTATTTCAGTTACATTTCTCTCTCGCTTGTGTACACAACTTGTGTAAGATGGATTACCACAAATGTTTTGGACACCTGGATGAAGCAGCATGAATGCACACCTTGTGTGAGATGGATTACCACAACTTTTTGGTCAAGCAGCATGAGAGAACAACTGTGGCAGCATTAGTGACATCACAAACTGGAAATTTGCACAATGATCTGAGCTTTCATGGCTTTCAAGGGTCAATAAGTACAGAGCATGAAGGTATTGTGAAGATAAAAGGCTTCAATGGCCAATCACTGACCGAGATCCCACTTTAGGAGCGTAATTTTGCAGTGCCTGTTCAACCTCCTCTCCAACCTGCATTGAACAAAAATCATTCAAGAGCTCCTTAGAGAAAATTTCACTATAAAAATACTCCTCAACAAGGAGAGAATGAATCGGCACCAATGTCCTTGTCATCCTCAAAAGCTGTTTCAAGAGAAAAGTGAGAAAGCTCCATTGCTTTTCTGCAGCGTTCTTGACCATTTTGCTTTTTATGTGTCACAACTACAACCTCAACATGTAAGCTTCAAATGTGCAAATGATGTCAATATGGGGAGTTTGTGAGATGTTTTTCTATGTCTGTGGTGTTCCCCTCACTCAAGGGGAAGGACATCAGATGCTTGCAATACCCATTACAGATTATTTTTTGAAGAACATCAGAACTGAAGCAAAACTATGAGGTTGTAAAACATCAAGACCTAGCTAGCCACAAAAGACTTGTAATCTTTGCTAGCTGCATTAGAGATGCTCCATTAACAGCTATGTCTGTATCCTCAAGGGCGAACAGCAACTACCATTGCAGGTTTGTTATATGACGCCAGGATGCTCACCACTTTGCGAAAGATGGGTTCTAGCAGAGGCCAGAGTTTTGGAAAGTTGTCCACCTTCAGAGCTTCCATCACAACACTGGCATGAACAATAACATCACCATTGATCAAAAGAGTTACAATTGTTTCGCACATATGAGCAAAGACTCCAGACAAGCACGTGCAAGGACTCGACTACGATCAAGCTTGGTACTTACTACTTACAGTCCACAACAGATTTCTCACAGCAGGAGTTAGAGGAGAAAAACAAACCTTGAGAGACTCAAGCGCGGCCTCTTTTCTTCTGGCAGCACGCCTCCCTGATCTCTACTTCCATCCTGAGGATTAGACCGTTTGTCCTTCGACATTTTCCCTTTAGGATTTGCTCTTGACACCGTGTGGATCGGGGTCTCACGTAACAGCTCGTGTGAAGTAATCTATGCCTGATTGATGAAAGAAAGACAAGAAATGCGGCGACGACCAACCTAGTGCCAATGGAGCTTCTGAGGGAAGAGTCTCTGCGAAGATCTCTAACAATTGCGTTTGTAGCACAGAAACCTAGGACGGGACCATCTCAGACACTAGTTTAGTATGCTCGCATCCACTGCACACAGCGGGAGGATGTAGGGGGGGAAGGAGCCCCGGTTGCAATATAGTTCAAGTCCAGGCAGCCTGCGAATTCTCCTGTAGAGACGGCCGGAAAAGGCACGAGCAGATCATCCCGCATTGAGGAGTACCGAGCAAGCGGCAGTCACGAAATGATATGACGGAAGATGCTGTCGATTTTGCGAGGAAGCAAAAACTGAAGAAAATCATGATGAGTACAAAACAGTGGCTGACGAAACAGACTTTGTCCAAAGCCACACAAACTATTGCAAAACAGTTCACAATCTTCTATTCCGCTAGAAAATGTGTGATCAAAATTGAATGGAGCAGAGATTTTCCAAAAGAACAACAACAAGCTTGCTAAATCACCTGTGCCGATATTGCGAGAAAACTCTTGCTGCGGATCATCAGCTAATGAAAACTCTCAGGCATCACGAATCGCACACTTGCTTGAGAAAAAGAAAGCTATTAAGACAGATGCAGAACCCTGAGACTAGAGATGATAAGATTCATGACGAAGGGATGCAGTTCATTCTCGAGACATGATCAAGAACGAGACTAGAAAGAAAGCTTTCGAGGTTCGAAAAGTGGGAAAACAAAGACAGAACCATTTCCATACCAACAGTAAGAGATTCTTCTGCCGGCTGAGGTAGTAGAAGGGATATGGTGAAGCTTCTTCTTCGTCTTCTCCCCCAGCTTGCTCCTCCAAACTCCCCAGGATCAGAAAACCAAATATTATTGCAATCAATATTGAGGAAAATCTACAAAAATAGGAGGAAAAAAAAAACTGAAACAACAATTATTCTGGAGGAGAGGTCGGCCATCGATAAAGCGAATTTCGGCGGTAGAAATCTGCGCAATCCAAGACCAAGAAATTGGAAGAATCGCAAACACGGCAAAGGAGAAACCGCGAAGACGACGACGGCGGCGGCGGCGGAAGTCTCGTCCGTCCGTCCGTCCTTCCTTCACATGATGGCGCTCGATGTCCTCTGTCATCCTCACGAATGATAACCATCAAAGTATCATCCCGATTAACGACTTCAATCATTGCTAATTATTAATCATTCATCCTTTCCGCCAACGCGCTTTCTTTTGACTGTATCCAAGGACTCGTTGGGAAACCCAATAGGGTATCGACACGTGGCAACTCGAAGGGATCAAAATCACTGTTGAACACACGGTTTCATGAGTCTGAAAACAAATTGATTTAGTAATTAACCCGAATTTATGAAAACTTTACTACAGTTAGTTGAATTAGTCAATCCTCGTTGTAGAACTCTTTTCTCTAATTAATTATAAAATTGGTGATAATCTCCAATTCTTTTTTGAAGGTATAATTTTTAAATCTTTCATTCTTAATTCATAATTAATTAGTTTACCTACCTTTCTTAAGTTTCTAGATCTCGTTTAGACAATTTTAAAACTAAATTTTTATTTAAATTTAAATTAGATTAAAATATACCTTCAAAACTTGTGCTTCATTTACACCCCCCAAGTCTTGTTTATCTTGTATGTTTTACCAAAGCTTTACTTTTTAAGAACAATTTTTTTCTTTTGCATTTGAAGCACCCTAAAATAATGTAACATTTTGCATGTTTGCAAATGAATACTTTTTACTCAATAGAAAATTCCTGAAATAAATAAACTAGATAGAAGATTTTTTTTAATAAATATAAAATAGGCTGTTAAAATTTAATGGAAAGGTGATTCACAAGTATATCCCAATTACTTATTTTACACCTTATGAATATTGAAATTCTGTGATATTTTCTCAAGTATTATTATATATTAATTTGGCGATTTAGGAAATAGTACTATGAGTCAATGAACTTTTTCAGCTTACAATGGTCAAAAGGTCTTCCACCCCTTCCGTTTTCAAGGTGGTTATATTTCGCCCCCTTGAATAGGCGTCATGCAATTGCCTAAAATTATGTCAAATTCTTAATCCTTAAATTTTACTCCATTTTTTAAAATGAGGGTAACATAGCATGTTTTATTCATCAAATTTTATCAAAATAATTCAATGACGAAAATAAAAGAAAACAAAAACAACCATAGAGGGAAATTTTTAATAGCCTAACTTATTAATTAATTAATAATTTCCTGAATTTCTTACAATTATTCTTCACACAAATTTTGAGCATTTTTATATGTTTCCCACTCAATCAAAGCTGACCGACCTTTTATCTAGAGAATTTATGGTGCATTAAATGCGAATTTATTTATAGCTCTCTTTAATTAGATAAAAACATCAATTAAAATATTAAGTACCGTACGAAAGTCGTACAAGCCCATCGTACGCACTAGATTTGGTGTCAGGGGGCCGTACACACACCAGGGATTCGCCTAGATTTACAGTAGGTAGTAAAGTAGATAGGGAGGTCCTAATGGTATCTTAAGTGTACTCTACGGTGGGTAGTAAAGTAGATAGGTAGGTCCTTATGGTATCTTTAAGTCTATGGTGGGTAGTAAAGTAGGTAGGTAGGTCCTTATAGTATCTGAAGTGTACTTATGGTGGGTAGTAAAGTAGGTAGGTAGGTCCTTATGGTATCTTAAGTGTACTCTATGGTGTGTAGTAAAGTAGGTACATAGGTCCTTATTGTATCTTCAGTGTACTCTATGTGTGGGTAGTAAAGTAGGTAGGTAGGTCCTTATGGTATCTTAAGTGTACTTTACATGTGGGTAGTAAGTAGATAGGTAGGTCCTTATGGTATCTTGAGTGTACTCTACAGTGGGTAGTAAAGTAGGTAGGGTCCTTATGGTATCTTAAGTGTACTCTACGGTGGGTAGTAAAGTAGGTAGGTAGGTCCCTATAAGTGACCTGAAGTATCGTGATTCGGGACCTGACCAATCAGAGGGCAGTGATAAAGAGTTTTTCATTTTAAAATTCAGTTTGATAATATCTCAACGGCCAAGATCTTCTTGCGAACAGTATTACAAATTTTGAATAGTGGTGATTCCTTTTAACCAGCAGTCCGTCCAATACATATAATGGGATTGGAAATCCCTTTGGACATTTGAAACATGCTTCTTATGTGGAGAAGGAATGCAGTCTTTTATTTGGTTTTTTCAAATGGGTGAATTTTTTGGTTGAAATCCAATTGTATACATTTTAAACTCTATTTATTTAATTCAAAAAGTGTTCACCATTGAACATCTCTTCATTTCAACCAAATTGATGAAACAAAATTCAAATAAAAATTGCATTTGTTATTATGATGAGGAAGGGCTTTCAAAAGTGGGGTTTATGAGAATGCATGAATTAGATTTGGATTTTCTTTCCTTATTTGTATTATGTCATTTAAATGAATTTGAAGTAAATGAAACATTAGTCCTCTTTTTATTAATGGGTTGGTATTATTTTAGAAATCAAACACAACTTTTTAGAGTTTAGGTCTTAATTGTATAACAAAAGTTAAATATAGGTCCATAATATGTTGGCAAAATAAATACCTTTCGCAAAAGGGTTTAAAGGCTCATAAAATTACAAGGGCCAATGAATTGTTTTATATGTTGGGACTTTTCTTAAAATATGACACTCGAAAATGGAATGAATGGGGATAAAACCCAACTATAAAACTTTATTTCAAGGAATGAAAACATAAAAATAAATACAATAACAATAAAAAAATGTAACTCCTAATGGCATTTTCACAATTCATAGAATATCAAATATGACTATGATTTAATGTGAAGGATGCAAAATCAAACAACAACCACAATTCAACTTCTAGACTTTTTGCACTTAAATGTGACTATCACCTTTTTGGTTGTTTGTTTTTTAAGATTGGTGACAATAGCAAATGGCAAGAGAAGTGTTGTTAGTCTATTGGATCTTCTATTCTAGGTTTGTCATTGAAGTTTAATGTGTGGTTGATAAGATTTGTTTGGAGATGTGTATGGAAGGCGTGTGTTAATAGGTAAAAATCCTTAGGCTAGTTAGTTCCATATGCCTTTTAGTAATTAATAATTACTAATGGTAGATTAGTCTATTGGATCTTCTATTATAGGTTTGTCATTGAAGTTTAATGTGTGGTTAATAAGATTTGTTTGGAGATGTGTATGGAAGGCGTGTGTTAATAGGTAAAAATCCTTAGGCTAGTTAGTTCCATATGCCTTTTAGTAATTAATAATTACTAATGGTAGACTTATCATCTCTTACTCAAGGAGTGAAACTAGTGGGATTAAGTAGCTAGGTTATTGAGTGGTTGGAGGTAATCCACCTAATCATCTAGAAGATTTCTAAAAAGAGATTATGATAAGGGCCTTATTTTCTAGGGGTCAAAGTGGGCCTTGTGTGGTGTATGGAAAAGGGGGATTAGAATAGGTGTTGGGGGAATTTCTATAACATTCGAAACTTGGGTAGAGAGAGGAGAATGGAAAAAGATGTATGTACTTAGTGTGTGATTTTAATGAAAAATCATTGGAAGATTCAAGTTTTTTATGTTGCATTTCTTTTACATTAGAAAGTGTGGAAGGTAGAGTAGTTGATATTATACAAGTATAATGATTCTTTGAGCTGGTATTTTTGCATGTATTTTAAGATAGAGAATAACAAGTCATACCTCTTGAAAGCCTTTGGAATATTAAGTTGCTAGCTACCATAAGAGGGTAGTAGCCAGTCTTGAATGGTGGAAAGTAAGCAAGAAAAAAGTAGCAAAGTAATTGCCTGCAGACTGAAGGGTATTGCTATAGGTAGTAGGCATGGGCTATGAGTGAAGGTAGTTGGTTGCAAATAGTAGGGAACAAAAGGGGGATTTCCCATGGTGTTGCAAGTGGTAGACAAATTTAACCAAGGACTTACAAATCTGGGAGAGGAAGGATAGTAATGGTAGAAGGTTTGTAAACACCACTAGACAACATCCATGGCTATTGAAGGTATAATAAAATCAAGGAGAGTAGCCATTCTTGGGCTCTAATCATTTTTTCATGTTGCACTTCTTTACTTTCTTCCCCCTAACCTTCGGATTAGACCACTTAAAGGAAGGTAGGTCTGTTATTGGACAACAAACCTTTACCTCCTTTATTTCATTTTGTATGACTTCTTATTTACTATTTGAATAGTTGTAATAAAGTAAGCTAGTGAAAGTAATTCCCTTTTGTTATGTAATAAGGTGTTGACTTGTTCCTTTAGTTTTACATCTTGGAGTATAGTAATGATCAAAGACTACAATTTCATCACTTAACATTTGGCAACCATCTTGTGGATCATATTTGGAATTTTTTGAACAATGAAACTAGTGTTGAATTAGTGAAAATGATTTTTAGGTTTTTGAAAGTAGATAAAGGGGAATTCATTATTGGCAGACATAGTAATACTAGGGCCTAAAAAGTGGACAATCTATAGGACAAGATTGAGAGAGTGTTTGAAAGGAAAGGATTTGATGAAAACTAGAATTGGAGCAAGGAGTGGAAGGTACTACTACCCAATATAGGTAGAAAAAGATCTAGGACTTAATACCTAACTAGAGACTATAAGATACCACAATAATTCAAGATTACTTAGTTTTACTACAAAGGGTTCAATCACAAGGAAAGGTGGAAGGTACTACTATCCAACATAGGTAGAAAAAAATCTAAAACTTAATACCTAACCAGAGATCATTAAATACACAATAACTCAAGTTTACTTAGTCTTACTACAAAGGGTTCAATCACGAGGAAGGTAGTTATTATGAAACAACCAATAAAAAAGTAATTTGGTTATAATTTCACAAAGAAACAAAGGTTTTTTGTAACTATGAATTGTGTAGTAACAAGAGGATATAAAAAAAAATTGGAACAAATTTTGGAAAAAAGTTGGGAATGATACATGTACGCCATTTTAAGAAGGTAACATAAGAGATATTGCCATTTCATACGATAGTCATGGGTGTTTTCATGCCTAATGTCAAGATGGAAAGACCTTTGGAAGATTAAGAAGTAAATGTCGCCTATTGGTATCATTTGTGATGGAAAGATACCGGGTCAAGGGCATAAAGTTTCGATGAAGAAGAAAATGGAAATAACCATTCTCCAATTGAAAAACAAACAAACAAACAAAAATGACAGGGGAAGACAAGGTAGGTTCTACCTTCAAAAAGACTTGTTACTTAACTACTTTCAAAAGTAGGTGGCATAAATGGTAGGAGAGCAGAAACAAACCAAAACCATAAGATTTCAAAATGAAAAAATAGAAGAGGAAACTATATATGCACCAAGGGCATCGTTAGAAACCTTGTTGTTTGCAACCCATCCATGTGAGACTACATGCAACCAAATGTTGCCTATGCAACTACTTTTCAAAATTGGATGAAATTTGGTCTTCTTTTCAACTAGGTTGTAACTATGACCTATTTCATCCTTAAATTGTGTTATTTTTAATAATGTTTTTTGTATTTTTACAACATTGTATATACATTTAGTTGCAAATGCAACCAAGATAGTCACATGTAGTTGTATAAAATATCTAGGCTACCTAGTTAACAAGGACGTACCTAAATATATATATATATATACCTACCTACCTATAAATATAGGTCACATGGTACCTAGCCTAGGCTTGCTGACATGTGGCATTGCCTACATCTACATATAGGCCTAAACATGACATGTGGCATTGCCTACATCTACATATAGGCCTAAACATGACATGTGGAACATAGGTTAGGCCTAGGCCATGCCACGTGGCACTTATGTTAGGCCTAAGCCATGCCAGATGGTACTTATGTTATGTTTAGGCCATGCCACATGGCACATATGCTAAGCCATGCCATGCGGCATCTAAATAAAGCATAGGACATGCCACATATGTTAAGCCTAAGCCATGCCATGTGGCACATAGGCTAAGTCTTAGCCATCCCACATGGCATTTAAGCACAACATAGGACATGCCACATGGTACATATGCTTGACCTAAGCCATGCCACATGGCACCTATATTAAACCTAGGCCAAGCCACAAAGGTTAAACTATGACATGCCACATGGCACATATGATAGGTTTAGGCCATGCCATGGCACCTAATTAACATTTTTTTCCATGCCACATGGCAACATGCTTAAACTAAATGCCACATCATAAAATGTGTTAATTAATAAGCTAAGTTAGTAAGTTGTAAGTTAGGTTAGAAGTAGTAGGTTAGGCTAGGTAGTCACTAGTAGCCTAAGTAGTTGCATGACTAGTTGCAATTAGGTTGTAACTACAAAATTAATCCCATATGGTTTGCCTCCCATTTTATTTTTTTCAACTACATAAGGAGGTGCCCTAGGAGCACAATGTACAAATTAAAATGCAATTGCATTTTGGGATGAGCCAATAAAAAAGGCTCAACCATAATTAAGCCCAAAAAGAAATGTGATATTTTTAATTGATGCCATGTGGCTTAAATCTAGGCCTAGCCTGAGTGGTGTAGGTCTAGACCTAGCCTAGGTGTGACGTGGCTAAAGTCAAGGCCTAGCCTAGGTGATCGCTTAGGTTAGGCCTAAAAGTGGCATGTGGCATATGTCTACACATAGGTGCCACATGGCACATGTGTGGACTTAAATAAGCCCAGTGCCACGTGACTTTTGTTTAAACCTATGTGCCATGTAAATTATTTAAGTACCATGTGGTGTAGGTCTAAATGGGTGCCACTTGGAAAAATGTGATTGTTCACCGATATAATTGTAATTTAGCTACAAGATCATTCATGTATACATTATACAGTAGCCATATATGTATTCGATGAAAAAAATAAATTCATATGTTGCATGCAATTGGTTTTTGCATGTGACTTTTTGTTTGTTACTACACTTAATTTAGTCATAAATGTCACTTGCCACTAGAAATTAGTTGCAAACGATAGTCACATGATATGGTATTTCTACTAGTGGGGGTAGCCGTGAAAGGCTACAAGGAGAAGTCCATGGGGCAGCTTGTAACTTACACTTCACAACACCCCATATTATAATGACTACCATGGGAATCCCATTAGTAGTTGCCTTTGAGGTGGAGGTAGTAGAACTAGATTCATATGAGAACAAGTAAGCAATCTTGAAAAGGCTTGAAAAACTTAGATGACCGTGTATGGGTAAAAGTTTTAGAAGTGGTAGAACTATTTCCTCTAGGGTCGTTAGATGAAGATATAACCACTACTTACCCTTAGAAAAACAAATCCAATAATTTGCACATGTTCTAACCTCTTTAATTCGCAAGTAATGCCTAGAACAAAGGTGGGGACAATAACTACCACCCAAAAGCAAAGGGGGAGTATATGGATAGAGGCTCACCCTCATGATGCAAGTTGTGTGAAAAGGTAGGGCACCAAACATAACATGTCACTACCATCCTTCAATTTTGGATGATAAGGGGGTACCCAACCCAAAAAACTAGACCAGTGATTCTAGAGAAAACATGGACATGAGCTACACAAGAGTGATGAAGAAGAAAGATTGGAAGATGGTAGAGGCACCCATTTTGAAAAATCAAATGAAGCAACCCAAACCAAAGAAGGAATTGCAAGAGAAAATTGAATGGGATGACACCTATCAATGGATAAAAAATTGAATCATGAAAGTTTGATCCAATGTCTTTAGTCATAATCATCAAGGTGTAGCATAGTTGTTGTTTGTAGGAGTTTATCTACATTGTTAGTGTGTTGAAGTGGTGTTGATTGTTGGAGTTCATGCTCTAGGGATCTTGCTAATAAAAGATTCAATTGTTTGTGTGAACTTGTGGTAGATACTTCTTAGCATGATTCCTAGTAGTAGTAAATTCTACCAACCCCTAAATTGCATGTCACAAAGTTGAAAGTTGTGTGGCATTTTAAAATTATAATCACCAATCTCCAATGATCAACTATGTCCACAACAATATGGGGGTAAACCATACTAGGGATTGCACATGATTATAACTTGTTGCCTAGCTCTTATACTTCAAATTATTTACATCTACTATGTGAGAGTTGAGACTTGGAATTGAAAGTTGAGTGCATTGCAATTTATAAGTTACAACACAACAAATGCGATTCAAATTCTAAGTTTGATGTTGCTATCAAAGAATTCAACATTAAAGTTTGAACGTTATGCAACTCCCAAATTCCAAGAACTTCCAAGTTCCATCCACAAATAGATCTTTCATTTGAGGAATGAGCAATTAGCTATCAAGTTCGTTAACATTATACAATAATCTTAAACAAAACCCATGCATAATCTACTTTTTTCTAAAGCAATGCCCATTGCACAATGGTGGCATATTGCAATCACCTTTGAAAAACTTTGTGAAAATTTGAAAAAGATTGGTGGCCACTATCTAAAAATCACTAGATAGAATAGCAATCCTTGGTTCTAGCTTCATAATCAAGTTTCCAACAATTAGTTAAACCCTGAACCCTTGAAATCAAATATTTGCAATATGGAAGGCCAAGATATAACCATCTTGCGAGAGATGGAAGACTAAAATCTATTGTAGGCTATTGACTTTCCATGCAAAGGAATTCCACGAGTGTTCTTCCAGGCTAATTGTTCTTTCAGTTGTTCCGCCCCTCTCAATATCTGATATGCTCCTTATGAGTGAGGAGGGTTTGGAGTATTTGATTTGTTCATCTTCACCTTGCAGTCTTCCTTCGTTGGTGGTATTTTCTTTTGGCCTGGACTTGGGTCCTTCCTTCTTGTACCTTTGTCTACCCCTTATTTGGGTGCTTTGTTTTATTGATGCTTGGCAGGTTTTCATTAATCCCTTGTTAATGAGGATGCATCTGAATATGTAATCATGTGAGTATCAAATGACCAACCACATACGATTTCATGCTTTTTCCATTTGAGGATGGCAAATGGTCAGCAGACTTCATTCATGGCTTTTGCTTGGTTCTGAAATTTTTACCTTCTGGATGCTGTGTTTCTATCCAGATGATTTCTTTAGCTGTGCGTGGCAACTTGATTTCCCATGTTGATAATGGTTTCAGGTTAGGAGAAATTTGCTAGTGTTTAACTTTTGGATATTCTCATTCTTGTGGTGCATATTGAAATCTACAAGTGAGGATCAAACCAAGAGCATGAGCTGTTCAGAATGAGTAGATTTTGTATTTTGCGTTTTTTCTTTCTTGAGATAGAATGCCAAATTTTCTTCAGTATGATCTGCAGCATTGGAAATCTGCTAACATTGGTGTTTTCCATATGTGAGACGCACTCTATGGCATCTGTTCCTTCCACTGATGCTACAGGTGTAGCACTGGTGTGGTCAGGATGACGTGCCATGGTATCAGACCTATGGACAGTTTCTCAAGCTGCTTTGAGGCAAAGAAGCAGAAGGCGTAATCAAGAAGGAGGCCCCCTTGAAATGGGAACAGCAACTGGAAATGGCATTGCATGCAAAAGCTGATTCTAAAAAAAAGGAGCATGGCAGCTGAAAGCTCATCACAAAAGTTCTAGAAAAGAGTGGAGCTCAGAATCAGACACCGTTAGTGATGACACTGAGGAGATGGAGAAGAGGAAGAAAAAACACCACAAGCACAAACACATTAGCAGTAAACACTCCAAGAAGCACAACCACCATGAATTTGGCGCTGCAAGTGAAGATGATGAGGAAAATGGTTCTGATGAGAATCAGAAAAAGACTATTATGTTGAAAGGGATCATAAAGATCATTCAGGTCAGGTTCTCCTCTCTCACTGCACCCATCTATTGAACTGTTGATAGCAACTTGGATTAGGGTTTAACGTTTTGCCCTGGTAACTTATTAGGGTTCTTGAGTAAGATCCCAGGTTGGCAAGTTGCAACATATGTCTACTGGAGATTTTGGCTTTCCCATAGTTTCAGCACACCAGTAAGTCCTATTCGGTCTTCAGCACAAGAGCACTTAGCTAGCCTATAATTAGATGCAACCTACCTGCTGGATGAAATGGGAGTTTACATCTCACAGGAGTATGTGTTTTAGGTTATAGTTTCTGGTTTATCGACTGGAAGTGTGATCACAAGAGCATTAGAAGCTGGAGAGGGCCTTAACATCATGTCAGGCAGATTAGCTTGAAGTTCATGTGCTTCTGCCAGATTTTTTCTAGCCAGGTAGGCTACTTTGTGAAGTTGGTCAAATTACATATTCTTCTGCCAAATTTGCATTACGCAGTTTGGCTAGATGTCCACCTTGACCGGCAATCAATGCAAAATATCTGAACTCTGAGTATAACAAGCCAATACTTGTGAGTTTGAATGTCCACCAACAAAGTGTTCACAGCTGTAATTTGGTGATTGTAAGCTGTCATTTCACCCATCCAGATAACTTTGCCTTTAACAAAAGTCAATTTGAGCACTATGCTGGCTTCTGTACTCAGCACATTTTCCTCACTTTTGTTTAATTGGTTGATGCGTTACGCTCAGCCTCTGACTCCAAAGAGCATCATCAGGCCTTGAAGCTTTTCCGCCAGAGACACATCAAGCTGCCACCCAATGCAATCTCTGCTACCACAAATGTGTTTCACAAAGTCAGAGAAAAATTTCCCCCGATCTTTGCTATGAGGCAAATTCAAGAGCGAAGAACAAATAGCCTCTACTCTATACCAGAGCTACACATAATGATACCCAAAAGACAGAGATGCAGCAGTTTTACAAGAATATCCTTTCCTCTAGCTTTTGTGAACTGATTAGTTCACAAAATTGTGAAGCTACAAAACTGCAAGTCTTTCAAAGGCTTGAGAACAGAAAAGGGAAAAAAAAAAAAGAAAAAAAAAGAAAAGATAGAGACTGCCGTTCTAGAAAACAATTAGTTTGGTGTTCTCAAGTTGCTTAAGGAGAAGCGCTCGAGTAATTCGAGCTGCCAAGGCATCTGCCTGTCGCTCAACAGAGGAACCAAGAGTGTTACAGAATGAAAGAACAAAGAAGCAGCACCCAAGAGGCTCGATCTGAATTTCCGTCGATCTATTATCCCATATTCCTTGCCAACGTTCATTGAACTGAATTATATATAAACCAGTCCCCCACTATGGGCTTCTCATCTAATCGCGTGCCCAGCACAAAGCGAACTATTCTTTCGCCTTTTACTAAAGAATACCGTGCGCAGGGTACAAACAGCGGTATATCCCAATTTTTTGGCTGCCTCTAACGAGGCCCACAAATAATAATAAGAAGGAATTTCTCTCTTTTCTACCTTGGGAATAGGATTTGATGTATTTCGGTTCAAGTTTTGTTGCAGATGTAGTGTCTGTATGATGTTATAACATAACTGTAGCCAAGTGAAATGCATGGAAAAAATTAACATATTAGGAGAGTCTAAAATAACATTCTAAGCTTGCAAATTCTAAACAGCATTTTACTCTTACAACAATGTATTGGATGTAAATACCAACTACTATTCAAAACTTACACTTCCCCCACACTATTCAAAATTTATAACTAGTTGGTTTGAGGTTGAGTGTAAACTGCAAATAGAATTGAAACATAATTGTGTAACTCTTGAACTTTGTAGTTAAATTTAGAATAATATTTGGAATTTAGAGAAAATTCAATAGCCTAAAAACATACCAAATTTCAAATACTGTTCTAAACTAATGTATTTTCTGTGTTGTTTGTTTCTAGTTCCAAATTTCATGTAGTGATAATCAGTAAATTTGAAGGAATCAAGATTGTCAGTACTAATTATCCTTCACCATTGAACAATTAGAGGTTCTAATGGAGATGACTCATGACTTCACCAACATGGAGCTGTTGAAAATGGGAACACAAAGAAGAATGGGATTGAAAGTAACAAAAGTTTCAGATTCTAGCTCATTTTAAAGTTTTTGATGGAACATCCGGTGCATCTGGTATTGATCCCTTTTTCTACAAAAACTAATTGTAAGCCAACAATCATAAAGAGATGTATTTGGATCTCATTTTTCAAGGCATGGGTGAAGTTTACACCAGACTGATCTATATGGCAGTGTCAGAGGCACCAGACAGAGTCTGATGCTTCAATTGGTAGAATTCTGAAGCTGAACCATGTTTTGCATATGAGCAAAAGCATGCAGTCAATTAGGGAAATGACTGTTGTTGCATCAATGTGGCATAACTATGGCATCAAACAGAGACAACAATTAGATTGCAGAGAAAACTCCAGAAGAAAACTCTGTTCCATTCAGTGGGTGTAGATAAGTATGTGATAATCTGCTATATATATAGGTAGGTGAAATATTATACAAAATCTGGCATCAAGCCAGAGTCAAGTAGAAGGGGTACATTTTCCCAAACCCCCTATGAACTCAAGGGTGCATATCACTGATATTGGTAGAAATTCACTGGCACATTGTATTACAGGGACTGATAACTCAAGGCTGACATAGCATCTGCAGTGTTATCACCATTTGTTAACGAAGCTGGCATCCAGTTGCACACTTGTTCAATGGGTGAAGGCAAATATCAGTAGCATCAGGAATCAGCACAAATCTCAGGGCACTGAGGTCATGCCATGTCGCTGGTCTCAATGACAAACTTGCGCATTAATGCTGTGTTACTCTCCTCAATGTGCTGCCAAAATGTCAAACCACAAATCTCAAGTGGATGTTCATGTTGCAATGCAAGAGCAAGAGCAACTGAATCTTAAGGTCATCCATATAGCAGTCAAACACAGGCAAAATTGTCAAGTGCAAACCTTCAGTGACAAGTCTTTGACATTCTCCCACTCAAAATCTTGATTGGCATATGCTGACCTAACCTGTAAAGTCCCACATAAACATCATTATTCCAAGGAGCAAACCTCCTTGAACCTGTCTTGTGAATGCCTAGCCCTTGGTGCAACTGTGGGTACCAGTTTCCTAAATTGCTACAATTTTAATTTGACAAGTAGCTAAAGGTGGAGGTGCACACTTTGGCATCACTGGATGATGGAACAACTGGAACTGATGTAACCTCCAACATATTTATTCAGTGGGGTGGGCAATCCTCAACTCAAAATTGCATAGCTAGCCAATCTTCTAGAATTTAACAGCCATGCTCTTTGTCAGGTAAATTATGGTCTGGCAGATCATGGATCCATCAAGGGGTTCTCAATCTGCCTGCATGTCCATAACAATAGCATGTTTCACGGCCAGTTTTAGGTTAGTGATTGCTGGAAATTGTTTGGAATGAAGATACTATCAAGTTCTACAAGTTTGACTCTTCAGTGTTTTGAGCATATGGAATGAGCTTGTCTGAGCTAAGCAGAGAAACAGTAGCAAATAGAATTAGTCTCATCTGAGCTGAGCAGAGAAATAGGATTGATGGTGTGAGCAAAAAGAATGGAAGATGAACACTTACTTCCATTATTCGAAGTGCTATACATTCAAGAGGTATTGATGAAGCATACAAAACATCCAGCCACCACCCCATCATCAAACAAACCAAATCATTGTGGATGTCATTCATTCACCACACAAACCCCCCTATCAACTGCTTTACCAAATTTCACCTCTTCTTCCTCTTCTTCCTCTCCACATTCTGCAACCCTAAAACTTGCTACCACCACAAAAAATTGAGGAATTCCAAGTATGAACAGTCTGAGCAAAACACATGACAAAACACAGGTTCTGAGTGTGAGGCAGGAGAGCATTGTTTGCATTTGGCTTACCAAGGTTTTTGTGCTGTGCTGATTCTCGCATCAGTGCTGCACAGAACTTGTCACCATCTTTTAGTGAAACTGTATCCAGAAACTTCATCAAATCTGCATATGCCTCCTTGTTGTAGTCCTGCAAAAGCAAACCCATATTCAAAGCACAAACAAAGAATGAAACTACTACAGACTCCAGGGTAGTCTTCTGGGCTTTTTCCCCCCTCTTTGGACACTCACTCCTACAATAGGATGATATACACTCTTGTCTCTGAAGCCATTTTGTTTTGTGCTTTCTCCTCCTCTCTGAGTCAGGTTTGCAGCAGGAAAGGGCCAAACCTGAAGCTGAGATGCCACAATCTTAACAGCCACATAAGTGAAGAAATTGTGAAGAGCTTCCGCTGCCTTCGCTTCAGGAGATTTCTCCCCAAACCCTAAACCCCCCACCCACCACCCACTCCCATAGAAAGACCTCCTCGTGTAAGAAATGTTTCGTCGTGTATCTCTCTCGCTTCTTTTCTTTTCACAGGTGGCTAGCGGGGACATAGATTTGTGCGCAAGCTTCTGGATTTTTGAGAGAAATTACCTGGCACAAACATCTTCTGGCAGCGAGCAGGTCCTACAACAGTGCCTCCAGACCTCAATTTGCGCTGATCTCCTCCATACTTGTTAAAGTGTGCATGGTCGCCACCACGTCGTTTCACAGACGCTCCCCAGAGCTTGGAAGGCAGCAGCACAACACCATGCTTCAATTGGGAGACAACAGCTCCTTTTGTTCCCGAAACACTAGGAACAAGGGAAATCCTTCCACATGATCTCTCTATTACCCGATTGTTTCCAAATATTTGTCCTGAAGTTATCAGAGCTGAACATGATGCAACAGCACCACCCCGCACCACCACTTCTTCCATTCGCAATGAAAAAAACACAGAGGATACAGGATTTGCCACCACCCTTTGTTTTTCCGTCTTCCAAAATCTCTCACACACCACTTCTTGCTACCTTACATCATCGAAAGAATTCCCAAAAAAACAGAAGAACAAGAAGAAGAACGAGAAGAACAAGAACACGAACAAAACAAGAGCACGGTCAATGAGAGTCTCTTTTCTTCACCACTGTCTCAGAGCTTCTACTTCCGCCATTTGGAAAGAAAGGACAAAAAAACACACACACAACAACAACAAGATGGAACAAGAATCAATAACAACGACAACAGATTCTCTACGGCTTCTCTTCTTCCCACACTGCGTTTGTGCTCCAGAAAGCTCGAAACCCGGAATTCTCTCGCAAAGCGTACGCTGCTGATTCTTCATCTGATGTAACTTCAAAGACCAGGCTACCACCACTGATCCTCCTTTGAGGATCCATCCAATATTGAATGAAAAATGTGCATTTAAAAACAAATTCATCCAAACATGTAATTAATTATAGTAATTGCATCCAACAACAAAGCAAGTTTTCATTAATTTTTTATAGCACAATCATATGGGTTTTCCTTATTTATTGTTTTTTGAATTTTTTTGGCCCCCGCTGTGTAACTTGGATTTGTTATTATTTTCATTTTTTGGGGTTTTTTTGGCTCCCACAACACAACCAAGAACCTTTTTTTTCTATTTTTTTCAAACAATTTGGGGGCGAGGGGGAGGTTTGCTTTGTGATGTAGGTACACTGACAATCATCCTCAAAAGCAGGGCTTTTTAATTTTTAATTTTTCTAATTTTATGATATAGCCAAACTGGCAATCATCCACAAAAACATTTTGTCAAATTTGAATCTAGAAAGTAGTTTTTTTAAAAGAATCCTTCACAGTTTTTAGCTACATGGTAGTACCAAATAGAGAAATCTGGCAATTTATCCAAAAAAAAAAAATCAAAAATCTGGCAACTAGAAAACTATAAAAAACACTTTTTTAATGCCATTTTTGAAAAACAATTTGGCCAACTGGCTAAATTAAGCCAGGAAATAAATGCACCTCAAGAGGAATTAGCCAAATTTGGCTATAGGTCAGACAGCAAAGTAGAATACTTTCAGAGTCTGGAAGTCAGCAGGGAAAGTAAAGTTTTTTTTTTTGGCAATCATGCTTTGTGTTCACAACCTCCACCAACAAATTGTCTCAATATGGCAATTTCAGGAATATTTTTTCTTGAAATCTGGCAATTTTGGGTCGATTTGCACTAGATTTTCTTTTTTTTGTCACCAAGTGGTGGAAATTCAAAAATAAAGAAAAAATTATGTGCACAACTGACAAGGATAAATTACACCACACTAGTAACTCTTTATATGTTAGTTTTCACACACATTTTCCCCATTTATAACAATTTTTTTAAAAAGGAAGATGAATGTCATAGATTTAACCATTTTTATGTGTTAATTTTGAGCATTCCCTCATTCACAACACAAAACTTAGGTTAAATTACATACATTTCATCTTCCTTACATGTTGATCCAAATAGTTGTGTTCAAGTTTTTTTTTTCTAAATTAAGTTTTTTGGGTGATGTAGCCAAATTGATGATTATTCACAAGAGGATTTCGCCAAATTTGGTTATAGTTTGAACATGAAAGTTAAAAAATTAAGAATCCTTTTAAATTTTGGCTACATGTTGGAAATCATAGATATCTGGTGTCAATTATTTTTTAGAAATCAGGCAAATTTTAGTCCAATTTTCTTTTCACAAAAATCCTTCGTATATGTGGAAATCATTTTTGTCAAGTCCACAAGAAAAACATTGCTTGTGTTCCTCCTTCACAATATGAAGCTAAAATTGTTAACACATTTCCCTTTTTATATTTGAATTCCAACATCCAATTTTCTCTATTTACTACACAAGTGGGCAAAATTATTTACTTACATTTGACCCTCTTTATATGTTAATCTCAACATAATTGTCTGTGCTTGTATTTTCTAAATATTAAATCTCAACTTATTTATGTACAGTAAATAATATATGGCCTTTCCTAAGATAAAAGCAAATTTATCCACTCCAAGATTTGCTTTCAATATTAAACTTGAGAATTTCAATCCATTTCAATTACTGAATTCTATTTTCAAAAAAAATAATGTTGCACAAAGTAGTGAACATTTTGCTTCAACAACACATTTTCCGAATGACCCTTAATTAGCCAATGACCTTCCAACAAATGTGGAACCTTGCCTTGCCTTGCCCTGCCTGCACACAAAATAGAAGGTCTCAACTTAGAACTCAAGGAACACAAAAGAATGTTGCACTAGTGATCCAACAACACTAGCCAAGTTCCAACCAACAAGTATCTGCAAAATCCTAAGACTTACATAACCATTGAGTCATGAAGGCTTGATGGGAGCTCAATTCTAAACCCCAAATCACCAAGGTGAAACTCAAAATTGGATTATATAATTTCTAAAAGAAATTGAGGGAAAATTTTGGGGGTGAAGGGGTGTTCGAATAAGGGATGGATTTTTTAATTTCTTGGCAGCAATGTAACAATATACATATCAAATGGGTGAAAGTTTTTAAAGTGCCAATCAAAGGTACCAATAGGGAATTCTTGAATACATGTGTGGTTTTAGTAATATCAATCCACAACTAACAATATCACAATGAATAATTTGTAAACAATATAGATGGGTAGATTTGTACAATACAACTCCAATACTTGGAACCTGAATGTGGTGAGGTTTTGAAACTTTTATCTGGAACTAAATCACATAAATATTTAGAAATAGTTTCGAACATTAATTTATATCATCATTTCATTACAATTAGTTCAGGTTTTAATGTCAGGAGAAATGCAGGTGCAAAGGAGCTGACATTGTACTCAGGAATGGAAACTCAGGCTACCTCATTCCCATCCACTGAAACAATGGAAGCAATCTTAGACTTGCTTTTCCCTAACCAAAAAAGGAAAAAAAAAAAGCTAAACCTAGTTTTTCCCCTTGTATTTAGGTGATCCTTGCATGGCCTAATCTTCCTCCCAGCCTCCTAGTTATCTTCCAAATGTAGAAGGTCCTGACATGCTAGTTACTCTAAACAAAAATCAGTTAAGGGTTTTTGGCCCACATTGCACTTGTGTTTGAAAGTTACATATATGCATGGGTAAAGTTTCTACAGGCTCCCAATAGATAGTACACTGTAACAATAATGGTGGATCTAAACTAGGCTTTGCTAATCACTACTCCAGGTGCACATGATCTCCAATTGAGAGTCACACTAAATTTGCAGGGAGTACTGCAAAGAACAACATATAGTCTCCCCTCTACAGCAGGAACCAGGATCCTACCCATCAGTGGGTGTACACTAATATCCAAAAAATTGTTAGACTTGATTTGACTCTCCTACACGTGCTTAGATCGTTTGAGCTAAGCAGTAACTCCAGCAATGCTAGACTAAGTCTAAGAAAATACTTATCATGTAGAGGATTGGAGGCATAATCAGTGCATGAGTTTATAGTGAACTGAAACAAGCACTGGATGCTCCCTTTGGAGTGTGGATACTCCTCACAGCATGCTAAGAGGAGAGATGTCTTCAGCTTCAAGACTAAATACTATCTTCCTGTCCACAATGGTAACAATGTTTAATAGTTGGATCTAGAGCAGCCCGCCAGACATCTGAAATAGAGGGAAAAAAAAATGCTTACCTAGAGATCATCCTTCAGATCTGCTTCTTCATCCAAAAAGTCATCATCTTCGAATAACTGTACAAACCGTGCCTGTGCTTCCTGTCGTTGCTTGCGGCGCCACAGACTGAAGGCCACCAGGGCAACTAGACCCACCAGGGATAAAACCCCAATCACTATCATGGCAACCACAATCCCATGCTTGGTAGCCCTTTTTTCACTGGGTGGATTGCTCTCTGGGCTTGACGTGTTGTCCTCAGATTTTGTCACATCTGCAATACAAGAACCAAGTTCAACCTCACGTGACATGAAAGGTGACAAAGACAGGTGCCTTTGATGGTTACTTGCAAACCCATAAGCCTCAACAGCCTGGATTCCACAGAAGATAGAAACTGAATGCAAGTAAAACATGCATTGTTGATGTTGGTCTAAAGAATTCTGACTGCCATAAGCCTACTGAGTGATCCCACAAAAAAAAAACATATAACTCTCACTGAGAGAATTCCATACTAACAATTAAGTAAGCCAGGAGAAGGCAAAACAAATTCCCCTGAAGTAAAAGAAAGCCTTCCAGATAAAGACTAAAGAACTGGCAATAAAAACACAGAAGGGTAGAGCTTGAACCGCGAACAATAAACCTAGCAGTATGAACAGTAATGAGAGTCTCTTGTTTGTTCACTGGCTGTCAATAGTGACATACATGATAGAGACTTATCTATCACAACATACCCACTGATTTCATCAGCCCCCGACAGTGGATATAGGCCAGTGTAACCATAGCCTGTGCACTGAGTTTGTGTCACAAGTCCCAAAGCCACAGGAAGCCTAAACTCCAACAAAATAGGGCAGAGAGGAGTTGACCAAGAACTATTAGCAAGAGGCACTTGGCTACAAATTTCAAGAGGCTCGTCAGTCAAGAATTTTATGACAAAGGATCTGTGCCCAAAGATCCCACATGCTTGCCTTCTGAATGTTGTTGCAAAGACATTGAAGTGATGAGAAGATGGTCTGAGGGTCACAAGGCAGGGAAGTGAATCTTACTGCATTGTGGGCATGATAGTGTCATGTTGAACTCCTTGTCCTTAGAGCGAACATAGTGGACATCAGGATCTCGGCTGAAATTCAAAGGGCAAAGCTCCCATTCATCAAATATATCATCTGACTTGAATTTGTCTTTCTCATAAAGTCCACATCGCTTGCACTTTGCTCCCACCAGTGATGTGAGTGGCTGACAAGCACAAAACAGACCAGACCCACTTCACAAAACAGGAATTTTCAAACCAGACAAATGTGCAAGCTCACTTTGTGTTCATCACCAAGCAGAGTGTCAAACCATACACTCTCAGAAATGAACATAGCAAATTCCAGGACATACCTGCCAAGACTCCTCTCCAATAAATGTGTACAGATGATACTTGTCTTTGACATCTGGTAAGTCTTTTCTTTCCTCTCCTTGACAATGGAAATAGACATCTGGTTTAAAATACCACTCATGCGTAGTGAATATTGTCAAAGACACTAGGGTGACATTCCCATCAGCTGCGGCACCTGCCTCCCCGGTCACATCAAAAAGATAAGACAGTCATCAATCTCATGCCAAAATCAAGCATCAAATTGATCATTACAAGATGATTTGTGATGCACTTCTTTCAGAGATTTTCCCAGAAAGATGTAAAGAAATTGGTATTAAGAGCATCATCCAGTCTTCACAAACTAATGTTCCACAAAAACGTGTTCATTAGAAAGAACAGTTGTGAAAGTAACACTGGAAATGAAATCCATGGTGATTGCTGGCCTCCCGCTGTGATGACAAAATTTCATACTTAGAAGATTGGCAGGGCGGAAGGAAAGTACTGCATAATACTGAGAATCGATTCCATAAAGAAGCCAAATCTTTGGACGATGTCCATCGTCTGTTCTCCCGAAAGGACTTTCAAAACCAGAAGAAGCAGGAGACTAGAGTAATCCAACAATTGCACAAAGCTTACGGGAGTTACAAGAAGTTCTAAGACAATATTACTATGCCGTCTTCATCTCAAATATGTACTCTGTTCATGACATAGACTTGGACGTAGGGAGAGACAAAGCGAGGGTTTGTGGTAAAAGAAGGGAGAATTATGACGGACCTGAAGCCGAAAGAAGCAACGCGGAGAGGCCGAGTATGATAAGCAAAGGTAAACTTCTTAACAAATCATTTTTGTTTCGCATCTCCTTCTCTTCATAGCATATGAATCTACGCCAGTCACAGAATCGCAGAACCGCATCTCGATCCATCTGAAGAGAACGCTGCTAGAAAACATACCGGTTGTTCCTCTCCCTAGTTGCGATACGAATCCGTGCCACAATTCCACTTCATCTCAGCAAACAAACAAAGGGGGGAAAAAGAGACTTAAAGCGTCGTATCGTGCGCAACGCGCAAGCTCCAGCACTGCCGTGATTGTGCTCCCTCGCTCGCTCGCTCGCTAGAGACCTCGATCTCTCTCCCTCTCGCGCAACGGGACGCGCGATGGGCGCGAGAAGGACGAAGAAGAGCAGGACGGAAGTGGACGACGAAGACGAGAGGAAGCAACGGACGATAGTGACATGCCCTTCTAGGCGGACCCTCACGTGTGAGGATTCGCCTAGTTGGGGCCCATGTCCGGACCACCATGGGGGGCCGCGGCAGCTTGGGTTATGAGTCTAAGTGTTGGGCAGGGATTGATTTTTAGTTTGACAAACTTAAGAATCATTTTTGAATGATTCTTGAGTGTCGAGGAGTGAGGGTTTGAGGAAGGGGCCCAAGGTGATGTTCTCAGTGCATTAAGTCCTTGAATTAAACAAGTTTGTGATTTGGTCAGAAGATAAGAAATCATAATCTCGAACCACAAGGCCTTAGACCACTTGGAAAGTTCACAACGCATTTCAATCTCACATGTTTAGAGGTTGGGGTTAGCCTTAAGTTACGAGACAAACTTGAATGTCGTAGTTTCACCAAGTGTGTGGTTTTAATGTGTAGCATAGGTGTTTAAAGAGACACGTGAAAGGAACAAAGGCGGTTGGGAACGGCATTGGGGCAAATTTGGATGCAAAATTTAGTATTAGAATAGGCTCTCAAGGTTAATTGAACAATTTTCTAAGGCATTTGAGGAAGGTAAAAACGATTTCAAGGCAAATGGCTTCAAATGAACCAATACCCAACACAAATGGTTGTTGTGGAACCCAAGGCCAAGAAGGAGTACAAGACCAAAAATGAGAAAGAAAAATCTGCAATTGTGGAATAATTTATCGCCTTAAGGCAGACCATGGTTGGTGAGGAACGAGGTTGGTGAGGAACTTCGTGATGAAAATGCTCAAAGCATTAAAAACATGGTGGAGGAAGCCACGAAGGCCCCTCCATGCAAAAGTAAGAAGAAGACAAAGGGGAAATACAAGGCAAACCCGAATAGAGCCAAAGCCCATGAAAGGACTCTTTCACCCATCACCTAAAGGAGTGGAAAAACCAAGGCAAGTGTAGGCTTGCTAGTGAAAATTCCCACAACTCCCAAAAATAATTAGGGGAAAGAAAAGGTTCTTGAACCAAAAAACCAATTGCCTTAACACATCGACTTCCATTCATCTTTTGAGTCGAATGAGGATGTGCATTTCTTTGATTTTTTCTTTGAATCAACCGAAAAGATAAAAAAGGGGCAAACAAGCCTTAGAATGTTCAGGAGTGGACAAGTTTACCAAGACATGAGCAGACGGAAATCCAAAGGTGGACAAAATGTCCAAGGATTTTTTGGCCTTCCTTGACACCTTCTGAACATTCGTGGTGCAACAAAAGGAAACCACAACGCATAACCATGAAATGGCCAAGTTCATGGCCCAAATCACAAAAGGATTGGGTGCCATCAACGGTGCTCCAAATGAAGGTTTCGCCAAGGTGACCATAGTCTACTGAACTCTTTCACATGGAAAGAAACCAAGACCAAAAGGGTGTGGTGATGGTTGCACCAAATTGAGGCATATATGGAGACACAACACCTCCAAACCAACAAGGAGTGAATCCATTGATTCACTTCTATTGAAGAAACACATGCGAGAGTGGTGGATGTCTTAAAAACAAAAGACACTCAATCTCCTAAAAACCCTCACATGGTAGGAGTTCAAGTTATGGTTGGACAAAAGGTTCATGTCGCACCATTTGGTGCTTTAGGATGGAATAGAGTTCTTAAAACTCACCCAACGAGACAACAAGGGTTTTTGGCCACCTAACGTCTAGGACTTCAAATAGATGTTGACTATGGTCCCCTTCAAGGATGGGTATGCTAAGAAGTTGATATTCATGCATGGGTTAAAACCATGGGTGTGAAAGATAATTTATCAAAAGATTAACATTTCAAATACTAAAATCAACCCAGCGCGAATTGTGGAAGCAAGGGCTACAACAAGCGTAAGTGGGGCCAAAGAAAGCCAAAAAGCAAGGAGCTATTGGTTAAGAAGGCAAAGCGGGACCTATCCAAGGTCAAATGATTCAATTGTAACAACAATGGACACCTAGTGAAGGACTACCCCAAGCCACCTTGGGTAAATGATTGCATTTCCCAAGGTAAGTTGATTCTCCAAAAGGTTTTGTGGACAAAATAGGGGCCCACAAAAGCAAAGCCTTTAATTTATTAAAGTTAATTGTAAGATAAATAATGAAATTATGGGTTGTCTCTTGGATTTAGGAACAACCAATTTGTTCATGACTTTATATGCAATGGAATGATTTAGAATCAAAACCAAATTAATGGCAGACCCCATCAAAGTGTAATTGGCACAATGCATAATTAGACATTCATTAAGCATAACGTTAAGTGTCGAACTATTTGGTGGAGGAGTTTAATTTTTTGAAATTTTCACCCTATGGTTTAGATCATTTTGATGTAATTTTAGGAAACACATTTTTGGATGCCTACAAAATAGACATTTTCTACAACGGAGGTAAGTTGAAAATGCATGTCAAAAGTGGTTCTAAGTAATGAATCGAGATGTAGATTATAATTTTATGTTAGTAAAAATGGGAGTTAACTTGGTAGCTAATGAATTAGAGTCACCTAATTT
The DNA here is from genome assembly GCA_963920785.1 of Sphagnum contortum. Lineage (NCBI taxonomy): Eukaryota > Viridiplantae > Streptophyta > Sphagnopsida > Sphagnales > Sphagnaceae > Sphagnum > Sphagnum contortum. The sequence goes on along the minus strand of OY987284.1, from coordinate 471,826 downwards.
TTCGATTTTGATGACTTTGAAAGTCTACAAAGGGAACCTAAGCCACAAGGGGCAAGGCACCCCCTAGTTTATTTTGGATTCATTCAATAATTTTTTTGGAGGTTTTAACAAATGAATTCCCTAATGTCCTTCCACTTTATCAAGAAACTTACCATACAATAGAAGTGGTCCCTAAAGTGGTTTTGTCATCCAAGGCATTTTATAAGTTAAACAAAAAGGAATTAGAAGATCTTAAAAAATAATTAAACGACCTCCTTGCTTGGGGTTATATTTGGCAAAGTAAGTCACCTTATGGGCTACATGTCTTGTTTGTTGACAAAAAGGAAAACAAGTTGAAAATATGTATTGACTACCATGCCTTGAATAAAATAACGATAAATAATAACTATCATGTGTTTCACATTGATGGTTTGTTGGATCAATTCAATGAGGCAAAATATTTTAGCCAAATTGACCTCAAATCGGGGTACTATCAAATCCGTAAAGCAAATGAGGATGTGAAAAAAATGACAATGAGGACTAATTATATATGGTTCATATGAATTATAGTGATGCCTTTTGGACATTGTAACATTTCGTCAACATTCACAACCTTCATGAACTCCATCTTCCATTAGAAGTTGGACAAGTTCATGATCATCTACATTGATGATAATTTGGTGTATTCCAAGAAAGCAAAAAAGCATGTGAAGCACTTATAATATGTTATGAACAAGTTCTATGAAAATAAACCTTTTGATAACAGGGCAAAAGGTAAATTTGCCTAGGAGGAAATGGACTTCCTTACATTATGCCAAAAAATGGCAAATATGACTACACCAATGATTATGTTTGTAGTCGTAAATATCATTCATGACTACATGACTATGTAGTCCATATGGACACGTCATTTATCCATTAACTGTAATTTTGTCTTAATCGTAAATCCCATGGAATATATTATATATTTATCAATTGAACTATATTTATAAATGGCCATTTGATAGGTAGGTAGGTAGGCATGTAAATAGGAATGGGTAGGTAGGTGTCAAGGATACAAAAAACCACAAGAACACAAGTTTAAAAGAAGATATAAATCTAACTTCCAAATAAGGAACAAAACAAGATTTGGTGATTCAAAAATAATAACACAAGATTTAAGACCAAGAACACAAGATGTGCAAGACAAACATGAAGATGGATCTCTATTATGTTAATGCAAACATGAACATAAAAAAAACTTAACAAGGTTATGGTGCAAAATTATGGTTAAGACTAATGTTGAAGAAACTAAAGGAAATGAAGGGTCTTACTTTTATTTATACCCCTTTAGGAACCTAGCTCAAGGAAGCTTCCAAGGAGGCTTTTATATGTGCATCAAGTAAGGAAGCTTTTTAGGAACCTTCTTAATTGGGAGTCAACTATGAATTAATTAAAACTTAATTGAAAATTAATTGAAAGTTAAGTTGAATTTAATTAAGAGTCAATTAATAGTTAATTAGATTTAACTTAATTTGAACTTAATTACTTAATTAGGACTTAACTGAAAATTAACTATGATTTAATTAAAACTTAATTAAAAATTACCTAAAATTTAGCTAGCAGTTACGATTCTTGGAGATTATCAATGATGGCAAGGTTAATTTGGAGGATAATATGTATGTTGTGATCACATGTGATAACATCCACATCCACGACTATAATAGTTGACCAAGTTGGGGTTTGTGTCCCCAACCACTATTTATTATTCATGTCCATCATGCACGGATTTACCCCAGACACCCTTTAGGTTGATTGCTCCAAATTTATGCCCACTAGATGTGCATTAAAAAATCCACTATAAATCCACTAATTTCCTTGATGTATGTTTCTCCAACAAAAGGACCCATTTGCACTTGTGTGTTCCATGTGGTGATTATATGATGTGCCTTTAAGTCCCGAGGTTGAAGGTTTCACTTTGTCAAGTTACGGAAAGTTGGGACTTAGAACACACTCCCGGCTTCCAACATTAGAAAGGGGTAGAGGGTCGTGTTGGGAGCCCCAGGATTAGACTAAGAAGAGGGACTAGCTTAGCTTGTGTGAATCTACATCCAAAAACCAACCACAAGAAGTTAGTTTAGCATTCGGGACACCCTTGGGTGTTGGGGACAAGCCACGGGCACTTGGACACACAAGATTCACCACGGCCCGGACTTGGGGGAAGCCACCACCTTCCCCCATATAGTATTATCTGCATCTCGCAATGGAGGCTACATCCAAATGGAACAAATTCTTGGGACTCCCGAAATGGAGTCCCGAAATTGTCTCGGTTGGACTCCCGAAACTTTGGACGGCCATAACTCCCGATTGCAAAGTCCGATCGCGACGAGGTCTAAACCAAAGTTGTAGCCCTCGTCGAGATCTTTCCAACGCCATGCCGCACTCTCAAATCGGATGTCAGGAAGAGGTCGATACCCGACGTTTAGTGGTCTGGAGTCAAATTGCCAGTTTGACTCCTGGCCCTTCTTTTGCCCATAACTTGGGTTGCAGATGTCCAAATGACCAATGAGAGGCCATTTTCGATATCTACGCTTCAAGACCTTTTCAGTGACACCAAGAACATTTCAATGCAAGGTGTTTTGGCCATTGTTGTTGAGCTCTGAACATTCGGGAGTCCCGAAGGACTCCAAATCCCCAACTTTGGAAGTGTTGGGCTTCACCCCCACACTTGGCCAAAGTGGGGTTGCGACATTATAGGTGCAACCACTTCAAAGATGGTACATGCATGGGGGTTGGTTGAACAACATTACTCCAATTGTGTTGGGCAAAGATGGTAACAGTGCACATGGCCAATCCAAAGTGGTATACCTCTTGAAGTAAACTAGTTCACATGTAGGAGGCCACACACCGTGGGCAAAAAAAAAGGCGTCGAAGTTCCATGCAGAGTTGCAAAAAGAGCTGAAGTAATGTGTGACATCCAATTCACCACAACCGGTTAAAATCTTCACTGACAAAACTTGGGAGATATTGAGTGGTAGGACATACTGGCATCAAAAGCTAAGCGAGGTGGCATACCATCATTTGGACATTTCACTTCACAACTTTAGGTTGCACACTCCCAAGCAATGGGACACTATTCATGCTAATTCAATAAAAATGTTCATCATCAACCCACTGTTGAAACCATTCATAATGGATAAATATTTGCAAGAGCGCCTAGGTTTTGCAAACACATAACTAGAAGAAGATTTGGAATGTGGAGGGTGACATAGCAAGGCTGAACAACTATTTAATGCATGCACGGCAAAGCTTGGTGAAGTACTGGAAAACTCCCACTATCAAACAAGAGAGTGAACAGATGCAGGAAATCCAAGATATGGTGAACAACTCATGGAAACTAGGGCACATGTCCATCGCTTATAATATGTCATTAGAGGTAGAATGAATCCATAGCTGGATGGATCAATTGTGTCCTTGTTCATTGAAATCACCACCCAGATTAAATTGCAAGGCACAACTTGGCACATTAATTAGCATATAAACATTTCCGCATTCTGATTAATTATGGAAATGTTCAGGTGGTGTAAGGTACATTGGGAAGAACTAGTGGCAACCATGTAGGCCGATCAAGACATTGTTGATAAGGGGCCTTAAACAAAACATCCTCTAACAACAAATGTCCAACCTTTGCACCACTTCTAATGACATTCCATTGAACTTAGAAACTAGTAGAAGGCATCAAGACTAACCTAGTGGAAAATGGGTTGGACTTAGGTTTAATTTGAATGGAACAAGGGTCCCCTTTTAAGTTATAATGTTTTTGAGTGGAATATTGTGTTGAATTTTAAAAGAAGTGCATGGTTCAACTAGTGGAAGACATTCACATTTCCAAGTTTACTACTTGTGAAGTGCAATTCTAATGGAATTCTACCGCAAGTCATTTATTAAAATTCCTATGGAAGGCAATCATTCCTCTAAGCTGAATGCTTTCACTACATAAACATTAAATGAAATCCAATACATTTGTTGGAGTGGAACTCCGATGGAAGAAACTCATATTTCAAAGTGGAAGGTTACCATTGCAGTTACATTAAAGTGAAATCCAGCACATCCACTAGAAAGGAACTCCAACGGAAGGCACCCATACCTCCCAATGGAATTCTTTCATTGAAATTACACTAAATGAAGTTTAACACATCGACTGGAGTGGAACTTCAATGTAAGGTACGCACATCTCCAATAGGAAAGACTCCACTACTATTACATTAACTGAAACCCAACACATTTATCAGAATGATTATGTAGTGGAAGGGAACTTACACTAGAAGAAAAATAAGTATTTTTGACTCGTCTTTACAATTAAAATTGAATTGCAAGCGACATTTGCAACTAAAATTTCATTAGTCACCTCAGACAAGTCGCATGAAGCATTAGTTGCAAACGACAAAGGGTATTGGATGAAAGAAAAAAATCAACAAATACAAGTTCATCCTTTGACTCCATTGTATACGTATTGTCACAATATAACTATTTTGGTCACAATTGAAACAAATGATGTGTTGCCACATGTGTTAATATTGAATTATTTAAAATATTACAATAATTATTACTTTGAAAAAATCTATGACATTCAATTCAAATGCTTGGATGATTTTATATTATGACATGTGGCCCAATGTAAATATGCCATGTGGCACCTTAAGATGAATTAAATACAAAATATTAATATTAAATTAGTAAGTGCTTAGATAGGTACATAAATAAGTGCCTACAAACCTAGGCTACATACCTACCTACTACCTACTAAGGTAAAAAGGTAAGTAGGTAGGTTTACCTCCTAAATTAAATACATATTCATATAAGTAGATAGGTTGGGTAGGTTATATTGTATATTTATCTAATTAAGTAGATAAGTAAGTTGGGGAGGTTGATAATTTAAAATTGTATATAACTTTTCTTTTTCTTTTCGATTAAACCTTTTAAGTGGTTCATCCCATGTGCACAACTTTCTTAATGTGAAATTTGATGACCACACCCCTTTGTTTATATAATGTTCAAAATAGGAATGGAGAACAAACAATATGGGATAAGTTTTGAAGTTGTAACTTCTTCACAAACTAAATTGCAACTACAAAACTTTCCTCATGCCTTTTGTTATTAGTTTTTCAATTATAAACAATTCAACTACATGACTCACTAAGTAATTAAATAACCATTTAATTAATAATGATTAAACTCAACATATATTTAAAATATAAACTATACACTTCAAATATTAAGTATTCATTATGACCTACATAAATAAATAATAATTTATCAAATATTTAACTAACTAACTATTTAGTTTTTCACAAGTTGTTAATACATAACTCAAAGATAAATAAATAACTAAAATATTTTATTGCTTTTTTATATCTAGTAGAATTATAGATAATATAATAAATATTAAAAATATGTAATTAATTTACTTTTTAAAAATAAATATTTTAAATATTTTTTCAAATTATAAGTAATGAATGAAAAATTATTATTAAAAATAATTCCTACACGATTATTTCTAAAAAAAAAATTTAAATGGTTACATTAATTATTATATTACTACATATATTATTGTATAAAACTTTATCATAGATAAGTAACTACAAAATTTTAAAAAATAAAAACTTAGATTACTTTACAATAATTCCTAAAATTACAATCATTAATATATTTATTTTAAATACATTATGATCTTTGCAAAATTTTAAATAAGATTCAAACTTATAAATTACAAATTATGAATAACTATATTTAATTAAAAAATAATTCTGCATATACTATAATTGATTCTTATCTGAAGTAATTACAATGATTTTAAAGTAACGTAGGATTAATTACACTAATTAATTTCTTTTATTGTGAGAATATAAAATGTAAAATGTAAAAAATATGTTTTCAAAATAATTGTTCAGTGTAACTTTTAAGTAATAAATATAATTATTTATAGTTATTTATAAAAGTGATTCATTATGGATAAAATTAGTAGAAAAAAACCTTAAAACTCAATCAATAATTTTTGGAATTGAAGTATTAATTTAGATTCCAAAAAAAAATTCAGAATTCAAGTATAATGTTTTACATGAAATAAGTCTTTGAATTTAAATTAAAAAATTCAGAATTGAAATGTCAATTTTCAGATTCAAAGTTGAAATGTCCATTTTTTTACTCCATTAATTTTTTTCTAAATTGAAATATTAAATCTGAGAATCCAAAATAATAATTCGGAATTGCAATTTCAAGTTTCAAATCAAATATTTTTTAAATTTAAATTTAAAAACACAAATTTGAAACATTAATTGTTAGAATCGTTTATAATAATTTAAAGTTCAAATACCAAAATTTAGAACAAATAATATTTTTGAATTTAAATAATTTTTTTTTTAATTTTAATTTTTTTTAAGGAATTGAAATAGCAAATTTCAGATTCAAATATCAAAATTTCAAATTCAACTAATTCTTTAGAGAATTAAAATAGTAGTTTTCAGAATTGAAATATAAAATTTCAAATTCAAATAGTTTTTTCTGAAATTCAAATAATTAAACAAAGAATTCGAATAACAATTTTTAGAATTAAATAACAAGTTTAAGAATTAAAATAATAAATTCTAAATTCTATTATTTTTATTATATATATAAATATTGAATGCCAGTAGCAATTTTTAGAATTGGAATAACAATTTTCAGGTTCAAATATAATTTTCAGAACTGAAATAAGAATTTTCAGCATTGAAATATCACTTTCATATTTGAATAACAATCTTCACAGTTCAAATATTTATTTTTAGATTCAAATAAAATGTTTTAGAATTGGAATAACAATTTGAAGACTCAAATAATGATTTTTAATTTAACAAAATAATCAAAATGCAAATAAAAAATTCAAATTCACGTAAATATTTCTGAAATTAAAATATCAAAATTTTAATTTATTATATGAACAATATGCATACATACACATAATTAATATACACACAAATATATATTTATGGTATACGTAATATATTGTAAATATAATTTTAATACATACATAAAAATAAACCCCCATGTCATCATGTAATACCTTTAGATAGTGGTTAATTTGGTGAGTATTGTGACTAATGGGACATATTAATATATTCATGGATGAAAATGAACCTAAAAGCCGTCGAATTGATAGAATGAAGTTTCCAATAGTTGCATCATAGTTGTAAGAGTGACCAAAACAATTGAAATTTGATTTTATAAAATATTCCCAAACTTAGTCGCAAATGATTACAAGTCACATGTAGTTACAAATGAAGTGGTTACATTTTGGTCGATTTGTATTAATGTTAGATGCCAAGTGAAATTATTGCACCGGAATTCCACCAAATGAAATCCTATAGTTCCACTGGAGTGGGTTTAATGGCCAGTTAGAGTTTCAAATGGAATGACTCCACTCAACACATGTTGGATTAAAGTCCAACGGATTTGGTAGAATGGGGCCTTAGTGGTTGGCAACCAAATTGCATAATGGAATGAATTGGGTGATTATGTATTAGAACCCATAATGGGGATCTAGTGGAAGGCCCATGACATATTGAATTAGAGTGGAAATGGAATGCACCGAAGTGTACAAATAGTTTAAATGTTTGCCATATTGTTGATTAAACAAGGCTATTTCTTCAAATGCATGCATGGTATTAATTTCAAAAGTTGATGGGTAAGGAATTAATTATGTATGGCATAGCTGCATTTGCAATCCAAGTATACAAACCTCCATCCAAGCCAAATCTTTTTAAGGATTTTACATGTACTTTGATGCCATCATTGGCTAAACTTTCCTCCACCCCTTCATGTCTTCAATTTAATCCAACTCATGGGTTGGAAGGGCCAATCAGAGGGAGGTGGGCATGAGTAACACCTTGAGCACCTTACTGCATATGAGTGTGGGTGCTACCAACAGAGGGAGTACAATAGATGTGAATGTGGGTGTTGCCAACAAAGGCGGCACAATGGATACAAGCATCAAAGAGTTAGTTGATGATGAAACAAATGGTGTTTCCAACCAAATGTAGGAGGTTGTTACCACTGAGGTCCAAGAGGTTATTGCCATTGTGATTGAAGTCTAGGAAAAGGTTGCTACCACTATCACTGAAGTCTAAGAAAAGGTTGTTGCCATTATCACTAAAGTTTAAGAAGAGGTTGATGCCACTATCATTGAAGTTTAAGAAAAGGTTGTTGCCACTATCATTAAAGTATAAGAAAAGGTTGTTGCCACTATCACTGAAGTTGAAAAGGTTGTTGGCATTAAAATGCAAACACCTTGCAATGTTGTTCTAGTGACACGGAGGCTAACACGAATGGTGGTATTGAATTGGCATTACATGTAGTGACGCGCTCCTTGGTCCCGGGGTGAACCCACTTGAGGGTTCACCGAATGTCAAGTTGTGAAAAGTTGGGACCGAAGGCACGCTCTCGGCTTCCAACTCTAGAAAGGGGTAGAGGGTTGAGTTGAAAGCCCCGGGATTAGACTAGGACGAGGGACTAAGAGATCAAGCTTGAATTTGCATCCAAAAACCAACCACGGGAGGTTAGTTTAGCATTCAAAACACCCTTGGGTGTTGGGACTTGCCACGGGCACTTGGACACACAAGACTCATCACGGCCCGGACTCGGGAGTAAGCCACCACCTTACTCCCTATAGTATTCTCTGCAGCTCGCCACGGAGGGGGCATCCAAATGGCACAAATTCCCGGGACTCCCGAAATGGAGTCCCGAAATTGTCCCGGCGGGACTCCCAGAACTTTGAACTGCTATAACTCCCGACTGCAAAGTTAGATTGCGACGAGGTCTGAACCAAAGTTGTAGCCCTCGTCGAGATCTTTCCAACGCCATGTCGCACTCCCGAATTGGACATCTGCAAGAGGTCGATTCTCGACTTTTAGTGGTCGGGAGTCAAACTGCTAGTTTGACTCCCGGCCCTTCTTTCGCGCAGAACTTGGGCTGCAGATGTCCGAATTGCTAATGCGAGGGCATTTTCGATATCTACGTTTCAAGACCTTTCCAATGACACCAAGAACACCCCAATGCGAGGTGTTTTTCCCCTTGCTGTCGAGCTCTGAACATTCGGGAGTCCCGGAGGACTCCAAATCCCAACTTTTCCAAGTGTTGGGCTTCACCCCCACACTTGGCCAAGTTAGGGTTGCGACATGTAGCTTCTTGAATTGTCGTTGTGAATTGTGAGTTCAACCCATTAACTTTCAACTCTCCTACGAGTTTAGTGCTCAAAGCAAGGGGGATGAAGGACTTGAGGGTTCACATATGGATGAGTTGAGATATGCACCCATACTTCCAAAGATGTTGGGAGACACCCAATTGATTGATTGTTTAGTCGCTCAAATGCCAACTCTTCAAACTACCTTCTTGTTGTGGCCCAAAAGAGTCAACAAACATAATTTTTTTAAAAACCAAATGAAGGCAAAGAAGCATCATCGTGCTTTTAAACTTATTGGAAATGAAGAGTACTTTTGAGGGCAAGGATGTCGATGTGTTGGAGATGGTAGAGGACGAAGCAAAATCCAACAAAATGGTTGATGATGTAAAGTCTAACAAAATGGTTAGTGATGCGCAATTAGGTGATGTCAATGCATCTAGCCAAATGAAAAGCAAGGCATTTTCCAAAGTTGCAAAAAACTTGGCTTTGGTGATGCATAAGGATGTGCCAACTATTATGGCAATAATGCTCAATCCTAGGCATGATAAAGGTAAGGAGGTTCTTGGATACTATGGTGTTCCAACTCATATTGGAGGTAGGCCTTGAGATGGGTGATGGTATAATGGGCGAAACCCCATTTTTGTTTGAAATTTGGCAATAACAATCTGTTCGTGCTACATGGATTCCTCAATTTTTATTAGTTAATGGACTTGTTTATTTCCTTATGGCCACAACAATTACAATAGATCCATGATGTTAAGGGGGTAAGATGACTATGTGATTTTGGTTAAATAAGGCAATTAGGATAGGGATTGATCAGTGAACTTTGTTAGTTTCAATTTTGAATTTTTGTTATTTGGATCATGATAATGTGACTTGGGATAGTTCAAAAGGGAAGATTTTAAAGAATAAGAGAGAGAAAGGAGAAGATGAGACACAAAATTTTAGAGAAGAGTAGGAGCTGGAGGTATTTGCAATATAAAACTGTAGATTTGGTTTTAATATATTATATATAAAAGCTAACATGGTGTGTGTTTGTGTGTCACACAACGTTCTGCGTTTTAACACTACGGCAGAACCGACGACAGTTAAGAACGAATAAACAAACGAATGACCTTTTTAGAAGATGGTCATCAAAGACACCCGCCCACTAGACCTACTTGCGGCCATTAGAGCAGGGGGGGCCAACAGGGGGGGACGGGCAGGAAAGGACCGGGTCGGGGAGTGAAGGGAGGTGTTTTTTTTTCTTTTTTTCTCAATTTTTTTAGGTCCTCCCTCCATTTCGGGTGGCTGGAATGGAAGTTGGGAAACATTTTTGAAAAGCAAATTCTTAGAAATTGCCATGATGTGTCTGATCTCTGAAAAAGCTCCAAGAGACAAATAGATGCTTCACATCAAAGCAGAACAATGTTCAATGATACCACGTTCAAATCCCTTTTGTATTTCTCTCCGTCTTTCAATTCATAACTTTAGATCCCAATGGCACATTCAAGAGATTTATTGACCTCCAGAATGTAAGAATCAAAGTAAGAGCTACAATGAATTCATAACAAAATTCAACAATCCTCATCAAAAAAATTCATAAAAAAATTCATAGGCTAGCAACTTTAAATGTTTTGGAATTGTGCTACAGGAAAGTTGGAATGTGAGGATCTGTTAATGGAAGAATGTGCATTTTCAGTGTCATCATCAGGTGCACGTTGTGTCCTGGAAAAACTTGTATATATGGAACAAAAATTTTGCTCCCAATATTGGTTACAATGTTATTATTAAGCTTCGTAATCTACACTCTTGGTCAGTTTTTCCTCTACATGTTGTCTATATATGTATATATAATTTCCATTAATTTTTTTCAGCGACAGATTCTCCCAACAATTGCAATCTAATCTCAATAGTATTTTTCTTTGAATTATGAGCATAATAAAATATGTTGAGGTCCAATTTGAAGAAGAAGAAGGCCAGCAGGGGGGGGGGGGCACGAGCGGGGAAGGACCGGGTGGGGGGGAGCTCGACGAGTGCATTATGCACTGGGTTCACATTAGTAACATAAATTTTTAAGTGTTGTTTTGGATTTTTTTCAATAAAACATGGGATTATGTTGTAATTTTGATTCATGTTTTCAATAATATAGAAAAACACGTAATTCTATAGTGAATTTTATGTTCGTCTTTTGTGTGAATTTTTTGTAGTGTCAGATTATGATGAAATGAATTATAATCTTGTTTCTAGAGTTTTTTACAATGTGTTTTAAAGTGCAAATTCTCGTTAAATGCAATAACCATGAATATGATGTTGGAATGAATGGTAGTGTTAAGTTTGTTGAAACTTAAGATAGAAATAGTGAACATATGCATGTGAAATGCAAATATGTTGTTACAGTAATGAGAAATATTCTACAAAAAATTAAATTTCACTTTTTCCACATGACCATTATTTATGTATAATGTCATTGGGTTAGAATGTAGGCCCATTTATCAATTATAATAACCTAGATATATTCACCATAACTTCCTCATGTTATGTTAATTGAGGGACTACAAATGTCGCAACCCCACTTTGAGGCAAGTGTGAGGATGAAACTCACACTCCCAAAAGTGGGAACTTTGAATCCTCCGAGACTCTAAAAAACTCAGAGCTTGATTGTAGGGGTCAAAACACCTCACATTGAAGTGTTGTTTATATTGTTGGAAAGGTCTTGATGTGTCAATGTCCAAAATGGCCTCACAGGAGCCATTTTGGACATCTAAAGCCCATGTTATGGGCAAAAGAAGGGTTGGGAACCAAATTGTCAATTTGACTCCCAACCACTAAAAGTTAGGAATCGACCTGACCCTGGTGTGTTCAAGTAGAATGTGACACACCATTGGAAAGATCTCAAGGAGAATTACAAGTTTGCTATAAACCTCATCCTAATTGGAGGTTTGAGCAAGAAGATATGAACGCCCAAAGTTTTGAGAGTCCAGACTGGGAAAAAATGTCATTCGGATGCAAGTGCGGCGGAGTAACACAAAGACTACTATATGCAAGAAGGTGGTGGTTTCCCTCGAGTCTGGGCCGTGATGAGTCAAGTGAGTCCATGTTGCCCATGGCTTGTCCCAACATGAAGAGTGATTCCGAATGTGAGTTAACCAACTTGTTGGTTGGTTTTGATGCAGGATCGAGTAACTAAATAAGTTGTCCTTCTTCCTATTCTAATCCCGGAGCTTTCAACACGCCCCTCTCACCCCCTTGAGTGTTGAAAGTTGGGGGCGGTGCCAAGTTCCAATTACTTCCGCTCTTTAACATAGTTGGACCTTTTTTGGGTCTAACAAGGAACTTAAGGGCGCGTCAATAAATGTTTAATGGAAATGTTAATTTTCAAGTACAAACTACCCTTGAAACTTTTGGCTATCTAGAATGTTGGTATCCTTGTTTCATTTAGAATTACAAGCTTGATGGGAATGTGGAGGCTGAAACCATAACAAAATCAAAGAGGTTTTTTTTTGTTTCCCTCTTAGTTTTGTCAATTTAATGCATATTCTCAAATTAAATAAAACCATTAAGAAATACTAGAAGATTCATGAATTATAAGCTAGATTTGTGATCTAGAACCTTTGAAACTAAAAGCCAGTGTGAGTGGAACCCAATGTACTTATGAAACCTTGTTATTGGAAATGGAGGTACCAAAATTTTCAGTAGTGTTTGTGATGTCATGGTTGGTGTTTTGGATAATCTTATGAACATCTAAGAAATAATACATCACAAGAGCTTTTCATGGATGTAGTGTAGATAATAATTTTAGATTTGGTCCACAAACCATTTGGAGTTACTATGTTAACAAGTATATACTTGAATTTATTTCAAAAGTGACAAAGAGAGAGATCATCATCATTCATCATGATCATGGAAGAATAAGAGCAAGTCTTATGGTGGAGGAATTATTGTAATAAATTTAAGACTTGCTATTGCTACTATATGTTTTGTGAGAGGAAACTTCAAGCCAACTAACATAGTTGAATTGAGTCATTGTATTAAAAGTTGTGGTGGTGGTATGTAAATTATATTGTAAGAATGCCAGGATGGTGATCATGATCAAGAGCTTGCATTGTAGCAACATGTGAGTATTCTCATAACTGCATTCATGTTCATTAAGAGAAATTAAGGTTGTTGCAAGTAATTATTAATTTGTTGAAGATATTTTACAACAAGAATATTGTAGACATGGGAAAGTAGGAGTGGAAAAGGATCTAGAGTGTCCTAAGGTTAAACAAGGGTGTTTTATTTCAAGTTGTGATGTCATTTGTTTATTTAATAAGCTATTAATTTTGTCATTTGTCTTTTCCCTTCATCTAAATGTTCTTCATCTAATTTATTTATTTATTATGGACTAGATCTATAATTGTTATCAAAATTTCAACAATTCAACATTATCCAATGTCATTGTATTTCTTTGTGATCAAGCAAAAAGGTGAAATTCAAGTAATTCTACCATTCATATTTGTCAAATTTCATGAATTGAATTTACATGTATTATCAAAAGTCCATGAGTTAATCATGTTGTATGTCATGTCAATGTATGCATTATAAATGTCATAATCTAACCTTGTTAATTAGATCTATAGGGGTTATTAAAAAAAATAGCTCAATTCAACATGTTGCAATTCATTAATGTATTGTTATGCCATCAAGAAAAAAGATGGAACTTCCATGACTACCAAGTGAGGCCACAACGTTAACCCAAGATCCACCTCAGGAATTTAAAGAATGTCCAAGGGCGGGCAGGTGAAAAAAGTTTTAATGTTAAAATTATAGGTGGAAGTTTGTCAACTATAATGGATTAGGTGGAAAGTAGTGGAGGTTAGTGGACCAAGCTATGCGTAGTAGAATCATAGTGCAAACCTTACCATGGCTTTTCGATCATTAAGGATGTCCATTGGAAATTCACCTAGGTGAAACAAACTCTTTCATAATGGAATGTGTGTGGAATTTTGAATGGTTTAGGGACATGTTTTGTAATAGGAATAGAGTAAAAACAAAATGAAAATGAATGAAGTAGCATATTTTGATTAATTATTGTTTTTAGTATATGACAAGTTGAACCTTGATGTGCTTGATGGGGATGGATTAGATGGAACTCAATTTGGATTAGGTTGTAAATTTGAAAGGCAAGATACTAGCAACAATGTTTTTTTTTATGTGCATCATGTTCAAGAAAATTGCAACTTGTATGTAGATTAGAAGTCACAACTTTCTTAGATAGTGGTTTAGGTTTTTAATCATATAGAGAAAAAATAAAATGAGAAGGAATGAAATAACATATTTTGATTATATATTTTTTTGTATAGGAAAAATTGGTTCTTGGTGTGTTTTATGGGGATGGATTAGATCGAATTAAAGTTGCATTAGGTTGCAAATTTGAAAGGTAAGAGACCATCAACATATGTGTTTTTTTATGTGCATCATGTTCAAGAAATTTGCAACCTGTATGTAGATCAAAAGCCACAATTCTGGTACATGATGGTTTAGGTTTTAGATCATTGAAAAAAAAAAACAAAATGAAGTGTGAAGTAACATATTTGATAAGCTATTGTTTTTGGTATATGACAAGTTGAACCTTGATGTGCTTGATGGGGATGGATTAGATGGAACTCAAGTTGCATTAGGTTGCAAATTTGAAAAGTAAGAGACCAACAAAATATATTTTTTATGTGCATTATGTTCAAGAATATTGCAACTTGTATGTAAATAAAAAGTTACAATTTTCTTATTGCATGGTGGTTTAGGTTTTAGATCATAGAAAAAATCAAAATGAGAAGGAATGAAATATCATATTTTGAATAGATTTTTTTTTATATATGAAAAATTGACTCTTGATGTGCTTGATGGGGATAGATAAGATGGAATTCAAGTTCCATAAGGTTGCAAAGTTGAGATGTAAGAAACCAACAACAAATGTTTTTTCTATGTGCATCATGTTCAAGAAAATTACAACTTGTATGTAGATCAGAAGTCACAACTATCTTACATAATGGTTTAGGTTTTAGGTCATAAAAGGAAAAAATGAAAAGGAATGAAGTAGCATATTTTGATTAAATATGTTATTTGTATATGGAAAATTGATTCTTGATGCATTTGATTAGGATAGATCAAATGGAATTCAAGTTGTATTAGGTTGCAAATTTGAGAGGTAAGAGATCGGCAACAAATGTTTTTCTTATGTGTATCATGTTCAAAAAAATTACAACTTGTATGTTGATTAGAATTCACAATTTTCTTACATAATAGTTTACATTTTAGATAATAGAAAACAAAAAATGAAGAGTGAAGTAGCATATTTTGATTAGCTATTGTTTTTGGTATAATGACAAATTGGTTATTGATGTGTTTGATGGGGATGGATCAAACGGAACTCAAGTTGCATTAGGTTGCAAATTTGAAAAGTAAAAGACTAGCAAACATGTACTTTGTGTTTTGAACTTCAAGGGCAATGACATCTTCTAGGTCAATAAATTAATTTTTGGTTCTTAGTTGATTGATCATTTGTGTGCATTGTGTGCCACACTTGGTGTCAAAGTTAATTATTTGGAAATAGTTTGGTGATATGATCAATGTAGTCTTGGTTGTTAAACACTATGACAACACTAATTGAAAGCATATTGACCTATTCTTTCTTGACTTATGATCAAGATAATGTATAATTGAATTGTAAACAAATAAAATGCTTCAAAGGTCATTCTATCATAATCATAATGTTTCAATTGTTATATTACATTGTTGTTTACTATTGATGGAACTAGTCCTTCATTAACATTTAGGAAACTAAATATTTAAAATACTAAAAGGAGATCCACTAATGTCCACCAAATCTTCATTACAATCCAGTAATGAAATCCACTAAAGAAATCCACTCAAAATCCATTGGATTAACATGCATTGATTTAAAAAAAAGCTCCATTAAAGTCCATAGGTAGTAAAAAAAAATACATGAAAATTTAAATATAAATCAAACATTTAATAAAATATTATATTTGGTTGTGGTCATCCCTAGGTGGACACTAGTGGAGTTTAATGGACATGGGGTTGTGCATGGCGGAACCTTAATGGGCACCTATTTGGTTCACCCATGAGTGGACATTAGTGGAGTTTAATGGACACATGGTGGTGCATGGTGGAATGCTAGTGGGGTCTTTCCCGAGCATTCCAATTCACTAACACTTCCATTGCAAACCCTATGCATTCCATTTTGGTGGAATTGATCTATTTTTTTGTGGAACTTGGGTGGAAAGGGAACATGTTCTATAGTAGTGAAGAGGCCAATGCTTGTTTAGAATATGATAAATTGAAATTGCATTAGCACAAACATATGTTTGCATGTCTTTAAGAAGCTACGACATTTTGTTTGGTAGAAGGCTTTAAAAATAGCTTGTTAAAAATTAATGAGAGTTGTTAAAATTATTTGGTCGAACAAGGAAAAGAATGTAATATTGATATCAAACATTTTAATTTTGATTTCCTTTGGGCTAGATGACTACATCCACAAAACCTCACCTTTCAAAAACGTAAGAGGCCAAATGTAGCGGCCACAAATGATAAGTGGGAATGGGAGAGTGATACAAATTCAAAGGCCTCTCAGTCTCGCCATAAAAACCCTTAAAAAGTTGTCCTACCAATTGGAATGAGGATTAGTGGCCAAAATTTGAAAGGTCAATGGTGCAACACAAGAATTGAAAAAATGTGGTATTACGAGTGGGAATTAGGAATCGCAAAACATTGAGATGCCAAGGAGGAAAAAATTGAATTAAAATAAAATTACATTAAATCGACAGAGGTAGAAAATATAAATTTGGCATTATAGCCAAAAGGGAATGGGGAGTGGCCAAGTTCTTGGATAGCAAGGGGACGACTATGAACCGTGCCATGCCAACTCCTCCTTGTCCCAAAGTGTGAATGCAAACTTGTCATTTTCAGTCGTGTATTATGTATCATGATGGAAGAACTCTGAATCTAGCCGTGTGAACAGAGTAACTTTTTAAATTACCTACTTGCTAGGTACTAGGGTAGTAGGTACATAGGTACCCCTGACCTGCTGCATGTAGTTGAAAAGAATTAGGGCAAAAAAGATGTCCCTGTGTGAACCGGGCATTTTTTAAGGGTTCCAAAAGGCGAAGCGCTTGCCGACGGTCCTCTCTCTTGTTCCGGAGCGCCGCCATCGCTAGACCTGCTGCCCCGAGCTCTTCACCATGGTATGCGCGCGCTCTTCTTGCATCTTCCTGTTGTGTATTCGCTCGTTGTTAGCTACAGAACTCATTTCTTGCGTTTCTGGAATGGTACTTAAAAAAAAATCCCCCGCTACTTTCTTCTTGCCTGAGAGAAATCTTGGCCTTTTGCGCTTGCAATGACAAGAGTTTGATTTGGTTTTCTTGATCGCTCTTCCCTTGCCTTGGATTGTTTCTCTGCCCGTAATCTTTCTTGATATATCACTACTGTCTTCTCTATCGCATTCTCTTTCCTTCCCTTATTATGTTGATAATATTGCTTGCCTGCGGTCGTTCCATTATTAGGGTTTAGTGTGCGGAAGGGGTTTTGGAGTCTTAGCGTGCCGTTTTCGCGCTGTGTTCTACTCTAGGTTTTCTTGCTGTGGCGGAAGTTAACCATGGCGCTTAAGTTGGAAGATTTTCTTTTCAAGTTTTTTGGAAACAGTGTTTGTGAATCGAGTGTATGGTGTTTCTTTGTACAGAATGAGAGAGTTTTGACTGACTACTTGCTTGTAATTGCAGGCCTCCGAAAAGAAACAGCAGAATTGTATGCGCGAAATCAAGGTGCAGAAGCTGGTGTTGAACATCTCCGTGGGTGAGAGTGGAGATCGCCTTACCAGGGCATCAAAGGTGATCGTACATCTTTTTGGTTTCTACTCTTTATGTCATTTTATTCTTTCTAAGGAGGGGTTGGTGTTTCTTCTCTGAACTACATGTGGAGATGACGTTGTAGCAATTTTGCACTATGTTCACTTTTGTGGGGGTTCTGATATTTTTGTTTGTCTCATCTCTTTGTAATTGATCTGTTGCAGGTGTTGGAGCAGCTCAGTGGTCAGACTCCTGTCTTTTCCAAGGGTGAGATTGTTGTTGGAGTATGCTCTTTTTGTGCATCTTTTGTCTTTTTAATTAGATTATTGCAATTCAATAGGTTCACAGCAGGAATTTAGACTGAAGGTGTTCGGGAAACTCACAAGAGGTCATGTGATTTGCAGCAAGGTACACTGTGCGTTCTTTTGGTATTCGGCGCAATGAGAAGATTGCATGCTACGTGACAGTGCGTGGAGAGAAAGCAACACAGCTCCTGGAGAGTGGATTGAAGGTGAAGGAATATGAGCTGCTTCGCCGAAACTTCAGTGAAACCGGATGCTTTGGATTTGGTATCCAAGAGCACATTGATCTGGGAATCAAGTGAGTTCCTTCTTGCCTCTCTGCTTTATAGTTATGTGGATTTCTGCTTGGGATACAGGAGGCCCCAGCCACTACCCCCTCTGTAGGCCTCTATATGCCTGTGGCTTCAATGCTTGCTTGTACATGGGGAATCTTTAATACACACTCACAACCTTTCTGCTGGTTGAACCAGGATACTGTTGACATTTTGATTAGCCATGCCTCCCGAGTTTTAGCGTACATCATGACTAAGAATTCTTATTCCTTCCTGAAAATGTAATGGAAACTTGTGATGCAGATGTGATTTGTTGCCCTACATTTTGAGCTGACTGTGATATACTCATGTACACCAACTGTTTTGGACCTGATTTCAATAGTTCTGAGTAGTGTCTGCTAGTCACTGCCATTCATCTGAATGTGACAGCCTGATACTTTGCAAGGGGGTCTAGTGCCACATTCATTCTCACTGTATTTATGTGGGTTTTCCTAGTTGTGGTTTCAATATCTGTTAAGTTATCTTTATGTGACATTCTGGATTTTTGCTCTGCAACCACACTGATATATTTTCTTCTCTATGTGTATGACTGATTAGGGCAGGTGCTGATATTGAATCATTGTGTTTTTAAATGGCAGGTATGACCCTTCCACAGGTATCTATGGAATGGACTTTTATGTTGTGCTTGAGCGTCCAGGTTACAGAGTGGGGAGAAGACGCAGGGCTAAGTCTCGCGTTGGTATTCAGCATCGTGTCACCAAGGAAGATGCCATGAAGTGGTTCCAGGTCAAGTATGAGGGTGTGATCCTGAACAAGTCACAGAACATTGCCTAGGTGATGATCATTTCTATGTTAAAACAAAGGGTGAAGGAAAACCAAGTTTTTAATGGAGGAACCAAGCTGTGGGCATCCCAGAGGCTTGCAGACTCCGTGGTGATAGAGTTGGCTTGGTATAGGGCATTTTTGCATGTGTATGGTAAGTGTGAAACAGCTGGGTTCCTGTTGGCGCTTCATGTGCTGCCTTTTATATGCAACAGAGTGAATGTTGATGAGAATGGAATATTTCATGTGGCAAATTTTGTGTGAGGTTTAAGGTTGCTGAAATGGTCTAACCCACTGTTTTCCAAGTGTGACTGTTCTTGTGTGATGGAGCACAGCCTGACACCACAGATAGTGCAGCCTTTCTGAGGTGGGTGGGTGGGGATTGTTTCATTTTTGTGGTCTTGTTCGCTAGGGATTGCTCATGCATTGCAAAAGGGTTTGCAACCATGGATGTATTTGGATACCCCACATTCAAGCTCTTTGGCCAAAATACAACTAGCCTTTTGTTCTCAAGAAAGTTTGGTGTTTGATTGTGTAGGTTCTTTGTTGTTTTAAGAGCAAAAGACTACTAATCAAACCACTTCCAAGTAAACAACAAATTTATGGGCTCTCTTGGTAAGGGGGAGACTATGGAATGTGGTATTTTAGAATATATTTTGAAGAATGTTCACCAGGAGGTCTTGTGAGCTGAGTTCATTTCTTGGGAACTTCATGGAACTATTTCCTATTTTAACTGTTGCTGGTTTATGCAATGCAAATTCTCTCTGAATTTTTTTGTGATTCATGATGGCCATTTCTCTTAAGTCCTAATGTGATGTCATGTGTTTCGAATGTGGTGCCTTTTTTTCAAAATGTAGTATGTTTTGTTATTCTAGTGGCATTGGTACGCTTTTTAGGTTGCTTTTTCAAGAGATTCTTCATGCAGTTTAACTTCCCTTCTTGCCCCTTTTCTCCTTCTTGCAGCTTGGGCTTGGCTGTTAAAGGTAGATCCCTTAGTGCCTTCAATTTGGGTCTTTTTCAGCCATGTTTATATTCATGGATCCCTTTCACTTTGTGACTGGAAGTGCAAGTTATTTTTTGTTTGCCTTAGATTGTCTTGCCTGAGACATTTTCAACATTGTCGAATGACAATTATTTTTGTTTTTCTCTTAGTGGTGTTCTGTTTGCCTTGCTTGGGGTGGCATAACTAAACACTGAAAGAGTAGATCTTGGCTTTAATGATTCCAATCAAAAAATTGGGAAAAATTTCATGTGGAGCATTTTTTTCAAAGACAAGTGCTAGATGTAGCTTTACATTTGGGTTTAAGCCCTTTAGCACCCATCTTCCTCTCGAATTCCTCTTTTGGTGGGTCCCCCCTTGCAATGGTTTGAGTGAAGTTTGACTGTAAGGAGTGCTAGAGAGTATGTTTGTGCAATGAGTGCGTTTTATCACTAACTTCATGGGTCATGATTTGGCAATGAGAGTTGTGCGAAATATATTTTTCATAGGTTACTATAGAATAGACACAAATGTAATTCATTTACTTTAATTGTTTGAACATGGATGTCATATGCATTGTTTATACATGAATGCTAATATGTTTATTCGTATTGTTTAAACAAGGATGTTGTATGTCTATTCATGGCACACCTTCAAATTTCTTGAAAGACTCAAATGTGAGTTTCAAAACAAAAATAATGGAAAAAAACAAAAAAGGTTGGGGTATGTTCTTTATTTCTTAACATTTTTGAGGTAGAGGGGCATGTTATAGCTTTGAAATGAGGATTAACAAGAGTGACAAATGTGTCAATTATTCATATTGATATGTGCAAACATAGTTGGTTAATGCATGGTTGGAAATTTTTTGGTGCATAGATGAGTTGTGGGCATACACGGATTCACAATACTCACCACAATCCAGACTTGCGAGAAGCCACCACTTTCCTTTTATAATATTCTTTGTGACATGCCACAAGGGCTACATCCAAATGGTGTTTTTTGTAGGATTTTTAAGTCAATAGTCTTTCAATTCTCAAAATTGGGACTTTCGCCACTTTGAACGTCCATAACTTTTTGTGCAAACCTTTGATTGAGGTGACATCTATAACAAAGTTATAACCCCTCATCAAAAAAATTCCAACAATATGTGGCATGCCTCTTACACACATGTAAGTATTTATAAATGATGTTGTGTGCATTGTTTATACATGAATGTTATACGCCTATTTGTATTGCTTAAACATGTATGTTGTATGTTTATTCATATTGTTTACACATGAAAGTTGTGCACATGTCTTTCATGTTTAAATAATGGATGACATTCATGTTCAAATGATATGAACCCATGAAATAACATATTTTGTATGGATTTGAAACAAACCCATGAAGTTTATAAAATTGTGATGTGGCCCCCATGGCCCTAAGTTCCCCAAAAACCATGTCAATTTTGCAGGTTCTCAATCCTTTGGTTTTGCCTTTCACTTGCCCTAATTTTTTGATGGACTTTTAGTCGGATGGGGACCTAAAGTTATCCTTGGATTCTTTTAAGCGAGCTTTCTATGCATGTCCCATCTTTTCGCAAAGGGGTTTTCTTGCATGGTTTTTGACTATTTTTACGATGCTTTTGACCTCAAGGACTTTACTAGTAAGTTTTTTAAATTTCACCAATAAAGTTCCCATGTTGCCATGGGTTATTTCCTAGGGTCCATTATTTGTGTCCTTGGTGTTGCTAGGTTTTTGGCTTCAGCCAAGCCTTCAGGTGGCGTTAGACGAAGTGCAGTGGGTGAGATCTTTTACTGCTTTTTCAACAAAGCTTTATGTTTTTAGTTCCAGGATGTGTTTTTTTTTTTTCATTTGTTGTCTCATTAGTTTTGTGCGAATATTAAGGGTGGGTGTGAGGCGATGGTGCACGATATTTGAACTACATTGAATGTCCACCCTAGTTGAGTGGTGCTGCAAGTGGATGTGGCAAACATTTTTAATTCCATTTTGTTTT
This sequence comes from Sphagnum contortum, assembly GCA_963920785.1. Classification (NCBI taxonomy): domain Eukaryota; kingdom Viridiplantae; phylum Streptophyta; class Sphagnopsida; order Sphagnales; family Sphagnaceae; genus Sphagnum; species Sphagnum contortum. The sequence goes on along the minus strand of OY987284.1, from coordinate 449,461 downwards.
AGGCCATCTTCTAAAAACTTCATGCGGGAGGAGGTTAGATGTTTTTTATTTTCCCTTTTGTCCACTATTTTTATGGCCATCAATTGCCCTTATTTTTTAGCCATCATTCCCTAAGGGGAGAACTCCTTTGTTTATGGGTGTGCATTAAGGTGATTTGCTTGTTGGGCCTTTATTTGTTCTAGTTCATTTTCGTGCCTTGTGAACCTCTTATGTTATTTTTCCTTTATGTATTTTCCCTTCATTGGTAAACAACATTCACATCTTCATCCTTACTTCCTCATTCCTTTCATTTTTGACCATTCTGCTTCTTGGTTAGCTGATGTGGGTCCATTTGTTTAGCCCTGAAAGTGTGATGATTGGTCCCTTTTTAGCTTGCCCTTTGGATTTTCCCCCTTTTTTGGTTTTTACTACCTTTTACATGACATAAGAGTTTTAGGGGTTCCATTTGGCTTTGTGTCATCATCCTTTTCCTTTTCATAAGATGTTTTGGATGAAAATGTTCGCCATGCAGGTATGTGTTTAGAGTTGTGGGACGTTCATGTTGCTTTCGCAATCTTCTTTCGATGTTTCATATAAAAACCTTTTTCTTTACTTCTTGCGTTCCTGCCCCTCCTGAGCTTTTGATGCCAACTTGCATCTTTTGATTTGACCTTCATACTAGTTTTGGAGAGGCTTTTAAGCCTAGGTTTTTTCAAGTGTCCAAAAGCCCATTTGGTATGTCGGTGGGTTTTGCTCCCCATCTCTAGTGGTGGGATTGGCTTCATTTCTATTGAGACCATTGTTCTAGTGGCTTACTTGAGGAGTTGGGTGCTAGTAGCACTAATCATTGAATCTAAATTTTTGTTGGATTTGTGCCTTTTTTTAAAAAGGCAATTGAGGTGACCAATTCGGGTTTGCTCCCCTTCTAGGTGCATTTGAGGTTGTTTCAAGAACTTTTCCCCCTGCTTGTAGCAACATGTTTACCCCCCTTTGAACAACTTATAATGAAGGGAGCATATCGACTTCATGATACCATTTAAAAAAGATTGCACAACCATTTTTTTTCCAACTTCATCTTTGACATGCTTTTGATTTACATCGCACGTTTGAAGTCCTATGCAAGGCATGATGTGGGAGCTTGGCCATTTGCTCGCCCTGTCATCCCATGTTTTTGTTTGCCTTTTTCCCTTTTACGTTGCGGACTAGGTTAGGCCTCCCCCATCCTTTAATTCTTGGTTTAACCCATGGCATATGTGGTTAACCATTAGACCCCATGGGGATCCACCTCCTCTGTTGTGGCCATGGTGGGGAGAGGATTGCATCCCATGGTGTTATTCAAGATGTGTTTGCGTGCATTGTGAGAGATGCATGGTGTCATGTTTTGTGGGAGCAAACCCACATTCTTCCATTGCCATTTCTTTAGTCGTTTTGTTGACAAGTTGACATTGTTTTATCAATGGATGACATTGACACATTGGCCGATGTTGTCATTACTGAATTCATTTGAGCAAACTTGGTATCATGAACAATTTTTTTGGGAAGGGTGGTTGCAACAGTGGCTAGTGGTTGCTTAGGTGAAAAAAAAACTTTATCACAATTGTTACCCAACAAACGTGTTTCTTTCTCTTGCCATAGAAGTTTTTGGGTGTCTTCATTAGTAGGCCCAACAACTTTTTTCATCGATTTGCTAACATGGCATGGACAACAAAAGGCACCAAAAGACCTCCTTTATTGGGCCTACCTCCCTTTTCTTTAGTTGATATGCTTCAGGTGACTGGTGGAGGTTTCGATAATTAGTGGTTCCATTAACACTCTATGGCTCACCTCTTTGGGGCTCTTTTTGCTTGCGTGAACTTTGGTTCTTGCACTTTGTTTCGTGTTCTCTCCCTGGTCTTGGGTGCTTTCTTTTCATAAAGTTTGGGAGGGTTTCATCAAAACGTAACGTAAGTGTATATAAAGTGATGAGGGAATGAAGGCACACTGTCTGGGAGGTCAACTGTTCGCTCATCAGCCTATCTGCCCTGCACAAAACCTCTTTGAACTGGGAGGAAGGCCTGTGATAGTTTCAGAAAATTTTCTTCCAAATAAAAGAGTTTGGGGGGGGGGGGGGGGTGGGGGGGTAAAGTAGGTAATATTACCTACTACCATTTCCCACAATGGCCAAATTCACACGACATCCGAGAAAGACAATGTTTGAGATGGCGAGTTGAGATCCCGAGACATCCGTCGAATGGGGATGTGGACTCCTCACGTCGATTGGGACCTAAAAAGGCGTAACGGTTTCGCTTCAAAAAGGTTGCGCGACGAAATCCTGAAGGGATCGAACATTGCGGTGTTTGGCCCCCGCGAGCTTCGAATACCTCGATTGTCGTCGTCGCAGAACGTCGCTCTTCTTCATTGCGATCACGCGGCGTTTTTCTCATTCCACGTGTGAATCGACAGGAATTTTTTTTTGAGGTGTTTTGGCGGAAGTTTGACGCGATTTGGTCCAGAATTATGCACAGGAGGAGGAGGAGGAAGTCTACTGTTATTTTTCTTCCCCCTCCAGAAGGCCCTCACGCAGGAGGAGGTTCAGCACAACGACTCGCAACAGAAACCTTTAGTTGATTAGTGAGTTTCTGCGTGCTTTTTCCTCTTGTTGAAGAAGAAGAATTTCTTTTCTTTACAGTCTTTGTGCTGTTAGATGTTTCTGTTTTCCAGTTGGGACTCCAGAGTAGCAAGCAACCTGGACTTGACACCGAGAGAGAGAGAGAGAGAGAGAGAGAGAGAGAGAGAGAGAGAGAGCTACATTGTAATAAGTAGTTTCTTGTGATCCGTTTTCGGGAAGATTTGGAGATTTTTTTGGCGCCTTCTTGAGGTCTGTGATTCTAACGAGGAGGAGGGGGCACGACGGATCAGAAACCAAAAGATCGAAAGAAACAAAAGATCGAGCTAAAGTGGAGGAGGCTTTTGCCTTCAATCGCTCCTCGGCGAACCTTGATGCGATTTCGAGAGGGTTTGGAACAAAATTGTGCACAAGAGAGTTTGGTTTTCGAGGTCAGAATCTCAAGCAGGCGTTCCACCAAGCTTTGCGCAGTGCGATGCGGCGTAGAAGTGTCGATTTCTCTGTTGTTTGAACCGCGACTGACTGCGTCAGAATGGATGTCCATCGGTCCTTCCCCCAAGCTTTACGCAGTGCGATGCGGCGCAGAACTCTTGATTTCCCTATTGTTTGAAGCGCAACTGCGTCGGACTTTCCGACAGTCATTCCCGCAAGCTTTACGCAGTCTGATATCGCTGCAGAAGTCTCGATTTCTCTGTTGTTTGAAGTGCGACTGCGTTGCGTTGTGTGGACAGAGGGGCAGACGAAGTCATGTACAAGAGCGAACGTAGAGGCAAAAGACGAGCGAATCCTGAGAGAATTTTAAGAAGATTCGGAGCACATGATATGCTCATGAAGTCTGCATTTCAACTGGGAAACTGCAGCGGGAATTAAGAGGCAATCTGACCAGGTATATTATTGTAAGAGCAATGATGACTGGGAGCTTTGTCTCGCTCTGGAAGATTTGGAAAAAACAAAGAAGATCGTAGCATCTGGAAGAGAGCTTGACAGTTTTTCGACCTCGGAAGGTTGGCCAACGTCTGGGGGAAGTGTGTGTCTGGAGGAGCCACAGCTATGGATCCTCTTAAATCTTGTCAGCGGTGAGCATTGCTCTCTGGAGGAATTGCAATGTTTACGGTTGGCGAAGAGGTTCCTCTCGAGAATTGCTGACAGGTGGCGTTAGGAGGAGGCTTTGCCAGACCGGGAACAATAGCTACATCAGAGGAACCAGAGAATGGAGAAAGAGGAGGAGGAAGAGTTCCACAAGGTGGTTCTCACTCGACCACCCGATCTCTGAAACTCTCATGGCCGGAGGTACGCTCGCAGACGGACAGAACCCCCATGTCTTCACCACCTCGACGAGCTTCACCGTCCAGTATTTTCTCTCTCTCTTGCCGCTTCCTTCCCTGCTGCAAACAAACAAAATGAGAGCTAGCAAACAAAGTCTCAGAGGAAGTACCAAGTAAGGGTAGGGCTCCGCTATCTGACACGAGACGATTTTGAGGTTTTCTTCTTTGGTGCAGTATGTAGCATTCAGGGTTTTGTCAATCTCTCTCATAGCTCACAAGTCAGAAAGCTTTCCTTGACTTTTATATCTCTAAACTCGCATGGTTCATAGGAGGGGGAGTAGCTCCACAGAGACATCACAACCCAAGTGAATCATCACTGCATTTCTTTTTTTCTTTTATTTGAAATTGCTGATTGCAGGGGGCTGACCATCTGACTGGTTGTAGCAGGAGCTCGGAGTGCTGTTGATCCAAACACAAATGAGGTAAAGCAAAAGCAACTGCTTCCATAGCCTAACCATTTAGGACCTAGTGTGTGAACAAACACAAGTACCTCTCAAAAGTGGTCGTGTTTTACTGATTTTACAATGCTTTTTCTTTTTTGTTTTGATTCAGACCTGCAAGCGCATTGAGAGTTTTTGTGTGTCAATAGTGTGTTCGCACATAGCTTGAAGAGGGGATATTGGGTTCAGCTCAAGTGTTCTGCAACAGCTTTTGAATTTTCTTACTTGGTCCATTGTGCTTATATATTCATAAGCATTTTGTAGCTAGTTCCTAAAGCCCACCCCGCTGGCTGCACCTTGTGTTCCAGTTTCCAAGGCGGAGTAACAAAAGTGGGGATGGGGCTGATGTTATTGCACGAACGTTGGGCAATGAGAACGATCTTCTTCGGTTTCAGCTCAGTGACATTATTGCCCGGGAGAAGAATCAAGTAAGCTCCTTTGATCTCTTCTTTTTTCCTCTCTCTATTCACATTTTTGGAGGCATCCAGGTAGAAAATTTTCTCCCAATTAAAGCCATAGCATCTTTGGTACCACAGCGACTTGAGCTTCAAAGACTGCGCGCATTTCGAGATGTGGAGGTTGCATCCCTTGTAAAGGCAGCAACCCAGCAATTGAAAGATGAGGTGGAGCAAATGAAGAGCTTGTTGCACTCAACATCATGCCAGCTTCATCAAGCTGTTGCTGAGAAAGAGAAAGTGGTGGCTGACAGCCAGCAAGCATTGGTCAAACTGGAGGAACTCAAGTACAATGCAGAGGTGGCTCAAAGTTCCATGGCATCTCGCTTGCAAGGCCAAGATGACACTTGCATGAAAACCTCTGGGACACTCACTGCTCTTGCAGATGCTGTTGAAAGGTTCCAGCGACATGTCCTACCAACCTTCAAACCCCTGGTTCCTGACAATCTCAAGCCGACCCATACAGTGTCTGCTGAGCTAGGCCCCAATCAGTTTATGATGAATGAGGTACAGACTACATACAACATTGCAGCAAGGATTTGAGCTGCTATCAATTTGGCAATGGAAGTTCAAGATGGATCCAGTAGCTCAGTAGAAGCTTAGTTTCAATAGGTGAATGTAAGGACATTGGGACTGTACTTATGTGTGATACTGATGATGGCAGTTAGCAAGACTGCAAACTGGACTTCAATTACTGCGAGTGATTGTGGATGCCAAGAATGACACACTTGTGCTTATTCGTGGCAAGGTCAGAGAAGCTTCATCTTCTCAACTGTTGTAGAATCCACTCCTTATTTCAGGTCTTGTTCATCAGAAGACAAGAGGTGTGTTGGCTCGGACTTTATGCTGGCCTATTCTTGTATAAGAAGTGGTGTATTTTATGCCTATCAGAGTAGAAGGTTGCTACTAATTTCAGTTACATTGTTGTGTCTGGAACAGCTGAAGCAAGAAAATGAGGAACTGAGAGCAGAACTGCAGGTAACTCGACAGAAGCAAGCAGAGCTGACCAGCATAGCCCAACAGCATCCCAATCCTCCTAGCACTGCAAATGATGACATAGCATATGAGAAAACCATGCTGCGGCAAGAACTGCACCTATTGCAGGTATGTGTCCAGCTCCAAGCTTCTTTAAGCGCAAAGAATAATCGACAGGTCTTTGTCAAAATAATTCATTTTTTTGAAAAAAGTGGTCCAATAGCACTAATCTGAATATTCCAAAATTTTGACAATAAGTAATAAGTATGCTAGATTTCTTAATTGTTAATCATGGTACTGGAATATCTCAAATTTTTTGATCATTATTATATGGGGAAAGTGTTGAATTCAATTCCCTAAAATTTTGGTTAAGATTTTTCTTTTTTTAGTTGGCCTTCTTCAGAATTGATTAATTCTGAACATTATTTGTAAGTACATTGGTATAAATGAGAGGCTTTAAAAGCACCACCCCTTAATCTTGCAACACAAGTTATTACCTATGTACTACAAACCTAATTTTATATCATGCCGTGGGTTCCATCAATAAAGTCTTTTAATTCTTGTTCATTGACTGTTTGCATGGTTTTCACTTGATGACCAAACAAGGATCACAAATGTGGGCATTGGTTGGCAATAGGATTTGTTCAATGCAGAAGTCAAGCAATTGAAGGAAAAATTGAAGAAATATGAGGCAGAGGAGGTGGCAAACCAGACTCAATTCATAGAGGTCCAGAAAGAGTGTGCAACATTGCGAACCAATCTCATGTCACTGCAGAGCTTGCGGAGCATGCTGGAAGCCAGCCTAAAGGATGAAACCTCTGCCCGCTCACAACTGGTGTCACAACTCTTCAATTTGCGCAAGGTGCTATTTCAACAGTCCTCAAAATTTCTTCCCATTTTCATGGCATTCTCACTTTTTATCTTGAAGGCTTAGCTTATCGTCTACCAGAGACTAATCAGTCATTGGAAAATGATGCAGGAGAATGAGAGGATGAAGACTGAACTTGAGACATTGAAACTCAATCAGAAGGTATAACACCTCTTAGGGCACTCCGTAAATTCTGCTTTGAGTAGTCATTCCTGTGGTCTCTAAATGACTTCTGCCTGTGCTATGTAGTTCAAAAGATCAGAAAATGTTTGAGTGCCTAACTAAAGAATTGCTCTTCCCAACTTTTCAAGGTTGTTCAGATTGCCACCCTTGGCCTTCACATGAAAATGAAAGTTGAAAAATTGTATTGCTGAAACAGTGTCTTGTGGTGCAGTTTTTGGTTAGGCAGCCAAGAGGGGGGCGAATCGCAGCAGAGAAGATGGATCTGATGAACACAGTAAACCAACTGTTGGTGGAGATGAACAAGTTAAAGGAGGAGAAGGTTGCACTTGAGGAAGAAGTTAAAGTGCAGCGTCACTCTCAAGTGCATGACTATGTCACACATACTGTCACTGCACGTGATATTGCCTTGGCTGCTAGTAACAAAGTAGCCCATCTGCCCTACTACCCCTTGTTTGTTCAGGAGGGTGTCATTTTTATGAGAGTTGATAAGATGCAAGTCTTCACATGCTTCATGGATGAAGGAAAAGGAGAGGATGACTAATGGGTAGGGTGTAATATTGAGTGACACAGGTAGGTGATGGAGAGTTAGCAGGGAAGCTGGCAAATACAAGGCTCAAGCAGCTTGCCCAAGGGAACTTGATATTTCCAGTAGCATCTCAACTGGGGATGAGCAAAAGCCCTAAGTATAGCACCACCATGAATAACCTCCATCTGCTGGGGGATAGAATGGCGATGAACAATGACATGCAAGAATCTGAAAGTCATGTTGAAACTCCCATCAGAGATGATTTTAACAGGTACTGTGCTTGACCTCTTGCTCTTGCAACAGAAGTGTGGAAATCTCCTTTTGTACTCTTAACTCTGCAGAATGTCTTCTGAATATTGTACCATTGGGAGAACATTTGTCACTCAAGCTGAGATGCATCCCCTTGAATGACACTAGCAAAATGCAACAAACACATTGTTGTTGTGATTCCTGGATTCATGTGTGTAGATTTTGATCATGGCCTCTTGCAGGAACCAGTATTTACAACAAGGTCCAAAATTGTCAATGCACAGGATTGGGAGTGGAGGTTTGGTGCAACTTGCAGGTGAGAGATTCTTGAGTTGAAATTCTGTTGTAATTGAGTTCTACTAGGCTTCAATGGATTGTCACTCTTTTGCTCTTCTTATGTTGGGTTGAGTTTCACATGTGCAGCTTTTTGCATATTCTTCTGCTGTAATTATCAATTTGTATTTTTAGATATGCCATTGTAAAATATATACATATACATATTCAGTTCTTAGGCTTTGTCTTCCCTCCAATATCAGCATTCCAGCATTCTATGGTAAAGTCAGCAACATCCCCTCCGCAGACACGCTGCTTATGAAACTGTAAAACACTCCGAATGCACAGAGCTCTGCCCTGTGAAATTGATGGTTTGAAAACAAAGGCCAGAGTGAACCAACAGTTACCAGCCCACCACAAGGGATGGATGATGGGTGGACAGGGAACACTTTTCCATCAGGTTCCAGATAACTATGGTGGTTATCTCAGCTGCTGTTTTTACTACCTACCTACTAACAAACCCACCTGCCCTTACTTATGTACTAACCATCTACATGCTTCTACTTGTATTCACCTTTTCTTGTACCTACCTACATACAGGATCTTCCCTTTACACAATAGGTTATGACAGTGAAAGCTGACATCAACTTAGTTTGGGTTCATCCATACACCAACTGTGTCATAATAGGCTTCCAATGGCTGGTGCATTGGTGGCTGTTGGTTTGCTCTGGACCACTGGTCATTGTATCGGTAGTTCTTTGAACAGTGTCGAATGTGTAACTGTTCAATAATAGCCCACATTGGACACTGTTCAATGCTATTATTCCCCGGGTTGTGGGATCCTTTCCTCATATTTGGGATGATCCTGATCATGGTGCTGATGATCCTTGGTTAATGCCTAATTAATTATTAGGATATTTGCCTCTCTTGTTTTCTCTCCAGTGGATGCTTTCATCCTGTAGTCAATGCTTCATTGTATAGAATACTCCAATCAATCCTCCAATCAATCCATGGCCATGATGGAAATAAAGACAACTTAACCTAAAAATAGCAGTGGTGTGGAATGTGTATGTGTCAGTGTTTTGTGGGTATCTGGGTTGGTTTTTGCAAAGATATCCAATATGTTTATCCATGGGTTAACTTGTAAGGGTATATCAGTACCTCATATAGCTAGTTCTAACTTCCATCTGGGTCATATTATAGGGGTATAAAGAGGATCGAAAAAGTTGGTGGTCTGGGTACTCACAAATATATACCCTGTTTGGGTGAGTAAAAAATGGGTAATGGCTTAACATTATTCAGCTAATTATACTTTTCAATGAAAGTATTTCAGTTTTTGGAAAATCCTCGATTATTTTTCTAAGCTTGACCATAAAACTGTTCGGGTTTGTACCAGTTCTTTCATTAAAAAAAAACCCCAGGTTCTTTAGGGCTTTTTAAATAAATGCAACCTGTGGTTCTTTGGTTTTGATTTTTCCCCAAAAGAACCAGAGGTGGTGGTTCTGGGAAGAACTGGAAACATTGACTTGGAATATATTAAAAACTGGAACCGGTGGTTCTTTTAAAAATTGCAATAACCATGCCACACTCACAAAAACATGGGACTTTAAAAATTCCAATAAAAGCATCTCATTGATGGGTACATGGTTGTTTTAACATTCAAGTAACTGCAGCACACTGAAAGCTACATATCCCTCTTGCTTGAATTTCAAGAGCAAAATAATGAGAACTCATGTGACAAATTTGTGCACATTGCATTAATATTACAAATGCATACTTCCCACAACTTTCGCAGGCTGGTTCCATGGATAATATAACCAATGCATCTTCCCATTGGAGTGTTGATTATTTTCCCATCCTCACCAATAAATATGAATACTTGAACAATAAAAAAATGAGAATTTATTTAAATGTTATCAATCATCATCTAGACCCAATAAAAAACAATCATTTTCTCTTGTAAGTTATGACCCATTTTGGAGATCCTTTGTCTCTTGTGCACACTTTATAGATCTTAAAAAGCATCTTCACTTTGAAGGAATAAACACCATTTCATACTAAATTTGATTTGAAACGTGCAGTATGTATAAGGGAAGGCACTACTATTAGTGCCTTTTTGTGCATAATGGCTAAGGGCCCAGATGCATTTACACAAACTTTTCCTGCATAATAACGACAGCCCATATTAGCTTATGAAAAAAATTCCCTATTTCCTTACAGGAAACCTTTTGCTCCAGGCTGATGAGGAAATTGTTTGTGACTTTTAGAAACACCTTTGAAAATACACTATGCACATCTGCCAAGATCATTATGATGATGCAAAAACTTCTAATATACACTAAATATGACTAGCAATTTGTGACTTTTAGAAACACTTTTAAATAAGAATTGTTTCATATTGATTGGTGATTTGATAACAAATTGTTGGCATTGGTGTACACATTTAAATTGGTCTCTTGCTCTATGAAGTGCATGAAAACTCCACAATATTCTGTTTTTTTAGACATGGAACCATCTATTAACATTGAATTGTTGAACTTGCCATTGGTGGCTATGATTGTCTATGGTTGGGCAAGTGTTGGGCTGCTTAAACCACGTTGCACAATCAGATAATATGCCTTGTTCAAACCCAGCTAGTGGCAACCTGCAACTTGGCTGGGGTCCTCCCAATGGCCATTACATGTTACACACACTTTTTGTTTTTGCTCCAAACGATATTTCATCTCACACCTACTCGTCTAAAGTGTCTCCCTACATACAATCCACTTGCCCCAATAATAATGTGTTTGAAGGTGATGGATGAATTATCGTTGGACTCCTGATAATGGGTTAAAAGTTGAAAGGGATGAATTATTGTTTGACTCCTGATAATGGGTGAAAAGTTGATGGATGAATTATCCTTGGACTCCTAAATAACATACCCTTACACTTACCCTTGTTCATAAATTGTGATTAAATTGGAACCAGGCTTCCACAGAAAATCAATATGTAACCCAAGCACTGAATACTTGGTTGCCTTTTGAATTTGGTGCAATAAAATGAATTTGAAGTTTCATGTTGAAAAATTATAATATTCTAAGCTATTTTTCACTTTCCTTCACAAAATTTTGCTCTGTGATTTTTTGTTTTGAAAATTGCAACATTTCTCAAAATAATATAGTTAGTGTCGAAGCTGGCAAGGTACCACCAAGGTGTTTCTTTTTTAACAAATTTTGTAGTTTTTTTGACCAAAAAATAGGGAACTTTTTTGAAATACTTTTTTTTTCTTAAAAGTGTAAATTCGACCTTTTCTTTTCCATTTTTTGGGGGAAAGTTTTCAAAATTTTCTTATAATTTTTATTTTAAAATCCTTATTGTATTACTGTTGGATGGCAACATTCTATAAGTTATTTTTTTTATCTTGAATATTTGTGTTTCATGCATATAAACTTTTGGAATTATGAGCTACTTGAGTTAAGGTTAGTTAAATAACCCATGACATGTGAGGTTCATGAGAGGAGACTGAGCTCAAGGGGTGAACCATAAAAGTCTGTTAACAACCAACTTAGCCTATGTGAATCTAAACTTGGGTGGAGAGCTCCTTGTAAATCTCTATTTTTATTTACATATATTCTCTGATTGATCTGTGTGTCAATTTCCAAACAACTATTATAATATATTCGCTTTTTTTTAAAAAGATTTTTTCCAATTGAAAAATAATCTAAGAAAAGAGGGATATTTTAGAAACTAGAGAACTGCAGGAAAGTAACATAGCTAGCTGCTACATACATATTCTGCTGAGAATTTCAACCCTGTTTTTTGCATAATGCTAGAATGGTGGGTTTCCCCTACCGATTCTGGACAGTAGAATTGTCCCCTCATTCGTGGCACGAAATCGCGGTTTGTCTCCTTCCCAAGAGGAAGGAGCCAAGAAATCTGGAGGAATCTTGAGAATTCGCCGCCTCCGGGAATCCGGGAGGATGAGTTTTTCAGAGTCAGAAGAGCTACTGATGCTGTTCCTCCCCTCTTTTGTTGTTGTATTTGTTGTTTGTTGCCCTTTTCAATAATTTTGCCGCAGTGGGTGCTTGTGTTTCCGCCGTGTTCGATTGCTTTTGTTGTTGAAGAGACACGGACACACAGCAGCCGAAGTTGGTGGAGGAAGAGGAGGTGTTGCAAGGCGGAGGAAGAAGAATTTCATTTCTGGCATAAATTAGTGTTCATTCTTGGTGGTTGCTTGCTATGTTTTCTCTGTGAATTCTGTCTTAGAAGTTTTTGAGAAGAGTTTTTATTTTGTAGGAGATTCGGCTTTCGTTGGTAAATTGGTGCTTGCAAGTAGCAAAATTCTTTTTGTTGGTTTTGCTGCTGTGGGTGGAGAAGAAGAAGAAGAGGAAGGAAGGAAAGAAGGAAGGCGTCTTTTGACGCAGTCGGAGTGTCTTTGCACACGAATCTGTGAACAGAGAAGGTACCTCTAACTAAGGTATTCTCTTTCACAATGCCTTTCAGTTCATGTTTCCTGCTTTGTTTCTGGTTTGAGTTCTGACATGAGAGAGAGAGAGAGACACACACACACACACACATACACACAAAAGAGGTTTTATGGGTACCTTGTTTTCTTGAAGAGTTAAAGGATGCTCACTGGTTAGGTTGTTGGGTGGTGGTCTGGACTCTGGACTCTGAGCTAGAAAGAATTTTGTTTTTCTTTCTATCAAGAGATGATCTCTTTGGTAGTGGTTGACTATGTGTCTTTTGATATGACAGACAGATCATGGTTTTGTGTCCTGCCTCAATTCTTCAGAGGTGCAGTTATCATGTCATGACTGCTGCAATGAAATTTCTTTTGTGCTTTCTTTCTTCCCTTGGAGATTTCTCAAGTCTTATGAGAGATATTTCTTCCCTTGCACCTTGTCTGTCTCATGGTCCACTTCAAAATGAAAGGATGATGATGGATCATTCCACATCATATGTGCATCATTTGGGTCACTCTTATGTTTTAATTCTTAACCTTGCCTGGCCACTGAAGAAATCACCATACGGAATCGTGGAATACCTTCATGCATCTTTTGATGATAGAAAAATAATGGTCACAAGTTGCTGCCACATTCATGATGAAAGTGATTGAAGGTGATGAAGGCGTGATACTTTTGTGAGTGAAAAAAAACACTCACAAGGTTATGGCTCATTTCTTTATCATGTTGGTTGTTGCGTTTGGCCAGAAATCTGACAACACAGTTGTTACATTCAAAAGGGTTTTCATGGAGTTTCTGTTCTCTGTAATCTGGTTGATATTTATTTGATGACAAAGGTTTATATTCTTGTAATAATACTATGGCAATTTGCTAGACATCCTTTTGATTCAATTCTCGTATGTCAATTTGAATGTCAGCACACACCTGAAGAAACAAGAATTTGGCTGTGTAACATATGAAATCACTGAAAGGCTTTGTTTTGTAGGTGTTTGAAAAAGATGTCTGCTTTTCCACCAATGCGTGCTGCAAGCTGGCCTTACTTTGACCCTGATTATGAATCATTGAGCTCACGAATCAACCCACCTCGGTAATTATATGTGAATTTATGTCTTGCATTGTTGGAGACTCACTGTCCTTCTCTGTATTTTGATCTCTGTGTCTTCTTTGCAAAATTCATTTTTGAGTAGATGTTCCACATATGATAAACATTGCATGTGACACTCATATCAAATTTTTGGTGAAGTGCATCAAACATTTCTTGCTTGTGCAGGGTAGTGATTGACAACGACTCTCATGCTGATGCAACTCTTGTGAAGGTACTAACTTTGTACAAGAAGATGTTTTGCAGCAGAAAGATTTCAAAGGAGTGGCTTTTTGTACTGCTGAATTCCTCTGATAGAAAAACAGTTGAACAATGTGAGGTTATCTGAGTTCTGATTGATGGATTGATTCTGCCCACACAGGTGAACAGTGCAAACAAGCATGGGATTCTGCTTGAGGTTGTTCAAGAGCTGACAGATCTTGATTTGAGTATCTCAAAGGCATATATTGCATCTGATGGTGGATGGTTCATGGATGGTGAGAATGAAAATCTCTTGCTGCGTTTTGGAAATAACATGAAACTTTGTTCGGTTCTTGAATGCTTTAACTTTGTGGCATGTGCTTTTCCCATCTGACATGTCCCATCCTTTGGGATCCAGTGTTTCATGTCACAGACCAACAAGGGAACAAGATTTGGGAAGCAGATGTCCTGGAAAACATCCAAAAGGTCAACTTCTTCTTTAGTTAACTGAATCCATTTTTGAAGTTCCAAGCATTTCTCTAGCTTCTCAGCGAGTCAACGTCATGCACAACAAGGTTTCCATATCTAATCATTGAGTGTTTTTTACTGTTTCCAAGACTGGTTATACTCTTGTTTGAACTTTCCTTTTTTTTTCGGTTGCAGGCTTTGGTAACAAGGAAGAGCAAAGTGTCAGCTGAGCTTTCAAGGTGTGCTGCTGGGAAGTTTATGGGAGCTGGCTCTATTGCTGAGCACACTGTCATAGAGCTTACAGGGACAGAGAGACCTGGGCTTCTCTCTGAGATTTTTGCAGTCCTCACAGAAATGAATTGCAGGGTTCATGCTTCAGAATTTTGGACACACAACAGAAGAGTTGCGTGCATGGTTTACATAACAGATGAAGACACGTCAGGCCCCATACACAATGTGAAGAAGCTGGTGGCCATCAAAGAGAAGCTTCACCTTGTAATGCAAGGTGACAATGATGAGACAAGAGTTGCACGAACTAATGTGGCTGAAGGTGCCACACATATTGAAAGACGTTTACATCAGCTGATGCTTGCTGACAAAGATTATGAAGATAGTGAGCAGCTTGAAAGGTCCAAGCCCATAGCTGCAAAAGACAAGCCGACAATCACAGTTCAAACTTCCCGTGAACGAGGCTACTCTGTTATAAATGTCCGGTGTATAGACCGTCCGAAGCTTCTTTTTGACACTGTTTGCACTTTAACTGATATGCAATATGTGGTCTTCCATGCAACTGCAACCCTGGAACCTGCCAGTGGTCCATGGGCAGTCCAGGTAGAGAAATTTTCCCTGCTCCCCCTTTTTCCCCTTCAAAGGTGAATGCAAATCTCAACAAAAGTATGAAGTATATCACTTTCAAAGGAAAAAACCAACTCACATTTCTGAAGCTCAGACCCATGAGACAAATTAGTTTTGCAAGTCAGCACCTGCAAAGGTAATATATTCAGCTTGTTGTGTTTTTTCTTTGTGGGTTTCTTTGTTGGGTTTAGCTTCCTTGAATTCATCTTAATTATGCACTGCAAGTAGTTCAAAGTGAAGGAATTATTATGAGGGAAAACAGCAGTAACAACAATTCTAAAAGACCCAAGTTTTTGATCTAGCATTGTGGGTCATTTTCCAGGAATTTCATATTCGCCAGATGGATGGTCAAGTTCTAAGTCCAGATGCAGAGGAGCAAGTCAAGAAATGCCTGGAGGCGGCAATTGAGCGCAGATCCTCAAAGGTACAAAGCTTGAGGATCCTTTGTGAAACCGTCACTTGGAATGAGGAGTTGTTGTTGCATCCAATGTGATCTCACACAAAATTTCTGTTTGTGTGTGCTTTGTTTTGCAGGGGCTGAGGTTAGAGCTCTGCACAAGTGACAGAGTGGGACTGTTGTCAGATGTTACACGGATCTTTCGGGAGAATGGTTTATCAGTGATCAGTGCTGATGTTTCCACCCATGGGGACAAGGCCATGGATGTATTCTACGTTGCTGATGCGTCAGGCAATCCTGTAGACAAGAAGACTGTGGAGACAATCACGCGCAACTACCCAATTCTTGGTGTCAAAGAGACATCTTCTTCCACTTCAAAATCTTCAAAATCTCCAAGTACTGAGCAAGTTAGCTCTTCTTTGAGCAACTTTTTGAAGTCTTCTGAGCGCTTTTTCCAAGGGATTACATCAGGCTGGAAGACATCAACAGTGGCATAATCTACTGTTATGTCACTTACTTTGCCTTCTCTTCAAGAAACTAATCAGGATGTGTCTCAAGATGAGAAATCCTTTCCAAAGCAACTCGCTTTGCTTCTCATTGGGTGACATAGTTGTGTATAATACATCTGGGTGTATAACACATGGTGCGAATCACAAATCTTATAAAGGATCCAACATGTATATTGTGTACATTTTTAAGAACTGCTTATTTGGTGCACTTCAGATCAGGATTTGGTCACAAATTTTGAATTATAAATAAGTAAAAAAATCAACCCACCTTGTTCGTTTTCCTTTCAGTCTTGCTGTAAAGTAATCTAAAATTGGTTTTGGTTTTTCCTTCACAGGCAGCAAAGGTTCCTATATTCCTGCTACTGTTTCAGTGAAGTGTTCATATCTTTGAATTTGACAATTGATCGTTTTTGTGTCTTCCTCAAATTTGAATATTGAAATAGCCTCTTATAGGAAGGTGAAAAATCCTTTCCTTTCTCTACAGCTTATTGTCATTGCTTTTTAAACACTCCTGTTATACAGAGACCAGAGTTATAGTATTAGTGTAGAAAATATACACAAATGTACAGGGTTTGTGAAATAAGCTTGCGCCTAGGGGTGAAAAAGAGCCTATGTGGCCAAGGACATTATTATAATGGGAGCCTTGGATTTTTTGAGGAGTTCACTCAAGTAAACTGGCACCTTGGTGTAGGATTTGCACACAAAATATTGGCCCAAACTTTACCCTATGTGTGAGTGACATCTGTAGTCCTATGTGTGCAATGATGTATGGGTGTATTCCATAGAACTGCAAGCTTCTAGATGAGATGAGAAGTTCCAGATCCAGAAAGAGAAGTTCTTAGTTTGAAGTTTGGATGCTTGAACCTGCCATGAAGGACCAAGTGCTTCCACTGGCTGTTTATGGGCAGGGTTAGCTTCCCTGTTTTCTGTAGGCTCTATTTTTGTCACAACTCAATATGGTGTGAAATAGGTCATGATATGAAACATGGTTTGACCGGTATCTATGTTTCATATCTATTTTTTTCAAGCTTTCAATATCCTTCGAGATTATTAGAATTGTTATTAGTTTTTTATAAAACTTACAAACCGATGGGAGTTTTGCCATAACATAAAACCCTGAACCCTTAACCCCATAATTCACTTACAAGTTTGTACAATTCTAGCTAGCTTTGAACTAGTGCTTATAAGTTGTCCATTAACTTGGGAGATTCTTTGGAGTGAATGACAAAATCGAAAGCCCTCCGTTCTTTGGCTTGCACTCCCCCAATACTTGAACAACTCTTTCTAGAGGTTGCACCATGATCTGTAACCAGAATTCTTTGGAGTGAATTCTTCTTTGATGTGTCTTGAATTCTTCCCAAATCTGATGCAGAATATATACCATAATGATGATGCAATAAGGAAATATGGTCTGCTGAAAATGATATATAGCTCCAATTTAGGTCCAAATTTCAATTGTAGAAGAGAAGAAGCATACAAGTGCAAATCTTTGAAGTAGGCCATCATATTATGTTGTTGAAAGACTTGTGCTTTTGATAGTATTGCAGCTGCTCGCTGCCAACCTGTTCATTGTGCTGCACCATTGACTTTGCTTGAGAACTTGACACCCCCTGCATGCCTCACAATACCCAAGACACAGTCAATAAAACAAGCTTTAAGTATTTCACATGCAACAGATTGTGGGCAACTTTTAGGACAGGCTCTATGACAGGCAATTGATTTGCATGATTTGAGACATGTTGTTGACTGCTCCCTTTGTATCATACAAAAAATGTGAGTTGAAAAATCAATGGCAACTTATTACAGAGAGATGGAAAACCTTGAACAACTGCATTCTACCTAAGAGACCATCTTCTGAAAGTCCGGTCCTATCTCAAGAGGGCCAAAAGGCACTACTATCACAATCCACTTTCAATTCCATTGAACTAATTTATGTTATGAACATGGTTATGAATATCAATCCTAGACTTTGCTCACGCTCACATTCAAACAGGATACCACCCAATCGAACACCTGTAAACCATAAATTTTGATGGCAAAGGCAAGAAGATCAATGTTGAAGAGAACTATACTAATGCAAATTGACAATGATACTAGGTGGCTGCTCAAGGTGGCAATCAAATAATCTCCTTCATTGTCATGACAGGGAACACAAGAAAAAGAAAAAGAAAAACAAAAAAATCAAGAATGAAACCTATACAGTGGCATACCTTTGCTTTCTTGGTTCTGGAGACTTCCATGCTGAACTGATTACTCATATCACCCATTCACAATGGATTCAATCATAGCTCAAGAGACAACCTGCACATCCTCACTATTGCAACAATCAAGTACCCAGTGATCTCATTTTTAGGGTTAAGTACACCCTAAAAATAGCAACCCTCTGAAGCTTGAAGACATTTTGGTGACAGAGAAAAGAACACAGCAAAAACAGTGAATCTATGTATGCACCCTACAAGTGGTAATTGGGTTTACATCAATTGCAAATGTATAATGGCATTCAAAATTGTTACTGATTGGCAAGAGAGAAAAGAGGATGAAGAATGGAGTGCTCACATAATCTTGAACAGCTTCAATAGTTCTTGCTGAACAGAAATCTTCAATGTAACCAGCATTCGTTCCAAAGAAAACTAACTGTCTTCACCAGAAGCTTAGCAGCAGTGGGGAAATCTCATGGGACAACTCAAGACATGGATATGTTCTTCTCAAATGTTTTACCACTGATTAGGAAAAGCCTCCCTATAGTTGGCATCCTCATCTCTTGTCAGTTGGTTTATAGTGGCATCTCTCACTCGACCACTTAGAAGTCTCTGTGCAAGTCTGTCTTTTGCTGTGGGCTTTCTCTTCAGGAGTGCAGCTAACCCACCCCTAGCCCTCCTCCTCTTCCCTCGAGAGCCACCTTCATCTTCCATGAATGGATCATCCAAATTCTCGCCGACTGCTTCACCAAATCCTTGCCTGCTGTGTGAAATGGCAGCTGACCGCAGCACTGCCTCATTGTGCTCTCGATCTCTGCGAGATTGTGTCAGTTTGGCCTTGGCTTGCTCTTCCCTTTTCCTCTTGTAGTCAACTTTATCTCTCTCTCTGACATTTGCAATAGCTTGGGTGGCTATGTCTGCTTGTGATGCCAGTGAAAGATCAAGATCATCCCCATCTTTGCTTGTTCTTGGCGCACTAGAGCTTGCACCATTATTACCATCCAGCAACACATTCTTAGTCTGACCAATGTGGTGTTCTTCTGACTCTTGCTCATTTTTGCATTTGTCTCCAACAGGAACTCCATTCTTATCACGAGGTACTATAGGTCCATGAAGAGGACACCGATGTAAATCCCTTCTTTGGCAGAGGCCTCCATTCCGCAATGGTGCCAGGCATGGCTGAATCTCTGTCTTCACAGGCTTGTAGTAACTAGAGCGAACATTCAACTCTGCAATTTTGTCAGCAGGAATGATTGCTTCCGTATCCACCTTACCCCAATGATTCTCCAGCTGCAAGCCACGCTGATTTGCCGGCATGTCACTACTACCACCCCAAGTGTCTAAGAAGGCACCCCATGAGAGCAATGGAGCCTCTTTCAATAGCTCATGTCTCAGACCTGTTCCCTCATCAATCTTGTGGGATGTAAGCTTCTGGTCAATCATAGACGAGTTGCTTGTACTGGCACCAGCTACATCTCTTGCTGCTTTCTTGGTTACTTCTGCAAATCAACAGTAAAACCAAGAGGAGTCACACCAGAAACAGTTCAAATGCAACCATACCAGACTAAAAACAAAGTATTTCAATGACAATCATGGCACAACATCTCACAAGCTTCTTGCAAATCTTCCTACCAGTGTCTTTATTAAAGACTCACCTTCATCAGTCTTAACAGACAGAGAAACACTCTTTGCTTCAGCAAAACTGGACCCACTACCTCCTTCCTCCCAGATAATGTCATCTTCACCCTCATCTTCCACAATAGTCAAAGCCTTGCTTGCTTGTCCCACTTCCAAGAGTTCAATACCCAGATCCTCACAGTGCTTGCGGAATGCCAGCAACTGACTTCGCAGGTCTATGACCTCCTTCAGGAAGACATCATGCCGTTGTTTCTCCTGGGGGGGATCAACCCTCATGAGAGTTGATAGCCACTCTTGTGTGCTGGGTAGATGCCGCATCATCAAAAGCTTGTACAAGTCCCTCAGTGTTACAAAAATGGTAGCATTTTCGCCTGTCTCCCGCTGCATCAACAAATCTACATCAAGAATTGACATTGAAAAATGCATCAAGACGCCATCACTGCAAACTATTGAGACATGCAACTCCTAATTTCTACAAGGCAATTCCTCTGGGAGAGAGCTTGTGAGGGTCATGGCTGGAACCAGACATCAGAACTCTTGCTAGTGGTTTTGCTTCTATACCGGCTTTTCTGGCAAATCATTCTCTTCTGCAGCTTGTTGATGGAGTTGGCGTCGGAGACTTGAATTCCCGTACTCTTCATACTCATCCTCCTCTTCTTGTTCCCGTATGTTCTTCAAATCTCCTTCCTTAGCAGCTCCTTGGTAGTGCACAGCTTCTGGGACAAGTATCTTGAAGCACTCTGTCATCTGATCCATTGTTGACTGTATTTCAGCCTTCCAATCAGGGAACTCTTGTATCAAAGTCTCATACTTCTTCTGAAGAAGTACCTGCATACAAGCAAAAAGGGTTCAGGCTCCAACACAGATAGTCCATAAACCCTAAACCTTAATCCTTGGCTGGATCTGAAAGCATTAAATACCTGTGTTCTCTCCTCCTTCTCTTGTCGCTGCCGTTCAGCCATTGCAGCAGCTTCCCTCACATTTGGAAACTGAAGCCTAAGAGTCTTCTTCAAATACTCATATCCGAGGTGCACTGGCTTGTAATGCACGCCGAACATCTCATTCCATTTCTCAACATACTCCATGCTGGTGGCTCGCAGCAGACTGGCTCGATCAGATGGCTTTGGAAGAGCATAATCAGCTCTGTAACCTATGGTAAGAAGCATGAACATCTCGAATTTGGGAACCAGAAGTGAGCGAAAGAGCTTCGAGCGTCTGAAGAGCTCATCTATCAGCAACAGCGTGAGGTACCGCACCTGCCACCACACAGCATGCAAAGCCCGGCAAGATTTCCTTCTCAATTTGAGAAAAATTTCTTCTCCCCGACTGTGGGAAGAAAAAACACCAGAGAGGAAAAACCGGAAAGAGCTTTGAGTCAAGAAGCTCTTGTAGTAGTCTACAGAACACAGAGAGAGCGAGCGAGAGAGAGAGAGAGAGAGAGAGAGAGAGAGAGAGATGGTTTTTGGAAACAAACTGGCGAAGAAGAAGAAGGAGAAGGAGAACCTGGGAGTTGTTCTTCTTGAGTTTGTCGAAGAGGAGGTCGAAAGCGATGCGGACATTAGCGTCTGATGCTCGGACTATGGCTTTGAAGTCGTGAAGCACACCTAAGTCCAGGTTCTTGGCTGGCGACATGGTGGCCGATTCTATAAGATCCGTTATTCGGTGACGATCGCCTTCCGCCATCTCCAGGAAGATCTGCTTTCCCTTCTCCCGCGATCTTCTTGTTCACTGTTACCACCATGAAGTAGCCAGCCAAGAATATCGTCTTCTCTCCGCATCAGGAACAAGATCTTCTTAAGAAGACGACGACAACGAGAGCCTAAACCTGATCGAAATGGTTGGAACACACCGGTAGCAGCAGCATCAACATCGCGACCTAATGAAACATCTGAATCCGTGAGCGCTTGCAGGTGCCGTGACGATCACGTAAGGCGAGCTGTTGGCCTTCACGATGCCTACTGGCTGGCCTGGCCCCCGACACCGTTCGTTAAGGTACTACAAATGCTCTTCCCTCGCTCTCACTATCCTACATGACGAACTTCGCTTTGTACAAGCATAGCAGCGATCTGACTTCTGGAGACATCCTCCCTTTGCAACAAGTAAAAGAATCAGTGCTACACACCGAACCATCATGCAACCAAAAAAAGAAAAAAGAAAAAACACATGCAACAAACATGTGCAATTGATTCCTGTAGTGCAAACGTCTGCAGGAAGCAAGAAGTACCCTGATGTGAGAGTCTTGGTTCGTTGCTGTTGTGCCTAATGATGCTGTGGAGACATAGATTTGACCACTGGTGCAAATCTGAGACCTGATTTTGCGACTGTTTTGATCTGTTTTGCTGTGAGAGAGAGACATAGATACCCAGACACAGAGGTTGGAGGGTTTGAAGCACTTCACCTGGGATTTGTTTGTGGCCATTTTTCCCTCGGAGCCTTAACGTTGATTCTCAGTGCTGAAGGTGATGTAGATCTGTGCTTTCTTTTTGGTATCAAGATGTGCCGTCCTCTATATGGGCAGATTTCTACATGCACAAGCAAAACAGCTAACCCTCATATCTTTTTATTGTCCATGCATGATGCAAATGATCACAGCAAGCGAGAACTGAGAACCCCCTGTTGCAGCAAACACCAACAAAAAAGCTTTTCACCAAAATCCAATGACTATTCTCATGTGTGGCGATCGATGATCATTGATGGCAGTGACCACTATTGAAACAAACTCTTCCACAAAAAGCCAGTCTCTTTTTGAGTCAAGAGTCCATTTGATGGACACATTGCAAAGCTCAAACACAGTTAGCTGCAATGGCATCACAGAGAGTGCGCTTGTAGAATCTTTTCAGGGAATACATGACAAGCAAGAGGGGCACAACCTGAGAAAACTTCAAAAGCATAACATTGTCACTTGGTGTATGGGTGTGGAGATGCTGCACATGGTGTGTAC
The DNA here is from genome assembly GCA_963920785.1 of Sphagnum contortum. Lineage (NCBI taxonomy): Eukaryota > Viridiplantae > Streptophyta > Sphagnopsida > Sphagnales > Sphagnaceae > Sphagnum > Sphagnum contortum. Next base: position 426,850 of record OY987284.1, on the reverse strand, counting down.
ATGTGGAGATGGAAAAGACATGGTACTCTTCATTACTTGCAATGAAAACACCGCATGTATCCACAAAATCTATACCATCATTTGGGTGCACACAGTGAGACACTCGAAACATGCAAAGTATTAGGGTTGGCAAACACATGGTGAAAAAAGATTGATGATGCAAAGTTTGCACAATTGAGTATTGTAACCTCCTCCTCTTCTTCAAGGTTAAAGAGCTTATTTTGGAGGAGTCAGACTGAGAAACCTTATGCATTGCAACACACTTGATGATTAAAGTATCTGACAACCTAGTTGTAGTTGGATTGTTTTTTTAACATCGAGCATGATCTTGTAGCAGCAAATTGAATCCACTACCAATTGTAAGGTGACCATTTATCCTACCTGCTTTGTTATCTACTTTGATGTTTTATGTATCTATACATGATAAAGGATACAAGAAGAGACCCTTCATATGGGAACCTGAAATTGGTACTTACATGTTTTGTCATGGAGTATTGGACCATTGACAATCCTAGTATAACAAGCTGTGCAAAGGCCATCAAGTTTAGTGACAAATGGATGTTAGGTGCAGAAAAATGTTCGCTTGTAGTAGTCAAAATCATCAACATTGATAGATATGTATGTGCAAACGATTTTGAGAAGGTGACATCAATCTAACTTTGTGTGTGTCAATCTTTAGCACCTGAGTTCTAATGCTTCAACCTTGAATTGCTGTTGGTTTAACTAGAGATTAGAAAAGCCAGTTCAACCAAAATCTTGTTTATATGAATATATAAATTTGGAGTATTTTTTTCTGGTTGACATAACTGTGCAAGAACCCTTAATCTTCATACCACTTCACAAGTTTATGCTTGAAATTGGGTTCAGGGAAGGGCATTGATATGATGTTCGCTTTCACCTTGTCCGCATACTTTTTCTCCTGATCCACAATATCTGCAAACAGAACAAAGTTTTAGCAATTTATGTCAGGTATGTGTTCAATGAGGCATGCTACCAACAGCTGTAGAGGTCTGTATTCTTTGTGAAGAGGATTCAACTTTGTTGTCCAGAGATTCAATAGTTGTGTAATAGGGATATCATATGAAGGGGAAGGAGGAGGAGACATTCAACACCTGTATTATTATTGCTGTTCAATACAGCTTGTGCTTCATTTGAGAACCTTTTGAAAAGCTCTAATCTTTTGATAGTAGAGGACAGTAGAACAATGGTAAATGCTAATAAGGTCGATTGTGGTAAGGAATCTCTTACCTTCAAACTCAACACGTTTTTGCTCTTTGACTGTGATAGCAGCTGCTTGCTTGTTGCGTATTTGTTCCTCGATGTCCTCCAACAGTCCTTGTTTGGTCTGTTTTCCAAATGCACACACATGACAACAAACCATGTTCATCCATGTTCATGGGGTGAGGCTTGGTTATAATTGAGGAACACCCAAAACTTTAATATTCTACATAATAGTCAACTTGCTTAATAATTGTGCTCATTTTGAAAACAAATATTGAGAGAGAGAGAGAGAGATTGATTGCAAATGGTAGGTAAATCCCCCTTAGCAGAAGATGGGACGGGTATAGAAAGAGAGAAATCACAACAAGTGACTTGTCACATTATGACTCTGCCCTTCAAATGGCATCCATAAGGATGATAAGTATTCAACATACTAAATCAGAAACATATGGTGGTTAGCATGGTGAAGCCTGAGTGGATCCTTCAGCTGTGCCAAGGATGAACTATGGAATGGTGAAGCCCCTGCCTATTATGTTGGCGAAGGCACTAGGTGAGCACATCAGGGCAAGCCAGGTGATGCACCCAACATAATGGGCAAGGGCAAGACCATTCCATGACTAAGGTCTGGGGTGGCAGATTGAATGTTTAAAAAAAATTCATGTTCAACAGACACATTCTGATCATTATTATGAGTGTATGACGACCATCAGAAGATTATGTCATATAATGTGGTCAAGAAAATGACATAACCTGCCTCCCCCAACCTTGATGTTTCTATATTAGAACCCACATGACCTGAGAATGTAGGGGTACCAAACTTTGGCCTGTTTCTGGGTGCATCGCAATTGCTCTGCCCCTGAAGAGCAGAGCCATCAAATAGAGGCCACAAAAGTTTTGCAAAGTGCTTCACATGAATCCTCCTCTCTCTCTCTCCCTCTTGCCACCAAGCTTTCTTTTGAGGAAAGAAAGTGAGATTTCACCTTCTTGTGTGCAGCAATGGCCATTTTGTTTTCAGCCTCTTGCATGGCTGCCATCCTTTCATTATTTTCGAGTTCATTCCTCTTATTCTCCTCAATCGTATATCGAATTTTCTCTGCAAACAACCAGAGAATACTTAACAATCCTTGTGGCAGGAGGAGCTTCGATTGCTTGAAAGGATCCTTCATTGTGCAAGCCAACATGGTTGGAAGGTGAAGAAAGATTGTGCACGACAAGAACAACGGTTCACCTTTTTCGAACAATTGTTGTTGCCTCTCCTCATGTACGCGATCCCACAAACGCTTCCGCTGGTCCTCTTCACGTTTCCAACCGGCCTCTTTTTTCGCCCATTCGGCATCTTCTTCAGCTTTGTAGGCCGCGTTCCTAATCGATTCATCTGCGGCAAGCCTTCCCATGATGGCTTGTAAATGAGCTGCATACTGCTTCGCCTCCCGCCTCTGGCTGTCCTTCAATTCCTTTTCTTGCAAAATCTCCGCCGCTTCTCTTGCGGCTGTCATCGCCATGCAATCGGCCTCGAACTGTTTGTCTCTTGCCGTTTCTGCGTTTCTATGACCTTTCTGATTCTTGTTGAACTCGTCGACAGCCTTCGCTTTCTCCAACTGCCATCACCGGAGGTACACACACTTCTTGTTGTTATCATCATCCTTGTGGCGCATTTGGACGCTGCTTTCTGAAGGCACTACTACTACATGGAGGACACGAGCACAAGGAAAACAAGGAAGGCAATATATTACCTGATAACATCTCTGCTGATGCTGTAGAAGCTTGAGCTCCTCTTCTTCTTGTTTCCATTTTGCATTCATTGCCGCCATTTCTGCTCTCACTGCGTCCTTCTCCTCCTTCCGAAGAGCGTTCATCATGTACAATTGTTCATCAAGGATATCAATGGCTTCAATCTTCTTAGCTTCTTTCATCTCGATCTCCCTTAGTAACGCTTGTTCTTTCAAGTGCCATTCGCGTGCCATCGTTTCCTCCATCTTCCTTCCTTCTTCTTCCTCCAATATCTTCCTTGCAACGGCTTCCTCAAGTTGCCTTTTACGACCTTCGACGGCACGAAGCACGGAAAGCTTTGAATCGTGTATGCGAATGTCATCAGCGTTGTCTCTCCATGCTCGATTCAGTTGCTCTGCCGCGTACTTGTCGTTCTCTTGTAATCTCTTTTGCTTCAACGCCCTGGCACGAGCTTCCAACCATTGCCTTCTCTCAGCGAGTCCCATTGTGGTTGTCTTGAGCTCGTCTTGTAGAAGCTCCTCCTCGCCGTCCAGTAATGCTTGCAACCTAGCTCGCCTACATTGAAGCTTCTTCTCTCTACACATTCGGATTGCCTCCAACTTGTCTGACAATGATCGATGTTCATTCTTAGGTCCAGACGCAGCAGCAAATGAAGCTGCACACATTGCCTGCTTATATTCTTTCACATTCTGTATGCAATCTTGTAATTTCATTTCGTATTGCCTGGCCTTGTAGATCCGATCTTCATTGGAAGGCATGCGCTTGGGATGCACGTACTGCGCCATCTTCGCTTTAACGAAGCACAGAAAACAACAACAGGTCTGTCCGAAACCAAACAAAAACAATCTATATCACCAAAACAAGAAACGCTATTATCACCATGGTCATTACGTTGAACATGTATATGGAAGTCTTGAGGGCCTCCTCTTCTTGTCGCTTGCTCTCTTTTCTCCCCGTCTTAGATTTCTTGAACACAATAATATCGTCCAGTTACCATATCTTCTTCACTCAAACTCTCAAAACTCTCCTCTCCTCTTTGTCCAAGATCGTATTAGTAGGTACATCTTTTGCGATTTTGCGATGTTCTTTTCTTGTGAATACAGTACAACTTAGAGAAACAATCATATCACGGAATTGTTTTTTTTTTCGAAGAGTTTTTTTTTGGTTGCACGCATGCGCGTCATTCATGATTCTCAATTCGTCGTGGCTTTTATTAATTCCGAGTTTGCTTGGTTGAAGAGACAACGAACGCGAGCGAGGGAGGAGGAGGAGGAGACGATCTTGTTGCGTGCGTTTGTGTTGTGAGGGCAGCAGCGGCTGTGTGAGCGACGAGAGAGAGAGCGAGGGAGAACCGTATGCGTGGAGGGGGGAATGGGCAGCGCCTCAGAGGTAGGCAAGAAAAACGGTCTTGATCAAAATCCTTTCCGAGCCTCCAAAATCACTATTTAAACCCCAAGTTACGTAAATGGATGAAAAACCCGCACATTTTCATCCATAATCACACGTATTCTATTACCCTTTAGTCTTTCTCCAAACTCGGTTCTAGTTCCCCAGCTAACCACTGTGGTTAGCTCAATTTCTAATTTACTAGAAATTTCACCAAAATTCAACCCCAACAAAATTTGGAGTAACCAACTTCTAAAAAGGGAGGAAAACAAAATAAAATGTTGTTTTTGCCAAATTCATTTTTTTAAAAAAAAATTAGTGTTGTTGTTAGCCAAAATTCAACCCCAAAAAATTTGATCAACTTCTAAAAAGGGAGGAAAACAAAATTAAATGTTGTTTTTGCCAAATTCATTTTTAAAAAAAAAATTAGTGTTGTTGTTAGCCAAAATTCAACCCCAAAAAATTTGACCAACTTCTAAAAAGGGAGAAAACAAATTTAACTATGTTGTTTTTGCCAAATTGATTTTTAAAAAAAAAATAGTCTTGTTGTTAGCCAAAATTCAACCCCAAAGAATTTGGAGTAACCAACTTCTAAAAAGGGAGGAAAAATAAATCAATATGTTGTTTTTGCCAAATTGATTTTTAAAAAAAAATTAGTGTTGTTGTTAGCCAAAATTCAACCCCAAATTTTTTTGGAAGAACCTACTTCTAAAAAGGGAGGAAAAATAAATCATTATGTTGTTTTTGCCAAATTGACTTTAAAAAACAACTAGTGTTGTTGTTAGCCAAAATTCAACCCCAAAAAGATTTGCAATAACCAACTTTTTAAAAAGGAAGAAAAATAAATAAATATGTTTTTTGTTGTCAAATTGAATTTTATAAAAAAAACTAGTATTGTTGTTGTTGTTGTTAGCTTGTTCATTTAGACATTAGCAAGTGTTGCAAAAATAGAAAACCCTAAAGGTTTTAGTCACTTCATGAAATGATGCTGAACATAAGAAGCATGTTATTGAAGGTTCTCATTCATAAAAGAATCGTTTGTCTAAGAGGCAATGTGTTTGAATGTTCAATTGTTCCAATTAGAATGGTCATGGATCTAAGACCTAATGAAAGATTTGAAAGTGCTAAATAGTTTTTATTTAAACTAAGTTACACATAATGCTTGTAAGCTATGCATTGTTCAAGGTTGCAACAAGAGTTGGGACAAGATAATCATGATTTGTGAAACTTGCAAGACATTGAATGTGTAAGACATTTTGAATGTTTATGGTTTGCAACTTTGCAAGATGATTGATTGTTTTGATGGTGAATTGTGCATGTCTTGATGCATCTCTTTGATCTTTTTGTTTTCACTATCAAGTTTGGTTTCTTTTCACAAGCCAAGTTCAAAGTTGTAAACAAAATCAAGTAGAAAAAAACAAGAACAAGAGGTATCACAAAATGAAAATTGGAGTTACAAATGAACAAAAGCAAGAGGTTTCATAAGCCAAGATTGAAGTTTAAGAAAAAAAAAAGCCAAACAAACAAACAAACAAAAATGAGAGATTACACAAGCTAACATAAAAGTTGCAAATAAAATGGAGCAAAAACAAACAAGAATCAAATCTCTCAAAAGTTGAAATCCCATATATTAATGAAATTGAGCAAAAAATGAACAAAAGCAAGAATTTTTTTAAGTAAAAATTGAAGTTGTGGACAATATTAAACAAACCCATTGAATAAGAACAAAAATGACTCATAACCCAAAATTAAATCCACAAATATAAGTTTCTGAATTAAAATATAAATTTTAGATTCATAGTTGAGAATTAAAATTTCAATTTTAAGATCAAATTATGTTTGAAATTAAGTCAAAATTTTCAGAATTGAAATGTCAGTTTTCAGATTCAAATAATAATATTCAAAATTGAAATACAAATTTCGAGAATCCAAAATAATAATTTGGAATTCAGATTTAAACTTTCAAGTCAAATAATTTCTTAAAAATTAAATTAAAAAATTCAGAATTTTTCCTCACATATTTAAAAATATTAAAAATCCACATGTGAAATATTAGACTCAATTATAGTTTTTTGAATTGAACTACTAATTTTTAGATTCGAAAACAATAATTTACAATTCAAATATCAAATTTTAGATCAAATACGTTTTTATAATTTGAATAAAAAAATTCAGAATTGAAATGTCAATTTCCAGATTCGAATAACAATAGCCAAAATTGAAATGTCCATTTTAAAACATAATTAATAATTTTCAGAACTGACAAGAATCCAAAAAGCTAAATCAGAATTGAAATTTCAAGGTTCAAATCAAATAAATATATTCAAAATTAAAATGTCAATTTCTGTAATCAATTAAATAATTTTCTGAATTGAATTAGCAATTTTTGGATTCAAAAATAATAATTTAGAATTACAATATCAATTTTTATATCAAATAAGTTTTTAAAATTTTAAATAGTAAATTTCATATTCAACTAAAATTTTAAAAATTCAAATCATGTTTTAAAAAATTGAAATAACAATTTGCAGATTCAAATATCAAGTTTGAAATTCAAATAATTTGTTTTTAGAATCTCCAATAGCAGTTTTCAGAATTGAAATATAGATTTTCAGATCAAATATATATTTTAAAGAAAATCTAAATTTTTATTTCAGAATTGAAATTTCATTTTTGAAAATTAAGTATTTTTAAATTTTAAATTCAAATAAATAATAATAATTCCAATAACTATTTTTATTCAAATATTAAATTTCACATTCAATTTTTTTCAAATTCAATAGTTGAGAAAAGAAATTCCAATAGCAATTTTCAAAGTTGAAACATGGATTATAAATTTTCAATAAAATTTGCACAATTCGAATTATAGTTTTACACTTAAACATTTAGTTTTGAATACAACTAACAATTTAAAAATTAAATATCTATTTCAGAATTGAAATGACAATTTTCAAATGCAAATATTAATTTTGAGATTCATTATATGAACAATATACATACATATGCAACAAATTACCTCACAAAATCGGTTGAAGTAAGGCCTTTAAAAACACCTAAAAAGTAAGAAGTGGCAAGGTTTGTTTACAAAAGGATTGTGACACATTTTGGGATACCTCTCCAGATGATTTTAGATAATGGATTGCAATACATTAGTGAGGTCATGATTTTAGATAATGGATTACAATTCATTAGTGAGGTCATTGAGAAATCGATGAAAAAAGTATCCATCAAACATAAAGTAACCACCATTTGTAAGCTTAACACCAATGGGTTGGTGGAAGACACAAACAAAGTACTATGCAATATCCTAAGGAAGGAAGTTGAAGTATGCAAGAACTAACATAATTGGCATAAACAAGTACACTGTGCACTATGGGTGTGTAATTCCACATTCTAGTCGTCCATTGGTTTCACCTCTTTTCATCTTGCATATGGGTGGAATCAACATTGCCCATTGAGTATGAAGTAATGACATTTCACACAACAAAACGACATCGATTAGGAATAGAAACGAAAGATTGTTGGAATTGGTGGAATTGGAAGAAAGTTAATTGTGAACACAACAAGCTATCGAACTAGCCCAAGTTCATAAAAACTAATTTTGATTAGAGGGTGATGCCATAGAAGTTCTAAGAGGGCAATTTGGTTATGGGGTATGATTGCCACCATGATAGAAAGACCTTCAAAAAGTTCCTTAAAAAATGGTTTGGTCCATACATGGGGAATAAAATAATGAGCTTCATGGGCCCTACAAGGAGAATCTTTTGATTAGTGGCATAAGGGTTGGTTATGAATCATTTAGGTAACTATTTCAGGTTAGTAATAATGGGAGGTGAAGTATGTAGACTTGACCAAATCCTAGACTTTAAATAATGTGAAACCTATCCATAGAAGGGTGAAAAGTTATAAGTGGCATGTGACTATTGGTTTGATACATGGGGAATAGATGTAAATGAATGTGGTTGACTATTCATGCACTATTTTCTTCAAGTATAGAAGGTGGAACTTTTGGCATAATTTACATACAATAACTTCATGTTGTTAATTGGATCAAAAGTTTTATAGAAGTGAATAGGAATCCTTGAAGAACTAAAATCATGTGAAGATTATTGTGAATACCATTGTGTAAATTTTATAATCTTTGGCAAGTCATTCCCATCAAGGAGCATCTTTAGGTGTGTGTGATGAACTCCCTTGATGTGTAGTTCTCACATAAAGACTTGATTTTAGGTGCATGGGTGATCTTATCCCAAAATAATGTAAAATTTCATGTTGGAAATCATGTGAATGATGAATATTGTAAGTGTTGTTTCAAGTATGTTTGATAACCTACCTATGTGCTAGAAGGATTGATTAAAAATTAATCCTCATAGTTCCAAGCCTTCTCCTAGGCTACAAAACAACATTTATTATAATTTATTTACAATGTTTGAGTTATTATTTGTAAACTTACAACAACAAGAACATCTTACATTGTTTGCAACAAACAAGAACATCACATTTGAAAATCTTTTTAAAATATCAACTTCAGATCATTAAAATCCATTAGAGCATCTCTAGCAATGCTTAGATTACAAGCCTTTAAAAATATTTTTCACATCCACGTTTAGTTATTTACTTTTTTGCAACCCCACCCCTAAAATTGAAATGTCAATAGCAAATAGATGGGGGTGGGGGACCTACTAATAAATAACCACCTAGACTAATCATTATGATAAACCAATCAAAAACACTAAATAGTAGTTGCATGATAATTATTACACTCTTTTGTGCAAGTGCATAATTATGCTATGCCTTCTTCCAAAACTATTATAAAATTTGCAATTATGTTGAGCCAACATGATTTTCTTGAGCCAAACTAGCATATTTCAAATTTTTTTTAGCAAATTTTGTTATGCAAGATTACATACATAACATTGTTGGAGATGCTTCTACAAGTTGTAGGATGAAAATTACACTCTACAAACTTTGTAAAGGAATATAGACCTAATATTAATAATAATAATGGAAACATTAAGTAACACAATTATCCAATATACTAGCAAGGGGAAATCTCTAGTCTATGTAAATTTCAATTCCTTGATATTATAACAACTAGGTTCATAAATCAAGATTCACATTAAAAAAAACCTTGTTTACTTGGATTTCAAGCAGTAGATGTGTCACATGTTGTTCATCCACCTTAAGGGCAATGCAATCTTTTGTTGCATCATGTTTGTTTGGATTAACCCTTGTTTCATTGTTCCACCAATTCAAAATGCAAAAAACTATGGCTTCATGAAGGACATTAGATTGTTGCCTTTGAGTTAGGAGTGCCCATTTTAATGAGTTAAAAACTTCCAAGTCCAACCTAACATATATCCAATTTTGTAGGTTTTAGGGTTTTATATTCGGATTTTGGATTTAATGGTGAAAATTGTCATTTTATATTGTGGTTTTGATTTCAAGGATTGGGCTTGGGAAATATCAATGTTTTGGGATCTTGGTTTAAGAATGCAATTTTAAATTAAAAATAAACATTTTAGGGTTTTAACATTAAGATTTGGTTGAAGGGGATAGATTATGACACGCCCCAAGTTCCTTGTTTGACCCAAAAAGGGTCCAAGTAGTTGGATTTGCGGAAATGGTTAGAAACTTGGTGCCGCTCCCAGCTTCCAACACTAAAAGGGGTAGAGGGGCGTGTTGGAAGTTCCAGGATTAGACTAGGAAGAGATCAAGCTATTTCTTTATTGAACTTGCATCCAAGAAACTGACACAAGTTGGTTAGAATTCATTTTGCATGCATTTGGTGTTGGGACAAACCACGAGCTAACTCGGATTCACATGACTCACCACGGCCTGGGCTTAGAAGATGCCACCACCATACTCCCTATAACATTCTTTGCGTTCACCCACAGGAGTGGCATCGGAATGGCTTTTTCTCCCGGGACTCCCTAAGTGGAGTCCCGAAACTGTCCCGGTTTGGAGTCCCAAGACTTTGGGACTTCATAGCTCCTCGCCCCGACCTCCGATCGGGACGAGGTCTGAACCAATGTTGTAGCCTCTTTGAGATCTTTCCAACTCCATGTCGCACTCCCGGAGTGCACGTTAGGAGCGGGTCGATTCCCGACTTTTAGTGGTCAGGAGTCAAATTGCCAGTTTGACTCCTGACCATTCTTTTGCCCATAACTTGGGCTGCAGATGTGCAAATGATAAATGCGAGTGCATTTTGGACATCTACACTTCAAGACCTTTCCAATCACACCAAAAACACCATAATGCAAGGAGTTTTGGGCCTTGCTGTTGAACTCTAAACATTCGGGAGTCCCAGAGGACTCCAACTCCCCAACTTGGAGAATGTGAGTTTCATCCTCACACTTGGCCAAAGTGGGGTTGCGACAAATCAGGTTTTTAAATGAAAGTTTTGATTTTATGGGTTTGGATTGGGGGTTTGAATAAAGATTTTAAATTATGGTGTTGATTTTAGGGGTTTTGATAAGGGTGAAGTGGATTAGCATTTTGGTGTAAAATTAAAAAATAAAGATGTGAAAATTAGTGTTTTGGATAAAGGTTATGGTTTTAAGGCTTTTAAATTAGGGTTTTTCTTTTAGGGTTTAGAATTAAAGTTATAAATTGGTGTTTTGTATTGGGGTTAAAGATTAAAGTTTTGGAATGTTCAAGAGATCTTAAATGGGCAAACTCATCTATAGGTGATATGAATAGGAACATCACACTGTCAAATTTTGAGACCCACTAAATTTCATAACAACATAGGACTCATTTAAGAAAGCTTTTCATTTAAAATTTTATATCAAAAGATTACCCAAGTCTTGTAGAATTTGAGACTTCAATTGGATTTGCAAAATAATATAAAATAAAAATTTCGAACAAGTGATCAAGAAATGTTTTTAAAGAAAATAACACTTGAGGTTTTTGGTTTAAAAACGCAAATGGAAAATGTTTTTAAATTTTATGAGGGCGTCAAATAGTTCCTTTTTGTTTAATACATAGTTGATTGAAGCTATCACAATTTTCTCAACATTAGGAGATCTTGAAAGGCATTGTATTCATGTCGACAATTTTGTAATAATTTTCATTTCTTTTGTTTGAATCAACAATTTGGGTCATATCTTAGTGACTCTAGTTAACAAACAAAAAATAAACAAAAAATAAATTTACAATGATGTAACTTCACACTTAATGATAAAAGGTCAGAAATCTCACAAACAAATGTCAAAACATTTTTAAAATACAAATCTCTTACTTGTGTAACCTATTTAGTTATCCACATTTTTCCCATAGTATATACATAGGTGGGGAACACAAAACCCATGGGATGCAAATCAATAGTAAAAAAAACTTAATTAAAAAAATTAAATTAAATGTTCAATTTCCCTTGAATTTTGATTAGGTGATTTTTATTGGTACCACCCAAGGATGACTTTGCCTAAATTAAAATGACAAAACAAACTACCTTCCTTCATAGATAGATTGTCAAGTGGAAGAACTCAAAAAAGATCTTCCAAATGGAAGAAATCTTTTCTGGTGGAACCTCAAACCCCATGAAAATGAGATCAAGAACTTTTCAATCCATCCACTATCTTCTGTCCAAGTAATCTCCCAACCTGGTTGGCATTTCGCCCTAGCCGCAAATATTCACTTCTTTTTTACTTGAAAAAATAATTTCCACATATGCAAAGGATTTCTGTAAACAAACCAAAGGCCATAATACATCATCAGATTTCAAAAGGAAAAAAATAAATTGCCATATTTCTACTACAGGTTCCAGTAGGGTTGCCAAAATATAAAAGGATTCTTTTAATTTTTTTACTTTCATACCTGGTCCATAACCAATTTTGGCTAAACCTTCATGCGGATGATCGCCAGTTTGGCTACATCACAAATTGGAAAAAGAAAACCCCGATGCTCCTGGCTTCATCGATTTAGGGCAATTACAAGCGAACTGGAATTCTTCCACCAAGAAATCCACAAGCTGTGATGGTGCGAGAGAGATTGCAGTCGAATGGACTTCAGACGCTCCAGAGGGAATTGCATTTCGGTATACTTTGGATACTCTTGGATTGTGAAGAGTGAGTGATAGAGAAATTGCCCAGGGTTTTTGAGAAGCAACAATGTCTTCCTCATCATCTATGCAGCAAATTCAATGTCCATGTGCAACAGCTAACTCTTTTGAAGGCCACAAAAGCAGCAGCAGCAGCTCCAACTACCGCATGGAGAAGAGAGAGTTCAACCAGGAGGAGCTTGCTGCTCCGTGTTTGCGTGCACCGTTAATCCCAATTTACCCATCAACAACTATTGCATTACGCTGGATTTCTTCCCAGAGTGCACCGAATAGGAACAGAGGCGGCAATCAGAGCTCCCGGCGAATGTAAGATTTCTTACCTTGTTCCTCTTGCAGTGTGTGTCTACTGTCTGCCTCTCGTGCCTTGTTTGCGGAAAACTGTTGATCTGATATCTTCGGAAGCGAATGGAAAGATTGCACACGTTGTATGCGAGATGCAGTACGACCTCATCGTGACTTCTATGTGATCAAAGTGCATGACTTGGAAGGAAGTTTGTCTGCAGTCCCTGGAGGTCACACGGAGAAACTGTGGCGGGAGTTCTTTGTGGATCCTTCGCATTGGTGGGACCACAGACCAGCGAAGGTAACTGAACATCACTCTTGTCAGAGTACACATGTCAATGGAGCCATAGCTCTCGTTGGTGTCAATCTCGTTGCTCTCTGTTGATTGTTGCAATCCTGCCCTGGTCTAAACTTGGCAGAAATTCTTTTCAGGTCCTTTGCACTGTTGGCCTAATATCAGTTTGCTGGAGAAAGTAAGTAAATGAAATATGAAGATGGAGAAGGTCAGTGCGGCTTTTTCTGTTATTATGATACCATTTATGCCAGGATGTGAAGAATGCATGGCTGATCAGCTTGACCTGGATTTCTGGTTGTAGACAAATGAAAGGTACCCAGATTTCAAACACAAGAAGACAGGGGAAGCACTCTGGATTGAGGACAGACAAAACCCAGCAGAGATGGCTGCAATGGCACCAGGCACAGTGCAATTGAACATTTTTGCATGGAATCAGACGAGACCTCACAATTTGTTCCTACTTATTATTTATAAAAAACCCTAAACCCTAAACCTTTTAATCTTGGTGCAAATAAGGAGGACTGTTACACATCATACCATTATACCCATTGGTCGAAACTGATTTATATCAAAGTTATTTCAACATGTTATTGATAAATGAGTGTGTGTTGTTCAATTAGGCTTCATGTAAATATGTTTACATTAATCAAAAGGTTGTTAATAAAGGAATTGATGTCACTGCAAAACATAAGAATGAGAAATGATTTTACATTTAGCATGTGAAAGCAACCATAATGGAATCATTTCAATATTATCCATGGTATTCAATTTTATTTTATGTTTTATTGCATATATTGTAAATTGTACAAATTTGTGTGATTATTTGTAATTTATGTAAATATTAGGTGAGAGTTGTATGTACAAACATCAAATGGTAATATCTTTTTAATAGAAAGAAATGAATTGTATGGTGGCCACCAGGTTGAAATATTATCAAATAGAAAAACATTTATTAACCTCATGGCCATTGGATGGGCATATATTTCTCATTGAAAGGAACAAACCACTTAATGGAAATGTCATCAAACATAAAAACATCTACCCACCAAATGCAAATATATGGGAAATGAATAGATTAAATAACTATTACATCTTGGATTAATGAGTATATCATATATTCATTCATTTGTAGGCATGTCATTCAGAAATTAAGGTTGAACCAATTATACAAAAGTAAGAATTTTTTTTTCCCTTTAAGCTCCTTTTACTTTGAATAAAGGTTCAATTCTTTAGTAGATAGCCCATTTGACATTGCTTGTAAGGCCTTCTATTTTAACACCTTTGTTAGAACCTCCTCAATTGAAGGGTTTTTCCTTCAAAGGATTACAAGGAATTTGAACAACATTCTGAACATTAGATTATTACAAAGAGACATTGTTAAATGATGTAGTTGTTAGTTTCCTTGTATTTCGAATTTCTTCTTCATATTGGTGATTATCAATTAACATATCTAAAATCTTCGTTTCTTCCTTGTTATTTGAATTGAAGCCTAGTTTTTTTATGCACCATCTTCATTTTGTGTGCCTTTGGTCCAAAACCAAATGGTTGGTCTAGATGTTCAACATCTTCACAAACATCAACATTTTCCATTTCCATATTATTCAACCCAACCCCATCAAGTTGTTAATGTTTTTCATTCTTTTGATTTTCCATTTGATCATAATAAGGGTTTTGTTTTAGTCTTTTCTTGGGTGATATAAACAAATGGTATGAAAATATATGTAAAATTTAAAATGTAACTTCTTCACCTATTTATCCACATCTCGAGGACCAAGGTTGAATACTTTACAGGTCACAACTTTAATCTTAAGCTAATGACCAATGTAAGGGTTTACAAAGGTGCAAGCTAAAAGTGAAATTCGAAAATCACATTTCATGATCTTGGGAATGTAAAATAATGTGAAAGAACGAACCTTCACAATCCAAAATGAATTCACATTTCAATGGACTTTTGAACTTTTAAAGAACGATTACACGGGTCAAAACTCATCGGATTAAATAATTTTTTATATTAAGGAAACTTGTTGAAATGTAAATGTGTAAAATGAACTTGCATGATTCATTTGAATATTTTAAACACAAGTTATGGCCAGAATAAGGGTCGAAAGTCAAATTGTCAATTTGATTCTTGACTATTAAAAATCAACAATCTCCTTGATTTACTTGTGTGTAAGTGGCATATTACATATAGTTGGAAATCTTTTGACGAGTGTTACAATTTTTTTTTTTCAAACTTCACCTTAATCAAAAGTTTAAACAAAAAGTTATGACCTTCTTAAAATCACGAAACTCTTAATTTCGAAAATTTTAAGACTCCCAACTTGAAAGTTTTAATACAAAATGACATAAGGTTGTGGCCTATAGTTAAATATAGAAAATGTTATAAAAAGGAAGATGGTGACTTCCCTCAAATTTAAACCGTGATGAATCTTATGATTCCATATTTACTCATGATTCATTTATGCACCAAAAGTGCTATAATGATGCACTAACCAATTTCATCACAAACTTATCCCTATTTGTATGAATGCTTTTACCACACCTTAACAATATGTTCAATGTTGATACAATCATTGATATGATGTTAAGGTGACATTGTAATATGTCTTGAAATGACATTGATATAACATTAAAACATTTGACATCTTATCAATATTAAATCAATGAAAAAAATATAACCAACATTGACACAACATACGTTAAAAAGTCATCAAATTTATGATTATATGTGGAAGATTCAATGCTAATAAAATCATTGATATAATATGTTGATGACATTAGAACAATATGTATTGAATTAACATTAGAATTGTTTTGACATAATTTACATTTTTTCAACACGCATTCAATAAATAAGATTTTATCAATGTTGAGACAACAAAAATTAATTAATTATTAAATTGATGTTCTTACAACCTTTATAAAGGTGATTTTTCAATATTGTTGCATATCACATAAAATCAACGCATTACAAATGTTATAACAATAGTACTCATTGTCACAACATTAATACAATCCTATGAAATGATACAATATCAAATGAGCAAATAACAAGCATTGATTCACTATAAATCAAATCTTGCATTTGATAAGTGTTGAAACAACTAGTAACATTGTTTTGACATTGATTCGTAACAAATCAATACAACATTGAAACAATATGCAATTCTCCCATTCCAACCCTTTTTTTCTCTATGCTTCCTTCATCCTTCCTCTAATCTTATTTAAACCCTAAACCTACTATTCACTCTCCCGCTATTCCAGGTCAAGCAAGTTTGGAGTTCTAGTCTTCTTGTTGAAGAAGATTTACAAAAGCTTATCCACATGAAAACAACAAAGGATGTTGATAGTTTGTCTCACTTGTCTCAATCTGTCGCAATGATGACATCACGACTTTTGTTGACTCATCATCAAATAATACATCCTGCATCACCCACATTGAAGGGTCAGGCTTTTTCCCAAGTGTGGAAGTGCTACTGGAATCATGATCAATCTCATACTTCTGTATCGTGCACCACATTGAAGTAATCTGCTTTCATGCTACCTGCAGTACTTGCTAGGAAACCACAAAACCATATGGTTTAGGGTTCACAGAACCACATGTGAAGCTACTGCAGGTGTTGTTGCTACTGCCACTACTACTGGGTGTCTACCAAAACACATAGAAAAACATGTAGTGGCCTTTACATGTGAAGGAAAGCCTGGCTTGTTGTGAACATAGATATTCAAGAGACATCATTTTGTTCTACATTTGTCACTTTGCACAATCTTCCTTCACAAATCACAGCTCCCCTTTTGTACCCCATGCACTTCACATTTCCTGCAAGCAAACAAACAAACAAGCACACAAAATAAATGTGGGAATATAAACCATGATGTAACTCACTATTGAGGTGCTTTCAACTACACTTACAAGGATCATGCAAGAGAGAGAATCATTTCAATTACACCTAAAACTAAATTGACCCAATACATAACCACTCACACATCCCAGATAATGCAAGCACACCAGATACCTCACAAATAAATATTTTTGATTATGAATTTCCAGTGGTCTATTTAGCAAGGGCAGAAGAGTAAAGAGAAAACTTACTTGCAAATACTGTATCAAAGGCATAGTTTGTCTGAGCAGCAATCTTACAACTACCTGCAGTCAAATTTTCATGATAGAACTACAATTAGTGTATTGAAGAAGCATGCTTGCAACACTTGCATAACCTTTCAACCCCAAGTTCCCTAAAGTTGTCTCTCTGTTCTGACATCATTCAAATTTCAAAAGCATACTAACTGCAGAGTCTTTCCAAGAACCTCAATATACTTCACTTACACGCAAACTAGGTTTCCAAAATCAACATACAAACACATTATCTAACAAAGGAACCAATTTTAAAAAGCACTTCTATACTAAGGCAACATCCTTTTGTGTTTACAAGAGTTTAATATATTGTGTGGAAGACTCACAAAAGGGATTAATCAGTGCCCAGTAATGCAAATGAAAGATTATTTCTCACTACAAAATATAAAATGTTAGACTGGTCACTAAAACCCACCATCAAACCAATTTAGGCCCCGACTTTAGAAAAATCATGTTTGCTTCAGAAGAAGAGCAAGTGCTAGAAAGGAAAGACTGGATAAAAAAGACGGAGATCATAGACTGGAAGGAAACTAGATCAGAGATTTGACCAAACTACAAGCATAAGAAAAGATAGCTCAACAAACCAGTTTCAGCAATTGTCTCCACTACATCTGCTTCAGCACCATCTTCATCCTGAAATTGCCCTGAACCTGCTGCACTCCCAACATCATGCTCAACTAAGTTTCATGTCAAACCATCTAGTTGCTCATGTGTGACTTCAGCTGGACTCTTGACATAGTTCTCTAAAGAGTCTAAAGAGTCTAAAGAGAAGTCTCTCTTGCTCAAACTTCTCTGAGTGTGTGGTAGTGGCTCTGAACCAACAGAGTGTCAGTTTCAACAAACCTAGAACTAAGATAACAAAAATGAGTGAAGTCATAACTTTTGTGGGTGTTACTCATCACCTACATCATGCATAGCAGTTACAAGCTGCCATAACACCCTGCTGACTTGATGAGCTACTGACAGAGGTGGTGATGGGTATATCAAAATCTGCGCAGATTTCTGGCAAACGATTTAAGAAAAAAATCCGCTCCTTTAGTTTCTGTCACACTTCCAGAAGCAATGAGCAGACTCACTCATGATGTTGGCTAGAACTCAAGAGTTCCAGCTAATAAAAAGGTAAGATTGACTTCAATTTAGCTTGTTGTAGCAAGCATAAAGCCTAAGGAATGGAAAGGGCTACATAGTCAATAGTGGTTGCTTAGAACAAACTCTGGAATACTGCACTACATTGCACTGTGACAATACATCACTACAATTGGCACCAACCTCAAAGCCCAAAAAGACAAGAAATAAAACAAAAAAGATTGTAATATGTACTTGAAGGGTTCCAGGGATTTGGAAGAGGTGTTGTGTTTGGAATCATAATTCCTATGCCTAGTCCCGTTCCAGCAGTGTCAGTTGTAGTTGGAATTTGGTTGTGTCCTTGTGCAACTCTTTCAGTGCCCAAAAAAGTAGCGAAGGGTTGGATGCTAAGTCATTTCCTCCTTCCCTGCCCATTGTTGCTGCATTCAACAGGGGTTCTTGAACTGTTTCATACATGCGCCTGAGCACGTTGAACCCTTCTGGTGATGCTTCAATGTTACTCATAGCACGATCGGTATTCCTCATCATTTCCCTCATTAGTTCTGGATTCCTGGCAGCATCCAATGTCTGTTGCAGTGTCCCAGGGTCATTGAGAATATGTCCTAGGTCTGGGTTGCAATCAATAATATCCCACATCTGTAGATTGCTCATGATTAAGGTGCGCATAAGATCAGAATTGTTCATAAAATTCTGCACTGCTGGCATGTTCACCATCTCTCTCATCAGATTTGGGTTCTGCATCAGCTGCTCTTGCACCTGCTGAAACTCCAAGAATCCAGCACCAGTGCCACCACATCCACCAATTCCACCCAAATTTGGCAATCCAAGACCACAGCTCCCTGGGCCAGTAAAAGAAACCTAGGAACATGTATATATTTTGTTTCACCTAAATTTCTTCTACTAAGAAATCCTTCTTCGTGATTCATGTGGCTTGCCATCCTGCAAGGGTTCTTTCAATCCCCATCAAAAAAAACCCAGGAAAAAATATTCTGTTTGCACTAAATTCTTCACTAAGAACATCCTTCTTCACTCCCAACAAAACAAAGATTGTAGAGCTCCAGCCTTTCGTGACTATTGTATGTACCCATTGATGGGTTTCCTTCTCTGCAGCTTCCGCCAGACTTTCAGCTTTCAGGGCCTCCACTTCAAGCTTGTGAATCTCAATTGCTGCTTTCAAGGACTGCTCAAGCTCCTCAATCTTTTGCTTTGCCTCATCAACAACATTCTCTTTGGAAATTTGAACCAGCTGGGTGCAACCACCTCTTTGTTGTTCAGTTGTTGTTGTACCAGTTCCTCCCTGTAATCATTTTCCCAGTTCATCTAAAACGCTTCAGGTTGAAGAAGAAAATCAATCAGCTGAAAAAAACGAATCTTCAGTGTAATTACAAAACATTGGGTAACATTGACCCATCCGTTTTCTCTTGTAGAAACCTCTCTTCAAAATAATAAATAATTTTAAATTACCTTAAGAGTCCTATAGCTGTCCGTTGAGAATGTGGACCTTCGTTTCCAACACTTCCACATTCTCCAATGCTGCTTCTCCAAGCCAACAGTCCTAGATGAGTTAAACGCCCCACCCTCCCCCCGGCCCCTGCAAAAAAAAGGAGGTGGTTTTCGGGATCCAAGTGTTAAAAAGCTCTTATTACTATGAAGATTGGACCTGAAAACCAAAGGAAAAGAGAGAGAGAAAAAAAGAAAAGGGAAACATATGTCTTCATTTTGGACTGCAAACCTCTGCTGCTGAAAGAGACTCTTCGCTCTCTCATATGTCTGTGCACCTAAATAAATTTTAAATAAATAGCCAATCTAAATTTTAAAAATTTTAATCAGAATTTTTTTCAAAATGGAGCTTGCGACAACCTCAACAAACAGAATCTAATATCACTAATAGGGAAACTAATGAAACTCTCTGAGGAGAAGGAAAACGTAAGGGGAAAATAAGAAAATTGAGAAACAAAATCCTGAGAAATGTAATGTTGTCTCCGAGAAACAAAAACTTGTGGATACATAGCTTACGAAAAACATGGAAAAACACGGAAAAACAAGGACGTGATTAATAATAATAATAGAGATACCTGCTGACTTCCCATTCTTTGAATGAATGAGAACTCGACGACAAAAGCTTGTGGAGCACCTATCATATCACAGAAACGGCGCAGGAATTTCTGGGCTCGCATGCAGAAGAAAGACGAGGTGTTGCGTTTTTTCTTTCTCTTCTACAATATTGTCTCACTCTCTCTCTCTCTCTCTCTCTCTCTCTCTATGGTCTTGCCTCCCTTGTATACCTCCACATTGTCCAACTCTTTTTTCTAGTTTTCTTTTGATATAAAATTTTGTTATTTGTTTCATTATTATTTTTTTGTGGTGATGATGTTGCAGCTGGAAAGCGAAACTCGACGTCTTGGATTCCCTTCTTCAAGGTACGGAGTTGCTATTTAATTTTCTCTCCTTCCTGCCTTCCTTCCTTCCCCTTTGTTTGATCTGTTCTTTTAATATACAAGTTTTAATTTTAAATTTTTATTTATTTAATTTGTAATGACCCTAGAAATTAGATATTTCGCTGCATGTTGTGGAGTGATGATGTGGAGTAGTCTTTTGGAGATTTGATGTCAAGTTTTGATTTTTTGTGTATTGTGTTGTATGGATGCCTACTTAAGTGACGAGCCTTACTTTTATTGTGAATACACTCATTCCAAATGTGAGGGCTAAGTTAGTGTCATTGTGTTTTTCTCAATATCAAAATGGTTGGTCTCCATGTTTGCTTCCCAAAATTCTTTAGTGGTACAATATTAGAAGATATGCTCTTTTCCTTCAGTTGCAATCTCTTGTAACTTTAGAAGCTGATATTTTATTATTGTTGCAAGGTAGTTATGTGGATTGTGTAGGCACCTAGGAAGCATGCTATTCCATTACAACTCATACTGTAAACATTGAATGTTAAGACATGATTAAGAATGCTTCAAGCTCGGGGTGCCTTTCTGTGAATGCCTGTCTTTGCCATATCTTACGGTTGTCTCATGCATGTCAAGTCACCTCCATGGTCTTTGAAGCACATGAATACATGCCTTTCCTGGTCTCAGAAAGACCTTCCAGTAGTTGTGCAACTTCTTCCTAAACATTGTTGACTGAATGCTCTTCCATTATTGGTTTATTCTTACATGGTGGATCTCATTTGTGTAGCATCAGGATTGACATTTGATGACAACAACAAACAGAAGCAATATGAGACAATATTGTTCAGTAACATACAATTTGAAGTTGAAAAGATTAAACTATAGTTCTTAACAACTTGGTGTTGTCTTTGTCTATTCTTTGTGATTTGGTGACAAGTTGTGTGCAACATTTGATATTGCTTATGAATGCCTTTCTCCTTCTCTTTCAAGGTTGCCATTTTGACTTTGTAGGACTTTTAATGATTTTGTTCACACATTTGTTGTCATTTTCTATAGGAGATTAATGACACCATTAGTGCACCTATTTTGTTTGCACATAATGATTTTCTTTTTGGAAATGTGATGTTCAACAAAAAAGAAGGTTGGCCCTCACGTTGGCTTGAAGTTTGATGGAAAGTACTCAAGCTTGCATTTATTATGTAAAACACTTGGTCAGGCAAGCTTGTCTTTTTGAGCTCTATGAGCATTTCTTCTACCTGGACATTCTGTCTACTAGATTGTATCACCCATTTTTCTGATTTTGATTATGTAGCTTTCCTTTTGTGTTTACATTTGATGTATGTCATATCCATGTGTTAAGATAAACCTCCTCATATGGATGTGTCACTTAGTCTGTGTGATTTAAAAATTGAATGTTTGTGCATGCATGCAAGGAAAATTTACATAATTGACTATGAGTATGGATCTTACAGCTACTGAGGTTATGACATAACCATTTGCTTCAATGAACATGTGGGGTTTGAGTGTGACTATAACTTGTATGTTTCTCCTTCTTTGACTACTTTTCTTATGTATATGTGTATGTCTTGTTGGATTTCATTTTGCATTCAGCTTCTGGCTTGTCAATTCATGTAATTTGTTGTGTTGTTCTTGTATTGTATCTTCCCACAATTGGGCAGGCAAGGTTGATGCTTTGTATTCTTTCTGCAGAGTTTAACATTAATCCTTTGGCACATAAATGTTACAATTTGTGCCAGGTACCCAAGCAAGGAAAAACAATTCCACTTTTTTAAACACTGCTTATAATTAGGCAATTTGGAGAAGGTGAGAAATGCAAAAGAAAATTAATTGTTTGCACTAAGTTATATGTTTTCATGATAATTGAATGTTCTCAAAGCACTTTTTGATATTGTGTAGGTTCTGCACATCTTTCAGCGCCTTAGCCAACCTGGAGGAGTCGGAAAGTGGTTTACAGATTGGCCTATGTATGCAAGGGCATCCCTTAGTTTTCATGGGAATCCTTAATATAGTGATGTGGCCATACATATGGAACCAAAAGGTCTTCTTGAAAAAACTGAATATGTTCAACTACAACTACTTTTTTAAGTAAATCTCTTCCAAACCTCTAACAACACATTAGTAACTAAGGAACTCGCTTTGGTACGCATGTACCAAAAGGTTCCTCCCAATAAGTTGAATCACCTTATTATGTGTGAAGAAATCAAATGGGTTTTACCCATTTTGAAACAACCTACAAGACCTAGTACCTCGTATGAAATGGTGCAACAACTTGGAAGTTATAGCATAATAAAGATCAATAACATTCTCCGTGCTATCCAAGTTGTGCCTAATTTTTTAGAGAAAACACATTTCTTTGTAAATAGCTTCAAATTTTGAAATCAATTAAGTAAGGTGTGCTAGTTACAATATGATTGATGCCATTAGATTAGATTGGTTGATCTGAGCAGTAAAACATTGTGATCCTACAATTTCTTTTGTGCCTCCGTCATTAATTGACAAGTGGGTTTGTCTAGATGCTTCAAATTTGTCTTCTCAATAGGAACTTGACCTGCTCAAATGTTTCTAATTTGAAAATAATTTAGGAATGGGCTTGCTGGCTGGTGTTGTGGTAATTGTTATTGTTGTTGCTCCACCCAATATTGCAAATTTTAATTGCTCCATTATTGTGCCAATTATAAGTATTATAAGAAAAACTAGAAATACAAGGAATATAAACATGACAGCTCCTGTTGTTGCTGTAAAAAGCAAAGAAAAGCAAGGAACAACTATGGCTACAGATACCACATATGGGCAAATTCCAACTGGTGCTTATGGGTGGAGTGAAGAGCAAGCTGAAATTATGGCTACAAGGGTTATAGATGGGCAAGCTTCAAATAGTAAGTTCATCAGTAAGGATTCAAGAACCTTGGGTGGTCAAGGGATTTCAACCCATTCAACTATGTTGATGAGTTTGTTAGAGACTCTAGCAGCGTGACAAGTGACAACCATGACCAAGTTGGCTTTAGTGGCAGAGGTTTGGGTTGGAGGAGGAGGGACTTTTCATGGGTGTGTCACAGATCTTAGGCTAATGATGATCCCCAAGGAATCTATTTTGGGTTGTGAGGAGATTTGTGGGAGCTGATGATCCCCAAAAGAATCTGTTTTGGGTTGTTAGGAGATTTGTGGGAACTGACCTTCCCCAAGAGAATCTGTTTTGGGTCGTTAGGAGATCCATGGGAGTTGATAATTTGCAAGAGAATTTGTTTTGGGTTGTGAACGAATTAGGAGTTTCTATGTGATGATGATCCAAGAAAATTCGTTTTGTGTTATGAAGAGATTCATGGGAGATCATGATCCCCAACAAAATCAGTTGTAGGTTATGAGGGAATCAAATGTTTCTTCTACATAGACATAGAGAAAGGCCCAAAATCAGAATCTTGGAGATTAGGAAGAAGGATGTAATCTAGAAATCTGTGGCTTGGGAGGAGAATGGACATGTCTATCAATCAAATCACTACTACCTATTACTTGAGGCAACAAGAGGAGCAGGAGCACCAGAAATGGGTTGCAACATAATTAATAGCCTTGAATCCACCACATCCACACCAACAAACGATGATGGCGACAACATTTGGGTTTAGTAGTACTGGAGAGAAAAAAATTTACCATCCTAAGTTCAAGGTAGATGATATGGTTTTGGCAGAACTAATGGACATGGAAATTTCCTTCTACTGTGAACAAATTTTAGTAGAACATCAGCTTAGCAACTGTAGTAGCCATGTTGTTGTTCTTGAATTTGCCTTCAACTTCCTAGGCCATCACCAACACCTCTATAGCAACAACAGCTTTGCCAATTTGCAGGCAGGATGTTCGCCACCTACAAATTCTTTTTGGCCATTAGGTCATGCAATCCCATCACCTCACTTCACTTATGAGGCAAGAGGAGCTAGAATTCAATTGCAACATAATTCCAACCTTCTCTATTACAAGAAAACATTGGAGAATTTGGTCACATCGTCTTCATCATTGAAAAAGGAAGAGGCCAAAAGCCAAGTTGTGAAGCAAGTGGTAAGGGTAGTTAGCTTAACAACAACAACAACAACAGGGAAGTTGGATCATCATCATCATGGCTTGACATTATAACAGCAAACAATGCAAGTTTTGTAGTACATTGGGAAGTCAAATGTGTTGGTGCAGGTGTGGATGCTGACAAAGATGGATGATGGCAGAGTGCTACTCACCATGCAGGAACAACCCTTTGTGGTAGAGCATAAGACTAATAATCGTCTCTGGTACTACTAAACTATCTTTAAGGAATTGAGTTTGTAGTTACCAATAGCTCACCAAGACTTCTAGGTCAAGTCTTCTTGCAGCAGGTGTGGGAATGGACACCCAATGTTCTATTCTACAATAGCCAGGAGTACCTGCCAGTAAGGATGTATAGAAGTATGATCTTTGAGGTACTCTAGAAGTACCCATGTTTGAACCTTCCTCCAAGAATTGCCTGGCTGTCATCGAACTTGGCATGGGTGCTGAGAAATTGTAGTACGCACCTGAAATTGAAATCATCTCTCAAGCTTTGCAGGTGCGAATGATGGGATTTTTTCTTTTACTTGATGCCTTCTTCCTAAAGAATTTCATCTTGTGCCTGTAGCCTCTCTTCCTTCTCCTTTTCCATTTATCATCCTTGGGTTTTGGTTTTCCAACATGAACAATAGTGAGTGTCTGATGTGGTCTGATGGTCTATGGGGGGTGTCCTTTATTTTGTAGTTTGTGAATCTAGCATCATCAAATGGAAGAAAGCTTCCCGCACTAAAGGTATAACATAAACCTTTTAACAACCCATGAGATTTTTCTCATTGTTTCTTGGATTTCAAGGCCATAAAAACTTTGCTATGAGTCTACTACGGACAAAAGAAATTGTGTGTTGTGGTCGTTGATTTTGGAGACTTCGTTTCTACATCAATGCAACTGCCCGCAAAATACTACCAACACCAATATTGGCATTTTGATGTCGTTGTGTCTTAATTGATTGAATTTTGAATGAACCCTTCTTGATTGCCACACATTTCCTTTTTTTCTGAAGGGATTTTTCCTCTCATTTTTGTCATTGTCAGGAATGCATAGTGCAGGTTCAACCATAGGTTTCCATATTTTGAGCTCTCTCCATTAGTTAGAAGCAAATTAATAGTCAATACGAGAGGGATTTGACTCTATAAGTTCATTTGGGATAGGGTCATTTTTACCGAGAAGGAATTCTAAATTTTTCTAAAAATGTGAAAAAATTACTAGTGTGCTGACTAAATGGAGTATCTCCTACCTCAATTTAATCCTTCTATTTCCGAATTGTTGCAAAAGTAAGTGATAGCTTACATGCACAAGTTTAGCAGATTCAATACCCCTTGCATTTTCACTTTGTCAGCATTTTTTCTTTCTAAAAATCAGAATCACTTTGAAGAAAAAGTCATTCAGAATGAACCCAACACCCTTTGGAAACCTCTAGAATGCCAAGCATTGTAGTGGTGTTCCTGTAATACTTTATGCCCTAGTTGCTTCGCTCCATCAACAATTGGTTTTCTACATGCTCACAATGAAGCATGCTTCTCAATCATATTTGGTATGATTTTGGAGATAACAATTACACAATAAACATCATTCACCATTTGTTTTAGGGAAGACTTGTGGTACCCTAGGTGCCATTTCTTATTTCTGATGAGGATTTCATGGTTGAGGTTGGAATTCTCTTGTATCTTTGTTGTAGCAGATTGAATTATCAAAATCACATGATTTGCAATGTAGTGCTGTTGAGGTTAACTCTGATGGGTTTTTGTTGTTTTTACTTTCTATGATCAAGATTCTGCTTCCATTCTGCCTTCCATTTGATCAGATTGCAGGTGTTGTTGTCTCACAAGAGTTTTTGGATTATGATCTAGTGCACTCATGAACTATTAGTTGCAGGTTTAGTGAGGAGTTACTACAATACCTAGAGGGCAAGATCAATATTTCTAGAGAGGGAACCATTGTAGAGCTTCCAGTTCCTTCTGCATGTGTGGATCATCTTGCTACAAGATCTGTAGTATCACCACATTTATTTATTTATATAATTGATTATTTATTTTACCAATTTCCCAAATTGTGAAAATGTGATGAGACAAACAATACAAAACTTCACAAAGTTGGTAATGAGGTGATGATGCCCATCTGTTGGAAGTGGTGTAGGTGGATGTGGAACAATTGGCAAACTGCCTACCTCTACATTTGATGGCATGTGTGGTGTGAAGTGCTACAGAGCCATGGTTACGGTACTAGTTACATGCAGTGCAGTTGTTACATTTCTTCAGCACTGTGGCATCACACTACCCTAAATTGGAGCAGGTGTGTATTCACCATTTCAAATGCTCAAATAATGGTAGAAGAGACCCAGGGTGCTAGCTACTTTGGGTCATCCATCAATGAGTGATCTGTTGCTTGGCAGATTGTCAGTGGTTTGCTTTTTGGAGCAGATCGTGTTAGTAACTAATGGGTGAATCAAGTTTTCAAGTAACTGCTAAAGGTCATGTAAGGCTATGTTGGATATTGAAGCTTTGCTGTGTTATTAGACTTCATGAAATCACTTATTGGAGATTATGTATTGTAGGTGTTCTTTCAAGAAGTGAAGATTCAGATGTAGGTCATTGATTTGATCATATGCATGCTTGTGGTTTTAGCAAACATGGAACAGGGATCTGAAGGGATTGAGCGCATTCATGGGCTTCTTTTAACCTAGTTTTGTACAGCCACATTTCAGTTTGTCATAGGGCAGATTTTTTTTCGTTGATGATAGGATGTTTACTGTGGTATTCTCATGTAAAATCCTCAATTTGGAACAGGATGGTTGAGGTGGAAGCTTCATGGTAGTGATACATGCCACATTGGTAGCATATAATTTGTACCTTCTCATTTCCTTCACCAGTCATGGCTAGGCTAATGGTGCCCCTGTCCTTTTAGCTCATCCAAAAGTACGTATCCTTTTCTTCCACTACATGTCAAGGTATCTGTTGTTGAATTTATGTTGTTATTTGTTAGCTAATGACAAGGTAACCTTCTGTGGGTGGCAGAGTACTATTGAGGTAGGATCGAATGCAGGCTAATGAAGCTTTGTACTGACAAACGAGTGAATGTCTTCATGGATGCATCTTTTGATGCAATCAAGTGAGACATAATTTTGTTCCAAGTCAAGCTATGATCTTTGCAATCTAAGATTATTGCAAAAAAAAACTTTATTTGTTGTTGAACATGTTGGCCTCATCACTGCCCAACAGTGTGAAGCTTCACTACAAGTTCTCCAGTTTCTTTGCATATCCCGAGCTTTCAAGGATAATGTATAATTGACGCAAGATGTCAAAGTGCAAAAGTTAGGAGGATAGGGAATAGTACTGCTCTGATGAGATTAGGTTTTTTTTCCTGCCAGTCGCAATTGCTTTGTTGATCTTCACGGAGTAGGGTTCTATTTTGTGTTTCACTTGCTACCTTCTCTCAGTGACAATCCATGCCTCTGGTTGGATCTCAAGATTTGTGAACAATTTTGGTTGGTTTGTTGATTGTTCTATCTGGATTCCAATACTTGAATGAACACCTCCAGTATAAGCACATATGTAATTGCCTCTTTCAACCTGTAGCTTCAGACATAAGGGATCCATAATGCTTTCACTATCTATTGTGAACTGAATAGAGGGAAACCAGAGAATAAAGTGAGATGGACAAGCAACAGTAGACACCATTCAGTTCTTCATTTTGGGTTTGGGGTTAAAGACATTATCATGCTCTCTATTCAATTTGCTAGATTTGGATTTAGAGGTGCTTTAGAACTGATGCAATATAGATGGTTGGGGACTCCTCCAACATTGCAAAATCTTATATATGGATTGTTGAAATCATGTTTCTACATATTATGGACATGGTGAAGCAAACACCAGAATACAAGAACAAGATGAAAGCACTTGAGCTGGAGCACAACCAAGCTAGGACCAACAAGAAGAAGGGTTCCAAAAATAAGATCCGATTAGTCCTTTTTGAGTTTCACAAGAAGAAAAAATTGCCTCCTAAGGGAAGGGTTTTAGCTTTTATGATGAAATTTTCCATGGGAAAAACATTTCCGTGTTGGGTTTGTGAAGTGTATTGAATTCAACTCTGCAATGGTTAGCTGCTACTTGGAGAGTGTACAATGAATCTTGACCTTATTGTTGGTGTTTTGACTACATAGAGTGGATGATTAGCTTAAAATCAGCAAGGAGTTGGAATTGCAAATCACAGGGGCAGAAAAGCTAAGTCTATGGCAATTGCTTGGCAATCAATTCATTCTCCTCCCTTATACCCTTGGGAAGGTTTGCTCCTTGTGATTCACATGTAGTACTTTCACCTATTGATAGTTAGTCAAAGTAGCTAACCAATAGGTGACATTCTCTCTATCATGCTAATTGGTTTCTTTTGAACAATTTTGCTGAATGATTAATTAATGATGCAGCTTGCAGCAAAGTTGGTGGATCTTGCAATATTGGATAAATTAGAAATCCTATACTTGGGAGGATGTTACATTCATTATAGGCAACTATATCAAGATCCAAAGCAAAAGTCTTGATCATGGTGAGTGTATTTGTCAAAGTAGACAAAGTAGTCATTGGATTGATGTTTTGGAACTTCATTGGCATGCTTCTTAACATGTTCCTTGGATATCTAGAGCTTGTTGCAAAAAATAATGCAATATAAGTTGGTTTTATTTATTGTGACTTTGCGCACATGTTGAAATCTTATGAATCAAACCAAATTTCATTTTTGGATGAAGTGACAACTAGTGCATGAACCATGCAGCTTGCTGAGCAAGTTACAACTGAGGTTTGAACCAAGGTGGAATATGTTCTAAACCATCACCAAAGTACCCTATAGGTACAAGAAGTTGTTTACATGAAGTTTTATAATTCCATAACTGGAGTTGTATTTTTGTTTGACCATATTAGGTGCACCCTAAGAATTGGGTCAATGGAACATTCTCGAATATTGGTTATCATTTATTAAATCAATACCAATACAAAGTTTGTAAACATTTTATAATATCATATCTTTTGCAATCAATGGTGCATATGCAATTTCTAAATGCTTTTGTTGTGGTGTGCCTATAACACATTTACAACATCATAATAAACAAGAATACAACATTGATTCACTATTGAATATCCAATTTGCACCTATCTTGTTGCAACATTACATCACGTACCTTCAACAACACACAAGCAATACAAATACAATGTTGGGAAAGTATGATTATAACATATAGATAGTAACATAAGTAACAAGAATAAAACATTGAATCAATATTGAACATCTAGTTTGTAGCTATGTTGTTGCAAGATTACACAAACGTGGGGTGCGATATGTTGTCAGGTGGGTGCATATAGAAGATTATATGAAGAAGAGGTGACTGTTCATCGTGTTCCCAACTCATGACCGTGGGTCCAATTGCATGTTTGAAACAACAAATGGATGGTTCGAAGGTATTTTTTTGTGTGTATTTCTTATTTTGTGTTGAAAATTACTAAATTTAAGTTGATACAATTTCCAATGCAATTGGTAGTTTTTTTTTCGCACAAAAAGAATGGGTGAGGAGAGGGGGATTATAATTTTAAAATATAATAATTGTAGTTTGTGATTAAAAAATAGTTGTCAACAACATTAACATTTGAAAATTACATGGGTTGGATGAGACCCGCTTTACATTAGGGATCCATGCGAAAAAAACTTGGGGCCAAGTTTGAGCATTTTTGGGTTGCAAATTGGCCCCAAGTTACTAATAAATGCTAGAACATTGACATCGGGATATTAATAAATGTTAAAAAATTGTAAATAGTGCTCATTGGTACAAAGTTCTTGTAACAATCACCAAACTTGAAGCTTGATTTTCACAAGTGTGCAACGTTTAGATTTCAATTTTTAAAAACAACTTATGTAATAACAAGTTATGCAAGATCTTGATTCTCAACTTCAATGATAAGAAACCAAATAATCACCGAACCTAAAGCTTAATTATCCCAAGTTGCAACATTTAAACTCCAAACACAAATTACTTAAATCGCAAGCTTAATGCCAGATTTTGGCTTCAACAATGAAAAAACTATAAAAACAATGTAAGGAAGATTTCTACTCACTTTAAACCTCTAGAGTTTGTGGTCTTTGTGCAATAGCCATTGTGCTCCAATAGTGGCTACAAAATTCAGACCTTTGATGTTAAGGAGCTGTCACTAAGAAAACCATGACCTAAACAAGTAAAGATGACATCTTATTAGAATAGGTAAAAAATTGGATACAACATTGTGGTGGAGTTGATTGAAGAGGGAGCAACAACATTGCAACTCTGTTTTGCAAAACTTTACAAACACAAAAATGCTTGTAGCAACACAATGGCAAGTTGTGATGTGCCTCTTTCGAAAGGTGACATCTTGTGGTCCTCTTGCATTGTACAAATTGACAACCATCTTTGTCGTTGATAGAAAAGATGACCTCTCTTTTCTAAAAGGGATGTCAAATGATGGCGATGTGGACAAAATACAAGCCTTGATTTAGGACAAGGAGGTAGAAAGGATTTTTTTAGGTCATAAATATGTGAAATTTTGCCACTACAAAAACCCTAGTGCTATTGGAGAAAAGAAACTAAAAAACAAAAAGATAGAAATCAAAAGAAGTGCTCTCCTTAACTTTGGAAGGCATTATTACAGGTTGATGCCTTAAAGTACACTTGAGGAATGTAAAGCAAACAATGCATGTTCCAAATATTATTATTTCTACATCTTCAAAGTTCGATGAATGTGTTCGATATTCGTCATGTTAATTTATTATTATTTTTGACACATGTTAATGAATACGCTTGGCATTCATCCCTTGTAGTCATATATTTTTGTAGGAGTTAGGTTAGGGTTAAATGGCGGCTATTTTAGGGTTAGAAAGCTGAATATATTATAGTGATTTTGGTCAAGCATACAGTATTTCCTATCAAGTTTTGAAGTTCACAGTTTGTCTTACAGTTGAAATTGTAGCTTTTGAGTGCATAGAGTTTGTTCATAATAGTAGTTTTGGAGTGCAGATACATTTTGAAATTAGTTTGTTGCAACTTATAACTCAGAGTTTATGGTTGTAACTTGAGATATCTAACTCGTTTAGTCAATACAATTGCTGCCTTTCAGAAAACATGAGGTAGTGGTTCATGCTTTGTTTTCTAACGATTTAGAAAAATGCATTGGCTCGTCTTTTGCACGTATTTTTGAAAGCGCTCTAGAAGATGGTTGGAGAAGAATTTCGCCCTTCATCTTCTCTGCTCACCCCAGTACTACTTCATATGCTTTTTTACAGCTCTTGGCTGGCCTCTAAGATTGAGCCACGCTTAACGGAATTGTATAACTCGCCTTTGCGAGATCGGGTTACCGGAGCAGGTTCGAATACTACTTGCCGCGTGGGAGCTTGCTTCATACATCGGCTACGATCTGCAGAGCTGTCCAGCATGTCGGTAGGAAGCATTTTCATCATCTATTGAAGAGCCCTGAAGATTGTGTGGCCTGCCATTGTGAAATCAGATCATCGCAAGTGTTTGGAATGCTCCTTGCTGCTTACGTCTGTTATGGTAGAACCGGTGTTCGAGCTTCATGCAGCTTCACTGAACTGCTGTCCAATGTAGTGTGGAAAGTACAGAAGATTAGTCACGTGTGTCTCGGTCTTGTGTCTTTTCTGCAAACGGAATAGCCGCGGAAAACCATACGGTTGGTATGTTGCTAATTTTGATGGTTTTCCTGTCTCCCATGAGAAATGAGTGCTGTACTCTAGCGTCGATAGTCCTCAACCCTCGGCGGTTTGAAGGTTTCCTAGTAGTTTTCGACTCTGGCTACTCTGGAGTCTCCATTCTCGCAGCCGATGACCATCTTCTGGTATGCGACCAGCTTGCATGCAACTTTATATTTTAGGGCATCTAGAAAGCCACAATTTGTGATATTGTTCTAGATGGACTCCTACTGTCATGTTTGCTTGTTGGTTGTGCATTGACTGTTTGCTGAACACTTGGAATCTGGCGGATCAGTTCAGTAAATTGCTTTCCAATGGCACTGGAGTCTTAGTTTTGAGTTTTGCAGAAATCTCATTCCAGAACGAGGGAGTCCTGCCTGTTGTTGCTCAAGGACCTTGAACCATTTGAAGGCCTGTGTCTTCTACAAATTGCCTTTGCATCAGCAGGATGAGACCTCCCTCTATGCGCCAAGTTTTTGAGGTACTAAGCATATAGGTTTGTTTTTGACGAGTTTATGTTGTTAAAATTGAAAGGAAGTTTTCAGTGTCAACTGTTACTGGCCATTTCTTCTTAGGGTAGTTCCAGGCGCAAGAATTTCAGATATTGTTTTTGATGATGCAAAATTTTGGGGTTGCGGACTGTGTTTGTTTATTTGTTTATGGCTGAACATCTTTTGCTTAGGGCCTAATGTATTGTTTTCCCACCCTTCAGGGTTTTTTCAAATAATGTCCTGCAGAGTCTGGCTTTTAGAATGGTACTGTCTATGTATCTGTGGCTAGGTCACAGCGTCTACAAATTGGTTCTCTGTTGCTTGATTGGAATTTAAGAGAAGAGTTCAACAATGTGTGAAAGGGTATGATATTTGTAAACGCACAAGTTTGTCAGGGATTTTCTCTCCATGTGGATGAAAGGAAAATGGATGCTTGAGAGCAATGCCACCATTTGTATGGCAGCTCCGAAAGTGCAGTTTTTCACCTATTGATTCAATGAAGAAAAAAAGCCATTAGTTTTTGAGAGCAACACCCTTACTCTTATATGCTACGAGAGCCACTTATACAAACAGTGAGGATTTTTGGATTGCTCTCAGCTCTTAAAAATAGAGTTGAATGGCAGTTCACTGATTAACGACACTACAAAGACACATGCTATCTATGAGTGTTACTGTATCATAAGCCATCTTGATCATTATGGACGTTGGTTCTGTGTGTTCCTTTCACCTTGCAGATTGGTCCAGTCTGTGATACTAATTTACTTCCAAGCGTTTTGGTTGGAGTTGCCCATTCTGTTATGTTCGTAAATCAATTGCTGGCTTCTGCTCTCGGTAATTTCAAATGCTTACTTATGCTGTGACTTGGACTTGGGTTACTGAGCAATGTTTTGAATGTGGAATTTTGGTGGCAGAGTGATTGGCCAGTGCATCAGCTATGGCCGCCTCCTGAATACAAGCAAAGGACTGAATTGGATGTGGTGTTGTGCCATGGGCTCCAGTTAACTCCAAATGACACTATTGATGCCTGGAGTACCACATGGACACAATGACATAATGATTATGTATGTTGGCCTCGAGAATGGCTGCCGTTTGATTTGGGGGAAGCTGTGCGCATTTTCTCTGTATCATACAATGTGCATGTATATGATAACGTATCAGAGATTGCACATAACCTATTCCACAATCTCATGGATTCCAGGTATAAAGTCACCTCTTTCATTGTCTAAATGGCATGCTAGGGCAAATTGGCCACTAAGCAATGTTCTTCAAATCTAAACATTGCACACAATCACTATTTTGTTGGTTGCAATAAACTTTGGCGCCAAACCTTCATATTTGATCTTTAAAGAATTGAAATAAACATTCAAAACATTGAAATGCCTTTACAAATCGCAAACCACTTCTGTTTACGTCCTTCAAACTTTGCAAACCTTATAAAGGTTGTTGCACCTTTAACATCTAAATACAGTAGTTCTTTCACTCACAAATATATCAAGCAACCAAACATTTCAGATTTAAAATTTGTAATCCAACTATTTGGTCATTTGTCAAAGTACATAGAAAATTTGTATGCTCATCACTGTTACTAAATGTGAGCGAATTATAAATGGTGTTGCAATGCTTTCTGAAAAAGAAACAGAGCACAGAAATGTATGGTGCAGGTTGATTGGAATGGTCGTTATTTGTGAAAGTACACTGTTTCCCAAGATTGTAGTTTGGTCTTGAAAGTGAAAATTTGGAATTCTAAAATTCTAAAGAGTGGAAGTGCCATGAAGAAAGTGGCAGTCCTTAAAGTGGAACAGTTTTTGTTCATAATGTCACATTTATGCATTTCCAAGATTTATTTCAGTCACATAATTATAGACTTAACTAATATGAAATATTGAAATCAATTAAATATTCCTTGAGAAAGGAGCATAATGGATGAATATGTTTTGTGTAGGTATGGATGGCATCATCCTATTGTGTTAATAGGCCATAACTTTGGAGGGTTGGTGTTGAAGAGCTTGGTTGTAAAATTGAAGAGGGAATCAACCATCGGAAATTGTCCCAATTCCTGGTCCAAAGCTACAGTGCAGTGTGCAAAGGTGTTTTTGAGTAATGTGAGAGGGCTGGCTTTCTATGCTGTTCCACATGCTGGATCGAAGAATCTTGCTGAATATGTGAACAAGTTGAACATCAGACATCGTCCTGGTATAATGGATAATATTCAGCCTGGGCGTCGATATATGGAAGATTTATCAGTGTATTTTGATCGCATTGTGGAGCAAAACGAAATCAGTATATATGCTTTTTGTGAGGGCAGGCCAATGGAGCAAGTGGTATGTTTGTGTTGTATGGAATGGATTTTTTGCAACCAAACTCCTGTGATGATTTGATGTGGTTTGGCACTGACATGTGCAATTTGGGTTCCATGAATGGACTAGGGAATTTTGGTGGATTTTAGCTCAGCACAACGATCAGCAGGAGATATCTCTTACAAGGTTGAGGATGCCAATCACGTGGAGGTGTGCAAGCCTCCAAGTAAAGAACATCCCAGCTACAACTTGCTGCTACAATTTATCATTACTTGTGGAAAGGTGAGTGTTAATAACCTAGTTAGTTCAATATTTCTAATAACATAGAAGCATTTCCTACTACAGAAAATACAATAGAAGTTTTCTGTTAGGAGGTAACCAAGAATGCTTGAGATTCAGATGGATTTTGGATGTGTAGATTTATTGCCCCATGCAAATTTCTAGGTTTAGAGTATTCACCTTAAGTCAGTAATGATGTATTACTATTTTTTCTATAAGTGACAAATGGACTAACCTTTTGATAGTTGTATGTTGTATGTGAAGGTGGAAAGAGAATGTGATGAACCTTTGCAAGAGGTTCATGACTTGCCTCAATCAATGTTTGGTCTGGAGAGTTATGTGGAGAGGGTAGAAACATTGCTGACCTCAGAAGGAAGTGGTGCAGATCCTCAATATGTGGGAGTATGGGGCATGGGTGGAGTTGGGAAAACTCTTCTTCTCCAAAGAGTGTATGGGAGCCCAAAGGTTCATGGCCATTTTCAAGGAAACAAGTTCATTTGGTGCACTGTGGGGCAAACTCCTGACATAATGGATTTTTATCACACCCTCAGTGCAGAACTGGATTTGGGACCAGAGAAGACTGTGAACCCAGAGGATTACAAGCTCAGATTATACAATCAGTTTAGACAGAGAAGAGTGTTCCTGGTTTTGGATGATGTTTGGCAAGATGAAGCATTTGATTCACTTGACTTAGCCAAGGGAAAAGGAAGTGTCACATTGTTGACTACTAGAGACTTGTCTTTATTGGAAAGAGCAAGTCCATGCATAAGGCAAGAGCATATGACTCCACTTTCAAAGGAGGATAGTTGGAGCCTGTTTTGTGTGCATGCATTCAGATCACCATCCAATGTGCCATTTGAATTGAAGACATTGGCACAGTCCATGGCTGAGGAGTGCCAAGGTCTTCCATTAGCTCTGAAGGTTATAGGCAGAGCAATGTTTGGAAAGACCTCAGCTGGACTTCAATGGGAGCCACTACTGAAGAAGCTACAAGAATCACGCATGCAAGAGAGGACTGTTGAAGGGAAGTTGTATGAGCGTTTGAAGCTTGGGTATGATCTCCTATCTGAGGAAGATTGGCGTTTGAAGGATTGTTTTCTTTACTTTGCAGCATTTCCTGAAGATTACATGGTTAATCTTCATCAGGTTTTGTGGGGTTGGATAGGGGAGGGGTTGATTCCTGGAAATGGTGGAGATGATCCTAGAGCGGATGCATTTTCCTTGTTAAATAAGTTGTGGAGGCGATCATTCATTGAGTCAAATATAGAAGCTCAAGATGAGGAGAGGTTTCTCTGGTTCAAGTTACATGATGTAATGAGAGATTTGGCTTTCTACATACTGGAAAATGATAGGGGCACACCCCCTGCAAAACAGCTTTATCTTTCTCGAGCAGGTCAAAATTTGGAAAAATTCCCACAAGAGTGGGAAGCAATATCGAAAGCTCAGAGACTGTCATTGCAGGAGAACAAGTTGAAAAGACTCCCTGAGAGGAGGATTTGTGCACCTGAATTGCTATCTCTACTACTTCGTGGAAATCCAGTAGTCTCTTTACCAGGAAGTTACTTGAGGAGCTTTCAAAAACTAAGGGTTCTGGATCTGAGTGGAGGAGATTTTTGGAATCTACCTGAGGCTCTTGGTGATCTGAAGAATTTGATTTGGCTTGACCTCTCTTATTGTAAGAAACTAGAGAATTTACCAGAAGCAGTAAGGAAATTGCATGTGTTGAAACACCTGAATCTAGAAAGGTGCAGCAGTTTGAAGTGTCTCCCTTCTGGAGTAGTTGGCCTCACGGCATTGGAAGATTTATGCACAGCAGACAGTTATAAGTTGATATGGGCTAAACAGACAGCATCAGGCATCGCAAGAGCACAATGGTTGTGTGGTATATTTCCAACTGTTGGATCATTGGAAGATATATGTAGGCTTGCTGTTCTCACAAAACTTAGCATTTTTGGAAGAATAAATCAAGGGATGGAGCTACCTCACAATATATCTGCCCTGACAAATCTGAAGGTTTTGAAGTTAGCGGTTCTGAACGTCAAAATCCTGCCAGCTGGAATGGCATATGCTTTAAAACAACTTCAAAATCTGAGTTTATATTACATGAACTGTTTGAAATATCTTCCAAAATCCTTCACATCTTGCGATGCTTTTCCAGCTCTTATAAAATTAGAAATAGATCGGTTAAACCTTGTAGAATTTCCAGAAGTGCAGGTAGGCGCTCTGCCTAATTTGAGGAAACTAGAATTTAATTTGTGTAAGTCTCTTGAAACCTTACCTCTCACTTTGGAGCTGCTGACCGACTTGAGAAAAATAACTTTTTGGAACTGTAGGGAAAAATTGAAAGACTCTTGTATGATAAATTGTGAAAAGTCCTCAATATGGATGTCGTGGACATTAACTTGGACAGAAGAACGTGAACCAGGCTTATGCAATATCGAAATTGTAACTGAAAAATAAATGATTGAATGGATTACTTTCAAATGTGTTATCATTTATAATGACCCATATGCTCATGTTTGTAACGGATGAATGTTATTCACATGTTTAAATACAAACTTGTAATTTAAAAAGTTTATACTATGTACTTTGGCTTTCATTTCATCTTGAAAAATATATAAATAAATTATGGTAAAATATGGGCATATGAGATAAATCAATAAAAATGATTGAATCTAAAATAAAATTTAAACATCCATGTATCTACACCAAAGTACCTATTTTGCTACTTGCTTATCTACCTCAGTTTCTATTTGACTTAATTAGGTAAGTAAGTCTTATTTAAATTGGCTTCAAATCAATCCCAATAGATTTTTAGGAAATTGGACCTTGGGCTATTGTCTAAAGTGGACCTAAGATACAGGACAAACAATCTTGTGAGCACAAAATTGTCTTAAAACATTACATCTACCCCAACTTTGGTGGTAAAAGGCAAAACATTCAAAAGACAGCCTTTTCACATTTCCCACCCTAAAAACAGCATTCTCCATCACACAAGTTAACCAACATATCACAATATTTTTAAAATGGAAGCCCACAGCCAGTAGTAGTAGCATTTAGTCAGATTTGGTGCAAAAGAAATTCACATTGACCATATCTAGTGGTATTTAGATTGTGATCCGAAGTTGTGGTAAAGCTCAAGAGTTGAAGAATCAACCCAGTCCAACAAAAATTGAATACGCAAATAAGATATCAAAATAGATGTTCACATGAAGTCACCACACATTTCAACTCTTTCTCAAGTAAACACATAAAAAGAAATCAAAGTTGAATTGAACTCTTTTCCAAATCAACACATTCAAAAAATCAAAGTTGGATTGAAATATAAGTGCATTAAAAAATAATAATAACCATTTCAATGAAGTTCAAAGGCTTGTAAGTTTTAACATTCTTGCAAACTCTGTTTGATATGTTTTAGTATCTATCATGTTCAATTCTTGAGTCTAAGATTTTAAGAACTCAATGTTAAAAATGAAGATTCCAAAACAACACAAAAAAACCAAAAAAATCAAAACAAACTCTAAAAAATTAAATTTTTATACCTTCATGAAGGGCATTTTCAAGCTACCTATGTGTTTCAATTTTTATGCAATTCTTCCATTGCACCATCCTAGCTACTACTATTACAACATCTTAACAACATTCATCCAATTAACCTTACTACCACATAAAATCTTAACTCTATACAAGTGACGCTCTCACCTTTGTTGCTTGCACAATTATAGGCAATGGCAACAAGTTGTAATGCGAGTGAATGCTAAAGGATGCCATGAAGAAGGAAAGATTTTGGCATTGAATGGACTTAGAAAGTTGGTCATGACAACACTACATCTTAATTGCCTATGGTGATGGCTCCTATCCACCTCCAAATTAATTTGTATGGGATTCCAAAGGTAACGATTTAATTGGCTTTCATGATGTAAAATTGGATCATTGTTGTGTGAGTGATTTCCACCTTGTTGTTGGAATTGGAAAGGCTAGATACAATAAAATCTTGGAAGTGTTTGTAATAAATAACACAAGTGCAAGTTTTGCTAGAGTTTTTAATTATTGATCCTTTGTAGGATAACTTGATGAGATTGGTCTTTGTGGTATGTTGTACATGCAATTGTTTTGACATCAATTGGGTTTGACAATAATGGAATGCTATAAATGTCCTATGGAGGTCAAAATTTCAAACCATTGTGAAGCCTAATATTGTTGGGCATGCTAATGATGGTGATAGATGTTGATATTAGTTAATGCTAATAGATTATACAATAAAAAGGGGTTTGTGAGTGAAAATAGAGTGGCTAGGATGGTTGATGTTAGCTAAATTGAATGAAATGCATAATGCATGGGGTTTTCATGACCATGTTAAAAATGGTAAGAAACTTATTAATCCTTTGGATAATTTAGTCAAGTTTTTGTAATTAGGGATAAAGATTCAAGTTTTTTCAAGCATATTGGTCATATGTATAATAAAACTTTTGATCAACATGGTTTGAAGTTGAAGGACATGTAAAAAATTGACATATAAAATTGGGCTTTAATTTAAAGGATTTGTTAATTAGAACATATTGTAAACTAGTAGAGGTATTCATTTCAAAAAGACATTGGGTACTAAATTATACTTGAGGATATGTGCAAATTGCATTAAGATCTTTTTTTCCTTGATTTTGGATTTGCAAAAGAAAGTTGTTATGGTTTCCAAAGTGTTATTTTTTTTCACCTTTGGAAATTATGGTTGAAGCATGGAGACCATTTAGCTCCATTGGTAACCCTTGAAAAAAAATTGTCATGGATTCTTTTGTGAGCCATCAATGCTTTTGGATATCCAAATTTCATATCACTTTGTTTAATGTAATTTTGTGAACAAGTACCAAAGCAATTGAAACCACTAATAAATTTTGTGTATTTAACATTTCAAATAAAAAAAAATTAAAAATGAAGTTATATTATTTTCAATATATGGAAATACATAATTTTAAATTTTAAACTAAAATTAACAAATAAAAAATGCACAAATTTGAATTTGAAACAATCATAACCATTGTTTTTACAATGTAAAAAAATTCATACCTAGTTATTTTTTGAAATTTTCATTACAAGCCTTAACAAAAAAATATAAAAAACATTTAAAAGATTTTTAAATTAAAAAATCAGTAATATTCTTGAAAAAAAGCAATGGCCTAAGGGGGTATGTGTGCTTCATGATTGAGTGCTTGCACCACATTGTTTTGTTGATTAAATATTTCAAAAATTGGTACCGTAATCTTGTAGTCCTTTTGCATTTGATTGGATTAAATTTTTGTGATTTTTTTTTTTCCATAATAAAAGGAATGGTAGGAATGGATAATGCTTATGACTTTTTATTTAAACTTGTGACTTGTGCAAATAGCCTCAACCCCATTGCTACCATTGAATATGGTGAAAATGGGCTTTAGTTTGGACAAATCTATAACAAAATGGAAAATGTGTGGGTTTATTTGCATCATTAACAAAAAGGTGAATATATTGTTAATCTAATTGGATATTATAATCTAGTAAAGACAAATTAAGATGTAATTTTGGCATTGATGGTAAGGTTTGAGGTTGTTTCAAAACATGTTAACAATGTTGAAAATGAAGGGCATTCATGTGGCCACAAGGTAAAATGTTCATCTTTAATGGGCCATGGGAGGTAGAAAAGGTTGATCCTAAGCATTTAGCTTATGTTCCACCTACAAAAACCATAGTGGGTGAGGATGGTAATTTTTAGGTGTTATGAGATTGTGCACATGAACCCCTTCCACCACTAGGTGTAAAACATATTGGGGGTAGAACCTAGTTGATGATGGCATAAACAATTTGGCTATTGTGAAATAAAAGATGCAAAATATAGTTTCAAATATGTTGAATGAAATTGAATGACAATTTGCATGTGATAATGGGTTTGAGATTATAATATGCCATATTGGAATAGGAAAGGAATAGGATTTATAAATCCACATTGGTAAATCCTTTCTTTTTAAAGGATATTGAACATGTGTAAAGAAAACAAATGTATTCCAATAATTCAAAGGCTTATTTGAAAACTTTACGATCTAGTAATACAGGTTTGTTTGTTAAGCTTAGGCAATGAATATGGTGTTTAGTTTATGTAGGATTCTATTAACAACCAAATTGGCTCAAAGTAAAAGGGTGCTAAGAATTTAAAGGTAGGTAAGCTCACCTTAGTTTGCAATGCCACAAATAAATGTGGTTTCTTTGAATGAATTTGTAACTAGTTATAAACTATAAATTACCTTGTTGCTTTGCTTTATTTGGGTTAATATGTTTTTCCTTTTCTTCTTAATTTTGTAACAAAATTTGAAACCATGAACTCCTTATTTGATATTCTACACAATATTTCAAAAATCTTTGGTTCTTCACCTATTCAATTATGGAGTTATGAAGCTTATTCACATCATTTCTTCTTCTTCTTCTTCTATGGGTTGATGATGTGCAAAATGTGAATGAACTTGTTTCTTCAAAGCACAATATGTACTTTGTTGAATGGGTATGTTAGATTTGAAATGAAATTGTTTAAACATTTTTTTACATCTTTAATTCATGTTGAGGTTTTTTTTTAGGGTTGTAATGTTGCCTAAGAATTGAAGTTGATGAATTATTTGTCTTGCGTAGGAATATATGGGCTTGCTTAAAATCTAAAACTCATGTTATTAGATGTTGCTATGAAGGCCTTTTTGCATCAATGACATTGATGAACATGAGTTTGTTTTTGGAACCTTTACTTTATGTGTTGCTATATGTAAAATGCACTTTGTAATTGTGAATAAGATGACTAAAAAATGTGTAAAAATTATTGTGTATGCATGGATGAATATTTTTTATTCAATTTGTAATTTTTTATATGATGAGATTTAACATCAAATTTTTTGGTGCATCTTTTAAAAAGTCCATCCACACTATGTTTTGACTATTAAATGACATTCAATTGTGTTCATTCAATGTTTTTTTATTACTTGTTTGTGACTAATTTGATATTTTATTATTGAGATTTTTAGCCTTGATTTGACTTTATGTTTAGAAGTCTATGCATTAAAATTGCCCTATGTACATTGTGAATTTATGGAATCAAACCTCAAGAAAATAGATTGTCC
Source organism: Sphagnum contortum (assembly GCA_963920785.1). NCBI lineage: Eukaryota > Viridiplantae > Streptophyta > Sphagnopsida > Sphagnales > Sphagnaceae > Sphagnum > Sphagnum contortum. The sequence goes on along the minus strand of OY987284.1, from coordinate 384,269 downwards.
ATTCCTCATTTGTCTTTATCTTGTATTCCTTTGAAAAATGTGTTCCTCTTTGATCAAGTACTAAAATATTAAAATAAATAAATATAAGGCATCAAAATTTGATTTAAAAAATCACAATTAAATTTATGGTGACTTCAATATGTACATATTTAAAAAATAGATAATAATAAGAGGGTTGGGGGGGGGGGGGGGAGAAAGTTCCCCACCTAATACCCCAAACAATATTTGGTTTGACATAGGTGGTATGGAATTTTAACTAAGCATTTTAGGTTTAAGGGTTAATATATGTCTTTGACAAGGTCATATTTCTTTGTATCCATGTAGAACCAACTTTTGAAAAGTTTTCAAATTATGAAAGGCATTTGTTAGGTTAATTTTTTAATGTGAAAAATAGTTTTTGGAATAGTTTTCCATACGTGAAAGACGCATGGCCTTTCAATTTAAGGCATGCTTGGGGTTCAAGCATCTATTGTGGTCTTTAAATGTAATTTACACATAGAAAATTCATATCTAACACATTTGATTGCATTTAACATGATAATACCTAAAAGTTTAAAGTCAAAAATATTTTTAAAAATTAAATTAAAAAATTAAAAAATCCCCTTATGGATGATGCCCATAAAGTTTTGTTAAGGAATACCAAAAAAAACAAACTTAAATTACTTGGTGTAAAAATATTTACATTTATAAATTGGTTAGAAAAGGTCAATTTTTTATTTGAAGCTTAAAGATGTGTGTAATTTTTTTTATGGTCTAAAATGTGAAAGATTATGTAATGGTTCATTCAAATCTTAACAAGGTTTTATTGAGGTGGGCGGGGTTGGTAAAGACTAGTGTTGGCATGTGTTCAAGGTATTGGGTAGGTTTAGATCTAGGTGGTAGGTTAGGTTTTGGGTATGTAGAACAAAGCTTTAATATTTTATTGAAACCAAATTTGGATTTTGATCGTGAACTTGCATGTTGTTGAATTTGAAACCTAAACTTCAACTAGGTTACTATCACTTTTAAAACATGGTTAGGTTTTTTAGCCTTATACGCACAAAGGTTTGAAAAACCATAATAACTATACCTTGTTTTGTTTATTGTGACAGTTCAATTTTGGGCAAACCTTATTAGATAAATTGTGATGGTGTCATGTTGCATGTTGCATCACTAAACTAAAAGAAGAAAATTGATTTTATCACCACATTCTAGCTTAGTCCAAAAATAGTTCAATGGACATGTTTTTAAATTCTAAGCTTAGTGAACTACCAATGAACTAGTATCTAGATGACTATTAGCACATCAATTTCATCTTTATCGAACTAATTGCTTAGTCATTGATCTTGCCTCTTCCAAAAGACAAAGGATAAAATTTTAAAAAAATAAAATTATTTACCCAATTTTTTTCCTACAATAATACCCCACTTTGTGATCACCTATTTAGATAAGTTATTAGTTTTAATTGGGGGGCAATACAAATCAAATTGAACCCAATAAAAAAAACCAACTTAACAACATTAGTAAACACTTGCAATTGAAACCATTTGAAAAAGTCAAGTGGGGTATTGTGCAGAATATTTGTGAAAAATGTTAAAACAAGTTGCACACACATGAATCCATAAGCCATTTGACAAAGTCAAGTGGCATATTGTGTGGAATATTTGTGAATGTGCTTAAAATTTTGACAAAGGATTATCATATTTTGATAGTCCTAAACGAATTCAAAGCCATCAAAAGCATTCCAGTTTTGAAACCTCAAAATGAAGTCCACTACTACTACTAAAAGCATTGCCTGGATTTTTTCCTTTGTATTTTCAGCTCCCTTACCTGCCTGGAGAAACCTGTTTTCAGCAAAGCGGGATCTTCTGCGGTGGAAGAAGGTACTATAGCCAGGTTGTACTGGGATCTTCGAACCAGCGGAAGCTACCAGCCAGCCAGCCTGTCACTATTTCTAAAACATGAAAAAATCCCTCTGCTTTAAAAAAAGGATCTGGGTACACATGCTTCCGTGGTGGTGATTTTCTTCGATCTTTTCTACCAGCCTCAAGCACAGATCTCAAATCACGGAAGGGCTTCTACTCAGGCCCTAGACTTGCAATTTTTTTGTCCATCAAAATAAAAGGATTTGTGAAATGTGTTTTAAATAAATAAATAAAAATAATAAATATTCTGCCTTTCATTATAATATGTGCTTAAAAATAAATGAAAATTTTCATGGCAAGGGCCATTGTGTGACACGCACCTTGTTTTTGTCATGTTCCAAATCTTATGCATTGCACATTTCTTGAATACCTAACATCCCCAAGGATACCATTAACAATTTAACATTTGGGGGCCAAGGTGGGTTGAGGATTTTTTAAATATACCCCCCCATTCCCTTTATTACTCACACGTTTCTCTCTTAAAAAATAATAAGTACCATATAATAAGGTCTACCACCCTTTCTATTTTATTTTTCTTGTGATATTCCCAAGGTACCCAGTGCCCACAAATACCCCCCCCTATGACTAGGGCTTTTTTTTTTTTTTTCCCCATTATTATGATGTAACTGAAGTGGTGATCAAATAGATCATCCACAAGACATAAGTGGAGCCAAATTTGGCTATAAACAGGATATGAAAGTAAAATTGGCTATAAAGAGGATATGAAAGTTAAAATAATAATTCAAACATCCTTCACATTTTTTTACTGTGTATGCTTGAACCAAAATAGAAAAATCTTGCGAAATTCCCAAATATTTTTTGAAATTTGGCTACTAAAACCCCCCCCCCCCCAAAACACTCACACACACATATACAGAGTTTTAGCCATTTTGAAAAAAAGGAAAAAGCCATTTGGCTAAATTTAGCCAGAATTTTTTTTAAAAAAAATTGCTACCCTTGCTCCCACCGCCCCATTTTCAAGAATTTCTCTTCAAATTAGAAAACACAAGAAGACGAAGAAGAAGAAGAGCACGAAGGTTCAAAGTTCGAACCCGGGAACTGACACGGAATTCGTCGTGCAGCTCGTCGCACCTACGCGCATCTCACTCTCAGCGGCGAAGAAGAAGAAGAAGAAGGGAAAGACAAGACAAGACAAGACAGGACAAGACAAGAGTCGCGAGTGTTTTCTTCCTGCGTGTGTTGGCAGATTCTCCTTTCGACGAACTGGAGACAGAAGAGAACAGAGGAACAGGAGCATTTGCTTGAGAATATTTGAATCTTTAAAGTGAACATGCGAGATCGACTACGACAAATCCCTACAAACAGCAGCTTTTCACCATAGGCGGCGACAGACGTGGAAGGTGGAAACGGTCGTGAAGAAAGGCTTTGATGTGTTGTTGGGAGCAGCCAAGGTGATGGCGATGCGGCAGTTTGGTGGTGGTACCAGTAGTGGTGAGCAGCAGCAGCAGTCTGGAGGTGGGTGTGATGGTGGTGGTGGTCGAGAGCTTGTGTTGGTGGGGTCAGTGCAGATGGTTAGGGATGGGGAGAAGAACAAGAATAAGAACAAGAAGGAGCAGCTAGAGGAGTTGCTGGAAGAGGTGGTGAGGAGATGTTGGAGATGGCTAGTATCCAACTCTTGGGTTCTTGTCATCTTGTTAGTTTTTGCTACTATGGAAGCTAGGAGTGAGCTGCAGCACCTGCTCATGGCGGTGGAGCTCGTAGCTGCAGCTCTGTTGCAAAATGTAGTAGCTGCAGTTACTGTCGTGAGTTGCTTGATGAGCTTGGCTTTCATTTTCATGTTTGGAGTCTCGACTGGGTTGTGGTGGAGAGCACGACGTCAGAAGAAGACGGAGGAGAAGGAGGATTTGCAGTCGAAGATGCTGATGCAAATCGAGGATCAGCTGCCGCAAAGCTCCTCCTCCGAGGTCAAGAACAATCCAGTGTTCAGTCCCGCCGCCCGGGTGATGGTGAGCTTGAGTCCGATGGCAAGCGGCTTGCAAGTTGGGAACCTTGTGAAGCAGTACACTCTCAAGGAGATTGTGAGCATGACGAACAGCTTCGAAAAGGAACTGGGTCGCGGAGGACAAGGAATAGTGTATGCTGCCATGCTTCCTGCCATGCTTCCTGGTGAGCTTGAAGTCTCTGCAGCTGTGAAGAAGCTGCAAAGACCTAATGCGGGTTTTCTGGTGAATCCGGAGATGCCCATGCAGCAGCAGCAGGCAACGCTGGAAAAGGAGTTTTGGGTGGAGCTCAGAACGATCTCGCGCTTGCACCATGGGAACTTGGTCGCCTTGCTTGGTTACTGCGTAGAAGGACAGGAGCTTTTTCTGATTTACGAGTTGATGTCTAACGGATCACTAGACCAGCACCTACACGAATGTGATTCAGGAGCAGCAGCGGCCACATTCCTGGACTGGAAAGCGAGGATCCGTGTAGCCATCGACGTTGCGCAAGGACTGGAGTATCTCCATCGCCATGCACATCCTACTCTGGTGCACAGAGACATCAAGTCCAGTAATATTCTCTTCGACGACGACATGCAAGCGAAGATCGCGGACTTCGGTCTCAGTAAAGCTCTCATTCTAGGGCATGACCCTACTGCCTCTCACAGACTGCGTGGAACGGCCGGCTATGTCGATCCACACTACTTGAGAACTGGGCAAGCGGTGGACAAGAACGATGTCTACAGCTATGGGGTTTTGTTGCTGGAGCTCATCACCGGAAGAAGAGCCATTCAGAAGAAACTGAGCTTGGTCACTTGGTGTAAGGAGTTTCTGACCAGTGATCAGTCTCTTCTGCCTGTGCTGCTGCCCAGGATGGTCGACAGAGGGATCCTACCTGCTGAGTACTCACTGGAGCAGCTGCAGAATGTGGTGAAGGTGGCAAGAGCTTGCTTGGATGACAATCCCGAGAGAAGACCTAGCATGAAGGAGGTTCTCATCGCCCTCTACAACTCTGAATCCAAAGATATCTCCAGCTCTGACTTCAGCTTTGAGGTAGGGTACTACTCTCCCTCTCTTCTCCTTCAAAGAACAATGCTCCTGCTGCTGTGGCAGCAACATCTGTTTCTCATGGAAGAGCAATCTGCAAGAGATCCAGGCTTTCTGTCATCCTGGCTTGCTTTTCTTTGTGAATTTCCAATGGATTTTGTGCATCATAACATCAGAAAAACATGAGTTCAGCCATAAGTCTTCAGCCTCCCTCAGGGTTTTAGACTGAGCTGTGAAGATGTGAAGAGCTCCATGAGCATAATCAGATTGAACGAGTTCAGCTAGCCACCTTCAGGGTTTTAGACTGAGCTGTGAAAATGTGAAGAGCTCCATGAGCAACATCAGATTGAACACAAGTTCAGCCATGAGTCTTCAGCATCTTCAGGGTTTTAGACTGAGTTGTGAAGATGTGAAGAGCTCCATCAGCATCATCACTGCAACAACAAGCAACAGCATCGGAAACAAGTTGTGGAATTCTTCTTGGACCTTTGTTATTGGGGTTTGTTGTATTCTTCTTCTCCTCAAGAAAAAAGCTTCAAAACCCAAATCTGAGAAGAGACTTGTTTCTTCTCCTTGTTCAATTGGGAAGCATTGATTATTGAAGCATGAATAACTGTTCTGCAGCCTTCAGGTTGTTAGACTGAGCTGTGAAGAAGATGAGCTCCATGAGCGAGGATTGTCTCGACAATCATTGAATGAAGATTGTGGTACTCTTGGACTCTTCATTATTAGGTTTTGTAGTCTTTCCTTCAAGAAAAAGCTTCAAAGCTGACCTGAGAAGAATTTTCCCTCCTGGTGCAGTTAAGAAGGATTGAAGCAGGTGTCTCATCCTTCAGGGTTGTTAGACCAAGCTGTGAAGATGCAAGGTCACAAGCATCACCACCACAAGCATTGGAAGTTGTGGAATTTTGGACCTTTGGTATTAGGCTTTGTATTCTTTTAAGAAAAGCTGCAAAACCAATCTCAGAAGAATGCTTCTTCTGGTTCAGTTAGGAAGCACCAAAGTGTGGCTCTTCCTTCAGGTGAGACTGAGCTGTGAAGATGCTATGAGCTCACGAGCATCATTGTGACAAGCACTGAAGCTTGTAGAATTCTCGAACCCTTGGTTATTAGGCTTTGTATCCTTTCCTTCAAGAAAAGCTTGAAAACCAATCTGAGAAGAATTGCTTCTTCTGGTTCAGTTAAGGAAGGATTGAAGCATCACCTCTTTATCCTTCAGGGTTAGACTGAGCTGTGAAGATGAGAGAACTCACAAGCATCACTGCAACAAGCATTGGATGGAAGTTGTGGAATTATTCTTGGACCTTTGTTATTAGGGTTTTTTTTCTTTCCTTCAAGAAAAAGCTTTATTCAGAAAGACCAAGGCTGTCATAAACTGTTGCAAACAGCAGCAGAGAGTGCTTGTCTGAGAGAGCTTGTGAATTGGGAATGGCATGAGAAGTTTCAAAGGCTTCTTCATTCACTCAGTACATGAATATGTTTGAAAAGATACCAATTATGATCAGATGCAAGCTCTGGAGCCATTTAAGTGTTTTTACTTCTTTAATGCATGTCAGGAATGCCTGTGTCCATTCCTGACATGAGTGTGTGCCTTCCTGACATGCTTGTGTGCACATGTTCCTGAAATTCAGACTTGTTGTATTTTCAGGGCCCTCCAGTAGTGGAGGATGATCGACTCAGTAGTGGAGGACGACAGTACTCACTGACTAATGGTCCCAGTTTGCACAGTCACAGTGCTGCATTGTCACCGACAAGCTTTAGAAGGGGGTAAGACTTTCTCATACTCAATGAGATCAATTTTCTTTCCAAAATGCTGTTCAAACATTAAAACCATTGGGAATTTGTTTGTAAGTGGTCTAGTTCTCATGTGAATCACATTTTGTCAGCTTAGTTGAGTGGATGGCTCTGTAGGAGAGCTGAAATTGCTTTTGTGAGCTATGCTGGTGGGGCTTTTTTTGCATGTGTCTGAGTATGCTCTTTTTTTTGCAATTGCAGGCATTCATCTTATGAGATAAAAGAGAATACCATCATTGTCAAAGCCATGGTTGATAATTTGAAAATTGCAATGAGGTGTAAGATATGGCCAACGCCAAAGAACTTTGGTCTTAACAAGGTTGAGGTAACGTCAAATGGAGCTTTTCTGTGGAAAAAGGGCCTTTGGTGGTACAATGCAAGAAGCTCACGGGAATTCACTGTGGATGACCACATTATGCTTATTGCTGAGTGGCATGTCACTTTGAGAACAAGTCGTACTGGATTAGCTCCATCAGATCCTCGCCGCTCTCAAGGTCCATTTTGTGTCGAGTATTTAGCACTCAAGGACATTGACGGCAACCCGTTGATTGAATATCATGGTGACCGATCACCCCTCCTTCCAGTTTCCAATGTGACTACTTCGCTACAGAAGAAGCGCCAACAACACGAAATCTGCAAGCCTGTGGTCCACAAATACAATTGTTGCCAAAACTGGAATGTGATATCCGACGTGTTAAATGGTAAGTGTGTTTTTTCTTTGTGTCACAGAGATTAAGATAATTGGGACTATTTAAAGGGGTTTTCAGGTTTTTGGGTTCTTAATCAAAGGATCTTAAGGGGTTCATCATGTCTATTGTAAAATTGTGATCTGTTTTGTGTCATGCCCATAAATTGGAAATCTTTAACATGGCAGATTAATGAAATTCATCTCTTCTTTTTGTGACAGAAAGTACCTGATGATTTGAGGCATTGAAGCTCCCTGGTATTCACTAACCTTCCAAATCTACAAATGAGAGATCCTGCCATTCCTAGTACTTGGCACTTCAGGAAGTTGATGATCTACAGTAGCCCACAGTAATTATCAGTGGACACTTGAGGTGGAAAGCTTTGAAGAAGCTGGGAAATTCAGCTGATTCATGTACATGTGTGTGGGTTTGTTTGGAGTTTCTCGGCATTTCCAATACTCAGCTACAAGCACCAACATTCGTACCCTGGACATACAGACCAGTAACAAAGTTTCTTGTACATACAATGATGAGGGTTAAGTCATTGGCCTTTGACAATGTTGGGGTTCACTATAATTCCACCAAAGCAGAAAAGTTGGGCCTTATTTCTCAACTCAGAAACAAGCCCTTTGAGAATTGGACAAGGTGGAAACGCATGGTATCTATTATCTCAAGATGTTTCATGGGATGGTTCATTGTTGCTTTGTTGATGGTTCACTGATGGTTTCTTCATCACAGGGGACATGGACACAAAGCATCATGATCAAGGTGCTAGGGGGCAAGCACCTTTGAGAACTACAACTTCCAATATGGGCTAAAAGCTAATTTTTTTGTGGTAAGGGAGGTTCAAACCTGAGAGCCTCATGCAGGTTGATGGAAGAGAGCCAAGGCAGCAGCCAAGATGACCAAGAACTGTGGGAGGTTTGAACCTGAGAACTTCACTCAGTTCGAGGGAAGAGAGCAAAGGCGAGCAACCAAGAATGGTGGGAGGTTTGAGAATGGTAGGAGGTTCATGGGTTTGATCTCCCCTTTTGTGTGAAGATAGTATGACTATTTTGTGCTCCTCTTTCTGAAAATGATATCTTTCCCCAGCTTTGTTATCTTCAACACAGGAGATGACTGACATATCTCCCATGGGAGGGAGATAGGAAACCTAAAACAGCAAACACTTGTAAAATCTTTATGAACCTGAGAAGGTGGTTTTACAATGTATATTTGGTAGTTTCCACCCACTTAACTCCAAGGAAGGAAACACTCCACCAGGGGAGATTTTTGTTGGCATCGTCATCAAGAGTACTATGCAGGAAACATATGTGGAAGTATTGGACCTAAATGTTATGTGCTCAAATGTGAAGTATTGGACATACTGTTGCATGTTTGCAGATTGATAAATGTGAGAAGAATTCAAAGGACTTGTAATGGCAGTGACTTGGAGGGCCATTTTTGGTCTTTTCCATTTTTTACTGTGCATTACTGTTTTTTGAAGTATGATGTTTTGCTATTCCCAAATTTGGTATTGGTGAAGTAAACCTCTATTAGCAAGGGAAGAGTTGAATTTGACATGAAATAATAAGCCCTTTGTTGCTCAGATCTTTTGGGATCTATTGGTGGATTTTCAAGGGATTTTCAAAGTCTGATGCATCAAGAGTGGATCTGTCAACCTGCCTGCTCTGTGAACGTAAAGACTGGAAGATGACAATAAGCCATTCTTGAAACTTAAAAGAATAACAAACAGCTTGCTGCAAATCAATGTCCTGCAATGAATTGTTACTACATTCTACATTTCTTTTGCTACTACAGAAGTCTTAGCTGCAATGCTTTTTATGATTTGTACAGGATGATGTTTAAACCAGGACTTGCAAACTGGCTTGGAATGTGTTTGCTTCAGAAATATTCTGAAATTTGAAAGAGACAAGATTTCCACCTACCCGATAACCATCAATACAGAAACCTCTTTGTTACAGTCATACTGCACTTTACTGTCACCTTTCTTCTGCATCCCACTGCCACCTTTCTTTGAACTCTGCACATCATCCCTGATGGATATGATGATAGATACCTGGAGGACATCTTTTCCATCCTTTTGGGTCTTTGCCTTTTGTTCCAGTCGTTGGTACTCAGTCTATCTGTGTCTCCTACATCTCTATCAATACTGATCTCACCCTCAAAGTGTGAACCTTGACCTACTGATAAGCTATCTGCCAGCTTTGAAGCCTCAAGGGCAGCAGCTGGTTCCTTGATCATTTCCTCAATGATGATTGAGGGTGTCCAAGAAGGCTTTTTTTTCCGCATTTCTGGATCCTGTAGTGAGATTGCCGTGTGTGGATTATTTGCTGGTTTGAGAATGGTTTTGGGTGATTTCAGATTTCCATTTTTGGAATTCCTTGCTCGCTTCAACAATGGACCTGTTTTCAGCAGAGTGTAACCCGAATGACTCTTTGAACCCACAATCTGTTGTTGTTCAAAGTGTCGTTGTTTATGGCGGCTGCTTGCTGTTGGACTCATGAACCTGGGGATGGAGGCTTTGAGGGAATCTACCAAAGTTTGGGGACATGTTTTGGAAGATGGAGTAAAGAAACTGGCCTGAACTAGCAGATTTTTGCTACCAACAGGCTGATCTGAATTTCCTTGTATGGTTTGTGAGAGCAACACTTTCCTTTCTTCCATAAGTGCCTCGATGGTCTTGATACTTGCTCGTAAGCTCTGGCATTCATCGTCGTGAATGCTCATCAGCCTGTAAAGCTCCGCAATCACTGCTGCTTTTTCTCTCTTTCTTTTCTGCACCATTTGCATGAGGAAAATACGGTAAACTATGAGATCTCATTCATGCTTGCTTTCCTACAAAACTCCAGCAGTTTCTTTGAAAACCATGGCTTCTCTCAACCAGAAGTTATTATGGCAAGTTTACAGGGGAGACACCCTGTAGCAGCAGCAGCAGCTCATAAGAGAGCAAACAGTTCCTTCAACATTTGACATACCTGAGAAATTTCACAACCAAGATGTGTCCCTCGTGCCCGTGAGGCAAAACTCAGCGAGCATACTGTCTCCCTGATGTCCTTCACCTTGGGACTCACATGCACCAGCATCAAGGTTTTTGATTGGGCACCTGAACAGCAAAATGCCAGCATGAAATGCCAAAATCATCTACAATTTCACCGACAGAGTGTAAGATGAGAGACATGTTCTCACTCCCCAAAGCTGCAAAGCTTTGCCCATGGACTCATTGTGAAACGTTGTCACTCCCCTTGAGGTGCAAAGGTGTCCATAGACTCATATAACATTTCAAGAGTGGATAGCATTCAGGTCCAATTTGTGATGTATCCAAGAGAAACAAAAGACACCAAGCTAAAAACAATGTGACAAAGCTTACTTACGTACCAAGAGAATCACGCAATAGTTGGGTAAGTTTGCTGTTTCTGCAGCCCAAGATGAAGGCAGTGAAAACCCATCAGATCAGATGTGCAACAGGAACACTGTCAGGTGAGGTTTCACACAAGCTTGATGAATGTTCTTGAGACTGTGACCTACCCTCCAAACTGATGCTGAATCCTATGATAAAGTTTATATCAAAGGAGCACATTCATACCGATATGGCACATGTGGCTGCTTTCTCTGGAGAGCACTAATGACATCACCCAAGGCAGACAATGACACATTGATTGCTTTCCCTTCCTCAAGGGTGATCCCTCCTGCATTTGTCTTCGACAAGCGTTCACTGCCACCAAGGTCCACCAGCCAGAGCTTGCTCGTTGTCGCAAACTTGTGATTCTCTAGCACATATGTGCATGTTATTGTGATCCGCAACAAACTGCAGAAAAACTAAAACCCATGTTTTAGACATTCTTCTCTAGCGCATTTTGGAAATGTAGAGAAGAGCCAAATTGAGACCTTGCATTACTCAAGGACTGCAGTTTCAGGATATGCAAAAGTGGAATTGTGGCAAATTACCAGTGAGATCTGCTAGAAGTCTCATTGGCATTAGTGCAGGAAGTGGATCTGCTTTGACTTCCTTGCTGGTACAAATTGCCAGCTTCTTTGGCATCCAAAATGGGCATTTCAGTCAAGTTATCCACATCTATGCAGCCATCCGAAGCCATCTGTATTGAAAGACTGCAAGAGAATCAAGCAGTGCCCAAATCTGTAAGCTCAATTTCTCCCAGAAAAAAACTTCATTGAGCCTAAAATAGCTTTGAGTAAGTATGATACTGAAACATCTAGCACCATATCTACAAGGGAGAAAAATCTACTAACCATTTGGACACAGGATAGTCAGTGCACTGTGTACTGCTATGGCATACAAGCAAATCACGGAGTCTTCCTTTGTAAACTTCGAGCATGCTTAATGAGAAGGCGTATGACACAGTATTGTCAAAACAAGCTTCTTCAAATAGTCGCTGTAGGGTGCGTGGAACAACACCCGGTTGATCCTTATTGCCTTCCTGCATGCACCACACAGATCTTTTAATCTGTCACTCACAACAAGCATAAGTGACACACCATCACAACACTAACATGGCAAGTGTTATTTACACCTGATTTGAGTATATGGAATTTAAGATATTCCCATGGAAAAAAAAAAGCACAAAATGCATGCAAAATGTCTTGACACAAAGACAATGTCTCTGAGGGGCAGGAAGAAGAAATACCATAGTGAAAGTTTTACCGGTGCCAGTCTGACCATATGCAAAAATGCAGACGTTGTGGCCATCTAAAGCCGATCGGATAATTGGCTCCACCTCCAAGAAGATGTCATCTGCCCTTTGAAAGTGCAATTGAAAACTTGAGATCAGACACCCAGTTCACCAGAACTGCGGCATTTGTTTGTTTGTTTGTTTGTCTTTTTGTTCAGTCACAGTGAACTGTTTGTTTGCTAATAGCCACTTTGCAAATTGGCTTAGCTAAGGCCTGAGATTTATATTGGCTTCTTCTTGTGAGCATCAAATTGTAAACTCACCTTGCACAGAACTTGGCAGAAAGACTTTGTCAAACTGGAAATCTTTCCGGCAGCTCACAACTTTGATGGTATCTGTTCCTGGGGTAGTGGTGAGGTGACCCACTCGAGCATTCCTCTCATTTGATAGTAATGGACGCACCCGACAAAACACCCGAATGTTGCCTGGCAATGGAGGCAACCATCTTGAGTTGTGAGATTCCACAAAGAGACAAGAAACAACCTTCCAAGTTCTAAAGCTCCAAAGCAATACATGTTGTGAACTTCTGTGCTGGTTGTCAGCAGCAGCCCATTTGCCTACTACTCTGAAATTCCTTCAAAGTGAATCAAGGTTGGCCAGTTACAGGGGAACAAATGTCAGCAGCAACAACAATAGTTGATCCCTCATACCTTTGAGGTCCAACACTCGGCTTAGAATTTGGCAACGATGGGAATTTGACACTCTGAGAGCTGTTTTCAACACAAGTAGTTCACCTGCATGGAAAACAACAAAAAACCATGATGGAAATCCATTTTCTTGCCTCTGGAAAATAGAAAAAGCGGGCCATCTCATCATTACTTCAAGCTGAAAGAAGAAACTCTTGATACGATTTCCATCAGAACCATAGATGTAGCAATTCTTCCTTGGTTGTTGTCCCTTGTGCTTCTTTGAAAACTAAACTGGAATAATTTTCTCAACCACCAAACGGTGCTGGTTGAGAAAGGGCACAAGAGAAAAAAGGAATGAGAAACCTTCAAATGGTTGCAGAGAAGGGACAAGAAAAACAAGAATGAGAAAGACACCAACCTTCAAGGCCTGCAACAACTTTGTCATGATGCTGGTCATGGCGCCACCGTGCTGATGTGTGGGAAGCAGGATCTGCTGAGCCACTACTGCCATTGCTGCTACTACTAGTGGCAGAGGAAGACATGTCCGTTGATCGAAGAATTTGTCGTACTGATTCAGCCCATGCAGGGGTTAGCTCTGGCTTCACATCCAAGAGTGAGTCTATTGCCTCTGCCAAACAAGTTCGTTCTTCTTCTGCATCATCTTCAGGATCTACTGCATCATCATGTTCCTCATCATCATTAACGTCATCGTCATCATAGGAAGTCATCTTCATCGCCAATTCGCAATCCAGTACCTGCACAATCAATCAAATGTTTCCTCACATGAATGAGGCAACGCAACTCTTCTTTAACAAAAACAACCATTTCTACAGAGGGTTGAGAAAGCAACTTCATGCGAAAAAGTTGCACAATATGGTGGAGCCTGGACGTGCATGAAGAAGATGCTGCTGCTACTGCCGCTGCTCTCGAAACCATGAATTTCATGGCCAAATTCATTCCATCCAAATGACAAACAAGGGGGCACATAGCATATCGTAGCCTAGCAAAGCACACGGCCCAGCAGACTGCTTCCTTCCTGATTCAATAAAGAAAACCTTGCAATGTCTTCTGAAAAAGAAAAACATTCTTTCTGTTGTTGGGTCAAGAACCTTTTTCTTTCCTTCTCTTTCTTTCATACAAACTAAATCTGCAGTTGGGTGTTCTTCTAATCTACTAAACTATTGCCCAAGAGCTCCTATACTGCCAAATCACTCATCTCCAACTCACATTTGATAGCACCCAACAACCATTCAAACAAAGTCCGATTGATTACCTTCAAGTCCGACAACAAGAACATTGAAGAAGAAAACTCAATACATCCCCACCCACCAGCTCATACTAGTATTCCCGTGTAGAGAAGCAAAGCAGTCTGCCTGCATTACCATTAGAACTAGAACCTCAAAACCCATTCTCCAGTAAAGGAAGGAGAACAAGAACAAGGAAATAAGACTAAACCCAGTACTTCTCCAAATGCCAGCAGAGAGAGAAAACTCGAAATCACTTGTCGATGAGAAAGAAGTGGAAGAAGGGAGAAGAAGAAGGAAGAAGAAGAAGTACTGGAGAAGATGTGAGAAAGAAGTTCCGTGACACAATCAATGAATGGCGAGCACCACCAGCAAACGAAAGGAAACAATCTCTTTTTTTTGCCAGAAGAGAAATTAAACTCTCCCGCTCTTCCTTCACAACTACTGAAGCTTTACCGACTGATTACGGAAACTGATGTTGCATTACGACAGCAATGTAAATGTCTGTCGCCGGCGGTTTTGTCAATCCCCAGGACAACACCAGCTACTACTAGCAGCAGCAGCAGACGAGCGACAACGACGAGAGCGTGCGCAGCGCGGCAGCCGCTGCAGCGCCGCGGCAGCGGCATCGACGGGAGGAAGAAGACGTAGTAAAAAAGAGTGTGTAAAAAGTAATTAACTTTTATACCCAACAACTGTAAAAAGCGTGGAGTTAAAAGTAATTAGTGTTCTTTTTTAACCCAGACCAGGGTTATAGTAACCCAAACCAGGGTTATATTAACCCTGGCAGCTTACACAACAACACATGTCTCTGCTGCTGCATAATTAATAAATTAATTTTGGTTGAAAAAATAGAATACTTTCAGAACATTCTTAAAGCTTCTTTTAATTTCCTTCATAAAAATTATTGGTTTTTAAAGAAAAATATTTTATTTTTGGAAAATTTTCAACATTTTCTGAAATTAATATAATTAATTATCGAAGTTGCCAAGGGATTGAGAGTGTTGAAACTCATATAAATGTAAGTGTGTGTGTAACTACATGCACGGTTGGTTGTGGGGTTTGAATTTCAAAGAGAGGAGCTTGGAGAACATGTATAGTATTTGTTTTACTCACAACATTGGAACATGTATTGGATGTACTAAATGTATTTTGGAGTTCACAACATATGATTCATGCAAGGCACAAAATGACAAAGTCCTTTGAAGTTCAATGGGGTGGGAGGCGAGGGTTGGGGGAGTGCAATGTTGTGAGTTAACCACCACCACCATGGTTAACTACGGGACAAAAAACGAAGAAAAAATGTTTCCTACCCACTAATCGTCCCTCATGCACGGTGAGCTGGTGGGTGCTTGTTCATTCCGGCCCAATAAAAAAGATATTAACTTGATTCAACTACCATAGTACCTTGGCCATTTCAACACAAGTTTGTCGAATAATTAATTAATTTTGAAATTTTGATTTTAACAAATAAAGTATTCTTAAATATTCACTATTATCCTTCACAATTTATTTTTTTGATTTGGAAGAAATAATTTTTGAAAATTTCAAAATTTTTGAAAATAAGATAATTAATGTCAAATTGGCCAAGGCACTAGGCTATATATTCAAGTTTATACATAGGCTAATCCTTTAGTTCGAATCTCACTTTGATCCTAAGTGTATCACTCATCTTACCTTCTTCAACTATCCATAAAGTTCGGCTAAGTAAGCACTAAGTCCTCAAAACTAAAGACAAAGTCCTTAAAATAAGTGCCATTGTCACTTTTCTAACTACACTATGAACTCATTACATTACCTTAAAAGCCTATCTAGTGCCAAGTTAACTAGGTTAGGCCTACTTACATACCATGGACTACCTACCTACCTACTCATGGCCCACTTGCCTACCTACCTACCTACCTACCTACCTATCTACCCAAGATCTACCTATATACCTATGGGTGTAACCTACATACCTACCCATGGATTACTTACTTAGGATAAGGGTTATTAAAAGCTTAAATTGGGGGGCTACATAAGGTTGTCCTAGGGATTACTTGAAAGGCTATCTAAGGTTTATTTTTAAAAATAACATAAGGTTCCTCGAAGGGGTGTTATAAAGGGACTTCTTAAGTTAAGGGATATATCTAGGGAAGGATATCTAGGGCTCAATCATTTATAGGGTTACATAAGAGAGACTAATTAAGAGGTTGATTAGGGGATATTTAGGCATAATTAGCTAAGGTCCTAAGAAACTCAAAGTTTTTTGTTCTTGGGTTTTTCCTTGACTTTGAGAATAGCTCTTATTAATTAAAGTAAAATACTTAGGTGTTTTGTTTGTGCATTGCATTAAGCCTCCCAAACAAACCATGGTAAAGCCATCCAACAAATGGAAGAACCCCCCCCCCCCCCCCCCCCCCCCATCCCATTACAAACTCTGACATTATTAAGCCCAAGTCAACTGAAATTGTATTGGGATGGGTGACCTTACATATTAGTGTTTACTATACTTGGACCTTTTGGCTCCACGGAGGGGTCCACTTAGCTAACTAGGAGAATTAATAAATCATTAACCACTGACTTTTACCACAGTTAGTTCTACTAGTACTACTACTTCACCCAAGTTGGACTTGCCTCTCTCTCTACTGACAATTTATTATTAGTCTTAATATGCCCTTCTGTATAACAATTATTGACATTCATGACTTTGTTGTGCAAATTTCAGATTGTGTCATAATTTCAAGCCTTCTTCATTCATTCATTCATCCATTCACACATACAAAATAGCCTTCATTCATCCATCACACATTCAAAACCTTCATTCATTCATCCATCACACATTCAAAACCTTCATTCATCCATCACACATTCAAAACCTTCATTCATCCATCACACATTCAAAACCTTCATTCATCCATCACACATTCAAAACCTTCATTCATCCATCACACATTCAAAACCTTCATTCATCCATCACACATTTCAAAACCTTCATTAATCCATCACACATTCAAAACCTTCATTCATCCTTTCACACATTCAAAACCTTCATTCATCCGTCACACATACAAAACCTTCATTCACCCATCACACATACACAACCTTCCTTCATCCATTCACACATTCAAAACCTTCATTCATCCATCACACATTTCAAAACCTTCATTCATCCTTTCACACATACAAAACCTTCATTCACCCATAGCACATACAAAACCTTCCTTCATCCATTCACACATACAAAACCTTCCTTCATCCATTCACACATTCAAAACCCTCATTCATCCATTCACACATACAAAACCTTTATTCATCCATTCACACACATACAAAACTTTCATTTGTCCATTCACACATACAAAAACTTCATTCATTCATCCATTCACACATACAAAAATTTCATTCATTCATTCATTCATTCATTGACTTACACATACAAAAGCCTATTTGTTATTTCATTATTTTAAGTGGTGTAACTTATATGACTTTGGCCTTCCTTTTCACTCTACCTTAAATCCTAAACCCTAATTTGTTGTTTTTTTAGTTTTTGCTTTTGCCCAATGGCTTCTTCATGCTCAAAATGTTTTCTTTTTGCATGGGTATCTATTGTTGAGCAAGGTACCCTCCAATTACACTAAAAAAAATTGGCGCAAGTCTTTATGCATCCATTTTTTGTGCATGTCTATGAGTCTCTCTCATCATATGTACGTGTGTGCACAAGGGTATTTGATTTTATTACTAAATTTCACTTTTTTTTTTTTTTGAAAATTTAAAAATCATACAACCTTCAATTCAAAATTTCTGAAAATTTTCATAATCAAACAACCGTTAGTTTTGATTTTTTTAAAAAACATTTCAGAGTCAAAGAACCTCCCCCTATTAGGCTAATGGGGGGGGAACCATGGTCGTGTATGTTAATAACGGGTTCCTTTGATTTTTTTAAAAATAATTATTGTTATACTTCGTGTTTGAGAAACTTCCAAAATTAAAATTGAAGAATTGAATTAAGACTTGATTAAGGAGTTTGGTGAAAATTAAGACTTATTATTAGCTTAACTATATATAATTTGAGCTAGAATTTAAGTGTGGTTTGAGTTTTTGCTTTCCTTTGAGTTCCAATCATCTTATGTGACTAATAAATATTAAGGATTCTTTAAGGAAGTGGCTTTGAGTGGCTATTGGGTGCAGAAATTAGTACCTCAAAAGTGGCTACAATCACATGCATAGACATGGAAAAAAAAAAACACTAAGTCCATATGGTGATTGTTTCTCTTGGATGGGTACTAGTGTATTTGGCTATTTCAAGTTGTATTAGGTGTGTGAATAGTGGCTATTTCAAATTTGACAAAGTTTAAAATTTAGGCAACAATTTAAAAAAATTGTGAAGCCTTTGGGGGAGCGTAGTAGGAGAATTCATATCCCAAAATTTGGAGATGAACTCTTGTGAAGCCTTTGGGGAGTGTAGTAGGAGAATCCATATCCCAAAACTTGGAGTTGAACTCTTGATTAGAGTTGTTTAAGTTCAAAATTACAATTTGGATTACATGTACAAGCAATTTTTTACTAGTGCTTAATATTTGAGCAATAAACTAATCCTCATGCATATTGAAAAATGAATGTAAAACAAGTTGAAAAGTCACATGAAGGAGTTGAACCCTTGCCTTAAGGAAACTACACTTAGTGGCAACACGTGACCTTAACTTGCAATTCACACATTATATGCCAATTCTAGTGATGCAACTTGCAAAAAACATATTTGAGAACAAGGCAAGAGAAATTTACCTAGAGCCAAAGTGATTGACATCATGGAGATTGTTTTAGCATACTTGGCTTGCACTTGCCACCTAAAACCTCACCCACACAACTAGCGTAGAAAGTAGTCATATTTAATGTTGAAATGTTAAACTTAGCATTAATAAGTATTAATACACAATCAAACTTCAAAATAAAAATAAAATGTAAGGTTTGAAAGTGAAAAGATGAGATAAACATGCTTAACAATTTGCAAATTACAATGGAAAGCAAATTAGGGATTGTGGATGTGCAAGATTGCACCATAAGTATAACCATGAAAGTTTACAAAAATTGCAACTACTTACAAAAATTGCAACTTCTACTTCACCAAAAGATCCATCCTCTCTTTCTCATGAATCCAAGTTGTGATCGCATTATCATAAAGAAATTTGTCAACTATGTAGAAATAATGTGCAAACAATCAAACCACCAAATCCAAATGTTCACACAACCTAATTTAAAACCTTGATTTCATGAAAGTCAAGGTTGAAAAAATAATTTTCTTGTCTTCCATGGATCTCATATGATTTGAACTACTACCAATTTTGTCACTTTCATGAACTCATTGAAATGAGTAGAAAGCAAGGCATTATTGGACAACTTCTTTTGAAACATGGACAAGGGATTTAGTTCCATGGGCTGGTCCATAGCCCATTGGGCATTAAATTTTGTTGTGATCTTGAAAAAAAGCCATTATAAGTTCAAAATGTGGTCATTATCTATTGTTGGGATCCAAGCTTCTTGCATTAATAATAAAACCCTTTCAAAATAGCCAAATGGACAAGGAAGGTTTCCTCACATGTAAATTTCAACCAATATTTGTGGGTAAATTAGATTTAAAACATCCATCACATCTTGCACAATAAATGTTTTTCAAGATCTCATTAACCCTAACTGATATTTCAAAACACACAACTTTTGAACATCATCAACAATTTGTTGGAATGTGACTTGAATCATAAGCACATAAAACACCATTTTAAAAACAATGATAATGCATCGTGATGGAAGTGCCAAAAATTCAAAAGCTCAAGTTCTTCAAACCTATGTGTAAATCAAGTTGTGCCCATTCATGCACCATCACATATGTTGTGGCTCCTATGTTGATGCCTAAAATCACATTATCATCACACATACAACACATAACATTAAAATACTATGTATGGTACACCATATCCAAACCACCTCCATGTGATTCAAAAAATACAACCCTAAACCCTACAACAAATAAGAATCCAAGCCCAAAAAACACAAAACAAAACTGGACAAAAGTTACGCCAAAAAAACTTGTATAACATAAAAAACTACAATAATAAAACTTGTGTCTATTCTAAAATCTCAAATCACCAAAAATGATTTGAGATCATACAACTTGGATTATATCCCATCAACAAAAATATCCCAAACCTTGTTCACACTTGAATTGCTTCAAAATAAAACCCAAATAATTGAAGTAACAATCCTTAATTAATTGGGACCTAACGAGTAGTTAATTAACACACCTAACACATTCGACATTCCATGTAATAAGTTCCAATACCCAAGGAACACTAATCCATATATGTAGTCTAGGGGTCATTGTAACAATAGTAGATATTTATTTGGCGCAATTTCACAATAAATAAAAAAATCACACACAAAGCACTATCAAAATTAAATGAATTTGATTAGTTCATTCAACCCTTTAAACATTGGCATTAAGCAAGAAAATCCCAACATGACATGTAAGTCACAAAGTAGTTCCAAATTATGTGCAATTTGATTGTTTACTTTAGAATGTTGATGCATTTTCAAAACCAAGGTCGTGTATTCATTCAACATTATCTTAACAAGGAACAACATTGAAATCCATCATGTTTTGATGTTCCTCAAAATGCATTGACCCCTTATTTCCATGATGTTGACTAGTTTAATAAGGTCTTAAGTTCTTTTTGGGATGTGAAAAAAACGTGCATACAAGCTTTGTCTTCAATCTTCTCACAATGCCCAACTTAAATAAAATTTGAATCACTAGATTCATGTGATGGTTAATGTCATGCACATCATAAATGGCACATTATAATCTTTCAATTTCACAATCACACTTATTCAATTTTGAATGTTATCAATTTGGATGCAATCATTTGGGGTAATACACAACACCATGGCATCCACCAAAATTTGCTTTAAATTATTTAAGTGGCTCCATCAACCACCTATTGCAAAGACGACAACAATAGGGTTCATTGTCAATTTTCAACTATATACGCATGAATGGAACCTAGGATTATTGATCACAAGCAGTAACTTCATCACATGAAAATGAAATGAACCTAACAATTTCAACTAGGTCATGTGTTTTATTGATGACCACTTCATGCATGCAAGATGCCATCCCCCAACTAACTAGACTTGACTAGTGCATTCTTGGGAAGTTTTTGACTTAAAAAAATTACAACATGTTATTCATATTTTCATAGTTAATCATAGGTCTTCCTATAGAAACATGTGGAAAACAACAAATTGGATTAATTCTTTTCCTTTTCTCCTATATTCGCATGGCAAACTTGAATAACAATAGTATCCTTCCTAGTTACTACATACAATTATTTGTTCTTGGCATGAAGGTTTTTTTGTTCATGTAAAATTCCCCAACTTTACAAACTTAGGATTGCAACTAGTGTGTTCTTCACTCCATCATGTTCCAGAGGCTATCTAACTTGGGGACCAACAACTTTTCCTTCCCCTCAATCATAGTATAAACTTTGCATATCATTTGATGTAGCTTCCCATCTAAATCCACCATGGATTTAATCAAAGTTTAATATTCTAAACATCTTGAAAATCTTTGTGTTGTTCATATTTTTTCATTTTTTCTTATTTGTTGGGGTAGAAATTCAAAGGTTAGCCTCAAAAGGATGCTCATAAAGAGAATTTAGGGTTGGGTGTAATGGTTAGAAGATGTTACATTGCCATTCGTTGATTCCATTTGAGGAAAAAAACCATGAAATCTAAAGTTTTGAAGAGGCACCAAAGGTGGCTTGATCATTGAACTATGCAACAACTAGAAACAAGAAAATTATGACTATTAGCAAAAGAGAATAGTGTGTAGTAGTAGCAAAAAAGAAAAATATTTTGTAACAACAAGAGAAAACAATGCATAACATTAGTAAAAGAAAGCAATGTCTAGCAACAAAAGATAATAGTGTGCTACAACAATAACTTAGCAATAATAAATGAATGTGGGAAATAATGTGCAATAAGAAAGAGTAATGTGCATTATGCACTATAATTGAAGAATCAGTAGGCCATGGCGTAAGTGTCTAACACACACAAAACATGCAAGCTACAAGTAATGTTGATGCAACGTGTAACATGTTACAACTCACAATTACAACACATGATTCATAAGGAATGCCACAAAAATTGGGTAAATGGGGCAAAAGTTAGAAGTTAATAACAACTTACAAATGAAAATGACATTGCAAATTTGTTAAATTCTCAATTTGCAAAATCACCTTATGAATTGCCGTGCATGGAAAATCTCATCTTTTTCATATTGAACTTCAAAACTTGCATCTTCCAAAAATTAACTTGTTCCATTTCACACCACATTAAAGGTGCATTCGCATTTGGTGTTAAGGACTTTAGTATTAAGTCCCCTAACACCAAGCTAGTCATTTAGAATCTAAACCTATTTGACACAAAGATTTTATGTTAAGTTAACATTCACTTAATAATAAACAATCACTCATTTAACATTAGGTACCACCTAAAATGTCACCTAGATTTTCACTTAACACTGACTAAACATTAGGTGTGAATGCATTTTAAGACAAATAAATCAAAATTAGTTTCAAAGCTTTTTTTACTACACATAATTTTTGCACCATAACTACATACTATTGATGATCTCAACTAAAAATGCAAAGGTGGTGATGGTGAGAGGCCACCTTTTGAAGGTGACATGAAATGAAAATAAACATCTTGGGCATCAAAGTGGTTTTGGCGAATGAAACGATGATCATTTAGGGTAATGGTGATATTAGAAAACAAAAATGTGTCAATTTGCAACTAGGGCTTTTGAAAGCTTACCACATTTGATAGTAGGTTTTATGGTTTACTAAGTTATTTTGCACACCTTTACGCAATTTTGCCAAAATAAACCCCCCATTTTTTGACTTAAGAGTAAAAAGCCATAATTTGAGGATCAAAATCTAGTGATACTTCAGCATTGAAAAAACATTGATCGTGAAGTATTAAAATTTTAGTAGACTTATAAATGTTTTTGTGTAGGGTAAAGCCCAAGGAGGTGAGCTTTATTTAAATAAGGGCCCATGAGGTGGAGGCAAGGACATGCTCGATTCCAATAAAAAATTTCCTTGAGAGATTTACATAGTGTGAAAATCACCACATGTTTTTTTTTTGAAAAATCCCATGATATTTGGTAGGTATCAAGGAAATGAAAAATGAAAAATAGTTTTATAGGTATTATGTTTTTCATAAAATGTAATACTTTATTACAGTTAATAAGGTGCCCTTTTACACATCGACAAAAACATGCCATGTTTTCACATCATGGAAATTAGTGTTGTGTGAGTATTTGATTTTGTTTAATTGACGATAAATCTTATGGGTGAACAATCCATTACACAAGGAAGGTTTTTGTGAGTTTGTTGTACATAAATATGAATGCTTTTGAAGATTTTAATAAAACCATAAGAAGGAACAGAAAATGGTGGCCATATGCGTATAAATTTCCTTATGGGTATATTCAAATAAATGAATTATTTATCCAACATTGCATCACAAATTTACTAAGCTTCATAGGTTCATACAAATTTTGTGTGAAATTTTGATTTTCATAGTTTTGTACAAAAATCACATAATTATATGCTAAATTGTCACAATAGTTGCACAAATTTAGTTTAAATCTATATATAAGTAAAAATGTTAGATTAATGTGTAGTAGAAAAGAGACATTATTTATTTATCAATAATGTATTTGTTATTAATGTAGTGTTTGCACTTTGACGCCCACATTTTTATGATTTTTACTTGAATTCTATTGAAACTTTGTGATATTGGAAGCTTGTGATGTGGTATTTATATAAGGTTTATCAATGTTTGTTTTTTTGACAATTTTTTTAATCACAAAATTGGGAATTTAAAAAAATCAATTTTCTAATGTAAATTTGATTTTTTTTTTTCTAGTTTTATTGGGGAAATTTTTTCCAACTTTTTAAATTACAAATTGAAAAAAAATCTTATTTTTCCATTGGTGAAAAAATAATAAAGTGAACATATTTT
This sequence comes from Sphagnum contortum, assembly GCA_963920785.1. Classification (NCBI taxonomy): domain Eukaryota; kingdom Viridiplantae; phylum Streptophyta; class Sphagnopsida; order Sphagnales; family Sphagnaceae; genus Sphagnum; species Sphagnum contortum. The sequence goes on along the minus strand of OY987284.1, from coordinate 360,266 downwards.
TTACTTGCGTTTTTTATTTAAATTTTTTTTTTATGGTTCATTATGGTCACTATTTTTTTCGTGTTTTTCTATTCATGATGTTGTTTACACTAATGGAATTGGGGAATGAAGAGGATGATGTTCATGGAGGTTTATTTTTTAATTTATCTCTGAAGAAAATTATTCAAGAGTGGACAAGATGTTGCGTGAAATAGATGGGCTATTCAAAGGATTATCTTTGGTGAAAAGAGTGATGGAAAGTCTCTTATCCTTTGTTGAGGTTTTGGAAGATTGAAGTTTCAAAATTATGCACTTAATTCAACAAGGTTCTACAATCTGATCGAGTTGTTACACCCACCTTCACAAATTCTTGGTGAAATGTCTTGGGAATTTTTGAATTTATTGTGCCAAGCAAAGCAATTCAACAAAAGTTTCAATGCCATAGTTGCAATTGGTTAGAAGGGGATTGAAGAGAATTATTACAACATGCAAAATGACATTTTTGTGCCAAGCTAAAGCAAAGGTCTTGTGAAACAATGTTGCACCACTTTCTTGCATCAAATCTCATACACATGAAACAGCTCAGTTCTTTGAGGTTTGTAACTGGACCTGCTGGCGGTTCTTTGATTCTGCTTTGATTGTTCTTCCCCCCCTCCCCCCCTTTCCCAAACCGTGGATCTGGCGGTTCTCTCGGATTCTGAAATATCCAAGGAACTGGAACCTGTGGATATGAACAGAATCAAATTGATACCCGCCCCCCACACTGGTCACCACCACAATAACAATGGGGGTAGTAGGTGTGACCCATCAAGCAACCAAGTTAAGCAAAGCTCAAAGAACAACAACAAGTTTCCACCTTGAACTACCCTGCCTTGATTTCACAAAAATTGTCAAGATTTTGTGGCAGGAATGTTGCACAGATTTGATTCAAATGTACATAAGTACATCAAATCACATGTTGCAGCAACACCACCACCACCACACACACACACACACACACACACTCACTCACTCACTCTCTCTCTCTCTCTCCCTCCCTCCCTCCCTCCCTCCCTCCCTCTCTCTGTCTCTCTCTCTCTCTCGCGCATGCAAGTACAAATTCAAACCAAAGAAGAGTTCTACCTTATGGTCTGCCAACGATACGATCAGTACTTTCAAACCAAATCTTGTTCTCTTCACTCTCTACTCTAAAAAGCTTTTCAAAAGATAGAGCTGCCCCTCCTCCCCCCCCCCCTAAAACAAAAGATCAATAAATCCTTTCTTGACACTCTTGCTAAATGAATACTTATCTCTCCCAACAACTCCTTGTAAAAAATATACAAGCGTTTTCAAAAGCCAAAACAAAAAAGGAAGTTTAAATGAGTGTTAGTTTTTTTGTTAGAAATCTGTCACGGATTCTACTTTCATTAAAAATGTGACAGGTTTGTATTTACTCACCCCAAATTCCCTAACAGACACCTCACCCAGCATGGCTCTATGTCAAAAATCCTGCCACAACAAAAATCATCATCATATGTCTGAGCTGCTGCAGATTTATGACACTGGGAGGAGGACAAGGAATTAGAAATTCCAGAGCTGTAGTCACAAAAGCTGTTTCTGTACCTCTGAACTTTGAACAGTTGTTTGATTAGTTCTAAACAATAGAAGACTCTTCACTCCCAAGAATAATAATACAAAATGGTATAAACTGTAAACACTAATTAAGACAATAAACACTATAATGCTAATCCTAGAAATGTTGGACTGGGAAAAGAAACATTTAAAAAAAATACGGGATCATGATCGCAAGTTGTTAACATATCATCAGAGCAGAAGAAATTTGATTGTAAAAAAATGGAGGTCAAGAAAAATGAACTGCCGAGAAGATAGATAAAATGGAGCATAAGAGCATGAACTGCAAAGAAGACAGTTGAAATGGGGGTCAAGAGAATGAACCACATAGAAGATAGATGAAATGGGGGACAAGAGAATGAACCGCAAAGAAGACACATAAAATGGCCAGCAAGAGAACGAACTGGAAAGAAGATATAGATAAAATGGATGATGAGAGAATGAAGCATGAACAAAGTGGCACAAAGTAAATAGATGGAGTGCCAGCAGCTAGCTGTCGACAGGAATAGAGAACTTGAATGGAAGGTATAATATAGCATCAAATGTTGAAAAGAAAACTACAATGGGTTTTGTCTTGGATCTGGAGAGCTAAAAAGCGGAAGGAAAATACTTGAAACAAAGAATGAAAGCTACTAGGTTGTGTGTGTGTATGTGTTGTATGTGTGCAATGAGATTAAACATTGCTAGTCATAACTCTGCCACCTACTCTGGATACGACACTTTCGACATGCAAGAACTGCCCCCAAAAATGCACTGTTACTTACATGAAATCTAACCCACCCTAAAGTTTCATGACTGTGAAAGGGGAGGGGGGGGGGGGTGATGTTCCTCCCTGGAGAAAGGGGCAAAGCAGTCTGTCTCTATTGCTACAGTCTACATGTTGTCAATCTAAATCACTGCAGGAAGATCTCTAATGAACAGGCATCTTGTCCATTACTCAATGCTTCTCTGAGTGTTCAGTTGCAACAGTACCTGCACCAACATTTCTGAAATTTCAGATGACAGCAGCAATGTGTAACTCACTCTTCTGGTCGTGATCTTCCAAAAGACCTGATGTGTGCCTGAAACATAGAAACCTTTCAGCAATGGATTTCATCATCAGATTGATACCACGATGAACACCGAGCACTTCCTTCTGAGCCCTTCTGAATCAGCCTTATTTCACAATCTGTTATCATAATCTGTAGCAGAGCCCTGAGTCCTGATTTGCAAGATAGAGGGGTGTCCTAATCCCAGCAGCCTCTTGCTTCCAGGGAAGCCTCAACACAGAAATCTACTATGCAAAATCAATGGCCAACAAAAAGTGCAAACATTAGTAGTACCTGATACACCACTGCACACACTCTCAGCTTGAAGAAAATCACGAGACTGCAAGAACCTCCCGTGGAGATGCTTCCAATGACATCATGCTCTTGGCTCTGCAGTGATCACAGTTGCTGCAGTCCCTCCCTCCACCGCCACACCCCAATATATGTATGTATGCATGTGCACAAGCAAAATCCCAACCCTTGTCACAATCCTGCTGCAAAACTCAACCATCTAAGAGCATAACAAAACACAGAAACTTAGAAACCATTTGCTGTGCTTCAAATCCACAAGAATCCTGTGGAATCAGGATACATAACAGGCTGAACCTGTAAATCCCTGATCTACATGCAGCAGTGGGTTGGTGATTGATCTGTTGGTCTTTCTCACGTTTGCATTACCCTGAACATTAGTCTGTCCGTGGAACCTAAACCTTAAACCCTAAGAAACCTGTGGAATCGGGATAGATACTACATACCAGGCTGTGGCAATGTGCTTGCTCTGCAAGGTTTCTTCATCAGGGATGTTGCCTGGAGTCTTCACGAGAGTCTGCAAGGAGTTGCGGTCATTGGGTACCCGTTGCCACTTCATGTTTGGAGGAAATCTTAGAGTGTGGTGCTGCATGATGGGTTGCGATGCAGCAGCAGCAGCTGGTTGCTGATTGATCTGTTGATCCTTCTCGAATTGCTGCTGCTGCTGTCCACTCTCGTTGCTGCTGTAAGAAGAATTAGCTGCAACTCGCTGCTCCTTCTCTTCATGGTCGTGCCCGGCTGTCGTCTGATCCCATCCAGAATTGTTGCTATTCTGAGAGCGGTACGTGTAGACACTAGTACTACTCTGTGATCGTCTGTTCTGGCCACCGTGCTGCTGCTGCCAGACTTGTTGTGGCTGGTAAGGAGGAGCAGAGGAAGAAGAAGAAGAATCCCCCCGAGCTGTGAAGTCTCTCTTGATTCGACGCCAGTGTCTTGGACAGCCAACAGCAGCACCAGTAGTCTGATGAGCATCAGCTGCCTGAAGAGCAATCATCTGCTGCAGAAGTGCCTGGTGGAACAAATGGGTGGGATATCCCAGAACACCGCGATGATGATGATGCTCTTGCAGCAGCAGCTGGCGAGGGAATTGCGGCCTCGTCACTCCTCCTGGCGCCCTCGTCACCCCCGGCTTGCGATGCACTTGCTGGCCTCCTCTCGACGTCGGCTGTTGACCCCCATGTGTGTTGTTACTGAAATGATGAGGTCCTCCGGGGATCCGGGACGAGGAGGAGGAGGTGCCGCCTCGACGATGATGTGTTCCTCCTTGCAGCCAAGGCTGCTGTGAAGAGCTTGACTGTGAAGAAGCACGGTGCTGCTGTAGATGAGGTCGAGGACTGAACAGCGGCTTGTTGTTGGATGGGAGTAGACGGGGAGGCCATTGGAGAAGCGGCAATCGGCCAGATGGGTCTGCTAGATTCTCAGCTTTCCTACTCTGTACACCATCCGAGCTCCGATCGGAGCTTGCGAGATGTGGTTGCAGATGGGATGCTGCAGCTCCATCATCACGAGCAACATCAGCTTGTTGGGTTTTTAGGAAGCGACGCTGGTATTGTAGCCAGTATTCCGGCAGATTAGGCATATGAGCAACTGCCGCTACAGCAGCAGCGTGTGTGGCGTAAGCTGGGTCAGGCAGAAGCGGACGTGAGTCTTCTGAAGCCACCACATTGTTGTTCTCTGCTGTGCAGCCTGCTGCTGCTGTGGGTCGGCTTGCATCTGCTGCAACAAGAGCTTCTTTCTCAGGTGATGAATCACAACCCACGTTTGTTTTAGGATTACCACACCTTGCGGCATCAGAAGAAGAGGAGGATTGTGGCTGGCTTGCAGCAGCAGCAGGAAGCTGATGATTGCATGAAGTCAGGGGTGGTGCAAACTGCTGCTGCCGTCGTTGGTTGTACAAATGCAGCCTCCAGAGCTCCTCTGCAGCAGCAGCAGCCTGATGTGACATTGTCTCATGACTGTCATATAGTGTCTGCAGGACTCCTGATCGCTGTTGCTGTGCATGTTTGAACATCTCGCAAGGCTGATAACCTCCTGAAGCTGCTGCTTGTGGTAGCAGCAACTGCTTGACAGTATACCTGTTCTCAGTTTCCATTCCGGCGTGATGTGGGTAATGTGGCAGGATCAGCTTGTGATGTTCCATTACTGCACGTTCACTGGATTGATGATCTCCATGCTGCTTTCCAGTCATGATCTGAGGAGGCAGCATTGCTGCTGTTATCAAGGTATCATCCTTGCCTACAGCAGCAAGTGGTCTTGGAGGATTGGTGTCAGAACCATCTTCTGACACATTCTTGATGGTGGCACCACCACTGGTTCTTCGCACACTGTCTTCTGACACCAAACCATGCTTCAGAATTGTAGTTTCCCCTGCTGCTTTCATCAAGACACCATCCTCAATGATTTCTCCCTCCTCAGCAATGTATGCTGAAATTCCAACTGGTTTACAGGAAGAACCATCATCGACAATCTCTCGTTTTTCCTGATCAGGTTTGACATCCGGTTCCTTTACCAGTTCAATGATTTGTGTAGTTACCTCTCCCTGGTTGTCAATGCGCATTGGATCCTCCTGTGGTGGTTTTCTGTACTGTGGTCCAGATGCTATTGTTGGCTCCTTCATCACATTGCTGCTACAAGGTTTGATGATATCCTGTAAATTCTTGGAGGATTTGTCCTCTGTGCACTGGAGGTTCTCATTCATGACTCCTGCCTGGCCTTGCAGAAGATTCCGTTCACCTGCCTGATCTGCAGCCTGTGAAGCTGCTCTCTTGATCCCAAGCTCATTAGCTGCAGCTGTGAGATTATCGCCTGAAGTGGACAGTTGAGATTCCTCACCATGTCGCAGCATCTCAGTGAGTTGTGACTTGGGTTCCAGCATTGCTCCAGGAGCCTCATTTCTAGCTGTGTCTGCAACAGCTGCCTGTGAAGACAAGACTCCTTTCTCCATGGCATTATCAGGTGCCAGGGCATCATGCTTCTCTTTGCTTGAATGATTCACAGCCACAACAGAGTTCTGCGTTTCTGTCTTCTTGTGGGTTGATTTTGTACAGAGCAGTTTTGCCATGTGAGCTGGCAATGGTGGCAACAAATAGTATGAGCTCTGGGTATTAGCCAGTTCAGCTTCGGTTGCTTTCAATCCTCCTGCAGAATGTCTTAGAATGCCAAGCTCGCTCAACTTGCTCACAATGGCACGAATCTCTTTCCTTCCTTCATCAAACTCCAAATGGGCAGGTGTATTATTACTACCCTCTTGAGCAGGTGGTTCCATACTCTTTGCCTGATTGCCAACACGAGGTTGGGCATGTGTGTTTCTAGTCTTGCTGACCAGATTGTTGGACATTATCACAGTTGGGATGGTTGCAGTGGGAAGAAGAGGTGTAGCTGCTTCAGACATGGCCTGATGATGATGATGATGATGATGATGATCCACACTGCACGGCAATTCCCCAGTGGTGGTTGATCCACAAGCACTGTATTCACTATTGTTCTCAGCCCCGAGCTTTGAAAGTAGTAGTCGTCCAGTCGATTCACTCTCTGCAGAAGATTGCGCTATGATCTGAAGGTTCATTCATGGGACCTTGCAAGTGTAGAGAAGCTGCAGGCACAAATTGCACACACGCTCAAAACACAACATCTGAATCTTCTGGCATACAAGCTCAGTCTCAAAACTTCATGATCGGTAGCAATCATTTGCATTTCAATTGCAAAATTAAAGAAATGAAAGCAGACATTGCAATTCAATTGCAAAAGTAAAGACATGAAAGCAGAAATTGCAATTCTGTGAAAAACTTCATATACCCCCAGTTCCTCATGAGTTCTGCAATCATCAAATCTGAACAGGAATGGCAATGTACATGCTTACTTGAATGAAAATGCAGAGACAGAGAGAGCTGGAGATGTTGATGATTCTGAGGAAAAATCAAACAAATTCTTGCAGTTTATGATGATTGCTGCTGCACTTCCCATTTAGCACAGATTTTGGCAGCATCAGGTTATACATCTGAAACTAATCTTTTACATTTTGAGCAAAGCAGTAATGAGAAGAAAATCAAGGGATATGCTCTCTGTTCTGGTAAACGCAACAAAAAGCAAATTGAAACTAAGCCAGAACAAAGCAGCAAATTCTGGGCAAGACAAAATCTGCACAGATCTTATGAAACAAAAATTGTCAGCTGCTGATCGGTTGCTGTCAATTTGGCTTGTACTTGACATCAAGCAATGGTCACAGAAGCAATGGCGATGGCAGACGCTGTGAATTCCTCATCATTTCTTTACACCCAATTCAGCAGACAGACAGAGTGCACCACCACCATGAAAACTGTGCTACAAAAACACAGAATTGATCTTTGGTTGTGTTGTTGAGCTCTGAGAAAGCTTTGAAGATATGCACTGGCAGAGCAAACAAAAGGGGGCCAACACTACTACAATGGTCGATGAACAGAGCTTTCCAATCTACCAGCAGCAAGTACTACATGTCTGCAGCAACGGGGAGGAGGCAGTGTGCGAGAAAACACTCGGAAACAACAATTTGCAGAAACACTACAAGGAGATAGACAGGGAGAGAATGAGCTCGAGAGAAAGATGATGAGAAAAACTTGCAGAATAGACACGAGATTCAGCGCTTAAGAGGAGACGAGGCGTTGCCTGTAAGCTGTCGACGGCCGGCCGTTTCCAAGTCTCATGTGCTTGACGAGGAAACCGAGCGTTCAAGGAATCATTGTTTGATAATGCGCAGGCAGCCGTTGCAGCAGCGCAACGAATCGGAGAGTCTTGAGCGGCAGCGGCGGTGACTAGTCGCATCATCGTCGCTCTTGGAGTCGTTGTAGTTTGAAAAATCTGCGATAGGAATTTTGAATTGCATGGGAGGAAGGTGAAGCGGATCGACGTCGGAGACAGAATCAAGAGTCAAGAGTCAAGAGAGAATCAAGAGAGAGAATGATGCGTCAATCTTGAGCATACATGTACTTGCCATGGATCCATGCATGATGATGTAGCGTGCATTTGCTTGCTTTGTTTGCAACAGATCTGCAAGAAAACAGCGGAAATAACAGAACTGCAAGCAAGCGCTACAGAGGAAAGAACGGTTTTGTTGCTTGCTGACTCGCTTAAGGTTGGAAGAGTCCACAATAGAATACATGTATGCGCCATGGATCCATGCATGAAGATGTAGCGCTTTGCCTGCTTGCAACAGATCTGCAAGAAAACAGCGGGAAGAACAGCTGCAAACAAGTGCTACATTGCTTGCTTGTAACAGATCTGCAAGAAAACAGCGGAAAGAACAGCTGCAAGCAAGCGATACAGAGGAAAGAACAGTTTTGTTGCTTGCTGAGTCGCCCTTCAAGAAAAGCAGGATAATCGTTGATGCTATTGCAAGCCACTGATCGTAACAACAAGAGCATGCGTGCGCCATGGATCCATGCATGACGATGTAGTGCTTGCTTTCTTGCTTGCTTGCTAACTCGCTCCAATCTTCAACGCCGCAAAGTCAGTCAGGTTCTCGCCATCTTTCCCTCCGCTTGAACTTGCTAAAAGAGTTCGCGTAAAGGTAAGCATCACGCAGCAACAACGATGCCACTCCAACAACAAGCAATAAGAACAAAAGAAAACTGGTCTTCAATTCCTTCTCCTGCTCTCCTCTTCCTCCCTCCCTCCCTCCCTCGCTCTTTTGAACCCGATCTGCTCGCTGCTCCAAAGATTACACTCAATTCTGATTGAAATGCGCAGCCAGGAAGCACAATTCGTACGAAGAAAACCAGGAAGACGAGTGCACAACCGAGAGCAGCGAAAAGCACGAGCCCTCGATCCTGGAAACCAGAGCTCCATCTCTCTCTATCTTCGTCGCTACTGAACCGATTTACGTGGCAAAAAATTCGTCGGGAAGAGTAAAAATTCTTCTCCCCAAATATGTTCTTCTCTAATTTTTTGTTTGAGAGAGAGAGAGTGGAGAAAAATTCTCTACGCATGATCCAGGAAACCGGATTGCAGAGAGAAACGCAAGAAAGAGCTCGACATCGCCATCGCCATCGCCGTAGCTCTTGCAGAGCGCAGGCGTTCCTGACCAGCGACCAGGCCACGTGTCTTCATATGAGTGGATTTTCTTCTCATTATTGGCCTCTCGTTGTTCACACTTAACCTCTGGACTCTTGCTGTTTTTGTCCTCTCACTTTAAAAAATGGATTAGTAAAATTTTTAAAATGGATTAGTTGATGGATTAGCAAGTTTCATAAGGATGATGAAGAGAAGAAGGTCAAAGGCTAATTTTAAATTCTTTACAATAAAAGTAAACCCCTAAACTCTAAACCCCTAAACCCTAAACCCATCTTATGTGCCAAATCCAATCGACATAAAAAGGGAATTGTTGCACAATCTTTGTTTGGCACCATAATTTCTAAACAAATCCAAATTGTAATTGAAGGTAGAGAGAGAATTATTAAAGAGTTGTAATCTTGTTTGAAAATCAATAAGCAACCTTGTTTGGACAACAAATTTCAAACATCTACAAATTGTAAGTGAAGAGAGAGAGAGAGAGAGAAGAAGAAGAAGAAGAAGAATTCCAATCTTGTTTGGGACTACCTATCAAGAAGAGATTGAAAAGATGCATTGAAGGGACTTGTCCCTTGATGGAAGAACCCGTTAGACACATGTAAACAAACATTGCACCAATTCACTTTCAAGTATCATGATCATCTTCATTTAGTATCTTCATCTTCATCATTTTCTTAATCAACATTAATATCACCACTACAATCTTTGTCGTTATAGCCACATCCAAGAGTGAGCAATGCTACTACAAAAAGCAACAAAAATAGAGGTGGTGTGCGAAAAGCTTCACCTTCATCATCTCATCTTGATTGTCATCATGCCATTTTCTCATCTTCACCCCAATCTAACAAGAAATTACAAATGCACAATACATGAGAAGCTAATTCATCTTCATCTTCTTCTTTGTTATCATCATTTTCATCTGCCATTGACCATCTTGCGACAAAATGAAGCTATTACAAAATCCAACGAAGTGAGGTTTATGTACCTACGACAAGCAAATTTCACCTTCATCGTTTGTATCTTCATCATCGTCATCAACATCTTCATCATCTTGATTGTCATCACCAGCATCATCACCATCTTCCTCATCATCTGCATTCAGCAGCAACAAGCAATGTTACTGCAAAAGCCAAAGAAGTAGACGAGATTGGGAGCTGGGGAAGGAAAAGAGGATTTTGATGCAAAAGACAAAACATGAGGATTGAGCTTTGAAATATTGCTTGCAAGTGAGGTAAGAAAATCTGAGCATTGTAGCAGTAGTACTGGTTCTGGCAATTTGAGACCTGATTGTTGTCTCAGAGGTTAGGGAACTCAATCTCAAAACACCAAAACTTGCAGTTTGAGAGGATTGAGAACTCAATCTTGAAAACACCAAAATTTGATTGATGTTTGCATATTGAGTTCTTCCCGGACAAACAATATTAGGGTGAACATCAACAATTATAAACAAACCATGTTGTTGAGTCAAGGAATGAAGAAATGAGACTTCAAGACTTGGGAGGATTGCATCTTTGTCGGGATGGCATGATTCTATGACTAGATCAAGGAGAAAGAAAAAGGGACAAGGAAGAAGATTGATATTTTCAGGTTTGAAAAAAGTGTGGGGTTTCAACTTCACTGTTAACAACAACAGATGAAGAGGCATGTGGCAAATAGAGAGATATACAGTGTGCAGATTGAGAAGAAGATGAATTGCCATGATGAACCACTGGAGGAAGATTGGCAAGAGATGAGGAGGAAAGAAATCACAACCAGATGAATTTGCTTGCAGAAGACTGACAACCGATGAGGAGGGAAGAAATCACAATGAGACAAATTTTCTTGCAGAAGATTGACAAGAGATGAGGGAAGAAGATTGACATGAGATGAGGAGCAAAGAAATCACGTTGTGATGGGCAACATCGGGAGTACAAGCACATGGGTGGTTGGGGGACCTGTAGGTTTAGGCTTGGCAGCCTATATGTATGACACACAGATCCGTGATCGCAACAGCCAAAACACAAAGAACCGTATCCCTGAGCTTCCTGAGGAAGTGGTGGATCGAATCCAAGCATACTTACCTGTATCATCGTACTTTCGATCACGCACTGTATCAAAGAGATGGCATGCAAGCCTCTTTGCTCCAAGTTTCTCCGAGATCCGAACTCAAGTACATCACAAGGAAGCTTGGATGTTTATCCTGTCATACCGACACTGCCGAAACTGGTCTTATGCTTATGATCCAACATTTGATACATGGCATAAAGTTCCATTAAGCTTTCTTCCTCCAGATTTCATGTATCCAACCGCAGCTGCAGGTGGTCTCATATGCATCCGGGCCTATGTGGATGGTGATCAAGTTCTCTCTGTCTGCAATCCATTGCTGAAATCTTGGAGGGAACTGCCGCCATGGCAGGAAGATAGAATCGATCCTGTCATCGGTATCGATGTCAATCCCATCACAAAGGAGTACAGAATCATTGCTGTCGGGAGCTATGAATCTGGGGCTATGACTGAGGTGTTTGACTCCAGGTGCAATCGCTGGACTGCCACAGGTAGCCTTCCTCGCAAGATGTCATTTGCAAGAAGTGCATTCTGCAATGGTTTGTTTTACTGTATGACAGCAGGGCCTCCAGATGCACTTCTTGCATACAACATTGATCAAGGGATGTGGAGAGTGGTGCCTGTGTCTAGACCTTCCTTCTTATGGTATGGAGATTTGGTGGAGCATTTCGGAAGGTTGTTGCTTGTGGGAGCCCTGCGTGTGGATCAGAGGTTTGAGGGAGTTAGAATATGGGAACTGAAGGAATCGGTAGCAGAATGGGTGGAGGTGGAAGCTATGCCTGATCGTTTATTCAAAGAGTTTTACAGGAAGGGGAAGATGTTCTACTCCTTTCAATGTGTTGGCTCTGGAAGCTTTCTGTACCTGCATGTTAAGAAGACTCCCAGGGTGCTCATGTGTGACTTGGGGAGCCACCCACCCACCTGGAGATGGCTTCCCAACAGCCCCACCTGCACGGATTGGTCGGAGGTGTCCATTTGGGGCTTTGCCATTGATCCCTGCCTCTCTGCTTCTGTATAATTCACGATTCCTGTCCAGCCCCACTAATGTTACACTTGCTTGGGCCTGTGGAATAGTAATCCATCTCTGGGATTTCAGAGTTTGATTGGATTGCACTCAACAAAAGCAAGTGCTTCAGTGCAACACCAGAAACAAAAGCTTGGACCCAGCATTAGTAACGCGTCTCTGAAATTTCAGAGATTGATCAGATTGCACTCAAAGAAAGCAAGTGTGGCAGTGCAAAATACTAAAGGAAAAAAGCTCAGAAGCTCAATTTGATGTTCTCAGGTTAACAAGATGCTTTGCATCTTACCCCTCTCATTTGCTATCTGCTCCTCCACACTTTCATGTTCAATATGCAGATACCTGATTCAAGGAGTGCTTGGAAATCTGGTCAGAGAACAAGCTCTGAATTGTAATGTTCCTCCTCCTCAGCAATATCATGACACAATAGAACCACACAGAAGACCCCCACCAGACATCTGAAGAAAAAAACTTACTGACAGGTTTGCTGAAATGTTGGAATGACCACAGTAATCAACAGCAGCACTTGAAAAAACAGAAGCATCTAGTAGCTAACGAGGCTAATGAGTAGTGTGTTTTGTTACAGTACGTACCATTCAGGTTGTATTTAGGCAGTTGCAAACTTACTGATGAATAATACCAGATGAGAACATGCTACTACACAGCCACACATCAAACCATGAAACCAATTGAGCTCTAGCTGCAATTTCATAAAACTTCCTGATTGAGAAGTTAGTATATAGAGAAACATCACTTATTTTAGCAACAATAAGTACAATAGATGTCCTTGACATGACTACTTCCCTCTACTGTTGGGTGCTTCCAAAACAAGTGATTGCTCAATATCTGGGAAGTCTTGTCACATGTCACTACATACATACACTGGGCATCAGTGCACAGAACCATCCAATGCATCCAGGCATGACTGACTAGAACCAAGGAACACCAGTAACAAAGCCATATTATCCCATGTTGATTCACTTGACAAGGCCAAGATTTATGATCCCCCATACATCTTTGGCCCATGTCTTGTCCAGAGCATTCTGTTGCAAAACTCGAGCCCAGGCAACCCAACCCTCCCATGTCATGCGCTTGTCCCAGTTGGTTGCCCATTCCAATAAGAGCTGCAATCCCAGAGTTGCCTCCTTCTCAGCGAGCTCAAATTCCCTTCTTGACAGAAGAATTTGAGCCAGGACTATGTGTGGCTCCCCAACAAATGGATTATACTTGCATGCTGCTTGAAGCAAAGGTTGTGCCTTGTCAAGAATCTTTTCATCACCTCCTGTTATACAGATGGCCTCCCAGTACAAATTACGAGCTTTGATTTGATCTGCAGGTGACACTATTGTGGAGCAGCTTTTGAAAATGGCAGGCAGGGGTATCTGGAGTTCAGAAAAGGCTTTTTTACCTTCCCTCTTTCCAGCTGATTGATGTTCTTCCCTGTCTTCCACTTCATCTTCCTTAAGTAGAACATTCAGTAGCACTCCCATGCGCGATATTACGGTCATCCACAAGCCAGGCTTACAGTCTCCAGGCCACAGTGCATAAAAGTTATTTTCACTATACCGAAACTCCCCATCGTCATTCCCAAATAGAACATCCTGCAAGAAAATGTAGCAAAAGCTTAGTCTCTAAACATCATGGAAACGATTTCACGCATCCACCTTTGACAAAGCAAAAATGCAGTAAAACAAATGATGATGCCCTTCTCTCACTTGCCTGCTGCACACAGCAAATGGGATGGTGATTGGTGTGGTGGTGTAGGAGAAAAACAGCACAGTTTTAAGAGAAAATGGAAGATAAGGATTGATTCTATGTACCTGCCAGCCAAAGAATTGGTCAGCAAAGTCTGCCATTGTGAGCAAAAGAAAGATTGCGACAACTCGTCTCGGCACCCATACATCCTCTCCAGTGCGGATATGCTTCACTAGCATCCCCTCTGGAGGGATCAGTGGTTCTGGACGTCTGGCCCCACTATGAGAATTCACATCTGTGCTGAAGAGCTGTTCCATCTTCTTGCTCACAACAACATGATCATGTGTCACTTTTCCCGCAGTTTCATATTGATTTGGTGTAGCCGCTGCAGACCCAGTCTCGTCTCCTCCCATGATTTGATCATACTCGTGAAGTTTGGACAACAATCTCTCATCACTGAATGTGAACAGAAGATTGTCAAAAATGAGCTGCTGCCGTGGAACAATGCAAAAGAGATGAATCAGCTCCTCTGCCGCTTCACCTACAAGATCCCGCACCTGCATATCATTTCCTTGGTTTGTCTCAAGTGCAAATTCAGTGAAGAGATTCAGGCAAACAAGCTCATTTTGTCCCTCACTTTCTAACCCTCCTACTCCAAGAGTTCCTGTATATGATCAGTACAACAATGGAATTGACACTCAATACACAACAAAAGTCTGCAAAACAAACCTCTTCCACATGGAGAAAAGAGAGCTTATATGTTGAGAGACATGCAGAGCGAGATAGAGAGACGCAGAGAGACATAAAGAGAAATACACAGAGAGAGCGAGAAACACAGAGAGACGTATAGAGACATGGACAGACAGAGATACAGACAGATACACATAGAGAGTTTTTGTTGTTGTTCTTGGGAAATACAGCAACACACACCTTGCGACGTTCGACATTAGGTTCGAAGATGGCGAGATTGACATAGGAATTGGAGTAGGCGGAATGGAAAAGACCGCAGAGCGCGACGGGGTTAGGAGCGTCCCACAGCTTGAGCATACGGTAGACATGCAGCAAGTGCTCGTAGAAGGTGCCGTGCTTGTGCGAACATTCCCCGGCTCCTCTGTCCCTTAACACTCGTAGTAACGCCGGCAGGTTCGGATCCACTGCTTCGTAATCCTCCCTCAAAAACAACTTCGCATTTCCAAGTCTGGTCGCTGCTGCTGCTGCTGCTGCTGCTGCTACACTCTCCTCTTCCTTCCCCATCGTATCCACACAAAAAAAACCACAAGAATCACCCCTGACAACAAAATCTCTCTGTTCTCTCTTCCCCTCAAACAATTCTTTCTCGATCCTTTCTGGTTTTTCCTCACAAATTTCACCGACTGTTTCTGGTGAAAAATGGCTCGAAATTTTCACAATTCTGTGTTCTTCTGCATAAGAATTGGTGGTACAATCTCTGGTCGCAACAATTCTTCGATTCTCTCTCGCGATCTCGCGATTTCTCTCGCCCTCGACTCTCTCTCGCGACTGGGACCTCTCTCTCGCTCTTTCTCTGAATGCAGTCCAAAAGCCTGGCAACAACGGCGTGTGTTTTTTCATCCATCCCATTTCAATCCATAAAATTTTAAAACCCTTTTCCCCTAGGTAAAAATATATAGCAGATTATTTTCAATAAAATAATTAATTAATTAATTAATTATCCCTAAATGAATATAACTTTGCCTAGGTAAAAAGTATAGCAAATATTTTTAATAAAATGAAAAAAAAGATAAATAGCTCAATAAAGTAACTTTTTTTTCACTAATTAAGAGTTATTATTTAGGGGGATTATTTTGGACTTTTTTTTAAAGACCATTTTAATAAGGGCTATTTAATATTCATCTTTGGGTTTATTTATGGGGTTAAGGAAAGGGGTTATTTAAGGTACACCTAAAATTAAAGTATTATTTAAGGGTTATTTTAAAAGGGGTTATATTGGAGCTCAATTTCATTCCTAATTAACTCTTAGTTCATTTTTAATAAATTTTCAATTCATTTTAAAGTTAATTCATATTTTATTTCTAAATTTATTTTTAAAATTAACTTTTGGTCAAGTCATAAATTAAAGTTTATTGCATTTGTAGTCAATTTTTAGTTAAATTTTTTTTGTTCGTTCATAGTTCACTTGTAGTTAAAAAAAGCTTTTTAAGAAGCCACATTCGTCAATAAACACATGGAAATTAACACGAAAATTTATTTAAATTAGATCCCCAAAAGAGTATAAATAAAAATAAAACCCCTGAATTATTTTTAATAATGTTCAATATTAGTCAAATTATTCAAATAGTGTGTTATTAATGTTTAAAAATTCATGTGTATTATATATTTTCAAATTTGAATATTTTAATTTATGACGATATATATGGGAAAAAAAAATTAACATTATTTTTTACAAAGAATATGTCCTATTTTTTTTAATTTCCAAAGTTAACAATTTATTTATATTTTGTTTGCATTTTGAAAGATTTTGTTTTTGACTTCCTTTAGCATATGCTTATGCTCCAAAGGCTAAATCCATGACCTTTGTTGGGCCCTACCCCTACTCCTACCCCCATAGGGATAGGGACTCTCATATTGAATCCAACTTTTGCAAATAAAGTCTATTCTATATTAGGTGAACCAATAAAAATGATTCCAAAAAATAATTTGAAAAAAAACTTTTATCATTTTATGGCAACCTATCGATGCTTGGCCAATGAAATAAAAACGCTAGGTACCTAATTTACAAAATTGAAAGAAATTGAAATATTTTCAAATCTAATGAAACTTCATTTTGGAAAAAAATATTGAACCTTACACATTTGAAAATTTTGAAAATTTTGATTTTGGGGGAAAAAAAATGGGATCTTATTCACAAATGTAATGACAATTCATTTTGTAAAAAAATTATTAGATCTTGCACATTTGACAAAATTTAACAACACTTCATTTTGGGAAAAAATATTGAATCTTTGCACATTTTACCTGTATATAATGACATTTAGTTTTGGAAAAAAATATTGGATTTTTTGCACATTTTTCCTATACATAATGACACATCATTTTGAAAATATATGAAATTTTGCCACATTTGACAAAATTTGATGACACTTCATTTTGGAAAAAAAATTGGGTTTTTGCACATTTGACAAATCTAATAAGGGGTGTGCCACACTGTGTGGCCTTGTCATTTACATTAAAATGTATCTTAAAGCAAAAAAAAAAAATTATGGAAACTCAGATATTTCACCATGCAAAATTATTTACTAATTTTCCAAAAATCCTCTACAAAAACCAAAAATCCTTCAAGATATTATAATGATATAATGAGAAACACAAAAATCCAATAAAAGATCGATGGTCAGAACAAGAAGGGAAGGCCAAAAAAATGCCAAAAAATGCACAACCTACAAGAAACAAAAAAAAGGAGAAAATTAGTCCTTCTCGTGGTAGAAAACTATCTCACCCATGGCCCCTTTAATGTCGTTTACATGCAAGTCCTGAGATCTAATAGTAATGGGAGGTCTAAAACAAACATTACATGCAAATTGTAAAATCTAATAGTAATGGGAGGTCTAAAACAAGCATTACATGCAAGTCCTGAGATCTAATAGTAATGGGAGGTCTAAAACAAACATTACATGCAAATTGTAAAATCTAATAGTAATGGGAGGTCTAAAACAAGCATTACATGCAAGTCCTGAGATCTAATAGTAATGGGAGGTCTAAAACGAACATTACATGCAAATCTTGACATCTAATAGTAATAGGAGGTCTAAAACAAACATTACATGCAAATCTTGACATCTAATAATAATGGGAGGTTTAAAACAAGCATTACATGCAAATCTTGAGATCTAATAGTAATGGGAGGTCTAAAACAAGCATTACATGCAAATATTGAAATCTAATTGTAATGGGAGGTCTAAAACAAACATTACATGCAAATCTTGAGATCTAATAGTAATGATAGGTTTAATACAAGCATTACATGCAAATCATGAGATCTAATGGTAATGGGAGGTCTAAAACAAGCATTACAGGCAAATCTTGAAATTTAATAGTAATGGGAGGTCTAAAACAAACATTACATGCAAATCTTGAGATCTAATAGTAATGATAGGTTTAATACAAGCATTACATGCAAATCATGAGATCTAATGGTAATGGGAGGTCTAAAACAAGCATTACAGGCAAATCTTGAAATTTAATAGTAATGGGAGGTCTAAAACAAACATTACATGCAAATCTTGAGATCTAATAGTAATGGGAGATCTAAAACAAGCATCACCTGTCAACACAATCTTCCTTTTTCTATAGTAAGAGTTAAAGCATAATGTCAAATTTCAACAAAAGTCAAAATATCATTTTTCAAAAAAATCCTCATATAAAAAATAGAGCTTAGTATTATTATAATACCTTTTCAAGTTCAGCATAAATTTAAAATTATTTTCTAATTTGTCGATTTTTTTGGATATTAATAATTAATTATCACAAATTTTTTAAAAAAATTTCATGTAGCCAAAACAAGTTTAATTCCTTTCAAGAATAACTTATGGACCATCTATCTACCCAAACAAAAGCACTAAACTTGTCTTCTATAAACATTTGGTTATAATAAAAAAGAATTTAATACAAAATGCCCAAAAATTTAATTCTCAAAAAAATTCAAAATTTAATCGCCAAATTAAAAATTAAAAAATTAAATTAATTATTCGACAACCCCAATGCCGAACCTGACAAGGTACTAGGGTATATTCTATAATGAAGTGAATCTAAAAAGAATATTCTTCTTGCCTTGGGGTATAGGCAAGGCTAACCCTTCAAGCCTGCCTTTGAGAGGCCCTTACTAGGGTTCCACCAAGGGCTGGGTAGGGACCAGCCCAGGCCCCTAATAAGGGTTCTCACTTCCTGGCCTTAGGGTTTGGCGCATCCTAGGGTTTCGCTGTGAGCGAGCTCTCGCTCTCTCAGAGAGTGTCTCTGCGTTGCTGTGGAAGCGGGAAGCTCTGCAATGGATCTCCTGTGCAATTCGGTTGTGCAGCAGCAGCAGCAGCAGCATCTGTTACTCTCCTGATTCTGTCTCTGTGTCGACAATCTAGTCTCTGTTTTTGGGTGGGTTTTTTGTTTGTTGGTTTTTTTCACTTCACAAATGTTCCTCAGCAAGTGTTTTAGTAGACCACCCATGAACTGGAAGGCACCAAGAGCAGCAGGAGCAATGGCTCCCCTCTGCTTGATGCTCGTCCTGTTGTTAATGGGGGCATCAGGGAGAGAAGGAAGAGAAGGAGGAGGAGGAGGAGGAGGAATGGGAGTAGTCCTAGGACTGGCAGCTCCTGTTTCGCGTTACCAATCCAAGAACGTGAACGTCGCGGTTCGAGCTAAGTGGGCAGGTACCTCGATTCTGCTGGAGGCCAGGTATGAAAAAGAAGAACAAGCTCCCTGATTGTAAGAAGAAGAAGAAGGAAAAGCTCTCTGATTGTAAGAAGAAGAAATGAAGCTCTTCCTGATTGTAAGAAGAAAGCATCCCTTGGATTCCAATTCAGTTGGTGTTGTGCTGTTTCTCTGTTGTTGGGTTTTGCAGTGAGTTGTTGGCAAAGGAGAGAAAAGATTTTTTCTGGCAGTTTCTGGAGCTGCAGATTGCTGCTGCTCATCCTCATCAAAGTGCTGCAACAGGAGAACAAGAACAAGTGTTTTCTGCTACAGATCAAGAATGTGTGCAGCAGATTGTTGAGCAAGGGAGTTCTCTTCTGGGACCATCTCTATCACCTCTCTTTCGCTTGTCCCTTTCCCTTCGCTCTGCTTCTCCTAAGGTTCTTCTCTACCAGCAGCTTGCTCAAGAGTCTCTGGCAGCAGCAGCTCCTCACAACAACTTCTTGTCCCACACAACAACAACAACAACAACTCCCAATTCTGAATCTGTTCCAAACGAGGAGGAGACAGATCCACAACATTTCACACCAAAACCCTATGTTGCAGATCGGTGGTCCATCAGTAAAAGCCCTGTTGCTCCAAATGGTGGGACTAGTTCTTTTTGTTGTTGGGTTGACACCAGTTCTGGAATTTTGTTACAAGAATCTGAGCTCTTGGATTGGTTGAAGCTCATCAAGAAGAGGTAGGTAAATTCTCCATGCTTAGGAACTTGGTAGCAAATGAATGAATGAATTTTCTAAAGGGCTATGTATGTATGATGATTCCAGATCCCGTATTATTGTTGGGGGGTTCTTTCCACTGACTGACAGGTTTTGTTATGTAAGGACCAACAAGGATTTGATTTGGTCTTGGAAGTTGTTAGGATAGTGAATGAATTTCTAAAGACTATGAATCACAATTCCAATCCATAATTGTTGGGTGTTTTTCACTGACAGGTTTTTAGGGTTTGTTGCAAAGTGTGTAAGTACTGAATTGTCGGGTTTGTTGCAAAGTGTGTAAGGACTGAGTTGTCGGGTTTGTTGCAAAGTGTGTAAGGACCAAATTGTTGGGTTTGTTTGCAAAGTATGTAAGGACCAATCAAGGGGTTTTGACTGGGACGGTGATTGATTTTTTTCTCGGTGGGTGGGTGGGTGGGTGTGGTTGGCAGCAGTTCTCCTCATGTGGACAAGAAGCAGCAGCCAGAAATTTTTGAATTTGACCACATCTACCCCAGTGGGTCAGAGGATGCAGACTTCTCTGCTGTTCTGTATGGGTCATATGGAGTACCGTGTTTTGCCCGCTTTCATTCTCTCTTAGTGGCAGCCTCCAAACAGGTAGTACCAAACAGATCACTCCAAGTGTCAATGGGTCTTTTTCATTTGTCGACAGTTTTCCTGTTGATTAGTTGTAGTAGTCTCCAAATTTTGAGTGGGGAGTTTGCACTCTGCAAAATTTCAGGGGTTTTCATCACAGATTGATTGATTGAGTTACCCTATCTTGAATGAACGAGAAATCAGTTTGTGTCAGTTTCACAGTCAAGAGCTCAACTTTTGGGGGGCTGATTATTGGGGGGGTGGCTTCTGATAGAGGGAGATAGTGTATGTGGTACGACCAGTGCTGCCAACCGGCTGCAAATCAAAAGCTGACACTTGTGCTCGAGTTGGTGTGGACCAACCAGTCAATTTGGGAGGTTTTGGAGTTGAGCTTGCCTTAAAGAACATGGAGTACAAAGCAATTGACGACAGTGAAGTCAAGAAAGGTGGGCTATTTCTTTGCCCCTTTTTCTCTCAGGACTCTTTCCTGAATGTTGCAGGAATGCAGGTGGGGAATTTGTGATATGAAGAGTTAATGAATCTTAAAGAAAGTTGTTGGTAGGTATCAATACCAGCTTGCATTTTAAACTGCAACCAGTGTGTTTCGAGGAAATCTCAACCATATGCTGGCTGAAATTCCACAGGTGACATAGGTGATGAAACTCTCTCAGAAGATTTGGGTGAGGAAGTCAGAGGCTTCATTTTCTCCAAGCTTCTGGTATGTGGCCACTGGCATATAAGTCTACAATTTTTTTGGAGCATTCGGTTGTTGATTGATTGCAGAGAATTGGGGTAGCTGGGATTTATGTCTGATGGCAACAAAGAAAGATGAACTGAGCAGAAGAAGTCACACCACACCAAGACCCAAGAGCTTCATGTAGGAGATTCATTCAATGGAAGTTAGCTGCTCTTTTGGACATTATGTCAATCAGATTTTCTTCTCATGAACCCTTAGAGCAATGTTTCCACAAGATGTATCTGAACATGATGCAAGCTGCTTGATTGAACTGCACAATGTTCTGAACAGGAACGTAAACCCGAGCTTGCAGGAGAGTTGCTGACCTTCCGAGACCACTTGCTTTCTGCCGGTGTTGCTGAGACTATGAACGTTTGGGAGCTCAAAGGTGTGAATCTTCATATTTCGGTGCAAACAGGATAAGTGAAGTCACATGTGCCTGCTTACTTAGGTGACTGCTTAGAAAGCAATGGGTTTGCTTGCCAAGATGATGTGATAGACTGGGATTGGTTACAGAAGGTGATGGATTAGAAGAAAATCCATGATTTTTACAATGACCAAAAATGACTCAGGACATCTGCTTGTCAAAATGCAGATTTAGGGTATCAAACAGCACAACGTATTATCAGAGCATCGGAGCCACTCAAATTGATGCAAGAGATCAACCAAAACTTCCCCAATTTGGTTTCATCACTGTCCCGCATGCAGGTCCTGTTTTGTGGCTTTTCTTTTCTGATCAATTTAGTAACAGTTTTTTTTTTCTTGATGAAACTCAGGACTAATAATTGTGACTATCATAATCACTGGCACAGTTCAAGATTTACAATGGGTCCATATTGATGGAACTGTGGTCCCATGCTCTTGTTCGATCTCTGCAGGTGAATGAGACGATCAAAGATGAGATTGTTTCAAATCAACAGATGCTACCACCGGGCAAGAATCTGGTGGCTATCAATGGAGCTCTCATCAATTTGGAAACTGTTGATATTTTCTCGTAAGGCATCCCTTTTTCTCTTAGATTTGTTCATTTCAATGAAAGAAAATGTCCAAGATAGTGTTTTTCTCACTATGCCTCGGGATGATGATGGGCTTGTTTCTTCAGGTTAATAGATCTTGTCCAAGGAGAGCTGTCTTTAGCCAGCAGCATCACCTCACTCAAGGTGACGATTTCCTCATGTATTGTGGGTTTCGTTTCTAGTCTGGGGTGGCAGTTTGACACCTGAATCTCATTTCCAAATGAGGAAGTATTGAAAGGGTGGGTGTGGTGGGGCTGGGGTTGCAGATTCCGCAACGTGTTGTGAGACAGTTTCTACAGCTCCCTGAGCCATCAGAGCAGGGCGGAACTCGGTTGGACTTCCGATCCACAGAACACGTCCACTACCTGAACAACATTGAAGAGGACCAAAAATACAAACGGTGGCGTACCAATCTGAACGAGGTCAGTCATTTGTGCATGCCATACCCATAACAAACATGTTTTCTGTTGTGCTTGCGTAATTAAGGACCCAAGTTTTCAGGGAGTGTTGTTCCTGGGGAAGTCAGTCTACTGTTGGTGGGGTTAGGATTTAGAATTTAGTAATTTACAGATTTTAGGGTTAAGCAATTTTGCAAAAAGAAC
Organism: Sphagnum contortum; assembly: GCA_963920785.1. Lineage (NCBI taxonomy): Eukaryota > Viridiplantae > Streptophyta > Sphagnopsida > Sphagnales > Sphagnaceae > Sphagnum > Sphagnum contortum. The sequence continues at coordinate 337,456 of OY987284.1, read as the reverse complement.
AGACTGGAAGAAACGTGGTGGTGATGGGTTGTCTCACTGACATTTGATGTGCAACACCTGGCTTTGAGTGATGCAGCTGCTTATGCCCGTATTTCCAGGGCAGATGCGCAGTATACGCAAGAATCTGTTTCATGCAATCTACATAGTTGACCCGGCATCCCCTGATGGGCTTCTGGCAAGTGGTCACATTTCTTTCTCAACTGTGCTAATGATGTCTGAGTTTTTGTGAAATTGGGTGCGTAATTTGAAGTTGGTGTTGCAATGACTATGTAATATGCAAGGACTATGCCATGTGCAACAACCAGGCAATGTGCACTTGTCTGAAAGTATGAAATTGTCAAGATTGACCTGTTCTATCTGTGATGAGAAAGGTGGGTTGTTTGTGCATTTTTTCCAGGCATTGGAAAACATGTTTTATTTGCATTCAAGCAATGTACCAATACGCTTTGGGGTCATTCTCTTATCCGCAAAGGCACTGGAACAGAGTGTAGCTTTCGAAGAGAACTCCTTGATAGAAGATGGATCAGAAAAAAGAGAGGCTGGCAGAGATGTCAATGACAGACGGGACCTCTCCACCTTGGTAAAACTTCCCGAGTTTCCACCTTCCAGTTTCCACTGTTGTGATCACTGTTTTTTCAATTTTTGGTGCCAAATGAGTATCTGACTGCTTTCATGCTTTAGGGTTTAAGTATTTGGGCATAAGCAATTTGTGCTCATCACCATGTAGAAAGATTCATCATACCCATTCCCTGGATTGTAGATTCCTCTGCAAAATGCACAACAATACTCTCTCTGTAGTTCTAGATGCCGATGCTGAAGCTGCTGGATATATCTTGATGGCATGGTTTTGCTTTTGCAGGTCATACGATTGTTCCTTCAGGTGAAGGAGGATTACGGTCTGGAATCAGCTTTCTCACTCTTGAACAGTGTAAGAGTGCAGTGTCACTTCTCCTTGTTATGTGGGTTTCATGTGAATCTCCAGTTACGCTTGATAATGCTGCAAGAGAAATCCAGCGACACCTCTCGTTACCTAATATTCTAGATGTGTTATAATAACTGGAATGTGCTTTTCACCATGCAGTTACGTGTAGCTTGGGGCGGAGAAGCAGAGGAGGAGAATGAACCTGTGGAGATGAGCCATGTGGAGGATGCTTTCTCTGAGTTCATGAGGTTGGTTTGTCTGCACGAAAAATGAACAATCTGTTTTGATTGAAGACTGTAGAAAGTTTTGTTTGGAGTTTTATGAATGGGTGGGTGGGATAAGATTTTATGGTGGCTTGATGATGATGATGCCTTAGATACTGATAATTTTGCTGTCTGTGCTCCAGAACGAAGGGGAAAGAAGTCAGTAATAAGGCAACAACACACTTGGAGGAGCTACTGATCGGGGATGCTTATAAGAAACAGGCAGTTGAAAGCTCAGGTTTTGTAGACAAGTTGGGGCTGTCTAAGATGCACCCATGCCTCCTTATGAATGGTGTTGTCTATGGACCCAATCAGGTACCTGATGTAGCAGGACTTATCATCCTTGTAATCAAATGGTTTACAGATATTGCTATGATCAGTTCCATAACGTGCAACTGCAGAAGTAGGATGTGAAGGCAATCAACCAAACCACCCATCAAGTTGTTCTGACTTCATTACTGATTGTGTAGTAGCATACTCAAGTTCAGACCAAAGTAGCAGATTCAGAAATTGAACTTCTCTCAGCTGTTGGGATTTTTTTGTTTTTTCTCCTAAGAGAACTTGACTGTCAAGTTCAGATTTTTTTTTTCAAGACTTTTTTGGTGACAAGTCTTGAAAAACAAATCAAGTTGTTGATATCATCAGACCACCACAGGTGCAAACAGCTGCTATTCCTGCAATGAATGATGAGCTTCCGAAGATTCAAGAGGGTGTGTACTACCGGGCCATCAACCAGCGCACTGATGTTCTTGATTTTTTCCTTTCTGAGAACGGACAGCCTCGCTACAATCCCCAGGTCCAATGGATTCTCTGACTCCTTCTCTTTCCTCCATGAATTGGATTCCTGATGAGGGATTTGCCTGGGACCAACCAAGTCAAAGGATATGTGAATTTTGGGTCCTTTCTGTAACATTTGCTGATGTTTGCTTCTACAGATTGTTGCAGCTCCAAAGGGAGAGCGCAAGTTTGTAGATCTAGCTCTTCCTATTGCTGAGAATGATCAAGTTGTTGCCAGGCTTCAGTATCTCCACCATCCTGGAAGTAAAAAATCTTTGAACCCAATATGCACAATTTGTGAAATTCTGTATCACCTTGCAATTCCTGGGTCTAAATTCATGTGTAGTGTTGTTTTGCTGCACATCTTTTATGAGTTTCAGCAGCAGCATCGATGGACTATGGATAATACTTTTGCAGAAGAAACTTCACAGCTGTTTTTGTTGCTTCTGAATCCCAGCTGAAGACGATGTGAAGCCTGTGACACATTGGCTGGCTCTCGACATTCATAAAAGCGCTGGTATCCAATTACTGCAGCAAGCACTCCACCACCTTGTAAGAGCTCTCAACAAGAACTGTAAATCCAAACACACCCTTCTATTCTGACACCCAATTCACTTCACCCAAGAAGATATTCAGTCAAACACATCAGATATTCAGAAAATCACTTCTTGATGAATCCAGTGCTGGTTTTCAGACTGGATTCTAAAGGGTTTGTGTCAATCGGCTGCTGAGAATTTGAGATTCTATGATTTTGAAATCTCAGATTTTGGAACTTGCAGATTGTGGAATCTGCAACGGGGGGGTGGGTTACTTACTTCTTTGTCACTGATCTTATGTTTTGGGCTTCCTTGTCAGTCAAGTGGTACCAAGAAGGGTAGGATTGGCATTCTGCACAACAGCAAGAGAAGTGAGTCAGAGCCTTCACTCTTGACACAGATTGTGAGGGTGGCAACCCAATCTCCAAGGTATGTTATGAACCTAGTTGTTTGGACGTCTGGACCATGTACTGTGAAGCCTACCAAGGCAAATGCATCCATAGCGTAATGAGGTTATCGGGTATTTCTAAAGATGGCTCCTTTGGATTCATTCATACAAATTCCATGTTCTTGGTCCAAAAGAACTGAGTTGAACAGCAGTAGGCGGGCAAAGGTTGTGCCCTTCTTGCAGAGGTTGCTGACGCTTAACAAGGTGATCAACAACCTGCCACTGAGTCAAGGAAAATCAGAGGATGAAGTGGTGCAAGAAGTTGTGAAACTTGCTGATGAAATGGGACTGCGGATTGCTGACTTCAAAGACGCCATTGCTTCCCCTTCCTCTCGACAGACTACTCTTGATCAGATTTTAGAGGTAAAAAAAATTGCTACATTTCCCCTGGGAAACACTGGGCATGGGTACGTATCGAGCATGTCTGGCTACTGCACATTGAGTCCTGAAATGCCACTTTTGATTCTATACTGAAGTACAAAAGATGTATGATGAGGTTCTGCTTTTGGGTACCTTTTTTATTGAGTTTTAGAAGAACCCAATGGATGGGGTCAGTGGAAAATTTGCCTGAACTTTTGAGTTTTGATGGTGGAATATGCTTTTGGCTTGCAGGAAGGAAACTTCCTTTCAAGAGTTTTTGGTCTCAAACCAGGTGTGGATGCTGTAATCACTAATGGACAGGTACTTGTCACTACTGTTGTCTTCTGTCTCTTGCCAAAACCTTGTTTGGAATTTCTTTTTTTTTTTGCAGTTCATGCCTTCACGGCATTTGAAGGCAAGAATAGAGTTTGGGTGGCAAGATATGGAATTCTTCAGGCAAGAAGAGAGTTTGGGTGGCTGGATGGGAATGGCTTAAGGGAAGAAGAGAATGTTGGGTGGCTGGATGGAAATGGTGTTCAGGTATTTATACAAGAAGAAGGAAAGTACTTTGTAGCCGAAGATTTTGTGCTTTTGGAGACAGTGGAGTATGACAAGCGGGTGAAGCCAGTGGAAGAACTTGTCGAGAAAATCGAGTGGGAGAGTGTTGAGCCTGACGACCTCACCAGGTGTTTGTTGATTTAAGAACCAGCACACAATTCAATGCTAGATTGTTGAACTATTCACAATGAAGAAACATCACAACCTGATAGCAGCTGAATGGAAAATACAATCCTGATGACTAAGAGTGATAATATGCATATTGTGGGTGTGGTTTTTGCAGTGAGTTTTTGAGTACAGTGGTCATGGCAGTGTCATCTTCTATGTCTACCCGCTCCAGAAGCAGTGAGACTGTTCGCTTCGGATTACTGAAAGCTGATCACAGGTTTGTCACCTCGGTAGCTTGTGCATGCAACTTACTTCATGGGTACAGCAATTTTTCTGTAGATTGATTACCAGTCAGAAATATCTGGATGTAGATTATCTGGTACATCTGGAGTTTTTTTAATAGAAAAAAACGGATTGGGTTGTCTTGGTGTGTGGGGAACATTGTCAAATGGGAAAAGTGCAATCATCCGAGAAGTTGAGAACTCGCCTATCCATGTGGATGCGGTTATTGATCCTCTCAGTTCAGCTGGGCAAAAGATCACGCCTTTCCTTGTGTTACTCCAAGACTTGATTCAACCAAGCATGCGGATCATCTTAAACCCAATGGCAAGCACTTTTTTTTCCCTTCACAAAAAGCAACTCTGTGTGTTTCCTTCATTCCTTCCTCATCACTGTTGCAAACAAGATTTGTAAGACTCCCCAGTAAACACTGAAATTCTGGAATCATCCACTTATATGTAGATCTAACAGTTGTCAGGTGTGTGGCTTCTTCTTCTACATGCAGAACTCGTTGGCTGATTTGCCTTTAAAGAATTTCTACCGCTTTGTCATACCCACAAAGGTATTTTGTTCTATCACTTTCACAGTAAGATGGAAATTGGATCTTTTTTTCACCTATGCAGTGTTGACCTCCTTTGGAACACATGTGATGACACCTGCAAACATCTCTCTCATGGGTCCTGTATGCTCTTACAACTACAGATGCGTGTGGTTTTAAAACACTTTGTAGAACTTGTACAAATCATGATTTTGTGGAGCTTTGATTCTGCACAGGATGTGTACACACCAGAGGGTGCCCTTACACCAGGACCCTTTGCACTGTTTTCCAATATGCCACCTTCTCGCACTCTGACTATGAACCTCGATGTTCCAGAACCTTGGCTTGTTGAGTCCGTTGTTGCTCTGTGAGTTTTTTTCTGTTTCTCAATGTGAAATCAGTATATTCTGATTATATGAAAATCAATCAATGTGCTTCTGATGTCTACAACACTCAACACTTTGTAAGGATGTATGTCTTTAGTCTACACTTCAGTTACCAATATGTCTGTAGTCTGCATGTCAGATAGTGATATGTCTGTAGTCTGCACGTCAGACTACAGACATGTCTGTAGATACAGTCTTTCTTTATGTACATTTTGGGGGTATATTGTTTGTGTGAATAAAACTTCATGTTTTTGTGAGTATTTTTGTGATCCATCTCACTTGTTGCATTATGTGTTTTTTTTTCTGCAGACATGACTTGGACAACATTGTGCTTGAGAAACTTGGGAATGCAAAGACTATGTATGCTGTCTATGAGTTGGAAGCATTGGTGCTTACAGGTGGGTGAGAATTTCTCTCAAAATAGTGTTCAAAAACCATCTCCAACCCCTCCCTAGATGCTGGCAATCACTACATGTGCTGTGTTATGTAACTCAAGTGCTAGGCAAGTCTTGATCTATGTTTCTATGGCACTGAAGATATGGGTACTTGAGCAGTTTCAAGAGAAGCAGTTTTCCAAGGGTACAGGTTGCAACCAGTTTATCACATGAACTTTATCTGATGTGGGTTTTGATTCCAGAGCTTGATTCATTTGTTTTGGCTATTATTTGCGGATTTGACAAAACAGGGCATTGTTCGGAACCTGACAGCAATGAACCTCCACGAGGGCTTCAACTGTTACTAGGAACAAATGGGCACCCACACATGGTGGATACGATTGTGATGGCCAACTTAGGATACTGGCAGCTGAAGGCAGCTCCAGGTGTTTGGAATTTAGCTCTTGCAGCCGGGCGATCGACTGATCTGTATACACTGAGTGGTGTTCATGAGGGGACTGACAAAGGACCTTTGACCCGCCATATTGTCATTGCTGACTTTCAAGGACAACCTGTGCGCCTCAAGGTTGTGAAGAAGAAAGGCCAAGAAGGTGAGAAGATATTGGACTCGGATAACAGTCAAATGGATGACATACCTCCTGAGGTAAACTCTTTTTTACACCCCTTTGTGTACAGTTCCAGTTGATGTTCAACAATTCACCTGGAGTGGAAGCTTGTCTATGGAATTTGCAACAGAATATAATCTCATGTTTGAACAACTGCATGGTCTTCCTATTTTGTGATATTCAAAGTAGCCCGAACTTCCTGAAAACCCTAAGTTCTGTAAACATATAAAAACCCTAATCCCTAAGTATTTTTTAAACATATAAAAATCCTAGATCCTAAACACAAAGTATTTTGTTATGGCACTTAGCCTGATTTACCAGGTTTTTTCACATGTGTTTTTGCAGGGTAAGAAGACTGAGAAGAACAAATTTCTGCAATGGGCATCTGGGTTACTGGGACTTGGAAGTAAGACATCAGAGCCGAAACATGACAGGAGTTCGGTAAGAATCAAAACCAATTCCACCTCGATGGTCTCTCTACCTATCTCTCTTTCCAGACAGAATCCCTTCTGGCAGCAATTCTCCAGACATGGATCCCTTCATGCAGTGCTCAGGACATTGATCAGTTCCCTTCATTCACAGTTGGGACATGAAGGTAGATAGCTGGTCAATTGCTGTACATTTTGCTGTTGAAGGTCGCAGGAACATTCATGGGACTGTTGCTATTGTCGTCACACCACTCCTTGGTTTCTTCTGTTGCTTTGGTTACTTCAATGAACACCTAATTGAGCATGTGGGCATCAATGGGTGCGAATGTAACAAGGAATCTTTAGATCTGGTGAAACCCAAGGTGGTCTTGCACTTCTATCTGTTGGATGAAGTTGTAGTAAGATGGGTTCAGTTGTGATGATGATGCCAGGGAGATGGTTCGAGCAAAATTGTGAGGTCTGGAGAAGTCATCAATATCTTCTCAATTGCATCTGGACACCTGTAAGTTGAAAATGGTAACTTTGTGCTTTTGTGGCATCATTATGTGCTCAGTAGTTTTTGTCTCTCCACTCTCTAAATTGGCATTAGGGTTTTAGGATTGACAAAGATGAAGAGTAATGCTGTATTTCTTGACAGGTGTGTTTTTGGAGAGATATGTTGATGGGTCTTCTTGATGTTTCACTCAGTATTGTTTCAACATTTTAAGCCAGCAACTAGAGTATGTATTGTATACACAGAGTGTACCATATGGAGTATATAGAGTACTACATGTTGAATCATATAGTATTGCAGATCTCCATACAATACATCAAGAAGAAATGCAGGATTTTCTTGGGTTTTGAAAATAATGAATTCCATGACAGATATGAACGATTCTTGAAGATTATGATGCTCAGTGTCCTGAAGAATACACTCCGGCCAGTCAAATTTTGGTTTATCAAAAACTATCTCTCCCCACAATTCAAGGTACTGTCCAGGGCATGTGGGATCCCAGTACTTTTTTCCCCTCTGGATTCAAGTTGCCAATGGTATGGTAATGAAGATGAATACTACCCACACATATTATACCCATTGGAAATGTATTATACATATATACCATGTCTTATACCAAATGCTCCAATCCTTAAAATCTCAGGAGGAGGAGGGTGCAGGGTTTGATTCCACACATGGCCCAAGAATATGGTTTTGAATACGATCTGGTGACATACAAGTGGCCCTCATGGTTGCACAAGCAAAGTGAGAAGCAGCGCATCATCTGGGCTTATAAGATTTTGTTCCTTGATGTCCTTTTCCCTCTTTCTCTGAAAAAGGTGCAATGGATTTCCTTCTCATTAGTGAAAATGTTCTGAAATTTTATCAGAGATATTTTTTAGCACTAAGTTTGTACAGAATCCTTGCAATTCTACTGAACTGCAAACTATGACTCTATTTTGTTGTAGCACCTGAGAACCAACCCAGAACCAAATTTGAGCATATGCTTTCTATGACCAAACAAAGATTTGTATTACTTTGATTGAGTTGTTAAGAATTTTGTGTTTTTCTTTGGTACTATTTCATGTCTAGGTTATCTATGTTGATGCTGATCAAATAGTCCGCACCGACATGGGGGAGCTTTATGACATGGACATAAGAGGGCGACCACTTGCTTACACCCCTTTCTGTGACAACAACCGTGAGATGGATGGATACCGATTTTGGAACCAGGTATGGGGTTGAAATTGTTCTTTTCTTTTCTTTTCTTTTTTTGCTTAACACAAGAATTGGGTTTGCTGAAAATTTTATGAAGGAAAGTGGGGTCCCCAGTACAGATTAGGTACACTGATACACTTAGTGGCACTTTTGCCTTTGAAAAATGAAAAATGCTAGAAAGAGGCTGTCAACTAAACTTTGGGATGATCATACAGGGTTTCTGGAGGGACCACTTGCAAGGAAAGCCTTACCATATCAGGTGCCTACAACATACCTAAGCTATGGTTTTTCTGATTTGGTTGAATGAGTAACTTGGAGAAAAGAACTACACTCTCTGCAATCTCTGCTGTTGCTGCTTCGGCACCAGTTATGATTATGCTTGATTGTCAGTGAATGTGTGCTCACAAATGTTTTCTACTGGTTTATCCATTTAGTGGCTTACTCAGAACTTCATGGGATTGTTTGTGGGTGACCTTGAAAATGGAGGACAGTGCTTTATATGTAGTCGATCTTGTGAGGTTCCGCAAGTCTGCTGCCGGGGACAACTTGCGGGTTTATTATGAAAGTCTCAGCAAGGACCCGAACAGCCTATCCAACCTAGACCAGGTCAGTCTCACTCTAAACACTTCGTGTTTGTATTGCACAAACCTCAAAATGTATTAGTCTCATATTCCATTTGTAGCTGAGAAAAATAAACCCAAGTTCTTGAGTGTTTGCGTCTTGATGCTTTTATTGATCTGAATGTCCAGGATTTGCCGAATTATGCTCAGCACACAGTACCTATATTTTCACTCCCGCAACAGTGGCTATGGTGTGAGTCATGGTGTGGAAATGCCACCAAGGCATATGCCAAAACTATTGACCTTTGCAACAACCCAATGACAAAAGAACCAAAGCTTGAGGTGGGGTTGTCTCTAAACATACTTACCTACCTCATGACATGTCAGTTCTTGCTCATTGTATATAGTGTTACGATTTCTCACATGTTGAAGGCATGCTGCACACATTTTATATGTATATATATATGAAAGGCTTCTGACTATTTTGTCATCCTATTACCATGACTAGGGCGCAAGACGTATTGTGCCAGAGTGGGTGGGACTTGATGAAGAGGCTCGGCAATTCACCGCCAGGATAGAAAGTCAACATTTTATACCTCCTAGCTCCATGTCAGGCAGCTCCATACCCGTGGATGATTACCAAGTTTTGCATGAAGAGGACCCACAAGTGGATAATACGATAGATGTGACCGAAACCACAACAACCAGCTCTACAATTAGAGAGACCGCATCAGAGTTGTAGCACTCTTTTGTGAAGCTTTCACAATGGGTTCTTAATTATTCAAGGAAATCTTTTGGGGGGAGGGGGAAAGAGAGGAGCTTTCAAAAGCTGTTCTTGTGCAAAACCCATCTCCAGTTGTCCAAACTTGCTATTTCTCAATCACAGAGTAGTTTTCTCTATTTCTCAATTGTAGAGTTTTCTCTGCAGTCTCATAGAGATATGTCTCTCCGTATTTTCAAAGGGTTCTAGATTTCCTTTACCATTACCTCCATCTTTACTGACAGAAGACCAGGAAACAGACAAAATGGAATGCGGCTACAAGGAGATTAATTTGAACATCGAGTGGGGCCACCCAGTTTGAGGGGAGACAAATGGCAGGGTGCCATTTCAAATTGAGACTGGTACCTATCCATTCTCATGACCCTTTCTGGACATTGAATGAATTCTGGAATTGTGGCAATGTCTAGAATGTAGAGAGAGGAAGAAGGTTGAATAAAATATCCACAAACATTGTCACTAAGTTTGGAACCCAATAGGAACCACATATGATTTAGAACTCTAGATGAATTGAATATCGACAATATTGCAAGTTTTGGGTTTTCTGAACTTTTTCTTTTTCCTTCACACAAATTGACAAAGAGGGTTTGGGTGAGGGTTATTATTGTTTGCAAGCATGTGATCATGTAGGATCCAAAGCTTTCAATGAATTGACAAAGTTCCATGTTCAAATCCCCCATTTGTTGTGTCAAATTAGAGTCATTTATTGAACACAAATTTTCAAGAGGTTTGCACTTTGTGGGTGGGTGTGGCCATTCTATAGTACATCATTTTAATCCCATTTGTGCTTTCCAAGAATACTAGTGTGGTTTGTGCCATTAGACCAAGTGTAAAATAGGACCCAATTAATTTTTGCTTGCAAAATCATTTTTTTGTAATTTAATTGAATTTTCAATGACAATCTACTCAAAATCCAATATCTCCCACACCTCACATTTAAAAATATTTTTAATCACTTTCATTAAATCTCTCTCATCAAGGGCATTGTAGATTGAAACATCATAAAACCACCCCAATGCACACCCTTACTCATTAAAAGCTTTCAAACAATACCTAAGAACATGGCAAGAAGTGTTGTGGTTTGAAAGATTTCAACTTAATAAATATAACAAAACAAATTACATTCTTTCATGGATAGATAATTTACACCTTGCAAACATCATCAAAGAGCTTTTGTGTGATGAATTTTGGCAAAATTGTCACCTCAAATTTTGAAAAAGAGAACTTTTATGATGAATTTCATGTTCTTGTTATTAAAAAAAGTCATTAAATTCTTTTAGGGGAAAAAAATTGTTAATTAGAATATTTTGTCACATTTAAGCACAATTTTAGTTTTGGTCTTTTTCACCGAATTTCTACAATTTGGAAATTTTTTTACAACGTATTTGTAAATTAATGTTGAGCTTTGTTGGGGATGATCAATATGATCATGTTAGTCCGAGAAAGGCACGTACATTAGACATAGAATAAGAATTGGAATTTTTTAATCATCTTTATCTTCCTTGGATCTAATCATGTGCCATCCTTATTCATCACACAACTTAGAAATGTAAGATTAGACTTTACAAATTCACATTTCTCAAGATTGAATTAAAGTTCATTTCCATTAACCTCATGAATACATATTGAAGATGCTCCAAATGTTCTTCCCAACTCATGTTATAGACATTTAGATCATTTATAAACACTTTCAATAGCTTGTCCATGTGTGTTTTAAAAACTTCCATCATCTCATTGAAAACATGTTGATAACATTCCGTATTTCAAAGGGCATGATAGTCCAATCAAACAACCTAGATTTGCTAATCAAGGCCAACTTGCATATCTCTTCTAGAACTATATCTTGATCTACCAAAATCCATATTGTAAATATAGTGCAAAAAACCATTATGATTTTCCAAGTTGGGTTAAAACATTTTCAACCAAGCCATAAGGAATAAATCTCATTGTGTTTGCATATTTGGTGGTCTAAACCTAAACCACAAAAATCTATGACTTTCATCCTTCTTCACTAGTAATATAACCATGTAAACATACTCCAAATGTGTTTGGCCTCATTTTGCCCAAAATGATCATGGTATCAATTTGTTTTTTTGTACTTTAATTTGTTCCCAAAAAGAAAGTTTACTTAATTTAACATGGTCTTGCATGGTGGGAAACCTTGGGTGTCTACCACATGCTCCCCATACTTAAAACATCCCAATTCATATTTGTGCCAAGTAAAGACGTCTAGAAACTACTCAAGCACGTCTCATAATTTGATCAATCTTCTATTCACCCAAATCAAGATTTTATCCTAATCTTGGTTTTGATTTTAGCCCATCTATCCTTCCCTTTAGATGGTGCTTTAGATGTCACATCCCCACCCTAAGCATTTGACTCAGCATCCAATTGAAAAACATTTATCACTTATGTACCTTTTTTAACAATGAATTGTTCATTTCTTCTATCTTCATCTTGTCCAACACACAACATCTTATCTTCAAAGTCATCATATAATCAAATATTTCACCAAAAATCACATTATTAGCTTGTTCTTCAAATATCAAGTTCATAATTTGGTTGGGTCCTTCTTGTTATACAAAATGTTCCATCCCATTATCCATTAGATCTTTAATTGCTTTGGATTGAACTAATAGAAACAAGTTATTCATTCCATCATCTACCACATCCTCCATCTTTGTATGAGAATCTTGAAATGAACTCATGTTGGAGTTCATCATCATACGACGGATCATCATCTTGTACAATCAACCTTTCCTTTACCTTCTCCAATGGTTGATATCTGATATGCCCCACAATTGAAAAGTTTCATTTGGACTCCCCTCATCTTCACTACAACCTTTGTCTTTTACCAATTGCAACATTTTCACCATGTTCAATGGCAAGATTTGCACATTGTTTCTTGGTCCTACCTAATTTGGATTAATCCCTTTTCCACATCCATAACAACACATATTTTGATTAGGGATTCTAAACCCAACAAAAAATCAAAATTGTTGGTGTCCATAATCAAAAACATCATAAGACACCACACATTGAGCCAACCCTTACATGCAATGCATTAATTATGTTAAAGGCTTGTGTTACCACCCTAAACATCATCTTGTATGATTCTATCCCAAATTTATTACATGACAAACATGGACGCACCAATGCCTACCAAGCCTTCTACCAAATGGTTATTTATATTCACAAGCGGGTGTAGCATCTTGTTGTGGTGATTCTTATGGATATTGATTTTATGAAGTGCATGTGAACCCTCTCAACCCTTCATTTCCACTTCTTCCTTGCCAAATTGACCAAACTTTCTAGTGATTTTAATTTTCCTTGGTATTTGCCAAAATGGTTTCCATTGGCAACAAGGATATTTTCCATTTAATAAAGTGGGTCAATAACTTAAAACTGTAGAATTTCTACCAACATCCACCTACTCAAAAAACTTGCAAAAGAAAAGTACATTAACATTAAGGGGGTGTTGAAACTCCATAAACTGAGTTTCATCTTGTCTTTCATTTTTCTTGAGCGCCTCCACTGCTGCTACATATATTTTCAGTGCTCCTATTATAGCAGTACAACTACTATAATAGTTTGAATGTTGTGCATCGAATAATGCACAACCTTGTTTAATGATTGTGCATTAAACCTTGTACACTTTACAAATGATAACCGAGTGATATTCAAAACCATTTTTGATGCCCACTCAACATTGTTTAACACTTGCCCTCACCTCATAATGATGATTTTCAATTTTCAATTTTTTAAACCAAACCCAATCTAGGGAGAATAACAATGCAAGGTGTTTCTCAAAAACTTGGATCAATAACCTTTTTTTCATCCCTAAAAATATCACAATTGTGTTAATCAATAGTTGAATTGTAATTTTTTTTAGCTTCAATGGCAACTATGACGATCACCTTTTTAAAGTTTCTTTCTGCACTCTGCCTTCAAAAAAATTAATTGTGTTACCTTTAAATTGCAAAGAAAAAAAAAACTCTTGCCTTGTTAGCTAAAAAGATTTAAGATGATTTGTCAAAGCCTAAATTGCTTTTTTTTTTGGGTTTCTAATACTTAGAACCAAACAATATTTTAAATCTCCTAAAAATTAAAAAAAAGACCCAAGCAAGTCTTTGAATTTTTTTTTTTCAAAATACCCAAACTCAACTATTTTTATCCCAAAAAAAAAACTCATTTGATACTTACTTATCAAGAAAACCTCGAATTCTAAGAGTTTTTAAATTTCAAAGAAGCTCTAGTCCACTTCAAAAAAATAAATCAATAAATCTTTTTTTAAGAACCTTGGACCTAGTCATGGGTCTTCACATTTCAAAACTCTTGATTCTTTAAAAACTAGTTGTGTTTGCCCAACATGCTTGATAAAAGCTAAAATCATTCATGCATGTCTATTGTCTTAGGGGGGGAAAAAAAAATTATAACATAAAAGGCAACAACAATATGAACAAATAAATCAATTAAAAATGAATTTCATTATGATTTTTTATTATTAAATTTTCATCAAAACCTTATGGAATTTCTTTAAGATGACATCAAATTAATTCAAAAAAGTTATCTCAAAAAAGGAATTTTGTATTAAATTTTAATTTACTTTTAAATTAACGTGTTTTATTTATTTTTATCAATTCTTGCATAATTTTTCAAATCAATTTTTTAAGAATCTCATTTTAGTAAGATTTAAAGGAATTGAAAGTAATTATTTGTATATTTATCGAAAAAATTTCATTTAAAAAATTAGTCATATGAATTTTACATTTCATAATGATCTGAACCTTGTGATAGAAAAAGGAAAGTGACAACTCAAATTTTTTTTTAAAATGATATAGAGGTATGATTAAAACACTTACCCCACATTCATATTTTGAGAAGAAACCGAACAAGTAGATGAGTAGACTACCAAACAACCCATCAATTGGATGGGTGCATCCAAAATCTACACATGCTCATCCATTAGCTTGGGGCAATAACAATCACAGAAGGTCTAGTTCTGAACTGGATCTTGTTCTACCTACCTCCACATCGCTCAAAACTGTTTTTTTAAAAATTACTAGTACTCCACAACTAATCAAAAGTGACAACCTATATCAATTATCCACAAAAAAAAAAAAAAAAAAAAACACAAAAACACAAAAACTTATTTAAAAAAACATGAAAATTAAAATATATATATTCTTTTTTAAAATGAATAACCAGACCCTAGATAATAACATGATTAGGTTCCTAGTCCATATGCATCTGTAATAAGACCCCATATCTGGACCGAGATTGATATTGGGGTCAAATTCTAAGGTAGAGCAAATCAGAATTTCTTGTCTACTTTCCAACCCATGCACAGTATCTATGTATGAAGGAAGGTAGTTTGTTTTGTTTTGTTTTGTTGTGTAGTTATGAGATCCACCCACCCAACTAGGATGCTTCAGATCATGATGTTCTTGGTGTGTTTGGAAAGCTCTTGACAAGGAGGAGTGATGAATCATGCATGGGCTTTTGGTTCCATGAAGTTTGGACTTGCAGTGCAAAAGTTCTTGAATATTGCATGATTTCTTCATTGAACATAAATTATATTGAAATTGCAGCTGAAATTTTTGGAGGAATTGGAATGTGCCCTTCAACAAATTGAATCGCCTTCGAGATGATACCCACCTTGGCTGCATCACAAAATTGGAAAGAGAAAAGAAACCCTGATTCAGATCACACATAATATAAGATCTTGATTCTCTGTGTTTATATTTAAGTACCCTTGAAAGAAAGAAAGTGGTCATTTCTTCAACTCACTCAGGTTTTTTTTGCAATAATTTCATGCATCAAGACGTCTATTATTATGTCATTTCTGAAATGGTCACATGGATGGATGCAGGGGTTTTTTTTTTTTTTTTTTCCAATTTTCTGATAATTTTGTAAAATTTGCCAATTAATTCTTTCTACAACATGTATGTGTAAATTTTAGTTTCAATTTTTTTCACCGGAAAAATAAATAAAATAAAATAATATATATATATATATATATGTGTGTGTGTGTGTGTGTGTGTATCCAAAAATTCCCCCATTTTTTTTGGGCAAAACTTCATCAAAAGTTGTCGGTAGAGGGAAAAAAAAAAAAAAAAAAACCACAAACTTTGTAAGCAGAAATTATTAATGCATTAAATAATTTGCCAAAAAAAAATCATTATTTATGAATGTGCACAAAAGGTTTGTGGAATCCGTACATTTGGTAGGGAATTTCGCAACAGCGGCAGGCAGGCGACAGGCGACAGGCAGGCGCAAGAAGATGATGTCAGCTTTGGCGATAACAGCTAAAATACGGACAATATTAATTCCGTACTACGGCGCAAGCGAGCGAGCGAGCGAGGGGGGGAATCAATTTGTCACAATTGTTCGTTATCACCACGGCACAGACGCACGAACGGGGCGGCGGGGCGCACGGGCTTCGGTACGATGATGATGATGATGATGATGATGATACTACGACAACAAAAATCGATTT
This sequence comes from Sphagnum contortum, assembly GCA_963920785.1. Taxonomy (NCBI): domain Eukaryota; kingdom Viridiplantae; phylum Streptophyta; class Sphagnopsida; order Sphagnales; family Sphagnaceae; genus Sphagnum; species Sphagnum contortum. The sequence goes on along the minus strand of OY987284.1, from coordinate 321,326 downwards.
CGGAGACGTGTGGCCGTACGTACGTACGTACGTACTCAATTAACGCCAGGGCGCGATCCAAAATTGTCACAATGGAAGAAATCAGATTGAGAGATCCGTGCATGCATGCATGCGCCTGATCTACGGACACACAGACGTACGTGCAAAATTCGACTTATCCGTATTAATTAATTAATTAATTTAATACACTAGGATTAGATTGCTTAATCGGCACGTACGTGTGCACTAATTAGAAGGGATGTTATGTACATAGCTTCCAATTGATTAGCCAATTGAACACCAATTGAACAAAATCTCTTTGACACTGAGCGTGTTAGAATTTAAGATGATTAGTCAGAGGACATGCAAAAAAGGTTTGTTGCCTCATCGGAACGGGCTCAGTAACAGGATCAGAATGCTTCATAATATTCTTCCACGTCCAGTTGTTGCAGTCTAACGTTCTCATCTTGATGAGAAAATTTCAGTTTCAAAAGATCACTCACTCACTCACTAGCTCTGTGGTATATATCTAGGATTATTGCATGTATGCCTTTTCAGATCACCTGTGCTACGTACGTCGTCCATAGATAGTCCAATTGGGTTTTCAACCTTGATGAAATCTGTAGATATATGGAACGTGATGATCTGTGCAGCTGCACAGATGAGAGAGTGAGAGACATCACAGAAGTCTGCAAATTTCTCCTGCAAATCAATCTCATCAGATTTGATTCATTAAAGGGGAACCTTAAAATCACGTGTGCACAGCAGCTCAGAACCTCATCATATCTGGAATGTGCATGCACAGCAGCTGAGAACTCATCATATCTGGAATGTGCATGCACAGAAAAATGCACGTACAAACAAACGCTTTCCACAGCAGTTTCCAAGATAAACTCCCAACAATTAATTACTGCACACAAACTTCAAAAAACCGTCTTTGGACGTACTTGAACGTTGAACTAGGAAGTTGAACCCATCAAATCCTGAATCCTATAACTTGTAACTACAGCTTGAGTGCTGCAGTAGCTAGGAGTCATGGGTATTGTGATAAAATATGATGCCCCAGGTGGACTTTCTGCAAATCTAAATAATGCATATACTGGAACACAAATATCTGCACTCTACTAGTGTTGATGATGATAGCATAGTGCATGAGTGCCCTGGGGTTCAGAAACATAAGAGACAGAGCCAGAGATGGTGCAGACCTGGTGTGGTTTTAATATTGTTCTGGATTGACGTAGCTGCAGTTTCTTCACTACCCGGGAGAGAACTCAGAAATTTCAGATTCACATGATGATACAGATTTTCTAAGTTCTGAGCCTTTTGCAACCGTGTGACTTGTGCAGTAAGCATCTCCATAAGTTAATTGCAGTGACTAGTAGAAAAGAGAATGGAATTGAGATCTGCATCTAGCTAGATCAGAATCATGATGAACGACATGCTCAATATCACCATCATTTCACACTGAAAAATTCAAAAACTGTAGAGTCGGGGATTTGCATTACAGCTGCAGTTGTAAGACATGTGTTCTCTTGAGTTTCTTCTGCACATAATGAAGATGAAGAAACTGGAAAGCTACTGTGGTGCGCGAGTCAAGATGAATCAGCTGCTGCTGGAACTCTCATCACTCTCTTATTACAAATTCCTGAGCTGCAGACCCAAGTCAAAGTTTCTGTCCAGAGCAAATGTCAATCATCTTCTAGCTAGTAGCTAGCTAGATAAAGGTCTGATGAAACATTCACCTCTCAGCTGGTTGCCTCTTCCCTAGCCCTTGGAGATCGTTCTGAAACCGACCTACAGAACTCCCAGGGAACCTACTTATTGCAAATGTTTTTTCTGTGTTTTTCTTCAGATTTTCCAGTGTTATGATTTTCCAACCTGCATTAGTCATGACACGAATTCCTCAAGATATGGATCTTTCCAGAACCCACTTCCGGAAATCCATCATTGCAGGTAATGGGTACTTCTTCGAATCATGAACTGTGGCATACACTTTGGGGTTGAATCACGCATTCCCGTTGTTGCTGGGACCATCTCCATGTGGGCGCAGAGCTTCTCGATCTTGCAGCTGAATACACAGAACACAGACATGAATCATCAGCTCATGATCCCGAAAACTTGAAAGACGTGAAGTGGAGAATCATGAATTGAAGCATGAGCATTCAGACCTCAGCAATTATTGCATCAGCAATTCCAGCTTCAACAATCGCGCCATTTGCTCCTTCGGCAACGCGCAGAGTTTCCGCATCTGTCCACTCCAAAACAAATAGAAGATGTGAGCAAAAGAAGTTCCTGATCATCTGCACTCAGTTGCACAGCAGCTGTGAATCTGGCATGTTTAGCTGCTGCTGTTTTACATAGAGAAGCTCATCATGGAACCACCCACAAGCTGAAGACATGATTGTCTTCAAGGGCCTCCTGCGCTAGCAGCTGCAGCTTGTACATACAATACAACCACTGGGGTTTGAAGGAAGAAATGTAGTTACCAATGGCAGCTTGCTGTGCAGTAGTGGGCAGCCTACGCACAACACGAGTGTCAAGGATATCTAGAGCTACACGCATGTTGTTTTCAGCCATAGCCTTGTGGTAAACAGCACTGCACAAATCAATAAATCCAAAAATTGAAGCATCAAGAAGCTGCAGCATCTGGCTTAATACTACTGGGGTTTGAATCTGAGAGATTCAGATTCCACAGAAAATGCATGTGAGTTCACAACAAAGCTTCTCAAAGACTCTCATGAGGAGGAAAATGATTTATGGGATCTTAGATTCTTATACCTGGCTGCTTGCTCTTCTGTGGCATACATGCCAGTGTACTCAACGAGGGGACTGCAAAAACAAGATGGAGATCAAGCTGAGACTTAGTCATGACAGTACTCATTGACCTTTGCACAGAAGCAAGCTTGCAGCTTGCAGCATGCAATTGTGTGACCATGGAGATCAGCATTGAATGATGTTCAGTAGTTCAGGGATGGTGTTGGAATTATTCTTACCGATAGCCTCAAATTCCCCAAGGAAAATACTTGTTGTAATGGGCTGCAAAGGTCCCATTTTCCATCTTTGTCACAAACGGGTATTTCAACACCGCACCAGCTGGTCCATCACTATCACTGTCTCTCTGAAGGAACATCAGCATCTGGTTCTTTGTGAGATGCCTCAGCTGCAAAAACACATTGTGCAAATCATTACCACGCAGGAACCTCAATCACAAAGCACCCATCTTCTTACAACCCCAAGAAAACTCCAGATGCAGCATAATTTATATGACATCTAGTGATTACTCGGAGAGAATGGGCGGAGGATGGGTCTGAGTTACCCTTTCAAGTCCAGCTTGGTATTGCTCAGCGGGTTTGAAATTGATTTTGTCCAGAAACTCTTTCACATTCAGCGCAAGAACGGCTCGATCAAAAGTCCTAGAATTAATAGCACCCAAGAATTCAGAAACCACTCCACATTTCAGTAACCATCAGGTGATGCTGCAACTTCCAGGTTTTGAACGAAGACCGTAGTCAAGCAGAAACAAGTACATAATACGTTCCGGCTTGAGCACATCAGGATGCATGCAGCAGCAACAGATCTATACTAAAAGAACCTGGACATTGCAAACATATAGAGCTCAGGGGTATACCTTGCAGCCTCTTCTTCAGTAGAGTATGAACCTATGTTCCAAGACAAAGCAGAAAAATCAACAGAGGATCTCACAGACAGTTAGACTTGCATTGTAGGGCAAGAACATGTCCGGCCTCGTGCATACACAAATAGAACTCTCAACAGCAAAACATAGTTTTCTATGACTTTCTCAAACTGGAGTACAGCAAGTCTTGAGCATGTAAGGGTGGATGGAGTATAAGAATAACTACCGAGACGCCGTTCAACTCCGCAATCCCTGCAACCACAAAACACACATGGCATTAGGTTTGGAATCAGAATAGAATCATGGTTGCAGCTTCTCTACTGCATTATGAATGTCATGCAAGAAAACAAACTGTTCAGCAACAGAGGACTGGAGAGTCTGTGGAGAGCTCACCAGAAACGGGTTTCCCACCGACCAGTAGGCCGATTGTAGACAACTCCTTGATATTGAGAGGTTAGTGGCGGAAAACGTCGACGTCTCCTTGACTGCGATCTGCCGGCTTCGGCCGAACGTGCTCTGTTGATTGGGTTGATGACATTCCCAGCGACTCCTTGGGGGCGTGGTCGTCGTAGTCTCCTTGCGTGTCTGCCTCTCGCGGGAGCTGCTCTGTTTGGGTGGTTGACATTAGTACCTGCAATGGCGACGGCTTCTGCAAGAACCGGCAGAATTACTTCGCCCTCGTTCATGATCTCCTCCACAGGCGCATCGTCTAGGTCGTTATCCGGCAACTGCTGTTGCTGCTCCTCAGGGGCATTTTCAACAACAGGCAACTGCACATGATGAGTACTCTGATCGACTCCATCACCTTTTCCTTCAGCTTCTTGCACCGTGATGGTCAGGTGCAGCTGAAGTGCCAGAGTTTCATCAATATCGCCACCAGGTTTAGCTCTGTCAAGATCTTTTTCACAAGTTGCTGCTGCTATTGCAACTTCAGTTGGATGCACTTCAGGAACGGGGACGACTAGATCGACATTGCCGGGGCTTGCAAGCTTGTAGCTCGGAACGTGCAATCTCGACTTCTTGGAGGCAGGAGGACAGTGCTCCTTCTCATGTGGAGAGCTTGGCACCCAGTGCATGGGTACGCCCCATGCAAAGCTCGGCATCTCATTGCTTGCAGGAAGATGCAGAAAATTTCCATGAGGAGGAGGACCAGGATGTAGTGCCGCCAATGCTTGGACAATATGAAGCCATCCGAGCTCCGCCGGCAGCTCTGGCATCTCGACTGTGACCTCGCCCATGGGTGGCGGTGGCAGGGGGATGAAGATTTCTACCGGCGGAATTGCAAGAGTCCGAGCTGCCGCTGAGACCACTGGAGGAGGAGGGTTCTGGTCCTCTGCGGCTTCTACCTGCATCTCCTCAACAGCGGCTGCTGCTAAAGGAAGCTCGTTCAGGTTGAAGTGAGCCATCTTTTTTCTTGTTGGATAGGAACTTAACAACGATGAGATAGAGCACGAAAACTCACGGATAAAAAGTAGTAAAGAAGGAAGCTGCAAATCGTTCAGAAGCGAAGTTGGAACCCTCTATCTATCAAGTCAAAACCCAAAGAAAGTACCAAGCTCGCGGAGAGAAACTTTGCAAAACTATGAACGATCAGAAAACTAACTGATGCTCATGAAAAAGCAAAAGAAAATTCTAGCTTGACAAACTTTGCAAAAATACTAAACCATGAAACTATCAGAAAAGGAAGATTGTGAAACACAAGCAAAAGGAGATAAGTCTAGCGAAAGAGTTGTAAGGAAAGAAATAAGATCTGCAAACAAAAGGAGTAAAGAGCGAAAGAGAGAGAGAGAGAGACACACACACACACACACACAAAGGAAGCACAAGCAAAGGAGGCAAGAGCGAAAGACAAGGAGGGAAGGAAGAAAGATCGGCAACCAAACGGAGTGAAGAGCGCGAGAGAGAGAGAGAGAGAAAGGAAGTTCAGGAAGCCCAATAAATAGGAAACAAGAGGGAAAACGAAGAACCTTGTGTTTCCAAAATGTTCCCAATTTCTTTCTCCAAAAATGAAAAAAAATTGTCAAACCATATTCAACCAAAAAACAAAATTTGCAAGAGTTCCATGGAAGTGAATAGAGTTGAATTAATGGTTTAGCATTCTAACAATTTCTTTGATTTTTTTAATTCTCAGAAATTCTAATTATCATCAAGGTCACATTTAAAAGGGTTTGATTTCATACTAATCATATATCATTTGTCCATCATAAACCAAAATTTCAAAACTCATACAAGATCCTTTTTATGGATACTTGAATGTCATCACTATAATAAGAATGAACCAATCTTGGGTGGGTAATTGTGTTACCTTTGTATACACCCCATGAATATATTATGGAAAATATAATTTTTGTGATAATTTTTTGTTCATTTTTTGTTACCCTTTTGTGGTCCCTTTTAATCAACCTATCCAACTCCTAAACGTTTCAAAATTGATTAAACCTTTTCTTTTTTAGTATATATTTGAAGTTTAACCCTAAATTCCAAGGGTGGGTAATTTTTTTGAAGCGGTAAAAAAAAAAAAGATGGTTTATGCCAAAATCATTCTGCAACATATTGTATGCATTTCCATGTTTTGCAATGCATGTGACTATCTATGATAGACATCTAAAATTATGCTGACTAATGGTTGAACATGGGCTTTTTTTTTTTGCATTTTGCATTTTATTCATGTTTGTAACATTAATTTACCTTGAATAATTTCTTTTACCATATGCTCTTGGAATATACCTTTAGATTTTATTGTGATTTTCCATCATAAGCATGCTTTGAATGTATTCTTGAGGCTATTGACTAGTTTGATGTTATTTTTTAGAATTTTCTTTTAATATAGGATGTTTGAGATTCCAGAGGTTTGTGGTTGTCTTTGCTAAAGTAATTGTCTTTATCCACTTCAAAAGTGTGCCAAAATGTTGTAAATAGTTTCATTTACCCTACATCATCTGATTTTGATAAAAATAACCAAAACAATTCCAGATTACTATCAACTAAGTCATCAATATTTCTTGGCTAATAACCATTGTTCATTGATTATGTATAAGGATAGGTTAGCAAATAATTGGTCAATAAATGTCATTTATCTTGCTAGTTATTAGCGAGATATAGGGGTTAAATTATTATTTTCTTTTATATGTATATACTTTGTATCATAAACATGGCTAGCATTGTAAGATTTATAATTCACCTAGATGATAACTAAATCATCTGGGTAGGTAATTAAGATTCAAAAATTCAATACCCAACAAATAGGTTATTAACCGGTTATCAAAACTCAGGATGATAACTGGGTCCAAACTCTTTAACTGACCAACACTCAACTTTTTAAAAAATAGGGTACCCAATTATTATGAAAAAGTAAATAACCAGCAAACACGGGTAGTAACTCCACCTGCACCGGAAATGTGAGCCTTTTTTACCAATGTGTAGTGTTGGGTGGGTGTATTGATATTAATATATGTGTTAAGTTAGGGTAAATTCCAAATTCAAAAAATGTATTAGGTGAGTTAAGGTATATTGTAAGCTTCAACTAACCAAGGCTAAGGGTGTGTAGGCTTTGCAAAATTATTGTTTTCAATAAATGACAAACGTTTATCCTATTCATTAGAGATAAATATTTTGCTCATTTACCCTAGATTTGGCATTTGGATATAAATGGATAAATGTCATTGAAATCAAAATTACACAAGTATGGCACATCACGAAGTGAAAAAACAACAATTGATTATGCAATTGGCATTGCAAACTACAAATTCTTTTGCCTTCGTGAAGATAAACCTGAAATATATATTAGGCTGGCAAAATAGCAATAGGGAAAGTCTGAAATTTACCGGTTGGCTAGGGTAATCAAAAGAGTAGCCAAAAACAAATTATGCGGTGAGTAGGGTATATATTTACCCTGATATATACTTGCAAATATATCCGAGCAAAAGGCTTACCCGCCCAACGACTGAAGTCTATCACATCAAAAATAGTAAGTACAAGAAACAGCTAGTGAGGTAGTACATGTCCTTTTGCTTTGCACCACTTGTGGTCATTATTAGAATGGCAAGTGGTGGTGGTGGGTGGTGGTGGTGGGGACCAGTTTACGCTCACACCAGTTATTGCTTGTGTCTCTGTTGAGCCAAAGACATTTAAGACCTTGCAAGTTTTTTCAAATGGAGGAGTATCATCATATACAATGCTAATAAAACTTCATTTTCAAGCTTCAATGCATGGGTTTCTCCCACAATGGCCAAACCATCCAAAAACCTTCTTTTTTTCCTTCTTTTTATTTTTTTTCCTCATGTGTATACTTGTGGATCCATAGGGTTGGTTCATCAAGGCAGCCAATGTTTCTGATAAATCGTGTGTGAATAAGTAAGTCAGCTGTTTTGTTTTCGTTTTTTCGACCACATTGGCATTTGGCACATATCCAAAAAACCTTCTGCATTTACGTAGTTGGGCACTTTGTGAAAAGTACTTACACATAAGTACATGAATAACTTCACAAGAATGAAAAGGCAAAAGACCAGTGACTCACAAGTTTGTGTTTGCAAGTATCATGCAATGATATTTTTTCAAATAAAATTAATTAGGAGAGAAATTAAATGTGTGTCTTTAAATTTTTTTTGCTAATATATTTTGGGAATTTGTTTCAGGGTGAGCTTTTGGGTGTTTATTCAATGTTTATCTCCATTTGGCTGAGATGATTATTACCCAATTATTTTTGCATTAGTTTCGCTTAACAATTTTCCAAAGTCCAAAAACCTCACTAATTGATGTGAACTTGTGAAATAATGTTATGGAAAGGACCAATTATTTTTTAAAAATAAACAATAACCAGCCAACACTACCTAGTCTAGACAATATACATGCTTGTAAAGATGTGAAGCAATACAACAAGATAACCCTTAGAATTCACTTTCTAAATCAAAGACATTTTTGCCATGTCCTATTCCATTTTCCTATTTTGTTGCGTGATGCAACAATACATTCTTAATCAAAGCAATTTTTCTTTTTTTGAAAAGTATAATGTCATTCAATTTTGTTCTATAACAACTTGTCACATGTCGCTTTCTGAGATGAGGGTAAGAGGTATTCTTGTTGTAAGTAAAAGCCCAAGGTCATGGAGTTTTAACACAACAAGGAACCATGTGAGGCAAAGCCAAACATAGGCACGTATTTCAATAAAGCCCATCCATCCCGTAAAGCTTTTTTACTGGCCATGGGCTTCACCATGGTTAAAGACCATAGCTGCATGGCAATGTGGTAGCAACAAGGCAAGCAAGCTTTACAATCTTGGTAAAGCTTGTGGAGAGGGTAGGTGGGGTTTCCAACTCAAGAAAATTTTCATCCTGTAACATGGTGTCCCATTACACGGTTTTAAGAAATGCCTTGACAAATTGTTTGTCTAGTGGGTAGTTGTTCACAACCACTCCTAAATCTGAATGCCATGTTCAAAAAAAATTAGTGTACAACATTTTTATCTCATAGTTTAAGGATGGAGGTTTTGTGTTCAGGAAACTTGGCTAACAATGTTTGGTAATGAGGATTGATGACCCTTATCCCTCAAGGCGACGGTTTGTTTTGGTGTGAATTTTCACCAAAATGTTAATCAAAAAGGTGCTTGTGAATAGGAAAGGGGGAAAAAATTTAACTTTTAGAGTCGTGTCGTTGAATGCACCAAAGTCATTGGAATTTGTTTGTATCTATGGTTCCCACCTCCACCGCTTGGATGTAACCTCCATTGTAGATGGTTTGTGATGGAGGCTTAGCTCCTACCCTTGAAAATTAGGGTATTGCACTCACACAACCTCCCTTCTCCCACATTCATCGCTTGAGCTTTTTCGTTTTGCGTTGAATTTGCCACCTCCACCTCACAATGTTTTCTTTTTCTTTCGCCACTCACCATAGCATCAAGATTTTGCAAGATTTTGCAAATGACTATTGAATATGCACAACATCTAGAGTATGAATTCTAGGCTAGCTACCGAAGGTTAGAGCTATGAGGTTTTGTTGTTTGCAATGCAAGCATGGATTTTGGGCTATGGATTGCGAATTCCATGAGCCTTGGAAGTTGTCAAATGTTATTGACATTGGATATCTACATAATTGATCACCATCGTTGGTTGCACAACACACCACTGGTGATTCCTCGTCATCACCCATGATTCATTATTCATGAATTTTTTTTTCATGATCATTTATAAAAATGCAAGTCCTCAAAGTTCATTCTCAATTTATTTTTTTCGTATCATGAATATTGTGGTTTGGCTTTTTCATGTTGCACAACTACTATAGTCCATTTCATTTTTTCTAGTGAGTTTCAATCCTATAGGCAATAGTCCATTGCCATTTTTTTTTTATCAAATGTTCATGGTAGGTTTCAATTTTCATTTTGTGTAGGCATTAGGCAATATTGGATCATCATCGTGGTGTGGCAGTCACACACTAATAGGTCCCCATAATTTTTTTTGATCATGTTCATGTTCATGGTCTAATTTTGTGTAGGCATTTGTGACTAAGCAACCCCAATCATGATCATGGTGCAATGGCAACAAGTGTGCATAATTTTTTTCCCTCCTATTCATGTTTTCATTTTGTGTAGTCATTGAGCATAATCAACCATTGTCGTGGTGCAACAATCATGCAATGGTAGGTGCCCAAGATTTTTTTTCCCTCTTGTTCATGGTCTCATTTGTGTAAGTAGGTTAGGTTAAAGTAGCTTGGTGAAGTTAAGTTAGGTAGGCTAAACTAACACCTACCTACTTAAGTTCCCTTTTTTGATGTACCTAGATCTATTTATTACCTACATACCTAACCCATTACTTTTTTTATAATAATCCAAAAATGGATTTTAATTTTGGTATAAATATGACCAATCAAATGGTTCATTGTTTACTAATCAAATAATCAATCATTTTGTCAGTCATGATGCTACTCAAAATGACATGGTCTAGTGATTACCAAGTCACATTAGTAGGTCCAAATTGACTTGTCCAAACTAACATGGTGGTTTTTTACGCCTCCCATTTTGGGTATTTTTACTAGAAAACCCAATCAAAGAAATTATGAATTGTAGTAATGTTCATTTTTTTGTAGGTAGTTGAATGATCATCATCATGGTGTGACAATTGTAGTTGGTCGCAATTTTTTTGATCATGTCCGTCATTTCATTTTGTGTAAGCATTTTCACAATAATTCATGATCTTTCATTAGGTAATAGACATCCATTGTGATTGCCCAAAGAATTGCCCAATCATCTACAACTATCCATCTTCATTAGTGATTCGTGATCACCCAAGCAGCATCACAACATCCCAATAGCAGCCCATTGATCATCATGGTCATTTTTTAAAATTGAGGTTTTGGATTGATTTTGTAAGTTAATCGTTGTGTTTGTGTGTTGCATCCATTTTGTAATGGATCCATCGCCATCTTAGCAATGATTGTCATTGCTACAAATCAACATCACCATTCCTATCTTCAACTACTTCATTTGGTGTTTCCACAAGTAATTGATTTTTAAGTATCCTTGCCCCTAATAAGACATCATGCTTTGCATCACATAAATTATCAAGTTGTTCCAATGTTGTTTCCTCATCATTTATTAAAAGTTTTTAACTAATTGTTGGTTGTAGAGGGAGTTTTCACATCCTTTCATCGCTTCTAGCACCTTTTTTAGTGTCCCATACTGGAACATATCCACACCTTATTCCATAAAGCTCCATCTTATGCAAATGACCACATTTTGGGTCAGGTTTCCTATACACGAGCATGTTGTGGCAATATGATCATTGGACTTGTAAATCTAACACATAGTAAAGGTATTATCTCCCAATGAAATTACCCCTACACCTTATGAAACACCTTTTAAAAAAATAAATGAAAGATTCATTCAAAGCAATAACTTACTCTTCCAGTATTGCAACTAAAATCATGCCTTCTTCCTATTCTTCCTTGAAAGGCTCAAATGCAGTCTCTCCCAATTCCAATAATTTTTTAACATCCTTGGCAACTACAAACATTTCTTCAACATTGGCATAGTTTTTCACCATACACAACTTTTTTATTTTTGGTCGCAAATGTGCAAGGAACCTTTGCTTTTGTTCACCATCTTTTATCTTCCCTTTTTTGAATAGCTTGTCCAATCAATCAAAATAAAGTTGGACCCTCTTTCAAGGTTTTTGTTTGACTTCATCCTCAATTCATATAAATCCACATCACCAAAGTTTTGTTGCATCCAAATCTTCATTTCGTTTCAATGAACAAGTGCAAGTTGAAATTTTTTGTACTACTCTTTTGCCTTACTTCGTAGATTCAAACTTGTAATTTTGAAATTTTTAACCTCATCGTACCTTCGTGCTTCATATGATATTTCCAATTGTTCAATCCAATCCAAGACATCCTCAAATTATCTCCCCCATAATAGTTCATCCATGTCTTTAAGGTTAGTCATCATGAACACTTAGAGTTGATAAGGAATTTTTGTTTTATCAATAACAATAATATTTCAATCAGGAATACACATAGAAATCTATGTGATCTTCATTTTCAACAACCCGCATGTGCATTCTTGTTGGATTAATTTCCAACATCCAATTCAACAATCTTAATGTTACCTTAACATGATCCACTATTGCCAATCTATCTCTAATCTTGAACCAACATTCCATTCCCAAGAATAATTTTTTTAACATATCTATTCTAATTTACAACTAATGTTAAAAGTTAGATATCATTTAAATATGGAAGAACCTACTTGTTTTTTAGATTTAAATGTAAAATCCACAATGAGATGGGTCAAGGGATTTATTTGGTATTGTAACTTTTCCTTTGCACAAACAACTACTTTCCACCCCAAAATTTGTGCACAACAAGTTCACACATCTTACTATTATGCAACTTCAAAGCTCTTATTGGTATTTTCTTCTTCTACCCTTACTACCATCATATTATTGTTGTTAATTTTGTTGTTGTAACAAATGTCATCACTTCCTGCATAAACCTAAACTAATACCTTATTTCCATTCATGTGTAAAGCTTCCAACTTAATACATAGGTTTAACATCTAAAGAACTCCACTTTAATAATTTGATTGCCCTCTTGCAATCTATCCTTATGTTCTAGCTTGATGAATTTTGCAAATCCTCCCAACAACATAAGGTTAACAAGCAATCATATCTCCTTTATCCTAGGTACAACATTAGGTTTCTCATGCAATATATGTTGTTTCTCAATTAGTAAAATAGGGTCACCCAAAGGTGCAAAATAACCTAACATTTTGTGCATAAAAGAGGAGCCAACTCCAATCATATGTAAACATCATTAACCATATTGCAACTTGTATATACCTTACAATCTAAATAGTGGCAAAACCAACAATACATAATATCAAGGTACCTGGAGGTGGATACCTTTTGAAACTTCATTAATCAAATTCAACCACAAAATTCCATCGTTCATACTCGCTACACACACTCCTCATCGTAAATGTGTTGATGAATGATCAAACCAAAAAGATTTAAACCAACTTTGATGCCAAAAAGAAGCAAAATTCATACATCTTCAAATGCATAAATTGAGGGGCATACCCTTGCAAGTTACAAATCAATGAATTATTTACATCAAAAGGATCCCTAGCTAATCACTTATTGTTTATCTAACTACATATAATCTATAGGTCTTTAGGGATCAAACTACTATAATTTCACACCCATGAACTCAATTAGTCCTTTTTATGGCAATTTGTGATTGAATCTCATCCCCAACTCTGATAAACTTATATCCCACAAGACAATGTTAAAAATATCCTTCATACAACAGCATGGAAAGTAACACACTAAGGCATATTATACAATTTTAGACATTTCACACAGGGTGATTCCCTCAACCACATATGATATACATTCCCCAGCAAAGATAAATTGAAAACAAGTCATTACACGAGTTGAATCAAGAAGTTGACAAATGTGATGCACAATTTTAAAATATTTATCAACAAATCTTCCCAAATGAACAACAAAACTTCCTTCAAAACAGAGCTTCACTTCGGAGCTCGCAATCATGTGGGTACTTACTCGCTAGCAACAAAACCAAACAACCATCAAAGAGACACCCAACCACACTACAAATCACTTGCTAGTAGGATCACTCCCGAAACCCCGAGAGCCTTTCATCATATTCCTCATATTGACTTGTATAATCTATTTCAAAATTTCTATTCCTTCTATTGAAACTCATGTGTAACGAAAAAATGTATGCCTCAAAAGAAGTCAAGTTCTTAAGAACGGGGCATTCCTTTCCAACAAAACATTACAATGCTAGCTTCTTAAATCTTCCTATCAACCATCAATGATCAAGGAAAACAAATGCAATGTACTTCCTTTCTTACACAAACATGGGTGACCTCCTCTTATAGTCCTTCCTTCAATGCCCCATAATTTATGTCTACCAAATCCAACTTTAAAACGATTTGTTTCCTTTAGCAATGAAAAACAACTAGACAAGCACCACCCACCAAGCACCATCATAACAAAAAATCGCAAACACCAAGCCAACACACATAATCTACAACAAACGAACAACAGCCATATGCAACACCTTCTCCCATGGCCATCAACCTTCGAAACTTTGTCACATACTACTTTCGGTAGTTGATGATGGTGTTGTATCATCAACTTAGGGTTTCATCCCCCCTTTCACTTTTCATCACACTATTTTCAAGAACCGGCAGTTATGAGGTCCCCATGTTGGGCATGTTTTCCTCCCCCATCTCATTTGTTAACACAGCCATATGTCAGAACCGGGTCTCCAATTTTTGAGAACCGATGGTTACCAGGTCCCCGTGTTGGGCATGCTTTCCTCCTCACTTGTTGACAAAGCCATATTTCAACACTTGAGTTTTTTTTAATATTGATAACCAATGTGATTCTCAAAAAATTCTGGAATTTTTTTGATATTGATAACCGATGTGATCCTCAAAAAATTCCAGATTTTTTTTGATAACTTATTCAGCACTTGAATTATATATATTGATAACCTGGGTGGTCCTCAAAAAATTCAGGGAAAAAAAACCCTACCAACAGTTGTTACAATAGCGATATCCGGGCCATGTCGGTTGACACAGCTAAATGTCAGAACTAGTCTCCCAAATAATGAGAACCGTCGGTTACCAGGTGGCCCATGTTCAGTATGTTCTCCCACTCCTCCCACTCCTCCCACTTGTTGACAGAGTCATCATATATGTGGGAAGCGACTCTCAGTTTTTAGAACCGCAGGTTACCAGGTTTCGGATGACTGGGTATGTTTTTCCCTCGGTGTTGGGCGGTTCTTCGAAGGAAAGACAGATACCTCCCGGTTATCAACACTCAAGCACATATACCCACATATCTGCCCCATTTATCAACTCACCTACCCACTGGTTTTGCTATATAACCATGGTTCTCAGAAATATATGTATATAATCAAAGAACCGTGGGGGTTTTTTTGGGGGGGCCGGTTCTTCTCATGAAAACCATCGGTTCTTGAAGGCATTGGAAAGCGCCGGAACCAGCAATTCTTTGATTCTGGAATTGTCAAGGAACCCCAAAATTGGCACTTGTTGGATTTTTTTTGGATGTTCTTCGAAGGACTATAGATAACCGATGGTTCTTTGATTCTGGATTTGCTTCAAAGAACCTATTATAACCGGAGGTTCTGTGATACGGGATTTTGTTCAAAGAACCTAATATAACCGGAGATTCTGTGATTCGGGATTTTGTCAAAGAACCTAATATGACCGGAGGTTCCGTGGTTCGGAATTTTCCTCAAAGAACCGAATATAACCGGGGTTCCTTGGTTCTGGGAATTTCCCTCAAAGAACCGGATCTGGCCGGCGGTTCTTCGAATTCGGATTCGGTTCAAAGAACCGGAGGTAACCGGGAGGTTGTGTAAGATTCAAAGAACCGCCCAACGCTGGGTTTCCTCCTCCTCCTCCTCCTCCTGCTTCTCCTCGTCTCGCTTGAAGAAGAAGAGAAGGGAGCGCTTGTCCTGCGGCAACGAGAATGGGTAGTTATGACGCGGCGGGTCCCTTGCGGCCCGCCACCGACATCGTGCTACTGGCACGACAATCGCGACCGGCACGATTACCATCATCGCAACGCTCTTACTGAAATGGAGACGACCACAACCACCACTCCCTTCAAACGCCACAGTCTGGCGCCACAAGAAGTAGTAGTAGTAGAAGAACAAGAACAAGAAGAACAAGAAGATGAGGAAGAGGAGGAGGAGGAGACAGCAGACGCAGAAGTGGCGGTGATGGAACATAATAATAATCATGAGGAGGAGGAGGAGGAGGAGGAGGAGGCGGTGCAGAAGGCGGCGGCGCTATTGCTCCGCGCTTCCGGTGTGTCGGAATTTTTGTTCACAGAACTTTGTAGCTCTTGTGCTTCTCTTGTGCAACTTCGGCTCCGGGATCTTGCTTCAGGTACGTGAAGAGGCCAAGATTTTTATTTTTTTTCATTGTTTTCTTCTTTTCTTCTTGTTTGTTATATCTTTGTTTTGTGTTTTTCTGTTTTTAAATTTTGTTTTTGGTGAAATATTTGTGTTTTCTTGGCAGTTTTGAATTTCTTCTTCGTAGGGTAATGAGGATTGTATTTTTCGCATCTTCTTGCAGTTCAGGATTTTCCCTGCTGAACTTTATTTTGTAGTTCTGGTGCCGATGGAATATGGGAAAGAGTCATGCATGCTATTTGTTTGTTTGTCATCCACAGTTGCAACTCTTCTAGGATTTTGTGTGATGCAGGGGGGTTACTTGCTCATCATAACTTGCATAGGTACTCTCTTTTGGACAGGAACAAATCTGCAGTTTTTGAAAGGGAAAAACTGTGAACATAGCGATGAGAATGGCGTGTGCACAAATGGAAATTCAGTCGTGAATGGTGATAAGGAACTGCACTCTTTGAACAACAACACGGCAGCCTCAAAAACACGTGTAGGAGTTAATGGAGCTCATGTCCAACGAATTACTCTAGAGAATTACAACCCAACTGACAAAGACGGTAAGAATAGTGTTCTTGCATTGAGTGTGCATTGCATTGTGGCCATCCATACAATACATACTCTCTTCCTGTGTTCATACAACAACCTTCATAGAACAGCAGCAGCCATACAAGTGGGATGATGACCCTTGTTGCCAATGGAACTTAAACCCTAAAGATTTCTTTTTTAAGTCCTTTTCCGAGCAATTTCTGTACATAGCAACGCTGAGACAGTGAGAGGCTGGAAAATACTATTATCTCTTTACAATCAGTACTATTGCTTCTTTAATCAGCATATTTCCTTTATTAGGCATAGATTCTTGCATGTACAGGGACATGCTAAAATGAATAAAAGCTCTTTCCTTCAGAAGCTTGTTGCAGCTTGAATGAGGATACTATTGACTTTTTTGATTAGCAATGTCTCTTGAGTGCTAGCAACATCACGTCTGAGTCTTCCCATTGCTCCTGGAAAGGCAACAGAAACTCAGGACACAGATTGTGTATAATGGTTTGCCCAAGTTTTTGGGCAGATTATTATATGCTTATCTACACCCACTGTTGGGAGCTGATGAACTTGGTGGGTAGTCATGGCAGCTCGTCACTGCCGTTCATCACGAAGGTGATGGTCTGTCACTTTGTGAGCAACTCTCATGAGGTTATGACTGCACTCAATGTCATGTTACCTTTAATTGTTGTTGTGGAGATTTCTCTGCAACTTCATCAAGCTTTAATCAGCATATTTTCTGTTTAAACTATCTGGGTAGAATTAACATACTAGAAGGTGCATGTGTTATGGGATTGGAGAATTCCTTGATTCTATGCTGGGGTTGGAATTGTCACTTGCAAAATAGAGGAACTGGAAGTATTACCAAGTCTGGGGGATGAACAGCCACCATATCTCCCCAAGGTTTTTTTTTGGTTTCTCAGTGTTTGCAGGTGCAAGTATAAGAGGATTTGAAGACAAAATTGCAAGATCCCGAATGGTCAGTGCTTAAGAGCTCTAGATAGTGAGTGGGCTATAGCTAGTTTCTGCACTTCTTACAAGTCTCATTAACCAGGCTTGATCTTCTATGAGACTCATGAAAGATTGTGGTTGTTACAATGGCTGTCATCATATTACCATGTCCCATATGCTAATCTCAAACCAAGTTCTAGGAACTCAAAATTCTTCTGTAACTTGTGTGCAGGTAAATCACCTGTTGCTAATAGGATAAGTGAGCTCACAGTGAGAAACGCAACACAAGATGTGAGTGCATCAGATGTTCCTCAAGCCAGTGAAGACAGTGGATCTGTCAAGGAGGGAGTGACAACCCCTTCTCGGCAGCTCAGTGTAGCAGAGAGAGAACAGCGCCGTTTATTAGGTCTGAAAGTAAGGAAGGATTTTATGTGCATGGAACGAGTTGATGGCAGACTCTTGAATGTAGTTGAAGGGCTTGAGCTTCATATGGGGGTATTTAGTGCAGCAGAGCAGACACGATTGGTAAACATGGTCTATGATTTTCAAACCAAGGGTCGTCAGCAACAACTCTGAGGTAAGCCAAATCTTAACATCAAGCAACCTGGACTGGATGGTTGACCTCATAGATACAGTTGAGGTTGAGTATTGCAAGACAGTGAAGTACAAGTCCTTGTTTTTTGTCATGTATGAAAGACCTTGGGGTCACAAAACAAAATGATTTAAGCTGGTTTCATTGGAAATGGTAAACCTATGTACCTAGCTGACATTCCAAGCTGAATTCTGGCCTCTAACAAGGGGTTAATGATGCAGAGCGGACATATAGTGAACCCCGGAAGTGGATGCGAGGCAAGGGCCGAATCACAATACAGTTTGGGTGTTGTTACAACTATGCAACAGTGAGTTACTTTATCCTTCCTACAGCACCTTAGAGGCTTGTGTCCATTGCATGCTTCAGGCACATTGCCACTATCAGACACTTGCTGAATTTGACACCTTAAGTCTTGGATTTGATGATCACCTATGCCAGATGATCATTCTTCTTGAGGATTGACAGAGAACTACTTGTTTTAGTCATATCAAAGCAGTTCCTACATAATTGTCTCAACAAGGTGAAGAACTTTGGATCCATGATCAACAGGATAAGTATGGGAATCCACCAGGGATTTTGCATGAGGAAGCTGTTGATCCGCTTCCACAGCTTCTGCGGAATACTATCAAACGGTTAGTGAGGTGGCATGTTTTACCAACATGATGTGTGCCGGATAGTTGTATCATCAACATTTATGATGAGGGTGATTGCATACCACCTCACATCGACCACCATGATTTTGTGTGTCCATTTTGTACACTCTCTCTTCTCAGTGAATGCTGCATTCTCTTTGGGGGAAATCTCAAAATCGTTGGCCCTGGATCGTTTGATGGACCTGTCTCCATTCCTCTTCCTGTTGGGTGAGTTTTCCGAGCAACAGCTTTGTTGAATTTGCTTCTGTATGGACCCAAATACTTTGATGCGTGCTGACCTTGTGGACTGAATTTTTTGTGGTCCCTATATGCACCATTAAGTGTTATGGCTTTGGACATGTCGATGGATGGTGGATTTGTAGGTCAGTGCTAGTGTTGAAAGGAAATGGTGCGGACGTAGCAAAACATGCTGTTCCTGCAGTACCAACTAGGAGGTAAACAATAGACTGGAAAAGTCACTTCAATTGTCCTTTCATGCCATTTGAAAAGAATTTTTGAATGCTTCGGAAATAAGAATGAATCCCAGTACCTTGGTATCTCAGGTTGTTCTGAATTTCAAACAAAGGGTTCTCTTTGTGAGACTGAAGTTGAGGTAGGACCTGAAAATTGTGGTGGTACTTTATTGTTGATTGTGTGCAGAATATCAATTACGTTTCGAAAGATGGATCCATTAAAGGTACCACTAGGGTTTGTGGAAGACAAAGAACTGCAAGGTGTGTGTCCAGCTGTTCTCCCTTCACCCCGACCAGGGAAAGAGAACTGCTGACATCTGGCAGCAGTCACTTGAGCTTTGGGTGCTGAAAGTCCAAATGACAATTCCTAGGATTACCACAGCCTCACACAAAAAGCAGGGGTGACTAATGAATCACAAAAATCTCTCATCAACAGAGATTGTCAAAGTCCTGTGACTGCCAAAGTGTCAGGTGTGACACTTTTTAAGCAGGCTGATTTCCCATTGTTAGATTTGCCACCATCAGTGAGAAAGGGCCATACAAGTGGGTTGCTCAAGCAGGCAGACCTAACTTCCTACTTTCTCATCACAATGGGCACAGTGTGAGAAGTCTGGCAAGGAATTTACAGCAATCGTTTCCCATTCTCTTATGTCCCTTGATGAATTAGGTCAGATCACCTCTTGCCATAATCTTGAGCTTTACCTGTTTCAGGAAGTGACTTTTGTATACAGTTTGTCACCTTTGTTGACTTGCCTGGACATGCAAAGTTCTCACCATGCTCTTGTGTACTTTCACTTAAGGAAATCAGTCCACAACTGCTCTAAAACCCTGACATAGACTGTTTTTCCTTATCACAGGAAAATTGTGGCACAGTTTTGACTAGAGTCCTACAGACTTGTATGCACATAGTTTTCTTACTAACCACATGTTTGCTTTCTTGTATCAAAGTTGCATCTCACCAAGAGTCGCAAACTATAGTGTGTCAACACTTTGTCCTTCTTAATGCAGCAGCATGCTTGATTGCTATAGAGGAGGATTTTTTTCTTGGGTTTTCTTGGACAAGCTTTGGGGATTACAGACATAACTATCTACATCATTTTCTCAGGGTTTTCAATGTTGTCATGGCATGGTGAATGAAATGCTCTAGCTGTGACACTAGTGTATGTTGTGAGCTGCAAAAAACTTCGTCCACTAACTTTCCATTCTTATTCTCTTGTTCTTTGTGTGAATTGCGGTGTTTCTCTCTTCCCTTGATATGTTGCCAAAAGATTTCCATTTTCTGTGCCTTACAGAACCTTGCTGGCTGCCACCATTGAAAGTCACAGAGGCCAGTTCCAGAGCTCTTGGGGGAAAGAGATTGAGTGGATGTTTTTGAGACAACATGAAATCTTTTTCCTTTACTGAACAAATTTCCATTCCATAATTTTGGCAGATTTTGGAGGGTGACTCATCTTGCATGCTTGATGATGTGGTGGAATAGGTGCATCGAACTATGAGGTTTTTTTCTTGCCTGAATACTACCTTGAGTGTTTTTATGTGAAGGTGCACTTTGTGACTCGACTGAGCGGAGCCCTGCTTGAAAGCAATGGAGAAAAAAGGATTTCACACAATGGTTCCAACCCATCTGGTAATGGCAATGGAGGACCTGAGAACATATTCAGGAAATGGTCTGGATTGTGAACCAACCCTGACTGGTAAGTATCATTCATTTTTGTCTCTTTTTTCCCCTTTTGAAAACCTGGAAGGTTTCTTCCATGTTTTTTGAATGTTTGATTGAGAATAACTATGCTTAATAGAGAGAAAAAAGAAACTTAGTAATGAACCTTCCAAAGAATTGTGGAGGTAGAAGGCTAATATTTTTTAAAAGAGAAAGGTTGGTGTGGATGGTTCAAGAGTGAATGATGTATTTTTTGGACATATCTTTGGCATTAAAGGATGGATCGCATAAATCAAAAGCTTTGATGTTAATTCACTTGACATTTGCCGAAGTTGTTTAGAATTGAACTCCCATCTGAAAATTAAATTTGAAACTGCTGAACCTTGTTTTCTAAAATTAAAAAAATATTTGACAAAGAAATGCTGATTGTTAGTTGTAGGTACTGCCGTGGTTTATGAATTCTTGAGTGCAGCAACCAAAAGAATCGGTATGAATTGTGACTTGATTTCAAAATTTTAAAGCTTGATTATGGTAAAAAGGGTTCACATAAGATGAAAGGGTATTGATTTGCATAGGGACTTTTGCCCTCGTGGATGGAAAGGGTCATTAATAATGGCAAAAGATTGGGAGATACATCAAATAGATGTAAATTTGAGCTTTCTTACATGGTTATATCTTGCGTTTGCATTTAGATTTTGCAGGTTGAGAAAAGGTATGGGATATGAAGAAGTCAATATATGATTGGAGGAAGATTATCAAAGGCAATATCTTAACTTTTGAATAACTAATCTCATTAGAAAAAGCTTTGATCATAACATGTACTTCAAACTTGAAAGAAAAAGTTGAATGCCATCTTGTACATTATACAATTGTTGTTGCTAACAACATCATGGTTAGAAGAAATGCATCATGGTGGTGTGTTGGGTGAAGCAAGTTTCATGTATTCTCAAACATCACGAGAGAACACATATATCAAACTTTGTGAAAATGGCTCAATCACACTATTCTTTTGTATATTTCAATGTTCTCCTTTTTCCAAGACCATGCTTTGTGTGGGTTTAAACTTTGTACTTCAATTGCAACTCATAACGTGCATTCGTTTTTTAAAAGGAAATTAAAATAGATTCAAATGAAGATTAAACCTCAAAAAAGGATCGTGGCAAAACATGAATGTCATCATAAAGAATTCATTTTCCATATTTGGTAAATTATGGAAAGGAATTAGAAAACTTGGACATAACACATAATAATGCCTTGCAAAAAAGGGGAAATAGTTTTCAATTATACATATATGCATGGGTTTTTTTTTTTTCCCAAGTTTGTGATACTAGAAGAACAAAACTTTCCTAAATTTTCCTAATTTTTGGTTTAAAAACTATCAAAACCTATCCCCCAAAAATATAATTGAAATTATTTTGAAAATTAAATGATGTTTCATTATGCAAAGTTTTATATTTTCTCCTATATTTTGATGGTATGAGAACATTGTCAATTTTCCCAAGTGATTATCATTTGGTTTCAAACTCAATTATTTTTCTAAATTTCAGTATTAAGTACTGAAATTTTCTATATATTTTTTTTTCCAACATTACAATTTCAGTCATTAATTAGTAATTGAAAAATAGCCTAATTTTTTTTGTTATGCTTTTAATTTTGATTATTTATTATTTATTTATGCTTATGGAAATAACAAATAAATAAAATCTAGAATATATTTCTCGCAAATGCGCGCATGTGTGTTTGTGTAATATTTATCGTGTATTTTAAATTTCACATTATAGATAGGAAATTTTATTTTTTCAATTCGATTTTAAATTCCAAAACTAAGTTATTAAAACTAACCAGTTTCTTTCAACTTTTGTTTTTTAATAATTTCAAATTTTAAAAAATGACTTGTTGCATAATGGCAACACACTTTCAATGACATCCATGATGGATCAATAATAAATATTTTCAAAATAATAAAATTGGAAACACATGGGTGATTAACATTGTGAGGCCCTAAGAGAGGCCCTAAGTAAGGCCCTAAGTGGATCCTTTAATTATGCTAGAAATGTTTATATAGTACTAGGACTCCACATTGTCCTTAGAAAGTAGGGACACTTAAACTTATTGACCCTAAATTTCTAGGATCATCTCAAGTTGATTCATAGTTTTTTTTAATGCAAATCCTATGTAGTAGTTCATTAAGTAGCCCTTTTAACTAGTCCTTAAGTATCCCCCTAATTTAGGTAGGTCCTTACATAGCCCCCCCCCTATGTAACCCATCTATGTAGACTTTTAATAACCCTTTTTATTTAGATAGCTCATAATCTAGGTAGGCTCTTAGGCGATCTTTATGTAGTCCTTAAAGTACTTTCTCAATTGTTACTTACTTAGGTCGAAGCCCTCTTAAATAACCCCTAGGTATCCTTTAACCTAGAAAAAAAAACACCTTATGTAAAGGTCCTAAATAATCCCTAGGTATCTCTAAGTAGGCCTTATAGAATTCTTATGGAGACTTTTCATCATCCCTATCTTACATAGGTAGGTAGTAAATAAGTAGGTAAGTAGTAGCTAGATAGATACCCCATGGGTAAGTAAGTAACCCATGAGTAGTAATAACCGGCGGGTCGACATTGGTTAGATTTATTATTATAATAATAATAATAATAACAACCTGCCCAGCTGGCCAACAAACCTGGTCAGAGCCCAAACCAAACCTAGAAAACATAGGTACCTTTGAACTGGCTGCAGGACCAACAGGTAGGTTCGGCAAATACCAAGTCATGGACCATGCTAGTTTTCTAGGTTTGGAAATAGGCTCGGAACGAGGTTCGTGGCTGTTGTGCATGCAAAGGGAAGGTTCGGATTGGGCGAGGGAGCTTGCGCGTGCGCGCTTTCTGCGCTTTGCATTTTGCGTTCGTTCGTTGGTTTGTTTGTGTTTTTCCGGTGAGGATCACTTCTATCCTCCATCGCTTTTGTAGATCACAAGTTTTTGCCGTATCAGCAGAAAGTAGTGTTGCACAACTAGGCTCTTCTGTGTGTGTGCATGTTTTGCGAGTTTTTTCGGAATCGGATTTGGTACTTGAAGAAGCGCGTGGCACAAAGAGAAGAGGGAGGAGGAAGAGAGACACAGAGTCAGAGAGACAGCGATATACAAAGACAAAGATAGACAGACAGACAGACAGACAAGAGACAGAGGGAAGGGTATGGTGGTGGAATGTGTTAACATGGCTGCTTCTAACACTGTCTCTACCGTGGATGCGCATGCTATCCGGCGTCGAGGTGGTGGAAGCCAGAGCGGGTTTCACGCGCAGCAGCAGCAGCAGCATTTGGAGGAGGATTTGGTTCGGTTGCATTCTGGGAGCCGAGAGCAGCAGCAGCGCGAACATACTCAATTCATGGGGGAATTCATGAGCGCTAAAGACGTCTGCCGGCGGAAGAAGGTGAGAGTTCTCGTTGCTCCTTTTTAAGGGTGATAGGGATGCCGTTTCTTTTCGGCTTGTTTGTTTGTTGGCCAGGCCATGTGAGATGGACATGACAGCGGGGGAGGGCCGTGTGGGCGGGGAAAAAGGGGGGAGGGTTTCGCATCGAGGGTTTGGATCCACTTTTGTTGAGGATCCCGGGGCCAGGCTTGGGATAGCTTGTCATTGTTGTTCTCTAGATTCCTCTGTTTTCTCTTCTTCATTAGCTCTTGAGATGGATCCTGACGATTCATTCATCTTCTCTTGAGTCTTGTGGAGTCTGGGTTGCAAGTCGACTGCAGATCTCTCTTCTTCTTTTTCAGCCTTTAGGAAGAAGACACTCAAAAGCTGCTAAGGAAGGAGGGTTTCATGGCCATGCCTCACTCCCTGCCATATCAAATAATTACCACTCCGACAGTTAGAGAACTTAGAGGAGGCGGTTCTGTCCCAGGGCTTTCTCTGTCTGCTGTGTGAAGGTCACTGTCTCCATTGTAAATCACATTCCTATGGAAGAAATCTGTTCTTACCATATCCAATTATGAGATACAGGTGAACAGGACTGCAAAGTTGAAGCAGTGCAAGCTGGATGTTCGACGAGAGCAGTGGCTTTCTCAACGTTCTCAAGGTGAGTCCCTCCTGTGGACTCATATGATGACCCTTCACATGTTGATTGGAGTCAGATCTACAGAATTCCAAAGGTTATAGAAAAATCAATCTGTCCTGCATGCATTGCAACTGATGAGTCCTGTGGAGATCAGATCAATTCAGTTCTCATTTCTTGCAGTTACGGCGCTCAATGTACTTATGCCATTTGAAATGCAGCAGCCACTTCTGTTTTGTTCCTGAACACATTTCTGCATGTCTTAGGTTTAGAAGAGTTTTTTCTGGATTTCATGGGCAAAGTTGGGTTGGAAGATGATGTTGAGGTTGTGGGGTATGACTGATGGTGGTGTACATATGGAATCAACTGC
This sequence comes from Sphagnum contortum, assembly GCA_963920785.1. NCBI lineage: Eukaryota > Viridiplantae > Streptophyta > Sphagnopsida > Sphagnales > Sphagnaceae > Sphagnum > Sphagnum contortum. The sequence goes on along the minus strand of OY987284.1, from coordinate 295,992 downwards.
AACCTTAATTTGGGCTAGCCTTGGTTTGTGAGGGCTGACAGTCTTAGGGAATAACATTCTTCTGGCCAGAAAAATCCTCTTGTTAGGTTGGTCGCCACATCCCAGCTCCCACTACTCATCACACCACCCCACCCACCCATCCCCACATCTGACCTACTTGTAGATAGGTATATGAGTAAGTTGACCTTGATGTGTGCTCTGGCTAGCTAGCATGGGTTTTCTCTAGAAGGGCTGGCATATCTACATCTAGAAGGGCAACGATCCTACTTGCATTTTCCAGCAGACCTAAGGGGGTTCACATTTGGTTGACAACTTTCATTTGTGTTAAGATTACAGGGGAGTAGGAATTGAAAAGGTCATCGGGCTTCATTCTGCTCAGGGTACCCTCATGCTGCAGCTGAACAGTACTTGGTCTCACTTTATCATTGCTGTTTAGAGGTAGGCAGGGTCTGTGAGCTTAAGTTCCAATTAGCAGTCTAGCCCACACAGATCTGCCTGCCAACACTACTACATTAAACAGGTGCATTAAACAGTTTGATGGGGCCCATGTGTAGGTAAGCAAGGGAGGGCAGAGCCACAGCATCACCATGAGCCAGGTGAGGTAGATTGTGCAGGGCAGGAGAGCATTGGGACTTCAGGCCAGAGTTGCAGTCAGGCATTTGGGTCAGGTGTGACTACCAATGATCACATACCTGCAAGTTCAACTCCAACAAAATCCCAATCAGTGGTCAATGACTCTGATGGTGAATGCAAGCACACAAAGAAAGAGGTTTCCAGGTCAGAACATGGTGAAAGTTGTCCCATGTACTTTGAAAGTGGGGAATTGCATGGAGGAAATGAACAGAAACAAGGTTCAGTTGATGGATGGTGTTGTGATGAGAGCAAATTAAGGTCTAATAGCAGTTGCACGAGTAGCAGCTACACAGGAAGTGGGTCTGATGACAATGAAGATACACATGATGCAGAGGATGACTGGGAAGCAGCCTTTGATGCATTGCACGTACAGGGTGTAGAGGGTCATCATAAAGGACCCAGTTCAGATCGAATTCAGCATAGTGAATTGAAGGATTCACATGAGAGGAAGCCAAATGGGGTTCATCATCTGGATCTGCAGAGTGCTCAGCTCAAACCAGAGTACAGGTATAAGAATAATGGATTTGGGGGCAGAAGAGGAAACAGTGGCAGGGCTTGGAGACCAGATGACATCTCACGGCCACCTGTGTTACCAAGGCTGGCAAGACAGCACACTCACCCTAGCCAGCAAAACAGACAGACTAATCATGGGTGGGGCTCTATACATGGGAATGTCTGGGGCCCTCCTTCTAGTCCTTCCTACTGTCCTATCTGCACTGAAGAGCTAGATATGACAGACTCATCATATATCCCTTGCAACTGTGGATTTCAGCTGTGTCTTTTCTGCTATCATAGGATTGCGTCTGATGATGGGCGCTGTCCTGGTTGTAGGAAAGCTTACAGTTCAGAAGGGGCTGTGAAGCTATCCCACTCTTCCAGTGTATGGCTTCGCGTGTAATCCATATGATGGCGGAACACTGCATGGCCTAATAAACAGCATGCTGATAATTACTTACTCTATAGTAACCCTTCTTCTCTGTTTTGGTTAAGTTGAATTCTTGGATGTGAAGAAACTCCACGTTGAATTGTTTGGCTTTGCTGAACAGCATCAGGAATACACTTTTGTTCTGCTGTGCACTCCTGGATCAGAATTCTGCCTTCATAGATTTTGCATTTGTTTTCTAATGACTGGATATTTTCTGAACTGCTACTGAGTGTAAGTCTAGCTTTCCTAGAAGTACGCTAAAAGTTATGTGCATGCAGATATTTCACTACAGCTGATATACACTCAAAGTTGATTTGAAACCCAAGTTTGTCCTGTTTACAAAGTCATGGGGCCTTCTGATGGGAAGGAGGGATGTCGTATGATTTGTCATTTGTGCAACTAATGTTTAGTGACTTTGATGACCAGAAGCATCTCCTACCTGGCTTTAAGGAGAATAGAAGTGTTCACACCCAGTTGCTGGATGTGTTCAAAGAATTCAGGATCCTTCAGGGAATTCTCTCAGGGCAGACTCACCTAGCCACTCCTGAGTTGCCTTTCTTGACCAGTACTGGATTTCTGAGAAGAGATGGCAGTGTAAGCTGGCTTACAAACAACATTGCTGTACAAACTAAGAACAGGACAACGAACAAGTAATGTTGCACATGTGACACCATCTCTTCCCTGTTCTTGCCCTCTGTGTGTGTGTGGCATTCTCTCTGTTTCACTATATCCGGGTCAAGCTGTGCTGTAATAGATTGTGTTTTATTTCCCTAAGCTTGTAAAGCTTCAGTCCAAGTCTAGTATTGATTCTAGAAAGCAATTTCCATTGACTAGTATTTTTTGAAAGATGTCGTACCTCCTCACTTTGGTATATTTGCTATTCAAGTGAGAACCTGAATAGAATTGAGATAGAGATTTCAGATCCAGCAACATAATCTCATTTGGAAACAAGCCTTTACTGTGTTCAATGTACTGCTTGTTTGCCCCTTTAACATACCAAGGCTTTGGTAATAAGGGTTGGTAGTAGATGTAGGTAGTAGATCTACTGCCTACCTCTACTACCTACACTACACTTTCAGCTAAATTGAGGGAGGGTCTTATTCTTGTTGTGCTTGGGCAAATTTCTTGAGACTCTTGAAGACAAAAAGATCTATCCAGAGTCACAACGAAAGATGTAAACTCATCAAACGAGCTCATTTTTCTTGTGATTTGTAACTATGATGCTCATGACCCCGACAATTTGTTCAAGCAAGAGACAACCCCAAGCAAGCATTTTGTCAGTAACTTATTTCTTCCATTCCTAAGAAATTTTGTACTAGAGAGTGGGCAGTATATGGGCAGATTTTGCCAAGTAAGCATGCCATGGGTGAACCCAGGGTGTGCGCACCTGGCAGAATTTTTACTACTTCCATGGACAAGTACTCTTATCCTCCAATATCATGGTAGTTTTTGAATGTAAAGTTGTCTGAAAGACAACTTTTGAGCTTCCAAGGTGCATATGTGTTTGTCCTTCTTTAAAAACAAGTTGATGTTCTTGTAAAAAGCTTAATTTTTAACAACATAAAAAATGGTCAAATGTTTAGTTGTGGAGAATTTTCTTAACGGTTGAAGATTTGCCAACTTTCAATTGTTTTTTGTTCACCATAAGCACACAATTTAGGAAAAGTTTATTAATGCGCATGAAGAAGGTGTGGGATAGATGTAAGACCAACAATTTGGGTGGGGTATGCACTATACATTGGGTACGATTAGTATTTTTGGATTTATAGATATACATTTCACGAATGGCTTTCATAGAAGTTTGGCCCTGATAATTTGTTGGTTGTTGCTTGTAGTTGTTGACATAAATTTTGAGCTTGGAAATAATTACAATATTGTTATTGTTTTTCAAGATGTTATTTGTTGAAGCTTTGTGCCTTTGCATTGTTTGATAAGGACATATTCCATTTTGCTCTCACCCACCTACATGCCCACCCATCTATTTTACCTACTTACTTGCTCATATACCAATGAGTTCAATCGAAAATATTCTAATTTATGAAGTAATTATTTCTCTCCATCTTTCCACCTTCCTACCTACTAGCCATTGAAATAGGTAGTGCCTCACTTTTGTAGATGGCAAGTCCATGTTTGAAGGCTTTAGGGTGGAATTGAATCATGAGTTTTGTTTGAGAATTCTCATAGTCTTGTTTGAATCTAATTGTTGAAGCAATTGAAGATACATGCTTATCCACTTGCAATTGTTTCATCACCCTAAAAAAGCACAATGCAAAACAATTACTTGAGAGGTGGCAACAATTTTGAAAAATGATTGTTTTATAATTACAAATTGTTATATATAATGCAAAGCTTGTCAAGGTATTAGTTTCAAGTAGGATCCTTGATTCAATCAATATCTCTTCCTTTTGTTTTGTGCTTGTGACAACATCAACTTTTGTAACTTTTTGAAGTTGGTTCTTGAAGATATACGTGCCAAGTTTTCTACAAGCCTTTCCTTCCCATTTGGTCACTATTTTTCTTTTTTCCTCTTAGTCTTAGTGCTAGACTCCTTTTTACTTGAAGTTGTAGCATGGAGTGACAAGTTCTTTAGTTTGGTTGACGAGTCCATTCACAGTTTGGGTACCAAAAAAGGAAAAAAGGACTTAAGGACTTTTTTAAGTTATTTTTTACAAATAACATTTACATGGAACAAACTTAAGTGAATTTTTTTGAATAATCCAACATAAGATAATTCATGTGTTAATGGTGATTTTTCACATTCATACACAATTTTGTATGAATATTTTGGTTTAATGCCAAAAATGTAGAAAATCTCAAAATGAGTTTCAATGGACAACCAAACATGTTTTCTGGCAAAATTATTTCTCACACATGTGACCTACACCTAAAGTTAAACATTTTGGACTCATTGCACAATTTTTTTATCAAACATTTTTAAAAATGAATATTTTGCCTTGCATCCCTTTTTTCAAAATTTCAAAACTTTAAAATTTTTGTATGATTTGGTTTTTCATCAAGTTCATTCAATGAACATGTATTTTCATAAAAAGGGGCATGCTTTTGTTGTAGAAAAAAATCGAAATCAATTGTGTGATTTTATGCATTCCTTTTCTATCACTTTTTTTTTTAAATGTACTTTAAACACTTGATTACTTTAGTTTACAAGACTCCAAATGACATTTACAGAGTATCCAAATTATTTTTAAATATTTTTATTAATTTAAGAAGAGATCATTTTATCTATTGGCATACAACAATCCATTACAATTGTAATAATGTAAAATAAACAAAAATCCAAAGTTGTCCTTTGCAATCCTTTGTTAGTAAAACATTCCATTTTGGTACCCTAATTGTGAATGGACCTTGACATGTATATGAAGGTTGAAACCATGCAAGATGATCCTTGGAAACTATTCAACAAAATCCAATTTCAAGATATAGTCAAGTCAAGTGCCACAAAATATACATGTGATACATGTTATGAGAAGCAAGAGACCATAGAGTGCACTTTAGTTGTCAAGATCAACAAAGTTGTTCTTTTTATAATTTCCAAATGTTAACATACATGGATTTGGGTCATTCTTAGTGGATATCTATGTACATAGTATGGTTGGGGTACCAAAAGGACTATTTGTTTTCTATCTAGTGAACCCCTTCACTTAAACATGTTGGCGTAATTTAATAGCACATTCATATTGAAAGTTTGATCTTCTTCATGAATAGATACATTATTAAAATACTATTATATGCATAACATGTCAAATTTGAACAAGTTTTAATAATCGTACCAAATCTTTAAAAAATTCTAGGACTTGATCTCTTGAGAAAAAAAAGGTTCAAGGACTCATAAGGGATGTCTAAAAACAATTTGGCCCAAGATTCTTACCACAAACACCTTAGATATTAATGTACATAAAATGTATGAGTGTGACAAAAACCAAATGCCTTACTGCAATGTAAAAAAAAAAAATTAAGAGTGATTTTTTTTGGAATTTTGGGCCATTGATAGAACATGGCACACATCCAAAATAAATTTCACTATTCTTAATTTCATAAATGAAAAAAAATATATATTTTTTAAATGCCTATATAAAATTTGGAACAAAATTATTTCATTTGACATTAAAAAAATAAGGAAATCTAAGACATGTCATACGAAAAATGAAAGAAAAGGTGAATTGAGTCATTGCTGCTTCAAAGGGGGTACCCCAATCATGTGATCACATATCATTAGGCAAAGATTATTCAAGTTGATTGTGTATATTTAACATGTGTGTAATTTCATTATAATTACATTTTTTAATATTAAATAGGTGACGACACATGATGTGGTAAATATTAATTGCATGAGGGGTTCATGCAACCCTATTGATCTCTCCATGGAACAAAACATTTATAAAACTACCAACATTAGTTATTAACCAATATGCATTGTTGAATACATCATCCATGATTGTGTTCACAATGATTGTAATCATGGAAGACATTTAACTTCTAATGACATTTTCAATTACAAGCATGAAAATGAATAATAAATGACATGTTTAGTTCAACTACACAATCATGCAATCATATACGATGGCATGAACTAACAAATGTAATCATTTATGAAATTATAAGACCATGCCATGTTTTGGTGTAGGGATTTGACCCCAAAGTATCACCAATTGGAATGGGTGAATACATATTAACACAACATTCAAAACATTATGTTTAAAAATAATGCAACCTCAACAAAATTGTAATTTAGGGGGCACACCCAAAGCTCCTTTAGGAAGCTTAAAATCATGTCAAGAACACCATCTTGTTCTTTGCTATGAAGTTTCTTTTTATTAAATGAGATCAAACTTGTATAGTTTCAATTAGTTTTGTCACGTCTAAATTCAAATAAAAATCTTAAAGTAGAAAACTCAAGAAAAATCAACCTTATGGATGATGAAGAAAATCATTCAAGACATAATGATTTGAAATAATGCAACCTTGGCAAGATTATAGTTCAAGGGGTACACCTAAAACTTCCCCTAGTCCAAACTTTGGGTCATGCAAAAAACTTCTAAAGGTTCCACCACAAAATGCCAAAAAGACATGTAAAATGATAAAGACAAATAAATCTTGGTATTAAATACCTATTTTTCAAGTTTTATATGGGAAAAAAACTATTTATAAAAAGGGTGTATTCATGATTGGGGTGTAACCAAAAAGGAGGGGTCCTGCCAACACTTCAACACCATCGAACCCCTGTCACACAATCCGATCCTGATCTACCAGAATGCCGGCAGACCTCCTAGTTTCTTAGTGTTAGTTCTAGCAACGGACTCCCGTGTCTGCACACCTCGAGTCATGAATACACAACACATGACAACAGGACAGACTGCTCAAGACGCTGATTCCTGCCTCTCTTCACTCACACGCACATATACTAGCCAAAAGTCTTTCCTCATATTGCATTGAAGATTATTTACACTCCGAGAGCACAAGCTCTCTTTTCAGACAAGTTCACGGAACTTCAGATCGTCCAGACATCATCAAAACTCTCTCCCTCTTCCTTTCCAAAACTCTGTATCTAAACGACTCGAGTAGAACCACCAGGCGCAGCGGAATAAATCGGGAGTTTCACCAAGATCGCCCCACTATAGATCTCTCACCATCATCATATCCATTAGAATTCTGCCATTCTCCCCTCTACAGACTCATCGATCTACCCCGAAAAACAACCCTCTTGACTTCTCTCTAACTATTTGATCTTCTTGCTCACACACAAAAATGATCTACCTCTGCTAACTTCCTTGCTCCTCTCAACAACACATCTGTTCGGCTGCAGACCGGAGCTCTCCTCCTTATAGACTTCCGACCCTTCTTCTCGCAAGGTCCGTTGCTTCTTCCAGAAGCTTCTCCAAAACGTTCAATTCCGATCCAATCCAATCCAGGATCTGCCGTCTTGACATCTTAATTGAACATACTTCATCAATGCTGGCCGCCGCCACCTCCATCCCTGCACACAGCTCAAAAGAAAGCCATGCAATCTCCATGCAATACTGATGGGGCGCCGTCACACTAAGTCAGTTGATGCAATCATACTCAGAACCCTAAATTAGATCAGAGTTTAAACCACCTCCTTTCTTGTTACATGGGGTATTAAAAAGGAATGGCTTGTTTTCAAAGGATTACAAAGGACATTTTTGGATCTTTGTTTATCTTACATTATTATAGTTGTAGTGGATTGTTGTATGCCAATAAATAAAATGATGTCTTGTTAAATTAATAGAAATATTTAAAAATAATTTGGATACTATGTAAATGTATTTTTGAATCCTATAAACTAATTATATTAAGAGTCTAAACTGCATTTTTTATAAAAAGAATCAAAAGGAATGCATAAAGTCATATAATTGATATCAAACTTTATGTACAACAACATTGTGGACCTTTCTATAAAAGTATATGTTCACTGGATGAACTTGACGAAAAACCAAATCATACAAAAATTTCAAAGTCTTGAAATTTGAAAGAAAAGGTTTCAAGGCAAAGGATTCACTTTAAAAACTATTTGGGAAAAAAATTATGTTAAATGGGTTCAAAATGTCTAATTTTAGGTGTAAACATGTCCATGAAATAATCTTGCTAAAAAACACGTCTAATTATCCATTGAAACTCATTTTGGGATTTTCTATGTTTTTGATTATAAACCAAAATATTAATACACAATTAATGCATGCATGTGAAAACTCACCACCATCACATGAATTATCAAAAATTAGATTATTCAAATTTTCTCACTTAAATTTATTTCAAGTAAATGTTATTTACAAAAGTAACCCCGACCTTGAATAAGCCCAAAAGGAGATAGAGATGCACTCTTAATCATTTAAAACCACATTGATTTGCATCACAATGTTGTTCTTGCAGTTGAAGAATAAAAACATTTGCTACTAAATAAAATATCCATGTTTTGTTATGAAAAAAGGTGTTCTGGGCATGATTCAGGGTTAATTCCTAAGGGAGCTCCAGGTGCAACCACTGACCTACACTCTTGCAAAGGTTACATGATTTTGTAAAGATTGAAATATTTTGGATGCTTATGAAGACATTCTCATGGCTATGATGACTTGTGTGTGTGAAACACATGAAGTTTCACTAGAACAAAAGGTGTTCATGTACATTAAGTGATTTCATTGGATTATAAGTGAATTCACCGGTTATAATGAACGAGACCTAATGGGGAAGTAGTGAATTCATTGGTCTAGTGAACAAGGACTAATGAACTGCACCCATATTTTGTAATAGTGCTTGCGCATACACATGAACCAAAAATTTCTTCTTTTTCTTTTCAACAAATGATTTACATTGTTATGGAAGGTAACTACACCCAACATTGCATATTTCTTTGCATATACAAGAAATAAAGGCATGTATTTAGTTTTATTTTCTACTACAAAATTGGAATTTGACCTTACACATTGAAATTTTTAAAAGGAAGGCATTATAAATGTGTTGTTCATGTCAACATGGTCATGAAACAATGCCATTTGAGACCTTAAAAGGTAAACTTGTGGGATCATAATTCCAATGTCAAATAGGTATTGGCTTGTGGACATGTCAAATTAATAAAAGGAATTCATTCTTTTTTAAATATGGGATCATAATTGTATATTTGAATTGTGTTGATTGTGTTGATTTTTTCTTTTGTTATTTGGTTTAAATAAATTCAATACTTATGGCATGTAGTTCAAGTCCCACAACCACATTGTTTCACTAAAAGTTTTAAATATGTATAAATGTGCATGTGTTATAATTTTGGTGTTTGGCTTTGATTTTGGGGTCAAATTTTTTGTTGGAGATCAATGTGTTTTAAATTGTGCACAAATGGTTATTTGTGTTAAGTCATGTTTTATGTTGGATGAGTTGTTTGTTAGTTTTCAACATTCTTAGTATTAATATTTTTGTAGGAAAATATGTTCAACTAGTATGGCCTTTGGGATTGAACACATTTAGGTTTTGAACACATTAATGGCTTGATTTCAATTAGTCATATGAGTTGAATCAATATATGTTCCATCAAACATCCACTTTAGAGCAACCAATTTTGCAACTTTCAAACTTAATGTGCATCCATCATGTGTTTTTCATTAGAAACTAAACTATTAAGTTGGAAATATTTATGTTGTTTTATTTTCATAACACAAAAAATTCATGTGTCAAAAAAGGTCAACACACTACTACAAAATGTGGGTGCAATTCACTAATCCCTATTCACTAGGCTAGTGAAGTCACTACTTCCCCGCTAGGTCATGTTCACTATGATTAGTGGATTCATTCAACATCCTGTGAAATCACTTGGCGTACAAGGACACCTTTTGTTGTAGTGACATTTCAAGTGGGAAATTGATTAAAGGTGAAAAATACATAAGGTCCATGCCATGATATTAACATTAATTTTACCTTTAAAAAAATTTTCAATTTAATTTCAAATTTCTTGTTTATTTTATATGCATTAAAAAAATGTTAACATAAGAATAAAACACAACTAATCCAAAATTGTTTCTAGAATGAGATAGAAACAAGACACATAACAATGGGCCTAAGATCATTGAAATAAATAGAATATAAAATTTATTGATCCTAAGTTATAACCTATTTTTACAGCTTTTCAAGTCCAAATTACATAGTTGAAAATAAATTTTTAACTAGTTTAAATTACGACTTATTAAGTGTGCTTTAAAATTGTTTATTTCTACCCATAAGGTGTAAGTGAATTATAGCATTAAGCCAACACAAATCAAAGTAAAGGCATAGTTCTTGCCTACACATGACTCAACATCTATATAATCTCACAAAACTTATGGTAGAAATATAGGGCACACTAACAAGAATAAAGTTTGTCAAAGGTTGAGTTTTAAACCATGACAATTATAAAAAGAATTCATTTTTTCGAAATGTTTCTATAAACACCATATTGGGAAATGGAGATGGAATTGGGGAAATCTAGTTAAACTATTATTCACCTCCAAAACTCGAAAAAAAATTTGTTGTTCCTTTCTTCATCTGCATTTGGTTCAATGAAGCACCTTGGGCATAAGTTTTTCTAAACATGCATCCTCATTAAAGGTCTTGTCACAAATGAGTTATTCAAAATTTTGCACTTGCAAAACAATGTCATTTTTTCACTCTAGTGAATTCTAACTCTTGAGAATCCTCAAGTGGGTGATCCTGTAAAATACACCTTCAAAAAAGATTGAAAGAAAAAATAGAAACATCTAACGATTTAAGTCTTAAATATTAATTCCAAATTCGATGTCATCCACCATTGTAGAATTACAAAATTGTGCATCGTCCTTTTTAACAAGGGCAATGTCGGCCTCAAAAATTCAATAGGAAACTTTCATGATTCATAACTTCTTGAAATAGACTCCAATTTGAAGCTTTAATTTTCCATTTTGTAGCCATTGGGGAAAAAATTCCAATGAAATATTAATCACTTCAATTGAAATTCATCTTCCCTTTGAAATTATGAAAAACCTAACATTAGGCAAAAAATTCAACCGACATTTTCAATAACCTATTATTATTTTTGGTGTTGATCTTCAATAATTCATAGCTATGATTAATAATTATTTTATGTAACTTTCTAATTATTTTTGTTACTTAAAATCTACATTTTTTTCATAACTAATTAACATTAAAATATTATCTCAAAATTGTCCCTTTAACATTAAAAAAAAAATCCTAATTTTAAGAACTATGACACTTGATACGCAAAAACAATTTGAGGTCTAAAAAAAATCAGTCTCTCCTTTCATGCTCTTGAAAACTCTCATGTGCTCAAAAAACCCTCAACACACAGTGAAAAAATCCTAGCGCTCCTTGACGTAGGAAAAGGACCTAAGTATAGGCCCTTCTCCTATACATAAGAGAGAGCCAAAGTATCTACTGCTGCCTACATCAAGAGCCTAGGGTTTCCAATTTCTGGAAAAAGCTGTTCGCATTCAGGTGCTTATGCCACAATTCTCTTGAGGATTCATGAATGGGTGAATGGTGAAGGTGTCGCTAGTTTTCTGGCACTCATGCAGCGTGCAAAGATCTGTTGCTGTGGCAGGGTTTAGGGTTCAGATTGTGGGACACACCTGTAAGCTCTTGACCTCGATCTTAGAGAAGTAGATGCTTGGTGTATTCATTTTTTTGGGAGCTTCAAAAGACAAGTTCTCTTCTGCTGTGGTGCTCGCTGAATTCATCGCTCCTGTCCTAAAGCTTGATCTTCTGCTCTGGACGAGCTTGCATTCTAGATGCTTGCTTGCTTGCTGTTAGGGTTTTAGGGTTAGGGTTTAGTGTTTACGATGGCAACTTGGTTGTAGTTTGGTTGTAATCATAGCGCCTGCTTGAAGTTCACTGATTTGATAAGCTGCACAGCATCTATACAGACAGGTGCAGAGACTCTCCAGACTTCAAACATAATTGCAAAGAAGGAGAAGCCCTATGGATGATGGAGAGTCATTCACAACATATAGTAAATGGGTGAAGACGAAGGCCAAGTTAACTGCCTTACCACAAGGGCAAGCTCAATCTGGCGATGGCTTCACCGCTTGCATACATGGTGAAGCAGCGGGCCAAGATCACAATGGACATTATTCTGTAGGTCATGCTTCCTGAGTGTGATTTCATTCATATATCTTTCACTGGAGCATTCTCTTCAAAGTAGAGGACTTGAATCTTGAGCATTGATGAGAACTCTTTCGATATTATGAATATTCTTTTGTTTTTTGAGGTTTTCCTAATTTTGGCACATTGTTCTTCTGGAACAGGACACAGGTCTTCAGGAAAAGTTCAACTGGTGCTAAATATAGCACTTCTACCTTCCAGACCACTGTAATAAGAGGTGGAACAGAGGGTGTGAATAAGAGCTACTCAAACGGTGCTAGGGCATTGAGCAGGGAAGGACTGGTCAAAGATGTGCAACATGTTTTGCATCAGCGAGGTATTCCAGTGGATTCCTCCACTTATGTCCGTCTTCTACGGAGATGCATTGATATGAAGGATGTGGTTGTAGGGCAGCAGATACATGCCCACATTTTGCAGACTAGATTCAAATCGGACACTTACATACTCAACACTCTCTTAGATATGTATACCAAATGTGCTCATTTGGTGGATGCACGCCAATTATTCAACAACATGTCCAGGCGAGATACATTCACTTGGAATATGATGTTGACAGGATATGCCAAACATGGACGTGCAGATGAGGCTTTCAGAATTTATGAGCAGATGCAGCAGCAAGGGGTTGCACCTGAAAGGATGACCTTCACTAGTGTTGTGAATGTGTGTGCCAGTCTAGGAGCTCTTGGAAAGGCCAAGAGGGTTCATGCTGACATACTGCAAACAGGAATCACAACAGATATTATTCTGGAGAATGCTCTCATTTACATGTATGCCAAATGTGGGAGTATTAAGCATGCATGTGAGGTTTTTGAGAAAATGCAGAAGAGAGATGTGGTTTCGTGGACTGCATTGATCGTAGGTTTGGTGGAGAATGGTTGTGGTGAGGAGGCGTTGGAGATTTTCAGTCAAATGCAAGAAGGTGTGAAGCCAGATAGGATCACATGCTTGAGCATCCTTAAAGCATGTTCCAGCCCAGCAGCTCTGAATTCTGGCAAGCACATTCATGAGCACATTGTCAAAGCTGGATTTGACTCAGATGTTCGTGTGATGAATGCACTTGTCAGCATGTATGCCAGGTGTGGGAGTTTAGATGAGGCTCAGCAGGTATTTGATAACATGGATAACAAAGATGTTGTCTCATGGAATGCAATGATTGTAGGGTATGCAGATCATGGTCAATATGCTGAGGCCTTTGATGTATATCATCAAATGCTGAAAGAAGGCAAGACACCAAATGATGTCACCTTCTTGAGCATTCTCAAAGCATGTTCAAGCCCAGTGTTCTTGGACTTGGGCAAGCAAGTTCATACTCATGTCAACAAAGCTGGATATACAAGAGATGTACGAGTGGGAAATGCTCTTATTTGCATGTATGCAAAGTGTGGAAGCATGACTTCTGCAAGAGAAGTGTTTAACAAAATGGCAACTCGAGATGTGATCTCATGGACTGTGATGATCCGAGGATACACTGAGCATGGCCACTACCAGGAGGCTTTTGCAGTCTTCAATGAAATGCAAGAGCAACAGGTCAAACCTGATGGGATCACTTTCATGAGCATTCTGAATGCATGTTCCAGCCCTGCTGACTTGAATCAAGGAAAGCAGGTTCATGCCAGTGTTGTGGAAGCCGGATTTGGATCTGATGTGAATGTTGTAAATGCCCTTGTTGGGATGTATCTGAGGTGTGGGAGTTTGAAGGATGCACAACAATTGTTTGATAAAATGGTGACTAAAAATGTGATCTCATGGAATACAATGATTGGTGGTTATGCAGAGCTTGGTAACAGTGACCAGTCTTTTGAAGCCTTTCACAAAATGAAACAAGAGGGTATAAAAGCAGATAGTGTCACTTTCATTAGCATTCTATCTGCAGTACACAGCCCAGCGGCCGTGGAGCAGGGTAGACAGCTCCATCTACTCATTGCCCAATCTGGATTTGATTCTGATGTACGTGTGGGAAATGCCCTTATCAACATGTATGTTAAGTGCGAAAGTATCAAGGAAGCAAGACAAATGTTTGACAACATGGTGAGCCGTGATGCAATCTCATGGAATACGATCATTGGTGGATATGCTGAGCATGGTCCTTCTGAAGAGGCTTTTAGGATCTTTAAGCAAATGAAACAGGAGAATATCACTGTCGATAGCATCACTTATCTGAGCATTCTGAATGCCTGCAGCAACAAAGCAGCTTTGGCCCAGGGCAAAGAGGTCCATACCCACATTGTCAAAGCCGGTCTAGAGTCTGATGTTCGTGTGGGGAATGCCCTGGTGAGCATGTATGCCAGGTGTGGGAGCATGAAGGATGCACAGCAAGTCTTTGACAGTATGGCAAATCAAAATGTCATTTCATGGACTGCAATGATCGGTGGGTTTTCTAAGGATGGTGATGGTGAAGAAGCCTTTAGTGTCTTCAATCAAATGCAACAAGAAGGAATTGTTCCAAATACAATCACCTTCATTAGCATCCTCAAGTTATGTGCGAGTACAGCAGCCTTATTAGCAGGCAAGCGGGTGCATGCCATCATTAACCAAGCTGGATTGCAGGCAGATATCTGTGTTGGAAATGCACTTGTTGACATGTATGCCAAGTGTGGCAGTATTGTGGATGCACAAGAAGTATTTGACAAAATGCATGAGCGAGATGTGGTGTCGTGGAATGCCATGATCACAGGATATGCTCAACATGGGCTTGGCGAGGACGCTCTTCAACTTTACAATCAGATGCAACAGGAAGGGCTGAGTCCAGATAGCACCACATTTGTGGGTGTTCTCTCTGCATGCAGCCATGCAGGGCTTGTGTATGAAGGCCTTCAATTGTTCAATTCCATGTGCCATGACTATTCCATCATACCAACTGTGGAGCATTACGGATGCATGGTGGATCTTCTGGGTCGTGCAGGGCTCTTGAATGCAGCTGAGGGTTTCATAAGGAACATGCCATTTGAAGCAGATGCTTCAATTTGGGCAGCTTTTCTTGGAGCTTGCAGAATTCACAGCAACGTCGAGCTAGCTGACCATGCTGCGAAAATTCTTCTTAGAACAGAAACTCAAAATGCTGCAGTTTATGTGCAACTTTCAAACATTTATGCAGCAGCTGGCTTGTGGGATGATGTTGAAAAGGTGAGAAATTCAATGAAAGATAGAGGTGTAAAAAAGGAGCCAGGTCGCACATGGATTGAGTTAGGAGATCAGACTCACTCGTTCATGATAGAAGACAGATCACATCCACAATCAGAGAAGATATATGCAGAGCTAGACAGATTGGGCAAGCTGATACAAACAGCAGGGTATGTGCCAGACACTCGCTTTGTTGTGCATAATGTAGATGAGAAGCTCAAGGAAATTGCACTCTGTTACCACAGTGAGAAGCTAGCTATTGCTTTTGGCATCATCAATATGCCCTCTGGAACACCAATCCGTATCATTAAGAATCTTCGGGTTTGTACAGACTGTCATACCTTCACCAAGTTCATCTCCAAAATCACTGGCCGTGAAATTGTTGCCAGGGATAGTCGTCGCTTCCATCACTTCAAGAATGGGCTGTGTTCATGTGGTGACTTTTGGTGATATGATTACAGTCAAAAAGGTTGCTTCTGTTTTCTTTCCAGGGATTGGCAACTGTTGATGGGTTTTGTAATCACTCATGAAGTCAGGATTGACCGAGTAACTCTTCATAGGTTCCTGCACTTCTGCGAAGATTCTTGGGGAGAGCTAAATGGTTAACCCCATTATGTTGCAGGAGAGTGCAAGTCACCATTTCAAGTTTTGGAAACTGGTGGCAATCACCTGCAGATCCAGGCAGCTGCAGAGCAATAGTGACATATCTGTCAAGTTTCTACAGAGAATCTGTGTACGAAACATCATTTAGGCACTGGGAATTCAGGTCCAGAGAATCCTGCTGGTAGTCACAAGTGGGATCAAAATCTGGGTATCATCTTGACTGACGTGCAAAGAATGAACTGTATTTTGCATGAAATTGACATTTGGAAGCCTTAGAAGCTTTCAATGGACTACCCAGTGAGCTCTCTTGCAGACTATCTTGTGTTGATCCCCATCAATTGTTCTCGTTCAACAACAATTGCTGTTGAAGGAGAACAATTGGTTTAGTATAACCCCAAAGATATGAAAGGAAAAGGGGAAAAGGTTTCTTCTTAACTTCAAAGTGTGGACCCATGTCAGCTAGGTAGCCCAGCCCTGGATATGAAGTACCTACTTTAGTTGGGTGGGCATCAGCCTTTTTTATTTTTAATAGCCAGATTTGGCTAAATCTTCCTTAGGATGATTGCCAGTTTTCCTACATATTTCTATGGATGGTTGCCACTGTGGCTCCAAAAGAAAATTCCTGAAAAAAACACTGTTGGGCATCAAGGTTTACTTGGGTACCATGTGCCTTATACTTGGACATCAGATCTTGTGCTAAAGTTTCCCAAATAGGTTAGCTTGGCATTCTAGCACCTAGGCAGAAGGTTTGGTATCTGTTTCAATTGTCTATCAAGAGTTCTTCTTTGGTTCAAAACATTATGTCTTTTGTGTGTCCAAAAGATTCCACTACTTGGTAGCAAGTGCTGATGGAGCTTGGAAATTTAGTTTTAAACTAAAGGGTGTTTCAAGCTCTTTGAAGGACAAAATTATGTCAACCCCAAGATTGGGAAGAGCCATTCTCGTGTTTGTTCAACTACATATCAACATAACCCAAAAGAATTTAAATTAATGAATAAAAGAATTCACAACCAAAAAAAATTGATGGTGGGGAAACTAAGGCATAAGTTTTACGTGACATACCATACCCATTACCCATCACTAATATTCGATCTCAAATCATTTTCAACAAGACAAGTGTTTGTGTTTTTTTCGGCAAGCTTTTGCAGACTAGCAACCAGAAAAAACAGAGGTGGAAACATTCTGTTGCAAATTCCATGTTTTTCAGGGGAAAAATATTTGTCTTTTTGAGAAAAAAAATTGAAGGAATTTTTTTGCCACATCTCAATTGAGTTTTTGGTTTGGACAATGTTTGTCAATTTTTTATGGTTTGGATAGTTTGCTAGGGCAAGCACTAAGCAATAACAAAAAAAATGCAGCTCATACTTTGATGCCCAAGATATGATATGTGATTGAAAACGATATATGTATGCTTGTGTTGTCGAAACTTGTCTCTTCCAAGTGCCTTTTATTTCCATGCCTAAAAAATAGGGCCAAAAAAGAGGCAAAATTGCCAAAAGGCTACATATTGGAGTACGTAATTCGCATTCAAAACCCTACAAACCCTAATCCCTCTCACCATGTGTGGTGAGCCCACAACAGTCCCAACCATCAGATGGCTCCATCAAGCCGTCCAATATCATCATCTATTGCTGACCATTTTCCTCTTTCACCAAGACTATGATGGCCATCATCTTTTTTTCGCTACTTGTTTTCACGTACGAAGGTGGGGTCACCATCACCACCTGTGACCCTTTGCTTGAGCTCGTTAAATTTTATAGTTATGAATGTTTTAGTTAGGATTTGGTTTCATGATGTGCATTGTGCACATTGCAATGGGGCATGGGCATGGGCCATGGCTTCAAGGATTTGCTGACTTAGTCGACCATTCAAGAATCACATTGTGTCAAGCTTGGGAGTTGAGAGGATTTATGAATCACAAATTGCAATCTATAGAGTGCCATTGTGCATTGAAGGGCTATAGCCTATGATGTGTCATTGTGTTATGCAACTTGCAAGTTGAGGTTGTCATTGGTTGACAATTGTCGTCAATCATTGCCAAAGTCCAATCGGACTCTAGAGGAAATACAATCTTGATTCTCAAATCCCAACCCATTAAGATGTTCATTGTTGCCCTAATTTTCTCTTTGCAAGTTGCTAGTAGCTACAATTTGTGTCTCTAGATTCTAAAGTTTTTAACATGCACACTATGTACTATGTAATGTGATGATCACTATCGGTTTACATTGTGCAATGTGCATTGGAGTTTGGTGGTTCATGGATTTGTGTGCACACATTATTTCATACTTTGATTTAATAGTAATTATTGGACAAATTGCAATTATGGATTTTGGAGTTGATTGCAATCTTGGGTTTACAATGGGTGGATTGGCAAGTGATGGAGGTATTCTTTAAATTTGCAACATTTTCCAATAGCTTTCAATTTTGAACTCTCTTCATGGTTTTGTGTGTGATTGAAGGGTTTAAGGTTTTCATTGAGCTTCAATTAAGTAAGTTGTAAGGGGTTTGATCAACTTAGTATTTCACATCTTATTAATTTCAAGGTTTGATTCTTTTTGAATTTTATGTCTTTAAACTCTAGATTCCCAACTTGTTAATGTGTCACTCCAAACTCTAGAAGTTTTGGGGGATTATTGGTTGCAAACTGTAGAGTGCACAATGCAAAGGTTTAGGGTTTACTCCAATTACAGTCCACAAACTATAATGCAAAGCTTTAAGGTTTAGTGGTTGCAGTCTACAAACTGCATTATGTGTAGTGTAAAGCTTTAAGGTTTAGTGGTTGCAGTCTACAAACTGCATTATGTGTAGTGTAAAGCTTTAAGGTTTAGTGGTTGCAGTCTACAAACTACATTATGTGTAGTGTAAAGCTTTAAGGTTTAGTGGTTATAATCTATAAATTATAATGTAAAGCTTTAGGGTTCGTTGGTTGTGGTGTATAAACTACCAATGTAGAACTTTGGGGTTTATTGATTGTTGTCTACAAACTGTAGTGTAGAGCCTAAAGTTTAGTAGTTGCTAATAGTATAATTGGGGTTTATTGATTATTGATAACAAAGTTGGAAATTATTGTTATTGGTTTTGCAAATTGTTTTATGTTATTATGATTATTTCTTAAACATGGCACCTTTGCAACCTCCCCAAAATTTCAAATTCCATTGTTTGTTTTATCAAATTGATGCATTAGGTGTAACATCTTCTAACAACCAACCTCCAAACCCTGTCCCATTTAATCTTGAACCTCTTTTTGGTATTGATATGTGGATTTATGTTGAAGAAACAAAGAGGAAATGGAAGGGGTATGGTTTAAATAGGGTGTTTTTAGGATGTCTGGAATGTTAAGCTTCCATGGGTTGAATCAGTGGTGGATGCACATGGCAAGGTGCATCAAGTTAGATGTAAAGTTTGCTCCAAGATAGGGGGCAAGGAAAAGTATTGGCCCCTAAATTGGATAGCCTTTGGAAACGCAATGGGAGATGGAAAGCCTTAGCAGTAATCTTAGGAGTTTGTAAAGTCAGTGAATATTATATGAACAAGGAATTTGTCCATGCTAAGAATGAACGTTTGTATTGTTCAATCAAGAAGGACATCATTGCTAACCAAATCTACCATGTTGTTATTGGTGAAAAGAAGAAAAAAATTGGTGAAATTTTTTATTTGTTTCCACGTGTTATCTAAAAGTATACCTATGACTAATTATGAAAGCATGAGCAAGTTGTTGCATTTCCTTGATGTGAGGGATTTTCCAAAAACCCACTAGTCAAACATAGTTGTTTGGGCAATGGTAGCTTGCATGCATGATTTGGTTGTTAACAAAACCAAATCTTTGGTTGAAGGTGTTAGGTTCAACTCTCTTTCTTGTGATGAAGTCACAACTTTTGATTAATAGTCTTGGATTTCCATTCATGTTTATGTGTTGGAAGATTGGCAATGGACACCTTTATAGTTATCCTTGTAGCATGTGGTTGATGGGGCCAGTTTTGATAACTTGAAATAGGTATTGGTGGATGCCATGGTGTTGTTTGGTGTTTTGTGTTAAGAAATAATTGCATCTAAACTAGCATTTGGAGCTAATGGGGTGAATGTTTCAAGGCATCAAAATAGGTGTGATAGTTCAATTGAAAGAAGAGAGAATGTTCCATTCATGATTGGTGTACATTATATGACCCACCGCACCAACCTTGTAATTCAAACTCTTTCTCAAATGGGCATTGTGAGAAGGATTGAAGATGTGTTACAAAATTTATATGCATATTTCTTTCACAATCTAAAGAGAACCCAAGAGTTTGTTGACTTGGTTGATATTGTGGAAACAAAAGGTTAGCAAAATTTGAGGAATATCAAAACCTGTTAGATTTCTATACTACTCATGGCAAAAAGGGTTTTGTTTGAGTATCATGCCTTGGTTTTTGAAATGCATCAAGATGCTGACAATAATACTAAAGCTACCCATAATTTGGAATTACTTTGTGATTTAAAGGTAATGATGGGCTTTCTTGTATTATGCCCATGCTAGAAAGGTTTAACGAATTGATTAAATTCTCCCAATCAACAATGTTTTATATGTGATTTTGTTGTAATAGTGAAATTGTGCCAAGTAAATATCTATTGTTGGTACAATGACCCCTCGACTACTTACATGCATGATGTGTTCAATGGGTACCACAACTTTTTGAATGGCACATTAAACATGGTGGTGCATGAATGGGCACATGATTTGAATACACTACTAGGAAAGTGGGGTGTAGTTCACTACACTATTTAACTGTGGAACCATAAAAGTGAATTAGTTCATTATAATTTCAGTGCTTTTACCTTCATTGGTGAAAATGGTTCACTATATGGTGTACATGTTTACTAAGGGTGAAGTTTGTTTACTAGGTCTGCAAGGGACCGCAATGTTATTACAACAAACCTATATTATGTGGGACGTTGCCGGGGGATGGACGGGTCAGATGATGAATGAAAAAAACTTCATTTCATCATGACCACGCTAGACGACCACGCCTAACGACCACGCCAGACCACGCCTGACGACCACAACGCCCATATTCTGGACCTGTTGGCTGTTACATCAACATCCCCCCTTTTCTGATGCGCAGAAGGATTCTACAGCGGCAGCAGCAACAAGCTCGTAACCCTAAGCGATGAATTCTTTTCTCTCTACTAACAAGCGGATGAGGGAGTGAGGGAGGGGACACACGGGAATGTAAGTACCTGCGGCTTCTACTTCTGCGAGAGCTTGTGTCGCTATGTATGTGCGTGTCTGTTGATAGCTAGAATGGCCCACAAATCCGTCACCTTCTGCCTCTTCTTCTTTTTCTTCATCCAGAAGGGGATTTGAGGAAGCTTCGATTTGAAATTGGATTGACGAGTAGATAATTTCTGATCTTAAATCCCGTATCTGGCTGAAGTCTCTTCCGTAATTCTTCTCCTCTGTGAAGAAGAAGGAAAAGAAGGAGTTACGGATCGAAGTCGCCGATCTGATTCAAAAAATGCAACCGAAGTCGACAACATGTGATCGAGCATCTCTTCTTTCTCTCGTCCTTCGCTCCCCTCTTCTTCTTCATCGTCATCTTCATCATCTTTATGACTTTCGGTTCCTTGTCTTGTTCGTCGTTTTCATTAGCTTTCTGGTTTCTCCTCCATGTTTCTCTCGGCTGATTAAGTGCAAAGTTTCGAGCTTTCTGCAGAGAGCTCATATCAGCTCTTTCTGATGGCTTCTTCCTTACTTCTGCCAACCGCCTCCCATATTGCTGCCCTCTCCTTTCTCCACATACATCGCTTCTCAACTTCTCGGATACAACAACAACAACCTCGATTCCTGCGGACAACAAGAGTTTCGCTCTTCCACAATGCTGCTACTCCTTCTTTCCAAGTAAATTATCCCCTTCCTCCTCCTCCTCCTTCCTGTCTCTCCATTGGAAGCTTTCATTTTCCATTGCCATATAGAAATCTCCATCACAACTCGCAAAATCCCTATTTTTTTTAGCTCATGTTCTTTTGCTGCTGTAGGAGGGGAGATCCAACAATGCAAGTTCCAAGGCAGCAGCAGCATGTGGTGGTGATGATGATGATGTTGATGAGGCTGCTGCTGCTACTTTGAAACAATTGGAGTCTACAAGCAACTCTGTTCTCGATTTTGCAGCTGCAAATTTTCTTCCCATAGGTTGGTGTGGCCTGGCCTGCCCATTGTTGCATTGTTTTTGTGTGTTTCCTGATTCTATTGAAACTATTCTTCTGCTTGAAGCTTTTTGTCCCTGTTTTCTTCATTTTTTCCCTCCTTGCATGACGCATCAGTTGGAGTTTTGCTGGTGAGAACAGCTTTGGTGACAGGAGTTGCAGTAGGCTTGACATTCCCACAACCAGGTCAGCTCATGCAATAGTGGGGTGTTTCCAAATGGACCACATCAACCATCTTTGTGATCTCTGGTGAGTTTCAAAATTGTGAATATTGTTTCTGCACTCCTGGTTTTGTGACAATTGTGTGATACTTCTTCTGCACTCCTTGTTTTGTCACAATTGTTGGATACGTCTTTTCTGCATTTTTGGGTTTGCAACAATTGTGTGATACTTTTCTGCAGTTTCTGGTTTTTCCTACAAACAGGATTGAGGAGGATCCTTAAGCATTCTCATATGACATTGTTGTTGGCTTTGCAGGGCTGACGCTTAGTACAAGAGATGTTGCAAAGGCTGCCAAGGCTTGGCCTGCTGTCCTCTTCGGTCTAGTGATTTTTTTACTGGCACCCTTTTATTCCTCAATTCATATTTGTGGTGGTGTTAGATCTCTTTTGTCAATTTTCTTGCTATGTAAGATAATAGGAGAAAGCCCATCTTGTTTGAAGCAAAATTTTGCATTTTCACTTTCTTTGTTTCTATCATGCAAATGAGGAATAGGGGGAAACCCAGGTTGTTGAAACAGAATAATGTCTACATTGCAGTAGATTCCCAGCAGTGGCCTGTGCAGCCATGACAGACCCATTCCTGTTTTCTAACAGTTATGGATGTGAGCAAAGACAGTTCTGCCTTCCATCTCATGGAAACAAGAATCACTGTGTACTAGTACAAAGAAGTAATACTCTACTATGATTGTCAGTGGTTCCACTGCAGGTCTCAATCTTGTTCATAACACCCTTGATGGTTGTACCAGTTTTGTGTCTGAATTTGGTACCTAGAGAGCTCGTTACAGGTAGTGCTTAGTGATTGTCTACATTCTCTGTTTTCTACATGTTTCTGTAATTTGATACAACTCCATTTATTCAGGCTTTACAGGGTTCAGCTACTTTGTGATTGATTTCAGAGCTTTCTCTTATTGTTCTTCAATGTTTCATTTGAGTGATTGTGTTATTGGAGTCTCATGGAACTTTGTGTTTTCCTTGGCTAGTGCAGGATTGGCAATTTTCTGTTGTGTACCAACCACTCTCACTAGTGGGGTTTCTTTAACCCAGGTATGGTGTGGTCTTCACTGACTTTCTCTGCAATCTCTGTGTATGTATGTCTCCATATACTATTTGTTGTTGTTGTATATAGAAATGACTTATGTTTTGTCCATGATTTGCAGCTTCCCAGACATAATTGGTATTGGCCCAAGTGAGAATTTTACTTGTGGATGTCATTGACAGCTTGCAGGGGCCAATACCCTAAAAACATCGTCTTGTTTCCATCTTGTTTCACTAGCTTAATTGACCTGTCCGTAGCAACTGGTCCCCGGTCACTAGGGGATTAACCTGCAGTTAAGCTGTTTTACCATGATTGACCTGTAGTTAATCTGTCCTAGTTCACTCAAATCTGAGTGAAATACAAGGTGAACTTGGCCACATCTAGCTAGTAGTGATATTAGTTTTGAAAACTTGAGTTTTCAAATTGATGGCACTTCTATCATGATGCATTATTGGTGTCTTGAGACATCAATCTATGTGCATGTTATTTGTGTTATCTTCCAACAAACCATCAATCGAGTGCAAAGACAATGCTCTTAAGCTATAACTAAGTTGATGATGAGCTTGAAAATTTGTTTTTTATACATTGGGATGTCACAAATGCTTTGGGTGTTGTTTATCCATAGTATTGGTTAAAATCCTTGTGTGAAGTGAGCTTACTTGTTCATATGGCTATCTTGAAAGGGTTTTACTATCAACCTAAAAAGCTTGAACCCACCCAAACTTGGATCACACTAGTACTTGCTGTGAATATTATAGATTTGCAATTTATTTTTTTCAAGATTACAATGATGTTTAATGCTCGATGGGCTATGGATCAATCGATGGATCTAAATCTAGTGTCAAGACCTTGGAAAAAGCTTTCTAGTAATGTTTTATTATGTGCCCAACTTTCTAATTTCACAAAATTGTAGTCAATAATCAATTATCGCTACATTATAATGATTACTATAATTGAAGTATTTTTTTAAATTATTATTGGATATTTCTATTTTGAGTTAATTCTTTGTTTCATGAAATGTTAATAAGAATTTATAATGAATTTGGAGTTTTAAGAAATAATCATTGAAAATTAATTAGTTACTAGATAATTACTTTTAACTACTGATTTTTTGAAAATTAATTAATCATCGTATTATTTAATAAATTATGATAATGTGTTTACTTGTCTAATTATACAACTATGCAATTAAAAATAGTTGAGGAATAATTATTATAAGTAATTAAGATAAATAGCTAAACCTACATTAGGTAGATTATTAGTTTAGGTTTAGGCCTAACTAAGATTAAACTAGCTTGTACAACTAGATTACAACTATTTGAATTGCAATTAGGTTGTAACTAAGTTACAACTAGGGTAGACATGCCTATCACCAAATGGTAGTTTATCATTAAACACTTTCAAATTTTCCCTTATTTCAAAAGCAAATTAAATGTTTTTTAATGTCATTGGAAACACAAAACAAAAAGCTACAAATGTTTTTTGAACCTTAAAAGCAAATGAACAAAAGAGAAAATGCAAGAAGAAAAAGGGTGATATTGTGTTTCAAATTTTGTCTCTAGACCCTTTTACTTCCAACAACTATATCTGGCTCATTTCTCACTCATTTTGAACAATTTAAAAAGCTACAAATGCACTATTTCAAAATCTATAAAACTTTTTTATAGTGAAAAGACCAAGAAAAACAATAATAAAAAAGCTTAAACTTCATAATCATACCAAACACTTATGAAAATCATCAAAGCACAACCCCCTTCACTTTGAATGGGCATATCTTGTTCATCTTCCATTGGATTGGCGCATTTTTATAAATTTGGATGTGCTAGGTGGAGGACTACAAAATTGTTTTACGTTCCAAAAACAATAGATCATGGACAAGAAAATTTTAATGATTCATCATTAAAAGTGTTCATGATAGACATGTCTATTTTAGGTTACAACTAAAAAAAATATCCCATATTGTTTGCCTTCCATTCCATGAATCCAAACTATTTATGGGAGTGCATTAAGATTGTTGGAGAACATAATGAACATCAAAATGTAATAGCCATTTGGGATGAACCAATCAACAAGGTTCATCCTAAAAGGCTAAACCAAATGAAATAGGATTTCATTATTAATTGCCATGCAATTTAAATATATAGGCTTGACATAGGTGCTTAGGTCTAGCCCTAACTTAAGTCTAAGTTAAATGGCCTATGTTTAAGTTTAGCTTAGGTGCCTAGGTTTAAACCTAACTTATGTTTCGACACCATGTGGCCTAACCTATTGATGTGGATGTGCCACATGTCATTTAACTATTTGTTAACCCCTAAAATTGTAATCATACCACATGTCATTTAATTGGAATTTTCGATCCTATGTATTCAATATAACTCACATATTCGTGTACAAAGCAGTGTTGACGAAATAATCTTGCAATAACTATGTTTAAAGTTGGAGGATTGACCTCACATTTTATGAATGCGCAATGTGTCAACATTGTGAATGTGCCACATGTCACCAAACCATTAGCCAAATGTTCAATTTACATAGTTGCAACCTAGTTGAAATGTTCAACTTACATAGTTGCAACCTAGTTGAAATTGTAATTATATTTTTGGTTGATGTCATGCCTAGTCAACAAATGAAATTCATCCACCAGTCAAATGTAGTTAACAACATCCTTCAACTAGATTGGTAGAACAATTTTCAACTTTGGCGAATAGTGGCATGCAATGGTTATTGGTGTGGTGTTGACACATGACATACACTTTTGATTGTAATTTCACTCTCAACTTGTACTTGTCAACGTGATTCGTTAACAGTTACAAAAAAAATTCCCAATTGCAAAAAATAAGTTACATATGTGTAATTTTGAACTTGGTTTGTCGTTGAACACTAGTTGAAAATGTAGTTCCAAAGAGGGGGAGGGCGGGGGCTTTATAAGTGAATGGAATTTACTTGCATGGGGGATTATGATACCCTTTGGGTACCCTTAAGTAAGGTGTGGTTTAGAATGTGGGACATCCATTTAGTTTATTCATGTTGGCGCATGACTAAAATTGGTGTGTAAGGTAGGAAATAAACTATGAAAAAAGGTAGAATTAAAGTTATGTCATTACAAGTAGTGAATGGAAGAACAATTTGGAAGCAAAGATGGAGAGCTTAGCATTGTGCATGAAGGATATAAAGGAGCTACTGTTGGAAAAAGATGTGTGGTGGAGTGCTGGAAGATCCCTTGGGTGTAAAATGGATTGGAGGAAGATCAATTTTGTAATGTCACCTTTTACTATGAATGTGCACATATGAGGCAATAACTCTCAACACACCTTATAGGCTTTCTAACTTACTAA
Source organism: Sphagnum contortum (assembly GCA_963920785.1). Taxonomy (NCBI): domain Eukaryota; kingdom Viridiplantae; phylum Streptophyta; class Sphagnopsida; order Sphagnales; family Sphagnaceae; genus Sphagnum; species Sphagnum contortum. The sequence goes on along the minus strand of OY987284.1, from coordinate 269,286 downwards.
TCTACACCTTGGTGATGTGAAAGGAGTGAGATAGCACTTGGTGACTTGGTAGATTATCACTTTCATGAAGGCAATGTATCAAATGATAGACCGCCTAGCTATGTGAGTGACCACGCTTGAATGAAAAAATATAAGTCACATGGGCCAATTTAACGAAGGTGGTGTATGGATCACCCTACTATGTGGACGACCATGCTTGAATTGAAAAAAGAAAAGTGAGATGTGCCATAATGACCAATCTTGCTTGTGGACTAAATGTGGATATGTGCATGTATGGGGCAGTGACTTCAATCTTAAAAAATAAGCTTTTATGACTGAGTGATATGTAGGCTTTAACATGATATGAATGACATTATTGTGTTTGATGACTAGGACAAATTGTCACACGTTTACCAAATGTAATGTATGACCACTATTAACCCAATTTTTCAATATATATATTAATAATTTATTAAACCAACTAGTAACCAATGAAGCAATATAATTATAAAAGTATTTTAGTTATTTGGATAACATGTCTTAAGTTAATGGGTTTGTTATATGAATTGGTAATTAGTCTATTACAATAATCGGTTGTTAACAAAACATGTTGATTTAAACTTGTGACCAACAATTTTGTTATTTTGCTTTTGAAATTTATATTGGCCAGTGATTGTTCAAGTTGAAACAACATTATGAATTGGTACAAATAAGAAGACTTAAAGTTGGATTTAAGGATCTATTATTTGTTGTAACTCTTGGAGAGTGTTTGAATTTTGAACTAGTTTACTTTGATTTTCTTTGAAGTTTTTTCCTTTCTGTTTTTTGGAATGCAAGATTTATAAGAAAAAAATTGATGAATAAGCAAGGGATTTTATGTTTCTTGTGTTTTGATATTTTAGATTTGAAGGAAAAAACCATACCTATTGATAATTTCAACAAACCAAAATTAGAAAACAGAAGAGAACATGTAAAATTAAATGAAATAGAAAACACCTTTAACATTTGGTGACCATGTTGGGGAACAAAAATGTGAATAATCACATTTATAATCTTTGGTTTTCAACAATTATTTTTTTCTAATATTTTAAGTTTCGATTTGTGTTAAAATTTAGTAGTTTTCTAGGATTATTCTTGTGTTCATTTTTTTATTTTTTATTTTTTAAAAAATAAAATCAAAGGTTTTTTTTAATTTGCATGTTGATCCCTAATCATTTTTAGCAACATGTTGATAAAGAAAAACCTAAATTAGTGATTCTTGTGAAATGTCAATAGTAGTCACAAGGGGCCTTGGAAGGCAATTAGAATTAAAAGCACCATAATAACTTATTCTTGAGGTGGTTCAACCACAAGAACAAACATGTTCTCAAGTCGAGGGAATACAACTAGTTGAAGTTCCTAACAATGAGCTTCAACAACCTACTACAACAAACAAACCTTTCCATCAAATACCAACAAAAGAAAAAGAAAGAAAAAATCACAAGTACCTTCAATTGGTTAATTTTTGAGACCTCGCAGTTGTCTCAACAATGGAGGTCAAATGCACAACCGAGTGGACAAAACATCAAACCTCTTCGACATGTTGATTAGGTAACATCTGCAAAACAAATATGTCAATTTATGACACCTGGTTACTAAATTCCCAAAACTATTGTGCCTTCTCAATCAACACTAATTGTTGGTTATTATACATCTAAACTAGTGGGTGCCCGTGGCCGAAGGCCACTGTGAAGTACCCCCCTTTCTTTAAATCGTATTTATTTTCTTTAAACCGAGAGCATGCCTCTCCCCGGCAAGATGGGTACTCGTGACCTTTGGGCACTGTGAAGTCGACTTATTTCTTTTAAGCTAGGGGGGGATGGAAGATTTTTTTTTTCAGTTTTCCCTGTTTCCTATTGTATTCCCATGGCGTTCCCTTTAAGTTCTTAATGGGTTCCCAAAATGTTCCCCATGTTCCCAATGTGTTCCCCATGAGTATTCCCAATCGCACCTTGCTTTAATCCCATATGTTTTGCTCAAAGTCCTCCCCTTCTCACATATATCGATGGGCCAAAGGGGGAGGCACTCCATCTATCCATAGAATCTTCAATTTTTGCGAGCCTTCATAGTTTCAATTATTTTATGCCGGGGCCAATCAAATTCAATAAAAAAAAGTTGGACTTGTGAGGGATAAAAGTCAGGCCAAAAATGGTGATGAACGTTTTTGGGAGGAGACATTTCATGCAGCCCGTGGGAAGGCCCAAGCACACACTGAATGTGCCTTGCATTTTTTCCTTTTAAATTTGGGGGGCGGGGGATTTAATGGAGGATATTTTTCAGTTTTCCCTGGTTCCCTCTATGTTGACCATCCCACCATATGCTCCAGCCAATCAGGAATAACTGCATCAAGACACTGACACCAATTTCTTTATAGGAGTAGACTCTTCCATCATCTTCTTCTTCGGGGATGAAGAACTTGGATGGATGGACGGATGACGAGACGGATGGATGGAAAGGAGGACCAACACCGGCGGCGTCGTCCGCCACAACAGGACAAAACTAAGGATATTATTATGTTGGAGATTGGTTCATGTTTTGAATCCAAACTTAACATATTAAAAATTAGAATGCAACCAACTTTTAACCCAGTTGGAAAACTAAGTAACTTGGAGTGAAGACCTTCACATACATCTGGTTCTCAACAACCTGTAGAACCAATGGAAATAGTCGCAACCCCTATTGTTGTTTGACAAACACAACCACTTCATCAAACTATTTGGCCAAGTGTACCTATCGTGGGAATCGTTGAATGACCACTTGTTCAACGAAATATACCGATTACAACCACACAACCCACTATTGAAGTTGCATTAGCATGTGCATATTGTCAGCAAGTTGGACATGAGTTCAAGAATTGTCCCTTTGTGGATGATAAATTGAAAAGATTGATGAGAGAAAAACTCAAAACTTCTTTACAACATGTGGTATTTTCTGGCTGGCATAAGGGAACATAAAGGTAAGCATCTGCCTTACATGCGATTTTCGCTGACCTGATTAACTGCAGGTTTAGGGCCCTATGAAATCTTGGTTGGTTGCACTTTTGGAAGTAGTTCAATCAAGCTAATCAAATCCTGGTTTCCTCACAGCCTGCGCTTAGGCACGCTAGGCTCTTGTAACACCAAGAAGAAACTATTTGCTATCTTCATCCCAGAAAACAAATTAAAAATTTGTCAAAGCTTTGATGGATTTCCAAAAGTTCCTTCCAAAGTTTTTCTTCTACTCAGCTTTTTTTTTAGTGGCGAAACAGTCATGAGTTCTGGCACTGCTGAGAAACAAATAAACAAATAAATTTGTAATGTGTCCCATTTTGGGAGAAAATACAACAATTTTGAAGCAATTTGAAGCAATTCGCTAGATTTTGACCTATGCACTAGATAAATAGCCAGAAACACAGAAAGATGTTGCCAAAAATGGATAACGTCTACAACCCTGTCATCAATTAATGCTCTAGCTTCTTTGCAAGAGGGATGGTCACCACTGAGAAGTGAGGTTATATCAAAGCTGGAAAAGAAAATAATACACATTTGGAACATTTATGAAACCGGGGCTCTAGAGTTTAAACTTTGTTTTCCAACTTTGATTCTACTTGGTTTTTTGCAGACAACTCAATTTGGGCCGTGTATTTTTTTTGTGGCAAATTTTCAAGGAAAAAAAGGACCCTACAAAAAGGTACAAAGAGATTTTTTGGAAAAAGATGGGCCCGAGTCACCATATTGTAAGGAAAAGAATCTAAGGTCGCCATATTAGAGAGTAGGTTCCAACAAGTAGTCAAATAATAGAAGGAATCCTAAAGTTTTCTACTTGCCCCTCTGACCTCTAGACCAATTTGGCTAAGTCCTCTTGGGGCATGATTGCCAACCCACTTACTTCACAAATTTGAAGGAAAAAAAAAACACTGAATTATGTGAGTGATTAAATTTTCAATTTTGCTACATGAAATGTTGTTGGTGTTTTCTGGGACCTTCTGGGTGGCTACTTTAACAAATTATAGGTAACAAAATGAGTGATCAAAGGACCTGACCCTGGCAAATAATGATGGCCAAATGGAAGTTCTCAGATGGGCCAATTTACTTGGGGAAGACTTCAAATGGCCAATAACTTTTCTTTGCTGACACAGAATTCAGAGGTTCCAGCCAGTGTTTGTTTGTTTGTTTTTTTTTTCTTCAATTTTCTCATGTTGCATCAAAAGTGGCGATCAGCTACAAGAGGATTTAGCCAGATCTGGCTGCAAGACAAATAAAGAAGTAGAAAGTCTAGGAATCTTATCACATGTGGGTGGGCGAACCACTAGAAGCTATTAACTAAATATGGGTATTTCTGAGGAAGAAAGCTAAAAATCTGCCCAAAACTTTACTAAAGACTTCCAATCTTGAGCAGTGTGAAAGCACAAGACGACAAGAGAAATGTTAGCAATGCATCCGGCTGCACCAATATATTCCCCAGTGAAGTTGAGAGGGTAGCATGGAAAACTTTAACCAGCTCAATTATGGCACATGGTATGCACCATCATCCCAGAAGGACCACTTGCATCCTTTCTCTCAACCTCTCTTTACAACCACCTCCCAAGTTGCTCCCCAGTCTGGCATAAATGCAAGGAAACCCAATCAGATTTGCATCTAGGAGTTTGCTACAAATTTTTATCAAGGTTGGTTCCCTTGTTGCACTATTGTTGCCAATCTCCTCCCTTATGTTTATAGGGCTTCGTGGCTCAATGGAACAACAAGAGTGGTTGTCATCCAATTGTTGCATGCAAGTGTGTTTGACATACCATTATCATGTCTTTTATGTCAAACCTAGTATGTCTCAAACACCAAAACTTTGGTTGCATGTCTTTCAAAACATTAGTAGTGTCATGAATTCTCAAACTAAAAAAACAATTGTATGACAATTCAAATTTGCACAAAAGCTCATGTACCATGATTTTCCATTAAGGGGGGGTTAACTTGGTGTTTTTCTTATTTGCCACAGTGGTCACGTGCATTTTATTGGGCAAGCAACTAGCACAAAAGGACAACAAAAACTATCAAGGTTGTTCAAATGTCACCTCTTTTGCAATTTCCCCAAAACTTGTAGGTATGTGCTTCACACACAAACATTTGTCAAATTGAATTCAATATGTCTTGGAATCTCAAAACTAAGTTTGTGTTCTTATTTGAAGGTATGAAGGTTGTGATGAATGGAATTTATTTCAAAAATCAAATAATGAATACTAAAAACATGAGCATGATATTCCTAGGTTTCAAACATGTTATATTTTTAAAGAGTTTAATTTAAACAAAAGTGGGAGTTGCATCATCTAATTACTCCAAGTAGTTTTGCAACAATTAAAAGTCATGAATTTTGCAAGATAGAATATAAATGTTTGCAAAGAAAAACACTCCATTCAATTGATGGAACAACTAGGCAATAATAATGTTGAACAGGGTTTGTGCATATGAATGTAATTATGCATGTGATGGAGTTGTGCAACAATATTGTTTGACAATGATCAAGTTTGTCATTCAAATCACATTGAAATGAAATATGAGCATGAAATACCAGATTAACGCATGTTTTAAATAAATGATTCAACATTTTAATCTTTGTAATTTTCCATTTATGTGGACCAAATCAATTTTATAAGACATTCAAGATGCATGACATGGGAATGGGAAGAGAGATGTTAGTAGTAGGATTGTGATACAAAATTATCATCAGTCAACTTTTTGGCAAAAAATCACCAAAAGGCCACATAATTTTTCACCTAATAGTGATAGAAAAATATTTATTGGGGGAGGGTGTCATCACATTTATGCCTATTGGATACAATTTAATGAGTTCCTTGAAATATTGTCGCCAATCAAATCAAAATTTGCCTATGGATGCTTGCTTATGAACCTTAGGTTCATTAGGATATTTTTTAAAAAAACATTGATTAAGAGGCACTCGCATTGCAAGGTTTGCGACTGCAATGAGGAGGAATCCCCACACCACTGTTTGTTCGAATGCCCTAGGGCACTCGAAGCTTGGGAAGCGTACAAGAGAATACGGAAAGAGTGGGAAGCTCCTGAGGAGCTTGACATCAACTGGCCTTTCGTCCTCCTCGGAGAACCCACCCTCGAACGCAAGGATGATCCCCCTGGACACCTCGCCTATCACACCGGTGACTTCACTTATCCAAGACAGCCTCTCGACATCCTCAGGAGCTTCATCATGTATCACATTTGGATCGAGAGATGCAAATGACATTTCGGCAACCAACACTCTGTCAAAAGCCTGGTCACCCAGGCCTGGGTGGCCACTGTTGAGGTGGGCATGGCCACTTGGAAAGCCGTCACATCACACAACGCCACCAAGGATCCTAGTATTCAGTCTAGAATTGAGCTAGATTTCAAAAACGAATGGCTCCACATGAGCATTCTCGGTACGAACAGTGCCACCATTCGGTGGCACTTCCTCCCTCCCTTGTATTATTTGAACTTTATTAATGAATGAAGGGGCTACTGCCTCCCTCCCCGTATGGGGTTCACTCTCATTGGAGAATATACCCATGGACTGAAAAATTGGAGAAGTTGGCAAGGATGATAGGACGGATGCAGACCCGGGTGTACGACGTAGAGGTCTTAGCCGTCCCGAAAATCTTCTGGTCGGTTGTGCATCTCCGAGACTGCCTTGATCTCCGTGTACGAGAAGAACGGTCCTTCCATCGGCAAAGAGGGGCAAATGCTTCAAGATTCCACGGTTTCCAGGACAGGAGATTCTTGTTTCTATCCAGGCGATCACTCGGATCGACCATAAGCAGGAGCAGGAGCACTTTTGAGTCGGAGCTCGTGGCCGGCGACGCGAACAATCTCTGACTTGTTTGCAAACTATGACCACCTCTGAGTGCGCATGATCCCGTCGTGGGATTGTCGAGAGCTCTAATTGCTTGTCGAGGACAGGGAGACGCACATTCCTTCAAGCTCCTATACATATGCGCTCATCAGGCTTCCGGGGCCTAACAAATTTTTGCTTCACCCGAAAAACGTCGTGATCTTCCGTCCTTAACATTCTTCCAATTCGTCTTCTGACGTTTTATTTCGGGCGCGGGTGGACATCTCGCGACGAGCCGTACGGCCTTGCAGACCGATTGATTGATCCCAATCTCGGTCAGTACGAGCCGATTGGCAGTCACGAGGCGTCCACCTTCGATCCAAAAACCAACACGTTGCGGATTAAACTGAAACCTCGATCTCCATCCGGTGATCGCTCCTCTGCTTGTGAATTGTAGTCGTAAGAAGAATGCGGCGCAGTGCCCGTGACAAGGGGGATGGACGGGGGCAGGGAAACACGGACGAAACATGGGCGCGGGTGGACACCTCGTGACGAGCCGTATGGCCTTGCAGACCGATCGATCGATCCCGATCTCGGTCTGTACGATCCGATTAGCAGTCACGAGGTGTCCACCCTCGATCCAAAAACGAACACGTCGCGGATTAAACTGAAACCTCGATCTCCATACGGCGATCACTCCTCCGCTTGTGAATTGTGGTCGTAAGAAGAATGCGACGCAATGATGCCATAGCTGACAGCCCTAGGATGCAAGATTTCGGTCCTAAAATCATGTTTTTTTGTGACCGTCTTGCTCCAACATTTGAATGCACGTGTCTACCAGCCGTGTGAAGTTAGTAATAGATTGGCCTAAGGCTTTCAGTCCCATCCATCGAGCCAATTCTTCATCCCCGGCGACGTTTCTCAACTCCGACATGGCCCTGTACATGTCCGACGGGTTCCGACGCCAAACGGCCCAAAGGAGAATCCGGTATTGTTCACCTCGGATTTGACCCGGGCAATCGACGCCATACCTTCCTTCGTGCAAGGGGACGTTTCCCAACGCCTGCCCGTTGTGGAAAAGGTGGCACTTGGGACAATTGTCAGGCGACAGGGGAATGGAATTGTGACAATCCGACCTCGGATGCAGTCCAAGACATTTGAAGCACTGGTACCCATCTAGCAACAATGGACAATTTTGACTCGGGTGACAGAAGTCTCCATCGCCACCGTAAACACGACACAGGAAACAATCAGGCTCATCGGGAGCAACAAATCGACGAAAATTCATCAAGGATGTACGATCCTCGTTCATGAAAGAGGCGAGCACCGTCACCCGCGCCCTGAGCATCAGCAATGGCGGGGGGGGTTTGCCCGGACATTGCCCGTGATTGGCGTAAATAATTGTCACAGGGTTGTGCGGCCGAAACGAGGCTGCACCATTGGGTTTGACCATCCACAACCAAATGAAGGTTGTGTCGTCGATAAGTTTCGGTGTCCACGATCCAAGTGTTAGGTTCCATAAAGGACGAATCGATGTGCATAGCTTCCGCCCTAGATTTCTTACTGGAAATCACTCTACTCGTACGAGGTCGATTGTCACGAGCGAGTCGACCCGACTCTTGGTGCAGGGCAGCAAAAGATCTAAAAGATCCACGATGGATGACGAGCCTGACGGATGGGTAGTTGTAGCCACACCCAATGACCCAGTGGCCACTAAAACATGAGCTTCGCCCGAGAGCTAGGATTGTAACAGCGTTTTCTTAGCATCTTTTTCGAGATGGGCATGAAGATGAGCCGTCTTGACGCAAGCCACATTATTCGCAACGGATGCCACTCGCTCCACGGACTATCGAGTGAAGCAATATACGATTGCACTGTCTGCTTCGGAAGACACATCGCAATCCCATTCGACGAGCTGTCGAATGATTTCATCATCCACATCGTCCACTTCATCGTGACACGCTCCTTGGTCCCGAAGTGAACCCACTTGAGGGTTCACCAATGTAAAGTTGCGGAAAGTTGGGACCTAGGGGCACGCTCCCGGCTTCCAACTCTAAAAAGGGGTAGAGGGTCGAGTTGGGAGCCCAGGGATTAGACTAGGAAGAGGGACTAGCTTAGCTTGTGTGAATTTGCATTCAAAAACCAACCACACGAGGTTAGTTTAGCATTCGAGACACCCTTGGGTGTTGGGACAAGCCACGGGCACTTGGACACACAAGACTCACCACGGCCCGGACTCGGGGGAAGCCATCACCTTCCCCCATATAGTATTCTCTGCAGCTCGCCGTGGAGGCTACATCCAAATGGCACATTTTGTTGGGACTCCCGAAATGGAGTCCCGAAATTGTCCCGGCAGGACTCTTGGAACTTTGAACGGCCATAACTCCCGACTTCAGAGTCTGATCGCAACGAGGTCTGAACCAAAGTTGTAGCCCTCGTCAAGATCTTCTCAACTCCATGTCGCATTCTCGATTCGGACATCGGGAAGAGGTCGATTCCCTACTTTTAGTGGTCGGGAGTGAAACTGCCAATTTGACTCCCGGCCCTTCTTTTGCCCATAACTTCGGCTATGGATGTCCGAATTGTCAATGCAAGGCCAGTTTCGATATCTACGTTTCAAGACCTTTCCAATGACACCAAGAACACCCCAATGTGAGGTGTTTTGGGCCTTGCTTTTGAGCTCTAAACATTCGGGAGTCCCGGAGGACTCCAAATTCCCAACTTTTCCAAGTGTTGGGCTTCACTCCCACACTTGGCCAAAGTACGGTTGCGACACATCGACTGCATACCCGATCAACGGGCGCACCATGGACATCTGGATGAGGGTGAACGTTGTGGACATCACTATCTTGAGGTCGGTCTCCTGAGAGGGGGACAAAAAGGTTGTCAAGGCGACAAGCTAGCATCCCACAGCCCACAATGGTAACAGGCACCTCATGACCGGTCTGAAATCAGACAAAAGCAAATGTGCTTCATCCACGACGACATAATGAAGCTTCTGCAGATGGTTCAGTGTGTGTGCTAGCTCCACAAACCTCGAAGTGGCTACACTTTCCACCGACAGGAACAAGATGGACGGAGGAACATCGAATGTGATGGTGTCTCTACCATAGGTCGCGTGCCATAAGCCAGCTCGACCCGCATTGGCTTCATGTCCAGTGACAAGGATGGTCAGAAGCACCACCACGATGATGGTGCGACCGGTGACCATGGGGGGAATCGTGAACACGGCTGATTTGCCATGTCCGGTGGGCATGACCACAAGTAGATCAAGTCTGTTCTGCAAGACCAATGTCACGGCCAAGCCTTGTTCCTTGCATGTCCACTGTTCATGGCCCAATCGATGAAGAGCTCATAGAAAACGCACTTCATGTGTTTGATCTCAAGGCGGTTGCAGGACGGTCGATTGAGGGGCGATTTGTGCGACGGAATACATCAACGATGCGAGGAGAGATGCGCACTTAGGCGGCAACGGACAAAGGCTATCGGGTTGGCGAACAAGCGTCGGAGTCTCCGTGGTAGGAGGTGCCGACGGAGGTGGATCGACGAGGCTCCCATCGAGTTGTAACAAGCAGTGCCATGCTTCGACGGCCAATTTGTATGTGTACATTTGTTGGCTGTCCATGAACCTGTGATCGTTCGAACAGTTGGCATAATGTCTTACGACAGTGGCGAAAGAGTGCCCTGATGTCTCGTCGATGGGAAATTCCGTGCAATAACTTTGTTTGATGGCGCCACCGAAGTAAGTGGTGAGATGACGATAATCTGCAATCCCAAAATCCAGATTTGCATGCTCAAGGAATGTAGTGGCCACCAAACTGGAAACATCTGCACCATCCATGGCCGCATCTCGTTCAATGGCCCAAATGTTCATGTATTGTTGGGCAGCGTCGATATTTCCGCGCAAATCGGCAATGAAGGACTGCACCGGCCTCACCAGCAACATATATTCGATGAACAAGGAAGTGAGTTTTGGAGGTAGGAAACGGGGGATCAATTTGATCGGCAGCCCCGCGTTGGCACCCTTGTGGTATTTCTGGAAAGTCATGATGGTGCTAGCCGACCAATAGAACGTCCTATCAGAATGCTTCGTGTTTCGGATGAGATAGCTTTTGTACTCCTCGCCGTGAGGAGGATCGCCGGCGGTGAAATGCATGAGTAAAAATAACAACGCATGCACACAATCGACGGCGTGTGCCCACATTGCCAAGGCATTTGGATTCCACAGGATGGATTGATCGTCGCCCGTGCCTTGATAAAAAGACTTCGAGTATGCCGATCGCTGAAAAGGTGGATGGCAAAGTCCTGTCCGTGACGATGAAATTTATTGCAGGCATCCGACAAGAAAGAATATCCAACATCATCTTCGTTCGCCTTGTCGACGATGTTGCCTTGAATTGTCGTCTAACTGATCCAGGCCGTCTGGAGTCCTTATAGCAATTGGTTCCTCATGACTTTGTTCGCTTTGCTGAACAGCTTACCGACCAGGTTTCGTAACGTGTCAATGATGATAGTCTGACCATTGATCATGCACGCCATGGGACCGATCCGAACGAGCCTCGAGATGTGCGAACCATCCCCAACACCGTGCATGCGAGGCGCATGGTCTCCCGCAGCCTGTTGAACGGTGTGTCCTTGGCATTGTCATGGATGTAGGCTAGCCACTCATCAACTTCGTGCCAGGGGATGGTGGGGTGATCGGGTTGCCACATCGGACGCACGAGTTGCATGAGGATTGTACACCTCCACCAATACTGGAGAATGGCTACGGGACGAGTCACATGTCGCACATGTTCGAAGGTGGGGTGGGTGGATGAAGGGTCCGACTTCAAGTTGTTCACGATCAGGAACCTGATTATCGGACAACCGGTCTGTAGCCCATGCTAAACGACCAGGCATATTGGCGGTCGGTAAAGCTGCAGCAACACCGAATGGATGTGAACAAGATCTTCATCATCCGTGTTTGCATCTTGTCGACCTCGGATGTAAGAAATGAGATGGTCCAACGCATTTGCGAGATCCGGATGCAAATCGCCGAGAACGTTGACGAATGGCTTATCATCCACCGGGTTGCCATCCCTGGATCGGACCATCGTGATGAACATCTTAACCATCAGCGCACAATAATTATGTATTATGGATGGCACCTAAAGCTAGTTGAACCCCACCGTGGCCACAGGGGAATTTTCGAGAGAAACAACCAACCGCCTCAGGTGATAGGGCACACGACCGATCAGGGCCTGTGCGTTTTCCAAATATGCCTGGACCATCAGGGGGAGGCGATCCAAATTGAATTCCCCACTCGCAGGGGTCGGGAACACACCCGCTCGCTTGATATGGTCCAATGGCGTACCCACTGGGATGATGTGGTCGACAACTAACTCGTGCCAATGAAACATTCTGAGCCATGGACTCAACTCACAAATTGACGACTTCGGTGCCATTCTCAATATGGAACATCGGTGAACCTCTGACGAAGCATGTACTTGCTCCTTGAGTCGGAGCCTCGCGAGGTCACGTACGAGCTCCATATTTTGGTGGTCGACACCGAAATACACACTGTACCCGACCTTTTTGAAAAGGCGTTGCACCTAGCGCGACTGAGCACTGTCATGAACCGGTAAGAAAAAATGATTGGCCAGATGATGATTGGCGATAGTCCTCTTGGAAGCGCGGTAGTACGCACATCCATCCGCCTTGCATCGATACCCATTGACAACTAGATCCCTAGCACCACCGGCAAGAGCTCCTATGGGGGTGATGTGGTATACTTTTCAAGGCGAGGGTCTTGCAGTTGGGTGAACTCGATCTCATCAAAGGATGTTGTGAAATCTGTAGCAGGGGGGATCGTATTCACACGACGTTGGCCACCGTTGTGACTTCATTTGGGAGCTCGACGATTATCATGCCCAAATAAGTGGTTGTGCACCTGGCAAGGCTTCGACTCCAAACATACATTGTAGACCTTGCACAACAGTAAACGAATGTCATCCGTGATGTTGAGAACAACAAGGCCGGCATCGCGCAACAACTGTGGTGTTTGTTCGATGGGCGGCTGAATCAACATGCCCATTGAAATCGCCTTTTGCACATGGTCGTCGGGAAGCTAAGGGAGGGTTGAATCCTTTTGCTGCACATGGTGCACTTTGAAATGGGATTGCAGGTTATCGCTGCGCTGAAAGGCCCTCATGCAACGATCGACTGGGCAAGGAAATTTACCATCGATCCATCGATCGACGGTAATTGGACCAGTGGCAGTATGGATCTTGCAAGTCGATCGATGCACCAATCGGCGATGCCCATCAAGTTGATGAAAAGTGGTAAAAAAAATGTTGCACTCGGGGCATTGGAAGTTAGCCATGAATGCCAGTTGACAACATATATATGTTTGTGAAGGCATCAAAGGTCAACGTCTCAATGTCAAACCAACCTTAAACCTGTACACATAGGAAATTGAATTTTTCATGTTAGTCCACGGAGTGATTTTCCCCGACCCAAGTTCGTGCGTATGCCAAAAATGTTTGGTGCATGTGCTTACTTGGTCACAGTGCTGGAATAAGGTTGCACACATATGGAGTTGAATTTGCAAGGCGGTCCAACCACGGTGCTCCCTCCGCCTCGTGGCTCTTGCAAAACATAGCGGTGCCGGAATTAAAAGATGAAAACAACACTAATTTCATGCATACAACAAACTCCAACTGTTTGGAGCTCTGTAAACCAACACATCCTGAACCAACGTTTGCACACTGTGCCAATTTGGTATTATGTTGACAAACATTTGTTGCGTCAGCACTGATAACATCTTTGAACCATCAAAAAATGTCGCAAAAATATTAGGTGGAGTCGCAATTTTTTTTTTCTGTGATCTCATAATTCTATGCAAGAAAATAAGTTCAATTTCACACAAGAGCTTTTTGTTCCTACCGATTTTTTCGCTGCGCTCCAAAGCCATTGTGACAATGACGCTGAATCAAGTTTTGAGAGGGAAACATTGCCGGAATAATCTTGCACATGTATGGAGTTGAATTTGCAATGTGATCCAACTGCGATGTTCCCTCCGCCTCCCAGCTCTTGCAAAACACGGCAACGCCCAAGTTGAAAGATAAAAACAACACAATATCTATATGTACAACAAACTCCAAATGCACACAATTCAAATGTTTGGAGCTATGTAAACCAATATAACTTAAACCAATGTCCACACACCACGCTAATTTGGTGTTGTCGCAACCCCACTTTGGCCAAGTGTGGGAGTGAAGCCCAACACTTGGAAAAGTTGGGAATTTGGAGTCCTCCAGGACTCCCGAATGTTCAGAGCTCAACAGAAAGGCCCAAAACACCTCGCATTGGGGTGTTCTTGGTGTCATTGGAAAGGTCTTGAAACGTAGGTATCGAAAATGCCCTCGCATTGACAATTCGCACATCTGCAGCCCAAGTTATGGGCAAAAGAAGGGCCGGGAGTCAAATTGGCAGTTTGACTCCTGAGCACTAAAAGTCGAGAATCAACCTCTTCCTGACATCCGATTTGAGTGTGCAACATGGCGTTGAAAAGATCTTGACGAGGGCTACAACTTTGGTTTAGACCTTGTTGCGATCGGACTCTGTAGTCGGGAGTTATGGCCATTCAAAGTTCTAGAAGTCCAACCGGGACAATTTCGGGACTCCATTTCGGGAGTCCCAACAAAATGTGCCATTTGGATGTAGCCTCCACTGCGAGCTGCAGAGAATACTACATGGGGGAAGGTGGTGGCTTCCCCCGAGTCCGGCCCGTGGTGAGTCTTGTGTGTCCAAGTGCCCGTGGCTTGTCCTAACACCCAAGGGTGTCCCGAATGCTAAACTAACTTCCCGTGGTTGGGTTTTGGATGCAGATTCAGACAAGCTAAATTAGTCCCTCTTCCTAGTCTAATCCTGGGGCTCCCAACTCGACCCTCTACCCCTTTCTAGAGTTGGAAGTCGGGAGCGTGCCTCCAAGTCTCAACTTTCCGCAACTTGACTTTGGTGAACCCTCAAATGGGTTCACCCCGAGACTTAGGAGCGCGTCATTCTCCAAATTGTAACTTTGAGGACCAGTAAAAGAAAGGCAACATTAAAGATTATTTCATAAAGTTTTTTTTTTTTTTTTCCAATTGAATGCCTATTATTTTATCCAAGAGAAAGGGATTTTTGACCTATGAAAATACTTAAATATGAATGATGAGATTTTTGTGCAATTCGTTTGTTTGCATGTGCATGGTGGTATGGTGGACTTAGTGGGGAGGGGGGGGGGAGTTTGATCAAAACATTCCCCATGGAGGGTCAATCAAGATATTCTATTTTTCTTTTGGCAATTAACCTCTTTGATTGGTCCATCATCACTCTCCAAAAAAAAAAACCCTCTCTTTGGTAGACTCCTAAAATAAAAGCTTGTCCATATGGCCTAGTGATGTAAGTGTTGCGATGAGCAAACTTTTGCCACTCCCAAAATGGACACAATGTAGTCTTCCCTTTTGGGCTACCTATATGGTTTAAAATAAGAGGAACTTGGGGCCAAAACATATAAGAGAAAGGGTGATGATATTGGGAACATAGGGAACATACAAAAAAGCCATTGGGCACTTGGTGGGAACTTGAAGGAATCATAAGGAAAACATTTATTTAGGAACACCAAATTCCAAAATTTGACCCCCTGTCCCTAGCCACTTCACAATGAAAAAACAAAATTAAAAAAAAAACATCCCTTTCCCTTCCTCCTTCCACATGTCAAATGAAGGCAAAAAAAACATGAACCTCCACCCCCCCTTCCCCTCAACAATAAAAAAAAAAAAGAAAAAAATCAAGGTGCACCTTTTCCCCCGGTGCACCCTTTCCCCCGTCCCATAATTAATTTGTAAAAAAAAATTACCCCCTTCCCTTCCTTAGCCTCTCCACAATGAAAACAACATTTAACCCAAAAAAATGTACCCCTTTTCCCCCTCCTCCTTCCACCTTTTCATATATCTAGTGAAAAAAAAAACATTAACCTCCACCCCCCTCCCCCTCAACAGTAAAAAAAAAAGAAGGAAAAAAATCAAGGTGCACCCTTTCCCCTCGCGCAATGAATACAATATAAACCCTGGCCCTTCTCAACAGTAAAAAGTAATTTATCAAAGTTATAAGCAGTAACAAAAATTAACAAACCTTACCCCTTTCAGCAATAAAAAATTTACAAAACTTATGAGCAGTAAAAAAAGTAACAAAATTTTTAAAAAGTCAACAAAAACAGCCACAACATTACACTAAAACAGCCAGGCATCGCACTATGTTTTTCTTGGTCAAATAGCCACCAACTACCGGCATTGCACTCATAATGCCCGAATCATACCTTTAGGAAAAATTAGAAGAATTGAAGTAAGAATTAGAAGAATGTAATTAGGGAGATTAATGTAGTTGAATTAACAAAAATTATAGTAATTTAATTATGAAAAATTACGATAATTTAGTTATAAGAAATCGGTGGGGAAGGTAATCCGTGGGGCAAAATTATAGTTAAAGGGAGTGGAATCTGTGGGGCATAATTATAGGGGGAAAGGATAGTTTGAAATAAGCGAAAAATAAGTTGAGAAGTTTGAGAAAAGATATAAAAAGAGCAGGGATTAGACATAAGTCGGGGAAGAGGGGAAAAGCAGGGGAGTGGGGAGAGGGCGAAGATTGAAGTATTGGAAAAGTGGAAAAAGTGGGGAAGTTTGAGGAAATAAAAGCAAAAAAGGGTAATTTTGGTGAAAGGGGAGTGGGGCGGGGGAGAGGCGAAATATTTTGGGCAAAGGTGAATAGAGAAGGAGAAAGCGGAATATTTTGGTTTGAATTAATTTTGGTTAAAGTGGAATAGGGCGGGCGAGGGTTTAAATATTTATAGTAAAAGGGGGTAGAGTGGGGTGAATCAGGATAATCGGGGTAAAACGGGGCAAGTGCGGAATAATTAGGGTAAAGGCGAGTAGAGCGGGGTAAATTGGAATATTTTGGCGAAAAAGGAGTAGAAAGGGGTAAAGTCAAAGGTTTGGGGTAAAGGGGAATAGAGGAAGGTGTTAAAATATAGGATTTAGAAACAAATATTTGTAATTTTGTTAGAGAATAATTTTTGTGCGCGGTTAGAGGGTTTGAGACAAGGGGGATGACGTAATCTTTTGAGTAAAGTTATAATAAGGGGGGGGGAGGGGGAATTGAGAATAACAAGGAAAGACATAAAAGGAATTGACAAAAAGGGGTGAAAAGTAAAAAAGTATAACATAAAGGGAAAAGAAGTAAAAAGGTTTAGCAAAATTTGGAGAGAGTGGGAAATTATGGAAATGATTGGCAAGAGCGGAAAGGTTTAAGAGAAGCGGGGCAAAGGGAAGCGTAAAGGTTATCAAAGGTAGAAGCAATGCGAGAGAATATTTGAGCTGTAAAAACGCAAAGCGATAAATATAGAAAGAATATGGCGAGACAAAAGTTATAAGGTAGTTTTGCATAAGGAGGGGAGAAAGCAAAAGGATTTGCATAGAGCAGGATAAAGCAAATAAGCTTAACATTGGGGTAAAGCGCGGTAAAGCGCAGTAAGCAACAAAAAGCCCAGTAAAACATGGTAAGCGGGAGAAAGCAATGTAAAGCGCTGTAAACGGGAGAAAGTGGATAAAGCGCGATAAGCGAGAGAAAGCGGGGTAAAGAGCGGTAAGCGGAAGAAAGTGCGATAAGCAAGAGAAAGCGGGGTAAAGAGCGGTAAGCGGGAGAAAGTGCGATAAGCGAGAGAAAGCGGGGTAAAGAGCGGTAAGCGAGAGAAACCACGCTAAAGCGTGGTAAGCGAGAGAAAGCAGGGTAAAGCACGATAAGTAAGATAAAGCCCGATAAGCGAGGGAAAGCGGCGTAAAGCGTAGTAAACGGGAGAAAGCGCGGTAAGCAAGATAAAGCCTGATAAGCGGGGAAAGCGGCGTAAAGCGTAGTAAGTGGGAGAAAGCGGGGTAAACGCGATAAGCAGGAAAAAGCAGGGTAAAGCGCAGTAAGCGAGAAAAGCGCGATAAAGCAGAATAAGTGGGACAAAGCAGGAGAAAGCGCAATAAAGCGGTGTAAAGCGTAATAAGCGAGAGAAAGCGGGGTAAAGCGCAATAAGCGGGAAAAAGCGGGGTAAAGCGTAGTAAGTGGGAGATAGCATGATAAAGCGGAATAAGCGACAAAAAGCGGGAGAAAGTGGGGTAAAGTGCGGTAAAGCGGGGTAAAGTGCGGTAAGCAAGATAGAGCATGGTAAATGGGGGAAAGCGGCGTAAAGCGCAATAAGTGGGAAAGCACGAGGTAAAGCGTAGTAAGCGGGAGAAAGTGCAATAAAGCGGAATAAACGGGAGAAAGCGGGAGAAAGCGCGATAAGTAAAATAAAGCGTGGTAAGTGCGAGAAAGCGGCGTAAAGCGTAGGGTTTAGGGGTTTAGGGTTACATGAGTGTGCCCACCAAAATTGGGTTTTTTTTGGGGGGTTTTGATGTGACCTACCCCCCATTTTTAAGTGTTCTGAAGGCAATGGTGTAATAATATTTCCCTAATCTATCATCATTTGAAAGATATGGGGGTATGAAATTTCAGGGGGGTCGGATAGATGAGGGCATGAAAGGTTAATTATTAAAGAATTTGAAACTTTCAAGGTGACCTACCCCCCCATTTCCAAGTGTTTTGAAGCTAATGGTGAAGTTAGTTTTGCCTAAAAGCGTAGAGTTTGCAAGATATAGAAGATTTAAAGTTTTTGGGTTACATAGACATTTTGACCTAATTTTGGTTTTTTTTTAGGGATTTGGAGGTGACCTACCCTCCCATTTTTAAGTGTTCTGATTCCAATGATGTAATAAAATTTCCTTAATCCTTCACCATTTGGAAGATATGGGGGGGTTTGACTTTTTAGTTTCTGGTTGATTTTTTCTAGTTTTTTCATAGAATTTGTCAAAAACAAGCATTTTTATTTTATTTTGTCCAATATATGGAGTTATGTTAAGTTTTGCCAAAATTAAATATTTAAAAAAAAAAAAACCAAATTTATGGAGTTATGCCAAGTTTTGTTAAAAATATGGAATTGTACCAAGTTTTTGCCAAAATTATGAAAATATGTTAAGTTTTGTCAAAAAATGGAGTTGTGTAAAGTTTTGCCAAAAATATAATATTGTGTCTTAGTTTTGCCAAAATATGGAGTCCAGGGTTTAGGGTTACATGAGTGTGCCCACCAAAATTGGGTTTTTTTTTTGGGTTTTGATGTGACTTACCCCCCATTTTCAAGTGTTCTGAAAGGAATGGTGTAATAATATTTCCTTATACATATGATCTGACCACTACGCCCGCAGGGACAGGGGCTGGGGGCCGTTTGACCGCCAAAAAGGGTGTGTAGTGGAGGGCTGTTTGAGCGCAGTGGGGGACTGTTTTTGTTGACCTTTTTCACTTTTTGTTACTTTTTGTTACTTTTTTTTATTGCTTGTAACTTCTGTAAATTACTTTTTTACTATTGAAGGTTCATTTTTTGTTATTTTTTTACTACTTGTAACTTTCATAAATTACTTTTTACTATTGAGAGGGGCAAGGTTGTTTTATTATATTTATTCATTGTTCAGGGGGTGCGCCTTGATTTTATTTTTTAAATTTCTTTTACTCTTGAAAGGGATGGGGGTACAAGTTAATGTTTTTTTTTTCCTCCTTCATTTGACATGTGGAAGGAAGAGGGGAAGGGGGTTACTTTTTTCTTAAAACTATTTTTTCATTGTTGAATGGCTAGGGAGGGGGGGGCAGGGTTACATGTGTGTCCCCATTGTGGAGAAGGTCAGTGAAGCTTTCTTCCATGTTCTTATTGAATACCATTTATGCCTTTGATGTTTACATGGCTGACCAGCTTGCTATTGATTTTTGGTTGCAGACAAATGATCAAGTGGGTCCGAATTTCAAACATAAGAAGACACAGGGACCACTTTGGCTTGAGGACTAAGGAAACCCGCTATGTGTGGCAGCAGAGATGGCTACAATGGCAGCAGACAGTGCAATTGAACATTTTGGCATGGAATCAGAAGCTTACAAAATATTTGAAGGATGGGCAACCTAAGAAGGCAATGCGACTTTTCCAAAAAATGCAACTAGAAGGAATGAGTCCTGATGCATTCACTTTTGTCCAGGTGATTTAAGGCATGTGCTGGTTTTGGAACACTTGAAGATGACAGGCTTGTTCATGAACAGCACTGCCAAAGTGCTTGTGGTTTGATGTCTTTGTGGGGAGTAGCTTGGTGGACATGTATGCAAATGTGGGAGCATTGAGGATGCTTGGAGAGTGTTCAACAAGATGCCATCTTGAAATGGGTCACTTGGGACATGTGTGAAATGCATGCAAGGCAGAAGGTGCTGGAACTGTTTTGAACAAATGGGTGTGACACAAAAGTACACAACCAAGCTTTGTTACTCTTGTGCGGGTGCTGAATGCATCATGTGCCAAGCATCCTTGCACTTGAAGCAGGCTGGTGTGCAGGCGTGAATAGACCATTAAAAGTGGATAGGATTCAAATATGTTTGTCTGGTCAGTTGCAAGTGCCGTTACTGATGCAGAATGCTTTCCGTGCCATACATAAAGTCCACTTGACAATTGAAGCACAAAAGCACCTCAGAAATCCAAAGCTCTAAGATTAGTTACTCGCACCAACACCCTTGAGCACTAAGTGCAGAGGCTGAGAAAGGAGCCACGTGGAAGCATCATGGGGATGATGCATGGGTTATCTGGGGAGTTATGGATGTTGCTCTGCCATTGCAGGAATTGGAAGACAAACCCCTTGGAGGTCAGAGAGAAAAACTGTGGTGTGATTTGTTTTTGGATCCTTTGCAGTGGTGGGATCACAGATCAAAGAAGGTAATTGAACATCAATCTTGTCAGAATTCGCATGTCAATGCAGCCATAGCTCTTGTTGGTGTTGATCTTGTTCGCTGTCTCTTGGTTGCTATCCTGCCATGGTAAAAACTTTGGCAGAAATCCTTTTCACATCCTTTTCACTATTGAGATAGTAGTGGTACAGGTTGGAGAAGGTAAGTAAATGCAATGCTCCGTGACAAAATTCTCTTGCTAATGGAGAAGGTTAGTGCAGCTTAATTACTCTAAGCATTCAAAGAGGTTGTGAATCTGATGTCTTTGTGGGGTGTAGCTTGGTGGACATAAATGCAAAATGTGGGAGTCTCAAGGATGCTTGGAGAGTGATGTTCAACCAAATGTTATCTCGAGATGTGGTCTCGTGGAGTACCATGATATTGGGACATGTGAAATGCAGGCAGGGGCAGAAGGCACTGGAAGTATTTCAATAAATGCAACAAGACAGTGTCTGACCAGACTCTGTTACTTTTGTGGGGGTGCAGAATGCATGTGCTAGCAAAGTTGCACTTGAAGAGGTTCATAAGGATATGGTTGAAAGTGGTTGCGTGACTGATGTCTTTGTGGGGAATAGCTGGTTGACCTATATGTGTAAATGTAGTACAAACAGCTTATTCCCAGCTTATAACAGGCAGTCTGCACAACTTTGAAAATACTCCGGGCTGCTAAAACAATTACTGAAATCATTTGGAATTTTTGTCCATTGTAGCAGGATTCTAGTGTTATTATGGCATGGTTAATTAGGTCATTAATGAGACTGTGAAGTTGAAATCAGGTCACTGGCAGTAGTAAAATCACATGTTTGATGTGCTGTAATGGATGGCTACTACATCAGAGTTATTAGTGGGTGGAAGACCGCAGACCATCCATCAAGTTAACACCAGGTCTGCCTCACACTTGCTAACTACTTCACAGGAATTGCCATTTTGATGTACACGGATGCCTAGGTGGGTTCCAGGCTAAATTCAAACTCTAGGTGAAATAGAAATAGAATGCGATTGGCAATTTTCCTTTTGGTGCTGAATCTACTGCCTGCCATCAAGTATATTGTCTATTGGCTTTGATCTGGTTCCTGGTGTGCAGTGAGTGTACATTATCTGGTCTTACCATCACCTAGTTTTCTTTTTCAGGTTAAACAATCAGATTCTAACCATGCAGATCCCATTTGTGCATTCCAGAGTGAAGACAAAGGGATAACTCACCCTGTGTGGAATGGTGGAATTAGGTTTCTTTCAGGTTTTGTGTCTTTATCTTTGTGGCATTCTAGTTCAAGTCAGAAGAAATCTTCTCATGCGCTGGAATTGAATCATCTGGATGGACCTGTAGGTGTGCCAATAGCACAGCAACTACAAGAGTACAAGGTCAAGTTGTTTGGTGACGGTGCAGCAAATACTCCAATGCTAAATGCTCCAGGAGAGGTCACAATTGGGTTTGGTTACCCCACACACCCTCCTCAAGCAGATCTTCCCACATTTACATCACATCCAGTTTCAACTTCACTGACCTCTACACATCCTTTTGGCTGGAAGGAGTGAGCCTGCTGCCTGTGAGACTGTGAGAAAAGAACAGCCAGCTGCTAGGACAGCCATGGATGATAGCACGGACAACACTTCATTCTTTTGAAATTTAGTGCATGCCAAATACCTGTGTAGAATAACAAGAGAATTCCCCCTTCCTCTCTGATCTTTGCAAACTGTGAGTTTGTTGAAATATCATGTGACAGAGTTCCATCTGAGTGGCTTTGGCAGTTAATAGTTTTGTATATTCTGCAAAGCAAGGTATTTATGCTTGTTTGTAGCAATTGGCAAATGATTTTGAGCCAGCATGGAGGATGTTGGTAGGGTGTTCAACAAGATGCCATCAGGTGATGTGGTCGATTGGAATTTCATTTTATTGGGAAATGCAAAATGTGGCCAAGGGCAGAAGGCACCAGAACTTTTTCAAAAAAATGGAAAGGCAAGTTGTGCAACCAAGCTCTGCTACTTTTGTGCCCCAGGTGGTTACTGCATGGGCTGGCATCATCACACTTGAAGAGGGCCGGTGCATTTATGAGGATATCTTTGAAAGTGGTTGAAATTCATGTCTTTGTGGTGAATAGCCTTTATGACATGTATGCAAAATGTGGGAGCATGATGGATGCTTTGAGAATCTTCAACAAGATGCCATCTCGAAATTTGGTGACTTGGACTGTTGTGATATTGAGAAATGTGAAGTGTGGCAAAGGGCAGTAGGCACCAGAACTTGTCAAATGCAACAGGAAGGTGTGCAACCAAACTCTGTTACTTTTGTGGGTTTGCTGAATGCATGGGCCAGTGTCATTGCACTTGAAGAGGGCAAGTGTGTTCATGAGCAGATCACTGAAAGTGGTCGCAAGTCTGATCTCTTTGTGGGGAATAGCATGCTTGACATGTATGCAAAATGTGGGAGCATGGAGGATGCTCAGAGAGTTTTCAAGTGATGCCATCTTGAGATGTGGTCACTTGGTCTGCCATGATTTTGGGAAATGTGAAATGTGGGCTACGACAGAAGCACTGGAACTATTTCAACAAATGCCATGTAGGACTTGCTGTGCAGCTAGACCCTGTTACTTTTGTGGGGGTACTGAATGCATCTGCCAGTGTAATTGCACTTGATGAGGGTAGGTGTTCTCATGACCAGATCATTCAAGGTGGGTGTGATTGAAATGTCTTTGTGGGCAGTAGCTTAGTTGACATTTGTGCAAAATGTGGGAGCATGGAGGATGCTTGGAGGGTGTTCAACAAGCTGCCCTTTGGAAATGTGGTTTCTTGGGCATGGTAAGGAAGGTCTTTAAACATTTTGGACAGATGTGTTAAGGTGTAGAGCCAAATGAAATCACTTTTGTTTGTCTTTTGTCAGCTTGTAGGCTTGCAGGTTTGGTGGATGAAGGCATGCACTACTATACTTCAATGATCACTATTTATATGATATTGGCAAAATTAGAACATGACCCTGCATGGTCGACCTTGCTGGTGATGTCCATCTACAGTTTATATAATTTCTGCAAAATTAGAACATTACCCCTTCATGGTTCACCATGTTGGTGATGCTGGCCATCTACAGGAGGCAGAGAATATGATGGAGATGTAGTTTGTAAACCACAGGGCTGCATGGAGGGCTTTGTGTTAGGTGCTTTCAGTTCATTATAATGTGGAGATGGGAGAATTAATTGTTTAACAAGTTCTTGAATTGGAGCCTTGAATTGCGTGCTCATAAAACATGGGTGTCCTTGAAGATTGGGGATGGCTTCTCACTCAACCAGGTGCTGAAGCTGGTGAAGTTCAGATGGTATGTGTCCACTTTGTTAAGACCACTACACATCCAATGATGTTTGTGACTTTTGTCAAGTTCCCATCGCTCATCAGCTGTTTCCCTTTGCACATTTTTTGAGCAAAGTTTGCACCTTAGCAAGGATGAATGTGTGGCACATGTTACTGTCTGCTGTCCTGAACTAAACTTTGTGTGGCAGGTGGATGATGAACTCATCCCTCCAGTGCCTTAAATAAAACACTAGATTATCTTCCAGACCTCCAAGTACAGTTTGAGTGACATGGAGATTGTTAGTGTGACTTGTGTATTGAATGGGAGGAGTCAAGAGATGGTTCATTTGATAGCTGATGCTGCATAGCTCTTTCTTTCATTATACAAAGGATGCATTCCTGTTTACTCAGTGCCAATGATGGAGAACATCAAAGAAGAATTTGTCCCATGAAAAAGGGCGAGACCAAGCATGGCACATTAGTTATTTGGATATTACCAAAAGATTCAGGGTACCTGAAAATCACTGAGCATTTCTGCTTGAATAACATCAAGGCAGCTGACAATAGAGCCCATTTGCAAGACATATTTAACGTCTAGGGCTTCAATGTAATTGCATTGTCTTTTAGACACTTCACTGCAGTTCTCTATTGTACAGGACCTCATTCCAGTGGGCAAAAACTTCAACAACCCTTCCCCTCATCTTTGAGTACATGATCTTTGAAAGACAAAAGTCTGCTTGGTTTGCTGATTGAAATCAATTGCTGGGTAAATTCAACAGATGAAACTTCTGCTATCTCATTTCAGTGCCATACCATGATCAAGCATTCTTCCAGAATTGAATAATTCCCTAAGGAACCTCCAGCATAGAATCCTGTGACTGAACTTTCTATGTAAAGAACACTTGAGATCTTATCACACGATATAAAAAAA
This sequence comes from Sphagnum contortum, assembly GCA_963920785.1. Taxonomy (NCBI): domain Eukaryota; kingdom Viridiplantae; phylum Streptophyta; class Sphagnopsida; order Sphagnales; family Sphagnaceae; genus Sphagnum; species Sphagnum contortum. The sequence continues at coordinate 244,412 of OY987284.1, read as the reverse complement.
CAAAAACTAGTTGGAACTGCGTTTGCATGAACAAGAAGATAGTGAAGAGAGAAAGTTATATTCTTACAAGCTTCTCTTGTCTCTGCCAAAGCTCTTGTAAACTGCAACATCATCAGCCCTCTGAAACTTTGCATCCTGGCCTGTGTCTCTTTTCATTACCAAATTGGCAAATCTGCTGAGACCTAAAATGGTACAGAAAATCAGCGTACCAATAGAGGCAACTGTTGGATCCAATTTTTGCAGAATTTGAAAGTCTTCTGGAACGTGTGTTGCAGACAAACAAAATCACGACACATTCCGAGGGGCAACAGTATTCACTACTTCAAATGCACCAGAAATAGCACGGGGAAATATCACAAATGTAAAGAGATGCACAGGAAGCAAGTGATGGAATGTTATAAGTAAATTGTATAGCACTCACATCTTGTATGAATGATTGGGTGTCCCCACAACACAACACAATCCCCCTAGCAAACAGTAGGAACATCGTGGTGATGCTCCAGCTTTTTAGCGTGCCAGGGTTTTGGAGGGTTTTAGGGTCGCTGTTAGCAGCTGAATCCTCCGGATGACGTCCAATCCGGGGTTTAGGGTTTCCGTGCCCCGGTGGGAGAGAGATTGCATTGGGGTCAATTTCGGACGCTCCAAAGGAAACTGCATTCGGGTCTACTTGTGATGCTCTTGGCTCGCGAGGTGCTAGAGAGAGAGCAATTACCAGTGTTTTCTGCGAAGCTGCAATGTCTTTATCGACAATGCAGCAAGTGCAATTGTCATATGCAAGGTCTGGCTCTTTGCTTGACCACAAAAGTCGCAGTAGCAGCAGCTCCACCACCACATGGAGAAGACGGAGGTCGACCAGGAGGAGCTTGCGGCCACGCGTCTGTGTGCACCCGCAATTCGACTTTACCCATCGACAACTTTTGCAGTACACCGCACTTCTTCCCAGAGCACACGGGATAGAAACACAGGCGGCACTCAGAGATAAAGGCAATTGTAAGCTTTCTTGTGTTATTCCTTGCTGTGTGTCTGTCTACTGTCTTTTTCTCACAGTTTGTGTGGCTGGCTTATTTGCCGAAAGATTTTGACCTGAAAAAAGTCGGAATCAAATCGAAAAATTGGACACCTTCTGTGCAAGACGCAGAACCTCATGGTGGCTTCTATGAGATCAAACTATATGATTTGAAAAAAAATAATTCTGCTGTTCCTGTAGGTCAGAGAGAGAAACGGTGGCAGGAGTTCTTTCTGGATCCATCGCAATGGTGGGATCACAGACCAGAGAAGGTAACTGAGCATCAATCCTGTCAGAATTCACCTGTCTTGTTGATGTCAATCTTGCTGCTCTATCTTGGTTGCTATCCTGCCATGGTCTAAACATTTGCAGAAGTTCTTTCACATCCTTTGCACTTGAGGGAAGTAGTGGTAGGCGAAGGTAAGTAGATGCAATATGTTGATGGAGAAGGTCAGTGCGGCTTTCTCTGTTCTTATGATAACATTTATGCCTGGGATGTGGAGAATGCATGGCTGATCAGCTTGACATGGATCTTTGTTGTAGACAAATGAAAGGTACCCGGATTTCACACATAAGAAGACAGGGAAAGCACTCTGGCTTGATGACCAACAAAACCTGCCATGGGTGGCAGCAGAGATGGCTGCAATGGCACCAGGCATTGTGCAATTGCACCCTTTTGCATGGAATCAGAAGCTTTCAAAATACGTGAAGGATGGGCAACTTAAGAAGGCGATGCAGCTTTTCCAACAAATGCAACGAGAAGGAACAACTCCTGACAAATTCACTTTTATTCAGGCAATTAAGGCATGTGCCCGTTTAGGAGCACTTCAATTTGGCAGGCTTGTTCATCAACAACTCATTCAAAGTGGTTGTGAGTCTGATGTCTTTGTGGGCAGTAGCTTGGTTGACATGTATGCGAAATGTGGGAGCATTGAGGATGCTCGGAGAGTGTTCAATAAGATGCCATCTCGAGATGTGGTCACTTGGACTGCCATGATTTTGGGACATGTGAAATGTGGCCAAGGGCAGAAGGCACTGGAACTCTTTCGACAAATGCAACAGGAAGGTGTGCGGGCAGACTCTGTTACTTTTGTGGGGGTGCTTAATGCATGTGCCAGTGTGATTGCACTTGAAGAGGGCAGGCGTGTTCATCAACAGATCATTCAAAGTGGTCTGGAGTCAGATGTCTTTGTGGGGAGTAGCTTGGTTGACATGTATGCAAAATGTGGGAGCGTTGAGGATGCTTGCAGAGTGTTCAACAAGATGCCATCTCGAGATGTGGTCACTTGGACTGCCATAATTTTGGGACATGTGAAATGTGGCCAAGGGCAGAAGGCACTGGAACTCTTTCGACAAATGCAACAGGAACGTGTGCGGCCAGACTCTGTTACTTTTGTGGGGGTGCTAAATGCATGTGCCAGCATAATTGCACTTGACGAGGGCAGGTGTGTTCATCTCCAGATCATTCAAAGTGGTTTGGAGTCAAATGTCTTTGTGGGCAACAGCTTGATTGACATGTATGCAAAATGTGGGAGCCTTGAGGATGCTGGGATAGTGTTCAACAAGATGCCATCTCGAGATGTGGTCACTTGGACTGCCATGATTTTGGGACATGTGAAATGTGGCCAAGGGCAGAAGGCACTGGAACTCTTTCGACAAATGCAACAGGAAGGTGTGCGGGCAGACTCTGTTACTTTTGTGGGGGTGCTTAATGCATGTGCCAGTGTGATTGCACTTGAAGAGGGCAGGCGTGTTCATCAACAGATCATTCAAAGTGGTCTAGAGTCAGATGTCTTTGTGGGGAGTAGCTTGGTTGACATGTATGCAAAATGTGGGAGCATTGAGGATGCTTGCAGAGTGTTCCACAAGATGCCATCTCGAGATGTGGTCACTTGGAATGCCATGGTATTGGGACATGTGAAATGTGGCCATGAGCAGAAGGCACTGGAACTATTTCAACAAATGCAACAGGAAGGTGTGCGGCCAGACTCTGTTACTTTTGTGGGGGTGCTAAATGCATGTGCCAGTGTGATTGCACTTGAAGAGGGCAGGCGTGTTCATCAACAGATCATTCAAAGTGGTCTGGAGTCAGATGTCTTTGTGGGGAGTAGCTTGGTTGACATGTATGCAAAATGTGGGAGCATGGAGGATGCTTGCAGAGTGTTCAACAAGATGCCATCTCGAAATGTGGTCACTTGGACTGCCATGCTTGGAGGATGTGCCATGCACGGGCATGGTAGGGAAGCTCTTAGGCATTTTGAACAGATGTGTGATGAAGGTGTACAGCCAAATGATATCACTTTTGTTTGTGTTCTGTCAGCTTGTAACCATGCAGGTCTGGTGGATGAAGGCATGTGCTTGTATGCTTCAATGATCAGAGACTACATGATTCCTGCAGAATTGGAACATTACACTTGCATGGTTGACCTTCTTGGCCGTGCTGGCCATCTACAGGAGGCAGAAAATATGATCATGGCAATGCCCTGTAAACCACAGGATGTTGGTGCTTGGATGGCTTTGCTTGGTGCTTGCAGAATTCATGGTAATGTGGGGATGGCAGAACGTGTTGCTAAACGAATTCTTGAAATGGAGCCTGAAAATGCTGCTGTTTATGTACTGCTGTCAAACATCTATGCTGCTGCTGGGAACAGGCATCTCTGTGAGAATGTTGAACGGCAGAGAAAGGAAAGAGGTGCAAAGAAACAGCCAGGTCGCACCTGGATTGAAGTGAATAATGAGGTGCATACGTTTGTAGTAGAGGATCAAGACCACCCCCAGATGATTGAAATTCATGCGGAACTGCAAAGATTGTCAGGGCTCATGCATAATGCAGGGTACGTGCCTTGTACGGAATTAGTTCTGGATGATGTGGAAGAAGAAGAAAAGGTATCTCATTTGTGTCACCATAGCGAGAAACTGGCTATTGCATTTGGGCTCATCAACACAGCTCCTGGTACTCCTCTTCGAATAAGAAAAAATCTGCGGGTTTGCAAAGATTGCCACACTTCCACAAAGTTCATTTCAAAAATAGTTAGGAGAGCCATCATGGTGAGGGATGCCAATCGCTTTCATCACTTTGAAGATGGTGTTTGTTCTTGCATGGACTATTGGTGATGCCAGTAGTCTGGCTTGTCAATCATTGAATCAAGTTCTGTTTTTTTACAGTAGCATGTCTAGTGGTCTTTTAACACTATCAAAGTTCAACACTGTTATCAGATGTGATACCACTGAAAAAGTGGCCATAGATTTGCCTCCCAGGATATTTGGTTTCACACCTCTGCCATCTGTAGCACTTAGGTCTGGTGCCTCTTTGTTCTTATGAATGGATATAGTTATTTTGGAAACTGAGTAAATTTTGAGACTATTGAAATTGATGCCAGTTTTAAGTGTGGACCAACAAAGGTTAGATGTATTAGTCTTGGGCCTCCGTCTCTTTGCATTGACCATTGCATCTACTAGTAAGTTGTATTGATGCTTTTAGGTGCTGTTTGTATATTATGTGATGTTTTCTTTGTTGAATGTTTCTTAAGTTTGCGAATTGGACCAGGGCAAAGCTACAAAGTTGAAACTTCTTGTCAAAGGATCCTTCCTAGTCTTACAGGGACTTCAGTTCTTGCAAAACATTCAGAGCAGAAGGTCTGAAGCTGGATTGAGAGTGTCAGCCAGATGCATACAAATACTAAGCAATGTGCTATGTTTAATGTTGCATATTCTTCAATCATGACGCACCTTGCACCTGGTAAGGTTTGCTTACCTTTGATTGACTTGTGTCTGACATATGAACAGATTTCTGTGCCAGACCTCAGACCTTGTTGCTTGGAGCATCCTGGTTAAAGGTGATCTGATTTTTCTGTAGAGCAGATAAGAAAGAGAAAGAGAAGCTGAGGCTGCTCTTGGACTTTCTTCTGGTGAGTAATTAGCAGAGCAAACAATATGGGGTGGGGGGTTTAGCTTGGTGGTCTTCTGTTAATCACTCACCAGACAAATCAATGGGGCTGACTGCTCAGCTAGGAAAAGGGACATACTGCTCTTGATAACAAGGTTGATGAATAGTCTTGCACTAAGTTGGGATTGACAATTTTGCGTTGTATGTCTCTATAGCCTATAAGGGCAGAAGGTGTATATCTAGCTGTGCTACCATGTCCTTCAGAGTTTCTGCAAACTGGTGGCTTGGTCAGAGAACATGCCTTCACCATAAAGCACATTGCATCTTTATTGAGGAGCTTGGACATAGTGGATACCCAATTCTAGTATTGCACAGGTCCATTGTTTGCATGGCTGTCTCCTCCATCATTCACACCAGAGCTGCTGCCATCATCCACAGCCTTCTCCTCAGATTTCAGGTCTGGTTTCTCCTGGATTTGCAAAACACAAAATAGAATATTCAGTAATATAATGGATGAGGAAGAATGAACAGCGGAGGGATCTTTCTAGTGGACAGGTTACAGCATGCAATTTTGTTGGAGGCCAATCAAGTCCAAACTTATATAGCATGCATATATCATATGGGAGAAAGACATGTGATCCATCGTCTGGCCATCTGCTCAGAGAGCAAAGGGATGAAATATAGCAAAGTCTATAACTGAACCACTGTGACTTTTAAATAGCTCCTAGATTTTTCGGTTGTGCATGATCTAGTGGGTGACCAGCCTTTTGTTTGATAATCAACAAAATTTTGAGTCTGTTTGAATGCATGGAATGGCTGATTTCAGATCAGTAACAATGGATGATATTATCTGTGTACCATTGAGATTAGATTTTGGCTGCATGGAAGCGCCATGGGCAGGAACTCTCTTGGCTGTCTTCTAGAAGGTTAGTAGACTTCTAATTTGAATTGGGTTGTATAATTTTTGTGAATGGATGATGGTGAGAATGGATTTTTTTTGGTGATTGGAAGAAAGTAAAGGAACTTTTGGAGAGATCTGGCATTTGGCATGTGTGTGATCTGATTTTCTTAGTGTCCTTGGGAAATAGTGGAGCTATGTGAAATGGTAGATGTCAAGGTGCACAACACTTTGCCCAAAAATTGTTAGACCATTCCGCGAGTGGTTTTGAGACTGTACCAAGGAAAATATGCTTCAAAGTTCACTGCACGCCAGAGTAGTAATACATGGACTGCCAAGTCTGGATGAGGTATCATTAACATCACAAGGTCTTAAACTTCCACAGCGTCACTTGTGCTGGAGAGTGATATGCATCCAGTAGGGTTTGCCATAAATTAGCCTTTGATGTCAAATGCATAGATCAAAATTCGTGGCCTTCACAGCAACAATTGCACTCAAGGTCTATGCATCTTTAGTGTCTAAGGGTGGTATGGTCTTAAAGGAACAGCAAGAGGTGGGGCAAACAGTGAAAGAGCGGTCTTAGGAGTCGTCCATTCAGAGCGTGCACTAGGTAGTTCTTCTTGCAAATTCAATGCAATAAAAAATAAAAAATAATGAGATTCTCATCATCTTCATGTTCTTCAATTGAATACCCTCATTTTCTTTTCCCCAATTTCATATTCCCACTTGCTTCTTCACTCACTGGATTTGTGTCTACAACAATCATGGAAGGATCTTGAAATGGTGAACTCGATGAAAATGGTAGTAATACATGACCTCCAATGCATTCAATTGTATGATCTTACGCTTTTGCAGTATGAACTTCTAAGGCTCTTTGTAAGCAATTTCTTTGTTGCAAAAGTCCTCCTATCTTTAATGCATCAAGGTAATCTTTGTGCCAAATATTTTATGTTTATCATTTAATTTGTGATCAAGAAAATTTCAAAAACCCAAAATTATGGATTTGATGTAATACTTGAAACAATTTGAAATAAATTAAATTGGATTGTTCAATGAATGTAAAAAGTCTTCAAAAGTTTACACATATAAATGGTAAAGTTAATTTGCCTTGGAATTCCTTTAGACCACTTACATTATTCATATGTATGATAAAGAAGCATTTTATTTTCAAAATCAATACAATTATGTTGTTGAGTAGATATATAAGTTGGTTTCAACATTTTCTTTTGACAAATATATCTTCAAATTATGTCATTGAAGATTGAGACATGAACATATGGTTCCATTTATTGGAGCATTTTTCCATGGTTTGATTATAATGTATAACAATTAGATAATGAACATCTAATTTTTATGACATTTATTTTTTACAGGAAGACCCAAATCAAAGATCAGAAATGCAAGAAATTTTGCAAATTTTGGAACAATTGAATAGATCAAAGAAACACATACAATCTATTACCACATCGATTCAAGAATATTTCAACGTATTGTCAAAAAGATTTGGCTCCACTTTCAAAAGGAGGTGATTTATATATTCATCATATGATTAAATTCAACATGTATATTTCATGTAATGTGTCCATTTCATTTGTTCATCCTTTTTGGAAATGTGGAAAGGTATTCCAATTGGTCTGCAAATTCAAAGTTTCTTAATTATTTATAATATGTTCTTATACAATTGTGCAACTTGTGTGTTTGTATAGATGAGAAATTATATTTTTTAAATTTAAAAAACCATATTTATAATCACTCATATAAGCTAGGCATTATGGAGATATGTATATAAGTGTATATACATCATTGGCCTTGGTTATGAAAATTAGTTATTGTTTAATAATGCAATATACTTCTTATGTGATACATAAGCATGTGGTAGAGCATTGTAGGAGCCTTGAACCTTTTTTCAAAATGGTTTTTGGCATATGGTCATGTCTAGATTTTATAGTTCAAGATTAAAATTAATTGTTGGATAGAAGACAATATATAAATGTTGAAACAATGCCCAATTTTTCAAGAAGAGGTTTTAATCAAATTAACATCCACCATTGTGTTATATTATATGTTCAATAGGAAATTTTGGATGCCCATTATAATACTAATGGAAAACTTTGGAAGGTTTATAAAATTGATGATATACTTGAAAACAAGAGAATATGTTTTTTGCATATAGTTTGATGTAAATTAAACATAAACGGTAAACCTTCTAATCATAGTATATATGATGGGTTCCCTTATTATCCATTACCCTTTTATTTCCTATAGGCAAAATTGTAGTAGTTCATTATACCTTAATTGTGAACTTCAAACTATAACCTCCACTTGGAAAACATAATTTAATATAGTTCCATAAAACTTGAGCATTCTAAGATGTTTGGCTTGTAGATGCTTAACTTTTAAATCTCCAATAAGTCAAAAATAGTTCAAGAAATGTATTGTTGGGGAATATAAGTTGATTTTAAATGCCTAAAAGGTGTGTGGTTCCAAAAGGTCCTCGAAGGATTAGATGCAACCATCATTGTTTTACATAACTAATTTCATTTAAACTAAAAGCATATTTGAGTCAAGTTTAATGTTTCCATGGCAATGTTGTTTTAGTAATTCAAATGCATTCATTTTATTTATCCTTAGATTATTGGATACTTATGTACCAAAAAATTGTAAAAATATTGAAAAACCAAGTTTACATATAGTTTACCAATCAGTCTATAATTTCTCTTCTTTTGGTGTCAATTATGTTTTCAAACAAGAGAAAAATAGAAATTATCACTCTTAATGTTTTTCAATCAATTGTCATTGCATTATCAAATCATTTTCATTTGATAATCACTTGAATGTGAAACTTGTGTGCAACGTGTATAAAGTTCAAAAACTTTTAATTACCGCTACTTGTTTTTGGCTACCTTAATTTATCAAGGAGCTCATCATTCCATGAGTAGAACTGCAAAAAAGATGCATGGCATTCAAAAAAGTGAAATTAATTGACATGTCCAATAGAAAAACAATTCATTCAACATATGGATTTGTATTTTCCATTTATAAAAGTCAAATCATTTATTTAATACAAATTAGAATTTGGAAAAAAAACATCAAATAATGGTAAATTTTCAAAATTATATGAAAATTAAAGCTTAGTCACCATATGATTGAGTAATTCATTCCATGAATTGATGAATTAAATCCCAACTTTAATGCCTTATATGGAAAGAGGTAAAAGAAGTGCATTGTAACACTTGGGTTGTGGTGTCAAATACATGTCCTTGTTGATGTAAATATCACCTTGTTCAATACATTTACTTCAATTGGTGAACTTTCATCATGTAAATTATTTTCATGAATTGCATTGTGGATTGATTTTTTTAAAAGAAAAATTCCTAGCATTTTTATTGTTGCAAAGTGGCTTTCTAAGCATTCACTCTTACTCAAAAGACAAAAAAAAAGTCTTGAAACATGTGGTCGACAATTCTTTAAATATATTATGTGTTTTCACAATCATTAATTATACAAAGTTATTTGTTAATGGATGATTTATGAATGTATAATTAGTTGTTAAATATATAGTTACATGGCTATTTGATTTTTGAATGACTTTACGAGTTATATTTTACTAGTTACCTTTACTATTCATAACCTTTCAATTTTGATATGTATATAAAGATAGAAGATCACACAATTTGTGAAAAATGAAACTTTTACTTAAGTTTTTTCTAGTTTTTTTTAATTTGGAAATACAAAATATGTTTTTTGCTTGCATAGATTAAAATAATATGTGATCAATTATTGCAGATTAGAGAAGAAGAATTATAAAATAATCATTTTAATTGAAGAAAATGAAAGGAACTATAAGTGTAAAATTCATCTTTTCCATTTTTTACGACCATGCTAGGGAAGAATTTTTAGAGGAATTCTTGATGTATTTTTGGTTTTAGATCAGTTGTTCAATTATTTTTAGATCTTGTGAGTAATAGATTTGATAATTTATGTTTTAATAAGAAGAATTTGATTTTTTTTTGGGATGGATAGTAATATAATCTGCAGGGAAATGTATATTTCAAACTACTGAAAAGATAATATCCATATTAAAAACCAAGTGCATAATAGGAAACATAAATGTCTACAGTGGTTACAAGGAGTTTACACAAATAGATTGATCACAATAATTAAAATTAGGATAAAAGCGATATTGGTACATTAAGAATGATGTTTACAAATAGGATCACCAAAAAAAAGGCTTTGATTCATAGGCAAACAAAGTTAATATTAAAAAAGGACAAATCCAAATGAGGTTGCAAAACAAAAGAGAATGTAGAACCCATATTGAACATTTGGAGGTGTTGAAAATATGCACTACTACAAAACATGGTTTATTTGACTAGGAAATCCGATCAAAAAATACTCAAAATGACCACCATAAAAAAAACCTTCGTGTCAATCTAGACGAGTCAATTTAACATGTTGTTGTGACTGAGGAGGTTTCTTTTACTAAACCCTTGACTAGTGGATATTTTCACTCTGTCAAGTTGATAAGATTTTATGTCATATTTGATTGGCACATGACATTTTTTCATTGTTATGCACCTAATCAAATTGCCCAAATATCAATTGGATTACTAGTCAATATTTTGATCACTATGTATACAAATGTGCCATCATTGTCACCTTCCATTTGTCACCACCTTATAGAGTCAAATAAGCAACATGTTGATTTGCCTATCATCAACATAACAATCAAAATGATATGCCTTGTGTCAACATCTTGACCATCCACCTATTAGCATCTAAGCCAGTCAACTTGATAAGATATTAATTTGATTGTTAATCAAGATGACCACGAAAAAGGCTAAGACATGTGCCATCATCTCAGTGTTCCACGTCGCACAATCTCACCTAATCAATTTGGTAGGTTATTAATTTGACCGTTGGTCCACAAGAGTCAAAATACATGGCACATGGCATCATCTTGAGTAGTTTAATTGACTATATGTTATTTTGATTAGTCAAATTGACCATCGTGCCATTGAACAATAAGGCACCACGTGGCTCCACAACATTGATCCATGTGTGACACATGTTGTTAATTGTTGGTTGATATGATGCAACATGTTTTCATTTTATTGTGTTTTGGATTGATGTGGGGTGCATTGTTGTACCATCCAATCTGACTTATTTGTTGAAGTGTGGTCAAAAGAAGCCTTGCCCTAATTGACTAGTTTTAGTTATATGTTACAATATGCTAACTAATTAAATAGTGTCTAGATTATTGTTAACAAGTTTTTCTATTCCCATTAAGGTTTAATTCACCTCTGGATTTTTTCAATAATAGGTTCCTAAAACAACACGTACATACAACAATAAAAATAAAACTTAAAGCACTACAAATCTTAAACTAACATTATTCAAGCTTGAAGGAAATAGGTTGAAAGAAAAATGATCCATGCTCCATAATTCAAAAATGGAAACACATAATCATGAATAAAATCCAAAAGTCCTTCAACAAGTTTGTCGTCCTAATCTTATACTATTTAATTCAAAATACAACAGTCATGAATGACCATTATAAATAATCATTAATCAGTACCTACACTAACAATCCAAAATTTCATAAAATACACCTTACCTAACCACTTGTCCAACTACTAGTTTTGTTGATTAACTTGTCAACCTATCTTCTTAACCTAATCATTACTTATAAGGTTTATTAATTGGTTAGGTTAATATTATAAGTTGCTTAAATAACAGGTTATGACATTTGTTAGGTTTAACAACCTGCTTATACTATCAACCTATTAAGTCACCTATTACCAAATTTGGGTAAGATTATCCCCCTTTGAAACCCATATTTCATCCTTGAAATGTTAACTCAAAGTTATAGGTTAGATTTAGCCTTTTGTAACCGGTTGACTAATGACTTCTTCGACATGTTCAACACTTATTGTCTCCATAAGTTTAACTTGATTCAAGATTTGAAAATCGGTTGGCATTGTAGTATTTTGTCAATCAAGTGTGTCTTTAAAGGTCACTATGGGTGTTGTGAATACCTCCGAAGCATGCGGGGTATTTGATATCAAAGTAACCTCTTGACCTATACCTATCTAGTGCGGGGTTAAAGGTACATTAATAGATAAGAATTCCAAAGACTACAGTCTATTGTCCAGTATAGTATATGAAGGATTAACATGTTCATTTTGTTTCTTGTTAGATCTTTCACTACCTTCCATAGGTTGACTGACAACAGTGGTTATTGAAACATGTATAATAAAATTTTGAACATGTAAGGGTGTGATTTCTAAACTTGTTCCACTTTTCAATGGACTAATTGGGTTAGTAACAAGCTATACCATAGATGGCATTGTCAAAATTTTGTTACTGGTTCCAATTTCCACAAACATAAAACTTGGTGGTTCATACTTTAAATCAGGGAAAACAATTTGGTAGCCTTGTAACTCAAGTTGATAACTCCGTTCATCATAGCGAACCAACTCCATATTATTTTGAATATGCTGCTTTGTGAATTTTGGAATAGTTTGCCACCATTCCTTCCATTTGGGGTTTCTATTTCCCAAGGCTTAGTCAAGAATTTTAAGTGAGGTAGTTTCCAATAATAACTCCTCAAACTCCTTCAACCTGTTGTTCATTTTAATAGGTAGAATGGGGCTACGTTTGTTCAATTGTACCTTGGTTGTTTCATATTGACTTTCCCAATTTTGGGATTGAGCTCAAAACTTTTCTTCTCCTTATCAAATTTTATATGGACAACTACTTGTTGTTCCTTAAGATCTTAATAGGTATGTTCCAAACCGGTTATAAAACCTTATTGTTTTAAACTAGACTCTTCCATTTTGGCATAATCTTGTGTCATTCGGTCCAAATTAGCTTGGAGATGAATCAAATTATCATGGGTTTTCCAATTGAGCTAATTGAGCTAATTAAGCTCAACATACTCTTGCTATAGGTTTTCAATTTTCCTAACAACCTATTCTGCTTGATTCAACTTATTGGACAAGTTTTGGTTTTCATGCTGGACCCTATTCATTTGTCCTTTGATTGTGACTAGTTTTTTGTCACGATTCTTCAAAGTTTTCTATATGATCTCTAGTTATAGGCTATAGGTTTGCAAGAGATTGTGGGTTCTAGACATGTTTTTTTTTACTTGTTCAAATTCAACCTTAAGGTTTGAAAGTTGTTACAATGTTTCTAACTAGGTTGTGGCATTTTGAGCAACTTACTTTAAAAACATGCTAATTTGTTTCACTTTTTTTGTGGAATGACTAAAAACTAGGACATGTTTGAAATTTAAAAAACTACAGGTTTTCCATTTGTACAGGTCCAACTACAAGTTCAATTGGTTGGAATGATTATATAATTGCAAGGTTCAACTACAAGTTGAATAGGTTGGAATGATTCTATAACTGCAAGTACAAGTTCTATAATTGAAATTACAGGTTCAACATATACAACATGTTCAACTTGAATGTTGTCAATTACTTGATTCAAGTTGGGTTCAGGTTCTTCGTCAATGCTACTTTGCGTAGCTATTGCATGGAATTCTCTTCCTCCCCTACCTTTAATCTCATTTAAATACATTCAATCCTCATCCTTTTTTGAATCATTAATCTGGTTGTTAAAATAAACTAACTTTTTTTTTAATAAAATAACTACAAATCTTGCATGAAATTTCTCTTTCATGCATACCACATTCCATTGTTCATTTTCAACAAAAGCATGCAGACCTATAATTCTTTTTAAGGTGGTTTCTGCTTCTTCAAAAATTGCATTAACAGTATTTACTATTCCTTCCTTGGAAATTCCAAGTTGCTCATGAATTAGTACCTGATTAATTCTTGACCACGTACTCGCCCTAAGACTCTTCCATTTTTCATTATTTTTCAACTTTGTAGGAAGTCTCATAACATGTTTTCTTTTGGAGTTGTCCACTATGTTGAATAAGTTTTCCAAACCTGTTCGTTTAACCCATTTGAGTTCGTTTGATGCACCCCAAACTCCTTGAACGACTCAAATGCGAGTCCAAAGGTGAAAATAATGGAAGAAGGAGTTGGGGTACACTCCCTAACTTGTAGCATTTCAGGGGTAAAAAAACATGTTAAAGCTATGGGATGGGGACTAAGAAGAATGACAAGTGAGTTAACTATTCACATGGACCTGCACAAACCAAACAATAAGTTGATTAATGCATAGTTATAACACTTTTGATGCATGGACAAGCCATGGGCATACACAAATTTACAAAATTCACCATAACCCAAACTTGGGGGAAGCCATCACCTTCCCCCTTATAATATTATCTATGATTAATCACAAGTGTTGCATCCAAATGTCATTTTGTTTCGGGACTCCCAAGTTGTTACAATCCTAGCCTTGGGCTACAACGTTTTTTTAGACTTCATTTTAATCAAAGGTTTTCACAAGAAGTTATGGGCCTTGACGCGCTCCCAAGTTCCTTGTAGACCCACTTAAGGGTCCAAGTATGTGGCAATGCGGAAGGAGTTGGAACTTGGAGGGGTAGAGGGGCGTGTTGGAGCTCCGGGATGGGACTAGGAAGAATTGACAAGCTTATTCACTCACACAGGCCTGCACACAACCCACACAAAGTGGTTAGTGCATAGTTAGAGCACCTTTGGTGCTAGGACGAGCCACGGGCAACACGGACACACAAGACTCACCACGGCCCGGACTTGGGGGAAGCCACCACCTTCCCCCTTATAGTATACTCTGTAGCTCTTCACGGAGGTGGCATCCAAATGGCTATTTTTCCCGAGACTCTCGCGTGGGAGTCCCGAAATTGTCCTGGGTTGGAGTCCCGGGACTTTGGACGCCGATATCTCCCGACTGCAAGGTCCGATCGCGACGCGGTCTGAAGCAAAATTGTAGCCCTTGTCGAGAGCTTTCCAACTCCGTGTCGCACTCTCAAATCGGATATCGGGAAGAGGTCGATTCTCGACTTTTAGTGGTCGGGAGTCAAACTGCCAATTTGACTCCCGGCCCTTCTTTTGCCCATAACTTGCCTTTCAGATGTCCAAATGAGCAATGCGAGCCCATTTTAGACATCTACGTTTCAAGAGCTTTCCATTGATATAAAGAGCGCAACAAGCCATGGAGTTTTGACCCCTCAAAGCGCTCTTTGACATTTTGGGAGTCCTTTTGGGACTCCACTCTCACCAACTCCCAACGTGGGAGTTCACTTGGGAGTGTGAAGGTTCATTCCCTCACACTCTCTTGACTCTTTGCACTCCCGGGAGCATGTGATGTGACTCCCGGGTCTACTTCTAGGCCCGCAACCTTGCAACCCCCTTGCCTTGGTCGCAAGCCAAATGCTAGGGTTGCGACAGGCCTCTAAAGTTAAAGAAGTCCTAATTTTGAGAATTTCAAAATTCCCGGGACAAAATGACATGTGGCCAGGCACAGAGAATACTATAAAGGGGAAGGTGATGGTTTCCCTTAAGTCCGAGCCGCGATGAATTTTATGAGTCTGTTTTTGCCCGTGGTTCCTCCATGCACCAAACGTGCTCCAATTACGATGTCGCAACCCTAGCCTTGGGCTCACAACCGAGTTAAGGGCTTGTGAAGGTGCGGGCTAAAAGTGAAGCTCGGGAGTCACATTTCATGCTCCTCGGAGTGTAGGAGAATGTGAGGGGATGAATGCCCACACTCCCAAGTGAACTCCCATTTTTGGAGTTCGAGTCCCAATGGACTCTTGAATCTTCAAAGGATGATTATAGGGGTCAAAATCATAGTTATGACATTCTTGGTGCGGGAATGTTATGGAAGCCAAAAGAAGCACGAATTTTAACGAATTTTATAGATCAACCGATGAACATTCGGTAAACATTTGCGCACCAAGAATTTTTGACAAGGTGCTTTACCACATAAATTCGCGAATTTTAAAGTGCAAAATGACGAATGTCATTACTATGGTCAAAATTTATTGGATTAAAGTTTTCCTTAAATCATTGAAAAGCTCTTAGAATGTAGATGTCTTAAATGGGTTCGTATGATCCATTTAGATACTTAAAACATAAGTTATGGCGAAAAGAAAGGCCAAGAGTCAAATTGACAATTTGACTATGACCACCAATAAATCAAGCCTGTTTTTGAGGACCAACGTCAGAGCTAAGCCTTGTTCCTTGCACGTCCACTGCTCGTGGCCCAGTCGACGAAGAGCTCGCAGAGAACGCACTTCGCATATTTGATCCCTAGGCAGTGGTGGGACAATCGGTTAAGGGGTGGGTTTAAGGTTTAAGGTTTAGGGTTACATGTGTGTTCCCACCAAAATTGGGTTTTTTTTTGGGGTTTTGAAGTGACCTATTCCCCCATTTTCGAGGGTTCTGAAGGCAATGGTGTTATAAAATTTCCCTAATCTATCACCATTTGGAAGATATATGGGGTATGAAATTTCAGGGGGGGCGGATAGATGAGGGCATGAAGGGTTAATTATTGAAGAATTTGAAAGTTTCAAGGTGACCTACCCCCCCATTTTTCCTAATCCTTCACCATTTGGAAGATATGGGGGGGGGGGGGTTTGACTTTCTAGTCTTTAGTTGAATTTTTAAGTTTTTTCACAGAATTTAAAAGTTTGGAGGCCACCTGCTTTACACCCTTATTTTGTAAGATTGTGTTAATAATAGTGTGTTTATTGTTATTTAATTTTCCCCAAAATTATGACTTTACGATTTAGTTTTGCTAGAAATATGGAGTTGTATCAAGTTTTGACAAAATATGTAGTTATGTGAGTTTTTGCCAAATTTATGGAATTATATCAAGTTTTGCCAAAAATAAAGATTTTTATTTTATTTTGTCAAATTTATGGAGTTGTGTTAAGTTTTGCCAAAATTACATATTTTAAATTTTTTTGCCAAATTTATGGATTTATGCTAGGTTTTGCCAAAAATATGGAATTGTACCAAGTTTTTGCCAAAATTATGGAAATATTTTAAGTTTTGCCAAAAATATAAAATTGTGTTTTAGTTTGTTTAAGGTTTAGGGTTTAGGGTTACATGGGTGTCCCCACCAAAATTGGGTTTTTTTTGGGGTTTTGAGGTGACCTACCCCCCATTTTTGAAGGTTCTGAATCCAATGCTGCAATAAAATTCCCCTACACTATCACCATTTGGAAAAAAAGGAGCACAAAAAAAAGATCACTCTACTTGTGAATTACCATGAATCGAAAATGATTCATGGCTAGTAAGTTCCATTACATTCAATTTTCATTTAAAATTTGCATTATCCTTCAAACATATGTTTTCTAAATTATACCATTGGTCTTTGTGTATGTCCATTTTAGGATTTGAAGTACTACCAAGATTAGTTAATTTAAAAAAAATCAGTAGTTGAAAGTAATTATCTAGTAACTAATTAATTTTCAATGATTATTTTTTAAAACTCCAAATTCATTATAAATTCTTATTAACATTTCATGAAACAAAGAATTAACTCAAAATATAAATATCCAATAACAATTTTAAAAAATACTTTAATTATAGTAATCATTATAATGTAGTGATAATTGATTATTGACTATAATTACAACAACAACATTAATAATAATATTGTAGCTAATAATTAGGCTAGTTATTCAACCATTTTTATTTTTATTTTTATCTAACTTGTTGGAACTATTAAATGACCTACTATAATAAATATGGAACAAATATTTTAAAGTATATTAGTGTTAAATAAAAATAATTTATATAATTATATCGTAATTTATTAAATATATTTACTAATTAGTCTAATCATGATTAAAATTAGATCATAGAATAATAAATAATTCCATTAAAATGAAAAAATAGAACTACGAGCCAAAATTAGATTTTTAAAAATAAAATAAAATAAAATAATGTATCATTAGATTATATTTTGTAAACTAAATTTAATCTACATGGGATTGAATTACACATGTATTGAACATAAACCGAAAAAGTATTAATTAAATATCATAACTTGATATGTTGTGAACTAAAATTGAATTTACATAGAAATAATAAATTATGCATCTATTGAACATACACCTTATTAAGTCGACTTATATTTCAGAATTTTTAAAAAAATTATTTTCAAACTAAAGTGTTATATTTATATGCACAAAAAATTTCATCATACATAACCATTCATGTATACAAAAAAATATTTACATGGACCTTAATAAATAATGAATTTTTATTGTAATTAAAAATATATATTGAAAAATTATAGGTATAGAAATGAATAAACATGAAAGTTCCACAAAACTATTAATTATATAAAAGTTACAAACCCACCAACCCAAGTCAATTTTGTGGTTGTTCTTGAATTTGTTTTGGTTGCTTTTAGCATCGAAAGGGAAGTTTCTGACATTTTGTTTTTTAAAAATATTTAAAAAAATTCATAACATGCCATCTTTCATGCTAGACTTGAGGTTTAAAAACCTTTATATAATATCTTCATTTATTGGTTGTGAAAAAGGTGTGGATATTGTTAAGGAATATGATAGATGATTCTTATATCATGCTTTTAAAGTGTTATTATCATTTGCATCCTATGAAATTTTTTGAAGTTAGATGTGCAAAGCAAATAATTGATGAAGATTCCAACTTTGACAATTTTTAATAGATTACCAACACAAGCGAGCCAATGAAAGAACTTGTCACCAAAAGGTTGTTGATTTTTAAACATTACCGAGCGAATCCCAAGGAAATAAGTGTTCTTTTCAATGGTGGGGAAAACATGAAGCCATGTTTTCTACTATTAATTTTTTGGGTCGCCAAATCCAAGCATTTTAGGATGACAAGTTAAGATTGAAAGGATTTTTTCTTTAACATGCACATTTTAAACTTGAAGATATGTCATCTATAATTGGACAATCTAGAGAAGTTAATTTTTGTTCACAAAAATTGGGTTAGGATCCTAGAATTGGTTGTAAACCACCTTCCAATTTGGTGGAGTTAATAAAGAATGATTTAGATTTTGAGGAGTTAAAAGAAAGTTTGAAGATTCATTGAATGATATGAAGTTGTGGACATATAAAATATTGGAAGATTTTTATTTCCACTTTTTATTATTTTTACCTTTTATTGCATAAAATATTTTAATTAAAAAATCATGTTGATAATTTTTTTTTTTGATATTTGATATGTGAAAACTACCTTTGAATATCAACTAGTACAAAAATGTGTGAAATTTGACACTTTCAAAACCATGTGAAATTAATTTCCCCAAAATTTTGAAACCTTGCCCAAGTCTCTTGAAGATGAAAAAATAAAATTAAAGAGCCATGGTGGGTTTTACATTCTTGTCTAAAACCTACACTTGACAGTTTTTAAAAAACCAAAAAAAATCCCAAAATTAAATGATGCACTTAAGACCAAGTATGTTTGTTGGGCTTGATTTACATTAAAAGAGAACGAAAATGCATTCATGAAGTGTCAACTTGTGAACATTTCCATGTCTAAGCAAGACAAGAAACTTTAACAAATGACAAAATAATGTTTTTCGAAAGATCCAAGGATTATATGTTTATAACTTTTTAAAAGACATAGGTAATGAAAGCTTCCAAAAAGATAGTTAATAAAAGTTTATAGAAAATGTAATTGGTGAAAAATTATAGAAAATTAACTACCAAAAAATTGTAAAATATTGATTGATGGAGACTTTTTTTAAAAAGTTAATGGAAACCTTTTTTTGAAGGTTTAATTGATGAAACTTTTTTTTAAATGTTTTTAGAATGCCCAGTTGACTAAAGTTTCTAATAAGCCTATTTGACAAAAAATTAAAAAAATGTTGATGATCTTTTAAAAAGATTCCATGGGGTGTTGATTCTTTTAGGGTTCATTGAGTTCATGAACACATTCCTAAAGGAGTCATGAAATTTAGTTATTGTCCTATAAAGCTTATGATTGCCAATATTTAACAAAGAGAATTGTTAAAACGTAATTTAACACATGTAACGAGGGTCTAGGTTTTCAAAGTTTCTTTGTATTATACCTTGATCAATCAAATATAATCTTCTAATTTCATGTTCATTGCTGATTTCTTCATTTTGACAATTCCATATTATTTTGCTCTTGTATTTTTGTCTTCTTCTTGACATCTTCATATATATATTATTTGGTACATTGAAGTACAAAGATAATGTATTGCAACAATAACCTCAACAATCCTACAGAAACTTATTCTTTTCTTAATGCAAGAACAACATCAACAGTAGAAAACAAGACCATTTCTCAAAAAAACATGCCAAACCATTTTCCATTACATTGCATTATAATGCCAAACATTCCTTCAATTATTTTGCCACAGAGCACACACAAACCAAATTCCTCACCTTTCCCCATCCCAAAAAACACCTTCAAATCATATTTTACATTGTTTTATCACACAAAATTAGACATTAAAACAATCTAGTTACGAGTAGGAATGAATATTTCATCTTTTGTCATGTCAGGAATTTATTGTTATATTCAAGCAAATACCTATTATCAGTAATTTCAACAATTTCAATGTGCAATGTTTTACACAAAAAACTTAATTGTTTTATAAACAGTTTTCATTTTCATGCTCAACAATTCAATGTTGAACATTTCATATTAAAAAGAAAAAAAGCAAGAATAAAAACATAACAATAGTTGGTGACAAAAAGATGGCCTTTTTAAAGGTTTGTATACATCCACTTCTATCCACCAATAGTTGTGAATGCCCTAATAATTTGATGTGGATGAATGATACCTTGAAGTTCAGTTATAGTGGAAAATGAAAAAAAATACTTTAAAAAACATGCTTGACTTATACTCAAGCTATTAAGATTTTTGCAATTAAAATATACTTTAGCATTTAAAATATGTAGAATTACTTAAATCTTCATGAGGAAGAAAAAAGGGATGTTGGGAAGAGTTTTGTACCAAATGTCAGCAGCCTACTCGTTGAACAATGTTCACAAACATGTAATGTGAGCAATTCCATCTTGGAGCTCTTTTAGAGGTTGCTGTTGCATCAATGTCAAATTGGGAAGAAGCCAGTATGATTGATCTGAATGCACATACAAACCCTCAAAACAGTCGTAAAACCAGTCCCTTGCAACTCTCATACAATACAACTGAGTCATTCAAACTTGTTAGGTCAGATCCCCCATCTTTTATACCTTCACCTTTTGATGAGATGGAATGATATCCTCGTTTTTATAATTAATGTCCAGGTCTGCATTTGTTCTTTGGACCTGTTGAATGGGTGGGAACACAGAGGTCACCTAGACAATGATCATCAGTTCAGGAGCAATATGAAAAGCAATTGTAGAGAGGAAATATTAGATATCAGTTGTTTTTTGCAAAAGGGCATCAAATACAAGAATATTCATTATCATGTGCTGTTGGTCTTTCTTTACTTAACATATTGAAAATTTCAATATATTTATTATGAGTAGAATTCCTTGCAGAATTTGATCCGTATTGTTAACTGACTAGTTGGTTTGGTGAAGTCTCTGACCCAAAGCCGGCATGAAGATCTGTGACATGAAGATGCCAGAATTCTAGAGGTTGAACAAATTTCAGTTTCTTTTATACATCATGTTGCTTGGAGTAAAGCTGAAGACAGTCATGCCACCATCCACGCAAATGATCTGCCCAGTAGTAAATGCAGATGTGGGCATACATAGAAAGGCCACAAGCCCTGCAACCTCAGAAGGTTCTCCCACCCGCCCAAGTGGTGTCCGACTTACCACATCCTCCAAAAACTTTGCATCACTTAATAACTGCCCAAACAAACCAAGTGTCAGTTCCCAGGTCCTTCAATGGAATCAGAATCAATACATACATGAATGAAGACTGATGTTCAAGTCAACAATACTAAGCAAGTGATGTGCAACACAACAGGAGGGCCTATGACTAACTATACAGGATATAAGGGTCTTAAGGATGACTGGAAATCTGGGATATATGTGTTCCTTCAGTGCTGGAACATGATATGTGCTTGTCACTGGTACTTGAATCATTGTGAGTAGACAGCAACCTATAATTTGGTCTGCAGAGCAGGGATCAAGAAATTAGGGTGAAAACAATATGGAAAATAGATAACAGAGTTCAAAAGTGGCTGCACCTTCTCAGTCAAATCAGTCTTAAAATACCAAGGAGCAACACTGTTGACTCGAATACCATCTTTTGCCCATTCACATGCAAGATTTTTGGTTAACTGGTTCATGGCCGCTGCATAATCACAGTGCAGTAACATGAAGGTGTCAATTGACTTAAATGTCATCTTGGAACACACAATGTCTACTGTTAATTGACTTGACAAGAAGCATCCATGACAACACTACAAAAAATGCTTCGGAAACATTGCACCCTAAAATACTTGACTCATGGACAGATCAAACCTCACAATCCCAGCCATCCAACAGTATTTTTTGGCTCAATGTACACATTCAGTGCAACAACCAATCATCGAAGACTGCAGCACATCTGAGATATCTTGTGCTAAATGTCTGAAATCAACAGTAGAGTTTCCTACATCTAATGGTGGTGGACGAAATGTTTAGGCTCTGGAATAACAAAGAAAATTTGCTCAAAATAGATAGTCCTCAAGTGGGATTGTACTAGGAACCATGATTTTCAAATGTATTCAATGTTCCCTGTACTCCTAAACCGGGTCCCTGTCACACTACTGGGTTGTTACAGAATACAAATGGACCATCTATGTGTTCAAATAAAGGGAAGATCCAGTTTGGTCACATGAATAGTTTCACACAGAGTTGAGCTATCTACATAGCTAGAAATCTTCAAAAAACCACTTCTCAAACTGACAGCACCGTAGATGTCATCTCTGTAAGTCAAAGCAGTGTTGAACAAAAGCATGGAAAAATCCTTCTGCCCTCATTCATGGGGACCATCCTGAGATCTTCTCATCAAGACTGCACCACTTTTTTAATAGAAAATCATGTGGTCTTGGCTCCAGGATACTATGAGCAGAAAATGTCAAAACAAGAGAAGCATGATCAATTACCTTTACTTGCAGCATATAAAGTGCCAGACCCAATTGCAGTAACTCCTGCTACTGATGATATGAATACAATACTTCCATTGCCAGATGCTTTCAAATGGGGGTGAGCAAGCTGACATGTATGATATACAGACTCAAAATTGGTTGCCATGATAAAGGCAAATTCTTCCGATGTATACTCCACTGTGGGCTTCCGGATATTTGTACCCACATTATTGACCTGAACACCAATTCCCATTTGATAATATCAGAACAGAGGGTCCTGGCAAAAAAATCCAGAATATATATGTAGATACTCAAATGGTGTTGACTCTGAGATTACAGATTTCTCTCTAGTATCCATCAGGGGATATCAACCAATAAAATTGTTAGACTCATGTTGTAAAATCCATGAATTCATCAAAAGAATTCCATTTCATCAGTAGATGTTACACTCGTAACTGATAATCTTGTCCTTTATCTGCCTCAATTTCCCAGCATTATGTCAAATTCCACACATGGACAAGAATTCAGTAAACACCCAATAACCTGTTCACCCTGTCTACACCCTGCTTTATCCTG
The DNA here is from genome assembly GCA_963920785.1 of Sphagnum contortum. NCBI lineage: Eukaryota > Viridiplantae > Streptophyta > Sphagnopsida > Sphagnales > Sphagnaceae > Sphagnum > Sphagnum contortum. The sequence goes on along the minus strand of OY987284.1, from coordinate 221,081 downwards.
CAATCCACAAGACTTTTCCATTCCCCTGCATAGAGAAATATTGCCACATACAAAGACATGTTGATTGCATCTTTCTAACATCCACAGAAACACAAAGGCATTGGTCATTATCGAGAGATTAAAAACCCCCTCCAAAATATCAGTTTGGAGATAAACATTATGTAGGTCCCAGCCAAACCAAAACAACCTGACAAGAATCATAACCCAGTGGGTGTCACTCACAATTTACAAGACCATCACCTTTCATCATGAATGCTAGCTGCAATTACTGTCCACTGGCTGCTCCCAACAGAAGGTGTAGATTTTCAAGCAAAGAATTATAGAAAACTCTGTGTCCTGAATTTCTGTCACATTTCTGGAAGCAATGGGAAGGCAAAGTTGTGATATTGGCTAGACTCAAGAGACCTAGAAAAAATACAATAAACTAAACAATGGATGTAAAGATAGAATGGCAGAAAGACATATAACCATATATTCCATTTCAGGCCTCCACTACATTTGCATACTGACATTGGCATGGTGAGATGGTTAAAGGTGCAACTGGCTTACCAAGATATCAAGCTTTCCTCCAAAATGGGCATCCACTTTGCTGAAAAGCTCCACTCGAGCCTCATGCACAGACAAGTCACAAACCGAGCCTTCAACTTTCCAACCTGCATCTCTCCAGGTCTCCAAGGATTTTTGGAGATCATCTGCAGATCTTGCACATGTGTACACTGAAACTCCAAATGTGGCCAGCTCTTCCACAATTGCCCGTCTGGAAAGACACTCCCAAAATTGAATAAGTTAAATTCTCAAGTGAATTCCAACAGAAGAGAAAAACCAAAAAGAAGTATCAAAACCACAATACTTTCAAACAACACTATGAAAATGCTGAATCCTGTGAAAAAGCAGTAAAGCAAAGGAGACAATGTGACCAGAAAATCTAACCCTTCATAGACCTCAATGTGCACGAAGAGAGAACACCCACTGATACACACATGGGAACCAAAAGACAGACTTACTGCATCTGTTGCACCTAAAACTGACCACAAAGAGTCCAGTTTGAACATTGTGAATGATGATATGAACTGTCAGTACATTCAACTGCACAGTTGCAGTCTGGACATTACAGAAGTTGACACAAAGTGTCAGTACCTTCAACAGCACCAATGCTGTCTACAATGTGAACGCTGACACAAAGTGTCAGTACCTTCAACAGCACTGATGTATTCTTAATGTTGTGAATGTTGACACAAAGTGTCAGTACCTTCAACTTGATCATGTATGGCAATGATCAATTGCCATGGCTTGCACCTCCAAATAATCAGAGTCAGGTGCAAGTTGGGAAAACTGCTAGCAATAGCAAGACACTTTTCTCCCAAGCATCCCAATCTCCACCAAATCAGAGGGCAAAAAGATCCAATTACAGAAATCTAAATTTAACTCTCATGGGCATCAAGAAATTCTCCATACTCATGATTAAGAAAGCCAAGACAAGGTTAAAACTTCTCCTTTAAGTCAAAAGCAAGATTCCAGATAAGGACTTACAGAACTGGGAAGAAAGAACAACACAAAAGGGACAAAACTAGAATGGAAAAACAAAAACGTACACACATGCGCAGTATGAACAAAATTGACAGTCTCTAAATTGTTCAAGGACCACCGACGGTAACAGGTATGATGGCTAGTTATCTATCACAACTTCCCCACTGACTTCATCAGCTCCCTACAGTTGGTATAGGCAAGTGTAACCACTAACCTGTGTACCAAGTTGTGTACTGAGTTTCTGTTGCAAGTTCGGAAGCAATGGGAAAACTCAGCCATAATATTGGCTATCAACTAACAACAAAACAACACAGAAGGGGAAACACACAGAGAAAAGAAGAGGGGAAACCAAAACAGACACACAAAAAACAAAAAACAGTGGAAAAACAAACAAGACCAAGTGGACTTCAAAGCTCCCCACTTACAACGACTAGCCAGTATCATGGCTGAGTCTTCCTGTTGCTTTCGGACTTGCAACAGAAACTCGTAACTAACAAAACAAAACAACACAAAAGGGGAAACACAGAGAGAAAAGAAGAGAGGAAATAAAACAGAGAAAGAACCCAAAAATTCACATTGTGTTGCAGTCTCCAGAAACTCAAAAAAAGGCAGCTCTGTTTCTATACTCCACAAACAGAGCGTACTGTAGGCTTCACTTACCCTACAGTATGTGATTTTCCAACACAACTCCACACAGAGACAAAATGGGGCCAAAATTCCATCTGGAACAAACTCCAGATGCCAAGAATGCTTACAGATTTCAACCTGTACTCTGGATACAGCAAAGTCTACACCATGATATCATCAAAGGAAATTCATGCCAGAAACAGCAACCAAGACAAGAAATTCTACAAACCAATCACCCGAGAACAAAAAACATCAAAAGAAAAAAAGCATATAGGGAACTTGTCAATCAGAGTGCAACACAAAAGTTTCCACTGGAATTAATCACAAACCAGGCAGATGTAGCAAAGCGTGAAGAGCAAAGAGAGAACAAGAAGAACAAACTGCTGCGTACCCGATACCTCGAGTACCACCCGTGACAAGCGCCGTCTTGCCTTCCAGACTCCATCGTTGTAACACTACTGAGCTCGCCATGTTTTCCGCACGAAATCTCTTGAGTCTATTTTGTGTGCACACTGTGTGCGCGCTCGTGTGTACCTACCTATTATGTTTTGCCGGCTCTCTAGAAGCAGCTCATTCTGGATGGAATGGTACCAGCGATTTGGAGAAGATGACAATTCCAATTTTCTCGTTTTCACTCTAATTTCCCTGTAGATCTTCACTTGGACATCTTTCCATTAGGGTGCGGTGTTCATATATTCTCTCCTCTCCCCCCTACCCCACTCCCCTTCCCAAGGAGCTTTCCATTACATTTGCTCCAGCTAGCTGTGCTCACAATGACCTCATAACTTTATGTGTCAAACATTTGCTCCAGCTAGCTGTGCTCACAATCACCTCATAACTTTTACGTGTCAAACATTGATAAATGCAAGAGTTGTGAGAGTTGTGAGTGTAAAAACATCGATTCCCATCACAAAATGAGATTTATAATTTTTCCATTTATAATTTCAACATGTATTTCTCAAAGTTCTCTAAAAAGTTCCTTACATATGAAATGTTCTCAAAATTCTTAACATTGATTACTTATTGCAGCTCTTCACTGGAAAGTGGCTAATGCATCGAGATTGAAAAGGGTTCCATTTTAGTGGTTTTCCATTGTTTTGGCAGGGTCTCATCATTTTCCATTAAGTTGTGATCACTGTCATTATCATCAAGGAACATAAACTCAAATTTAGAACTCTCTTTGAACACCAATTCACATGGTCATTGCCCCTCCAGAAAAAAACCAATCCCTCTCCTCCTTCCCCCCCATGCTCAACCCCTCTCTCTCAACTGCCCTACTCTATGCTAGATTGACATTGAAGTGATTGGCATTGAGCTCACCCCTGATAAAGGTGCAGTAACCTTATGATGAAAAAGGCTCTTATTTACAGATGCCGAATAAGGCCCTCCCCTTACATTGAAGTGATAGACATAGAACCCGCCCCTGACAAAGAGGTAGTAACCTTGTGGTGAAGATTCTAGGCTCTTCTTTACAAATGCCTTCTTTGGCATTTCTCTTGAATCTGCAGAATCAATGGAAAATAAAAAATATGTACTAGCAGTGGAAAATCTGCAGAATCCATGGAAACTACTACCAGTGCAAAATCTGTAGAAACCATAGGAACTACCCTGAGAAATGTGCAGAATCCTACACTAGTGCAAAATCTATGGACACTACTCTCACTGCAAAATTTGCAGAACCCGTGGAAACAATTACCAGTGCAAAATCTGCAGAACCTGTGAAAACTACTATCAGTGAAAAATTTGCCGAATCCATGAAAAATACTACCCAGTGCAAAATCTACAGAATCCATGAAAACTACTATGAATGCAAAATCTGCAGAATCCATGGTAACTACTAGCAATGAAAATTCTGCAGTCCTTGAGAACTAATACCAGTAGAAAAGCTGCAGAATCCATGGAAACCACTACCAGTGTTTATGCAGCCAAAAAAAAAAATGTCCATTTACTGGTTTACACAACAATGGCCACAAGTAAGAGTATGTTTGCAACAACCAGATTTCATGCAAAAATCTGACTGTCAACAAGAACATTGCAAGGGCATTGCAAGATGCATCATGTTTGCAAAAATGACAAATTATTGCCAAATCGATTTTCAAGAAACATCATGGCAAGAGCATGACAAGATCCATGTTTGCAAACAACAAATCAGTGCAAAGTCATTTCATTCAAACCACAAAGATCAAATGCAAGAAGAACAAGAAGATGATTGTGCAAAGATACTCTGTATTGGAGCTTCTCTAGTGTTCAGCAGATTGAATCAAAACTGAAAGACTAAATCACATGCTTCTGATCATTGGCAACATCCACAGTTGCAAAAAGACAAGTGAAATTTTTAAACAACCATACAGAATAAACCATAATCCAAACCTCTTGATCATAGTAATCAGCAACCTAAACCGTGATGACATTCTCCCTTGGGTATTCACCAGTTTTGGAGTGTAGTAAATACCTTCTTGCTCTGCAGGGTTATTGTCCCTGCCAAGAAATGATTCTCCACCATGGCTCCTCACCAATTGCATCTCTTCTTACTTCAACTGTGACTGGATTCCATAATCACAAACAATGCACAAAATACAAGTTGGTGAATTTGCATGCCAGCATCATCATCCCACTCTCAACCATGATGAAAGTATAACTGGGAAGCTGTTTGCAAGACCCATTCCACCACATAGTACAAACTGTACAGGTGCGATTCTTGAAGTGCTAAAGAAGACACCATGATGAGACCCTCTCTCTCACAGAGTGCATCAAGGAAGCTCTTTCATGCTGGGATTGATGCTAAAAAGCCATGAAAAGCCACATGAAAAACATTAGAGAGCCAGAGGGGATCCAAAATTCTTCACCAAATTTTGGACCCCATAATCAACCCCCACATATTGAGCAGAAAGAGTATGTTGCAAGTTGAACTGGGCTTCCTAATCACGTGTCTTATGGGATCTGCTCATCAGCAGCTTCAATCCCCTTTCTCCACTGTCGGTATCGGACTCCAAGCTTATCATATGCAACAGGAAGGTTCCAAACATTGGCACCCCTTCGCATACGATCCTGCTGCCCCTCTACAAGCCTCAGATCTTCACCTAACACCTGTGAGCACATACATCCCCCCACAATTGCATGTTCAAGAGCTCATTCTCCTTGAATACCACTGACTGATGTTAAGGTACTGCTGCAACAGAAATTGGACATGTACCATTCATAGTCAATCAGGTGGACAATGCTGTTGTGACCCCCTGCTTTACCTGGTTAGCAAGATGTTGCCACAAATATTGGATAAAAGGAACATGCTTGAGAAATGGGGCAAAGTCCAGGGCCATCCGATATAATAGCCTTGTCTTTCCTGGAGATGATGGTATGCACACATGCATCTGATGAAGGTGTTTTGGGCATAACTCCACATCTGAGCCATCCAATTTCCCAGGCTTCTCCAGTCCAATGGTAGAGAGCACCATGCATGGAGGTTGGAACTCCATGGCTATAGGATATGGGTCCCAAGTGCCTCGCAATTTTGCCATTGGTGTCCTGAATTTCACAAAGCTGCAGAAACAGAATTTAGAAAACAAAGAGCACAACTTTGCTCTGAAGAATTGCAATTTACAAATTAGTCAATTAGCATGATATGTGGAAATCAGGTACAAGGAGCTGCACAGCCAGGCATTTTCATTCCTGGAGCAACTCAAAGCACAGAGTCTCATTGACTAAGGACAGAACTTCTCCTAGTCTTTTCAATAGGCATAGTATCACATTTACCATTTCAAGTGCAGTACATGTCCTGCTGAAAAAATAGTATTCCCACTGTTGTACAGTAAAGATATGAAAATGGGAAATTTTGCTCACACCTACTGGGGGTATGGAGAACATGTCTTGCAGGCAACTTTGAAACAATCATGATTGTGTGATACACACCTAGGAACCGTCCAGCCCCTTGCAAATGTGGTAGTGTGTGTGAAGGGTGCATGTGCCAAATCCAGCAGATTCTCAACCAACAAGCCATGCTCAACAGGCAGCTCCAACACAATCTACATTTGACACATGCCAAGAGAGCTAAGGAATCATGACATTGCATTGTCTACTATTTTCCAGGACTGCTGTTGGTAGCTAGTGTTGATTTGGACTCTGTAATACATCAAACTGGTTGTCTACTCTTCTCTTTGCGTTATATCTAGACAGAGGAATGTTCACTATCATTCTTTTTCACAAACAAAAAGGGAAAGATTTTTTTTTTCTGGTGGGGAGCATATGATAAAATATTTTGGAACAAACCTGAGCATGAATTGTGTAGTTGGCAGGCGGCAATAAAGCAGGTAGTGTAGTTGCAGGTATTGAACTTCCAGGCCATATCCACACCATGCCATCCTGCTCTATGCAAGGCAGTGTCTGTAGCGTTGCATTCACTTGCCTTGTTGATGGCATCTTCTCACATTTTCCAGTGTTCCCATACTCCCAACCTATCACCCACACATTTTTCACATATCATTGATCAGGAAAAAGGTTCTTCTTCCAATGCAACATTGCTACATCTTACAGAGACCATTTTCTACCTTGGTCAAAATTGCAGATTGTCAACATCTACACCCTGACACAAAACTTACAGAAGAATGCAGACTTTTGAAGTACAGTTTGAGCAGCAGAGATATCAAACTTCAGGGGAGTTCTCACTCACCATGGTAGGGACACTGGATGCGGCCATCTTCTACTTTGCCAAGAGACAAAGGACAAGACCTGTGCGCACATGCATCTCGTACACAGCCTGGGTGACCATCTTTACCCCGGAAAATCACCCATGATTCTTCAAAGCTCTCAAAGGGAACCTGTTCTCACAACACAAAACTTCACTTCTAAGGAGCATGGAATTGCAACATGCTTTTCGACTTTTTAGACTTTCTTGAATCTTGCACCAATGTATTCATGTGCCAAGTGCATAAGCAAGCTCTGCAACAGAGCACACTGCTACATCCAGTATGAAGGAAGATAATTGCAGCTACCTAGAAGCATTGACTCACCATTGTGCTGGAATCAATGTCGTCTGAAAAAGCAACAGGGTACCAAAAGTCTTTGAACTTTGCAGGGTAGGGTCCCACAGGTCCAGAGACATCAAGTAACTTTCGCCTTGAAAAGCCTGCTGTTGATCCAGAAAGTTGGGAATCCTCATCAGATCTAGTGCTGACTCCCTGATCCGGTGTGATAATGTTTGCAGCTGAAATTGGCCGATCTGTCTTCTTCTGCTCTAATAACTTGTCATTCACTACCATTTCCATTTCTGCCAACTTCTGCAATGTATGGACCACTCTTGCCTCTGACAGATGGACCTGCCACACACCTCGTGAGGACCACACTTACTATGTATCCCCTTCACAGCATCATTATGACACACAAATCCATTTGTCACAATTCACGGTATGGTGACAGAACCTCCCAAGATCATTCCATTTGACAGATGGACATAGTCTCACAATGTCCAACAAAAAAGTGTTCTGTATCACTGAGAAAACCTAATGGTGGATAGGAGACTACTCTCGGAACAAATCCAAGAAATAGAGCATCTTCTGCATTAGAGAAGTCTTGGATTTATGCAGAAGATGCTCTTATTTCTTGGAATCCAAGAGTCCACTCAATAGAGCATCTTGTGCAATCAAGAAAACCTAATGGAGGCATGAAGAAGAAAGTACGCTACTTCTGACTCCTTGAAATACAGAAAAGTACTTGAGTGAAGGCCAGACATGTACCTGAGAATGAGCTTTGGATAGCTTCTCCTGCAAGCTGCTCAGATCAGCCCGCATAGTGTCCACAGCTTTCTGGTCCCGTGCAAGAGGATTCAAAACCTCCACTACCTGCACCATCATCACACCAGCTCGGATGGTATTACTACGCAATAATAACCAACACCGAGCTACCTTCAATGAGAAAAGAGAGACTGTAGAAAGCACAGCAAATATATTACTCGCGTGTGTTGTGTCGAAGCCCTAATGCCTGACGCGGTAACAAGAGACGAAATGGCAGGACATTCCATTGAAAGTCATGCCATGACTGCATGCAAATGCTGGAGCTTCAGACGAAAAAAACCACACACAATGCCTGTCTTGAACCTTATCATGTGCGGCCAAAATGGCGGAGACATCGTGGCGTGCCTTCGAATCCAGGTACAAAACATCCTGACGGAAAAGCTCCCACGCCAAATTCAAATCGTAAGCACCTCCTCCTCCTCCCTTCTTGGCAGCTAAATACACGCACGGATCCTCCAAATGACCAGCTTCCTTCAAAACATCCTTCCATTTACGTCCACCCGTGTTTGTAGTTCCCGAATGTCCTATACATTGTACCACCAAACTTCCGCTACTACAAACTCCTCTACTCCCGCTACAATTTCCACCAAATGCTCTGCCAATAACACGACTTTCTCCACAATAATAATGCTTACTACTCGACACTCCCGCTGCCGCCGCCAAACTCGCCGCTTCCTTGCCTCCCGCTATGTGCGCCGCGAATCTTCTACAAGCTAGCGTCGAATTGAGCACACAGTTCGAAACACAAGTCCCAATTCGGTTGGATTGCGCAAACGGTTCTCCAGTAGACCTGGCAAAAGCTGGCGCAACTGAAGAGAAGCAGGAGGAAGAAGAAGAAGAAGAAGAAGGGGGAGAGTTGGAGCAAGAAGCTCGAGCAGAGAGGCAGAGAGGAAGAGGCGACGCCATCTCGCTCGCTCACTCTCTCTCTCTCTCGCGCGCGCGCTGGCGCGCGACAAACTAAGATCGCGAGCGTAAAACGAAGAAACAAGAGGTAGAATGTCGACCAATCACAGAGCTCCAATTTGAGAATCGACCAATCACAGTGTCTCATTTCGATCGCGGGTCTTCCTTACCCAATCGCTCTGTATTCGCAAAACCCCCTCTTATTACCCGACGTTTGTCAACCGGGTAGGTAACCCGACCCAGCCCGGCGGAGCTGACTCATGGCCAGGGTTCCAGCCCAGCGCGGAGCTGACTCATGACCGGTTATTATTATATTATATTTATTTATCATATTTTAATTAATTAATTAAATTTATTTGTGTATGTGTGGATATATTGAAATTTTGGCCATTTTTTTCAAATTTTTTGACAAATACGTAAAATTTTTTAAAGGAAAAAAAGAACATAACTCACGACATTTCTCTAAGTTCAAAATTTGCACATAACTAAATAACTAAATGAATGAACAAATAAATACCACATGATTAAATAACTAAACAAATGAATAAATAGTATGTAAATAAATAACCAAATTAATGCTTTGCATTTTCATGTTCAAGTTATTACATTTACATTTTTTTTAAGAATATATTTTAATATTTACATTTGCACAACATTTGTGTGACGTGTTCCCAAATTCCCAATTAGATCCAAGATGGGTGTAAGTTACTCAAACAATAGAATTGTGAGGAACTCAGGGCACGCTCCCAGCTCTTAGCACTAAAACAAGTAGAGGGGCGTGCTGAAGTTATGGGATGGGATTAGGAAGAGTGACAAGTTTTAGTTACTAATTCGAAAATGTATCAAACCAACCAACAAGTTGGTTAGTTCATTTTCTGGAGCATCTTTAATGTGAGGACAAGCCACATACAACTCTAGACTCACAAAATTCAACACAGCCCCGACTAAGGGGAAATCACCACCTTCCCCCATATAGTATTCTCTATGCCTCTCCGAGACACCTACATTCGAATGATTTTTTGTCTCGAGATTCCCAAGGAGTTTCGAAATTGTCCCGGTTTGGATTCTCAAAACTTTGCGAGGTCATAACTCTTTGCTCAAACCTCCGATTGGGATGAGGCCTAAAACAAACTTATAGCTCTCCTTGAGAGCTTTCCAGCGGTGTGTCGCATTCCACTTGCGCACACTGAAATTAGGTCGATTCTCGACTTTTAGTGGTTGGGAGTCAAACTGTCAGTTTGACTCCCAACCTTTCTTTTTACCAAAACTTGTGCTTCAAATGTCCAAATGGCTCATGCAAGCCCATTTCGACATCTACACTTTGATAGCTTTCCAATGATATAAAGAACACCCCAATGCGAGGTGTTTTGACCCTTGCGATCGAACTCAAAAAATTCAAGAGTCCCCATTTCGAAAGTGTGAGTCTCATCCTCACACTCTCTCAAAGTAGGGTTGTGACATTGTGTGTTATATTTTTGAAACACATTTACATGACGCCATGTATATATATATTTGTAATGTAAGTGTAAATAAAAATATAACATCTTCATTTTTATACAAAACCATAATTTTCAATGCCTTTGAGAAGTGTAGTACTCTCATTTTGTTATGAATATTAAATTTTTGTTTTAGCATGAACTAATAAACAATGCACACAATGTGCAATACCCTCTACATGTGCATATTATAAAAAAAATTTCCTCTTTTTCCAAGATTCACAAAAAACACTGAATCCCCCCACCCTCGCCCAGTCCCCATCATGGAATAGTACCATAGGTGTTAATAATTGCCACGCAAAAATCAAATCCAAAACTCATAACTAAACGTGGATCCTCAGATTAAAAATTACAACCATTAATCATACTTGAATTATCTCCCTACACAATAGAAGCCAAAAATAGACATGTTTTAGTGTTACATAAGTTTTATTCCTTATTCCTTATGATATTTATCATTTTGCATTCCCCTTTCTTGTTGTTGTTTTATAGTTCTTCTCATCTTGATCTTGCATAGAAGGGTTTAAGGTTTGAAGTGAGCTCTCCCATGTTGCTCCATTTCATCTACATTTTTTGCAAAGGTAAATGGTGATTTCATAATCATCTTGCAATTCCTAACATGCTACAAACTTCACTAGCAAGTTGTTTCAAGTGAGTTTCATCCCTTGTTGTCTTGCACATGCTTTCATCACAACAACAACCTTCTTGTTTAGAAAACCATTATTGTCAATGATAAGTGGGAGGTGCAACATGTGTTTTTTTTTGCAAACCATACTCTTGCATGACAATGAGAGGTGCAAGACCCACATTATTTTGCAAACTTTAGTTTTTGTGAGAGGATGATCACAACACCCTAACACTCTTTGCAAATGCATATTTCATCTCCTCTTTATGTGTTCTTTTCATAGACTATACAAAAAATTGATTCTAGTTTATGGTCTATTTTACTATCTTGCAAATGAAAGAAAAAAATTATGATTCGTGTTTTGGTTTTTATGTGTAGGGTTATGGCAAGTGGGCAAAAGTATTCAGACTTAAAGGTTTTAGGCTTGTGAAGAATGTGCACTTATGAGGTGTGCATGCATGTGAGGCAATGGAGTGTTTTCACTATAATTGCAAGAAGTTGACAACTATGGAGGATGATTCAACAAAATAAGAAAGAAATGAGAGAAAAAGGATGGGTACAGGAGAGGGCATGCACATTTTCCATTGGTTTGTTTACATTGTTTTATCTAGTTTTACACATTTTGTAAAATTGTATGATTGTATGTGTTTTTAATGTGTTTTGCACTTACACCTACCTTTTCTTCCAGGGGATGAAATAAGCTTACATAATTTTAACCTTACATTTCTTTGAACAATATTTCAAAAACCATATATTCACACACAACATTAATAATAACTTAAATATTTTTATCAAGATAAATAAATTAATAAATAAACAACCTAGAAGGAGAGTTTTTTTTTTACGCCTAATTTATATTTTCAAAAAAATTCACTTAATCTGTTCAAATTGAAATTCATGAAAAAATAAATTAGAAAAACCCTTCTTTTTTTTTCTTTCCCTCAATTGATTCCTTGTATAAAAACTTTTAATTGAATCAATGAAAGTTGACATTTTTTATACCAATTAGAAATTTGTGGAAAAAAGTGAAGAAGTAAAGAAAAACAATTCCCCATCTTAATCCATTTTTAAGTATTTTAAATTTACTAGTCTAGAAATTGAAATGCATGTGGTCCCCATTAAAAAAAATTACGTGAAAAATAAATTAATAAAATAATTTCTTTCCATGTTATTTGAGTTTCAAGGTGTTTTAATAAGGATATTTAATATTGAAATTCTTATGCACATGCCAATCAATGTTTTTTTTTTTCAAAGTTTCACAACTTGCTGAATATTTTTTAAAAGAAAAATTTATGATTTTGCAAATTTTTGGGGCCATTTTTTGAAGAAAAAATCAATACAATTTATTTAGGTCATTAGTTGTAGCCATATTTCCAAAATATGCTAATATCCATCATTAATAGTCACCATTTAATGTTAAATCTACTTAGGGATCCTCATTAATGGACTAATTGAAAAAAAAACCTTGTTCCTAATCATAAAGTAATTAAATAAACAATTTTCAACGTTGACCATATATTTGAAAATTTTGAATATAAGACCTAAGTACCAAATTCGAATATCACACTTGATATCAGTTAATATCACAAACAACGATATTCAAAGTGATATTTTGTCCAATGGATTTCAAAGGTATGAAATCTAGCCATATAATATTTAGATTCGAGTCCAATTTTCATTAATTTTTAATTTGGGTAAAATATCAACATCTTATTTGGGTTTAAATATCAAGGAAAAACAATTAGGTGATATATATATATATAATATTAAAGTTTGAAGCAACCATTGTTTTCAAACCTTAATCAAAAGGGCTTTAGGCTCTTTCTAGAAGTATAAAATATCTTGGACTTAAATTTGGGTCTGAATTTATTATTATTATTATTTTATTGTTACATCTTCAAGCTTTTTGTTTACACTTTGTGTTAACCCTATCAAGATTTATTAATAAACACACCGCATATCTAGAAAATGTACAAGAAAAAAAGAAAAATGAAAAGGATTAAATTATAAGACATAAAACAAACACAAACTAAATGTTTAAAAAAAAAATTGTTTCAACAACCGACTGCTTATACGAGGTCAATCGTGGTGATGGGGGATGCATCTTGAAGAGGCGAAAGTTTGGAAGTAATTAAACCTACCATTATTGTTCAACTTAAGTTGGAGGATGCTTGCATGTTTTATAATGTAATTGAGATTTTTTGACAAAGAAAAGTAACCAAGACAAAAAGAGGAGGGCCTTTTGGCCCTTTGAAGTTCCACATGGCATTGGCACAATCGTGTAAAAACACATCAACTTGTTTGTTTAAACATCCAAACATCTCAATTATGAAAGGGAGGAAATGATTAGTGGGGTGTTAGTCACAATAATTCTTTTATTTGGTTTAAGTTGTTTTGGAAGTAACAAATCCTTGTGTTTTGTAGGGTCGATGAAGTAAATCCGATTGTGTTAGATCGACAATGACAACATCAAATAAGGTGTGAATTCCATTTTTGGTGAACACAATGTCGACTTGTTGACAAGAGGAATGGAACCTAGTTGAAGAAAGTGTGTGTAGTTGTTTTTGTGCCACATGGAAGCCGTCATCTCTTGCAATGGCAACAAAAGTGTTGCAAATTACATCACGGGTGCTTGTGTGTTCATTGTCATGGGCATAATGTAAAAGGTGCACACCCATAACATCGATGGGATGTGTGCACATGCATCGAGGAATATTTGCAATTGAAGGATGTGGTAATCCAAATTGCATTTGGAATGTTGTGGAGAAGGATGGGGAGGATAATTGAAAAACTAGGAAAATTGGTCAAGTTGTAAGCCAAGCTCCCGCCTTGGGGTTGGAACATGATAAGATTCGAACATGACGGGTTTTAAATATTATAAAGGAGAATATGTTGGAAATGGTATGATGGTGCAAATGGTCCGAAATGGAATCTTGAAGTTGAACCATTTGTTGCCCAATGAATTATTGAAAGGGAGGAAAAAATGTTCATGTTGGGGGCGATAAAAAATTACAAGTTGTTTTGAGGTGTTGTTGGAAAGGGAAGGTGTTGTTGACTTGTGTTAATGCTTCAAGAAGGAAGGGACGTTGATCAACCATAAACTTGACAACTATGATGGAAGCTACAAAGGGCTAATTCCCTAAATAGGATACTGGGGCGATGGTGGTTGTTGGTATTATGTTGATGCCACCAAAAGTTATTAAGAGAGAGGTTTATTTATGGGCTAGAGGTCCTTCTAAACTATCAAAGGATCCTAGACCTAAAAGATACCCAAACATTTTAAGGAAGGAAGAATCAAAGGAAGCAATGGATTTATGAAGGTGGAAAATGGAGGTGTGCATTGTAATAAATATGATGGCCATTACACAAAGCAATGGGTTTGAATTTCAAAGGCTACTTGAATATTGCCCATTATAAGGAGAATATTAACACATTGAACATGCTCCAAAAAAACATTTTTGATGAAAAATGATGTGAAGGATGAAGTACCCAATGGAACCCCCAAGATCCTAAATCTTTCTAATGGGGTGTTAAACAAGGATGGGGTGTCAAAGTTCAATGACAAACTAAAGGGGGACCATGCTGCACATTTCTAAGGTTGGATAAAGACCTATCACACGGTGTTCAGTTTGGAAGTGCTCATATGCAAATGATACAATTGAGGGGGGGCTTATGATGTGAGTGTCATTTACATTGATGGAAATAAACAAGAGGGGAAATTGTCACAAATCCTAGCTTTGGGTTTGCAACCAAGGCAAAGACTTATGAAGGTGCAGGCCAAGAGTGAAGCCTGAGAGTCACATTTCATACTCATGGGAGTGTAAGAGAATGTGAAGGAATGAACCTTCACATTCCCAAGTGAACTTCCACTTTGGGCAATTTCAGAGGGCAATTTCAAAGGTTCAAATTCATTGGATTAAAAAGTTCCTTATATCATTGAAAAAATCTTGGAATGTGGATGTCTTAAATGGTCTTGCATAATCCATTTGGATATTTAAAACATAAGTTATGGCCAAAAGAAAGGCCGGGAGTCAAATTGCCAATGACCTCATCCCAATCAGAGGTCGGAGTCAGGAGTTATGAGCTCTCAAAATCTCGGGAGTCCAAATCGGGATAGTTTCGAAACTCCTCCTTAGGAGTCATGGGACAAAAAGCCATTTGGATGTAGGTCCCGTGGGCAAATGTATATATATGGGGGAAAGTGGTGGCTTCCCCCGAGTCTGGGCCGTGGTGAGTGAAATGAATCCATGTTGCCCGTGGCTTGTCCCAACACCAAAAGTGATCTAGAATGAAGATTAACCAACTTGTGGTTGGTTTTGATGCAGGACCAAGTAGCTAACTAAGTTGTCCTTCTTCCTAGTCTAATCCCAGAGCTTTCAGCATGCCCCTCTCACCCCCTTTAGTGTTAGAAGCTGGGAGCAACGGCACCAAGTTCCATCTACTTTCGCAATTTGACATAGTTGGACCTTCTTTGGGTCTAACAAAGAACTTGGGAGCATGTCAAGTGGGGCAAGAGGTTCTAGGTGGAGGTTCTAGGTGTGTTGGGAGGGTGGAAGTAGGTTGGGGGGTTTGATCATGAGCAACTATAAGGGTTGACAAAATGGAAGGGGGAAAAACTCTTACATGTCCATTATTTACGGGGATTGGGAAAGTGTAGTGTTGGGGTTTCACATTTACATGAAGGGTTGGGGGTTGGTGGGGGGAGTTAGTGGGTGGTGCGTGGGTTATTAAAATGGTATGGGGGGTTGGTGGATGGTGCGTGGTTTGCATAGGAAAGGTAGTGGAGAATGGGGTTGTGGTGGTGTGTGAAAGAACAAATGGGTGATGTCAACTACGAAGTTCAATGAGACATGATAAATTAGGGGACATCGGATGTTTTGTGCCTATAAGAAAAAAGGTTTATTAGGAGCCTAATTGCAAATAGGCCCCACTTTCTAAAAACTATTTACTTCAACTTGGCAATTTAAACCTATAAAGCCCACCACACAAAATTAGGTAGATCAAGAGGAAAAATAGAAAAAATTGTGAGAAACAAACAAGCTTTATTTCAAAGTATAGTTGAACCTTTATTTTGCCATGATTTTGGACACCATCATCCTTACTTTACCGTGTTTGACACAACTTATACACTTTTGAAAACTATTGTACAAAGATTAAGGGTTCAAAAACTTTTAGTTTCCTATTTTTTGGACTACCCAATTAAAGTAACATCTAGTTTCAATAATAAAAAAAACACTTTGGTAAAAAAAAATTCCGAGAAAACATATGATTGGTCAATAACTAGCCACTATATATTCACACATTCACACCTACAACACATTTTTTAATTTTTCTTTTTTTTTTCCTTTGCTATTTTCTTACGACTATGACAAAAACTTAAAAAAACCAAGACCGTGGCAGAATCATTCACTTTGTGTTAGAAACCTTCTATTGTGCTTAATTTGTAAGTAATAACCAAATTTTTGGTGATTAAAAAAGAAAAAAAAAAAACCCCATCACAAAACAAAACCCAAAAAGAAAAAGTTACACAAAACCCACCCTCCATTGCCCTTTTCACCTTCGTTGTTTGGTCGCCCGTTGATGCTGGTATTGTTATCATCATCATCTTCCTCCTCTATCCCAAAAAGTGGTTACTTTCATATGTCTTGCCATGCCTCCAAACTCTAAAAACTAGACTTACAACTAGTTCAACTTGAACTGCAACTATACTTACAACCAGTTTGTTGCTAACAAAAATTGGAATCGAACATGAATCTTGGAACCCCTCTTTTCTTTCTCTTGAGTGCCCCCCGTACAAAAAAATTCTCTTTGTCTTTCTTTGCCTAGCTTTTCTCTCCTTTTGTCCTTATTTGCCTAACTTTCTCTCCTTTCTTTTTATGTGATGTTAACTACTAACTACTATGCATAGAAAAAAAATAGTAGTACTGGTAGGCACTCATGCTCCAAAAACCCTATGAGCAACAAACCCTGGCAATTAAACCCCAAAACTTACAAAAAAACCTACTTTGTTGGCTTTGCCTACCAAGGCAAAGATATTGTGTTTAGATTCATTATAGAATATAGTCGCTTAAGGGAATTTTGACCCCCTAGGTAGTAGGTCTATATTTATATGAGGATTTTTGAAAGATGATATTTGGGCTCGTGTTGAAACTTGAGATTAGTTATAAAGTTATAATATCTTGAAGGATTTTGGTTTCTTTTAGAAATTTTTTTGAAGATTATTTGCATGTTGAAATATTTGAGTTTCTGTAATTCTTCTTATCCTTCTTTTGCCTTAAGATACTTTTTAATGTAAATGGCAATCGCCATAGTGTGACACACCCCTTGTTATTTTTGTGCTCTTCTTTTGTATTTTGTTGTGCCAAGAGTACGAGCATTAGCCTGAGCAAAATGAATTTATGAACATTTAATTTCATCCCCTTGTATATAGATTGTTCGTAATAAAAATGTGAATTTTGTTATCCAGCTCTAATAATAGTCTTGAACATCCAACAAATATTCTTTTGTAAGAAGAGTGAGAGTCAAGCTTATTTTATTATTATTATTTGATATCCTTGTCAGATATCTTAAATGAAAAAAAATAAAGAAATTAAATAAGATCCAACCCAGTTCTTAAAACCTATTTTGAAACCAAAATCAAACAAATATATTAAAAATGTGATATCTGCCCAACACTCGTAATTTTGAAATAAGTACATAAATAATTTTTTTAAATGAAAAAACCAAAAAAAAAAAAAAAAGACTTTTCCCCCCATTTGTTTCATTTTTTCAGGGTTCATAAATCAATAAATTCAAAATTGGTATTTCTGTGGATTTTAAGCAAATCACTAAGTATTGAAAATTATTTTACTTCCTCAACTGCAAATTTTTCTTTTTTTCAAATTCCAAATCCCAAATTCTTTGGGTTCACAATCTACAAAAATAAACAAGATTGTTAGATTCTCCAATATGTACTAGATGATAATATTCCACACAAATCATATGGGACAATTTCTGTATGACAATCTTCTTCATTTCCAAAAGAGGTTTTTCTGCAGAGAAGGAATTGCAGTATTGGAAGTCCTTAAAAAAATCTGACATGTTCTTACTGAGAAGAAGCTTGATCTGGATGCAAAAATTAGAACACAATTCAACAGAAACATTGCATTGCCTAATTCTAAGAAAGAAAATGTTCAATTTGAAGATTTGAAGACAAATAAGCTGCTCAATCAGCAGTGTTTCTGCAGAAAAGGAACCAATCAAAATGTTGACATCCTTCAAAAGCCTTACCTGTTGCTTTGCATCAAAGTCCAGACAAGGAGCTCAAATCTGGGTGTAAAAATTAGAACAAACTTCAACAGAAACATTGAAGCTACAAATTTAACAAACAAGTACTCAATTTGAAGATGAAGGTGAAGAAGAAGCTCAATCTCTGGTTATGCATGTAGCGAATTCCAACACAAACCACACAGCTGGTGGCTTGGGTAACATCCAACATGAAAGTCCCAAGGATTTTGTTGTTTGTCTGATGTTATTGTTGCGGGGTGGAGAAGAATGAGGGGTGGAGAAGAACATCATGTAATTTCCACAACACAGAAAACCAAATAAAACTTTTCTTCTGTTCTCTCGAATTGTGATTTTAAATCTTGTCCATAGATGTATAAGATTTAGTTGATGGAGAGAAGCAGAGGCATAAACACACAAATGATGCACAAATGTGTCTTTTTTTCCCCTCTGAGAGGACAGAAGACTGTAAAGGAGACACCCATATCTTCTACTACTACCCAAAAGCCTTACCTAATCCAATCCTGCTCTGCAAAAAACCAAGCAGTACACAGCACCTGGTAATATAATAAGCTGCATCTGACCTCAAGGGACACAGTGTAAAGTCTTGTGAAGTCTGTCGCTAACCTTCAGCTCTAAAATATAACAGGAAACTGCAGGGGGTGGGGACAAGTGTATCCTCAGAACCTTCAAATCTTCACGTATTTGTCCACATATCCCTGCAAACTCAGTAGAGGCACACCCAACTGCATCAGGGCACTTGCATGCATGCACCATTCATTTTACATTTTCAAAACAGTCTACACACAAAGATCACACATTTCATGCATTTCATGAAGGGTTCAGAATTTGGTAAAAGTAGTGTCTAGATCCTACACTAGATCAAAGGGAATTCTAGCATCTGGCATCCATCATCATCCCCCACCCCTGACACCTTTTGATAACATGACCAGAACAACATCAAGAGACAGCAAAGCTTGGAAAATTTACAGTGATGGCAAACAAATGACAACATCAACAGCTCCAACAATTGCCTTTCAAGAAGAATTGCTTCAAAATTGTCACAATTTCCAAGCTCTTCTCTTTCAGCACTGTCAAGCAAAAGGTGTAAAATCCATGCACCCTTTTACAGTCTTATCTTTTGCTAGAACACCTGACCAACTATTTCTTGCTTTTCATGTGTATGGTGGGGCAGAAACTTCCATTTTCAGCTGTGTTAGATTGACAATTAGATCTTCTGCTCAATACTGTGGTTCTCACCTCTTGGGAATATGTGCCCAAAATGGGGCTTTCTGAATTTCAACATTGTCTATGTTAAAAGTTAATGCAAGGAAACTGTGTAATTCAGCAATTAAGCCCCCCCCCCCCCCCCCAAAAAGAGCCAAAGAAGAGAGATTGTTGAATGCAGAAACCTGAACAAGTTTAAGAATCTTAGGTCGTGAACATGACATATAAGTGTCCACTTTTTCTGCAGTCTTGGGAATCTGGTGTGGTTGCAAGGCACCCAAGACTTTATCAACCGCTCTTTTGGCAATAGTCTTGAACGCCTCCTTGCTCATATGCCCTTCACGCCATGTGGGTTTCAGTACATCTTTCACATATTCTGTCACTGCAGCTCTAACAAGCGTTAAACCACGCCCTTCTTTTTCTCTCCCTTCCTGATCATCTTGCCCAAGTTCTCTATACTGCCCTCCCTCTTTCTCATGTTTTTCTGCTGGTTGTTGTGATGGGTGACCAGCTGTGTTGTTATCATTGATGTCACCAGTTGGTTGCCTCTCTGGTTCTCTCTCTGAGGTCACCAAACCTGAATTCCAGTTCCGGTTTCCATCTGCAGCTGAGCTCCCATTCTCCAAACCCCACAAACTTTGGTCCTTAGGCTGGGATGGAAACAGCCCATAAGTTGATGACACTACAATTGCTGCTTGGTGCAAAGGCAATGATGATTCTAACACAGAATGAGAACGTTGTTGATGTTGTTGTTGTTGTGTGCCTGATGGAAGGGTTGTTGGACTTACACTCTCCATTACCAAGGCATCAGGAGCACCTTGATTCAAACTAGTAGTGGTCATAGGATGATGATGATGGCGACTAGGTAGCCCAGGACTTACGCTTTCCATTATAACCATGTTCATATCCCCAGGTCCACCAAAGTCTGGCTTTGGCTCCACCTCTCTTGCACCCACAAGCTCTGGCTCAAAGGTATCTACCATCAATGGATCATATGGCTCCTGTGAGGCAGATACACCTGCGTGTTGTTGTTGTTGGGAGAAAGGTTGAAGATTAGTCTGCTGAGCAGGTGAGGCTGTAGTGCCTCGCAGCCCGTAGTTCTGCATTGTTTGAGTAACTGTATAACCCATAGGCCACACCGAGCCAGGGGTACTAGAAGGAAGGAGTTGGTGTTGAATTGCCATCTGTGGAAAACTACCTGAGTGTGGATGTGAGTGCATGGCAGTCTGAGAATAAGCAGGTGGTTGAGGCACAGGAGCTGAATAGGACTCCTGGAGGTGCAATGAGGGATGATGATGCTGAAGTCCCATAAAACCAGGCAGCAGTGAAGGTGTTGGTAATTGACCATCAAATCCCAGCTGCATAAGTGAAGTATTTGCAGTGTAGTTTTTTTCTGGCACGTCCATGGCAAAGGCTGCTACTGGCTGGGCAGAAGCAATTGATGAAAATGCCTGTGAAACAGAGATTGCTGGATCTTGTGGTGGAAGAGTTGCAACCAAGGGGTTGACCACATTTGAGGGAAAATTACTAGAGGAACGGGGTAAAGGAATTGGTGCAATTGTGGGAAGGCGAGCCAAAGGAGGAGGATCTGTAAAAGATGCTGGCTTAACCACAACACTCTTACTGTCAGATGTCTCTTTTGTCTCTGTTTTTTTCAAGTTAGCATTAAGGTCATCACTGTAGTTCTTTGCTGGAGATCCCTGAGCTTTGTGTGTCCCTTTATCTTCCAAAACCTTCTCTGTGTCATTCTCATTTTCTGTTTCTGTGGTAGAATCCCAATTCTGTCTTGCCCTGGAACTCTCATCTGCCCACCCAGAAGATGACCGACCACCACCACCACCACCACCCCTGGACCCATACCATCCCCCTCCTCTGCCTGGGTCACCAGAAGAAGCTCCATCAGTGTTGTTGTGGTCTGCATGTAAAAACCGGCATGAACTTCCGCGATGGCACTTTCCCCGAGAGAAATCAAGGCATGCAGGTGGTGCACCCCCACCACCTGTCTCTCCCCGTCCTCCCCTCCTTCCTCCCCCCCGCTCTTGAAACTTGCTGTCACCACCCCAACTGCTCTTGGCACCTGCTCTAGAATCCCGTGGGGGAGGTGATAGACTGTAGCTTCGGTGTCGCCTTGAAGAGTGACTGCATTGAGAGACCAGCACAAAAAGAGAAAATGCACCATCACTAAATCTGGATTGAGCAGAATTCTCACTCAAATGTTAAGTTCTGCTAGGCTCCTACTGAGAGTCTAAGCTTGATTTTCAGGGTGTTTTTGCTCAAAGCACAAACCTGTATGATCGGCTGCGCTGGTGCCTCCGAGGTGGAGATCGGCTGCGACTGTGGCGTTGCCATCGATTCTCTCCAGGAGACCGGCTTCGACTGTGACTCCAGCTTGGGCTTCTCCTTCGTCTCTTACGATAATAGGCATCCTCTTCTTCACTATCACTTGACTCAGGCCTTTTCAGCCTCCCAAACTCATCTATTGTTGAAGCTTCTTGCTCAAGCACCAAGGAGCTCCGACCAGGTCTGATATTCTTTGCATCCCGCATACCTTTGCCATCACTCCTCTTTTGGGTTTCTTCATTAACACATGACCCACAAAACATACACTAGTTAAAAGCGTAAAATCCTATAGAGAGATCAACACTAGTTGCACTGAGCTTCATCAAAGAATCAGCATGTACAAAAGATGTCCCTTTTACCCTAAAAATCACTTTGTGTTGGAAAGTCCAAGGTGTTGCTGAATCAGCAACAAATAATCAATGAACTATATGTGTGTTTAGAACTATCCATACTTACTGAGACGATCAGAGGATCCCCGAGAACTTCATCAGTTTCCTGGAAAAATACATGAATGTCAAATAGAACCAAATTGTAATTTCCCACAAAGTCTTGAAGTACCTGAAAGCTTCCAGCCATGATGTTGGGTGGCTCAAAAACATAATGGGAATGGAAGTTCAAAGAGGAAACAATGAAAAGAAGGGAACATGAGGAAGAAAAGTCACCACCCAAAGAGAGAAAAGAAGGGAAGAGGAAGAGGAAGAGGAGAAACGGAACAGAACAGACACTGAAAGTATTCTGATCATGTGATTTGGAGAACAACAAGAGTCCCCACAGGAGTGATCCCAATCCATATTCAAGCTACCTGTCTAAGATTTCTTGCCAAGAATACCAGGTTCCCAGGTAGTACTGCTACAACTGAGAAACACCTATCTCTTGAAAGGCAGAAATGCATCAGGATTTCTCCAGCATTGTGTACTCATCCCCAGCTCAACAAGATTAGATCTCAGAAGAAAGATCCCATCAGTGCTGATCCAGCAATAAATATCAATATTTATTCGAAAACAATAGCTGGCAGCTGTCATCGTTACCAGGAAGATCCAGATTATCTGTCGATGGAGGAGTTTCGAGCTTTTGCACCGCTTCTGATTGCTCGAGCTTTTGCAGGGAGGAATCCCCAACTGAAGGTTTTGGGGCCTCTGGAATCACACTAGGCTCCACAGGGGCCCAGCGGGATGCTCTTATGGTAACTTCAGCAGCATGGTGTCCATTTGCTACAGAAGAAGGTTTTCTTTCTTGAAATGGAACTTTCTCACTTGAGCGTGGAAGTGCATCTTGATGTGGGCTTGCTAGTTTTCTCACAGGGCTTATTTCTTCCATACATGGTCTGTCAAATCCCGTCCGCCGTCGAGTATCTGCAACACCACACCAGAAATTGAAAGTTGGGATATCACAAGCGGATTCAATGTAGTGACCGACATAGTTTTATCACTTCAGGCATCAGAGTTGTACATTTTGAGAAACATTGGAATCTGTGTCACCTCTTCTTCTTGACTCTGAGGGTACATCTTCTTTCAGACCAGTCCCAGTTTCAGGCACTTTCACTCCTGGAGCAGCTGCTCTAAAGTCCCTCCCTTCACCATGTACGAATGCAGCTTCCTTCTGCCCCTTAACCTCAGTTCCTAGGAAAACTTTGGGTTCCACTGGTTGTACAAATGTTGCCACTTTGTTCTCAAATGCTGATGGAGGAGGGGAAGCAGAATCATCTGCTGGATGAATTGTCATGACACAATTAGGCATGCTATTCCATGTAAATCAGTGAGCTCACCACCCAAGACATAATGGAAAATTTCCAGGTTTCTAAGAATCAAATCTTTGTAAGTGTACCAAGAACTTCTTCATACTTATGATTGCAGTCAACCCAAATGGAAACAAGAGACACCAACAATGATGAGGTTATGAATATTTCAGATTACCTTCCAGATCCATGTCAGAACCTGCAGGAGAAGCTGGAGCATCTGAGGTCAATTTCTCTGCATATGGAGGAGCACTTGGCTGTACAGGAGAAACTAGAAGGCCACTGCTGGCCTGAGCTGCCACCCGCAAGCCAGCCTCTAAGGCTCGTTTTTTCCACTCATAGTATCGCTGTCCAATTGCAGCATCCGTGTCTGGATCACCACCAAACAGAAACCCAAACTTCGGATCCCCAACCTGCTTCCTCCGTGCCAATTGCTCAAAGTCTGGCCCATTTTTCACTACAAAACTAGACAAGACATGAATGTTCTTCAGCATTTCAGCATCCCGAGGCATCGCAGGCGGATTGTCCATGGACAGCAAATTGTCTGCAGCAGCTGCTGCAAGGAGCTGCTGCTGAGAAGGGGAGGGTGGAAACCCTGGGTGTGGGTGACCTGCTAGATTTGCTCCTGGATTTGCTCCTCCTCCTCCTCCTTGAATTCCCACAAAGGAGGGTTGAGCTGCTGGATGATTACCGGGGCTGCTTCTCATGTGCCCATACAGATTGTCTCGCCCTGTCCAAAACATTGCTTCTCTCCTGACTGACTTCTTCACAAGAAGAAGAAGAACCCCTTGTACTCTCAGGAAGGAATACTTACTTACAACAGAGCTGAGAAGACTCCCTCCCCTCCCTCCCACACAATTCGCAGCCTGCTGCTGCAAACCCTAAAAACTTGAAAAGTCAGTTCCAAGTTCTGTTGATACCCAAGGCTGGCGCATGCAACCGCAGCTTGCAAGAGGACATGGAGTGGCTCCTAGAACACTCACAAAGGCTGCGCACAACCACCCACATTTTGCTCATCGCTATTCACAGCCCACAGTGAGGAAACTCTCTGGGATGTCTCTTTATCTCTCTGTGTCTGTCTCTCTCTCGACTCTTCTCTTTCTCTTTCTCCAAAGTAGTATAGTTACATATTTGATCTATTTGTTGCAATACAATGACAACGAGAGTTTCTTGATCCTCGCTTGCTTTTTCTGTCGAGAGTTTTCCGTCCAAGAATTTTGCAACGACGATCAAGACCCTGGCAGCATGCCATGACGCCCCCACACCGTCGAGAAGCAGGTTTGCAGAATGGTAGGGTTTGCATTTCGCGAGCGTGGAATCTCCAGACAAGGGTGTGCGTTCCTGGGGCGTGGAATCTTCATACAACATGCAGAATGGTAGGGTATGGATTGTGAGAGCATGGAATCTTCAGAGAAGGGTGTGCACTCTGGGACCGGAGAATCTCCAGAGAAGATGCAGAATGGGTAGGCAGTGCATCTTGGGAGCATGGAAATCTCCAGAGAAGATGCAGAATGGTAAGCTGTGCAATTCCAGGAGCATGAAATCTCCAGAGAGGATGCAGAATGGTAGGCTGTGCAATTCCAGGAGCAAGAAATCTCCAGAAAAGATGCAGAATGGTAGGCTATGCATTCCAGGAGCAGGGAATCTCCAGAGTAGGTTGCAGAATGGTACGTGTGCATTCCAGGGTGTGGAATCTCTGGAGAAGCTGCAGAATTTGTGTCCTGCATCTTCATGTTCACACCTTCAACATTGTTGGTTGATAGGACAAGCATCATTATGACTAACTTCATCACACATTTACATAAAGGCTCAAATGGTTACCTTATCACCATGAATTTTGAGGAGCTTCATGTCATCGTCAATTGGTGAACTTTGTTATATCATTTGCAAGTAAATTTCTCCCTTTGTATCGGTGTTCCTTATTGAAGCTTATAGGCAACAAATGTCAATAGCCCTCTAGTGTGTGCAAGCCATTGTGATTCTTCAACGAGATGTTATGCTTGGTGTTCCTTATTGAAGCTTATAGGCAACAAATGTCAATAGCCCTCTAGTGTGTGCAAGCCATTGTGATTATTCAACGAGATGTTATGCTTGGTGTTCCTTACTGAAGCTTATAGGTAACAAATGTCAATAGCCTTCTAGTGTGTGCAAGCCATTGTGATTTTTCATCGAGCTGTTATGCTTAGTTACATTTCTTCACATACATACCAACTAGTGCACCTCCATCACTAGCTGATTTGTCGCAAAGGATGCCCTTTTAACATTAGGTCATCTACTTCATTCCTACTGATTTGGTTGTTTTGGTTTTCTTTTCATGCATTTACATTTGCTTTGACATGCCTTGTACTTTTTTGTGGATGGATTTTACATCCTTGATTATATATACATATAGGGTTTTTCTTCATATTGAAGCTTTGCCACGTACATCTATGAACATTATTTCATTTGTAAATAGCTCATTAGTGTAATAAGCCTTTGTTTCTAAAACTCTATCCTTAACATTTTCTTATTGCATTCATGAAGCTTTGTCATTTACTTTGTGTGAGTTCCCTTATTATTATTGCCTAACACCTTCTGATTTGTGGGCATCAACTTTTACAAATAGTTGTCTCTTATAAATTTCATGATTGTTTTTGCCATGTTTTATAATGTTTTGCTTTGCACTTAAATTTCATAACTTCATCTTACACCTCATGTGAGTTTCTTTGTTCTTTTAAAAAATATATGTTCTTTAATTTTTCCATTGTTTTGTGCTTTCAATTTTTGTTGAACTCATAATGGATGAATTGCAAATTGTTAATGTTTTTGTTTTAGGATTTGTTGTATTGTTTAATCAAGTCCTTTCAAAAGTCGATTGTTGTAGAACACACATAGATAAATGAATGAAAGAATCACTCATATTGTGTTTTGATTATTGTGTTGAATTCTTTATTTCTTAACGTGGGGTACTAGGTGAAATCAAGGTTTTTAGTTTGGTTTTTGAAATTTTCAAATACAAAAACAAATGTTGGGTTGAAACCTTAAAGATAAATGAGAAATAAATAGTTGAAAACCTTGAAATTGTAGCATTGTATGTTTTCTTAAACATTCATATTGGTGAAATTTATGAATGTAGATTTGAAAATTACAATATTGTTTGTTTTTTTGAACATTTTCTTATGCATGGCCATTGCTTTGAGGATTTGGGTGAGGATTTGATCAAATAAGTGCATGCATTGAAACTTTAACATTCATGCATTCAATAAAAGTGCATCAATAAGGTGGGTAGGGGTTGCACATGGGTAGTGAGGGACAACAATCAAAACTTAATTATGAGTTGACATATTCATTTTAACATTATTTGATTTAATTAAACTTCCTTTTGAAGTTGCTATCCCTTTAAAAATGTCTTCAAATTTATGTTCACATAAAAAATATTATAAGTTTTTATTCTTATTTGAAGGACTACAATTTGAGTTGAAATTCAACTACTTAACTTAGTCATTATGAATGTTATACTAGGGTGCATGCATGAATGTTATGTTTGAATTTTTCTTTTGTTAAATTATGAAACTTTGGATCCACCCTTTAACAACACTTGGTCAGTTTTAAGTGAGGTTGATATTGCTTTGCTATCTTATTGAACCCAATTGATTTTGAATGGAACTTTTACTAAAGATTTGTGAATGTGTAAATTAACTTGAATTCAATGGTTAGTATTTTCATGGACCATTCATGGATGAACTAAAATTTTAACAAAAACTTCAAATAGAAGTAACATGAATGTAAACAAAGGTTAGGTGGTGAGAGATTTTTCAAATCATTCATGATTAAATTTCATATTTTTGATTAAAAGTTCCAAGGCTTTGATTAAAGAGTACACAAAACAAATTTTGGTTGATTCTAAGATCCATGGCCAAGCCTTGATAATTGGACATCCATCTTTTCCTCATACAAGGAATTTATTTTGGATTATGTTATTAACTTCCGACCACCTTTTGGATTATGTTATTAGCCTCCAATTAAAATGTTAAAAAACTAGATTGAATCAATGTTCTAATTTTATTTACATAGGTTTAAATAATCTAAGCAATATACAAAGTAGATGTGTTGATTAATCACAAGGTCAATTTAAATTAATTTTACATCATTAATATCATGCATTTTTTTAATAAGGGGGTTGTGTTTATTTAAGGTGAAATTAATTGCAAATTATACCAATTTTGAAATTCTTTTCTAAAAACACATGAATTGGATTAATAGGATTTGGTTTTTATCCAAAACCAAAACTAAAGGTTCCTTCAATTTTCTTGAAAAACAAAATAGAAAACCAAATTGTGTGTTTATTTCAAATTTGAAAAACTAATAATTTTAATTAATTTATTGACTTTTTCCAATCCCAACAACATTGCTTATATATAATTTTTCTGTTCTTGAAGAATATTAAATAGTCAGTCAATTATGAATTCATCAAATGCTTTAATTTGTAAACTTCAGATTAAACATATTGCAATTTGGATTGAGTTATGAATATTGGCTAATATTGGTGAAAAAGGATTATGAATATTAATTAATGACCATGTCAAAAAGAACATTTTCATCATTGCATTCATAAAGAAAGTCTAATATAAATTTTTTTCACATGTATTATTAATCCTATTGGAAAAATCACGATTCAAATTACTATTGGTTGATTGAAGTTTTACATTCAAATAATTTTTATGAAGTCATTTCAATGTCTTGATGTTATTTTCTAAATTAAAGGCTTTTAAAATTTTGATTATTCCATGATATTGTTTATTTATATGATCATGCATATCATTTTTATGTATGGAGATAAGTAACTTTGATATGTGAGATACATATTTTTGTTTACTTGTATGACACATAAGATATTTAGTGCTAAACCTTAGATTTGAATTGATATCTAATTTTTTATTTACATGTTTTCATTGGATTGTTAATACATATTTCAATATCATCATCATGATCATTAACACTTTTATTGTAAAGGGGATATATGAAGTTATCTATATTCTTTTTTTAAAAATTGATAGTCATTTTCATTTTGTTTCATCATCATGTTAGCATTTCTTGATTATTTACAGTCATGTAATATTTCAATGTTTTTAATAATACATTTATCAAAAGATGAAATATGTGGATAAATAACATGTACATTTTGTATCCATGAAGCATTTATTGATTATTTTTGTACATTCTCCAAGGCATGAATAAAATACAAATAACACAACCATAATTTTCAAGTTCCTTTTTTGGTAATGGTATTTTACAACCTTGTATAATTGGAATGTAAGGAATATGATACTTGTGAAGTGTATGTGTGTGTTTTTGTGGATGGTTTTCAAAAAATTGGTAGTATTGTGTATTATTTACCTTAAAATATTTACTAAAAAAATCATAAGGGGAAAATATTTTAATAAGGATCTAAAATACATCAACAATCTTGACTCATAATTTTCAAATAAATTACCAAAATCAGCCACATGAGTGAAAAAATCATATGTATTCAAATCATCACAAATATCATCCAATAGTGTTTCATGTTTGTGAACCTTCATAGATAAACTATAAGGTATATTAAAAATATATACATTTGTTATGTGATCATGGAATTTCATCAAATAATAATAGTTCTTGTTGAGAACCAATTGCATTTAATGAACATATATGAAACAATGATTTTTTTCTAGATGGTCTTTTGAATTGCTTTTATAATATGTTTTTTCAATTTTTTGAACTTCATTTTTTTAATGAATACATATGTGATGTAATTTGTGATATAATAAATTAATGCCTTACTATCTTTTCCATAAACAACTATGAATTTTAAGTCATGATTATAACAACAAACATTCATGATCCATGTCCATATTAGCATTGTTCCACCACCTATCATTTCTTTTTATATGCAATGTTCAGAATACTAATGTTTCAAGGAATCCATATTTACAAAATTGGTTTTCAAAATCTTTATTATTCTTCTAACAAACAAGATTACATTTATATCAATTACAAGTATTCATTAATTTTTGAAAATCTTGTTGAAATTGAATATTGATTCACATTATAAGGTCTTGTTATACACGAATGAATATTTTGTTGATTCGTATATTCATTCATTCCATATATTATTGATAGGTCATTTTTGACATTTGTATCATTTCTCAAAATTTCCACAAGTTCATTTGGATTTGGGGCATTTGCATTCCATTATATATATAACCATTTAAATTTGTTTCATAACAACCATAATAAGTTTGAATAATTCCAAGAATTCCACATTTTTTTTTCAATTTCATGTGTTTTTTATTAACACATAATAAATAAGTTTATGTTGCATCACCAAAATATGAACAAACATAGCTTGCACTTTTGGATACATGGCTACTAATCATAGTAGTGACACACGAAATACGAGTATTTTTCGAAGGTGCTCAAAAAGAAGTATTTTCAAGTATTTTTTAAAAAATTATAAAAATACAAAGGCTTGAAAATTGGCCTTTGTATCAAGTATTTTCAAGTATTTTTTAAAAAGCCCAAAAAAACGTAAAATACGCATATGTTTGAAAAATTTGAGAGTATGTCACTACTATGCTACTAATTTACATATTTCAAACCTATTTGGCAAAATTTCATCAAAAAATACATCAAGATTTATATTTTTCCTCTATGCAAACTAACAAATGGATGATGTTGATCTATTTATTTTTTTGGTAATGTTCTCACCTTATTTATTTATTTTTCACTTCACATTTTCATTTATATTCATTTTTTTTTCATTTTTTCCATGTCCACCCATTGATTTTTTGGTATAATTCTCATCATTTCTATTTATTTCTTGTTTCCATTTTTCATTTTTATTTACCCTTTAATCTTTCATTTATTCCACAATCATTCATTGTCTCTTTATTTTTTTCATAAATTTCTTTCTTGTTGTGTTCTATTTTTTGCTTCATATTGTCATGAGTGTTTATTGTTCTTTTAATTGTTCCATATTTTTTGTGTATTTTCACAAATTTTCTTTCTTTCATATCTTCTTTTATTTCACATACATATTGGATAATAAAAAAAGGCCCATAGTTAATTTACTACAAGCTTTTGCAGGTCACCATAAAAACATTCATTAGTTCATTTTGGTTTGCCCATTTACAAGCAAAGGTTTAAACATCAAAAAAAGGATATGCATGAACTATCTATGTATGCTTCATTTTAACAAGAAAGGAAGCTTGATTTGAATTATGTAGGTGTTTTGAATAGAAAATATTTTATCTCAAAAACTTTTGCAAAAATAAACCTTGATTTCAAATCATGACAATATAGGTGTCATATTGAACACACAAATAGAGGTAATCAATCAAGTAAAAGCTAATTGAAACCCCTAACTAAAAATACATTGAATTATTGATCATGTATTATGATGATTTTGAAAAAATTGTTCAATTAGATTATTGTTGGTAATATAATTCACAATAGAAAATCACAAGGTATTCTAACTAAAGAATATGCACTAGATTGCGAAAATAACAAATTCATTACATGAGAAAGTTAATAGACATATTTATTGTTATGTCTTACAATCAATTATAAACATTTCTTGAAAATAGTTAACATCCTAGAGGTTATATTTACAACTTTTGAGAATGAAAACTGGCCAAAACCCTAAACTACCTCTTGTTCACTTTTTGAAAATAAAAGTTCAATGTACAAAATTGTGGAAAATATAAAAAGAGAAAATTAAAGAAATAAAAAAGATCGCATTACAACTTACCACCGATTTCAAGGTTGACAAATGGTTTCAAGAGTTTTGTATTGGTTTTGGCAAGCTTTCTTTAAACATGTTATTGCTATGGTTGATTGTTGCACAATTATTAGAGGCATTTCTTTTGGTCATTTAATCAAGACCCAACATATAAATGGTGATTGTTAGTGTACAACAAAACAAGCCATTGATTTTTTCTTGTGATGATCAATCTACCAAGCCTTTTTCTTTAAGGGGGAGGGGGTAACATTTAATGTAAAGTTTGGGATCTACTTGCGTCAAATGACCATTTTTAAGGGGGGTATTAGATAATTGTTTTGCTTATTTTTTATCACTCTATTATTATCTAATTTTATAATATATAAATATTAAAACCACCCTATATTAATTATGATCCATTATTTTAAATTATTACATACCTTATATTATAATTAAATTGATAATTTGAATAAAATGTACCTTATTTTTAACTAATTAACTTATAATTTTTACCCAACAACCAATATATTGCACCTTATATTTTACTCACAAATTTTTTATATTTTTTATTAATGTCCCCCCCAAGCTTCTTTTTAACTTTCTTTTCTTCCTTGCCTACTTTGTCTCTTTTCTTACTACTTGTAAATGTTGTGTTAGGTTAAATTGTTGATCTAGTTCTTTTGGTTACAACAAACTCTTAGTGAAATGGATAAGATGTATCAACAATTATTTAGGTTGGAAATCACTAATTTATCACAATTTGACAACTATTGTTTGTCTATCTTCTTTAATATGTTGTACATGATGTTTGCCATCCTTTCCTAGAATTAGATTACAAATTAGGTGTTATAGAATGACTAGATTTTCCAACATGAAGACATGTGTAGACCACATACATCAAATTAATAATCTTCAAAAATTAACAACTAGACGACACAGATAATGGTATAAGAGTTTACAAAGGAATTTGGTTAAAGTTTATATCATTTGAATAATTTTTGTAATGTAAGTACTATTGTTGCATATTGTTGTAATGTAAAAATAAATGGTGTGCAATAGGTGCAATAGGTACAATTATGAATAAATATTATTACAAGGACTATACTTAAGTGACAAAAAATTCAATAAAAATCGATGGTTGGAACCATCACATGGAAGACAAAAGGGAAGGCCAAAGAAAGGCCAAAGAAAGGTTAAAAGATGAGTAAGCCATATGAACTAAAGAAGGGAGAAAGCTAGTCCCTCTCATTGTAGGAAGTTATCTCACCCACAACCCCTCTAATGTCGCCTACATGCAAATCATGAAATTTAATAGTAATAGGAGATCTAGAACAAACATCTTTCGCCAATGCAATATTCTTTTCTATAGCAAAGGATAAAGCATGTTGTTATAATCAACATGTTGTAAAAAAAATAAAAATGTAAAATACAAGGATAAATGACCTCTCGATCATCTATCATGGAAAAAATGAGCACACTCATTGATGAAATGATCCATATCATGCTCGAGTGCTATGTGCACCTCCATGGCCATTGGAATAAAATGGTGCCCCTCACAAAGCCCTCCATATTTGCGGATTTTAACAATGGCGCTAAGTTTTGCGGTTGCACCTATTGGTCGATTAATGACACTCGTAGCCATTATTTATTGTGTCGGGTCAATAACCACCACATTAGCAACAAAAACTTGGTTTTCATGAGTCATGCATAAATTAAATCATAATGAAATTCTTGATGTAACTTGTACCACCATTGTTTCCATACAACATGTCCACTCTCTTGAGCAAAGGTATACATGACACCTATAATGGTGTCATGTGTGGTTATCCTTGACTTTTGAACAAATAACATGTTAGATGTGTGCCAAATGAGTTTCAACCATGTCCACACTCACACGTGAAAAAATTAAATGTTAAAGGTTGAATCAAATTAAGACGAAAATGTAGCACTAAGGTGAAAATAAAGTGTGCAATGTAGAACGAATGAATAGATTGTTGCAACCCCACTTTGGGGCTAAGTGTGAGAATGCAACTCACACTCCCGAAAGTCGAAAAATGAAGTCCTCCGGGACTCCTGAAAACTCAGAGCTCGATTTGAAGGGTCAAATCTCCTTGCATTTGAGCGTTCTTGATTTCATTGGAAAGGTCTTGAAATTTAGATTCCAAAATGGCTTTGCATGAGCCATTTGGACATCTGCAGCCCAAGTTATGGGCAAAAGAAGGGCCGGGAGTCAAACTGGCAGTTTGACTCCCGACCACTAAAAGTCAGGAATCAACCTCTTCCCGACATCCGATTCTAGAGTGCGGCATGGCGTTGGAAAGCTCTCAAGGAGAGCTACAACTTTGGTTTAGACCTCGTCTTGATCGGACTCTGCAGTCGGGAGATATGAGCTCCCAAACTCCCGGGACTCTAACCCGGGACAATTTCGAGACTCCAACTTGGGAGTCCCGGGAAAAAGAGCCATGTGGATGTAGCCTTAGCGGAGAGCTGCAGAGAATAATATATGGGGGAAGGTGGTGGCTTCCCTCGAGTTCGGGCCATGGTGAGTCTTGTGTGTCAAAGTGCTCGTGGCTTGTCCCAACACCCAAGGGTGTTCCCTAATGCTAACTAACCCTCTTGTGGTTGGTTTTGGATGCAGATTCAAGCTTGATAATCTAGGCCCTCTTCCTAGTCTAATCCCGGGACTTCTAGCACGACCCTGTACCCCCTTTTAGTGTTGGAAGTCGGGAGCGTGCCCCAAGTCCCAACTTTCTGCAACCCTACATAGTTCAACCCTCAAGTGGGTTCAACAAGGGACTTAGGAGCGCGTCATAGATGGCCTAACAACAAACCATAGCCCCACCCCCTTGCCCAAATAACAATGAATATGGGCTTTGGATGTTGAGGAAATGGAGTCATCCTCCAAGATAGACCTAAGGGATGAGTCGTGATGCTCTTATGCTTTTTCCACGCTGGATGGAGGCAATAGTTTCGAAGTCTCGTGGAATCGGAACTTTCTTGATGGATGGAGGCATATAGTTATCCTGAGTTACACAAAAGCATGACTAAAGGAGGTGTGGAAAAACATACTTTTTCAAAATGGGTCTATAAAAAATATGAAGCTTAGAACATGGATGTGGAGCCACCAAAGCGCAATGAACTCCTTAAAAAAATAGATGGGGCATAATTTATTGCAATAATAACTTTGGGCTCGCAACCAAGGCAAGGGCTTGTAAAGGTGTGGGCCAAGAAGCCCGAGATTCACATTTCACATTCTTGGGAGTGTAGAAAAGTTTGAAGGAATGAATCCGCACACTTTTAAATGGCTCCCACTTTGGGAGTTGGAGTCCCGATGGATTCCCAAATCTTCAAAGAGGTATTTTAGGGGTCAAAATTCATTAGATTAAAAAGTTTTTTATATCATTGGAAAACTCTTAAAACTTAGATGTCCAAAATGGGTTGGCATGACCCATTTGAGTATTTAAAACACAAGCTATAGCCGAAAGAAGGGTTGGGAGTTAAAGTGCCAATTTGATTCTTGACAACTAAAAGTCAAGAATCGCCTTGAAATACGTCCGTGCAGGTGGAGTGACACCTTTCGTTGGAAAACTTTTGATAAGGGTTACAACTTTACATAGACCTCACTTCAATTGAAGGTCTACATAAGAAATTATGGCCCTCCAAAGTTTCGAAAGTTCCAATTTTGAAAATTTCGGGACTCCCAATGTCGCAACCCCACTTTGGCCAAGTGTGGGGGTGAAGCCCAACACTCCCAAAGTTGGGGACTTGGAGTCCTTCAGGACTCCCGATCGTTTAGAGTTCGACAATAAGGCCCAAAACACTTTGCATTGAGGTGTTCTTGGTGTCATAGGAAAGGTCTTGAAATGTAGATATCGAAAATGGCCTCGCATTGGTCATTTGGACATCTGCAACCCAAGTTATGGGCAAAAGAAGGGCCGGGAGTTAAATTGATAGTTTGACCCCCGACCACTAAAAAGTCGGGAATCGACCTCTTCCTGATATCCAATTTGAGAGTGCGACACGGCGTTGGAAAGATCTCAACGAGGGCTATAACTTTGGTTGAGACCTCATTGCGATCGGACTATGCAGTCGGGAGTTATGAGCTCCCAAAGTCCCGAGACTCCAAACAAAATAATTTCGGGACAATTTCGGGACTTCAACTTGAGAGTCCCAAGAAAATGTGTCATTTGGATATAGCCTCTACCGCGAACTGCAGAGAATACTATATGGGGGAAGGTTTTGGCTTCCCCCAAGTTCGGGCCGTGGTGAGTCAAGTGAGTCCAAGGTTGCCCGTCGCTTGTCCTAACACCAAAAGGGTGTAGAATGAGTTCTAACCAACTTGTGGTTAGTTTTGATGCAAATTCGAGTAAGTGAATAGCTTGCCCTCTTCGTAGTCTAATTCCCGGGACTTCTAGCACAACCTTCTACCCCTTTCTAGTGCTGGAAGTCGGGAGCATGCCCCAAGTCCCAACTTTCCGCAACTCAACATAGTTGGACCCTCAAGTGGGTTCAACTTGGGACTTAGGAGCGCGTCACCCAACTTAGAAGTCCTAGGACAAAATGACATTTGGGTGACCCACGTGGCTAATCACATAGAATATTGTAAGGGGGAAGGTGGTGGCTTCCGCCAAGTTCAAGTCGTGGTGAATCTTGTGAGTCCATGTATGCCCATGGTTTGTCCATGCATTAAAAATGTTTTGACCATACGTTAACCAACTTGTTGTTTGGGTTGTGTAAGGTAGTGTGAATAATTGACCCATTTATCACTCGTCATAGTCCCCATTTCGAAGCTCCAACATGCCCTTCTACCCTCGAAGTGTTGCAAGTTAGGGAGTTTACCCCAATTTCTTTTTTCATTGTTTTCATTTTCGAACCCACATTTGAATATTTCAAGGAATATGGGGATGCATCATAATCCTCCATAGATAAAAAGGCCTATATCGCCAAAGGAGATTGATAGTTGAGCTTAACATTTCACTAAAGGGCTTTGAATAGAGTCCCATGACCTTGGACCCATAATGTTCTGACATACATGCATAACTTTCTTGTCAAAACTCGTCAAAAGAGACAAAAAGGAAGAAGAAGGAAATATTGTCCGAATGAAATAATAATGTTAACAAACAACACATGAGGACAAAATGCCTAATGCAACCTGTGTGTCTTTCAAAAAAATAATATTCTCAATATGCGCCATGTCTAAGATAATCATCATTTTAAAAATGCATGATAAAATTTTGAAAACCCACTGGCATGCACCTAACATGCATAAGCCATTTGTGATTAAAATGAAACCCTAAAGAATCTTTATGCTTGAAAAGATCTTTGATGGACTCCAAAGCTTGCATTTTGACACCGTGACCCTAAGCCCAACTAGGATTAACTCGGTCAAAAGGTGGTCAAAGGTAGGGACAATTTCATTCATAGGGCCCACAATGTGTGTATTGTCTATTAGGGATGGAAAAACATAATTGTGAGCTTGCACAATGGTCTTTAAGAGTGCTTGATAATGGGCTAGGGCAAATAAAGGACCTTCTAAGGGGTCACCCTTCTTCGTGCATTAAGTTGATTTAATAATGGTGACCCTTTCCTCATGTTGTTCATGTTGGTATTAAAGAGAAAAATGAGCACCATAAAGCAACCTGATAAAGGGACAATGTGCACCAAAGCTCCTTAAACATCTCGTAGTTCTTTAAAAATAATTGTTCAAATGTTGCAAACCTAGCCTTGGGCTTGCGACTAAAGTAAAGGTTTGAAAATGTGCGGGCTAATAGTGAAGCATGGAAGTCACATTTCATGTTTTTGGGAGTGTAATAAAGTGTGAGGGTATGAACCCCCACACTCCCAAATGAACTCCCACTTTGGGAATTGGAGTCTTGATGGACTTCTGAATTTTCAAAAGGCGATTGTAGGGGTCAAAATTCATTGGATTTAAAAGCTCTTTATATCATTGGAAAGCTTTTAGAACTTAGATGTCTGAAATGGGTTTGCATGACCCATTTAAGCATTTAAAACATAAGTTATGGCCAAAAGAAGGGCCGGGAAAAAGAAGGACCACTAAAAGTCGGGAATTGCTTTGATTTCCTTGCGTGCAGGTGACATGTCACATACCGTTGGAAAGCTCTTGACAAGGGCTACAAATTTATTTGAGACCTCACTTCAATCAAAGGTCTGAACATAAAGTTATGGGCCTCCAAAGTTGTGAGAGTCCCAATTTAGGGAATTTTGGGATTCCAACTTGGGGGTCCCAGACCAAAATGAAATTTGAGTGTTAGCCTTGTGGCCAAGCACAAAAAATACTATAAGGGGGAAGGTGGTGGCTTCCCCTAAGTTCAGGCCGTGATTAATCTTGTGAATCAGTGTTTACGCGTGCACCAAAAGTGCTTTAATTATGCATTAACTAACTTGTTGTTTGGTTTGTGCAGGTCCGTGTGATTAATTGACATACTTGTCACTTGTCTTAGTCCTCATCCCAGAGCTCCAATAGGCCTTTCTACCCCTGAAATGTTGCAAGCCAGGGAGCGTACTCCAACTCCTTATCCTTCCGTTGTTTTCACATTTGAGCTCGAAGTTGAGTCAATTAGGGGGCTTGGGGGTGTGTAATCGAAATATGCTCTAAAAGTGTTTCCAATTTTGACTTGCATCATGACCCAACCAGGGCATAGGTTAAGGAGGGTTCTAATGCCAAAAAGGATGGTCTCACAAACTCCAAAGGTAGATATTATGAACTGATTGGGGGGGGGGGGAGGGGGGGGGATAGGTGTGCTTAAAATGACACTTGAAGTTATAGGATGACGAAACAATTAATATTTCAAAGAAACACTTGGCCTGCAACAATAGGACAAAAACCTTTAATGTCCCTTGCGTTGCGAATAATATGTTAGCTCCTAACATTAAGGCCAATGACTTAAAAATATCATTATGGGCAACAATGGCAATAACTTGGAATAATTTCAAAAACCCCAAGGATGGGTCCTTTGGTATGAAACATCCCAAGAGATGTTCATAACCTATCCCAAATAACCCACCCAAAAATAAATGGGGAGTAGTGGCTAAGGCATGTGCAAACAACATCCTATTTAAGACAATGTTGTGCTTAAGTTAATAGTAAAAAATAAGTGGAGGGACATGGTTTGATGGAAGGGGGTGCAGCTAACATATAGCTACAACGATGTTTTTGAGGGAACAAATAGCGTCATGGGTTGAAGAATTTAGCAGCACGATTGTATTTTCCAATTCTATCCAAAGTTAGACATCGGTGAAGATGAATGGTCGAAGAATCATCCAATGAATGATGGGAATGAGGAGTAGTGAAGCATGTGAAACACAAGAGGATTCCTTTTGAAAAGAAGACTAGTCACCCACCATAAACTTCTTAAGGCGATCATAAACCTTTCACTAACCTAAACAACTTTTTCAGGTATAATGCAAACACCAACGTGGCAACACGAGGAGAAAAAACCATGTTGATTCGTTCATTAGATCTCAAACAATTCGGTTAAAGAGTATGCGAAAAGCTTACTTGATCTTGTTTTGGATGGCTCTTGGGATCCTATGGAACAATTAACGACATGCAAAATGAACCTTAAACAACCCTAAAATGAAGTTAGATTGAACCCAAAACCAACCCCCAAAAATAAGGGGGATATAACCAAGGTGTAGCATAGGAAGGGAAAACATTTACAAAAACAAAACAACTTGGCTAGCCTGGGATATGAGGTTAGTGTGAACATGAACACTCTTGACATGCCTTGAGAGGCTGCCTGAAGCGTAAAGGCCAGAATAATAGGGACATAGAGCATCTCAAACTAATGGAGGACGCAAAGAGGGAACCATAAAAGACAAAAGGTTATAGCCAAAACATTAGGATGCAAAAGCCCAAGCAAGCTTTAAAAAATATTTTCAAAAAGAACCTTTCTTGCCATTACAGAATGTGTTAGCGATGTAGGAGCGCAACAACGATGGTAGGCTTGACACACCACCCAAACTTCAATCATCATTCATTGTGTTGACCCCAAATTGTTCCATTTTACTGTAAGGCCACAAAATTCACAACGATTGCCACATAAGATCCAATGAACAGATTGTGCAGATCTAAGTTCCAAAACCTATGAATATCAATAATCTTTCCAAATTATTGATGTGTTTTTGTAATCGTCGTTTGATATTTACATTTGATTTTAAATAAATGCAAAAATGACAAGTATCACTCTATAGAACAAAAGTTTTGAAACATTAGTCAAAGTTTAAAACCTTATGCATAACCTCACAAACAATAGTATTGTAGCTCGAACTATACTTAAGTACTTAACATTGGGGTGGTTATATATTTGAAAAATGAATATAATTTTCTACACTTATTTAATACATAAGTTATATGGAATGTATTTTGTTAGAATGTGTGCATGTTTTGTTTATTCTTGAACATTAAGAAGAGGGCAAATGCATAGACTTGCATATTGTAAATGTTCAATGACACATGGAAGCATTCCAAATCGTTTTACAAATGGGTGGGACATGGAGCAAGCCTTGGTTTCACAAAAAAGTTATTGAAGACTGCATATCAAAATCTAAATCTCACCAAATGCCAAAGGTTGTAAAATGAATTCAATTTTATAATTGTTATTGATAAGCATAACAATGAGATTAGTGGTGGGATCATTCACAAAGGCAAATTTGTGGTCATGAAAGTTTGTTTGAAATATTGGGAAAATCCTTTCAAGATGGAACATGGAGTTTCCCTTTAGATCATTGAATCAAGTTGTTAACGTAATTTTTCTTGAAGATAGAAAGTGGGAAGGACATTTGGGAATAGTAAATGAATGCCATGACTTTTGAATGTACCTAGAAAGACATATTTTTGTGTGATTGTGCATTTCTTTGTATCTATCTATATACGAATGCTAACCCATATAAATATAAATATTTGTCTTATAACCTTTGTATGAAGTTTCTTTGGTCCATTGGTGTTAATACCCTTTTTAAAAACTTTTTCATGGTTCTTGTGGCCTTTTTGCTAACTTTCGCACAATGTGCCAATTCTTGGGTGACCTTGGCAATTTCCTTGATGACTTATATAATTTTTTTGTTTAGCTATTTCATTTATATGATATTTGTGGTCGACCTTTGAGACATGTTTTTAAAAGACGGTAGAAATAGTAACATGATCACAAATGGGTATGTCATTTTCTTTTTATGTTTGAATCTTAATGTGTTTTATATTTGCTATGGGCAATAACAAAAAGATTTAAAAAATTTCACATCATATGGTTGGATATGGTTTGTCTAACTTGAATAAATTTTGTTTTATATCTTTGTGTTTACAAGTTGTTAAATGGTGTTGAACTCAAAGGACAATGCTATAATTGATACAAGTGGGGAATGGTTGCATGTTTTGGCTTAGACCAACTTAGTGCTAAAATCACTCAACTTTGCAAAAGATATGAACTTTTATATTCTTGAAATAAAATAGTAGGAAAAATCCACCTTTGAGCCGCTTGAATTTATATACTTGCATCTTGGACCAATCCATGAATATTTTCCTATTACTATTTCTTTCATGTTATATTGAACACCTTTGATAGTTATTTAGACCAATTTGATAACTAAAGAAATTTAACAAATTCAGCAACTCTAACTACACAATTAGATTCCACTTCAAATTTTTAACTTATTAACAAAATCCATTGTTGACCTTGCTCCTTCCCCCCTTTCTTATGTAACACTCATTGTTCATAGTTCAATTCCCCAAATTTGACCATGTTTGTTGATGGGGTAAAATGTAGGGCCTTTGAAAGGGATAATAAGGTGAGACCCCATCTTGATGTTTTATAGTTATGAATAATATGATTTGATCTAACCATTAAAAAAAAAAAAAAAAGAAAAAAAAGCTTTGGTTGGTGTCACTTGTGTGTGTTTCTTTCAACTAAATCAAGACCCAAATTTGAAAACAAGGTTGAAAGTTCTATTTTTTTCCATTATCAAACTTTTTAAAACATGCAATATTGTAGAATTTAATCATCAAATGGAAGAGATCACATAACAAGAGTAAAATTTAATTCTATAGCTATGCCACTTCATATTTTTCCACAATAACTTTTCAATGACACATCCAATAAAATTTACTATAAAACATAAATTTTTCTAACATCTATATTCTTATACAATAAAATAGAAAACAAAATGTCAAGGTAAAACAAGTGGCACTTCACATGTGACAAACATGATGAATGAATTTGGTAATAAAAAGGGTTCATCTTGACAATATGCAAAAAAGCCATGAAAAAAATATCACTTACATTGCCAACTTTACAAGCTTTTGAATGTTCCTCTTTCACTTTAGGGCACCTCACAAAGGGCTACAACAATGAACAAATGTCATATAGTACCACAACACTTTGACAATTAAGCTTTGATAAAATGGCCTTTTAATTACTTTTAAAACATCTTATAAGATCAATAATTAAGTATGACTGAATGGCTTCTATTATTTTATACCACACTTTACATATAATCCTAAAACTAAAGATGATTCTTATTGTCTTACACCAAAAAAAAAACTTTACAAGCCTAACAATTATGCATTATGAGTTAACTCTTGTTATCCTCCATAACAAATCTTGTTAAGCCAAAGAACTAAGCATGCTTAAGGCCAAGATGAATTAACTCTTGTTATCCTCCATAACAAAGCTTGTTAAGCTAAACAAGTAAGCATGGTTAAGGCTAAGATGAATTAAATCTTGTTATCTTGCATAACAAAGCTGCTTAAGCTAAAGAATTACACATGATTAACCCTAACAACTAAGCTTGATGAAATGACCCTTATTACTTTACAAAACATTAAACCACATAATAAAAGGGTTAACAAACTAAACACACAACAATTGATTAACTTCTCACCCAATTGGCTCATCACATCAAAACAACCAATCATGTCTATAGCAATATTTTTTTCCTTTCCAAGTTGTGTCAAAAATTTCTTCCTTTCTTAGAGGGGGGGGGTCTTTTTTTTTTTTTTTTTGGGCTTTTGGGGATGGGTCAAAAATTTTCCTTTCCAAGGTGAATCACCTTTTAGTATTGGAAAAGAGACCTGAAAAAGAAACATTCATGTGCCACCATTTGTTATAGTACCTACCACCTCAGACCTACCTACCCACCGACCTCACTTGGTAGGTTCTTAAAAATTCTTCATGCAAGAACCCCAAGTCCCCACTCCCACACAAAAGAAGAAGAAAAAGCCAAAAACTCCAAAACAAATAAGGGCCCAAAAAAAAGCACATAAAGTGGGAAAACCAAATAAATGAAAAAAAAGAAAAAAAAAGAAAAACAGTTTATGAAAATGTATTTAGGATTTTCTTTTAAAAAATAAAATAAAAATCAAAGTGAGTGACAAGCATTCATTCCAAGATGGATGGATGGAATGGATGCACGCAGATGGATGGATGGATGAACACATATTGGGACACACATGCATGTATGGCATTGATTGGATGGATGTATGGAGATGGACACATGTATGTAGATCTATTTATGCATGTCTGCATGGACGTATGCATGTATTATGTATATGTATATGTATGTATGTATGTGTGTATGTGCTTTGAGAGTGTGGCGCTGTTGCGCGATGCGTGGTTAGGGTTTAGGAATTTTGCTTTGCTTCTCTGTCGTTGCTGTGTTGCTGCTGTAGCGCATCTTCTTCCTTCCATCGCGCGATCTCTCTCTCTCTCTCTCTCTCTCTCTCTCGTCTTCTACTACGTTCTTGTTCCTTTTCTTTCTTCACTCCATCGTATGCTCATCATGCTTTCTCTTCTCTTTAATACGCAACAGCTAGTAGCTTCGGCCGTTTGATGTTTTGTCTTCCGTCTGCACCCCCACCTCTGCAGTTGTTTTGTTTCAGTGCCGTCTTCTTCGATCTTTCCATCATCTCCGATCGGTCAATCCACATCATAAACAGTCCTCCTCCTCCTTGTTCTTCTTGTTCTTGTCCTTGTTCTTCTGCTGTCTTCTTTTTTCTTTTTGTGTTTTTGTGTTTTTTTGGTGTGTTTCTCCTCTCCGGTGATTGTGTTTTTTTTTTGGGCTTTGGCCGTTTCTCTCTTTTTATACCCTTTCTTTGTTTCATTGTGTCTTTTTGAGGTTTCTTGCCTTTTAAGTTTCCTCCCGCCTCTCTCGCCCCCGGTCTGTGTAATTTGAAGCAGCTTTTTTTTTTTTTTTTGGGTTCCTGGGTTTTTAGGTCAGGGTTTCGTCTTCATCCCTGTACTTGTTTGTTTATAAATTATTCTTCGAGGTTTCTCCACGAGCTGAAGGGAGAAGGAGCAAGGCAATAGACTGAGGAGAGGAGGACGGAGGAGGAGGAGCGCGTTGAGGGTGTGGGGAAACCGGGGGCTTTTTTGGGAGGGTCAAGAAGAGGCTATTTATCATTTGTGTGCTGGTTCATGTCGTGTCCTCCTCTTCTTTCCAGTGTTTCATTTCCATTTGGACTCTCTCTGGAGTATATGCTTGGGTGCTTTCTGGAACTGTTTACTGAATTGAATCGTTCTCAAGGGACCAAAACCATTGTGAAGTATATCCAGCAAGCAATATGGTTGTGTGGAGGTTTTCCCGTGCAATGGTTTGATCGATGCAGCAGCAGGTAAGGTCGGTAGGAGGTGTGCTCATTGGAAGGAAAGACTGGTCCTGACAATTGCGGAAAATCCACATAATTTTTTTTCAACCTTTTGGCAACCAACCAACTATGTGCCTGTTTCTTCCAGTCAGCCATGGCGGTGTGTGTGAGGGCGAGTTCATGAAATTTGAGGATTGCATCTGCAGCTTGTCTGGAGGAGAAGGAGTGAGAGCACGGTACTAAGTGAGCAACTCAGTCTTCACACCTGTAAAAACATAACATCTGGGGTGTCAGGTGTGCAACTCAGGCTCAAAGTGAGTAGCTTTCTCTTGTCTGTGGACTTTGGATGCAGACCAAAATTTTCTTTCTTATAAACTGTATTTTCTGACTCGTTATTCTTCAATTTCTGCTCAAATGTCCTGGGAGTTCTTACTTCTTTTTGAAATGTAAGTTCAATGAAATCTACGACAATGACATGGGAAATGAACTTGATTAGTAAGAGTCTCTGAGGACTTGATACATAAATCTGTTGCCTTTGGATTCTTTTCACATCTGATTATCCCCACACGATGATAGTATTTCCAGGCCGGAGATATGTCTAATGTAGTGAGGCATTGGTGTGGCAGATTGAATGTGGAGTGGAGGAATGTGGTATCTGATGTAGTGAGGCATCGGTGTGGCATATTGAACCTGGAAAGGAGGGATGTTTCTTTGGGAAACTCTTTCACTTGAAAGGTTGACATAGTGACATTTTGTTTGAAAATCTTGAAACCCATAAGTGAAGAAGACTGGCCTTATGTCAGTTTGACATTAGAGATGAGGGTCGTCAGTCAGACGTCATCTT
Organism: Sphagnum contortum; assembly: GCA_963920785.1. Lineage (NCBI taxonomy): Eukaryota > Viridiplantae > Streptophyta > Sphagnopsida > Sphagnales > Sphagnaceae > Sphagnum > Sphagnum contortum. The sequence goes on along the minus strand of OY987284.1, from coordinate 176,372 downwards.
GTAGACACTTCTTGTGACAGGAGTATGCAAGTTTCCTGATGAATAGTCAAAGTAGATCAGTTGCAATAGAAGAAGCAACCTTCAAGCCTCCCTTCACCAGGCCCTGTTGTACAAGCACCAAAGGTTGCTATTGCCATGTGGTTCTTGTACCCCATGAGGTCTTTGATATGGTTGGGTGATGTAGCTGCTGGTTACACAAGGAGGAGTGGAGGATGAAGGCATCTGGCTCCTGCCATCACATATGACTCATGTTATCAGATCCCCTGAGAACCAACAAGGAGAGTCAAGGGATGTGAACTGGTGAGGAGTCCTCCTGCTTCTTTACAAACAAAGCCAGCAAGCAGTGTTGTCTGCTTCATTTCTTGTGGCAAGAGTCTTTGGGATTTTTTTCATCAACTTGTTGCCTTATGTCTATGGCATGCTTAATGTTATGGTTGCTGGTGGTGAAGTTTCGCACGATTGCTTTGATCTGGGATAGCTGTTGTAGCTTTTGCAAAGTTGAGTACTTATACGTTGTGATTATGTATCGTGGTGGTCATTCAGCCATGCACAACAATCCTGATCATTTTGGGGTGAATGCTCTTTTGTTTAGTGGTTATAGTTTGAGTTCCGAATGTGCCAGGCCAGCCTCAGCTTCAGAATTGTTCTCCAAGCCAGCTTTTAAAATTTGGTTGTTGTGTAGCAGGCATGGAGACATCCAAAGACACACAGCACAAAATGGGCAATGAAAGAGAATCCCAGCTGACAAGTTCCCTGCCCTTGCAGGTGGTACCCCACAGGGACCAGTCACCAAGCCCTAGTGAGAGTTTAAGCAACATGAGTGATGATGAGGAAGATTTTGAGCAAAAAAATGAGCGACGCCATCAAGATTTAGACTATGAAGATGAAAGTGGGGTGGACTTGGATACTGCAGACCTCGGACACAGTATACTGGATAGCTCGAGCCGGACAGCAGAAAGTAGCAGTGACAACAAGCTTTCTGATTATCAGCTGAGCAAGGATGCTGCCTATGATGGATCTTCATCACATGCCCAGTCATTTGATGATAGTGAAAGCATCAATGGAGAGTATGGGGAAGTTGAAGGGCCCTCAAAAGCACAAACACTGACAGAGGAAGTTGAGCATGTGATAGCAGAGCACGTGTGGAATAATGCTGCAATCTGGATACCTCCTCCTCCAGAAACTGATGATGAGGAAGTTGAAACAAACCTTGTTGATGAGGATGAAGATGATGATGATGAGGCGGAATGGGGGTCGCAATCCTCTTCTGGGAATATCAGCAACAATAGCAACAAAGCCCAGAGGAGAGCGTCCTTACGTACAGTTGTGAGTGGTCATTTTCGAGCACTAGTTGCTCAGCTGCTTCATGAACATGGCCTCCCAGTGGGAGAAGAAGGTGATGACAATAGTTGGTTGGACATTGTGAGCACAAGAAGCTTGCAAGCTGCAAAGCTGGTCAAACCTAACACAAGTAAGGGAGGGAGCATGGATCCAGGGGGTTATGTGAAAGTCAAGTGCATTGCATCTGGGAGGATTGCAGACAGTGTAGTGGTGAAGGGTGTGGTTTGTCATAAAAATGTTCAGAACAGGCGAATGACTTCTCGATTTAAGAATCCACGACTGTTACTGTTGCGTGGAGCATTGGAGTACCAGCGTGTCTCCAATCAACTGTCCTCATTGGAGACTTTATTGCAGCAGGAAATAGACTATCTGAAGGAGACTGTAGCTCGCATTGAGGCTCACCATCCCAATGTCTTGTTGGTGGAGAAAACAGTGGTTGGGCTGGCCCAGGATAAGCTTTTGGCCAAAGAGGTGTCAGTGGTGCTGAATGTCAAGCGGCCACTGTTGGAACGCATAGCACGCTGTACGGGGGCAGAAGTGGTGCCATCCTTAGATAATCTTACAGGTGCAAAAGCTGGGCACTGTGAAACTTTTCGTATTGAGAAGTTTGATGAGGAACACAATTTGGTGAGTCAAGTGGGCAAGAAAACCTCAAAGTATCTCATGTTCTTTGAGGGTTGTCCACGACCCTTGGGATGCACCATTTTGCTGCGAGGGGCAAGCACTGCTGAGTTGAAAAAAGTGAAGAAGGTTGTCCAATATGCTGTGTTTGCTGCATACCACCTGGCACTGGAGACTTCCTTTCTGGCAGATGAGGGGGCCACTCTTCCCTACCTTCCTCTACAAACTAAACGGTCCAACTCAGACAGTTCCATTCCTTTCTTGTCTGGTTCCACATTCTCAACAACACAGGTGGGCAATTATCACCTGAGGAAAACCAGTGCTCCTGACCTGGGTTTTCAACCAATGCAGCAAAGTAACTCACAAATAGAGAGGATGGAAGGTGTGACACCTCTGGAGGACAGCAGTGATTACTCAGAAGCTCAGCAGCCAGCAAAGGTTGAAGAATTTCCTCCATCACTGCCAGATCAGTATATTCTGGTGTTAGTTTCTAGTCGCATCTTTCGTAAAGGAACACAATGCAAGCGTCCTGAACTCACACGGATTTACTATTATGGCAAAAATGATAAACCACTTGGGAGGTTTCTGAAGGAATTTCTTAGCCAGACAAGTGGCAAGTGTGTGTCATGTGACGAGCCAATGGAGATGCATGAACATAGGTACACACATCCCCAAGGCAGCCTCACCATGTCTTCAAAGCTCCTGAAAGACTCTGTTTTACCAGGTGAGAAGGAGGGGAAGATATGGATGTGGCATCGCTGTCTTCAGTGTGCACGTGTGAATGGGGACTATCCTGCTACACGAAGGATTCTGATTTCGGATTCAGCCCTGGACCTTTCATTTGGGAAGTTTCTGGAGCTCAGTTTCTCTAATCATGCAGCTGCTAGTCGGAGTGCTGCCTGTGGTCACTCGGTGCACCGGAATTGTCTCAGGTTTTTTGGATTGGGAAATGCAGTGGCATGCTTCCACTACACCCCAATCAAAATGCACTCTGTCTATGTTCCTCCCCCACAATTGGAGTTCAATCATCCTGATGAGCAAGAGTGGCTTCGGAATGAGGCCAGTGAAGTTGCAGAGCTTGGAAGTGTGCTATTTATGGAAGTAGCAGAAACATTGCGAGAACTTGGAGAAAAGTCTGCAAGCTTAGGACCCTACCAGAGCATGAAAAGTCACAAAGTTGCAGAGCTAATGGGTGTGCTAGAGAAGGAGAAAGGTGAGTTTGAGGCAGAACTGCAAATTGCAGCGCCAGGCAAGTGCCAGCCTTTTCAGCCAGTGGCTGATATTCTGGCCCTCAACAAGCTTCGACAGACCATTGCAGATCTTTCAGGTGACTGGGACATGCGTATCAGCAAGCTTACAGAGGCATATGGTGCAGCTGGTTCAAATTTGGATTCTGCAATGAAGAAATTGAATGTACTGGAAGCCCAAGCAGTTGGTGAAGACCTTGGTGTTGCAAACAGCAGGTTGGAGCAGCTACCTGCAGGAGAGGATGTAGGGGACATGAATCCTTCTGTTGTCTCTGGAGAATCAACAACAGGTACGAGAGGTGTTACTGAGGAGGATGCCGTCTCTAATTCTGAACAAAAATCAGAGTCTGAGGCTTTGGGACAGGCAGTGGAACCAGAGAAAGTCATTGAAGCTAATCCTGGGGATGTTGAGGAAGGCAGTGAAGCTTCTGGACAACTGTTAGTGAATGTGATTGCCTTGAACAGGCAAGCATCAAGCCCTCTCCCTTCAATAAGCAATAGCACGGATCAAACTAATACTGCTCTTGGGGAACCCTCTAGAGATAGTGAACACATGCTAAACAGGGGTGCTGCAAGCTCACTGTCCCCTGCAGCTGGAGAACTGAGTGAGCGGAGAACTTTATCAGAGGGGCAGTTTCCAAGTTTGGTTGATCTCCCAGATATGGTGGGGGCAGCCAGGGGAGGTGCTTTTGGGTCTGATAATGTTTCCTCCATGCATGTGACACAGCAAGAGGATACTGAGGGCAGTAGGGACACAGAATCTGTACCTGGAGGGGAAGCTGGTGTCAGTGATCTGGCACCCATGCTAGTGTCAACAAGTGGGAGTGAGCCAGTCCAAGGTGATGAAGTTGCTGGAGATGCCATTTCACAGGTGAGTGTACCAACTTCACCAGTGAAAGGAAGTGATGAGTCTGGAGCAGCTGCAGGAGTTCCTTCCATGAGCCTGGATAAAGGGTACAGTCGATCCAGCTCACTTTGGGGTGGTAGTATGGATAGTTCCCAGAATAGATGGAGTATCTCACCCATTAGATCACTTGTGCAGCTGGTGGCACATGGGACTGCACGAGTCCGTCTACCTCCGGGTGTCAATGGCACAGTTGTTGCAGTGTATGATGATGAACCCACAAGCATTATTGCATATGCTCTTACATCTTATGAGTACCAGAACAGGCTTCAAAGTGTGGAGATGGAAAAGCCTAGGGTGAAAGATGAAGACAGAGGGGAGATTGCAACTGCAGTTGAGGGATTACCTGTTGCAGACCAGGGTGATGAGAAAATAAGAAGCACTACTCCACCTCCAGAACAATTAGCAGCTTCTAAGTCAAGAAGGGAGACCTCTGTGACTGATTCCTTGAAGTCCCTAAATCCTACCACTGTGAAGGTGCACTTTGCAGAAACTGGTCAGCAAGGGAAGACAGAGTTTCGTGTAACATGCCATTATGCCAAGCAGTTCCAGGCTCTCCGGGTCAAGTGTTGTGGAGGGGAGTTGGAGTACATTCGATCAATGAGTAGGTGCAAGAAATGGGGTGCTCAAGGGGGCAAGAGCAATGTGTACTTTGCAAAGACTATGGATGACCGATTTATTGTGAAACAAGTGACTAGCACGGAGAAACATTCCTTCTTGGAATTTGCACCTCAGTATTTTACTCATCTCTGTGACTTACTGAATTCTGCTAGTCCCACATGTCTAGCCAAGATTCTGGGTATTTATACAGTGCAGTTGAAGCAGGGTGGTAAAGCAGTGAAGGAATTGGACCTGCTGGTGATGGAGAATCTGTTCTATGGTCGTCATACTACCCGCCTGTATGACTTGAAGGGTTCCAAGCGGTCACGCTACAATGCTGATGCATCAGGAATGAATAAGGTGTTACTGGACCAGAATTTGATTGAGACCATGCCCACTGCCCCGATTTTTGTGAACAACAAGGCCAAACTTGTGCTTGACCGAGCTGTGTATAATGACACAAGTTTCCTTGCAAAGGTGAATGTAATGGATTATTCTCTATTGGTTGGAGTTGATGAAATGCACCAGGAGCTAGTGGTAGGAATTATTGATTTCATCCGACAGTATACGTGGGATAAACATCTTGAGACATGGGTGAAAGCATCTGGGATCCTGGGGGGACCCAAAAACGCTCCACCAACTGTGATCTCTCCAAAGGAATACAAGAAGAGATTTCGTAAAGCCATGTCTGACTATTTTGTTGTGGTTCCCGATCCACTAGTTAGTACAGGGAACCCGTCTAGTAGTGAGCTTGTCGCGTCTTCTGAGATTGTTCAACAGTCTGCAGTTGCTCCAAGGGAGATGCAAAGTAGCATGTAGTGCAGAAGGGCCATATTGCAACAATATACCGGGCATTGTCTCTCCCATTGCTGATATGGGTAATTGTACATTTCCAAGCAAAAGTCCAGTTAGAATGGTGACTATGATTATTAGGCAGTCATTGGCTCTCCTCTCCCTTGCCTGCCCACCTCCCCAGCTACAGGTTTTGCCCTCCCTCACAGATGTGTGTTTTCTGTGATGTTCAAAAAGCACTGTGATCTGTTTCTTGGGGCTGTTCAGAGTTCTCTGGTCTAATGGATTAGGCAGGTTAGTCCCTTATTGCCGTTCAAGGATTCTTCAATCTGCAAGTCATGGTTAACACCATGTGACCTGTAAGATGTTCCATTCTGCAGTCTCAAGTATCTCTTGCCATGTAATGATCTTTCATGTTTTTCACGTCAGAATCAAGTATTGTATTGCCAGAAAGCAAGTTGGTAATCTTACATATTATGAAAGTCAATCATCTTACAGTATGACATGTCACTGAACGAAGTGAAGACTATTAATTTGCAGTTTGCAGACTAAAATGACCTCATCAAGGGGGATGATTTGTCAGGTGCATCATCAGGTGCATCAGGTTAGGTTTCCTGAGGACTCATACTTCCAGTGATTTCAAAATCTGGTAGCTGCAGAATTCCACATGTGGAATGGACATGCAAAATGAGAAATTGGGTAGATTTTAATAGATGGACTAATGGGAGCTGATGAAGTCAGTGGGGGAGTCCTGGCAGCTAGTCAAATGCTATTTCGCAGTGAAGTTGATAGTCTTTGTCATAGGCTATCACTGCACTCACTCTTGTTTGTGTTAGTTTTTGGTTTTTCCGAAACTGACACAATGGTGATTGTGGAGTTTGTTTTTGCTGCAGTCTCAAGAGATATGCAGAATGGTTATTGTGGAGTTTTTGGTGCAGTTTTCACAGGGTCAGTATGGAACTGTCTGCCATCAAGAATGTGTGGATCGAATGTGTGTAAAGAAGTTATATATTTTTGTTCTACAACTATTGAGGGCAATAATTGTTCTGTCTAGAAATGAGGGCAACAATTGTTGTCTACCAGGGTCTCTAGCAAGGACCATCATTGTATTTGTCTCTAGCATCTCTTGCATTTCCTTTGTTGACTTCATCAACACACTGCTTCAAGGCAGTTGAGAGGTTTCACATCAATAGTGTTGAAATACAATCAATTTGTGAGTCTTTTGCTGTCTTTGATGCACCACTGTATGCTGCACATGTGGCATGCAATGGGTGAATGCTTGCCACAGAGATCTGCCAAATGGTCTGTAAGATGACAGGTTCAGTAGTTTGCTTCTGACTCTGAGGGCGGTCAGTGATGTACAGTTTCTTGAATTTTTGTTAGGTTCGCTTTTGATGAGTGTTCTTAGTTTGGAAGTGCTTGATGTTGGATGTGATTGTTGATAGAACACACAAAGTGGTGGTGAAATTGATGGCCATGTGAATAATAACTTCAATGATGTGTGCTGAATGTAGGAGCATAGAAGATGTCTAGAAATATGTGCACATTGTTAGAACATACACCACTTGGATTGAACCTTCTCCAATTTGTACTTGTCAATGGATTAGTAGTTAATTACTCAATGTTTTCTTTACTTGTAAATCTACATTCCTTTGGTTTTTCATTTCATTGAAAAATGATCTATAACATGTTAAGTTTCAACCACTCATCCTTGTTTTTATCGAGCTTGACCAAAAGTTTACTCTTTGCATTTGTTGTATCTCAAGTGAGGATATGTGATTCAAAGATTTGAGAGGACATAAATTTGGCATGTTAGGAAAGCTAAGAGAGAAACAATATTAGGTTCCCTGCATCATTCAAGCTAAGTTGGACAGGAAATGGTAGAATGGTAAAAATAAAAAATATACATATTCATCCCAACCACCTTCTTTTTTGAACAACTATTGTTCATATCTTTCCAAATTAGTTATAGATCCTACATTCACTTCATCCAAAGAAAATGATGGATGGAAAATAACATCTTGAAATAAGCTATTCATGTCTTTATTAGACAAGCCCATTGTAAACTTTCAATGTTTAATCCAATGTGCCATTGAAAAAGTTGAGTCATAATGAGGTTCAACTTGCACTTGTTCAACAAATGATGTACATATGATAAGGTCACCCGTATCCATCCCTACTTTTGGAGATTCATTGTTTGGTATAGTGTTTGAACACCTTCAAGTTCAAAAAAAAAACTTTCCTTTTTTCACTTGACAATGTACGCTCACTTGACTTGGTTATGGCACCATCCTTTGATGCAACTAATTGACAAGCAACATTTCGCTTATGGCTTGCAAGGATGTAGGAGTCTTGAAATTCAAAGCTCTCCATATTGAACAATTTAATTTGTTCCATGACTATTTCCTTTAGTCTTCACTAACCAAACTAGAACATCATGAACCAACCAAATAATTTTTAGCATTATATACATTATCAAATTCACCATTGACACAAACAAAGGAGCCAAGTAACAACAAGTGCATGATCATAATTTCTCCTAAAAGGAACATAGCATAATACCTCCACTAACACAACCTTTATACTTAATAATGATCTGATTGATTGGTAGAAATTAACCAAACTCTCACCACTTGGTTCATAAAACTCAACCATTAAACTTATGAAAAAGAATATAACAAATGTGGATGGAGAAGTATGCATTTTGTCTCCAACAAGGAAACTCTAGACCATCGTGAAGCTCCATTTGTTCACTAATAATGGTTTCAATCCAATTAGTTCAGTACGAAATTCATTGAAAAATTTCTCTTGTAAAACAAATCTTCTAAAACATTATAATTCTTTGAAGAGCTGACAATAGAAAAGCTTTACATTTAAGGTTTTCTTTAGAAAGCTAATGGTAGAGGAGTTCAGATTTAAGGCTTTGGGCAACATCCACTTCACATAATGACCTTTTAACATCTTCCTATTAAAAATTAGTTTAAAAATAATTTAATGTCATATTTTCATAGGATGTTATAATAATTAAAAATTATTAGTTTAATTCCCATATATTATTATTCAAATTTTTATAGGATATTAATATCATCATTATATTTTAAAAAGTTCATTTTTGTAATCACAAATAACCGACTACAAGCCATGATTTTGATGTCATTGATTCTTGAAAAAAATTGCAAAAAATTTATGTTTGAAGTTGGAAGCTTTCTATTGTGCAAATCTTATACTTGGGGTTATTTGCAAGGGACACAAACATGAAATCAGTTCAATCAAGGTGTTTCAATTGAATGAGAGATGCCATTCAAGTTTTTCAACTCAATGCATAGTTTCAATGGTCCATGGCAAACAAATCAATTGTCTACCATAACATTAACACTTGATGGATGGTTCATTAAACTCTTCAATTACAACTTACTTAATCTCCATTACTTTTACACTACCAAGACTAGGATGTTGTACCCTCTACATGGGATTCAAAAACATTAACCAATTATATGGAAAAAAATGTTCATTTTTACTTGTGGACATAAAAATTGGTTCTTTTCACTAACCTTTGTTCTATGTACATTTTGGGTTTAAGGTGTGGCCAGTGTCCTATTTTTTTCAACTTCATTGACAAGTATCATGGGATCCACATCATTGTAGGCATGGCGATTGGGGGCAAAGATGTAATATATATTCATCAATGTCAATCATATCCTGCAACTACTACAAAGATTCAAAAATTGATGCAAATTGCAATTAACAAAAGATTTATGGATCAAGCCAACAAATAATGAACTAGGAAAGAAAAAGTGATCACTTTTGCTCTTGGCCTTAAGCTTGAAGCCCATTTCACAATGTTTATTGTGTGATAAGGATTTGGGCATGTTGCACAAATCCTATAAATTATGAATGATAGTTATGGGAAAAAGACCAAATAGGATGTGGAAATAATATGCAAGCAGAGAGCAAGGAATGACATGGTGGAATCCCACCCCATCTAGTATTTGACCTTTATTTTGGCAACCCCAATTGTCAAATTGTAATGACAATTATGTCAACTTTTTCTTTATTAAGAGGCGTTCATGGGAATAATTTCCTAAATCATGTCATCAATTTGTATTTGCAATGTACAAGCTTCACACATTGCACTACACCAAAACATGGATTTCATGACTAGGACATCTTGGGATTATTGTCCAATTATAGTCATGTAATCATATTTGGAACTTTGTCATTATCATTTTTAAAAACTACAACCATTGTTATGTCTACATGAATATAAATATGACTGTAGGAAATTATATGACTAGAAATTGTGACTACATAATTAGTAGTCATGTTGAGCATAGTTGACCTTGTTTGACCAACTATAATAAAGTAAAAATTATGAACATGTGGTTAGGTTTAGTATAAATTGGCCTACATTTAGCCTAGGTTTGGCTTTGGTTTAACGTACTTTAACCTTTAGATTTGGCTAAATGCAAACTATGATGGCTCAAAAGCAACAAGAATCCAAGTCCCAAAAGTCCATATAAATGGAAAAATTAACAATAGAATGGAAAAAACTGTTAAAAAACCAATGTTGAGGGGGCCATGTGTGGTGATTAACCAATTAATAAAGTCCATATAAAAGGTTGCATATCTGAAAAACTCTTTGTTATACATGTTTGGGGAAAAAAATCAACCCAACAAAGAATGGCTAAGGTTGGGAATTTTGAAAATAAGGCCCAAATTTGGTCATTCAAAAGTCCATAGTTATTTCTTGGTTAAAATTTTTTATTATAGTTTTTTTCAATCCATATTTGTTTTTCCATCATGTATCATATATTGAGTCCTTATAAAAAATATTAACATGAAATCATAACAAAAAATGTAAGTGAATGCTAATTTAGAATTTAGATTATTTTCCATATGTCCACTTTAAAAATCCATTACTATATGATTGGTGTATGTTTATTGAATTTCACCCCTTAATAAATATTTATATTGATGGATTAATTACCAACTTGAATAAAAAATGGACTTTGGTAACTAAGTTCAACACCCTAAGCACCTAGGCTAAAAAACTAATAGATAGCCTACCATGGCTATTTAACTTAGGCTAGGTAGGCTAGCCTAGCAACAAGTCTCATTTTTTGGGGGTTTTTTCTTTTTATCTAGCCTAAGTTGGCTAAGCTAACTAGGTTGCGATATCGAAGATTTAAACCCCCTTGCCTCCACATTGATAGGACAAATCTTCAATCGTTCGACCACATGTTTTTTATGTGAACAAATAGGTCAACAAATTATCATAACCCTTTCTTTTAACCTATTTAAATAGTTGAATTAAAGTATTTAAGCCTAGCCTAAATTAGGTATTGAAACTAACATGGGCTACCCATGCTTAATACCAAAGCTAATCTAGGTTATTTAGGTTGTACCTAAGCTATGTTAAGTTATATAGGTTATGCTTAAGCTATGTGGGGCTATAATTAAGCTATGTAAATATATACCTATGTTATGTAAACTATAACTAAGTTATAACTAAACTATGTAAGCTAGACATAGGCTATATAGGCTATGTCTATATTATATTTTTAGCAGATATACATAGGTTATGTAGGCCTATACCTAGGGTTATGCATAGGTTATGTAGGCTATATATAAAGCATATTTAAGCTATGTAAGGCTAATACTTAGGCTATGGGGGCTATGCCTAGGGCTATACCTAGGTTATGTAAGGTTATACACAGGGTTATACCTAAATTATGTAAGGCTAATACTTAGGTTATGGGGTCTATACCTATGGCTATACGTAGGTTGTGTACATCTATATTTAAGCTATACTTAGGCTATGTAGTCTATATATAAATTATATACAACTATATTTAACCAGGTTATATTTAAGTTATGTACGACTATAACTTTACTATACCTAGACTATGTAAGGCTATACCTAAGCTATGTAGGGTTATATTTAAATTATACAAGGACCACGTATAATAGGTCAAACCTAAGGTTATAACTAAGTAATAGTTAAGCTATGTAGACTATGCTTAAGCTATATGTAGGACTATACATATGTTATATATAAGCTATGAATGGTTAATATACTCAAGCTATGTAAATTGTGCCTAGGTTATACTTAAGGTTATATGAAAGCTATGAAAGGCTAATATACTCAAGCTATGTAAATTGTGCCTAGGTTATACTTAAGGTTATATGAAAGCTATGAAAGGCTAATATACTCAAGCTATGTAAATTGTGCCAAGGTTATACTTAAGGTTATATGAAAGCTATATGTAGGCTATACCTAAGTGATGTAGGCTATGTAGCTCGCTATATCTAGGTTATACCTATATTATGTAAATTATATGCAGGTTACACCTAGGCTATGTAGGGCTATATGTACCTAGGCTATGTGGGGTTATACCTATGTTATGTAAGCTAATATAGTTGTGTCCACACACTATTACAAAATGTGAGTGTAGTTCACTAGTCCCCATTCTCTAGACCAGTGAATTCATTACTTTTTCACTGGTCCCCGTTCACTACAACCAGTGAATTCACTCAAAATCTAGTGAAATCACTTTGCATATAGGGATGCATTTTGTTGTAGTGACATTACTCTTGGCTTATTTTATTTTTATGATTGACATAAAATCGTTGTGGAGGGAATGTCAAAGGAAGTAGTATGACTTTGCAACACAAGTCCATGGAAAAATTGAAAGTGAAAGCGGTGAAAGCAATATCTAAAAACAAATTTGTTTTTCCCCGCTAATGTTGCCTTGACTAAACTCGGAGAGTCATTAGGTCCATTGAAATTGAATAAAGCTTTTTAGGCAACTTCATTGTTTTAGTGCTAGAATCAAACCATGGGTAGTCTCAACCATGGAGTATGTACATAGCCCTTTTAGGAATGGTGAATCTTTCTATCTCAACTTTCGCAAGTAATACGATTAGGAAAAGAAGAGTAGAAGACATAGGGGTTGAGTTGAAAACTTGAATTCCATCAATCTATTAATGAATGACATACTGTACTACATGAACATATTTGACATCGATTAAATTAATTTTGAAATTATTGATTTTTGGAGAAATGTATTGCCTGAAATGTCAAAATTTCAAGCTTGATTGTCAAAAGTAGTGTAAAAATAAAATGGAATTGCCTGAATGCCTTATCAATATACTAACTGTGAGCTTCCAATGGAAGTAGATGGCATAGCCAGTTCGGTTGCCCTAGAGAAAGAACACATAGCTCTTTGTTGAGCGCTTTGGTTTAAGGAAAAAAAGTCTTCCAGTGTGATGCCCCAGAATGGTAATGGATTTTTGTCCATGGAGAGGAGGCATATATGTTTTTTCATCCATCTACAAGAAGGTTATGAAACTTTTCATCGACCCACGTAAGGGTTACAGGGTCGCGTTCAAACCTCTAAACAGAACGTTATGTCCCTTGTAGACTAGTGCTGATTTTCACATAAACGCTGGCTTTTAAGGAACCACAGCTCTAATTCTAGCAGAATTTGCCTTCAAAACTTCCTTTATACTAGGTAATGTGCCCCCTAGGACACATTCTACACCTAGTTCACCTTTAGGTCTCAGCCTATTGGCCTTGCCCTAGAGGTTCACTAGGATGCAGAATACACACCCCCTAAGGGGTGCACCTTATGTGGTACATAATGCACAGGGGCTTACTGGCCGTGACCATTACATAGTACATAATGGGAATGAGCTTGATGGGCTGACCATTACATAGTACATAATGGGCAGGAGCTTGGTGGGCTGACCATTACATAGTGCATAATGGGCAGGAGCTTGAAGGGCTCCACCATTACATAGTACATAATGGGCAGGAGCTTGATGGGCTCGACCATTACGTAGTACATAATAGGCAGGAGCTTGACGGGCTCGACCATTACTTAGTACATAATGGGCAGGAGCTTGACGGGTTCGACCATTACTTAGTACATAATGGGCAAAAGCTTGACCGGGTCGACCATTACTCAGGACGTAATGGGCAGGAGCTTGAGGGGCTCGACCATTACATAGAACGTCGCTGCGACGCCGTCAGCAGCACACCTCCGACTCCCGAGGGAGGACGGAAGGAGAGAGGATCACAACATGCATGCAATTCCGACAATGCTTCACTGCTCGTTTCCGCGGATCCTGCCTACAATTGCGTGGGCAAACCCACCGTAACTCTGCTTGCACTTCTCATCCTGCATGTGTTCTCTGTGCTGCTGCGTGATCTGCTGCTGTTGTTTCTCCCCTCGCTAGCTAGCTAGTACACTGTTGGAAGTTATATATAGTTCCTGTCTTCTTGTCTTTGCAGCTGCATCAGAATTGTGTACTTGTTGTTGTTTCCTGATAATCTCTTCCTTCACGCCTAATTTATCTTTGCTTTAATAATATTCTCAAAGCGCTGCTAGCTGCAATCGTTCTCGATCCGGTCGGGTCCGATCGATCTCGACTTTTGGTATTTATTTATTCTGATACAAGTGCAGCTGGTGTTCTATTTACAATTTTTTTCTAATTTGGGTTATAATTATAAGCTGCTTGTGGTTGATTTGGGAACCTCTTGTCTCGAGCTCTTGATCAAGCTTACTTTTGCTTCGGTTTTTCTTTTTTTTTCTGTACATCTCTAACTTTGTCCAGAGAAGTATTATCCTGTTATATCGGGTTGCGAGTGATCGTGAGGGAAGAATTTTCCTGAGCAATTCGGAAACGAATTGCAAGAAAAATATTGCAGAATCCAGACCGGGGCGTTTCGATGGCGCGTTTATTATTTGGCTCAGCTAATTCGTCAATGCAGCACTCGGTTGCGGGCGTCGTGGTCGCATTGTTCGTGTTTGCTACCTTAATGTGTGTGAGTGTTTCTGTGTGCGGAGCTGCCAGACAGGTTCCAGTTTTAGATTTGGATTCGCGGCTAGCTGGTGGTGGAGGAAGAGTTGTGACTTCCAGGGTCGATGAGGCGGACGGGTGGGCGGCATTCAACGTGGGGTCCAGGTACGTTTTGCAACTCGTCATTGTTTGTAGATTGCGCTCGGATTCGTAGTCAAGACATAAATTGTTTCTCGTAATTCTTTCATCTTGCAACGCGGTGAAGTCGTTTCCTATACATACGAAGTCGTCTTTTCTGCAAAGAGAACAGGTTGTCGCTATCGGTTGTAGTAAAGATCAATACAGAACCGAAAAGTATGTACCTGCGCCGCTGCAGTAGCGATCAATTGCGATAACAGTGAGAATTACAACCATTATGATCCATATAAGCTTCGATTTAACACGAGAAGACTGCACAAGATGCGATATCATTCATGAATTAGAGACAGTTGCAACCTCTTCATTGCGCGTGCTTTCGGTGGTTCCTTACAAAGTGATATTCGTTCTAGTGCTGCATGTATTAGATTACAAACAATTCTTGCATTGAACTTGCCATTCTAGGCCTTGTATGTGACCGCTCATCGATTCTCGTACTTCATCAGGGATTTCGATGTCCAGAGCACCGAGTAGGTAGTTTACCTGCAATCAAGGATAACATTCGAGTTTATGTGCAGCAATGAGCAGACAGAGGGAAGGATCCGCGACTACACCGGAAGATCAGTTCTCCAAATCGGCTGTGGATCTGGAAATCCGATCGATGATTGCTGGAGATGTGATCCGAACTGGGAAAATAACCGGCAAAACCTTGCGGACTGTGCTCTCGGGTTCGGCAGTAAGGCCGTCGGTGGACAAGGAGGGCAGATCTATATTGTTACCGATAACAGTGACAATGATACTGTGAACCCCGCACCAGGCACGTTGCGCTACGGTGTTACTCAGGCAGAGCCTCTGTGGATCATCTTCGCCAGCGATATGAACCTGACTCTCAAAGAAGAGCTTATCATGTCCAGTTTCAAGACCATCGACGGCAGAGGCTTCGATATCCATATCGCTGGTGGCGCTTGTCTAACGCTGGAGTACGTGACTCACGTCATCGTTCACGGAGTTCACATCCACGACTGCATCTCTACTGGACCTGCGGTGGTTCGAAGCAATAGCACACATTTCGGGCAAAGAGGAACAACCGACGGCGATGCTGTTAACATCTTCGGGTCTCAGGACATCTGGGTTGATCACTGCTACTTCGCCAATTGCGCAGATGGACTCGTTGATGTCATTATGGGATCAACTGATGTCACCGTTTCCAACAACTATTTCACCGACCATGATAAGGTGTGCAAGTCCAGTGCGCAAAACCTTGTCCTCTTGTCCTTCTTGGTCGTCTTAGCTAAGTGAACGATTGCTTGAAATCGTGATCCGGTTTTCTTTCTCGCTGAGGACGTTGCTCTCAAGTTGCCAGTCAGAAGGAAATCGTTTATTCTAATCACGGTGTTGTTCGCAACCACGCGTGCAGGTGATGCTTCTTGGTGCACATCCAAATGACAGTATGGACGGCAACTTGCGGGTCACAGTTGCGTTCAACCATTTTGGAGCCAATCTCACGCAGCGCCTGCCAAGGTCAGTCAGTCAGCAATTTGTCATGCTCTTTTGCTCACTTCTTAGATCATGGTATATACTAATCAATCTCAAGATCTGGCTTGTACGAGGCGCATGCCATTGGGATGCCATAAAACAGTAACAAATCAGATGATTCAAGAATGTTGTGAAAACCCAGCTTGATGAGCTTGATAAACCCTAAACCCTTGATGAGCTTTCAACTTAGTAGACTTTCCTCCCCGTTTCTTTCCGACATTGCAGATGCCGACATGGGTTCTTTCATGTGGTGAACAACGACTACACATCATGGGGGATATATGCAGTAGGAGGCAGTGATGCTCCTACCATCAACAGCGAGGGAAATCGTTACTCTGCTCCCAATGTCAGCACCTCGAAGGAGGTAAGAATTCTTCTTCGCGATCAAATCAAACTGGTTATGATCTTTAGCTACCTAGCGCTCTAGCCTTGAAATGACATCCATACGGATTATAGATGTTCAACATACTAATTTGGATTTAACACATGGTGATTAGCATGGTGAAGCCTAAGTAGATCCTTCAGTTATGTTGGAAATCTTTTTTAATAGTGCACTTCCACATGACACTAGAATGTAGCGACCAAACTTTGGCCCGTTTCTCTGGCTGCTTCACAATGTCTCTACCCTTAAGGGCAGAGTCAACAAACTACTATAATCTACAGCGTCAATCAAGTTGATTCCACAACATAATATTATATTCTCTTCCAGCTCAGGGCTCTGTTTTTCCTCTGCTGCAATGATCTGATGATGACAAATAATTTACGGTCCATCGCTGATGAATCCATAAAACACACTTTGCAGGTGACTATGCGCATCGATGATGGAGGCAGTGATTTTGGATCCGCAAACACTTGGAATTGGACATCATCCGGTGACCTGTTCTTGAATGGCGCTTTCTTCACACCCTCGGGTGCAACAAATTCCTCCTTTTGGAACAGTACGATCTACGACACCCAAGCCACTAGTTTCGTTGCACTGCCTGCTACCATGGTGGGAAACATGACAGCAGATGCAGGTCCCATAAGTTACTGTCAAGTGGGTGGAGCTTGCTGAATTTGATTGATTGCTCATTGATTGATTTACTCTCTCAGATCATTGAGTGTGCTACCTTTCAATCCGGAGTCAGGATCTCCTGCAATGTTTCTCAGATCTCTCCAGGAGATTGAGTTCCTGGAATTGCAGTTGAAGAAAGTTTGTGAAGCCTGGTACTGGTGTTCAGAGGTCTGGTCAATTGTGCATTGGTCGGCCTGGCATCAGACTTACTAAGAGCTTGGTGAACAAACTTGCATACTAAACTATTGTTTGCGTTTCGTGTAGACTCTTTGTTATTATTTCAATTCTGAGTGCTCTGCCAGGGACTCAAGATTGTGAGACTGTAGCTCAAATGCCATGCTCGAGTGCAGGATTTTGCCTTTGATTTTGTTCAAACGACTAGCATATTAGTGCACTTCATACAATGCTATTGCATTTGTTGGAATTCACAGAGTTTGCCTTTGATTTGTTTAAGACTGGCCTACTTCCACACTTTGATGTCAGATTTTTTATTACTTAATGATGTTTGATTCATATTATTAATCACCACATTTTGTGTCTTTAGAACTTTCTTTCGGCAACTTTCACTACTACCATTAGTTTTCAAATCTGTGTGCAACAAATGATATTTGGTATTCAATTTCAATATTTTGTTTTTAACTTTCACTAAATGTTGTCTTCAATTTAAAAAAACACCTAACAATTGAAGATGAAACCATGGATTGAACCTAGTGAAATTAATGTTTAAACTTAGGATCACTTTAATTATAACTTTATCAATCCATGAATTTAAAAAATGGTCAATCTTATGAAAAATATTGAAAATCAATTGGCAATTCTATGAAACAAATATTTTTTCCATGACAATTCATAGACATAAAAGTGTTTGTGAATTGTTTCAGAGTGTATCGAAAAATCATTTCATGTTTGCTTACTATTTAGTTTCAATTATAAGTGAATGAAAGATGAAGTAAAATAGTTTAATTATGTGTCCTTTATGTTACATAGAAGGTGTTGGGTCTAAGTTGCACTCTAAACACTAGTAAACCTTTAAGCTTGGTTAAACTAAAAGGTGCACGAAAGACAAAATGCCCCCATCTATCAAATTGGTGATGTAACCCCCACTCATGGGAAGATTTAATTAAATTTGGTTATAAATGATATATTAAAATCAAAATGTTGAAACAACCTTCTATATTATTGGCTACCTATTGGAACAAAAATGTGACAACCTTATGAAAAAATCAAAAGCCAAATATCAATGACCATAATCTGCTTAATCAAAAGGTGGCAACCTTAAATATAAGTATTGGATACCCTCATTGAACAAACCCATTGAACAAATAAAAATGGATGATTGATATGTTTTACACTAATGGTGGACATTTGTTTATATCAAACAACAAGTTAGGTCACAATTGAATGGTCGAAAATGGTCAAATCTTTGGTGTTATTTAAAGATCCACTACTGGATCAATCTTTTAACCTTTTTAAAATCTATAATTGAATGGTGTAATGTCAAATTTTCAAAATTCATCACTGGATTTTGAGTTTGGTTCTTATTTGAGATTCATGATTAAATAGATTGGAATAGTGGCAAATCTAATGAGATTGGATGGTGAATTTTTTCTAATTGTTTGGCAAAAATGGTTAGATGTGCATCTTTTAATAGTGACATGGCGATGAAGTTTTGATGATGTAAACTGCTTTGATTGGACATGGTGGAAATCTTTCATGGATGTTACACATTATGTTCATTGCATATTTCACCTTCCCCTTTCCTACAATAGTGAAGCTCTACATGGTTACAATAACAAAACTTTTGTTTTGTTGTGTTTTTGTTTTAACTTTTGTTTTCTTGGTGTGTTTTAAATTGCTTCCCATTTGTAGCTTCTTCATTCCGCATTTTTTCACATGACATTCTTGGTGAATCAATGTTTTGTACAACATTGTGCCTCTATTGATTTTGACTGTAGCAAAAATCAACATGCATACACCACCAGGGCTCATTGTCATTTTCATCCTCCTCGACATTCCTTTCTACTTTCATTGCATTTCCTACACGTTAATTTCATTTGTTCTTGTGTTTATATTTGTTCTTGCTTGGTTTTTTTTTTTGTTGCCATTCCTTTGTAATTGCTTCAATGTAAGCAACCTTTTTTGTTGAAACCGGATATAACCTTTTTAAATAGTTTATTTTTGTTTGTGATTATGTTTTTGAATTAACACCTTTGTTTTTTTTTCCTTTTTTATGTGTTTATTTATGTTTATATTTTGTTTCACCTAATTAGTGTATAATGTTGTGATGTAGTATTGCAAATCTATTTAAAGCTCTAGGGTGAGTCATTAGGTCTTGGGAAAAATATAATGTTGTTGCCTTCCGAAAGTCTATGGTAGGGTTCAATATTCACATAAATGTTGCATATTGAATAGTGCATGAAATTTGCTATTGATGAGGTCATTAGGAAGCCATATATCACTAGTCTTGGCTGAAACATTATAAAGCCGGATGCCTTAACCATGTTTGAAGAGTAGATCATTTTAAATAAAAAATAATGTCAAATCAATACACTTGCAATGTTATTATAAGATTTGAATATTTTTGTATGTATAATTTTCTTACCGTAGGTGCTAATGAGTTGAAGAAGGTGGATGACATAGATACTTCATTACATTCAAATGAATTACATGTGTTATTTAAATATAATTTGTTTTCAATTTTTTATGATTCAATTTGTTCTACAATTGTTTTAAATTGTTGTTGTTCGCATAACTCATGATGAGTATGTGCATACTCATATATGCTTTCTCCTCTATTTTTAATTTTTATATTATCCTTTTCTATACCCTTTTTGTATGTATCAACTTGGGGGTTGAATACAATTAAAAGTTTGAAGTTAGCCACTACAAAGTGAAAGACCATTAACCACCAATTAACAATTATGTTCATGATGTGATTAACATTTTAAATTTTTTGATGTTGATGTAAAATCATCCTCTTTTCATTTAGTTGAAGCCAAGATTGCAAGACTCAAGTGAACAATTGGTTTTCTGGAACTCTAGCTAAAAATATTTTCGATTTGATTTGTATTGAGGACATTTTAGAATTGAAAGGTAAAAAGATCACAAATAAATAAAGCCATGGGATTGCTATAACAAAGGGGTTAAAGGCTCTTGTGCCCATGGAATATAACATGAAATTACAAGGCACTAGGACCTTAAAAGGTATTCTAAGTAAGTTACATGTTTTTAAAAAAAATAAATTGTTTGTTGAAACATTTAGTGGTTTTTGTTGGTTTGATATTTCTTTGTTGTGCATATGTGATCGTGTAGATCAAGACACTCATAGTTGCGCTTTGCAAAGTATAATATTTAGTGAAATCAATTGTGATTACATTTTCACTTATGAGAAAAGGTGTTGTTTGAAAAACATGAGTATTTGTCTTTTTGTTTATTTTGATTCCCATAAGATAGTTACACTTAAGGTTCATTGAAACGAACAATAATCATAACTCATAGTCACATTTACAATTTAAAACCATTTTGTAGTTGAGTACATGGTTATAAATCGTTTTTACCATGGTGGCACAAATGACAATTGAAATGGTAGTAACAAAAATGATTCATTTGGGCACAAGTTGCAAACACATGGGTTGGTTTATGTTCTTCATGTTATAACTTCAAACTCATATAGGATGGTTCTTTGCTAACGATTATATTCAAATAGGTGAGTTTTGATTCAATTTTTAAAAAAATTTAATGTTTGTTCAAATTCCCAATTAGTTATTATGTTTAGATAGGTTGGTTGGGTGTAAGCAAGGTAAAGTAAACAAGAAATCTTTTCAAAATCCAATTAAAAATGAAACAATTTTTTATATGGACACAAGAAAGTAGCTTCAAAATATTTTTGAAATAAAAATATAAAACCATAGGTCTTTGCATTTAATTTATGGGAAGTTGAATACAAAGTTTGAATAACTTTGGTATCATAAGAATAAGTTGAAAGCACATTTGAAACTAATTAGGTCAAAATGGTGTTCAAACCTACTTCATATCAATAAATTTGATATATTATGATTATAACATCCATAATTTGATAATACATAAGTATCTTTTAGAACTCCACTAAATTGAACTTTTTTAAGAATTAATATTTCATCCACATGCAACCCATTTTGTAAAATGAAACATTTTGTGTAAGTAGAAACATGTTAAAAATTATACTTAATCCTATTTTCAAGATGGGGTTTTTCAAATTTTCAAATACAAAATGAAAGATTATCATCATGTTAATTAATATACAAAAAGAAATTTATTTTTGATACATTAAATTTTTTTCATGGATACATGTATTTTTTTTAACAAGGAACCATGAGCCATCTACTTTACTTTGCTTATGCCCGGTTAGCAATTAGGTTGGGATAGGTTCTGGTTAGTTGTTAATTAAGTTCCAATTTGACAAACAAGTATCAATTTTAGATTGCTTGGATGTAGGACAATATCAAAAACATGACCTCACTTCAATATGTTATTGAAAGAATAAAAGAACATTTTTTTATCAGAACTTAACTTATGACTACTCAAACATTTGCCCGAAATAAGGTGGTGAATCATTTAGATTAAACAATCCTTTAGTTAGCAAAAAAACTTCTTTCATTGCCTTATTTTCAGCCTACCACCCAATTTTAGAACCTTCAAAGGAACATGGTGGGTCATTTGGATTAAACAATCCTTCAATTGGCAACTTCTTTCACCACCTATTTTCCTTTGCAACCTAGTATCCAACTCAAAACCTTTAAAGAAAAAATGGTGGGTGACATGGATTAAATAGTTTTACAATTGGCAAAAGGGTATAAACACACCCATATGAGCCACAAGTGTTATTTTACATTAAAATTGCATGTTTTTTTTCCCCAAAATATTTTTTCATATGAATGATTTTTTTTACAACTTGTTATGAAAAGTCATTAAAAGTGCCCCAATAAATCAAATCTTAATCATTTTTTAACAAATATGAATTTGTAAAAGTGTACAAATTTTTTATAGATTCTATGTTTCATCTTGAAAAATGATGATAATTTGAAATAATACTAATTTTTTAAAAAATAAAAATAAATTAATGTAATATAAACTACAACTTTTACATCATGTGCATTATACCCCATTTATATGTGATAAAATATTCTTGAAGTTTTGAAATTTTCAAATTTCAAATGTACATACTTTTAAATTTTCAAAGTTTTAAAATTTCACATTTTTAAAATTGTAATTTTTTTTAGTGTGTTTAATAGGAACTATTGTTATCAACTTGGTTTTATTATGTGAATCCTTTGAAATTCCATTGTAAATGTCCTTTTTTAGTGATAGGAATTTTTATTTTCAAAAGTCTTTAACTAAACCAAAACCTAAAGTTGAATCAAATTGATTATTAATTTGAGATTCTTGACATTCATATGTGTTAGAAAGGAACAATGTGCCATGACTACCATGGTTTCCAAAAAAAAAAAAACCTCTAATTTTTTTATGACAAAATCTAGCATTTGATGCCCTTTTTAGCTCCTTTGAATGTTTTTTTGACCCAAAAAGCTTCCTTCATCACCTATTTTTTCCTCAAGCATGGCGCTGAACTCAATGCACAACCTTCAAAGAAAAAAATGGTGGGTCATTTGAATCAAATGGTCCATCAATTGGGAAATAAGATTTGTCACATTCACTATGTTATATAATGTTAATTCCCCCAAAGACCACAAAATTCCCTTGAAGAACTCGTTTCCATTAGTCCATAACTTGATGCAACCACCTTTTCATCATACTTGCAAACAATATAACACCTAAAGTTTAACAATGGTATCATCTTCCAAAGGTCTAATCTTGCACGTACCATCTACATTTTCTTCCATCAATGTTTCTTCCATTTCCATGAACTTTTCCATGTACATTATACCCACCGAAACATCATCTAGCTAGTATTTATAAATGTTTACAAACATGTTTAGATTTTCTATGCCCAAATGAAAATGTCACATGTTTGTGCATATTCCTACAATGTTGCATACCCTTTCTATTTCAATATGTGACCCAACAATCCTTAAAATTTATCAAGCCGCAAAAAAAACAGAAGAAAATTGTGATTCATGAATTTTCCACCATGCAAACGGGATTTTTCATTCATCGTCACTTACCTTCTTTATTTTATAAATGGCTTAATTGTTCCTTAACCAGCAATGAAGCCATCTTTTCATCAGTTTGCATCAAGTTATACAATGATGCACCTTTGAAATTGTTCATTTCATAATTGATCAATTTTGAATTATTCACTATAGAAATAACAACAATTTCACTTGCAGTAGATGAGTTCAAAACCTTATAAGCATGAACCAACAATAGAAATAAAAACATACTTGTCATATTCACCTACAATCAAATGAATTTTCTCCTTTTGAACATACTATATGATTAACCCTAAGCATTTGATACATGGGTCCAACATCATACTCAACATGTTATGAACTTTATATTCATGAAAGGATAACATAAATGAAAGGAAAGGTTCCAAGACTATTACCACTTGCTTTTGCTTTTATTGCTCGAAAACTTGAAGTTCCACATCAAAGTCTTAAATTCCAAATAATCAAATGCCAAATAGTGTATTTACATTCTGATGACCAATGAAATTATAGCAATAAGTGCATCAAATAATAACCAATAACCTTGGCTTTGGTTAACAACACATTGGTTGACCACATGTCCCATCGTATTAGAAACAATTTGGGTTATAGCCCAAACCTATGGGCTTAGCACACATCCTTGAATGGAAATTGATGTTGGCCAATGTAAAGGTATGTGTGAATATATTGAGGACTTGGATTCACAATTGAATGAGAGAGTCTATGGATTTGTGTGGAGGACTGACACCTACAAAAGGCAATGCTAGTTCATGAAAGAAGCTCAAAGTGGTCTGATCCCAGTTAATGAGCTTTAGTTTGGAGCTATTAATGTTTGTTAAGTGGTCTTCAGTGTCCAAATGTAGAACTTTGGCATGAGATGGGAATGTTGTAATTTGGACACAATTGAATAAATGTATCATACAACATTAATTTGAATATCTTCTCTTTTAGGTGTGTCAATTTCATTATACAACACTAATTTGATTTCCCTTTTTTTTGGCATCAGAACAAGTTTTTTTTGTTGGGCAACTTCTATGTTCAAGGGTATGGAAGAACACTATAGGCGACATGAATAATAGAATTATAGTTGAGGCATTTGATCAACATCAATTTAAAAGGCACCCAATTCCAAGTACTTTAATCCTACACATTTCTAGTTTTGCTACTGTGAACATCTTAGGTTTTGATCTTAGACAAGCCATACCAGCAACATTGTAGTGGGTTATACATTTGAGTAGCCATATGGCTATTAATGTTACAATATGAGTGGAGTTGGATCCTTGTTGACACTAGGAGTACAAGATTCTTCTACCAATCAAGATGGCCTTATAATTTAGAATGAAGCGTTGCGGAGATTTTATGAAAAACAAGGCCTTACCTAGGATAGGTGACTTATGGATACCTATTGATCCATCTTTCTTCAAACCCAAGCATGTTGAAAAACTACAGGTGGCGGATCAGATCATTAGAGTAGATCTAGCTAATTTTTATGCCTACGTATTAAGTTGGAAGTTGTGCAAGAATGGAAAAGGGGCTCTAATTTGAGTGTACGCAGGATGTGATGATGTTGATTTCAACAACAAGATAGAAGGGAACAAACTATTGATCATAAAATTTGAAAAAGAGTAGCGTAAAATGGTTGCAAATCTTTGAGAATTCAGATTATTGAAGAAAGTGGTTGTGATGGAATGGCAAACCGATCTCGAGACAACGGGAAGCAAGTTATTACAAATATATCCTCTAACCCTTTACCTTGTACTTTTATCCATTATAATTTAAAAAGTAGGAAGGAGCCTCCGTATGTTGGAAATGTATAGGTATTTGCACTATGCAAAGTAGGTTTGTTGGAATATTCATACTTAGCATGCAAAATTTGATCAAACCCAGAGACAAAATTGTGAGGATTGAACACGTTGGGGTTAACTTCTAGATTGTTGAGTTGGATCCTAAAGGTTGACCATTTTGGAAATCATAAGTGGGTAATGAAAAGTGATGACCATGTGGATTTCTATGACTACTTGCAAATGAGTTTATAGAATAGCACTAAGTTATAGTAATAAATTGGTCACTAAGTTATAGATTCATGATGACAAGCCCTAAAGATATGGACGAATTGTTTTGGGGCAAGGAATTTGAGGATGTACTAGATTGTATAAAGGGTCTAGAGATGATGTCTGAACTGTGTGGATATGATGAGATCAAACTTTTTAAAATTGCAAAACTCAATTTGCAAGGAAACACAAAGGACTATTTCAAAAAGTTGCAAACTACGCCTGTTAATTATAATGAGATGAAAATAAGTATGCAACAAAAATTTGGGGATGTGGATATGGATGAGTTAAGAGTGAATCTAAATAAAATGAAGCAGGAGCTTAAACAACGGGTCCAACCATATTTTGATAGGTTGGATATATTATTTAGGAAAGGTAAAATCAAGGATGATGAACAAAAATGCAAATTCATTGCACATATGTGTCTTGAGATCAAAAGGTTATGCATGGTGAAAATTTATGCAAATGTAGGTGAAATGTTGGCAATTACTTAACAAGTGGAAAAAATGTTGGGAGTGTTGGGAGCAACTCCTTTTGAACCCTTCAAGGAAGAACATGAAGAAAGCATGCATAATGATACAACGTTGGAAAAACAAGTGACTACTTTAAACAAATCATTCCTCAATTTCTTTAAAGGATCATCATCTAATGTTGGAGCAATTCCATCAAGGACTAGCAGTTCTATTGTGTGTCAAATATGTAGAACAAATGATCACATTGCCACTACTTGCCCACATATAAGTGACCTAAAGCCAAAATGTACAAACTATGGTCTATTTCACAAGACTAAATATTGTGGAATAAAATGTGGATGTTGCTCTGGTATGGGGCACATAGAAGAATGATGGTAGAAGCGTGGGAAATATGGTAAACCATCATCTACTACCAACAATTATCTGGAGGTATTGGTTGATGATGAATAGGTTACTTTAGAGTAATTGACTAGACTTTGCGAAACAAAACATGACATTTTTTCTAGGGCTAGAATTCCTAGGAATCTGTTACCTATGGAAACTTCAGATGTTGAGGGCTCGGAAGACACGAAAGTAGAACATATAGACATTGGCAAAAATTCAAATGTCATATCCAAAATACTCAACCCCTTTATAAAGGGAAATTTTTCTTTATCCCGCATGGAGACCATCTTGGCAATACCAAGGGAATTGGAATTGCTAGAAAGTTTGGTCAAATTAGCTAGGAGAAAGAGAAATGAAGGGATGAAATCTATCAACCTAACCAAGGCTGAAGGAATGCCCATTATACGAAAGATTAAAATCAATAGAAATCATTGTAGCAGAACACTACATCTTCTAGTTGAGATTGCTAACAATCTGTTGGAAGGTTTAATAGATACAAGTGCATCCATGTCATGATGTCTATAGTTGTGCCGGTGCAGGAATTGGGACTAATGCATATGGTCACTAGATGTTTGGGGAGATATTTGACACAAATGACTTTGAAGACTATATCAGATGTGTTGGGCAAGAAGAAGAAACTAGACACATACAATTCATGAAAATACTTCTAATACCTAATGTGTTCCAATTGGAATAAGGTACTCATAATCAAAATGAAACAACCATAATCAAAGCATATGTGGGTGCGGAGGAACACTAGGTTGAAATCAAATCTAAAATAAAAGTTGATCCATTTTTGGGGAAGCAAAAAATTAACTAGTTATGGGGGTTGCTAAAGCAATATCTTGATGTTTTTGCCTAGCACAAGGGTGAACCAGGATGCTACAAATATGGAAAGCATGTGATAAATATGTAAGGATTTCCACCTTGCAAAACCACACCAAGTCATTTGATATTAGTATTGTGGAATTGTGGGAATGAAGCATGTCTAGAAGGGGAACTTCGAGGGAATTATCAATTGCCAATTATTGCTAGATTCTAGGTGGACAATTCCATTGTAATAATTCCTGGGCATTGATAATTGAGTTTGAAAGGATTATGAACTTGTGATGTGGGTATGTTCTATTGTCAGTCTAGGAAATTGATGTTGGCTAGTGTAAGGGTATGTGTGAATATGTTGAGAACTTGGATTCACAATTCAATGGGAGAGTCTGTGGAATTGTGTGGAGGACTAAAACCTGCACAAGGCAATGATAGCTCATGAAAGAAGCTCAGAGTGGTCTGATCCCAGTTAATGTGCTTTAGTTTGGAGCTACTAATTACATATAGTAAAGGACGTGGGGATGAAATGATCTTTTCCATCCATCCGTCCCGTCATCCATCCCACCATCCATCCAAACAGAACAAATATATATTTTTAAAAGGGAAAAAACTAGAATAAAAATAAAAATAGAAAAACACTTTAACAATTAGAATTTTTTTTAAACACTTAAACATGAAACAAAAAAGGGAAATACAGTAAAAAAAATTTTAAAAAATTAAAAAATAGACGACAAAAAATAAGAAACAAAATAGAGAGCAAAAGAAAGACAAAAAAAACCATACTTGAAAAATAAATGAGGATTGTCTTCTTTTTCCAAACTTCAAACCTGCATCTAATCAAACAAAAAAAAAATTAAAATTAAAATATTTTTATTATAAAATATATAAGAAAAACTAGAATTTTTTTGAAGAAGAAAATAAGAAATAAATAAATAAACGCATAAAAAATGAAAAAAAAATGAAGATAGACAAAATAAGAATAGAAAAAATAAAAACATTAAAACAAACATTAAAAAAAAAGTAAAAACAAAAAAACTATAAAAAAGGAATGGAAACAAATGAAACAAGGAAAGGGAAATACAGTAAAATAATTTTAAAAGAAAAAATTACAAAAAATAAAAAACCAAATAAAGAGTAGAAAATAAGAAAAAAATAAAAATTATAATAATGAAGGAAAACCCTACTTGAAAAAGAATGAGGTGTGTCTTCTTTCTCCAAACTTCAAACTTGCATCCAAATAAACAAAAATACAAAAGTGAAAAAGAAACACTTTATTTTTATTATACAAAATAATAATAAAAACAGAAAACACATAAAAATAAAAAATAAAAAAGATTAAAGTTTTTTTAAAAAAACTAAAACATGAACCAAACATTGTTGAAATAACACACCTGTGCATTAGGCACGGGGTTCAAACTAGTGTTTGTTAAGTGGTATTCTACATCCAAATACACTCTGATCCCAGTTAATCTGCTTTAATGTGGAGCTACTAGTGTTTGTTAAGCGGTCTTCTATATCCACATACAGAACTCTGGCATGAGAAGGGAGTGTTGTAATTTGGACACAGTTGAGTAAATTTATCATACACCACTCATTTGCATCTCTTCTCTTTTAGGTGTGTAAATTTCATTAGATAGCACTGATTTGATTTCCCTTTTCTTTTTGTTATAAGTAAACATATATCCTACTCTTACCCACCAATATATACATATTGCAAGTTCCAAAAAGTGAGAACCTCCCAACACCAGTTGAAACTTGTAACCAATGTTTTAAAAATCAGATAACCGTCTTGGAACCAGAAATTCTTTTGATTCCAAAATTGTCCGAAAACTCAATACTCTAGGGTTTGACAAAATCAAATAACCGCCCAGCACCGGCTCAACGACAGTTGGAGAGAAATGAGGGAAAGAAGGAAAAATTACCCTATGTAAAAGACAGAGAAACGCTGTGACAAACAGGAGAAGGAAGTTGTTAAAGAAGAGACAACCCCAAGAAGGGCTACGAAACCCAAGAGAAAAAAAAAAGGGAAAGACGACAAACCCTATGTGAAAGAAGAAAAAAATAGATAACCGTCCTAGATCCGGATATTCTTTGATTCTCAAAACTTTCTGAAGAATTGGAACCGTAGGTTATTGACAAAATCAAATAACTGCCCACCACGGGTTAAACAACAGTTGGAGAGAAAGAAATGAGAAAGAAGAAAGAACTACACTAGGTCAAAGACAGAGAAAACTATGAGAATTATGTTAAAGAAACAACCCGAAGCAAGAAGGGCTGCAAAACCTGAAAGAAAAAAAGCAGAGGGAAAGACGAAAAAGCCTATGTAAAAGAAATAAACGCCCAACAAGGGTTCAACCATAGGTGGAGAGAAAAAGAGGGAAAGAAGAGAATTACATTAGGTGAAAGACAGAAGGAAGTGGCACCTAATTGAAAAGACAACCCGAAGAAAGAATCGCTGCAAACCCTAAAACAAAAAAGAAGGGGGAAAAACAAAAAGGCCTATGTAAAAGACAACAACCGCCCAACACGGGTTCAACAACCGCTGGGAGAGAAAAGAGGAAAAGAAGAGAACTGCACTAGGCAAAAGATAGACGAAATGTGATAGGTAAAAGAGAGGGACGTACCTAGTGGTTGAAGAGACAACCCGAAGAAGGAAGGGTTTACTAACCCTAAAAGAAAAAGGAAGAGGGAAAGACAAAAGACCCTATGTAAAAGACAACAACTCCGCCCCAAACCCCCCCCCCCCCCCGGTTGTGGCGGAGCGCAAGGGCAATGGAAGAAGAGGAGTTGCAGAGTGCGAGAGGGAGGAGACGACGGGGAACGTTGTTGACGCCGCTGCTCGTGTCACTGCAGGCATGGCTCCTCCGGTTGATGTAATTCATGCTTCTGCTTCACTCGTGTTGCCGTCTCCGTTGGCTTCCTCTCCTGCTGCTGTTCATGGAGTCGTAAGTTCTTCAGAGACGACGACATCATCCAGTTACATGGTATGTATGTTGTGTTTTCTTTAATTTATTTCTTATCCTTCCGTCATCAAGCCTTTTCTTAAGGAATACACTAGTGGCAATGTATGTGCTTGAATCGTTGTTGAAGGAAGTGATGGCGCAACGGCGGAGGACTATTGTTTCATGGCGTTGTCCTTTTTGTTTTTGTTTTCCTTCGTTAGGGTTAGAAGGTTAGTGCAACAGTCAGAGTTTGTGGCAGTTTTTTAGCGGCGTCGGTATATTTAAAGCACTTCTTTTTTGGCAGGAGAAGGCGGAAGAAGAGGAGGAGGAGGAGGTGGTGGAGGAGAGGACAGAAGAAGAAGTAGTTGGAGAATTGGTGAGTATGCTGGAACAGCAGAGGAAGTTGGTTCATCTTCAGATTGAGGAGCTTCAACACATAGTGACTCTTCAGTGTGGTTTAACTGGCGTGAATCCTTTACGTCAAGCAATGGTATGCAGTTTCTTCACTTGCTAACAGAAGTAAATTGGGGATCCCATAAAAACAAAAGTGTGTAGAAACTTTTGTAGGTGAACTTTTTTGTTGGTTTGGAAGCTCTGTAAACTTGCACATTTGAGCATGTGAGTTTATGGTGGAATTTTGAGAGCCTCGCCTGGATTTTCAGTTTTTCTAGAAAACCTAGGGTTTGGAGATTGACTGTATGGCTGTAATGGTGGGGAGATTATGTATGTGGACATTGTCTTTGGTGCCTAAAACGTGGGCTTGTTTTTCCAATCCTCTTCTTGTTTTGTGGGTTGTTTGTAACATTTCCTTGTCCAATAGTTGAGAGCACAGAGCCAAGAGAAATTTGTTGAAACTGATCTGTACAGTGGAAAGGAGCTGTCGTAGTATCTGCTTCCTGCCATGAAGGATTATTCTCAGTGACAGGGACAGTGCATTTTCTTGGCAACTGACTGGAACTATAAAAGTGGTTTTATGCTGTTGGAAGATATTATCATAGTTTCACTTGTCCAATCATTAGGTTGAGAGTCATGGAGTGTAAGGGTTGTGGAACAAAAGCATGCTGTCAGGTGCCTGCTTAGAGGATGAGTTCATTCAGCATACTTCTGCCCTTTTGACTTAACCCAGGATTCTAACAAAGGTCGTGTACTTCGTTGACTGCTTATCAAATCCTGAACTTTGGTTGTGTGGCTGTGGCAGGCAACAGCTCTTGGAAACAATGGAGGTGAGCTCCATTTTGTGTATTTTCATTGCTTTCTTAGTGTTACAGCCAAGACTATGTACAAAGGTGTGTTTAGGAGGTAGTCAGGAGCAATAGGATGGTCTTTAAACTGAACTGGTTCAGATCCACCTGATTTGCTTTCTACCCACTGATTTTCATTACTTTTTTTTCTTTGCTTTGCTTGCCCATTCCCTTGTTTTAGCCTGCATCACAAAAAAAAAACTTTGATAAAGAAATTTCTGGAGAGTCTAGAAATTGGTCACAGCTATTAGTTAGAAGTTGTAAACAGATACACTACAGAGGATTAAGAGCATCTCATTTATGGCTATATGGTAGTGGAGGGAGCTCTTGCTTGGTTAGGATCTGCATTTGAATTACTTACATTGGCAAGGTTCAGGAAGACGGGTGGTTGATGTAGTGGTTTGGGATCAATGACAGAATTCCATTGTCTATGTCAGTCACTAGGTTGTCCTGCTCCAGTTTGGAATGTTGGGTATAATAGACAATTGTTTTACAAGATATCTTGGACTGACCAAATATGCAGTCCAAAGGTAGATGAACAGAGATGAAGGAATGCTATGTCTTTTTTGTCTGATGTTATGAGATGGTGATACTGGCAGGGAAGAGGTTGGGTGGTGCACTTTCTCCAGAAGCGTTGAGTTGTTTGCGTGCTGTATTTGCTGTGAAGGACACCATCACAAAGAAAGAGGCAAGAGATATTTGTGCCCTCTCTGGTGCTACCCTTACACAGGTGTGTGCATTGAAATCCTAATAAATTCCCATTGTGCTGGACATGGACTGTTGTACTGATTCAAACAAATCCATTCATATTCATTGCAAGATCTTGCAGAATTTTATTTCCCTGTGTTATGGTATGGTGCATAACCTTAGTAAATGGTTTCCTGGTTTTCTTAACATTCCTCTGTTACCATTGCATCTCATGCAGGTTAGAGAATATTTTGTTACACAGCGGTCGCATCTACGAAATCTGGTGCAGAAGTGCTCTGATGCGGGGGAGAGGAATTTGGTCACAAATGCAGAGGTGCAATTGCAGCAGCCTCCAAGTACAGCAACTGCTGAGAGCAACATAGGCTTTACAAAACTCACTGATGGGGAGTCTGTAGACATGCTGCTTGAGTTAATGCGTTCTGAGAGGACCTTCAAAGGGCAAGGACAGCTGCTTCAAGTTATTTTGCAAACTGAACCTGGACTGATCTTAAGGAGGTATGAATGGTCTTTAGAGGTGCAGGGATGTGCCAGAGGAACCTTACTCTTCCAATGCAGAAGGTGTCCCCATGGTTTAGGCTCCTTGAAATTTTGGGTGGAACTAACGTGTGTCATCATATCCAAGGACCTGCTTTGTTTGTTATTGACTTTTTAGCAGTTCATTACAACTGCTGAAGTGTGTTCTGTCAAAGATTTGACTCAGTTCAGCTGACAGCATCTTAAAAGGGCTATCGGTTGCTGTTCTTTTGTTATCTGCATAATGTGTTTAGCCTTCATGCAGACATGGATTGCTGGTAAGGATTGCTGAGGCCATATATGCATATTTAATGGTTCTTTGATTGTGGGGTCCCAGAGTTGGGTTTAGATGATTGTCAGTGCCAAATAGTTCTATGTACTCTGTTTATGCTGCAGGCATATAATAGCATCATATCAGTTGGGTTTACAGCAAGTAGATGTGTTTGGGGTTGTTGGATTTCAGGTTTCTGGAGAAAGGGGGTTTAAAGATTGTTTACAGGTGGCTGATCCAAGCCAGCTCAGACAATCAGTCCAGCCTTCTTCAGATATTGCTTGAGGTTTGATGATCTTTTCCCTCTTTACTGCTATGGATGATGCAGGCTGGGGAATGATATGCCAAGGTCCTAAAACACAACATAAGGTGCCTTGCATATAATGAAAAATGGAATATGTGAAGTCCCTTTGGGCTCCACTGCCTTCTCCTGGCACAAATAGAGAACCTGTTATGTTAACTGGCCATGTAAATATATATCACCCAGCAGTCATAATGACATAGAAGAGCTGAAGGGCAGTCATCCAGTTCAAAGGGACAGGTGACAAGTTTCCAGTCTGGTTGGGCCACTGGTAGGCGATGTCTTTTGTGCTCAAAAACCTGAACCCTAGCCCTTATTATTGGTTTTCTGGGTACAATCTGATGGACTCAGGCTCATGTGATGTCATTCACAGGGTCCCCCAACAGCCCACCCATACAGACCCCACCCCCCCCCCAAGAAAATCTGCTCTGACCCATTTAGGTCAGGACACGAATTGAAATGTTGGTAGAGATTACGATGGTCACAACTAGAGAGAGATTATCTTCAATATATTTAGCAATTGCATGGTGTGTTATAGAGTGTCTTTGAACTTGTCTTTCCTGGTTGCAGGTATTGTCTCATTTGCCAATGACTCATGCAATTCCCCCTCAGATGTCTGCTTTGTTGCAGCCTGTTAACAAACTCCGCTTTTATCACTTGTCTGGTGAGCTTGCAGCACTTCCAATTTCTAATAGTGTCCCTTCATTCGCCTGTGATTTTTTCATCCTACAGTAGTTCCTGCCCTTATCTGATATTGGAGTCTTGATGGGGGAGTTAGATGTTGCCACCTTTGCTCGGGGGTTAATGTCCAAGTGGAGCAAGCTCTTGATGAGTAAGGCTGATGCAAGGAGGACAGCAGGATCTGTTGCACCTGTTACAGCTCCAAAAGGTACATGCATATGTGTGTAGTGAAATGAGCTGGACTTTGTTATCCTCATTGCAATATTCACCAGGGAATGGGCCACTGGCTTAATTGAGGGAGCAATTCCTTGGCATTCTGTGTGATGCCACTGTGTGGGCACCATGGACTACAATAAATTTTCATACGTATTTTTCTTCTGGATTACAAACACCCTGGTGCACTGTTGTTCTATGGATTGGAGAGTGACAATGGCTTGTGCCTTGTTGGCAGATTTGTCAGAGTCATCATCTGGTTTACGGATAAGACAGAGGTCTGTATTCTAATTTTATCACTTTTTGCAGCCAGTGGGAATGATAATATACCTAGCATGGCTGCACGCCATTCAGAAGAATAACCTCATGTAGTCCTATTTAGTTCCGCAACTGTGCTTGGATGATTTATTAGCAATTTTGATTACAAATTTTTTCAGAGGCTTGGGTACCCTTGTGCTATCAATCCCATTCTGTGTACAGCTTGTATAGTTATTCTTTTGTCAGCCCTTTTTGGCCTTTTACATGTGCAGGGATGCTGCAGTTGTGGTTACAGGCTATGACCACCAGAAAAAGAAAACAAAGATAGGTATGTTTAGGCTTTAAATGAATGATTCTTGGAGGAGAACTCACCCTTACTCTTAAAGCATTGCTGGATATATAAATTGCAAACATTAGGCAGAATGAATGTGAATTCATCTAGTGCTGTTAGGTTTTTGGTGGTGCTGACAGGAGTTGGGCCAGTTATCTTAATTTTAAGAATCACTCTAAAGCATTCCTGGATATATATATTGCAAACATTATGCAATAACGAAAATGAATGTAAGTGCATGTAGTGCTGTTAGGTTTTTGGTGGTCCTGATGGGAGTTGTGCCAGTTATCTTAATTTTAAGAATCAGAGGTCTATGTACCAATGGTTTCTCATCCTCTGTGTTTTATTTGGTTGACAGCTGAGGTAGCACAGTCCAAAAATCAAATATCTCCCGCTGCAGAGAAGATGACAGTGGATGAGAAGGCTTCAACTGAGAGGGTGAGTGTATATTGCACAGGTTTTGTTGACATCTTCCAATATGACATTCCTGTTGATAGGAATCGGCAGGATCTTGACATGTTAAAGCTGTCACTGGGGTGCCAACTGGCAGTTCTGGTAGAAAACCACTAGTCATCTTCTACTTTGTCTAGGTTTGCAGGTTGCATGTGTTTGGTGTGGTTTTTTTGCACAAGCTTGTTCCAATGTTTTTAAGTTCAACTGCATGAGTTTCCATGTTTTCTTGAGCATCTTGCAGGGATCCTTGCAGAAAGCTCTGGATGTTCCATCTTCCAGCAATGGTCTGCCAGCATCACCTGTTCCTTTAGCTAGGTAAGACCCATATGTCCAGTATATATGTGAGACTGTGTTATGACTCCATCGTGGAAAGATCTGTATGATCTTGGTGAGATGGGTGATCTGAGTTCCAGCTATGAGCAAGGTGTTCATTCTGATTCTGTAGACAGGGAAATCTTGAGACTGGTGGATTTTCTTGATTTGAGTTTTTGGTTGGTTGCATGCAGGAGCTCTGGTACTTTTCAGGTGTCAGAAAGTGCATCCAGTGCAGTACCAGTATCAAGAAAACGGTCTCTGGCTGATCGTATCCCCCTCATTCCTAATGTTATCTGTAGCTTTTGAGTAGCAATCCCTTCTCCTTTCCAGATACTTGATGTTTTTGATTGGCTATGTCTGTCAGTGCTAGCCAACATCATGACTCAATCTTGCCCTGATTTTTTAGCACATTGTTTTATACTTAAAACTATACATACTGCATCAAGTAGTCACCAGTGCTGTGCTAAAAGGTGTGCAGGATATCCCCACCAATGCCCTCTGTGTAGGTGTCTCTGTGCTTGAGGATTAGATGCTTGCTTGTACAGAGGCAAGCAAAATGGAATGAAGCTTACCCTAACAAGCTTGTTGGAGCTTGAAAGAGGATACCATTTTCTGATTAGCTGTCTCTTGAATGGAAGCCAAATTGATGACTAAGTTTTCCCATTTCTTCTGGGAATGCAAGAGAATCTTAGGACACAGATTTTCATATAATCACTTATCTGATTTTGAGCAGAATTTTTTCACTTATCTGCACCCGCTATTTGGGAGCTGATGAAGGCAGTGGGATGTCATGTCAGCTTGTCACTAGTCAGTACTATTTGATGAAGTTGATGGTCTGATACTTTGCGAGTGACACTCACAAGGTTATGAGTTATGACCCACCAGAACTGACAGAACATCAGTTCTTGTGGAGTTATCTCTGCAGTCACACTGATATATATCTTGCCTGAGTGTTAGTTCTTGTTGACCATCAATATTCAGCTCTGGTCAGTAAGCACAACCTTCTGCACTATGCAGCGGTGTAAGGTCAGGACGCATGTGTAAGTCCTTGACAGGAAATAGAAGCGAAGGAGAAGCGTAAAGTGCTACCTGTCGAAGATATGGGGGGTGGAAGTCGCTGGAGAGACATTAATGGGAGGCGTCCAGTTGTGTCAACAGACAAGATGTCACGACCCCTCTCTGCAGATGAAATTCGTAGAGCCAAACTGCGTGCCCGGCTTCTGCAGGCCCCTACTTCAGTTGTGGGATTAGACAAGTCTTTAGTCACTCAAGAGCCTGCTCAAGGCCGTGGGAAGCCTACACAAGTTGGTGATGGTTGGTCACTGGACAGGTTCACATCTTCTGAGATCGGAGAAAGGGTTCCGTCAGGACATATTGGTGATGCAGAGTCTCTGGATATGCCTTCATCAATGCAATCTGGTAAGGTTTGGTTGCCTTCTTTTGAATAGGTGGGTTGACTTAGAGTGAAATGGTCTTCATCTGCTCTAAACATTGATTGAAAAATAGGAATATCCCTGCTGGCTGATGATACCAATGAGTCCAATTGACGATGGCAACCAGATTATGGACAGTGGTGTTTCTGCAGATTTCCATTGTTCAAACAGGATATAATGGAAATTTGTAGTGGAGATACATGTTGGTCTCTACTCAGTTTTCAGTATGTGGTGTTGCTGGAACATCCAGGACAAAGTAAGATTGAGGGAGTAAAGGAGGAGCAGGATTTAATCATACCAGATTCACAAACTGCTGATGCAACATCAGGAATTGTTGATGGCAACCAAGCAACCTTTCTTGCATGGACTGTTCCACCAGGTAGTTGGGTGCTTTTCCAAGATGTACCTGAAAGTATCCATGATACTTATTTCTTGTCTTATGGGAGTCAACATCTAATCTCTTCTATAAAGTATCAGGACTGTTTCAAGCATGAGGCTGAGAGCTCCATGTGTCAACAGATCCAGAATAAGGATTAACCTTGTTGCCATTTTTTGTTTAGGTACTGTCAGTTTCTTTGCACAATATACTCAGTACAGTTCTGTGATGCACCTGCAGAGATGAAGGTCAAAACTAGCTGGGGTTTAGCTGCAGGAGAAGAGAGCAAGGAAATGGAAGCTCAGAGTCTTCGTGTAAAGCGGGAGGAAGAAGCTGTCTATCCCAATTTGACTTCCGTTCCAGCTGACCCTAAAGATGTGTGGGAGGAGGAACCTAGCTATGATGACTCACTGACACCTGTAATTCCAACTGAGATAGCACCAGCAACAGAGATTGAGCATGTTGAACCATGCTTGAATACTGTGAACATCAAGGATGAGAATATCAAAGTTCCAAATACTGAGTACAACAACAGTGCCAACAACAGTAGCCTACCAACAGCTAGCACTGTGGGGATGGAGTCAGTCAGCAAGGATGCACCTGCACCTTCACAAGAGGAGAATAGCCATGATCCTCAATTACTTAAATTACTCCTCAGCAATCCAGGCCTAATTTCACAGCTTACTTCCTTGCAAACTAACAGTAGCAATGATGGGAGTGTTTCAGCATTGTTGGAATTTGTTAAAGAGAAAACCATCAATGGCCAGATGCCCAGGTCTGATCATATTGCTCCCAGCAAATTTGGGGTACAGGATCACACATTGACCAGTCCTCACTTGGGGGTTGAGGCAGTGTCACCTATCCTGGATCAGGTGCTGGACGGCTTGACTTTTTTCTCTACTTTTTGTGTACTGCATTCC
Source organism: Sphagnum contortum (assembly GCA_963920785.1). NCBI lineage: Eukaryota > Viridiplantae > Streptophyta > Sphagnopsida > Sphagnales > Sphagnaceae > Sphagnum > Sphagnum contortum. The sequence goes on along the minus strand of OY987284.1, from coordinate 138,505 downwards.
TGGGCTGCTGAAATGCTACTTTGTGGGGCTCTGCTATCTTTTGTCTGAACTGGGAAAAGATTTGATTGTGCTCTATTTTGTGCCTGATTTGTGCAGCATTCTGATCGAATGAAATGTCAAGAACCTCTTCCTGCTTTGGGAAGTTGTCAAGTGGGTCAGCAGGCTGAAAGGCCTGTTCTAATGGAGAGTAATGGGGGCCAACCAATCAGTTTGGCAACAAAGCCTGTGGTTGTAGATGCAATGCCTAAGTGGAACTCACCTGGCTGGACTCCAGGTGTGCCATCAGGGACACCTATCCTTACACAAGGAAACAATCCTGCAGAGCACCTTTCCTCAGTACAGCAGCACACAACAGCAGTAAACTGGCCAGAGTCAGCAACTTCGTCAAAATGGCCTGGAGGTTCGGGTTGGCCACAACAAGCAAATACTCATCATCATGCACAGGCAGTATCTGAACAATTCAATACTCCATATGGGAGAGGCAGGCAGCCTCCTCTCATTTTGACTCCTAATGAGCTATCTGTTAGTACAGCTTCTGGGATTCCTCCGGTTTTGAATGTAACTAATGTAGCACTGGGTGGTGCATCCTCCCATTCTGGACAGATGATGATACATAGTGGAGTGTGGCCCGCTGGACTTAGCCATGCAAGTACCCCCGCCAGTAATCATGTTGGTGTACTCCACAATTTGACACAAACAGCTAACCAACGCGTGCTTCCAAACCATAGGCTGAATGTTAGCTGGTCTCACACAGCAGAAATGTCTCAAATCAGACATCAGGTTCCGCAGGAGTTTCAGGAAATAAATGGCAGACTACTCAGAGCTGAAAATCATCCTCCTCCCCCTCCTCCTCCTCCTCCTCCTCCTCTTCCTCCTGCTGCTGCTGTGTGGGCCACATCTCGAGCATCACAATCTTTCCCAGGCCATCTGCCGCCACCTTTACTTTTCAACACTCCTCATAGTCAGTGGTCTGACCCCACTTCTTCTAGGCCTGTTCTTCCTCCTACTTATGTGAACCGACCACCACCTTCTGGGCAGGACTCCAGACCTCCTTACCACCACCACCACCAGCCAATTTGGCAGCCTATAGTTAGACATCCAGGGAGCAACTGGTGAGGCGTCCCCCCTCCCCCTAACCCACCTGTAATACTAGGCAATACAAGAACACCAAAAGTCGGGATCTTCCCTTTGCTTGTATGTTGCAAAGTGGTGAGTGTAGTGGTTAGTGTTTTGGGAGACAACAAACCTGTGAAGGAAGAAGGCATGGTCCTGACCATTATGAATTTACTAGTGAAGATGATGTCTGTACCCCTGACTGATTGATCACAGGTTTAGGTTCTGTTTCAAAGTGACTGCTTTAATGTGCAGAAAGATTTAAGATTTTAAAGGCAGACTTGCTTCATGCCCATGGAATGTAATTCTGCTGCTTGCAATTTTAAAATAATAGCATTGATTCCACAATACCTTGCACCTGGAATGGGTATCTCCAGGTGCTACTTATGTGGACATATGTCTTTTACAAGTAAGCAGACCAAGAATCAGCCACCCAGTCATTCCACTTTTAGAACCAATAGCTTTTGTAGCAAGGCAAATTTGTAATTTATGTTTTGCTTTGGAGAATGTTTTGGGGACTTTCAAAATTACGCAAAATGATGTTTTTTGAGCTTTTTCTAAAACTTTGATGCAGAGCTGCATGTGTGAAGTCTTGTGCATGTATTTCCTTGTTCCAAATTAGTGTTGTGTTTTCTCTCTTGAATTTCAGCTCCATCATCTCCTTTCCAGTATTCCTTTGAGCAAGTGCAAATATTTTTACTTAGCATGGCTATTTAAGAGAAAGGGACATGTTTTCATGATATTGTTTTGCTTTAAATGGCACAAATGGTGTATGAAATGTATCCATATTAACGATGGCTTAATCCTCCTGACTTTCTTGGTTACAATTGTACAATGTAGCGACCTCTTTAGATTCTCTACATTGCTTGTGTGAGAATGTATTGATGTTTTTTTCTCATGGTTGTTTGGAACATATAGGTTTTGTGCAGCTATTGTGTTTGACTTTCATTTGGGGCTTTGTTGTATTGGTCTAGCAAGTTTTTAATTGAATGCAATCTAAGTTCTTGGTTGTGTTACCCATATATTCATGTGGGTAGCAACATATTATTGCTGGGTTTTCATAATGAAATTAATTTCACATGTCTTGGATTTCATAATTGTATATAATTAGCTTGGATGCAGTTCTATTGGAAGCTATACTTGTGGTGTGCTAGCTCAAAAATCTTAAGTGTGTGGGAGAAGAGACTGAATATTAGAAGTGATCTTGAAAGTATTTGAACCTATGTTGTTATCCAGCCAAGCAGATTTCTCTTTACTCCCACAAGAACCCACTGCCATCCAGCACACCAGTCCCGCCACACACATAAGGTTCCAAATTGATGGACCAACCACATGTACCTGATAGAAAAAGATGGATGGAATTTTTGGATGCAATCTCTAAGCAAAGTACTAATGTAACGAATGTCAATTACATGGTGGGATGAAATTGTCTCCTACTCTACAAAAATGTGGGATCGCCATTGTTGTATAACCCGACAAATCAGTTATTTCCATAAGAATGTTTTGCAGGACATTTTCTTACTTTTGTTGCTTGTCCTATGTTACCCCAATGTGTTGAACATTTGCTTGGTTCTTGGGTAACCTGTGGATTGAAACCAAAATGCTCTTTGGTGTTTGGTGCTTTTTGTGCAAAGCAAGACCCAAAAAAGTCAAGAATAAAAGCAATGCAACCTAGTAAATATTCTATGCAAAGACTTGCAATCAATGCAAACTCACATGCAACAGCAATGGCAAAGATGATGATGTCTAAGACAGCCTTGATGTCATAGAGAGATGAACAATGCAATGTACCAATGCTACAATCAATGGAAAAGGAGAGAGAACAGGCTACCAAAGAAAAACTTAGCAACTCCAACATTATACCTTTAATTATCACATCAATTCAGTTGGACTTTTCATGTCCATATGTTGTACCAAACACCAACATGAACAATTTTGCATCTAACTACCTGCCTAGGTTGATAGCTTCATCTCTACTTTCTTCCTCTCCTTTTGAGAATTGCAACAATACTTCTTATTACTTCTTGTTCAGCATATTTTCAACATTGAGATTAAGCATTCAAAGGCGCATGCCACAAAGCAATGGACATAAGCTACAGAGACAGATTGCACCAACGATCTCTGCAGGAATGTCAGCCATTTGAAGATGATCTCCATCATCTACTTGAAAATATGCAGCTCATTATGTACCTCACTCCTGTGTAGCAATTCTCTGATCTTCAGATCATTATAAATTTTCCCAGCACCAAGCAAGTCTGTCTACACAGCCACACATTGCACAAGGGCTTCTCGTTGAAGACTCTCCTCCCCAAGCATCATCCATGCTCCCACATTTGGCATACATATCCCATGAAGTACTCCCTGTGAAGACATTGCACTCAAAACCATATATTGTTATTTGTTCATGGGCATGGCTACCCTCTAGCAATGCCAATACAGTGGCACATTCATTCTGTACCCTGAAAAAGTAACAGGGTCCCGCTGAAGATGTTCTGATTGTATTTGTTCAAATAGCTCCATTGCCTTTGGACTTTCCATTGTTTTACATGTGCCAGTGTATCATTCAGCCCAGATGACCACATTGCATGATCACATCTTGTTGAACACTCTTGGAGCATCCTCCAATGCTTCCACATTGTGATACATGTCAACTAAGGTACTCTGGCAAACATGTTTTCCTGACAACCATTATGAGTACTCCTCTGTTCATGAGCAACATCCGCCATCTTCAAGTGCTCACAATCTAGCACAAGCGTTGCATATGGGAACAAGTGTAGTGAACGAGAGTCATTTCCAAAGATCTGTTGATAGCAATATAGTGCATGGAGATATGCCTCATCAATTTCATGAATTTCAAGGTCTTTGCAAATGAAGTCTTAGTGCTGGATGCATATCTTCTCAGATAGCATGGAAGGTCTTGCCTTACCTTGACCTATCATTCACATCAATGCTTCATGTGCTTGAATTTTCTTTTGAAATTGTGGGACTCTTCTCATTCTCAAGTCTCTTGGATAAGGAGCCCCATTGCTCTCAAATTTAAGTTTTCTGCCTTTAATCTCACAGCACACCCCCTCTTCTTGTGAAATTGATATTTGCTCCCTTTCCAGTAGCCTTTAATTGGCTGGCAATCATTCCCCTCTGCAGGTTGGCCTGAAGAGCTATCAGTTTCAACAAACAAGGGTTCAATTTCGAAGGAAAATTTGGAAGCGGGCTCTCAGCTTGTAGACTGTGTCATGTGCAAGAACTTTGAAACAGCTTGCAACTGTATTGAGCTTAGCTCATTCACCTCTTAACTTAATACTCAAAATAAGAGCATTTTACCTTGGTCATGTTTTCTTGTTGACCAAATCATATAGATCTTCACCTGCTTGTAGGTGATCAAACCACCATGCACTTAGAATTCTAATTTCTGTAGATTGCCTATGAATACCTGAGCTTTTTTCTCACCTTCAGAATGCATAATTTCCTAAAAACTAGATTCTAGTTGAGCCCCTGTGCCAAACTTCAAAGCTTATTTCTTGCATACCATACTAGGAAAGTCTTGATTTCACTTGCATTCAAACTGAGCCTTAGTACTCAGATTACATGCCAATCTTCCTTTTCAGTTTTTGTAACGTCTGGATTTAAACAGCACTCTCTAACCTAATCCATCACTGAAAAGTTCATCAGGCATCTCATCCTCATACTACATTTTCCACTCAATTTATCTGGACATCATTATTCTTGGATCCACCTATTCACCAAATTAAAATTGATTTTGGCAGTGGTAGGGAATTGAAGCATTTCTGGACTTATTTGTTGCATTTTCAGCCAAATTTCTAGTGTTATTTTCATCCAAGGATTTCAATCCTAGAATTATTAAGTGTTATACAATATTTCTCATGCATCTTAACATGTCCCCAAACAAATGGACACATTAAAAGTAATGTGATTAATTAATAGAGATTGCATTACACGATTTTGATTGATGATGAGGTCTAAAACAGGGTATAAGAATGTGATGAGGAATGGCAATGATTAAAAATTCTTTTGTATCTCAAAGAGATGGAGAGTTGTCACAAATTACTATAGCTGCATTTAAGGAGGAGCACACACACTAGAAAATTAGTCTCCACTTTCATAATATCACAAAGTAGCCAATATGTTGGTTATCAAAAAGTTGCTAGGAAATTAGACTACATTGTCATCTTCTATGCAAATTACAATCTTTGAGACATGATTTCACCCACTGTGTAATGGTAAGATCACAAAAAGAAGAGAGAATCTGGCCCTAATTCTTGTCCTTCCTCATGTAATTGATGCTATGCATCAACTGGCACTCAAGGAATCACTAGAACACTATACTATACTTCATACTGGATGCCTCAATCAGTCATTGTTTGTTTGTTCATTGGTTACTAGAACTGCTCATAAACACCCTACTGAGCCTTGAATCCAAAGGGAAATCAAGGGTGTCTATGAGCTGCTGCCAATGAACACACAATGATCCCAGTTCCATATGATTCAATGCAACCTGAATAGAATTGAGAGATAGCCAACTACCTAATAAGCTTCCAGATTACAGAGACTTCAGATCAACAAGATAACAGCATGAAAACAGCCAGAATGAAGAAGAACAACCCAAACCCTGCAGAAAAAAATAAACAAAATGAAAAACTGAGGAGGGGTTGATAAACAGCCATAGGAATACACATGTTCAGGACCTTTGATGGCAGCATGTATCATATTGATTGCCTACCATAACATTCCAACTGCTCCCAGCAGTAGGTGGTCAACAGTGAGAGAGACTTCACAAACGTTTGTTTAATCCGCAAAAGAGTTTTCTGAAATGGACCAATAGTCAAGTGCCACAGAAATTTGACAACTCTGTATGAGTAATTTTTTTGCAGGCATCAGTGGAGCAGACACCCTAGGAAAGCTTGTTATAGTCTGCAAATTCTGCTCAGTTTCCAAAATAACTCCATGCATAACAGGAAAGAAGCACCAGACCTCTAAGTGGTACAAATGGTAGAGGAAGGAAATCGAAACTACAGGGATGCTCAATGGCCACTTTTTTAGTGGTACTACATCTGATAACAGTTTGCAACGATGGCAGTGCAATGGTACCAGTAGACATGCTACGAGCAAGATTAACTTGATGTAGTGATTCACAAGACAGACTACTGGCATCACCAATAGTCCATGCAAGAACAAATGCCATCTTCAAAGTGATGAAAGCAATTGGCATCCCTCACCATGATTGCTCTCCCACTAATTTTTTTAATCAACTTTGTGGACATATGACAATCTTCACAAACCCATGGATTTTTTATTATTCAGAGTGGAGTATCAGGAGTTCTGTTGATGTGCCCCATTGCAATAGCCAGTTTCTTGCTATGATAATGAAAAAACCTTTTTTTCTTCTTCCACATCATGCAGCACAAACTTTCTATATGTCACATGACCCACACCATGCATGAGCCCTGAAAATCTCTAGAGTTCTGCACAGATTTCAATCATCTGAGGGTGGTCTTGATCAACTACTGCAGATGTATGCCCCTCACTATTCACTTCAATGCCAGGTGCAACCCAGCTGTTCCTTCATACCTCTCTCTGTCCTCGACTGTTCAACATTCTCACAGAAATGCCTGTTGCCAGCGGAAGCATAGATGCTTCATAGCAGCACATAACCAGCAGCATTTTCAGGATCCAATTGCCAGAGCGATCCCGAAACCCAACATGATAGTTTGGGTGAAATTTTCCTAGGTGCACCAGAAATTGAAAGCATTGTGGCAACACACATGAAATCACATTTACGTGCATGCAAACGACTCACATCAACACTCGCAAGAATTCAGTATCATTCCAATTAGTTACCCCGATTGTAATTATGTGATAAAATGCAATTACATACTTTGTTTACTTGGTAGGGGCCGCGCGAACGCGAGCCCCCGCTGCCACAAATTATGACGCGCATGCCCCCCGCAGGAAGATGCTAAGGTCACCCGCTCCGCAGTGCAATGGATGAGGATTCCCTAGGCCATCGGCCACGGTGACCACCGATTGACCTCGCCCAGGTAAGTATGGTTGACGTGTTCTCTCGTCGTTTTTATACCCTTTCGTTCCGCCTACCGTGCCGAAGCGTATGGTACATCTCCAACCCCGCCTCCCGTCCCTGCCCTTTCCGCGCTGCTACCTCTTTGCGTGCCAGCTCACAGCTCACAGCAGAGTGCGAGAGGGGGGCGATCGCACTCGGCAGTAGAAGTCTTCAGACCATGCTCTTTCTACAATTTGCACTTCCGCTACTGTGATTTTTTCACGTGACATTGTTTTGGACGTGCAAGTTTTATCACATCTTTCCTCAACTTATTTCATTACTGCAAGAAGGCTTCTGATTCAAGCACTCCCTCAAGCCATCGGACCTGAAACGGCTCTCTTTGAGGATCTGCTTGCCTCCCCTCCCCTTGCAAGAATTGCTTCACAAGAAGGTGAGATTAATAGACCTCGACAAAGCTAAGTTGATCTTTGTCATGTAATGTGCACCCTGGCGGAGGCTCCCCTCATTTTGTAGGCTCATGAGGTTTGCAGCAGGAAACTTGTGGCTGGAGATGGTGAACAACCTGGAAGAGTCTCTCAGGCACCAAACCCTAATGACTGTGCAGAGTCCTTCCCCAAACCCTGCCCATTATGTTGGGTTAGATGCCAGGCAATCCCATTATGGAGAGGTAGGTGACACACCCAACATATGGGCAAGAACAAGACCATTCCATGACAGCCAGGTCTGTGGTGGCAGATTCAATGATTTGAAGAGAAAAAAATTCATGTTGAACAGACACATTTTGGTCACTGAACTATAAGTGAACAATCAACACCAGAAAATTATGTCATATAATGTGATGGCGTCTTGTTGAACATGTTCCAAGCATCCTCCATCCTCCAACATTTTGCATACGTGTCAATCAAGCTAGTCTCCACAAAGACATCTGAATCCCATCCACTTTGTTCATGAACATGCCTGCCATCTTTGAGTGCTCCTAAACCAGCACATGTGTGAATCAACTGAACAAAAGTAAATTTGTTGGGACTCATCCCTCCTTGCATTTGTTGGAAAAGCTGCATCACCTTCTCAGGTTGCCCATCCTTCACATATTTTGTAAGCTTCTTATTCCATGCAAAAATGTTCAATTGCACTATGCCGGGTGCCATGGCAGCCAACTCTGCTGCCACCCATGGCAAGTTTCATCAGTCCTCACGCCAGTGTGCTTCTTGTGTCTTCTTATGTTTGAAAGTCCACATACCTTGCATTTTCCTACAACCAGAAATCTAGATAAAGCCAATCAGCCATGTACTCTCCAATTCCCAGGCATCCATGCCATCACACAAACAGGTAAATGCAATATGCGGTTGTGAGAAAATTCTCTGGCTGATGGAGGTTGTCCTGACTTCTCCATCTAACTACTATTATCCCACCAGTGCACAGGATCTGAAAAGAATTTCTGCCAAAGTTAGACCATGGCAGGATAGCAACCAAGAGAGAGAGAGAGCAACAAGATTGTCACCAACAAGAGCTTTGGCTCCATTGACATGTGAACTCTCACAGGATTGATGTTCACTTACCTTCTTTGATCTGTGATCCCATCATTGCAAAGGATCCAAAAATTACTCCCATCACAGTTTTTCTCTCAATCTCTCTCTCTCTCTCTCTCTCTCTCACACACACACACACACACACATCCAGGAACTGCAGAAAAACTTCCTATCAGACCACACACTGTGAGAAGAAGGCAGTACACAGACAGAGAGGAAATGCCCAAGAAAGCTTACATCTGCATTGATCTCTGCTTTCCAGCTTTGTTTGTACTTGGTGTGCTCTGGGAAGAACTGCAGTGTTTCTGTTACTGTGGCTCTTGGATCACAAGTTTGGTTTGTGGTGGTGGTGGCTGTTTTTGAAGAGATATAAAACTCCTTGAATCATCCTGTAGAGGCTTAAGAAGAGCTTGATTCAGATGTCTGACAACAGGTTCAAAAGCATGCCCAAGGGATGGTGAAGTTGTGGACAATCTTCATGGAACCCATGGATTGGCAACAGCAAGTGACAGTGTTGTCAGTCTGTTTGAATGGCTGCCGTCCATAGTATCTAAGTCTCCATCTGGTGGGATGCAGAGATGGGCTCAATCCTCTAATAATACATGTGCAATTGAAGTTCTTCACATGGTGGAAGCCCAGAGTAGCTTCTGCCACATTGCTTTGTTGTGCAAAGAAATTGCTCAGATCTTATGAGTTACTGCATTTGGGGCCACACTGCATGTGGGAGCTTCAGCAGCCTCTTCTTCACCCAGACAGACTGTTTTGCACACTTTTCAGGCTCTTTTCTTGAGGGGTGATTCTAGGACAGTTGGAGTTTCCCTCTGGGAAGAGACGAGAGCTCTGTAGATGAGATGATTTTTATGTCTGTGCATAGTATGCAAATTATGAAGCCAGGTATTGCTGAGTAAACTCTCCCAAAATAGATATATAGACAGAGCTGTGAAAGCAGCTTGCCTGAGGAAAGCCACTTCTTAACTGCAAATCAGTGGAGAACAAAACCGCATGAAAGAGAGTCGAGTGTTTCATGTGATTTGAATTTCAAAGTTATGCAACCTATGGACCTGATCAAGTTGTATCAAAAGACAGACAAATGAGTTATGTATTTGATGCTAATCTTCAAACATCGAACTCCTGGTTGTTGTAAAATGAGACATGATACTTTGCTACAGGAAAAAAGGTTGCATTGCTGTGCTTGGCAAAATTACTGTTTGAATGGCACAACATTTGTGAGTATTGGATAGATGTGCAGGAGATGACTAAGGATCTGTACTATATGTTGCAATTTCAGAACTTCACATCATTGATTTGAGTTCTGGATGCACTCTTGGAAGCAGCACAGATGATATCATGTTTGAAGACAGGTTGCAAAAACTTTTGGAATCGGTTCTTGGTAAGGGCACAAAAGGCAGGTGCAGAGGTCATCGGTGTCACAAGCAATTTGGAAACATTCCCTGGTGTGGGCAGAAAAGGCATGTGCCAACACTGTGCATTTTCTGCTTGCTCCCTAACAAGCTATCCACATCTGCTGCAGAGCAGCTTCATGAATTTGACCTGATGGATGATGTGATCTAGAAAACTGTCAAGTCAAGCCGAGCTGCATGTTGTTGACCAGGAACTTCTGTTCTGGAATATTGTCTCCTTTGTTTATGTTATGACAAACATTTGCTACCAATTGTTGCAAATATGAGGGCTTGTCAATTACCTACAAATTTTGTGATGATTCTTCCTTTCAAGGTTGGCAGATTAGAGTTTGAAGATTCGAGAGGAATTACACTATTGATCAGAAATTTGCCATTTGCCATTTCATGCAGATTATCAGGGATGAGGTCCAGGACTTCACTAGGTATTTGAATAAAAGTTAGGGTTTTCACACCTACAAAATATGATGTTGATTCATAATATTGCGTTGTGAGGATAGTAAGCGCTTCATGCAAATCTGGAAGAATGATTTCCCACTTCTTTTACAGACCACATTGGGAAGTTTGAGACAATAACTTCTCTGAAGAACCAAAGGCAAGTTAATGATGAAGGGGTGGAAAGCCATGGAGAACAACACATGAGTGCAGATTTGAAATGAATCTATGAGATGCTCATCAGCCCTGTTGCAGATCTTTTGGTTGACATGAAGCCAAATGATAAGCTCATAATTGTTGCACTTGAGGTATGTGACTCTGTGTACAACAATGCTAAAACTTGGTCAAAGAGTTTGGTTTGTGTTGACTTGCTTCAACTCAAAACATGTAACACATGAGAGTTTCACATTGTTCCAGATGAAAATCTACTATTATCTGAAAATGCATCTTCTGAACTTTAAAATCCTTCTTTTCACGACTTTGCACAATTCAAGCTTAAAGGTTTGTTGTCTTGGTTATGTTGAATAACTTTGAAGGATAGGGTCATGGAACTCTCTAGTCGATGTTTTACTGTCATAAATTTGTGAGGACATGCCCACATACATGGAATGGGAGAGCTTGGGCAATCAAAGACATTTGACTCACATAGTCCAAAGATGCTCCACAACTTTTGATATCAAAAGCCCAAGCAAGTATGGTTGATATGTATGAAAAAATTTGTTGCATTGGTTCACTTGAACGCTTGCGAATAAATCTAGCACATCCTATTATCCAATGTGCCTTGTGACAAAACAAGATTCATGAAGTAAACCAAGACCATGAAATGATAGAAGAATCTCTCATATTGTCCACATGTTCAAGCTCACATACAATCAAAAGTTAGGTTGGAGGAGTGAACTTAACTTGGACTCAAAATTGCCAAGTAAGAATAAGAATAGAATGCAAATTGAGCAGACATCCATTATGTCATGCATGAGGAGTTTTTTTCATGATGCTTGATTGTCAAGGAAGTTGCATATCATTAAGCCACTATACATCCACAATAATATGGAATGCCTTCTTCCAAAGGGTGATTAATCAAAAGTCTACAATTGCCACAAAAGCAAATGTTGATTCACCTAAAAACTTGTGAACTTTCGTCCTTGAAATTTTCCACTTGACTTGTCCAAGGGAGCATTAGTAGCCTTGCAACAAGAAGACCACCAAAATCTTCACATGTTTTCCAAAAAAATATGTCTAACACTACTTTGAAACCCGTAAGCCAATCCACCACCATTCGTTGAGCTCCAAACAGAAAGCACCAAATAGTTGGCAATAATCTCATCAACCTTCGTTTCTAATTAGGGCATCTTCATTAAAATAATAATGTCCTAGTTAAACATGATGCTTTTGTGGGTCCTTTTGAAGTTGATTAGACACACACCCTTCTACTAGTTGGGCCTCTTCCACCTTTGCAAATAATGATGATAAAAAGCACTAGAGCTTGGGGATAAAGATATTTGTTTCAGGGTTCAATATTGAGTCTTTCTAGGAGATCCAACATTTTACACCACAAAAGTTGCCGAGGCTTGACAAAAGAAACTAGCAACAACCATAATGAAATGTGTCTCCATTGCAATTATGGATGCCAAACCTTTTCTTTGAAGGGGAAGAGGTCGTGCCTATTGCAAGAGAGCTCAAAGTTGAATCTCCATGAATCCTCCCATGCTTGGCCTTTCCCAATGGAAAACTTTAATGTGTAAGTTGGTTGTTCCTTTCAGGATCTCTACAAAACATCACAAGTTTCCCATGTTTGCTAATAAATGAGACTAATGAGAGAGTTGAAAATTCATTTTCAAACTAAAAAACAAGAAGGTTAAAGTTATGAAAAGAAACCAAAACTAAATTTACTTACAATTGTGGAGGAGCTTCAAAATGTGAAACTAGAAAAGGAGTAGCTCAAAAGATTGGAAGATGAAAAATTGTAGTACTTTCCATGGAGTTGGCAAAGGAACTAAAAAGAGCAAAACCAAATGATGACAAGTTGAAAGACCATAAATTAAGGTTTGCTTCCAAGTTTCCCATGTTTTGCAAGGAAAAAATATCCACAAATACATGAAACTCGTATAAGGTTCCAACTTGAATGAAAATACAAATCTAGAGCAAAATCCTTATGTGTATTGCATAGGGGACACTTAATGTAAAGTTTGGAATCTACATGCGTCAAACGACCATTTTTAAGGGGGTATTAAATAATTGTCCAACCTATTTTTATCAACCTATTATTATCTGATTTTCTAATATAAACCACTTCATATTAATTACAATCCATTATTTCAAATTATTACATACCTTGTATTATAATTAAATTGATTATTTGAATAAAATGTATTTTGTTAAGTAATTAACTTATAATTTTTACCCAACGATCAATATATTACACCTTTTTTTTACTCACATATTTTATTTTATTTTACTAATGTCCCCTCTAAGGTTTATTGTGCATCCTTATGTTTATTTATTGAAAGCACTAGACTATATCTCACTTTTCAATGAACATTTTGTCAAATTCCTCTTTCTTAATTTTTGGAATATTCACACAAATAAATGCTTTAATCGCACTTAGTTGTTCATAAACATTATTTCACGACTTTAATGTTTGTTACCTTGATTTTCTACTTTGATTGGTCACTTGTTATTTTGTTTGATAGTAACTAAACATAATAAATTGTACTTTTGGACTATTTAAAATTTTAAAAACTTGAGTCACTTCATGGTTTACAAGAGAGTTCATGTGAAAATCATGATCTAATTACCTAGATAGCACAATGTTTTTGGCATAGTGATGAAGAGCTAAATTTTTCTAATGTTTCAGGAAAAAGGATTATTGATGTGTGTTATCATGCACATGTGGGTTGTGATGGAGAAATTTTCGCAATGGATGCTCATGTTTTGAAAGGTGCTTCCACTCAACATAAGGGTGATAGAAAGAAGGAAAAGTAAGCTAGCCTAGGCTAACCTAAATAACTTACTCTCATGAGATTAAGTAGCCTACTAACAAGGCGGAAGCCTATGCTACTTTATCTAACTAGCTAGTCTACCTACCTACCTAGTTGAACTATGTTCAACACTTCAACTCAAGATGTGTCCAAACTTTTGGACATTTTTATAACCTACCTCCAACATGTACCTCTTGCTTTAAGTAAGGAGGTTGTGGGTAGAATATAGTTTTTTAACAAATTGTTAACCATGCACAAACATAACATGGTCTTTCTAATGTTGGGTTACAATTTTGAAGATTTATATAAAGTGACATAATAGGATGTCCCATTTTATTAGAACCCATTGGTCATCTTGATCTAAGGATGTTCAATTATTTCTCCAACTAGACCAAATTTCTGATTCACCATATATTGACCACTTATGATGTAATTTTTTTGCTCAACTTGATTATAGATGTATAAACATTTGATAATTAATCAATGGGTCACATTAGACAAGGTGATTAATCAAAAATTACAATTATCATTCATGTATTGGGCTTCTAGTTAAATTGTACATCTTCATTAGTCAAGATTACTAAGATAGTCAAAATTGACCACTTGAAAACTCATGATTTCTTGTAATGGATATGTAAAGTTAAGGAGTGCGCCCAAGGTTTAAATCTTATGTAACACATTACATCGAAATGTTTTTCCAATACATTGTGAGAAGCCTTTGGGGATGTGTAAAAAATATTCTATTGTATGACCTCATAATATTAGGATATGTGAAATGTGGTCAAAGGTAGGACACATCAAAATTATTTCAATAAATTTGATCTTGAATGTGTGTAGCTTGATGTTGTCACACTCATGGGGTTGGTGAATGTGTGTGTTAGTGTGGTGACACATGAAAAGGGCAAGCGGTTTATGAGCAAGTCATTCAAAAAGGTTGTGATTTTGATGCCTTCAATGTTGTGAATAATATTATGGAAGCTTTACTTTGCCAATTTTTAAAAAACATTTAAGATTAATTGCTTTATGGCATGAATTCATGTAGCCCACCTTGCTATTCATCCATAATTACATTTTATTAAATGGACGTGCACATCATTCATAAATAAACTCCAAAAAAATCAAATATAACAACCAAAATGACATGAATCATGAGGATTATCATCAAGTTTGGAGCAAAAACCAACCAACCAAGTAGAGCTATAAAGGATTTTCAAACATTGCTTTCCCTATAGTATAATTTCCAACTCCTTGCATGACTTATATCAAAGTGACACTTCCCAAAACTCCAAGTGTGGGAGTCCCAACATCCAAAGTTTAGATTTTTTCAATTTTAGAAGTAATGATGTCAATAAAACATGTGGGATCGGGACATTTTAAAGCTTCAAATCGTAGGCCTTGAAAAATAATAATTCAGTGTTATATCAAACTCTTCAATAAAATATCCTTTGGTCCCCCAAATCATGTTTCAAATGACAAACACTTAGATTTCACACTCCTATTGCCATCCTTTATATGGTTATAAATTTTCATGGTAAAGTTTGTTTTGGCAATGGGATTTAGTAAAATAACATCCTACTTGACAAGTGGATGAAACCAATAGTTCCAATATGGGGATGTGAGAACCCATAATTATTGCAATCCACCAATGAAACACATTGCAAACAAGAATCTATCTATGAACACATTTGATTTTCACATGTTCATGCAACAACTACTTTCACTATGTATTTGTGGATTATTGGCTAGATAAAGCCAAAAACTAATTATGTGTCTCAATCATGTGTTTAGGTTCATATGTGTAAAGGTTTTGGATCCAAGTAAAATGGATGCCTTTTGGAAGGATTCATGACAATCACTATGTGCATGTTACAAATGATTATGTCACCATCATTTTCAATATAATGACAAACTTGATCTTTCACTTGGTGGAAGAACCAAAATCGTGTGACCCAATAGATAACAATTGGCATAGGGTTATTTTGAATGGACAAAACATTTGGGACAACTATAGAGTACATGCAATAATTTCCAACCCTAGTAGGCAACAAATATGAAATTCAAAGGAAAAAGACAATGTAGTTTGGGGAAGTTTTGGAAGGATCACGTATTTAACTAGAGTTGATGGTTGTAATGTTGGATATGGTGCACCATTGTGTTCTAATAACACAAATGTAATGGCCCCTTGCATGACATAGGAAAAAGATACAACTTTATTTTTGTGTCCTTATTTACCATAACAATTTCCAAATAATCGATCATGATAGAAGTGTATAAATTTTTACAACATTTGGTTGTTAATGGTTTTACACATTGAACTAGTAAGAATGGGAATGCTATTTATATAATAAAATTGAAGCTTGAATTGTAATTAAAATGATAGGCTATTACAAATTGGTTGGTTAAAAGTGACTATTTTCCTTCTATTGTAATAGTGTATGTGTTTTGTGTATTGAAAGAAATGAAATTGGAAAGGGCTTCTAACCCAATGTATCACATGCCTCCACTTTACATGTTGGTTTCCAAGGCCAATGGCCATATGGGATAATTGACATGTCATGGGGGCACATGTCAAAAACTTGATGTTGTTTTGTTTATTTGATGGAACACAATAACATACAAGTAAAACAAAATCAAAGCTTATGGGAACCACTTTTGTGCAAATGATGTAACGCACATCAATAAATAATTACTTATCACATGAGTGTGGTTTTGATTTTTAATCATGGTTACAACACCAATTAGTCAATGGGGAGATATTTAAATATGTGGGAATATTGAAAGGTTTAATACATCGCAATTAAACTATGGCATAATCTTCATGATGTTGTAGATCTATTATGATGTGAGTGGCTTTAAATATTCCTTTCTTCAAGTGTAATTTTATTTGTCATTCATGTATATTGAGAATGTTGAATGAAAAAATGAATTTGCTATAATTTACCAAATAATTGCACTTCGGCATGCGATTGCAAGAAGTTAGGATTTTATTAACTTGTGATAGAGGAGTAATTATGTGGATTCTTAGGATGGATTCTCAAATTGGAAAATGGAATGACAATTTACATTTTAAATAATATCTGGTGAATGTTCCTCCATGACACATTATCATGTCCAAAACAATGGTATATTTAATAATCTTTTTATGGAAAGGCAATAAATTTCCACCCCTTTTGACAAATATTTCGCAACAACAATAGAAGATATGGTCATTAACCTAAGTGGTTGAATGTTCAACTTGCAAATAATTTAGGTTCACTTCACCATAATATCAAATTTTGCTAACACCAATAACATCCCAATTAGCTAATAGATTGATAGATTGTTAAGCATGGCCAAAAACCATGTGGGTATGTGTGGGGTGATTTTATTGCCTATCATAGTGATTGAAAAATGATCACATTTTATCTATCTTGACAATAATAATATCTATATAGGTGCCCATGTAACAAGAATTGACAAATTGGTTATATGAAATTAAACCCAACTTTAGTGAACACCATAACAATTGGGGTGGGTTGTATGATATGGACAAAGGTTGTTTCAAATTCTTATCTTATGCACTATGCAAACCCTTTAATGCACTTGCGTTCAGCTTGTGACATGTCCAATCATATCATTTTTTTGGTTCATGGGAAGGATATTTATGATATAGCAACATCCAATTTTGGATTCAAAAAAATTAGAACGAAGTATGTCAATACCCCATTGCCTTCTTGCCATGTGTATATGCATTGTAAAAAAATTGGTCGATGTTATGAAAGCTACATGCCTTTGTAAATAGTTTTAGAAACATTTTACAACCTTGTGGAAGGGGCCATGACAGATTATGTTGTTTTCACTTAGTTATGGCATGACTAAAATGCCCAAATCTTAAATCACATGCTTGAAAACATGTAGTTCATGATTATACTTTGCCATGTATGCATAATTCTTAAGTCTTCTTACAATAATGAAAGAGGTGGATGTGGTCAGTGCAACATGAGATTAATGAGCTCATAACAGGAATATATCAAAACTATTACAAGTCAATGGTGGAAATATTTATTTGTTATCTTTTAGTTTTAAAAATATAGCAAATAGTTGAAACAAATGGAATCATTGGTATTAATCAAGACCATGTTTAGATTTTAGATTCAAATTATGAAATGATGACACAAAATAAGTCAAATTCTCACAAATATAGTGATTGACGAATTTTTTATTGTATAATAATAGTAGCCAATTTGTAATTAGCCCAAATTTGTGATACAATGACTTGCTATTATTAACAAAAATGAATGAACATTTGAAGCTAATACCACGGTGATAAATAAAATTAAATAAAAAAAGAAAAAAAAAACTTGTATTGAATAATCTGTTAGTTAACAGTACTTACAAAAACATGTATCCCCCCCCCCCCAACCACCACCACCACCACCACCACCACCTCTTCCCCCAAGGCATCTTGAAGATGCTAAAAAAACAAACATGAACAAAAAATGTAAATTTTATTTGAAATAAATAGTAGTGAATGAGACCTTGAAATTTCGCCAATCATAATCAAAATTTCATTGTTATATACCATCATAAGTGTTAAAAATTAGAGTTAATATGTGCATGTTCCCTTATGATGTGTGGTTACTATTTTGAATCTCACTTGCTACTTCATTTTATTCAAAACCTAGTGAGTGATCAAGACGTCAATTTATAAAATCAAATTATGATAAGAATAAAACAATATCAACTTTGGAAAAAAATTGATATATAAATGACTTTAATGTTATTGTTTAATGTTATGTAAGGTTACATACATTAGGGATGTTGTCAAACACTATTTACTTGAAAGAAAATCACATCTCATAAGTATTTATTTCCAATATAATCGCCACACCTACTTGGATAACTTTTTTTCCCCCCATGACCTCAAATTGATATTATGGTATTGCTTTCAAAGCTATGTAATATTAGTAAGAAGACCTCCTACAAACCATTTTAACATACGACTTGGGAACATTTAAAAGTAATAACTTCACATTCAAGTGTAAAACCATGTAATCAAAGTTTTTGTAAATTGGTTTGCATTTTAAGGATTTGAACATGAATTCTTTTAAAACCTTTTCACACTCTCATCAATAATTTGATAACCACTTTTGGGTCTTAACATTGTCAAATATTGATTGTAATGGATCATTTGTCAACTTAAATAGCAAATCATATGGAGACAAACATCAACATGTTCACACCTTTCTTGTGCACATGAATTTTGAACAAAAGCCCTTAGCCCATTCCTCTAATTTGGGGGTTTTTTTTTTAAAGGCCAAGCAAAATAGGAGCAAATGGATGACCATAAAAAAAGGATAAAATTTTATCAAAGTGAATTGGAAGAAAAATTGTAACCAAAATTAGGCCCCCAAATGAAACATTTCCATTTATAATTTTTTAAATTTCCAATGTTCCAAATAGGTGCTTATACATGTGTCATCCAATTCTAAGTTCTAGTTCTAAGCCTTTTTCTTTTTTTTTTTCAATTTAATGGAACATTTGGTTTCCAGTTTCAAATAAATATTTTTTATTTGATGTAACCTCATGTGAGGTTGAGATTTATCACGTTTCCAAAACCTAAGGTTCCCAACTTTCCCAAAAAGAAAATTCAACTAGGTTGGGTTCCACATACCTAAAAACATCATTAGATTGGAGATTTTATGAATATCACTATTGAACAACCAAGTGAAAATGATCACCTAACTAGAAAGTACAAACTTGCATTAAAAACCTTAAAAAAAAAGTTATATATTTTTGCTTTGAAAATCACATAATGTAATACATGTAGGCATTAGGCCTTGCCATTTCTTCGGTCCCATGCAATTATCAATTGTAATAACATACTACATAAGTAGTTTTAAAATACCCAAAGTGGTAATGACCTCATTTAGTTATGTATAGATGTCATCATGTTGTAATAATGGCATCACCCAACTAGAAATATATGCCACAATGTATTGCCTTACCAAGGTGCCTAATACATTTTGTTTTGGGAGTCATTTATTATTTACAATAAAAAACTAATATTTTTCAATTTGGCATTACATTAAATAATGGAGCTATTGTGCTTAATAGTTTCTTTCAAATTTTTGGTAAGGAAATCGGTATTTTTCAAACAAAATTAGTGATTCCAAATATAAGGAATTTGTGCATAACCATTTAGGTACTGCTATGGTATTAGAGTTATCACCTTGCCACCCAATAGATTCACCCCCTTGATATCCAAAAACTTGTGACTATGTTAACCTCCTTCATGAAAGATGAATGAGTAGGACAATAACATGAAGACAAAAAAAAAAGGAAATCCACATGCACTATCCATATTAAAGGTGATTTTTGTTTGTGGTTTAAATTTTGGTGTGTTATGAACTTCTAGGGTAATGAACATTCATAAGTAAATGTTATTCCTAAGATGGAAACAAATAAAAAGCTTCCATTCTTAGAATAAGATCGCGACAACGTGAACTTGATGAAGTGAAACACCTATCACACAAACTCCCATGCTTGAATTTCTTTCTACAAATTGAGACTATATACATGGGAGTCCCAAATGTTCATAGGACCATTTGAAGAACAATCACATCCAAATGGTATGATCTTTGGATCATTGGCAAGGTCTCAATTATAGGTATAATGTAGTGGTTCATAATTATGCCATAATAAAATTCATGGCTAGAAGTTATGGGCATTTTGAAGAATCAAAATGGGGATGAGAAATTAGATTCTTGTCCCACTTAACATGCATTTTGTCATTGCTCGTTTTGGGAGGGTGGGGAGAATGATGACTTGATATTGGTACCACATGGAGTTGCAAATTATATTATAAGGATGGTGGTGGATCCTTTTAATTTGGGTCATGATGACTTCAATGTGATTTTTTGATTGTTTTGTGTTTCAATTCTAACTTTGACAATAGGAATCACTTTCTTGCTCTTGTTTGTGTAATTTGACACACCTCCATAGGCTTACCAAATGGTATTGAAGTAACTCTTTGATGTGGTGTGCTACAAATAACATGTTTGAGCCTTGAGCACACTCCATAGCTTGATAAATCAAATGACAAGTCGTGGGAACTCCGAGATAAAACTAGGACAAGACAATTTGCATCCGCCTAGTTTTGATCACATCAATTACACAAACAAGATGCAAGAACGTGTTTCTTGTAGTTGGAACTAGAATTGAAACGTAGGACAAATGTGGATTCACATCATACTCATCATAACTTGGATCACTTTGGGA
The DNA here is from genome assembly GCA_963920785.1 of Sphagnum contortum. NCBI lineage: Eukaryota > Viridiplantae > Streptophyta > Sphagnopsida > Sphagnales > Sphagnaceae > Sphagnum > Sphagnum contortum. The sequence goes on along the minus strand of OY987284.1, from coordinate 117,735 downwards.
AACAATACCTTCCATATAATATGTTTTGTAATTCCCATGGAACCTAAAAACAAAATGGCTTCTCAAAGCTCACAAAAAGTGAAAGTTTGGAAATTCTGAAGTTCAAACTCTTGAAACTTGGGAATTCATAATTTCATAAAATGCATTTTTGGAACATTGTAAAGTTTCAAATTAATTGTAGCCCTTCTAGTTGTGATTTAAAGGATACATGGTGTCGTATTAAGGGGCATGAGGTCCTTATTTGGGCCAAAAGAAGGTCTTTCCCATCCTAGCTAGGGGTTGGGTTTCCTTTTTCCATTTTTTGTGGTGTAGCCACACTAGCAACCATCCACATGAGGATTTAGGCAAGTTTGGTTTCATGATAGGGAGATTGTAAAAATATTGTAATTATGATCTTGTTTGGCAACTTGTAAGAGTAGTTCATCTAAAGACGGCAAATTGAGTCCAAAACCCTATTTTTTTACCAAAAAATCAAAAAATATATCTTAAAAAACCTTGATTTTGGTCATAGCCCCCAAAAAAATTGGTCACTTGAGCAAAATTTTACACATTTTTTTTTTTGACTCCTAGGGCTCAGTCACATGTTGGGTCCTGAGTCTTAGCCATACGTGAGTGGATCATCTCAACATAGTGAAAAGGGTTATTGTTGTAAAATTAGAGCAAAATAGAAATTGGATTGTTGAGCAGGGACAGAAACACTTAGCTTATAAATACAAAAGGAAGAAATTTTTTTTGTTGGGATTTGTTTTCCAATCTCTAGATTATTTTTCACCAAATTCTATCAATTTTTTGGCCATCATTGAAAGAGATTTCTTTGCAAACTGTTGTCCATTTATGAATGCAAAACCAAAAAAAATTGTCGGTCATTTTTTTTAGCTTCAAATAATCACATTAAGTTCATGTTCCAAACAATTTCACCATTTGTTAAAACTTCTAGATCAAGGTTTTTTTGTGGATGAATATTCATATTGTAGCGATGAATAAAAAAAACAAAACAAATTTGAAACATTTTGTTTCAAATGCTAAAAATGTTAATATGCAATTTGTGTGAGTTTCAATCACTAGAATTTGAATAAATAAAAATCACCAGATTTTAATATTATCATTGTGTTCCAATAACCTCATGTGGAACATTTTGCTCTTTCAACTATTTGTGAGAAACTTCACCTTGCTAACTTTGAAAACCTTAAACCTTTAAACAAGGAAGACAAATACTTAAAACAGAGAGAATAATAAGCATATATTTGTCACTCATCTACTCAAGTAAGTTGCAATGGGGTTTTTCTTGTGAAGAAATTTCAACGTTTTTTGACCCACACAAAAGGATTTTTAATTTAAGAAATGAAAAAAATTCACCTGATCTCAATTTTTAAAAATACAAATGACCATATTTCTACAATAGGTTAATAGGTTCTAATAGATAGCTAATTTGTGTTATATCTTATAATAATACATCACAAATTTGACTTGAAAAAAAAACATTGAGATGTTGCATAGATGTTGTCATCTGTTGAAGTTGAGAATGTACATCGTGATCAACAGTAACAACAAGTTGCTTGCACACAACTAAATATAATTCCATGGAGATTTTCCTTTATCATGTTAATCCACTCACTTGACAGATCAACTAAGTCTAGGTGCAATGCAAAGTTCAAAACATGACACATTCTTTCCAAGCCTACCTACCCACAAAAGATTATCTTGGTGGGCTTTTCAAAGAGAAAGCCAGAACAAATTACCATCCTTGTGAGGGTATGGGAAAGGGTCATATGTAGTGCCAAATGTAATGTAGCTTGCGGTATTGAAAACACCATGAAGGGCTTTCTCTGTCAATAGATTGTTGTTCATCTTGGCTAAATTTATCTTCTTGAAGAAGACAATCCCAAATTCTAGCAACTACTGGTCCTACTTCAACATATACCTATTTGGATTTTCTGATATGTGCATGTCAATTTCACCAACACAAACCCATATAATTTTATATTTCAGGTAAAATCCAGAAACTTATGATTGAAACAAAAGAAAAGAAAAAGAAAAAGTCTTCAGTCCTATCATGGTGTGAAGCATCCAACACAAAATCAACTCTCACATTTGGGTTGCACAAAAGTTTCAAAAAAATGAGCAACAATTTTGATGCAAGTCTAGGTTATTCTTCTTTGTGAATTGAACTTTTGGGCAAGTAGAAGAAAAAAATAGACAAGGATTTCTCACAATTGAACTTGGGTTGTTTTTCCCTTCTTTGGTTTCAAAGGAGATTAAAAGTTCATAAATTTGTTGATTTCGAGATGATGGATCCAATTCTTTCTAGCTATGTTTGGGCAATCAGATGCTTGTAAGCACACAATTCGCACCCCCCAAAGCATAAATAAAATCCAATCTGGTTTTGGATTTTATACACTAGTTATGGTTTGGTGAATGGGCACCCCATGCAGGGCGTGTCTTTTCAACCTTGGGCAGTTGGATTTACATCCCACACATTAGCTTCTCCCTCAAGAACAATTGCACTTGTATACAAGGCAAAGATATGAAAGAACACCAGGGGGAAAAGGTTTCTTGCTAACTTCAAACGGTGTGGACCTATGTGAGCTCCTTAGGTGGCTCGGCCTTGGATATGAGCTACCTACATGTATTGGGTGGGCATCAAGGTTTTACTTGGGTGCCATGTACCTTGGGTACCAGATCTTATGTTGAAGTTTCCCAAAGATTAGCTAATCAACCTTGCACATAGGTATTTGATTTCCTATTTGTTTAAATTGCCAAGCAAGGTAGCCTTTGGTTCAAAACATTGTGTCTTTTGTGTGTCCCAAAGTTTCCATTACTTCTTAACAAGTGCAGATCGAGTTTGAAAACTAAAGGGTGCGTAAAGATCTTCACCAAGAAAAAACGATAACAACTGGAAGGTTCAGAAAATCCATTTTCTTGTGTTTGTTGAAGTACATATCAACATAACCCCCAAAAATACAAATTAAGGAATAATTACTTAAAAGTTTACAAAAAATAAATTGGTGGTGATAAATCGGGCATCCCAGTCTGATCCCCTCAAGGTATCACTATGAGTGATACCTTGATTGAAAACCAAACTACCAAATTTCACTTGTGTGAGAATTAGCTGTGAGAACTAGGTAAGGTTTGGCCCTTTACACGAGTCAAGGTCTCAGGGTTTAGCTGCCAAGAAAACTTTCAAGCATTTGATAAACTTCTCCAAGGAAAACTTCCATTTTTATTCAACTTGGTCCCACTTTGCTGGCTAGGTTGCCCAAGAGAAAAATAATTCAAGCAAGTTTTCCAAGGAGAAAGAAGATTAGTGCCACATTTTCCTAAAAAGCTTGGCTACACTTTTTGCTATAGCATTAAAGAAATTTGCAATGCCGAAGAATATTTTGAAGGTTGCACATAACAGATGAATATGCCCTCAACTTGTCATCCTTATTCCAAAAAAATGCACCCATTATGCAACATTTCTGCAAAATTTTCATCCATTTGATAAACTTTTTGCACATCCTGAGAAATATTGCATGGTGGAGAAAATTTTGAAAAAGAAAGTCTCACAATGGATAAAAAGTTGTTGAAATTGATAAATGGAAAAAAAAAAGAAAAAAGAAAAAATCCTCATCATGCCCAAGGAGGCAGGACCCCTGTGGCCAGTGGAGAGTAATATTTGCAGGCAACTTCATTGACATCAGCCTTTATTTAACTCACCAAATTTTTAAATAAAAAGCTTGGAAATGAAAAAAATGGCCAGAAGTGAAGGAACAAATAGTACAAATTGCCAGATACCCATATCTGTATTTCTGTATGTAGCCAAAAATATAGAAAGATGACTAAATCTTTGTGTTTCATATGTGGGTTATAAGCATATTTGGCTAAATCCTCCCCATGATGATAGCCACTTTTTCTACACCTACTTATATAGATGATCCAGCTTTGGCTGCTTAAAAAATTTACTGAAAGAAACATTGAGTCACATAGGTGGGACTATTTTTTTTGGTTGGGGTGTTTTAATTCCTCTACCGGATGTCTCAATTCTCAAGTCAATTCTTAGAGTAGCCCCAGCAGCAGGGACAAAAATGAAGCTATTTCTAAATCCAGTGTTCAATGTCCTGGCCCCACCACTAAACATTACACTATGGTTCAACAAATGTCTGCTGAATAATTAATGAAAATTGAAAGTTCCATTTGAAGAATTAAAACATTCTTCAATCTCCTTCAAAAATATTTTTAGAAAAAAATGAAAATTGAAAAATTTAGCATTTTTTAGTTAATATTTTTAGAAAAAAATGAAAAATGAAAATTTTAGCATTTTTTAATTATTATTATTTTGCCAAAGCTGCCAAGGTATTAGCTAAAAGCTATAAGTGGACCAGTAAAGTTGGCTAACTTATCTTGAATAACAACATATTATCAATAAATCTTGTCTGACAAACTAAGCATACATGAGATCCTTTAATACATGAGATACCTATTGGGTCCAATGTCATAAACTATTTTTGTATTTTCTTGCTGGCATACTGGAATATAGAAGTTTGCTCTTAGAGCATGCCCAACTGCAGCAATAAAATGCCCGTGTACACTACTACTTTTTGAGCGAAGATTTGCATCAAAATGCTATGAAACTACTTCTGGAATGAAGATTTGCAGAAAAACACTATGGAACTACTTGGAGCCTACAAAAGTATGTACACATGTTAACAGGGCCTTCCTAGAGGGCGCCAGTAGCAGGAAGGAAATGCAAGACGCTATCTATCTAGCTCTGTCCGGTGCTTTTTTTTTTTGTCTTTTTGCACATGTTCTTTGGCCCAGCATGATTCTACATGTTTTTTTATTCTGCCAACAAACATTGCAATGTTCTGATTATTTAAGAACAGTTTTATGTTTATATATACATTTGGGAGAAGCAGTTGTGGCTCAGATTATGTTTTGTGTTTTATTTATTCATCTTTTAATTTATTTTTTAGGAGAAGCAGCTGTGGCTTCTTAGTTTTGGGTGATGGAGTGCACAATTGTCAGGAGCCACACGACGGGAAGAAGACGAAGCGAGATTGAAGCTGCGAGTCGATAGCAATCCTTTTACGTGTGAATATGACAATCCAAGAGCGCAGTTTCTGACATTTGGATTGGGAATATGTTGAAGAGCTGGGGGAAGAAGATTGCCAGAAATCAAACAACTCTTTTTGGATGGTATTGGTACTGTAGCTATTGGAGCGAGAAGAATGCGTGGGTGAAGCTGACGAAAATGCAGCTGTTGGAGCAAGAAGAATGCGCATGTGATGCTGGAGAAAGTACGGGAGAAAAGGAGAAATCGATATGAAGCAGAAGCAAAAGACGGCAATGGGCAACGAACAAATGACGAATGCGGGTCCAGAAAAGTGATGACGGTGTCGAGGAGGAGAAAGAAAAAGGTCGGGACCGCCATCGCCACTGTCCTAAATTAATTAGGGTTTAGGGTTTAATTAAGAACCCTAAACCCTTTTAATTAAGAAATTATGGCTACCTTCGCCCCCAATTTCTGGTTTCTCAGTCCATTCCTTCCCCCCTCCACTAATGTCGGCTTTGGCCTTTGTTTCTCCTTCTACCCCCATTTCCGATGTGGCCACTCCTTTCGATTGTCAGGTTGGGCCCACTGGGCCCACTTATTCCATTGGTTACAGTGTTTTTTTAGCGAAAATTCGCTTTTTTTCAACTTGAATTTTTGGAAATTTTGGTTTTTGTAGTTTAATTTTGAATAAAAGTTCGAATTTTGGGTGCGAAATTGCAGAAAAATTAGCATCAAAATATTGGAAAAAAAAACTACTTGGTAGCAAATAAATCAAACATGATTTATTTATGGGCCCAGTAAATATCCTCAAAACTAAGAAGACCAACGTCTAAGACGAACTGATACGCTGCTTGTATTTTTCTCAACAATGGGGCCCAACGCTATGTTTCATGTTCCAAGTGTGGTGCTTTTTTTTTGTGTGGCATGTTTCATCATCAATAGCATTGTCAGGCCTTTTAGGCTTTTTCTTCAAATGGTTCTTCAGCTTCCCTTCTTGCCCCCTCTCCCCCGCCTATGGCTTGGGCATTGGAGGTGGATGCTCTTGATGCCTTTCATTTGGGTTTTGTTCGACCCCATTTGTATTTGTGGATCTTTTCATTTTGTGATGGGAAGTGTAGATTGTTTTTCATCTGCCTTTGGATCATCTTGATTGAGACTTGTTCAACATTACTACTTAACATTTATCTTAATTTTTCCTTTAGTGGTGTCTTGTCTTTCTCACTTGGGGTGGCATAATTGAGCACCATGATACTAGGGCCCATCTCAAATAGTTTTAATTTAGAGATTAAAAGGAATTTCATGTAGAGCATTTTTTTTGGGCACAAGCACTTGCAACTATTTTATCTTTGGACCAAGGTTCCTCGACACTCATACCTTTCAAATTCTTCTTTTGCCTCGCCCCCCCCATTGCAGCTTGGGTGAAATTTGGTGCCAAGATGTGCCAAAGAATATGCACATGTGGTGAAGGCCCTTGCCCTTGGCCCCAACTTCCTTAAAAATTGTTTCAATATTGCAAGCTTTCCATCCTTTGGTTTTGTCTTCCCCCTACCTTCATTCTTTGATGTATTTTTAGTTGGATGGAAACTTAAAATTATTGTTGGATTCTTTTAGGTCTACTTTCATGCACATGTCCCATCTTTCCACAAGGGGACCTTCTAGCATGGTTTTTGAATATCTTCAAAATGCATTTGACCCCAAGGATTCTGCCAACAACTTCATTCAACTTCACTAGCTGAATTCCCATGTTGGCATGGGTCGCTTACTAGGGTCCATTGTTCACATCCTTGGTGTTGTTAGGCTTTTGGCTTTTGCCAAACCTTTAGGTGGCATCAAACTAATTGCAATGGGTGAAATCTTCTTTCGGCTAGTTAACAAAACCTTATGTTTTCAGTTTCGAAATGCCTTTTCTTTTCATTTGTTGCTTCATTAGTTTGGTGTGATAATTAAAAGTAGGTGCGAAGCGGTGGTGCATGGTATTCGACCTTTTTTGGATGTCCATCTTGATTAAGTGGTGCTTCAAATGGACGTGATGAATGCATTTAACTTCATTTCACATAAGGCCATCTTCCAAAATCTTCATGCAATAGGCGGTTAAAATTGTGACCCGCTCCTAAGCTCCTTAATGGACTCAAGTGTGAATTTAAATTGAAAACAACGAAAAAGCAAAGAATTGGGGCATGTTCCTTGGCTCGCAGCACTTTGGGGGGGGGGGGGGTAGAGGGGCGTGATGGAACTTTGGGATGGGACTAGGAAAAGTGACAAGCATCAACTATTCACACGGGCTTGCACAAAACCAAACACAAGGTGGTTAGTGCATGGTTGGAACACTTTTGGTGCTAGGAAGAGCCATGGGCAATTCGGACTCACAAGACTCACCACGCCCCGGACTTGGGGGAAGCCACCACCTTCCCCCTTTTAGTATACTTTGTGGCTGCCCACAAGGCCCACATTTAAATGGCATTTTGTCTAGGAACTCCCAAGTTGGAGTTTCGAAATTGTCAAAGTTGGGACTCCCGTGACTTTGGGGCCCATAATTTTGCGTGCAGACCTCCGATTGAGATGAGGTCTAAAGCAAAGTTGTAGCCCTTGTCAAGAGCTTTTCAATGGTATGTCGCAAGTTTTCCCCTATTTGATTAGCTTGAAGAGAGGGGAATAAATTGACTTCAAGAGATTATTTTAGAGAAACTACACGACCGTTCTTTTTCGAACATCATTTTTGACATGTCTTTTGATTCACATTTATCACACTTGAGGTCCTATGGAAGGTTAGGTGTGGGAGTTTGATTATTTGCTCACCTAGTCATCCCATGCTTTCATCTACCCTCAAATGTTTTATGTTTTGCATTGCATATTAAATTAGGCCTTCCCCATCTTCTAGCTTTTGGTTTGACGCATTGCATTTATGGCTGACCGCTAGACCCCATAGGGATTCACCTCCTCTGTTATGCCCATGGTGGAGAAAGGACTACATCTCATGATGTTGTTCAAGATGTTTTTGCATCCATTGCGAGAATGTACGGTTTACTTCAAAGCAAAAATCAATTATTTTTCTTTCACAAGTTCTTAACAAGTTTTTTATGAACCAACATGACAATATAACCCATGGTGAAAGATTACATTACATAAAAGCTTCAAAGTAGGCATGTGTTTTTGACACATATACATCAACATAAATGAATATGCACCAAATTTGAATGCACAAAACACAACATCGTATGCACCAATAATGACAAATTGTGTTGGGGTTATACCTAAGTAAAACCAAATGAATCAAGTGGTAACTTAGAGATGTAGGAAACATGGAAGTAAATTCTACAAAATAGAGTTAGTGGTCCAATTTTAAGGCATATACCCTATGTGATGAACATTTTAATTAACTTGGAATATTATCCCTCAATGATTTCCACAAATTCATTGTATGTTTAACTTACACTTGTACATCACTTTGAATAAATTACATAGTAGTTTAAAATTATTTGCAAAATAATGAATTAAAATTGGGAAATGATCAACATAATAATGGAAGTGTATTGGACCAATATACTTAGGATAAATTTATTAACAAATCATTCACTTCATCCATCCATTAATGAAACCACATTTGAAAAAAATATTAATGTCACCAAAAGGCCATGCCATGTAATTAAAGCCATTTAATGCATAGATCACATGCATGCCCCATTAGGCAATGATGTGAAGGTATAGGTAGTTGATATGTCAATTGTTGCTTAAACATGTAATTCCAAATAGTAACTATGTTCCAACATTTAAACCCTTAATTAATATGGTCAATTTGATAAACATGTACCAATTTAATAAAAATTTCAATTGATTTGGCCATTTGAACTAGTCCATGTGGAATTTTGGGAAAGAATATGTGCTTGCAATGTGGTTGAAAATAATATGCAATTACAATTTATTTGGTTTAAAATGGCAAATAATGCATGTATTTTCAATTTTTATCCTTGACCTTATAATGAAATATGAGCTCACCATTCAAATTTAAATCTTTGAATGAAGTTTGATATCACCTACTACATTTTGTAAGTTTAATTTTTCCCACTATTTTAACAAAATCTACATCGATGTTTACAATTTGACAAGTGTGTGACAAATGATGCTAATGTTTTGGATTGTTCTCATCATAAAAACCTTATACCAACTTAATTCTTAATATTAAAATATTAAATGTTGTTGTAGTATCTTGGCAACTTGGACATTAATTATATTAGTTGTAGAAATGTTGAAATTTTCATAAAATATTGTTTTCAAAAAAAAATTGAAGGAAATTATTAACAAAATTTTAATATTAAAAAATTCCACTTAGTCATGGAACATTCATATTTAATTCCAATTTTTTTATAAAAAAAATCAATAGTTGAGGAATAACTATGAAAAATACACCTTGTATTGTGTATTTGTACAATATACCCCCTTTATAATCACGCCCTTGGTGACCATTTTTTTCGTGACACTAACGAATTGTGATTTAAATGTGTATAATCACATTCAATGTAAAATTGTAATTATAGGCAAAAAAAAACCTCAAAAAATAACCCTTTGTGTTAAAACAAAGGTATCAAATGTTTAATTTTCTTACATGGTTTATTCTAAGCTCTACTATGCATTACTAGACTTGAACAAGGTTGTGATTTTGGCATATTTTAATGTGACAATTTACATTGGGTTTGAGCTCCTTAACTATTAGCTTGTGTATCTTGTCAACTAGATATTTTTAATTAATTTTTTTTGTTTTCTTGACAAGTTCACATATCTTTTGCTTGTTTGCACTAGAAGGTTGTGCTTTCTTTTCTCTTCAATTGGATTCATTGTTGTTAGTTTGCACAATTGGAACACAAATCAACATAACATTGCCAAAGAGAACTACAATTTACAAAACCCTAATATTTGCCTGGATTTCCCTCATAATAATCAGATTTACAAAGAAAGTTGTGCAAATTTTTTGTGTTACTAATGAGTGTGATAGTGACTTAAAAAAATGGTGTTCCTTACTAAAACAAATGGTTATCAAAAAATGTGTGACACAAACAAGAATGTGACTAAAATGGGCGTGATTATAAAGGGGGTTTATGATAATAGTAACCCAATACAATTCAATTTTCAACAATTTTGATAAATATTTAAAAAAAATTTCCAACTAAACCTTTTGCAAATTCTTTTGAAACGACTATTAGTCATAAGCACAATATTTATTTGACATACATTTGTTGGAGTTGCTTGGCATGTATTATTATATTAAATTACTAGCTCATATTTGGTTAATTAGAAACTTGTGCAATTTAAGGTTAATGGGTTATAGGGTTTGGGATGTTAGATGTTTGTAAAATAACTTAGTATTACTAAATTGACTCACATAAGAAAATTTGAAAATTGAAATGTGATAATCTTCATTGTTATTATTACTATTTTGTGTTCTTGATTTTAAAAAGCCAAAAAATAATTGTTAAGTCCTTTTACTTGTGATGGCCATTAGTTGGTGCTCATTTGAACAAATTTATAAGTAAAAGTCAATTTAAAAAGGTGACAATGTAAATCTTAAATATTAATTTGGAGTGTAATGATTTTTTTTGTCTAATGTATTTATCTTATGTGACCTTCTTTATTGTGGTATTAATATGTTGTATTTTCCATACCTTTCATGGCAATTTGTAGATACAATGTGCATAGACCCTTGGGGATGGTTATTGTGCACATGATGAATGTATCCAAACCATATAAATAATAAATTTGAAAAAAAAAAAGTTGAATTAGAACCTAACATTATATTGAATCCTTTCTTGATCAATAACATTATTTTATTGTTTCTTAGTTTAATTTATGTAAATTCCAAACTTCATGTAACATGTGCATAAATTTGAATTTAGAGTCCAAGACATTTAGGTTGAAAGTCTAATATGTAATGTTAAATGGATCACTTTACCTTTCCAAATAGTGGGAAATTAATATTTATTTGTTGTAGTCACTTGCACATTTTTTGTTTTTGATAAATTTCAAGCCAATTATTGATAGCATACAAAGCTAAATGAAGATGATATTGTTTTACATAGTATAAAAATATAATATCAAGAGAGTTACAACAAATGTTAATGCCCAAACATGGGAATTGCCAATGGTTGTTGTATCATCCTAAAAAACCAGTGGGTTGTTTCTTGGGGAAAAAAATGTTGGTTCTTCGATAAAATGTATCTTTTACAATTGGCTTTCGAGCATGAATAGGCTTAGCATAATTTGCTGTTGCACTTGTACTTCCATACACATTGGAAGTTGTGTGATACCCACCATTTTCCTGAAATTAGTTAAATGATCCATGTCAATCCATGACTTTCAATTCAAATTCCAATATTGCGTGCATTTTCATATATTGTTTTGGGGTATATGGAAATTTAAATTCAATATTAAACTTTTTGGGTGTTTGTGAAGATTAATTTGGTACGATGAATCAAATCTAAGGTTTAGACTTGTGGTGATTTAATATTTTTTTCCCTTCCAACATATGGTGTATCAATGATCACATACATGTTTAAATATACTTTTTATTATTATCCATAAGGTTTTTACTATGGATGATACACTTGTGGTGACAGAAGAATGTCATTGTGAACTTTAAAGAAAAAGCATAATTTCAATATTGAAAAACTTAACTACATAATTTTAAAAGTTGATACCCATATTGGCAATTGATAATGACAAAAGAAACACATCCTAGGAAAAAAAATTGAAATTTTATGTAATAGGTGAAATTGAAGATTGATTTACATTAGGGTTGAAGGTTTTAAGTTTAAACAACCCTTTTTAAATCTACAATTCTACCAATAAGAGGCAAAGTTTTTGGATGAATACAATCGATCACATTTTTAAAGTCTTACAATATTGAATGTGTTTTAGATTAGAGTGGACACATTGAATGTTGCAAGGACTAAAGAGCCCACCCCTACAATGTACTAACACATATACATAGAATAAAATGTTTATGCTAGCATTGATCAATGTAAAAGGTTTTATAATATTGGGATAATTTTGTGGATGAATGTGACAACAAAGTTATTAAACCTTATAAACTTATTGCCTTTGAAGATGACAATTTTCTAAATATAAGAGCAAACATGGTTAAGTTACATTATGATAATGAATGAAAATTAAAAGAGCAATATTTTGTTTGCCAAAAAAAGTAAAATTGAGTGTTTTAAAGGTTTGGTTGGACTACAAATTCAATTTGAAAAGTAGATTTGTCATGTTGCCATTATGAAGGCAACATGTTCACACTACAGGCTTGAGCCCTATGTAAGTTTTAAATGATTTTTGTTGATCTAGGGACCCAAATTATAGTGAGGTTAATTATGATAGGTACCATTATTTTAAATGGGTTCAAGGTGGATTGAACCCAGCCAATTTTAAATTATTTGGTAGACATCAAACTCAAATTCTTGAATTATTGGTTTTGTGATTTCAACCCACAACCATTTGCATAATGACCATGAATTCTAACAATTTCAAATGATTAAATACTTATCGCAAATTAAGTATTCAATTGTTTGGAGATTCATTCAAAGAATTTTTTGAAATATGGACATGAAATATAGCACTAAGCCATAAAATTTTGGAAATATCTATAGTTCACCAAAAATTAAACAAACATAAAACAATGGTCTATAACTCATAAAACCTTACCATGTGGTTGTAGGCTGAATTGATGTCATGTTGATTACCCATTCCCAATTGTATTCAAGTCATTGGATACAGAATTCATACAAATTTGTGGAAATACGTCTTATGGTCTTTTGGTGCTTGGGGGGTTTTGGGTGAAGAAAGGTCTGGTCCCTTGTTTACAAAACTTTGAGTTTTCTAGGTAGTTTGAGTTCCTTCGATAGAAAGCTACCCTTGCAAACTCTAAACAAAATTCTATTTAATAAAAAAAATATTAAAAATTAAATTCCAAATGCAATACATATATACACAATTTTGTTCATGAGTTAACGACATATCACCTTTACAAATGTAGGGTTGTTGTTGCAATATGCAATTTGATGTTGACAATAATATGTTTGTTTGTGACATTTGGAACAATGAGCTGTTGTAGCAAGTCCAGCTTTGCCAACATCATATACAAATTTTGGCCCATCAAACTACATCAAAATTTTACAATACCCTAGTTTAAAAAGTAGCAATAATAGTCGATTATGTCCTATTGATATAGTTGAGGTGAATTATTTCATGTAATTAAAAGATTATGTTTTGGAGAAATAAATGATTTAAAGTTTAGGGCAATCAATAACAACCTTTATTTTATAGGCAAACGTTTGCCTAAAATTTGAGAGAAAGGAATATGATAAAGAATTGATTTGGGAGGATTTCCATTGCCAAAAGTGAGAAAACAACAAAAAAAAAACACACACTAAACCTCTATATTTACTTACCTCACTAAACCGTCTATGATCTACCTATTTTGATAACCTAGAACATGGTATGATCATTGCCCAATTTTTCCTTTTAACTGCACATCTATGTATTTCCCCTTTCCAAGGGGCTTGTATTAATCATTGTGTCATTTTAAATATTGCTTTAAATTGATGGTAAACCTTTAGCCATAATTTGGACCAATCCCAACATTGTTGGGTTCATCCTTTGACCCATGTGGGTTAATTCAAATAGACATGGTTATGATTTAGGGTTGGGGGATATGTGCATTATTTTTCTCCAATACTATTCAATTTTGTTTCAAATACTTACGATAAATAAAAACCTTATTTGTTCTAGTCAATACCTTGAAATTACTTCCGATCACATACCACCAACAAAAATTGAATAAGGTAGGATTTAACATAGATTCTTTCACGAGTTGTTATTTTTTGGATCCGATGCACAAATGACCCATAGGTCTATCTATTTTCTTGACCCCCCTTCCCCTCAAAACATCTTTCACATAATTTTGTAAATCACTTGTGGTTTAGATGTTTAGACCACTATTTCTCAATGTATGATACCTTATTATTTAAAATGTTATTCCAAGGCTTAGATGGAACCTTAAGCATATGTTGTCAATTGACATCTTGACCTCCCTAAGGCCTTAAATCTTCATCAAAGTGATCATCTTGAATTTGCATTATCAGTATCCTCTCATGCACCTATTTGTGAGCTTGTATTTTCATGTTTGTGTACAAATTACATGGTTTAACTAGCCTTAAGGAGTTGTTGTCTATTCAAAGTTTGGGGCTTAAGTTGAGTTGTGTTGAGCTTAACCATAATAATGGGTAGGACTATTTTTCAACTTACAACAAATCATATGGAGGTGAACATTAACTTGCACATGAATCTTGAACAAGAGTTTTAGCCCATTCCTCTGATTTAGTCTATAGTTTTTTAAGGCCAAAGCAAATAGGAGCATACGGATGACCATAAAAGGAGGATGAAACTTAATCAAAGTGAATTGGAAGAAAAATTGTAACTAGAATTAGGCCCCCAAATGAAACATTTCCATTTATAATGTTTTAAAATTTCCGATGTTCCTTTGCCAAATTTGGGCGTTGTGCTTAAAAGGTGCTCATACATGTGTCTCCAATTCTAGATTCTAGTCCTAATTCTAGGCTTTTTTCTTTTTCTCAATTTTATGGAACATTTGGTTTCCACTTTGAAATAAATATTTTTGATCTGATGTAACCTCGCACAAGGTTGAGATTTTTCACATTTCCAATTCCTAAGGTTCCAAACTTAAGTTCAAGTAGAGGTCAGGTTCCACATAGTTACAAACATCTTTGGATTGGAGATTTTGTGAATATTATTGCTGAACAACCCATTGAAAATGGGCACCTAACTCGAAATTAAAAACTTACATTAAAAACCTTTCTAAAAAAGTTATAAAATTTTGGTTTCAAAAATCACATAATATAGTACATGTAGGTAGTACTAGGCCTTGCCATTGCTTTGGTCCCATGCAATTTTCAATTGAGCCAAATACTCATAATAACATATTACATCAACGTTTTTAAATACCCAAAGTGCTATTAGCCTCATTCAGTTATGTATAGATTTCATCATGTTGTAATCGTGACATCACCCCATAGAAATTCCAGTCACAATTTACTACCTTGCCAAGGTGCCTAATATATTTTGGTTTGGGAATCATTTATTAATTACGATAAAAAAAAAGTTTTAGCATTTGGCATTATATTAAAGAATGGAGCTAGTGTGCTTATAATTTCTTTCATATTTTCAGCAAGGAAGTAGGTATTTTTCAAAAAATTCAACAATTCCAAATATAATGAATTTGTCCTTAACCATCTAAATACTATGATATTAAAATTATCACCCTACACCCAACAGATTCGCCCCCTTGTTATCCAATAACTTGTGACCATGTTAACCTCCTTGACCAAAAGATGAATGGAAATATTATAAAAAGAACATGAGGACAAAAAATAGCAAATCCACGTGAATTATCCATACTAAAGGTCTTTTTGTGTTTGTGACTTTAACTTTGGTATGTAATGAGCTTCTAGGGTTGATGAATAAATGTTTGTCCTTGGATGCAAACAAATCAAAGGCTTCCATTCTTAGAGCAAGATTGGGACAACTTGAACTTGATGAAGTGAAACATATTTTCACGCAAACTCCCATGGGAACTTCTTTTTAAGAATTGAAACTACATGGGAATTCCAAATGTTCATGTAAGACCATTTCAGGAATAATTTAATCCGAATGGCATGATCATTGGCAAAGGTTTCAAATAGAACTATAATGTAATGGTTCATTGTGCCATAACAAAATTCATGGCATTTCACGAATCAAAATGGGGATGATAAATTCGATTCTAAACATGCATTTTGTCATTGTTCCCTTTGGGAAGGTGGGGAGAATGATGCTTTGATATACGTACCATATGGAGTTGTAAAATTTATTATAATGACACTAGTGGATCCTCTGAACCTAGGTCATGATAAGTTCAATGTGAATTTATGGTTGTTTTGTGTTTCAATTTTAACTTTGACAATAGGAATCACTTTCTTGCTCTAGTTTGTGTATTTGACACACCTATATAGGGTTACCAAATGGCATTGAAGGCAACTTCTTGATATCGTGTGCTACAAATAACATGCTTAAGCCTCGAGTACACTCCATAGCTTGTCAAATCAAAATGACAAGTCAGGTGGGAGCTCCAAAATAAAAATACGACGAGGAAATTCTCATTAACCCAATTTTGATCACGTCAGTAACACAAACTAGAACAAGAACGTGTTTCTTGTAGTTGGAACTAGAATTGGAACATAAGACAATTGTGGACTCACATTGGATTCATCATAACTTGGACCATTTGGGGAAACAATACCTTCCATAGAGTATGTTTTGTAATTCCCATGCAACCTAGAACAAAGTGGCGCTTCTCAAAGCTCACAAAAAATGAAAGTTTGGAAATTCCCAAGTTCAAACTCTTGAAACTTGGGAATCCATAATTTCAATAAAACACATTATTTGGAACGTTCTTAAGTTTTAAATTATATCCCTTCAACCTTTTACCAAGATCTTCAATTGAACATCATTTGGTCCCTATATCATGTTCACTTGTCACACATTAAGTGAATGGGAATGAATTTCCTACTATCATCATTTAGTTTGTTTTGGCAATGTGAACCATCAAACTGTAGCTTGCATTACAATTAAGTGACGAAATTAGACAATATTTGATCCCCAAAACCTTGCCCAAAAAATCTAGACTTCACAAGAGCCCCATTTCTATTGTGCATTTTTGCACGTTTAGTAGGAATGGACTTGAAAGTTTTGTGGGTTCCTACCATTCATAATCAAATATTTTGAACTAACCTTTGCTCTATGTTTGAACTAGGCCATGTCTTGGTTTTATTCTCAACATTTTTCCATTCTCTTGTCCCAACTTTGGTTGTAAGCCCAAGGTTAGGGTCATGACAAATGTTGGTCATTTCTTTATTTTCATAACCAACAGGGTGGGGGGTTCCTTTGTCAAATTATTTTATAAATCCCAAATAGGGGATCAAATAATTAAAATTTGAGATTTAAAAAAGACTTGCCCATTATTAATTAGCTTGTTTAAACAATAGCCTTAATTACCAATTTTCCACTTGGTAGACAACCTTAATATCCATATGCATTTTGCCTTGCTATTTCTTTGACCCCATGCAATTATGAGCGTAGGACGGGTACATCTACTTCAAATTCTGGATCAAGATAAATACAAATGTTTATATATATAAGGTACATAGGTGTATATAGGATTTAAAAGATCCATATTAGGTGAGGGTTTACTTGGGTATATAGGATTTGCATATTCATCGTTTTGAATATGGGTAAAGGGAACTGAATAACATTTACCTTGTCGATAGGGTATGGATAATCGCATATACTTCATCATCTACTCATTTCACCATGCTTATATGCAACAACTCTTTTTTTGTGGGAAAATTTCAACACTATTGTGAAATTGTGAATTTTTAGGGGGGAAATTTCTTGAATTTCTCTAGTTTTAAATATATTTAAGGGTAAATTATTAGTTAATCTTCACAATTTGAACAAATCCATAATAACCAATTACAATACAAAATATGAAAATGCATAAATATAGGCTACACAATGATTTGGGGTGTACCATCTTTTTACCAACTTAAAAGAAACTACCTTCCCTGAATGTAAAATATATATTAGTCATGTAGAATAAAGATGTGCCAAGTTTAAAATATTTACCAACCAAGTAGGGTAACTAAAAGGGTAGAATTGTTTTCAGTAGTTGGGGTGGGGTTATGTATCTATGATGTAAGATACCCATGGGTATATATCAAGGTAAATGACTTACCTGCCTAACATTGGTGATTAGTTACCTTTTCATATTTTGCACTTGGATAGTGAAAAGGGGTCCTCATCAAAGGTCTCCTAAATGATACTATTCATACTTTTGGATATATCTTGAAACAAGTTGCAAGATTGTTCACATTATAAGAGAAACGATCTTTTACAAATTTCATATAAGACAATAGTATTCCACGTTCAATTCAAGTATTGGGAGTCAATACCTATTCTTTGTAGTAAAGTTTTTATATGTACAAGAATGAAACCTTTCTCAAATTTCAAAATTTTAACTTTTGGACTATTCATTCTTTGTATTTGTGTGTCAATTTGGACTTGCAAGTATAGTTTGTTACAATCATATGGTAAACCACTATAAGTTGAATCTAGACCTAAGAAAAAACAGACATGTCATAAGTAGTCATTTTGAAAACAATAATAATAGCAACAAATATAGGAAAGGCTATTTTCATGTGACATTGTAGACACCTTTGAGGATTTGTCAAATGTTTAGCAAATATTAGAAATTATTTTGAATGCAACTTTTAGAAATTTGTATGTTTGATTTGTTGCAAGGTATACGATATATAATTGTCATAGTTACAAACATACAATTGGAACATTATTCTAACTAGTTATAGATGCTCATGAGGCCATCATCATAGTTCTTATTCAATTCCCTATATATTCCTATTGTATTTAAATATCTTCGTTGATTTACCATTAGATATTATAGAAGACAAATCAAATTCTGACTTGTATCAAAGTTTATTAACAAAATAAATTTTCACCCCAATATGCGAGGATTAGATATAGGCTCATCATCTTTACTATCCCCTCATGTCATTATTGGAAAAACACATTTTGAATGTGCCTTGACATGTCTATCATCCCACTTCATGATCATATATTAAAAAGAATATGCAAGGATTAGATATAGGTTCATCATCTTTATTATCCCCTCATGTCATTACTTGAAAAACATATTTCAAATGTGCCTTGACATCTATATCTTCCCATTTCATGATCATAAATTTAAAAAGGTGAAATGGTTTGACATGGGAAATAGTATTTATCAACCCATGATCACATCAATGATTCTTTCATCATTCAAAAAGCTATTCAATTTAATCCATACCATGTTTAAATGCCTAAAATTTGAGTTTTTGTTTAATCATATGTTCCAAGAATTAAAGTACAATTTTATATATATATATATATAAGGTTTAGAAATATCTTGAGTATCAATTTTCCAACAACATAGTGTTAAACTTCAGATTTTGGTTTTGATCTGATTTCCATACAAACATGAATGAATCAAACATTGCTGATATACCAAATATGATGACAAATCGTTAAATTTCCATTTCTTACAATTGACATTGGCATCATCTCTTGACCACCTAAACATCTCATTTAAAGCTTATAATATTGATCAATGGTTCTACAATCATCAAATTTATCCAAATTAAAGGAAAACATATACTTGTGAAAGTCCCATCATTGCTTCACAATCTCATCATGTGAGGATGTTTATTCAATCCACCTCATGTTTATCATCCATGACATAAATCAACATTGGAAATTGGAGTTTTGTTGAAACAAACCAATCAATGTTTTTTTGGGTGGGGAATTTTCACATTGTGGGAATATGTCGTCATAGATTCCCTACTTATCATTTTAAAAATACAAAAAAAATAGGATTTTTAAAAAGGGTGAAAAGGAGAATTTCACCTCATCTATGTCTATTGGCTACTATTCTCTATTTTGATGGTTCTCTGTAAATGAAGTCGCCACTTAATGCAAAATTTGTTTTGGGATGCTCACCACTTTGGCTACATCACAAATTTTGATTAAAAAAACAACTACAAGAAATAGAAGGGAATCATAGGATAAAGGTTTGAAACAAAATCAAGTTTGCTTATGGGACATTTAAGGGCTAAAAGATATGTCATATGTTTTTGAGACACATATTATGTGTCTTCATGTTTGATTTTTTTCCTTAGCATACGGGATTATATTAAAGTCACATACGGTATAAACACATATTAGGAACCCCATGCCCCAAGGTCACATGGTGTTCCAAGATGTCATACATCTTGTCCCCATTGCCACAAGCCTAGAAGGCTTCAAATCAACTAATAAAACAAAAAACAAGATTGAGCAAATGTGACAACAACAAACGAGAATTGAACTAGTTTAGTGGGGAGTTGAAGGCAAAATTTATATTAATTTGGAAAAAAGGAAATCGCAATAAAATAAATGGAAGGATCTAAAAACAGATTTGGGTCTATCTAGAAGGTGAGTTCAAAGGTGAGGCTATTTATTTGCCTTATCATAATTTCAGGTCCTTACCCTATTACCAAATACCTCACATAGAAGCCCACCACATCTTTCTATATAGTAAGAATGGGCTTCATTAAAATATGTCTTTGACAGTTTCCTTTATAAATCATGCTTATGACATAAGAATCTTTGGGGGAAATAATAATAATAAATTTGGGGGAATTTCATTTTGAAGTTTACTATGTTGACAACTTGAACCTTTTGATATTTTCATTATTTAGTTTTCATATCGCCAAAACACTCGTGCATGAATTATTTTTCCAATGACATGAACAACTCAAATCCCCAAATATATTTTGGACTATAAACATGTTCCAAATTATCAATTCGTCTTTAAAAAGAGGGTCAAATTGTTATAGGTCATGTGTAGAACTTCAGCACAATTACTGAAAATATGTTCAACTTAGGTCCGTGTCTTGTTTATATCCCATAAATATGGAGGGGCCAACAAACAATTTTTTTATAAAAAGTATTGAATTTTTAAATGGTCCTCTTTTATCGGTGGAAAATTTTGGGATCGTTTTGACAAGACATTATAAAGTTTCAAGGAATATAATAATAATAATAATATTGTCTCCATTAAGCATATAGTAGGTTAGAACTAGGTGTTATGGATTTATATATATGGGTGTACAAATAGTACATACATAATTGGAAATCCTTCAAAAGTTAGCTAATCTTTATTACATGAAGCTTATAACCTCTTGTTTAATAGTGTGTTACACTGAAGAATCCTTTGATTTTTATTTGACACATAAGTATGTGCTAGAACAATTGGAGGAGCATTGAACCTTTTTCAAAAGGATTTTATGCATATGGTGACTAGGTTTTCCAGCTCAGTTTTTGGACATAACATAATAAAAGTTGAAGGAATGCCCATTTTTGTCAAAAAGAGGTTTTAATCAAACTAATATGCACCATTGTGTTATATTGAATGATTTACAAGAAGTTTTCATACACCCAATATAGTATTAACTGAGAGTTCTAGGCGGATATTTTGTGTCTAAAAATTGGATATACCTTACATATGATTTTATAAAAGGATGGTATGCCTATTTGAAAAATCAAATAATATTTTGTGCATATAGTCTTACAATTTAATGGTATAACTATATAAACTATAAACCCTCTAACTATAGCTAGAATAGGATGGGTTCCCTTATTACACATGGCCCTTTTTCTTTCCTACTAGCAAAATTGTTGTAATTCCAAATTACACCATCACTTCAAATTATAACCTCCATCGGGATAGGATAAATTAATTTTCTTGAATAAAACTTGAACCTTCTTTGTAATATTTGTCCTTTAACCATTTTAACCCCTAAATACATAAGCCAATAATGGTTCAAGAAATGTACTTGTTTGGGAATATTATCCAATTTTATATTTAAAAGGCATATGGTCTCAAATGGTCACCAAAGATTTTGTTGTATGTAGCTCATGGTGTCTTACATAGCTAATTTTGGTTTTCATAGTTGAAGTCATATTTTAATGTAATTTAATGTTTGCATTGCGAATTGCATTATTGTTTGTAATCACTAAAACCTTATCATCTTATTTGCTTTAAATCATTTTCATTTGACAATCACATGAACATGAAAGTTGTGTGCAAGGTGTGTACCCAAGGTTAAAAACCTTTAATTACTGCGTACATAATTTGGTAGACAACATGGCCCATTACATATTCCAGTTGTGGTTCAAAGGATCTATATGGTGCCATATTAGGGGGCATGAGACCCCTATTTGGGCCAAAAGAAGTTCCTTCCCACCCTATCTAAGGGCCATGGTTTTCTTTTTTTATTTTTGTGGTGTAGCCATAGTGGCAACCATCCATAGGAGGATCTAGGCAAGTTTGGGTACATGACAAAAAAATTGTAATCATGTTATTGCTTGGAGGTGACCTAGAGGAGCAAGCATTTTAAATCTAGTGAACCAAGTCCCAAAACCCTTTTTTTTTAATAACAAAATCCTTCAAAGAATTCCAAGAAAGCCTTTGTTTTGGTGGCAACCAACCCACTAAAAATTTGGGCATTTAAGCAAAATCTGACACCAAAAAAATTGACTACTAGGGGCCATTCACATGTTGGGTCTCAAGTCGCGAACCATACATGAGGGGATCACCTCAACATAGTGAAGAGGGTTATTATTGTAAAACTAAAGCAAAATAAAAATTGGATTGTTGAGTAGGGACAAAGGCACTTAGCTTATAAATACAAAAGGAAGAGATTACTTTTGTTGGGATTCGTTTTCCAATCTCTGGATATTTTTTCGCCATTTCTATCATTTTCTTGGCCATCATTGAAAGAGATTTCTTTGCAAATTTGTTGTCCATCTATGAATGCAAAACCAAACAAAATTGTTAGCCATTTTTCTTGTTTTCAAGTTCATGACAAACAATTTCACCATTTATCAAAACTTTTAGATCATGATTTTTTGTGGGTGAATATTCGTATTGTAATGATGAATAAACAAAACAATTTTTTTGAAATATTTTGTTTGAAATGCCTGGTTTTTTACAAGAAAACAAAGGAAATTTTGGTTTTTGAAAAATGGTTGGCACTTTTTGACTACCTTCGAAAAGTTTGTCATCACTTTGCTATTGTTTGGGATTAATTTTTTTTTTTTTACAATTTTCTTAAACCTATCATGGATAAATGCTAAATCTAGCTATGTATGCTTGGCATCTATTCTCACCTAGTTTAGAAAACTGAAAAAAATAAAAATTGTTCTAGACTGGAGGAAAATATTCAAGCTGCAATTTTTTGATAACAAATGAAATACCCCTTCCTCTTCTCATAAAGGAGCTACATTTTTAGTTTCAGAATATGGGTGGTGCTCTAGATGACAATCTATCAACTTTTGTGAAACAAACTTGCAAGAATTTTGCTCATCAAGCTAACCTCCATTTGACTCAAATAATATTCATTTAAAACTATTGCTGAAGGGATGTTTACAATAATTTCATCGTCCTAAAACAATATCAAATTACTTATAATGTTAATATGTGGTTTTATAATTGACAAGGACAATGTGGATTGTGTGTTCATCAAGTTTGCGTCAATATATTTGACCTCTCTTCAATCATATGAATGAAAAAAAATTCACATTTGAACAATTGCAATTCATATCTCCATCCAAATCCCAGAGTTGAATGTCTAATTCACCCTTCATCTAGCCTTTTTACCTCCCCATTTCACATATCTCATCTCTTCAATTGGAACATTGTGCTTGGCAACCTTTTAACCTCTATGATATGTAATCCAACTATTATGATTGTATTACCATGTAAATTCATTATTCTCATTTGGTTCATCATCCAACACCATCTGATGAGTAGAGTTGTAGTGTGCACAACACTTAGAATGATGAAAGTAATTCATATGTCTAGTAGAAGAAAAGAAAAAGAAAATCCATTCAATGTGTAAATTCTTATTTTCCATCCACAAAAATCAAGCCATCAATATAATACAAGTGAAAATTTGCATCAATTCATTCAATTATGGTAATTTCTCTATATATTAGAAAATAATCAAGGCTGAATCACCATATGATTGAATATCTCATGAGATGAATTGATTAATGAAATCCTAGCTTTAATTGCTTGTATATAAAAAGGTAAAAAATGGACAAATTTCAAACAAAAGTGAAATCCTTAATTTGTTACATGGACTTAATAGGATCGGTCCAAGAGAAATAAAACGATAAAAAAGAAATACATTTTGTTGTAAGTCATTTTTTTTAAAAAGGGGAAATTTGAATGTTACATCACACATAAAAAATGACAAATACATTGTGATTGTCACAATCAAGTATCTCCAAATTTTTATTATGTGCCAAATTTCAAATTTTATATTCTTGAAAAATGAACTCTTTTATGGGCAAACTTTTGCTAAATCAATCACAAATAAAAATCCCCCCCCCCCCCCTCCCCCAAGGGGCAAAAATAATGTGACATGGCAAATTGTTTTAGAATCTCAATCAAGTAAGATGTTGGGTCAAGGAATACCCACCATTTGGGAGGGACAAATAATGTTTGTTTAAATTTTTTTCTTTTTTTTCCTTCAAAGAAACCTCATGATGTTTTTTAAATCTATAGTTTCATAGACATACAATAATTTTTTATCACTTAGGGTTTAGGGTTTAGGGTTTAGGGAAATGATATTTTGCACTTGCCTTTAATTGTGAGCGATATTGTTCCGTGCGGCACACGTTGCTAAATTCATCGGTCTTGGAAAAATCAGAACTAAGGAAGCCTTTGAAGCGCTCGGGTTGTGATGTCAAATACATGTTCTTGTCAATGTAAAGATCACCCTGTCCAATACATTGGTTTCCAATTTCCGAGTTTTTATGGTGAGCAAATTCTTCTTGTGTTGCATCATGAATTGGGTCATTTTCCCAAAAAAAAATGTAGCATGCTTATACTTGCAAAAGGACCATCCAAAATGTCATCCCAGACATTCACTCTTTGCTCAAAAGAGAAAGAACAAGAGATGCCTTTAAGCCCATGATCAGCACTTCATAGAAAACATATGTGCTTTCACTATTATTAATTATTCAAAGCGATCAAGGAGTTTAAATTCATATTTCTAATGTTAAAAATGATTGTTACAAACACATAAATTTCATTGTTGATAATGCACAAGTCTTTAAGAAGACCTTAGCTAATTCATTACAAGGAAATTTGAGGTCACAAATAAGCTCAGTGCCTAACAAGTTTCATTCCAATTTCAAAGTTAATTCAATATACCTCCAAATTAGATGTATGAATTGTATTGGTTGTTAACTTGTGCATTTTAGAATTACGAATAGGTTTGATGGATCATCAATTGATAAGTAAAAGTATTAAAATGAAAATTTATAGACCGTGCTATCGGAAAGGCACATAGTCACAAATTTACTTTGAAGTTTTGCCCTTTCTCACTTTTCTTTTTTCTTAATAGTAATTTAAATTTTAGGTATCCCCATTGGGGATGACATATATATTCAAACCCACATATGTAGGGAGGCTATGGATGAAACCACAAGGAATATGTTAATACAAGATCGACTTAGCTTTAAGATTAAAAACCATTTGGATCTAGAATCTAGTCAAGATTGGACCTACATCTTGGCCAAGAATTGACTAGGATGGACATAACTTAAACAAATTGTATACATGATTTGAAAACTTCAATTAGATGTAGGCAAAATTGAGTTGAAATTAGTTCAAAATTAAACTAAAATCAACTTAAAACATCATACCAATAATAAATTTATCATAATAAATATCTAAACCAAGTTCACAATAGGATGACCACAGCTTAGATATATTGAAGACATGACTTGAAAAGTTCAATGATCTATTCAATAACACCCCTTTTAGGACCTTATAATTGCACACTTCCTGCCCCCCCTCTCCTCTTTCCAAGGTGTTGGCTCCAGTATCCTAATAAAAAACTATGGATTTCATCCATAGAACATAACTTAGTATAAGTAAGTCTCCCAAGCAATATAAAAACAATTAAACAATGTTTGTAGCAAAATACAAAAATAAATTTCATGTAAAAGGAATTACAAACATAGATACTTAATTTCATATATATATATTGCAATTGGTGGAAGCAAATCATCTCACCAATCAATCTGAAACAAATTTAGTTTATTTGGGGACTTAAAAAAAATTGGGACAATAACACAATGCCCTCCCTTAACGTGGTTGTCATTTAAGGAGGGCATTAACTTGAGGGTGAAGGAATCATGAATTTTATCTTAATAATATTTTGACTACTCTTTTCATAAGTGTAGGGTAAGGCCCTTGGGTGGGTATGTCACCTTGTCGTAGGCCCCTTATTTTGGGAATGGTCCCATCTTTAAGGCTTTAACTTATATGTTGTAAACCACTAAACCAAACAATCTTGTATGTAATCTAGCAAGGGTTGGGAATGGAGAGTGCGAGAATGGCCTTGTGAAATTGGCCTATCCTTGGAAAATGATCTTGTAATGAAAGTTTTTCCATCTGCAACTTTGTTAAAGGAAAGAGGCAGCACTAAAACTGAAAAGAGTGGAGAATATTTACATCAGACACCCATGGATGTTCTTTTTGGAAGAAGACATCATTTGTTTGGAAGCCCAATTTTGGGGTGTGGGATTGCATCTGTTTGCCAGAGAAATTGCTGCGTGGCACTGCACACCAACCCATCATTCATCATGTGTTAAATAACAACATCAACAACTTCCACAATGGCTTATTTTTAAATGGAGAAATTACAATATTTATTATTAAAAAATGGAGTGACTTGTTTGAGTTTCAATCACTAGAATTTGAATAAATAAAAATCACCAAATTTTGATATCATCATTGTATTCAGAACCTCAAGTGGAATATTTTGCTCTTTCAACTCTTTATGAAAAACTTCACCTTGCTAATTTTGAAAACCTTAAACCTTCTGATAAAGCAAAAAAATAAGGAAAACATAAAAACAACAAGCATATATCTATCACTCATCTGCTGTAAGTAAGCTGCAATGGATTTTTTCTTGTGGAGAAATTTCACCATTTTTTGACCCATATAAAGGATTTAAAATCTAAAAATGGCAGAAATCCACCTAATCTCAAAAATAATAGTACAAATGACCATATTTCTACAATAGGTTTCAACAGATAGCCAAATTGTGTTAAATCTTATGATGCATCACAAATTGACCTGAAAGAAAACACCGAGGTCTTGCATAACTATAATTATCTCTTGAAGTTAAGAATGTACATTGTTATCAACAGTAGCAATAAGTTGCTTGCACATGACTAATCTAATTTCATGGAGATTTTCCTTTTTATCATCTTAATTCACTCGCTCGACTGACTAATTAATCTGGGTGCAATGAAAGTTCAAAACATGACACACATTCTTTCCAAGCCTACCTATCCACAAAAGATTATATTAGTGGGCTTTTGAAGGAGAAATCCATGATATAAATTACCATCCTTGTGAGGGTATGGAAGAGGGTCATCTGTAGTGCCAAATGTAATGTAGCTTGTGGTATTGAAGACGCCATGCAGGGCTCTTTCTGTCAATAGATTGTTGTTCATTTTGGCTAAGTGCTCTCTCTTGAAGAAGAAGACAATCACAAATTCCAGCAACTACTAGTCCTGCTTCAACATACACCTATTTCAAAACTTTTGATATGTGCATGTCAATTTCACCTGCACAAACCCATATTATTTAACATTTCAGATAAAATCCAGAATTTTTTGATTGAAACAAAAAAATACAAAAGTCTTCACTCCTATCATGGGTGTGAAGCATCCAACATGAAATCAACTATCAAATTTGGGTTGCACTAAATTTTCAAAGAACGAGCAACAACTTTGATGCACATTCATGCATGGTATATGTGATATGTGAAATATTTGCATGGGCTAAGATTTAAGAATTTGGTAACCTACAAATGTATGGGGAAATTTGAAAGTTGAAACAAGCCTGGGTTATTCTTCTTTGTGAATTGAACTCTTGGGCAAGTAGGAGAAGAAAGACAAGGATTTCTCACAATTGAACGTGGGTTGTTCTTTCTTTCTTCTTTGGTTGCGAAGCAGATAAAACTTCATAATTTTGTTGATTTCAACATGATGGATCCAATTCTTTCTAGCTATGTTTGGGCAATCAGATGCTTGCAAGCACACAATTCACACCCCCCAAAACATACACAAAATCCAATCTGGTTTTGGATTTTATACACTAGTTATGGTTTAGTGAAGGTGCACCCCATGCTGGGCTTGCCTTTTCAACCTTGGGCAGTTGGATCTACATCCTGCACACGGGCTTCTCCCTCAACAACAATTGCACTTGTATACAACCCAAAGATATGAAAGGACAACAAGGGGAAAAGGTTTCTTGCTAACTTCAAACAATGTGGACCTATGTGAGCTACTTAGGTGGCTAATCCTTGGATATGAACTACCTACATGTATTGGGTGGGCATCAAAGTTTACTTGGGTACCATGTACCTTATACTTGGGTATCAAATCTTATGCTAAAGTTTCCCAAAGACTAACTAATAAATCTTGCACCTAGGTATTTGGTTCCCTATTTGTTTCAATTGCCAATCAAGGAACCCTTTGGTTCAAAACATTATGTCTTTTGTGTGTCTCAAAGTTTCCATTACTTTCTAGCAAATACTGATGGAGCTTGGAAACGAAAGGGTGTGTAAAGGTCTTCACAAGACAAAATTATAACAACTGGAAGGTTTAGAAGAACCATTTTTTTGTGTTTGTTCAAGTACATATTAATATAACCCCCCCAAAATCAAAATTACTTGGAATAATTATTTGAAAGAATTCACAATTTAAAAAATTGGTGGGGAAACCAAGGTATAAATTTATGTGCTGTACCATACCCATCACTAATGTTTGATCTTGATTATTCCCAAGGAGGTGAGGGTAGTATTTGCGTTTTTATGGTGACTGTTTACATCCTGGCAACAAAACCAAGTGAATAAAAAAATATCCTATTTCAAATTCCCTATGCATTAGGGAAAAAAAACAATTCTCAAAATTTTTGGTGAATTTTTTTTGCCACATTTCAATTGAGATTTTTGTGTGGGGTAGTTTTTGTCAAATTTATGCAATTTGGATAGTTTGCTAGGTCAAGCACTAAACAACACCAATGAACTAAATGCAACTCTAACACAAAAAGTATGCATGCATGCCACAAACATCCAAGATGAAATCATTTGTCTCATTAAAAAATGATATATACCTATTTGTGTTGTCCAAAGCTACCTCTTGCAAACTTAGCCACCTCATTCCTCCCCTACCCACTTCAGTAGATATGAAAAGCCAATTGAACATGTGCCATCTCATGTCCATTTTATTTGTATTAAAATAATTCAATAATTGTCTTCTTTCAAACCTATACATCTACTTAACCTCTTTCCCATGGACGTGAAAAGGCACAATTTTAAGATTTTACATAAACGATGATGAATTATTGAGAACCATATGGAAATATAAACAAGATAGAAAGGGAGGGATTTATGCTTGTTTTCCCAAAATTTTCGAGGTACATAAATTATGATAATTGTTTTAACTATGACTCAAATAATTTATTTTTGTGAAGAAAAGATTATGGCATAATGGTTGAGACTTTCTATCATGTTTGAGGTCCAAGCTTCAAATCTTTTTATGGACACATCTTTTTCTCAAACGGATTTCATCTAAGAAAGGAGAAAGATGGTGTGCTCCCCAAACAACTTGGGCAAAGAAACAGTTGAGGAGCAATGGTTATGGTGCCTTGAAAAGGTAATGTTCCCTAAGGAAGGCAATGTTTTCTAAGCAACATTACACGGCACCTTCCCTAACAAAAGTATTGGGGAGCAACGGTTGTGACACCTCGAGAAAGTTTTTAGGGGCAACATTGTCCAACCTTCCCCAGGGAAGTTGTCCCCCTCTATTTTTCTTTTTGCTTGTTAAGTGTGTTTTCCCTTTTTTTGAGGGGCAACTTTTTTTCTTTGAAGTTTTCTCGAGCATGTTTTTTCTTTATTTTTTCTTTATGGCTTGTCAAGGGGTTTTCTCTTTGGGAGTTGCCATTTGGGTCAGGGGTTTTCTTTCTTCTTTGGAACCCCCCTCCAAATGACATATTGCTATTCAACTTCTCGTTCCTTTCCCCAAAGCCGAGGTGGGAACATTACATGATGAATATTTCAAAGGTTGCACATAATGGATGAATATGCCCTTAACTTCTCATCTTCAGTTGGCAAATTCTCACCCATTACACAACGTTTTTACAAAATTTCATCCGTTTGATAAACTTTTCCACATGCTAAGAAATATTGCATGGTGGAGGAAATTTTGATAAAGAAAGTCACACAATGGATAGAAAGTTGGAAGTTGGAAATGGGGAAAAAAAAAGAAAAGGAAAGACGTTACCAAATGGGTGAAACCTTGTAGAATAAGGTTGCATAATGAATGAAGAATTATTATCTTCATAAGTATCAACTGATCAGTACTCAACATAAGCCATTTAAGGCATATACCGCGGCATCATGTTGCGAAGAAGACCCATGTGCCCCCAATAGCCTCATTGAAGCCTGTCAATCGGAACGCCATACTTTCGACTTGAAATGTGCTATTGTTGTGTTTCTGATGAATTTCATGCCGAAGTGATGGCAAGAATTTGTTGACACCTCTGCTCCTTGCCAAAAGTTTTCACTTTAGTAATGTGGTCGATTACTTCCTTTGTCTTATGCTTTATTATGAGCGATTATCTCTTCGGAGACATCTGATAAAATTGGAACGATACAGAGAAGATTAGCATAGCCCCTGCGCAAGGATGACACGCACAAATCGAGAAATGGTCCAAATTTTTTGCACTATTTTGGCCCACTTAATGACGCTAAAAAAAAATTTTAAAAAATAAAAATTGAAGCATCCAGCCATCTTGGTCATGGAATGGGTTCATGGCTACTTGTTTGTGATCATGGATTCCTTTGTGAACCATGTTGAATCAAATTGTTGGAATTGGTCACACTTGAAATTTGGAGAAAGTTATTTTTAGAACCAGAAATCCTCGTGAGGAGGCAAGTTCCCTATGGCCAGTGGAGAGCAATAATTGCAGGCATCTTTATTGACATCAGCCTTTTTTTTAACTCACCAAAATTTAAAATAAAAAGCTTGGAAATGAAAAAAATAGCTAGAAGT
Organism: Sphagnum contortum; assembly: GCA_963920785.1. NCBI lineage: Eukaryota > Viridiplantae > Streptophyta > Sphagnopsida > Sphagnales > Sphagnaceae > Sphagnum > Sphagnum contortum. The sequence goes on along the minus strand of OY987284.1, from coordinate 86,858 downwards.
GAAGGAACAAATAATACAAATTGTTAGATACCCATATTGTATTTCTATATGTACAACCAAAAATATAGAATTATGACTAAATCTTTGCATTTCATATTTGGGTTATAATCATATTTGGCTAAATCCTCCTCATGATGATGGCCACTTTTTCTGCACCTTCTTATGGATGATCTTGCTTTGGCTGCATTAAAAATTTACTAAAAGAAACATTGAATCACACAGGTGGGACTATTTTTTTTGTTGGGGGTGTTTTGGTTCCTCTACTGGATGTTCCCAATTCTCAGGTCAATTCTTAGAGCAGTAGACTAATTCTTAGAATAGCTAGCTAGTCCCTACCCCACCAATAAACGTGGCATAAGACCCTAGTACAGGGGTAGCTTCAACACATGTCTGTTGAATAATTAATTAAAATTGAAAGTTCCATTTCGAAAATTAAAATATTCATCAATTTCCTTCACAATTTTTTTTGAGAAAAGTAAAATTTGAAAATTTCAGCATTTCCAAAATTTGTATTTTTGGCAAAAGCTGCCTTTGTTGTTCTGTCAAATGTGCATGATGAACTCATATGGGCTTAGGTGTTGTCTATTGCACAAATGGGTGAGGTTGTTCTAATGCCTCATGTTGATGTAAAGGTTCCTATTGTGTGAAATATTCAAACTCCTCATCCATTGCAAGTGTAGGAGATTAGTGTTACTTTGATTCTTATATGCCCACTAGTTACACTTGAAGAAAGGGCAAAAAGTAGTTGCTATACTTAACCCTTATCCTATCTGTTATCCAAGTGATGTATGTGATATGAGACCTGATATTATAACCTTGAATTGTTGTTCACTTTGTGGATTCAGTTTTCCTTTTAAGGACATCATTGTCTCTAGTTGTGACCATTTCTACCATGCATGGTGTGCTAGTATATGGGTCAAAAAGAACACGCGGTGCAAGGACAATCTGTGTGAAGGTCTTGTACACCCAAATTGATACACGAGCTTTGGATTTGCAGAGTTTGACAACCACTTGGAAGACAAGTATGTGGATATGGAATGTGAACTTGCGCAGTGTATGGTTGTACAACAAAGAAGAGCTACAACCTCATCTCATCTCCCAACTATCAATTAGTCAGATCTCTATTCCATATTTATAAACATGTTTGATGAACTTAGTGCAACTTGTCCATTGAATTGTAATGTCCAATTAAAAGCTCTTATTGTTGCAATTTCTTTGCACTAATTTACAACTTATGTGTAGGTGTATTGTAACAAATAGGTTAGTTCATTGTATTATGCAACTTGTATGGATTGTAGTTATTTGCAAGAATAGTAGAGCATTTAGTGTACACAAAGTCCTAGTACATACTTCCAATACCCATTTTGCATACTTGTGTATGTAAAAACACTATGAAAAAAAAGGGTGTTTTTGCAATTGGCCTTGCAACTCAATTTGTGAATTACATCAAACACTTGCAACTCACTATATTTATACATTATGAATGTTATCGAACACACTAAACCAAACTTGACTATTTTGGATAAATTGGGTACATTGAGTGAAACTTGAATATTTTGGCTAAACTTGGGTGCATTGGGCGAGGGCTTGAATATTTTGGGTAAACATGAATATGCTTGGTGAAAGTTGAATATTTGGTTAAACTTGGGTACATTTGACAAAACTTGGGGTACATTTGGGTAAACTTGAATATTTTTGTTAAAGTTGGGTATAGTTGGGTATAGGTGAGTAGGGTTTGAATATTTTGGCTAAACTTGGATATTCTTGGTTAAATTTGAATATTTTGATTAAACTTGAACATTTTGGTTAAACTTAGGTACACTTGGGTAAATTTGAATATTTTTGTTAAACTTGGGTACACTTGGTTAAGGCTTGAATATTTTGGCTAAACTTTGGTATACTTGGGTAAATTTGAATATTTTGGCTAAACTTGGGTACACTTGGGTAGGCCTCAAATACTTTCATACAACTTGGGTAAAGGTGAATATTTTGATTAAACTTGAATACACTTGGGTAAACTTGGGTACATTAAGTGGGTAAACTCTATTATTTGTCGGCAAATTTTTGTAATATTGTTTTTTTTTTCCTTACAATCTTTGACAACATGTTCATCATGTTATTTAAGTTAAACCTATACAAATACTTTTCACAAAACTTAAAATTTGGCATGACAATGGCAAAAGTAAATTTTTTTGGCATAATTGGGACAAAAGTGAAAATTATTGGCATAATTTTGGCAAAAGTTAAAATGTTTAGCATAACTTGGAGAAAATTTAAATTTTTTGGCATAATTATGACAAAACTAGAAATCTTTAGCATAACAAGGGTAAAATTTTAAATCTTTAATATAAGTTTGGGAAAAGTTAATTTTTTTGGCATAACAATGGCAAAACTTCATATCTTTGGCATAATTGGGAGAAAACTTGAAAACTTCAGCACAAGTTTGAGAAAGATTGGAATCTTTGCCATAAATTTGGCAAAAGTTATAATCTTGTTTTACATAACTAGGGCAAAGTTTAAAACCATGGGCATAAGTTGAACAAAACTTAATAACTTTGGCATAATAATAGCAAAATTTGAAAACTTGAGCATAACTTCAACAAAACATGGGAACTTTGACATCACGTGGAAAAAACCTCACAACTTTGGCATAATTTGGCATAACATGATAAGTTTGGCATATTGGGGCAAGAGTTGAAAGGTTTAGCATAATTGAAGCATATTTTGGGCAAAAGTGAATAACTTTGGCATAATTTGTGTCATGCGAATACATATCATCATACAACATACATTGCTAACACACCATACTCACATGCACACATAAACACATAACATTTACAAGAGCATACACAAATACCTGTGTACCACAACTGAAAATGTCACGAGAAAGATTTACTATCATAAAACTCGTGATGTAAACACATACAGTCAAGCCAAACCCACTCCATTTGGAAAATCTAGGCCAATGCTAACGGGACACCATAGCTTGGAGCTCCACTAACTCCAATTACTCCCAATGCTCTAGGCTCAAATCGAAAAACTATGTTCATGGAGCCCTCTCTCATTTTATACCTCACTCACAACATGAGGGTGGGTCCTACTAGAAGAGCCACTCTCTTCTAACCCTAAACCTAGAAAGCCTAAGTAGGCTACTTGTTACCATAGTACACTATAGGTTTTAGTTAACACACATATGGTCATGACATTTGGCAAAACTAGAAGAATTAACATAAGTTTGAAAATTTTCATGAATTGGCATAATTGGACATAATTGGATAACTTTGGCATAAATTGGGGAAAATTTTATAGATTGCCATAATGTGACAAAAGTTGATAAGTTTGGCATAAATTGGGCAAAACCTAAAAACTTTGGCATAAGTTGGCAAAAGTTGACGTGTTTGGCATAACTTGGGGAAAATGTGAAAATTTTGGCATAACTTGGGTAAAACATGACAACATTGGCATAATTTGGCAAAAATTGATAACTTTGGCATTACTTGGCAAAACTTGATAACTTTGGCATAACTTGGACAACATCTCACAAGTTTGGCAAAACTTGGGAAAATTTGACAACTTTGACGTAATTGTAGCAAAACTTGACAAGTTTGGGAAAAGTTGGGAAATTTTGATAATTTTGGCATAAGTTGGCATAATTTGAAAACTTTGGCAAAATTTGATAACTTTGAGAAAAAACTTGGGAAAATTTGATATGTTTGGGAAAAGTTTGGGAAAACCTAAAAACTTAGGCATAACTTATCAAAATTTCATAAATTTGGCATAATTTGAACAAAATTAAAAAACTTTGGCATAACTTGAAAAAAACTTGGTAACTTTGGCATAACTTTTGCAAAACTTCATAACTATGTCATAAGTTGGGGAAATTTTTTAAAATTGGCATAGGTTTGGGAAAACTTGATAAAGGGACATACTTGAACAAAACTCAAATAAGTTTGGCGTAACTTGAAGAAACTAGATGTTTTTGGCATAAGTTGGGCAATTTTTGATAAATTGGCATAATTGGACATAATTGGATAACTTTAGCACAATGAGGGCAAAACTTGATAGCTTTGTGTGAAGAATTATTGCACACCCTTCCTCATGAAAATGTGCATTCACAAAATTCAATTGGGGGTGGAACTACTATGTAGTTGTGTTTTAATAAATTAAGGTGGTTTAATAGAAATGCAATGAAATTCACTAAGAATCTAATGCGTTGTGTTCATTTGAAGGATACCAAGACATTTTGGAAGAATCAAAACTCGCCATGATGAAATGTGAAGGAGCATTATGTTGATGTTTAATCAATGACGTGTTCCCAAACTCCTTGCTAGACTTAAGATGAGTCTAGCGTAGCAAATAGTGGATTTGTTAGGAATTTGAGGCACACTCCCAGCTCTAAGCACTTCAAAGGGGTAGAGGGGTGTGTTGAAGCTCTAGGATGGGATTAAGAAGAGTGAAAAACTTCTAATTACTCACTCAAATATGCATCAGACCAACCAACAAGTTGGTTAATTCATTTTTTAGAACACCTTTGGTGCTAAGACAAGTCAGGGGCGACTCTAGACTCACAAGACTCACCATGGCCCGCATTCGAGGGAAGCCACCACCTTCCCCCATATACTATTCTTTGATCAAAATAACTTTAATTTTGAGGCATAACTTTTGATTTCAAAAAAAAAACTTATAAGATTTTATAGCATTGTTTCCTTAAAGATTAAAATTTCAACAACCCCTATGCATGTTAAATAAGGAAATTGTATGAAGATATTATGAGAAATAGAACAAAGGGGGGTCAATTATCAAACGTGAACATTGATTGTTGCAACCCTACTTTGAAAGAGTGTGAGGGTGAAAACTCACACTCCCGAAATCGGAACTTGGGAGTCCACTAGGACTCCAAAAACTTCAGAGAGTAATCGCAGAGGTAAAAAAAATCTCATAGTGAGGAGTTCTTTATATCATTGGAAAGCTATTGAAGTGTAGATATCTAAAATGGGCTCATATGACCCATTTGGACAATTGTAGCACAAGTTATGGCAAAAAGAAAGGTTGGGAATCAAACTAGTAGTTTGACTCTTTGCCTTCCAATGGAGTTTAGGATGAAAATTCTTGTGCTTAATGAAATACTAAGAGGGTTCCATCCTCCAATAAAATTGGCTGATAATCCTCATGACCAATGGAATTAGAGGTTCATCCTTTTCCTTATCTTAGACATTTTGATGGGGTTCTTGAGTTCGATCATTATCAATTTCGTCTGTTTGATTTTAACAACCTACTTCTTAATTTTAATTATTTTAAATAACTAGCTATTAAGATAATTTATTAGTAGTAAAAAGTAAACATCCTTGAGTTCCCATTTGACTAAATTAACTCAATCGTAGTAATAACATTTTCGTGTACCATTTATTCTTTTCATATCCCCTAATTATTCTTTATTGGGTACTAATTAATTATGTAGTACATAGTAAATTGGAATTAAAATTTTCATCACAAGAATTCCCATGTATTCCTAGATCCATCGTCAACTTTAGAGCTTCATGAATCCATTGGAACTAAGATGTATGGGTTTTCATGAAATTCCACCATCACTGCCACACATTACACCTACTTAAATTTTAAAATAAAGGCATTAATCGCCTTTGGATGCAAATACCAAATTGTTTTTGGCTACCCTTTTGGTTTTTGTTGACGTAGTTAAAGATTCAATCATGGTAGATGATGTTGTTATGCCTTCGAATCCACCAATTATGCTAGTAAAAAAGGAAAAACTTGAAGAAACACCATTTGATGTGAATGTTTCCCAACGATCATGCAAAGAAAAACCGTCAAAAAAATGGTGCACACTCAAATTGATTGTTTGGCATGGGATCGTCAATTATCCCCTAACCCACATGCCTTAATAATCTACTTATAATTTGTTCTTGTTTGTAGAGCCATGCCAAAAAGGTTTCAAAAGTGTGAATGTGAAAATGACAATGTTCGTCTTTGTTGTCGAACTTGGGTTCCTATTGATGGCCATTATCATTAACTATGATGCCCAATCACCTCCTTTGCATGTAGTTTTGAACAAGTACCTAACTCACACCATTTGTCGCATTTTGGATTTTTTGCAATTGTGATCTATCCCTTGTAGGTTGTTTACTAAGTTGTAATTCACTTTAGGCTATTTAGGTGGAAATGATAGTGTCTAAATTCGATTTTAATTTTATTTAGGAGCTTAATAGAAGTGAAGATTGAATTAAAATGTATTAAAATTACTCTTGAAAATCTTACAAGTTCATCATTAATGCCTAAAGATTATTCTACAAAATTAATTTAATATTGTCATGGTGAAATATTAATGTTGACTATGGGCTTGTATTCCCAGTATATCATTAAAAGCAAATCTAATTCTACTTCATTTTTCACCTTTTTACAACATTAAAAAGTTAACGCATTGTAGAAGGTTTACTAGGTTCTAAAATTAATTAAGCGTTAGACCAATTAAAAAGTTCTTTATGCTTGGAAATATCCAAAAGCTAATTCAACTATTAATAATTACTCTCTGGAAATTTTATAAGGATTCAAATCATATTACCAAGGGAATTTATGGAATTAAAATTTAACTTGCTAAATTGTAATCCATGGCTCAAACTTTGGCATAATCGAAAATAACTTAACAATTTTGGCATAACTTGAGCAACACTTGAAAAAATAGGCATAATCATACATATGATACTCACATTGCATTCACAAGGACGCATGTAGTAGGCAGTTTGATCCAAAAAAAACCCATTATAATGGCAAGCTATTTTTGTTAATTTTTTTAAATTTTTTGTTACTTTTTTTTACTAGTTATAACTTTTGTAAACTACTTTTTGTTATTGAAGGGGGGGGCATGTTCAGTTGTTTTAATTGATTTTTTGGTTGTTCAGGGGGGAAGGGTGTCATTAGATTTTATTTATTTCAATTTTCTTTTTACTATTGGGGGGGGGGGGGGGGGGGGGGGGTGGGTGGTTTCACTAATCCAATTTTAACTAAAATAAAGTAAAATTAATTAAATTAATCTAAAACTAGGCTAAACTAAATTTGAACTTGCTAAGTTAACTTGGATATGTCATTATGTTTTAGATATAAATTTAAGATGGTTTAAAAATAAAATCAGGGAACTTTGATTTTTTTAAGATTTCAATAGTTCTACCACCACATTAAAAGGAAAATGGGTTTTTTCAACTTATCTAATGTGACTATTTTGTCCAAGGTGATTAATTTTTGTCCATGCAACTAAAACACTAGTCACCTTGGACAAAAATAGTCATAAAAGTTGGTAACAAAACCCCATTTTGTTCTAATTAGTTACTGGAATAAATATATTATCAAATGAAAAATTACAAAATAACACATTAATGAAATAATTAAAACAATTAAATCAACATGTAAAACAAGTATTTACAATTTTTAAAAATGGATCAAGGTCCAAGTTGCCACATTACACAAAATTATTTTTTAAAAGCCACCTTATTTAGATAATATGTGCCAACAATTCATCAAATTATAAGATGGATCTTAAATCTTCTTACATCCCCCTTTCACCTTTAACCACCTTTAAACCGTAAACCCTCTTATGCATGATTGCCAACCCATCTATTCCACAAATTTTGGAAGTGGGGGTGGGGGGAGTGGAAGTTCTACTTATGTTTGTATGAATATCTCCCATTTATCAAAATTTTAATATTCATTGTTGGATGGGGAAAAAATGCAAATTGGTACATAATTTAATTAAGTGCAATATGAGTTGTGGACCCAACCATACTTGGATTTCCTAAAATTTTCATTCAAAAATTGAAAGTACCATTTGTATTCAAATAAACCATTTATTTCATATTCACTTTCAATAGTAACTCAATGCCCCTAATCAACATTTGAACTTTTTAGATAGGAAAAAATTATAAATTCAATTATGATTTTTTTAACAATCTTGAAATGAAAGGTTACAACCCTAGCTTTGAACTTGCGACTAAGGCAAGGGATTACAAGGTTGCGGGCCAAAGAGGAGGACCCAAGAATCACATCACTTGCTCCCGGGAGTGCAAATAGTGTGAGGGAATGAACTTTCACACTCCCAAGTGAATTCCCATTGTGGGAGTTAGAGTCCCAAATGGACTCCTAAATTATCAAAATGCGATTGCAGGGGTCAAATCCCATCAGTTTGAAAAAGTCTTTATGTCATTAGAAAGTTATTGAAATTTAAATGTTTGAAATGGGCACGCATTGCTCATTTGGACATCTGAAACACAAATTATGGCCAAAAGAAAGGTCGAGATTCAAAGTGCCAATTTGACTCCTGACCACTAAAAGTCGATAATCGACCGATTTTGACACACCCCCAACTCCTTCAAGGATTCAAATGTGATTCCAAGTGAGAAACAACGGAAGAAAGAAGAGTCGGGGCACGTTCCCTAGCTCACGACACTTTGAAGGGTAGAGGGGCATGCCAGAGCTCTAGGATGGGACTAGGAAGAGTTGACAAGCTTCACTCATTCACTCACACGGGCTTGCACAAAACCCACACAAAGTGGTTAGTGCATAGTTGGAGCACTTTTGGTGCTAGGACGAGCCACGGGCAACATGGACACACAAGACTCACCACGGCCCGGACTTAGGGGAAGCCACCACCTTCCCCCTTATAGTATACTCTATTGCTGGTTGCAGAGCCCACATCCAAATGGCTTTTTGTCCCGGGATTTTTGGGTGGGAGTCCCGAAATCGCCCAAGTTGAGACTCCCACGACTTTAGGGCACGATAACTTTGCGAGCAGACCTTTGATTGAAATGCAGTTTGAAGCAAAGTTGTAGCTCTCGTTGAGAACTTTCAATGGTATGTCACACGCCTTCTGCAGCTAAGTATTTTGGGTTGATTCCTGACTTTTTTTGTTCGAGAATCAAATTGCTAGTTTGACTCCCGGCCCTTCTTTTGGCCATAACTTGTGTTTTAGATGTCCAAATGAGTAATGCGAGCCCACTTTAGATATCTACATTCCAAAAGATTTTCAATGATATAAACAACGCCACAAGTCATAAAGTTTTGTCCCCTCAAATTGCTCTCTGAAGTTTCAAGAGTCCATTCAGGACTCCAACTCCCACAATGGGAGTTCACTTAGGGGTGTGAGGGTGAACTCCCTCACACACTTTGCACTCCCGAGAGCATGTGATGTGACTCCCAGGTCTCCCTCTTGGCCTGCAACCTTGTAACCCCTTTGCTTTGGTTGCGAGCCCAAGGCTAGAGCTGCGACAAATTTCCTTGCGGCAACATGTAACATACCGTTGGAAAGCTCTCCACGAGGGCTACAAGTTTGCTTTAAACCTCATCACAATCAAAGGTCTACATGCAAAGTTATGGGTTTAGGGTTTAGGGGCCGTCCCATAAGTTCATAACGTGAGAATTCACCAAAAGGATGGAGCTCCAGTTGGAGGAGTTCAAGCCACCTATTGAGGTGCACTTTGCAGATGGGGTTCCCCATCCCACCATGTTGCAAGCAAAAGATGTGCCTCTTCAACTAGGGAATTGGAAAAGAAAGGTGGATTTGTTAGTTTCCACCTTCAGGGGGATGGATTGCATTTTGGGAATGGAATTCATCATCCATAACAATGTGTTCATAGAAGGGCACAATAGGCTAGTTAGAATCTCATCCAAAAATGGGATCGTGCAAATGAAGGCACACAAAGTGCCTAGTGTGGGTGGAACCACCGTCCATTTGATGGTGGAAAAGACTTTGGAAAAGGAGTGCATGGGAGGTTATGGCATGTTGTGTGTGATGCGAATGTTGGATGAGTTTGAACCCAAGGAGGCCACCAATGTGGTGAGTTTTCACAAGTGCATCAAGCGAATCTTAAATGAATTCCCAAATGTGATGCTCGAAAAGTTACCTGATGAATTGCCCCCAAGAAGACAAATTGACCATGTGATCGAGGTGATGCCGGGAGTTGCACCTCCCGCCAAGGCCCCATACTAAATGAGTCATGAGGAGATGAAAAAACTTAAGGTTCAACTGGAAGAATTCTTTGCAAAAGAATACATCAAACCTAGCAAGTCACCATATGGGGCACGGATCCTTTTTATTCACAAAAAAGATGGGACATTGAAGATGTGTGTGGATTATAGAGCCCTCAACAAGGTGACAATGAAGAATTGATACCCATTGCCCCAAATTGATGATTTGTTTGATCGACTTTCAGGAGCCAAATTGTTGAGTAGGATTGACCTATGCTCTAGGTATTACCAAATTTGAATCGAAGAAGGGGATGAAGAAAAAATTGATTGTCGCACAAGGTATGGTTCATACGAGTTCATGGTGACACCTTTTGCATTCACCAATGCACTCGCCACATTTTGCACCCTCATGAATGACATTTTTAAAGAGTGGCTTAATGACTTTTCATAGATGACATTTTGGTTTATAGTAACACTATGGACGAACATGTGGAACATCTTCGAAAGGTGTTCCAAAGGTTGAGGGAAAATTAGTTGTATGCCAAGTTTGAGAAATGCAAATTTGGAGTATCGGAAGTGGACTTCTTTGGACATAGGATCACCCAAGAAGGTTTGAAGATGGATGACCACAAGGTAAAGACAATTTTGGATTGGGAACCACCTAGGTCAGTTTTGGCCTTAAGATCCTTTTTAGGATTGGCCTCATATTATCACAAGTTCATAAAAAACTTTGTGAAGATAGCCACACCTTTGACATACCTTTTGAAGAAGTCATCTAGAACTTACGAATGGGATGAAACATGCAATGAATCCTTTGAAACCTTAAAAGGCATTTTGGTGAAAGCGCCGATGTTGAAATTACTCAACTTTGACAAAGATTTTGAGATCCATTCCGATGCTTCTGACTTTGCAATCAAAGGAGTCTTAATGCAAGATGGAAGGCCAGTGGCATTTGAAAGCAAAAAGTTGAATGAAACGAAGCGAAGGTGGCCAACACACGAGAAGGAAATGTGGGCCATGATACATTGTCTCAAAACTTGGGGCCATTACATAGGCTCCAAAGATGTGGGGGTGTGGACCGACAATGTCTCCTTGATATACTTTGCCACTGAACCAAAGTTGTCATTGAAACAAATGAGACGGTAAGACACATTGGCCCTATTCAATGTGGACATTTAACATAAGCCCAGGAAGGAGAATGTGGTTCCCAATGCATTGAGTCGAAAACACCAACTCAAGGTGGTGTACGTGGGGGAAATGGAACTTTAAAAGGAAGTTCGATTGGCAAGCTACCAAAATGATTTTGCCAAGGAAGTGAAGCAAAACATTCAAAAGGGAATCAAGTCACACTTCCGCTTGCAAAATGGACTATTGTGGTACAAGCAAAATTGACTCTATGTTCCGAAAGGGAGGCTTGGGGATATACTCTTGAAGGAATGTCATGATGGGTCGCTTGCGGGCCATGGTGGTGCAAAGCATACCACAACATTCCTCAAAAATTCCTACTATTGGCCTAATTTGAAAGATGATGCAGAGGAATACATTAAAATTTGCTTGAATTGTTAACAAAATCGAACACTCAATAAGAAACAAGTAGGTTTGTTGCGACCATGACCAATTCCTCAAGGGCCGTGAGAATGTGTGTCCATGGATTTCATGGTGAGCTTACCACCATCAAAGGGATTTGATGCGATCATGGTGGTGGTGGATCAATTTAGCATGATGGCACATTTCATTCTCACCAAGGAAATTGCCACAGCCCAAGAAACGCAAAAGTTGTTTTTCACCAACATGTTCAAGCATCATGATCTCTCTAAAGACATTAAGTCGAATCGAAACCCAAAGTTCACAAGCAAGTTTTGGAAAACCTTATGGAAACGTATGGGGTTAAAGCTCAAGATGAACACCTCATTTCGACCCCAAATGGATGGACAAACTAAGAGAGTGAACTTGGTTATCCAACAATTCATAAGGATTATTACATGGTGGCGGATCAACAAGATTGGGTGGACCATTTGGAGTTGGTCAAGTTTTGCTACAACAATTCGGAGCATTCTACATTAAGGGTCACCCCCTTTCAAATGGTGACGGGCAAACCACCAATTATGCCCACAACTTGGGCCACACATAGACAACCCTCAAGTCCTAGTGGAGACATTCTTCATTTTGCACATTAAATTTTTTTTAAATTCTTCATTTAGCACCTTGTCAAAACATTTTTCGGCGCGAATTTTAACGAATTTTTGTGCTTTTTTGGGCTTCCATAACATTCCCGCACCAAGAATGTCATAACTATGCCTCAAGTGATGCAAGTGAGGAAATGTCGACAGTCACACAATTTAATAAAAAGAGGCGGTGCTTTTGGGAGATGGCCAAGGCCAATCTTGAAAAGCCGCATAAACGGTTCAAAGATTTTGCGAACAAGTCACAAAGAAAGGTGAATTTTGAAGAAGGAGATGAAGAGTGGTTGAACATAAAAAAAAAAATTGATTACCAGAAGGTTTGAGCCACAAGTTCTTAGGCCCATACGCGAGTCCATTCAAAGTGTTGGAAAAGAAATTTTTCGACACTTACAAATTAGAATTATCGAAAAATCTTAAAGTTCACTCCATATTCCATGTTTTGTTTTTGAAGCCAGTCACCCGTGATGCCTCAAGGCCTAATAGAGAACACAATTCAAGGCCCCCACCAAACCTGGTTCATAATGAACCAAAATTCGAAATGGAGAGTGTGCTCAAGTCAAGGCAACTAAAGAAGTGAGAGTGGGAATGCTTGGTCAAGTGGAAAGCCTACCATCCCATAGAGGCATCTTGGGTGAATGAGGCCTATATGGAACATGCATAAGAAGTGATAAAAGAATTCCACAATAGACCGGCAAAGAAACAAAGGAAACATAGATTGTGATGAGGACATCACCTTTCCTTTAGTGGGGCAGGGAGTGACACAAATGTACCACATCAAGTTGCAAGTGAAATAAAGGTTAAAAACTTCAAAGAGATCGTATCATAAACATAATGAATATTACAAATAAGGTTGTCAAGTGGCATGGACAAATGGAAATCTCTTGGGTAAGCCTAAATCAAAATCATATTCCCACTTTGGGGCTAAAAAACACCTTGGTCCCAAAAGAGGAGCAAGCAAGGTGAGCTTGCGAGGACGCGCACATGTTTGTAATGCATCCCAAAGGGTTGGTTGGTAGTGGCGGCCAACATGGGAAGTCATGATCTCATTCGCATACTATAATCATGTAACTTGGGACTTAGGTTCTCGCAAAACCTAAACATCGCTTCTCGTACCTTGATAAACATAATTTTAATTAAGCTTGATTGTTGTGATCAAGGCGCAAGTTTTGGAAAGGAATCATGTCAAGTAGCTTAAGTCAAGATTAGACTTGGCTTGAGTTTCTCATGAAGGGAAGGATGGAATAATTATCTCCCAAATGAGGGCTTTGTCAATTAGGCTAATTTAAGTCTTTTGACGAAGCAATGGTCAAAGGATTTTTATGCGACCCTCTTAGACTTGCCAAAAAAAAGTTGGAAACTTGGGGACGCCTAAGTTAGCTTGAGGCAAAGTCCTATCGCAGAAGTTAGCACTTGATGGCTAAGGATCCAAATGAAAACAATTGTATTGAGGAAATAATCTCTAAATGTCAATGAAGACATTGACCTCTTCTTCTAGTGGGGGAGAATGTCGTAACCTTAGCTTTGGGCTCGCAACCAAAGCAAAGGATTGCAAGGTTGTGGGCCAAGAAAGAGACCCGGGAGTCATATCACATGCTCTTGGGAGTGAAAAGAGTGTGAGGGAATAAACCCTCACATTCCCAAGTGAACTCCTATGGTGGGAGTTCGAGTTCCAAATGGACTCCCAAATCTTCAAAGTACAATTACAAGGGTCAAAATTTAATGGCTTGAAGTGTTTTTTATATCATTGAAAAGATATTAAAACGTAGATGCCTACAATGTGCTCTCATTGCCCATTTAGATCAAACACAAATTATGGCCAAAAGAAGGACCGGGAATCAAATTGCAAATTTGACTTCCGACCACTAAAAGTCAGGAATCGACCCAATCCTCTTCTATGCAAGTAGGGTGAGACATACCGTTAGAAAGCTTTTAATGAGGGTTATAACTTTGCTTTAGACTTCATTTCAATCGGAGGTCTGCACGCAATGTTATGGGCTCCCAAAGTCGTGGGAGTCCAAGCCTTGGGAATTTCAAGACTCCCACTTAAAAGTCCCAAAACAAAATCATTTGGATGTGGCTCCCGTACAAAGGCACAAAGTGTATTATAAGGGGGAAGGTGGTGGCTTCCCCTAAGCCCAGGCCATGGTGAGTCTTGTGTGCCCGAGTTGCTTGTGATTCATCCTAGCACCAAAAATGCTCCAACTATGCACTAACCACCTTGTGTTAGTTTTATGCAAGTTCGTGTGAGTAAGTGAAGCTTGTCAACTCTTCCTAATCCCATCCCGAAGCTCCAGCACGACCTTCTACCCCTTTAAAGTGCTATGAGTCAAGGAGCATGCCCCAACTTTTTATTCTTCCGATGTTTACAGCTTGGACTCATATTTGAATCCCTTAAGGAGTTGGGAGTGTGGCACAAATTTTGGGAAAGTTTTCCCAAAATCAATCAAATTTACTTTAGAAACAAAAAAAATCCAAAATTATTTCAATTTTTTTGTCAATGTGTAAACCATTATGGATATTTGGAAAAAGGAATTTAGTAAGAGAAATAATGAGAAAAAACATAAGAAAGGAACAAAGAGGATTGCTTTTATATTTTTCTATAAAGAAAGTATCCTCTTCTCCTAATAAGTTAGTTTGCTCTATGATTTGTAAATCAACAAATCGCATGCACTTGACAAAACATTGGATAGTGATCAAAATTCTTGGAACTCCATAGCAATCCACTTAGCATCTTTGTCTCATTCTCAAAATGCAAACTCCTTTTGAATGATTACCAAAATAATTTCCAAAAAGCAAAAAAGACTTTACATGCCTTATGAATAGAGGGCTAGATCTAGCTTATTTTTATGGAAAAGAAGATGGGAGTCTATAAATGACTAAGGATTCATTGGAAGCAAATGAAGAGGATATTTTTGTACCTATTTAATGCCATGATCAAAGTGTCCATGTTGGGGACAATGTGTCGTCATATGTCCAACCTTGGTCAAATGTTCCAAACTCCAAGATTGTCAATTCCTACCCTACTATCCACATCCTAGCTAAAATAATGTGTGCTCCTTGCAAGAACACTAGAGCAACAAACAATAGCATATGGAGCTCCTTCCATCTTTCTTGTGCCCAAAGATGTGAAATTAATAACCAATCATTGCACTACTAACACCGGAAATCAAAGAAACACATCTCCCATTCCCAATAGGCATACATGTTGAGTTCTACAAAGAGAAGGATCAAAGTTGCTAGATTCATGGTACATAACATAATAACAAACCCATTTATACTATGTCCAAGGGAATGTAAAGGAGCAAACCAACAAATTACACCACAACAAGCTAATTAGAAGAAAAGTCAATTAGCATACAACCACATTGTATTAAAAAGGACATTTTCACTTTGGACTTCATTAGTTGCACAAATACCAACACCTAAATTCAAGAGGAGGCAAAAAATTTAGTTCAAATGTGCACATAAATGTGTTTTCTCTCATTTTTGTGACATTCATCTCCCATGTGGACCCAACTATCTTTAAAAATTTCCTCACTCTACTGAATGTCTTTAAATATAGCAACTTGAAATATATTTTACTAAAAACATTGGTTTCTTTTTCTATCTATGTTTTGATATAGTAAGTGCTCCATGTTTGTTGTTATTAGAAATTGTGCAATTTGTACAAGTTCCTTTCAAATTGCATCACTCGTGTATGAGACATAGATATCATATTTCTAAAAATAATAATCCTAACAATAGTAGTTAACTAGTCTTGAAGTGTACTTGTTTAGAAAAAGCCTTAACAAACCAAGTGTAGAAAATGTTCTTTTTGCAAGTTGAGGGCTCTCCCAAGTTGCTATTCCTCCAAAATTTGCTGAATTTGGACGTAAACCTACAATTGCGATATTAAACATGGACAGGTCCATTTGTGTGTGTGGCAGGCCAATAACATGATAAAATGGTCTTTGTAGACTATATATTTTAGCAAAAATTACAACTTTTATATATGATACACAACATTGCAAGATGCAAAAACATCATTTCCCTAACACCTTACACATACCCATTCATGAACTCCTAGCTAACTCCAATGTTGTTTGAAATGGCAACATAAGGTGATTTATGTAGCAAGTGTGAAACATCCAATCCCACAAGGTGGCCAACACTTGCCATGATCAGTTTCTACAATAGTAAATTCATTTTCTCTATATATGTTTTTGAATAAAAAATTTAATAAATATTTATAAGTTTCAAAATCCATTAAAATTCGAGAAATCCATTTGACATGAGCATCAATTTGATGAAATTAAATTACATGCATGATGTCATGCGATAAGGGTTGGCCAACAAGTTTAGTGACCAATGAACCAACTAAATTATCAATAAGCACTAGGTAAAACCTAGCCCCCAAAAACATCATCTAATTAATCAGCTAAAAAACAATGTTCGTGGGGCCTCATCTAATGACATCAAAAATTATACATGTAAGTGAACTCATATTGAAATGAATTTTTAAAATTATTCTTTATAAATTTTTTTATAATAAACATTACAAGAAACCAATAAATCCAATAACATAGCTTTGAATGAGAAACAAACTAATAATTACACATACAAAGCATTTACAAATGTTTATAAATTTTTAAAAAGATTGAGCAAAGGGCATTTACATGATAAATTAAGGAACTCAATAATTTTGCAAAACAATAGAAAAGAAAGGGAAGAAGATATAAAAAAGGAACAAAGAGTATTACTTTTATATTTTTTTGTAAAGGGAATATCCTCTTCGCCTCACAAGCTAGCTCGTTCTTTGATTCGTAAATCAACAAGTCACATGCACCTGGCAAAACATTAGATAGTGATCAAGATTCTTAGAACTCCATAGTAATCCACCGAACGTCTTTGTCTCATTTTCAAGATGCAATCTCCTTTTGAATGATTACCAAAATAGCTTCAACAAAACCCATGTTCTAATAGGAAACTTTCAACATATGAGAGTGAGCATTTTACAATTTAACACCTACTTTCAAACACAAAAGTTGATAATAAATAAATTTATTGTTAGATTTAGGGTTTAGGGACAAAAGTTGAGATTCACTTTCAAGGATTTCAACCAAATTAACATATAAAAGATTATGTAAAAGATAGTTGCAAGGAAGAAATACCCACTGCAATTGCTAAAAATTCATGGCCAACTTTGAAATAAATTATGTCGATACAATTGGTGAACATAATATAGCTTTCGATTGGAAACAACCATCAGCCCCTCGCATGGCATGTGCAACCAATGTCAATTAAGCTTCACTTTATTTCCCCACAATGTTTCACAACTTGGGCACATGTACTTGGAGGCCATCTTTCTTCCTAGCAACCTTGAATGAACCTTCAATGGGCCATTGATTTCTACAATTTCTCTCGCAACTCAAGTAGCATGTACCAAAAACATTTCCATGTAGGCGACAACATTATTTTGCCTATTTTCTTTCCCACCCTCCTCATGCCACCAATGTAACAAGCTTCCATCTACGGGCTCTAGAGTGTTTGGATGATCTTGATGGCACAATGAGGACTCTCCATCACTATCTTGCAAGTTAATGCCAAAATCTTCTTGTCACATTGTGCAAAGAAATAAACTTATGTAGAAAGTTTGCAAAAATGAAAAAATATAATATTAGAAGTGGCAAATAGCATGCAACTTGAAATCAAACTAGCAAGAAATGAAATAATCTTCTTGAAACAACCAACACCGAGTAGTGTAAACCAATTTGTAAGCAAATTGAAAACAATGAATGACTATTTTGTCAAAAATTCAATAAGGAGGTTTTGGAAACACATTTAGCAAATAGGAGAAAAAACAATGAAAAGCAATTGTTATTTTAGGGGTAGAATATGATGGAGTCCCCAAGCACAAAACAATGGATTGTCATTGGGCATTATGGAATGAACAAGGGAAATCAAATGCCATGCCTTAGGGAATTTTTAGTTATGACTACCCAAAAAAAACGCTTTAACAAATTTCATTACCAAACTAATGGGTAGATTTTTAATTAATTTGTTGTAGTTGCAAATCATAACCATCCATTGAAACACCTTAATCTTGAAGGGCAACCAATGCTGTCAATTTGGAAAGATGTAACCTACATATTGTGGTCGTGTGAAAGACATGTTGCCTTTGGCTAAGTTGCCATGATTTGAGTTTGGATTGATGTGGACATAAAGCAACCCTTAAAAGTTTCCACCTTTGATATTTCTAGATGAGCAATGGGTAATGCATGCTATCTAGCATGTTATGGCAAATCAATTTAAGTATTTGTAAATTTGAAATAAAAACCATTTTGCACCCCTTGCGAAAATTAAAATTAATGCACTTTTGGGTAGAAGGTTTTCTTCAAGAAACCTATATGGTGGAATGACATGTATGTGTTCCTAAAGGAGTTATAATGAATGTTAGGGAAGAAATTGTATTCCCCCAAGGAAAAATTAATGAATCTTTAGTGGGGAAAGGATATTTCCCCTAGGCAAGCAATAGTCCCTTGGCAATGTGGGTTCTCCAAAGAGATAATTCCCCTAGGGGTAATAGCTCCCCCATGGAGGTAATCTCCCTGTGGGCGATAGTCCCCCTGGGGAGATAATTTTGGATGAACTTTAAGACTTGGGAAATAATGCACATGCATTAAGGCCACTTTTGGAATGCATGTAGGACGTTGTCCACGTTATGTCCTTCGGGGATCTAATTTCCCTCAGCGAAATATTCCCCCAAGGAGATAGTTCCCTAAGTCAGATATCCACACATTATTTGTCACATGTTTTAAATTAAGGTAATTTTAAAACAATCATTTTGAGTGTTGAAAAAAATCCATGCCATCAAATTCCAATGACTTGTGATGGTGCCATTTGGTGATACCAAAATCCATTGTGTGGCAATTATGAGGAATTTTGGGTGGGATTCTTTTATTATTTAACCATTGATCTTGGCCATCCATTATGAACATTAATTTTAGATGGTCCTAGATTGTGACACATGGCGTAATCAAAAGTTGCCACATGGCATATTAATTATATTTTGAAAAATGATCAAATGAATATTTATTTGAATAAATAAGGAGGTAGGTACATAGGCCTATGTAGATAGGTAGGTAAAAGTAGGTAGGTAAGTAAGACATACCTACCTACTGTTGCGGACAACAACTCACACAAAAACTGGAAATAAGACTAGAAGCTTTGGAACTAGAACCAATAACACAACAACTCACACAAAACTTGGGATAACACTTGAAGCTTCAAAACTAGAATCAATAACACTCAAAGAAAGAAAGCTGGAAGTAGTATTGATATTGGAAAAGCAAATACAACTGGTGTTGACGAGAGTGAGGAACAAAGTCTCAAGGTCCTCTATTTATACTGCTAAGATACTATTGGAAACTCCAATGCTAAGATACTATTGGAAACTCCAATGCTAAGATATTATCGGAAACTCCAATGCTAAGATACTATTGGAAACTCCAATGTTAAGATACTATTGGAAACTCCAATGCTAAGATACTATTGGAAACTCCAATGCTAAAATATTATTGGAAACTCTAATGTTGGAAAGTTGGTTTCGCACTGTCACGTCCGTGACATCACCCCCCCTTCAAGCAACGAATTCCTACGAGTTGTTCTATTTATCTTATCAAAAACAGAAACCAAAAATCTATTACAAGAAGTCCATGTGATATTTACATGGTGTGGTGTTAAGCCAGACATGTTGGATTCAAATATCTTTGGCACTTGGTTTTGTTGAGTACTGACGATGAAATTTGTTGATCATTTTGGGAGCATTAGCAAGATTAGCAGCAGGTTCCCAAGTTCGCTCGCTTATGTCATAGCCCTGCCAATGTACAAGATATTCTAATCTCTTTCGATTGATGCGGGAGTCGATGATCTTAGAAACTTCAAATTCTTCTTCTCCATTAATCTCGATTGGTGGCGGAGGTGTTGGCAACCGTCCTGGAATAGTCGATTTTTTATATGGTTCAAGCAAGGAAACATGAAACACTGGATGAATTTTCATAGATGATGGCAGGTCCAACCTGTATGCTACCTCGTTGACCTGCTTACTCACGCGAAAAGGTCCAAGACGACGATAGTCAAGTTTGTCGCTTGGTCGGCGAGTCTTCAAATTGCGACGTAAAAGCCAAACTTTATCTCCAACCGAGATGTTTGGATTCTGCTTTCGAGATTTGTCTGCATTTCTCTTCTGTCGCTCTTGAGCTTCTACAAGCCTTACCTTCATGTCTTTGTGGATTTCCAGAAGTCTGGTGACTAGATCTTGCGCAGCCGGATTTTTTGCCAAACTCAAGTTCAAAGAGTCAAATCGTGGATGATATCCATAGTTTGTGAATAACAGAGTTTGATGGATGGACTCTTGAAATGTATTGTTGTAAGCAAACTCTGCGACTGGAAGTAGATCCACCCAATTGTCTTGATGGTAGTTGATGAAACACCTTAAATACTGTTCCAATACTTGATTCACTCGTTTGGTTTGTCCATTCGTTTAAGGATGATACGCTGATGATAGATTGGTCTGCACTTGTAAGATCTTGAAGAGGGATTGCCAGAACTTGGACGTGAACTGCGTACCACGATCAGATATGATATCGTCGGGAAGTCCATGATATTTGTACACATTCTCCAAGAAAAGTCGTGTCGTTTCTTTACCTGTGATAGTTTTGTTGCAAGGCACAAAGTGTGCCATCTTTGTCAACTGGTCCACCACAACAAAAACTGAATCAAAAGATTTGGACTTTGGAAGGTCCACAATGAAACCCATGGATATGGATGTCCATGGGGTTTCTGGAATCGGCAGCGGTTGGAGTAACCCGTATGGCTGATGACGAGGTATCTTGGACCTAGAGCAGGTGTCACACGTCGTGACATAATCCTTCACAGTTTTCCACATTTGGGGCCACCAAAAGTCTCTGGATATCAGCTCCATAGTCTTGTTGTAACCAAAGTGTCCAGCCGATGGAGAGTCATGTCGAGACTGGAGCACTTGGAGTTGGCATGGACCTTCAGGGACATAAAGTAGTCCCTGATAATATAATAGCTCGTCGTGGAACTAGAATCTTGGATCAACATTATGCGATCTGGAACCCTGTGAACTGGAAGTAAGGTGATCCAGGGATTCTGGATCTGAGCCTGGACTTGGAAATTCTCTAGGATTAAAGATGCCAACATTGTTCTTCAATTTCAAAGCCAAAGGATCAAAGTTTAAACTTACTCGGATATCTTGGAGAAAAGATGCATCCACTAAAGTTGTGGTGCGTACGATCTTCAGCTGAAGTTGCTCGGGTTTGATAAGGGTAGTCTTTTGTTAGTCGTAAGCTGCATCTCCTTCCCCTTGGTGCAAGATACGCTCGTCGGGAAAGAACGTCGGACTGAATTTGCTTGGAACCGGGACGGTATGTGATGACAAAGTTGAAGCGCGAAAGTGATATACTCCAACGAGCTTGTCGTCGATTCAGTACCTTGGCAGACATGAAATATTCAAGGTTCTTGTGATCGGTGTGGAATGTGATTGGATGTTGAGCTCCTTCAAGAAAATGACGCCACTCTTGGAACGAATCAACAATGGCTAAAAGCTCCTTGTCTTGAATCTCATAATTGATCTCGGCAGCAGTAAATTTTCGTGAATGAAATGCGACAAGGTGGAGGCGTCCGTCTTTGTCGAGTTGTGAAAGGACCGCTCCAAGAGCAAAATCAGAAGCATCCGTTTCTAGAAAAAACGGCTTCTGGAAGTTAGGATGCGTCAGAATAGGCGCCATTGTAAACGCCTTCTTCAGAGTTTCAAATGTTTGGTTTGCTTCCGCATTCCACTCGAGCTTATCTTTGCAAGTTAATCGGGTCAACGGAGCGGTAATCTTGGAATAGTTTTGGATGAAGATTCGATAGAAGTTCGCAAAACTGAGGAAGCATTGTACTTCTCGAATGGTAGCCGGTTTTTTCCACTCGATAATTGTCCGAATTTTTTGTGGGTCCATGGATAGACCCTCTCCAGAAATGATGTAGCCCAAGAATTCGACTTGGGGTTGGTGGAAAACGCATTTATCCAGCTTGGCATATAGTCTAGGAGTGCGCAGTTTCTCCAAAACTAGCCGGACATGGTTGATGTGCTCTTCTTCATTCTTGGAGAAAACCAATATGTCGTCGAGATAACATACAACAAAATCATCTAAAAATTTTCGGAATACGTTGTTCATCAAGTGTTGAAAGACGGCAAGTGCGTTGGTAAGACCAAAAGGCATGACATTGTATTCAAAATGTTTGTACCTAGTTCGGAACGCCGTCTTCCATTCGTCACCTTCCTTGATACGTACTAGGTTGTATGCTCCACGAAGATCAAGCTTGGTGTAGATCTTTGCTTGACCGAGTTGGTCAAGAAGTCCTGAAATAAGCGGCAATGGATATCGGTTCTTGATTGTGACCTTGTTTAGTCCACGATAATCCACGCACATCTGAAGGGAGCCGTCTTTTTCCTTGACAAACAGGATAGGAGCTCTAGCAAGTGACTTGGAATGTTGAATGAAGTTCTTCGTGAGATTTTCATCAAGGTAATCTCGTAATGTAGCAAACTCGTTCTGGGAGAGACTGTAGATTAAACCAAAAGGAGGTTGCGCATCTCCTTGGAGCTCGATGCCACAATCATAAGGTCGATGTTGAGGAAGTGTATCAGCGTTCTTCTTCTCAAACACGTCCCGATACTCCTCATATTTTGCTGGTAACTTGGTTGGTTCTTGAACAAGTTGAGATGTCAGAATTACATAAATTGCAAACATATTCCCATTCTTGGCAACCCTCATAAAGGCTCGGGCACCGACCATCAACGGAACTTCTACAGCGGACCCTTGGACTTGGTAAGGACATGGATTTGGAACATTCCTAGGGTGTCTAGACGAAATATGAGAAACTATAGTTCGATATGTTAGTTTTCTCTTTTTCCAATCTATATCCGGGTTAATCATCTCTAACCAAGAAAGACCTAAGACAAGAGGATTAGAGGGAGAACTAATGATATTGAATACAATAGTACTTCGGTGTCCTTCTAGGATAATGTCTAAGGGTTTAGTTTCGTGAGTGACATCTCCTGAAATCAAAGGTCTACCGTCGATAACCTCTACTGCCACAGGGGATTTCTTGAGGACTATATGAAGATTATGACGTTTCACAAGATTTTTATCAATAAAACAAGTAGAGGCTCCAGAATCTAACAAGGCTTTAACTTTTATGCTATGTGGATGAGAATCTATTTTAAGCGGGATATTAAAACAACAAGAAGGTTCAGAGGATAAGATAGGACCTAATGACGTGGTAATACTGGTCAGCCGCACGGTCCCTAATGTGGCTGGCTGTTGTCGTTTTCCGACTCGATTTCTTCCTGTTTTGGCTCAAAAATGCTCAAGGTGTATCGAAATTTGTGCACCTTTGGCCCCTGAGGTTTCAAAGGGTAGTTGTTTAAGCTGTGGTCCTTGCCTCCACAATAAAAACACAAGTGTTCCTTGCGACGTCGTTCTTTCTCTTCTTCGGTTAGCTTCCTAACCCTCGAAATGTCAATTTGCATGGGCTCTGGGGTCGAAGTGCTTGAAGATGTTTGGCGGGTTGGAGCTGTGTAATCCGCTCGATATGATCCAAAGAGCAGTCGTCGCTCCTGTCGCTGCTCGAACAGCCGATTGTCGCAGTCGATTGCTTGAGTAATGGCTTTCGACAGAGTAGTTGGTTTGGGCAGGTTTAGCAACAAGGTTTTGATATCATCGCGGAGACCCCATCGAAACATGGTGATGAGAGCTGTGTCGTTCCAATCGAGGTCACATGTAAGTTGTTGAAATTCTACAACATATGCTGAAGTTGGGCGTGATCATTGTTGCAGTGTTCAAAGTTTTGTTGTTGCTATAAGGGCTCAATCTCTCTCTCCAAACGTTCTGCTGAATTCCTCCAAGAATTGATCAAGGTTTGCCAAAAGTGGAGAATCCTTCTCTAATAGTGACGAAAACCAAGATAACGCAGTTCCGGTGAGCAATGATCCAATGAGCCCAACTTGTGTTTCTTTTGTTGTGTATCTATGTGGTTGGAGACCGAAGACAAGTCGAACTTGATTGACAAAATCTCGAAGTTTTGTACGATCTCCGTCAAACTTCTCTGGCAAGGTTACTCGAGGTTCTTTTAGCGCTTGTGGAACTGGAACATGGACTGGAGCGTGAGCAACTTGGAGCTGTTCCATGGCATTTCGTAGGTTAGCATTTTCTTGTCGTAGCTATTACAACATGGCAACCACGTTGTGCATCTGGATGTTGGAAGCATCACCCATCTTGGTAGTGTACTCTCGTCAAACTGTTGCAGACAGCAACTCACACAAAAATTGAAAATAACACTGGAAGTTTTGGAACTAGAACCAATACAATAACTCACACAAAACTTGGAATAACACTAGAAGCTTTGGAACTAGAACCAATAACACAACAACTCACACAAAACTTGGAATAACACTTGAAGCTTCAAAACTAGAATCAATAACACTCAAAGAAAGAAAGCTAGAAGTAGTATTGATATTGGAAGAGCAAATACAACTGGTGTTGACGAGAGTGAGGAACAAAGTCTCAAGGTCCTCTATTTATACTACTAAGATACTATTAGAAACTCCAATGCTAAGATACTATTGGAAACTCCAATGCTAAAATACTATTGGAAACTTCAATGTTAAGATACTATTGGAAACTCCAATGCTAAGATACTATTGAAAACTTCAATGCTAAGATATTATTGGAAACTCCAATGTTGGAAAGTTGGTTTCGCACTATCACGTCCGTGACACCTACCTAGGCTACATACATACTCAACTATTTACATAAATAAGTAATTAGAACTTATGTACCTACCTATCTACTTACCTAGCTAGTTAAGTAGGAAGGTATATGGGCTAAAAAATAGGCATGTAAGTATTGTTATTTTATTTTATGTCTTTCTTTTAGGGTTAAGATTTTTAAAGCTTATCCCAAATGGCACACATCTTTAATGTGAAAAATAAAATGAAAGTACCTTTTTTATATAATTTCCAAAATGAGATTGGAGGACAAAACATATGGGGTTAAAGTTTTTAATTGCACCTCTATTGCAAATTGAGCTGATAACTAGAAGTATTCTTCCATATGTTTTGTGCTTGTTTTTTATTTTGTAAACTATATAACTAAATAGATAAATAGGAAACTAATTAATGAACTAGTTAAGTAGCTAATTAATTGATTAGCGAGTAATTAATTACCTACCTACCCATTCACAAACCTACCTATAATTACCTACCATTCTTTAATTATTCAATCCAAAAAATAACATTCATTTTTACTTCATTTTTTAATTAATTAATCAATTAATTCATAACCATAATTCCTCAAAAGGATGTAATTATTTTATGCAAATATTTCATTAATTATTATTCTAACTTATCAACTTAATAAATATATAAATTAATAATCGGTTGCCTATTTCGTATTATTAACTATTAAATAATAATAAAATACTGAATATCTGATATTAACTATAAAATTATGAACTTATGAATTTATTTAGGTGATAAGTATCATGTAAAAAAATCGTCAGTTTTAATTAATCATTAATATGAAGTAGTAACTAATTTAGTTCATGAATAATTAATAAATTAATATTTAATAGTTCATTAACTATTAATTAGTTTCATAATTATTAACCGAATTCTTCACTATTTATTCATTATGTTATTAATTAATTATTAATTGAAGAATTAATTACCTTTTCATAAATTCTAAAACTATAAAAAATTATTTATTATTAATTCTAAAATTATGAAGTAAACAGGAAACAAGTTTATTTAATCAATACTAATAACTAGATAATTCAATTTGTGAAATCTAACTAATATTTTTATATGCTACATAGCTATTAATTAACTAATACTTAACTAATACTTATTATCTATTTACCATAACTTTTGATAAGTAAATACGAATTATGAAATAATTAATTCAATATTCATTAATATTAATTAAATTACTAGTTGATCTATTTATTAACTTTAAATCAATTCTAAACTGATTGATAAACATTCATAAACTGAACTTATCAACTAAATAGCAAATCCATTTAATTCATTATTAATAATTACTAGATAATTGAAGTTGTGAAATTTTAATTAATATTTTAGAAGCTCAGAACTATTGATTGATTAATAATTAAACTATTCATTGGTTATTTATAGTTTGTAGTTTGATTAATAGTTTGAATTGAAAATTTTAGTAATAAATTAGTAAATATTAAATAATATTTTGAATTTATCAATAATTATCAATTTAATTAATTAATTAATTATCAACATAATATTAATTTTTAAAATTTTAATTATATGTTATTCCATAGTTGACATTATTTAATCAATTTTTTATTGTACTATTTTATGAAAAATGAATATTGGTTTATTATTAAGATTATTTAATCTTAATATAACCTCACCACTATGATTTAATTTAATATTATATTTGTAAACAAACAATAATATAAAGTCAAAAAAAATTAATTTTAATATGTTCATAATATGTGTTTAATATGTGTGAAATATAGGCTAAATTCATTTTAACATGTTAAACAAGTTTTAATATATGCTTCATTTACCTTGATTACATGTTAAACAAAACGGATGCAGCAAAACAAAAACAGAAACCTTGCATACAGCATCCAGTACCTTCGTATTCTCCTGCACCGCCACGCATGTCTCGTTCACTTTTTCTGTTTCCTTTTCCCGGCACTCTCAAACGCAAGACCAGAATCCTATATGATCATTCTCGTCACTATCCTTCTCCCTCATCAGACTTCAACCAAAAACGCTTTGCAATGGAACAAAACACAAAAGAAGTTGATCTCACTCACCGATGCAAACCTCCATAGATCTTCTCTTCTCTTCTCTTCTCTTCTCCGGTGACGATTCTGGTCTCCTCTCGTCTTCTATTCTCGTTTTTCCGCTTGTCACAATTGCGGCGTGTGCACGCACGACAGACGGAAGGAGAGAAGGAGAAGCAGCACCGATATAGCGTTTCTTGTTGCAATCAGGGGCGGGCTCTCCCAATTTTAGTATCGGTAGGGAGAGGGGAAGAGAGAGAGCTCTGGGATTAGGAGCCACACAAGCAAAGCAGAGGAAGGCAATGCAGAGCGATGACGACAAGCAGACAACAAAGGGAGGAGAAGTGCGGGGGGGACGCTCGGAGCCACAGCCACAGGAGCGGGATACAGTGATACTGCCAGTGACGAAGCAACGCCCAATTACCGAAGACCCAGGCCCCTGTGGGCCGGCAGTTACCCCGTGGGTACTCCAGAGGGGTCCTACATAAGGCCCCTAGTACAATCAGAAAGCCCTATAAAAGGCCCGTACAATGTACCTCCCTTAAAGAGTTTATGATTATTTTTCTGTGTTGATTTTTCTTTCCATTTTTCACCGTTCCTTGTTAGTGTAAGTAGCTGTAATTTTCTTTTTAATCTTCATCTCTTTCTAGATGTTTTGGTCTAAATCTTTTTAAAATTTCTTCAGGTTGCACTTTTTTTTCTTTCTATAACTTCACTTCATTTTTGAGTTTTTCTTTTTCTTTTCTTTGTACCAAGTTAATGACCTATCTCATCTTTTACATAATGGTTTGTTTTCATCCCTGTACATTTTGTTTTGAAATTAAGATGGATGGACAAATGGATGGATGGATGGATCCTAAGATTTTCAAGGTGGACAATTTGTTTACCAAAGTTGGAATGAATGACACGATTCAACATTATGGGTCCCAATTTTTCAACTTTTGAGATCGTATTTTGTTTGGGAAACTCACCCGCCCGCCCTCAACAACACACTTCACCCTCATATACGTATCATTTTTTCACCCTGGGGCCTAGCTATTCGAAAATGGGTATTTTTTTCAAACAATTTGAAGTGGGTTTATGAGTCCATTTTCATGCATAGGGTTACTATGTATTCCCTTCTCATGTTTGATTTACCCCCTTTTAAGATGGATAATGTTTTTTAGGTTGCAATGACAAGCTTGCATTCATTTAACCCCCCCCAATTGCCACAACCTTAATTTTTGTGACCAAATAAATAGCCACTTTGTTCATGACCTTGCCATTTAAATGTGGTGAGTTCTAACTATGTTTGGCAAAACGTCGAGTTATGTTCATGTACATGAGTAACTTGACATCCATTATCATCTTCCTTATTTGATTGTGGGTTACCTTTTTGTTACTTCTATTAAATAGATGAAGGGTGCTTCCCCAATCCCTTTTTTTTTCATTTTTTTAAATGAACCATTTTGATTGGCCCACCACCCCAAAGAAGCCATTTGTTTTTTAACAAAAAAAACCTAACTGAAACTTTGGAAAACAAAAGGAAAAAAGATGAGTCCTCAGGAATGTATGTTCTACATATTGATCACAAATACCACATTAAACTAAACTAGTCCTTGTATAACTTTCGAACGAGCCTTAGGGCTCCTAATAAGTACTTTGGGGCAAGGAGGGTGGGCGTAAGATGAGGACTCCTAATACGTACTTTGGTGCAAGGAGGGTAGGAGTGTGGTTAGGGCTCCTAATAAATACTTTGGGGTGAGGAGAGTAGGAGTGGAGATTTGATCTTAAGACACATAGATAAATGGTAAGGAATTACCATTTTTTTAAAAAAAATCTACATTTTTTTCCCTAAGGAATTCAAATACCTCAATTTACCTTGAGTTGAAATTTTTTTTGCCAATGATTCTACTCCACAATAAAGACCAAAAAAAATTTAATCTACATTTTTTTCCCCAAGGAATTCAAATACCTTAATTCACCTTGAGCTTAAATTTTTTTTTTTGGCAATGAATCTAATCTATAATATAGACAAATAATCATTAATGGATTTTACATATAGATCACATCTAAATCCAATCACTCATCATATTTTTGGATTAGATTTGCTTGGTGATTTAGTCTTTTGGCTAAAACCTTTTGCAAAGTAGCCAACATGGGTAGGTCTTGACAACAAGTGGGAGCCACTCAAATATAATAATAGGGGTCTATTGTAAAAGTTTGATTTCATACCTTTTTTTGGGGGGAGGGGGGTGGGGGGGTTAAAAGTTTGACTCTTGTGTGTGGATTTTGTGACAGAGAGTTAATGTCTAACTACAAGATTCTAACAACTTTCTAGACTCCCACATTTATAAAAACACAAGGGCAAAAAAATAAAAAATAAAAAAATGGCAAAGAGAAGCAAAAACCAACATAAAAACAAATAAATAAATGAAGCATTCACAAACACAACATTATGGCTACTAAAGTAGCCTAATAGAAACTAAAATGTGACTATAATAAGGAATCATACCCAAGTCCAAGTGGGATCCTTCTACCCATCGTATGTAGCGAGAGATGTGTCCTACCCAATCAAGAATATAATTTAACAACACACTAACAAGCGCAAAGACCTTAGGTCTAACGTAATTCACAAACTCTATTTTAATGAGCAATTCGCTCAACAACACATTGTACAAATTGCAGAAATAACCAAACAAAATTTCAAAAATAGGCCATGGAATGTTTGTGTTTAGTTTGAAAGTAGCATGATTTACCCCAAAAACAATGGCTATGGTTTAAAAGCTTTCCTAAAGGAGGTTCGTCGTAAGAAAATAAGTCATTTTAAATTGTATAGCTTTTATGCTCATTTTTGTTATTGTTTGTAAGGCTTTCCAAAGCTTCTCCTTATATCCACAATATTAATCAACATAGGAAACTAAAATGTTTCTAAAATAAAGAAATTCTATGCATATAGTTTGCATCATGAGATCTAGATGGGTTGTAAACATGTAATCTACTCTTCACATGAAGGACATTGCTCTTAGAACGTAGATATCTAAAATGGGCTCGCATTGCTCATTTGAACATTTGAAACACAAGTTATGGCCAAAAGAAGGGTCGGGAGTCAAACTACCCAACCAGAAAAAATCAGAAATCGACTCAAAATATTTGGCTGCAAATGACATGTGACATATCGTTGGAAAGCTCTCGATGAAAAATACAACTTTGCTTCAGACCGCATCTCAATCTAAGGTTTGCTCGCAAAGTTATTGCCCTCCAAAGTTGCAGGAGTCCTAACTTAGGCGATTTCGGGATTCCCACTTGGGAGTCCTGGGACAAAAAGCCATTTGGATGTGGGCTCTGCAGCCAGCCACAGAGTCTACTATAAAGGGGAAGGTGGTGGTTTGCCCCAAGTCCGAGCCGTGGTGAGTCTTGTGTGTTCGTGTTGCCCATGGCTTGTCCTAGCACCAAAAGTGTTCCAACTATGCACTAACCACTTTGTCTGAATTTTGTGCAGGCATGTGTGAATGAGTGAAGCTTGTCAACTCGTCCTAGTCCCATCTTGGAGCTCTAGCACACACCTCTACCCCTCAAAATGTTGTGAGCTAGGGAGCATGCCCTGGCTCCTCCCACTTATATTGTTTCCCACTTGGACTCACATTTGAATCCCTCAAGGAGTTGGGGGTGCATCACTTCTTGATCATATTTTTTATCTTTTTCCACACCTTTTGTTATGTCATCTACACCTTTTGTTAGTAGTGATGCTGATTTGTTGTGGTCCAAAAATGGATCTGACATTTATCTTAAATTGTTTGATTTTAAAAATGATTTTCAAGTTTATGTTGAAGCAAATCATGTTGATGATGCTATAAATGCTAAACCTTCTAATGGTGCAATTGCTGCAAATGCTAAAACTTTTGATGTTGTTCATGATGAAGTTGATGATGTTATAATTATTTTATTTTTGCAATTCTATAACCCTACAATTTGTTTGGATATCAAGGACTTTGATGTCTATGATTTTGATCCTTGGGGGGAGGGGGGGGGGTGTGGATTGCCTCAACACCTTTGCATAATATCATTTGTGTTCAAGCCCAACCACATAAGCTAATAATTTATACCATTTCAACAATGATCAAATTTATTCTCAATAACTACAAGTTTTTTTTCTTTTCAAAATTAGTCACCCACAATGTCAAAAGTTCTAAACATTATGTTTTATCAGTGGACATGGCCATTTTGTTTTTGTTCCAAGTAGAAACAGCCATGTTTTTTAAAGTGTTGAGATTTTTTAAAAGTTTTATTGTTGTTGTTTTGAGTGAAAAACCCAATTGGTCAATAAAATTCATGGACGGCAAAGGTATTATAATTTGCATAAATGTGGTCAAACAAAGATGAAGGACTTTCATTGAACTTGTAGTACTTAAGGAAAATTTTCAAACTTTCAAACATTTTTTAAATGGTGAACTTGCTTGAGATTTGTAGACCTAAATACTTTAATGGTTTTTAGGTGTTTTTTTGGTTCTAACTTTGTGGTGTTGCTTTCAAGTGATGATCATCCACAATTATGTTTAGCCAAATTTGGGAAATATTCAAACACTCATGGAAGCACAAAATCTTAAACACCTTAATGTATTGTTGACAATTATGTAATGTTTAGGATTTTTCCTGTAACCCTTTTATTGCAATTTTAAATTTAAAACAAGAATTTGTGACAAGTACTCTTCTCATAAAATATTTTTTGAATTTTAAAAAGTAATTTTTATTTTATTTTTTCCTATTGACAAAAGCAAAATCAACCTTCAAATATCTAAAAACCCCATTTCCCAAGATTTCCATTACCAAAAAGGAAGAAAAAGTAATAAAAATTTCCATATATATATTATTTGGTTTTCAATTCTTAGCCAACAATGTCATGGAAAGATGATTAGAAATTTTTTAATTAATAAATGTTTGAAACCAGATTTTGCTAAATATTCATGAATTTTTTAATTAAAAAAGCCATGGCTAATGATAGGATAAATTTTGTGGTTCCATCTATTGTAATGTACAATATATATATGATGAACATTACTAAGTGCATTAATACATATATTACACCTCAATTTTGTGTGGTTTTGGATGGTTAAAAATGATTGGTCTTGTTGCACCATATTTCTTACAAAAGTACCGTAAAAGAGGATGTAGTTACACACATTTGATAATTTGTTTTCTACACATGTTTAAGTTACTCTAATTTCCTTAGTCGATGGAAGGTGCGATGTCTTGCCATAATCCGGAAGAGCCCTTCTTGTCGTAAATATGCATCAAGGGTTCCATGTTGCTTAACTCTTGCTCATAACATGTGTGTTGTATTGCTATTCAGTTACTCCTATTCTGTCAATTCTCTGCACAACCAAGTTTAAATGTTTTTAAGGTTTAGGGTTTAGGGGGTGTTGCCACCAAATTTGAGTTTTTATTTTGGGATTTTGAGGCGAATGACCCCCCCATTTTCAAAAGCTATGATTATCGTGATGTGTTTATTTTTCCCTAATTGTTCACCTTTGCAAAATATGGGGGGTGTGAAAATTTCAAAGAAGTCAAAAGATGAAGGTGTAGGGTTTATTTTTATAAAATTTCAAAGTTTCAAGGTGGCATACCCCCCATTTTCAAGGGTTTTAATGCTAGTGGTGTGTTTACGTGTTTTATGTATTATCCACATTTTGGCATTGTAAGTGTTTACATGTTTTACGTTGTTTTGATTTCACCCACATTAGTGTATGTATGTGTAGGTATTAAATTACAATGGGTTTAGGGTTTAAGGGTCTAGGGTTTTTGGGTTTAAGGTTTAAGGTTTAAGGGTTTAGTATTTTAGGGTTTAAAGGTTTAAGGGTTTAGGGTTTTAGGGTTTTAGGGTTTAGGTTTAAAGTCACATGTGTGTCCTCACCAAATTTGAATTTTTATTTTGGGATTTTGAGATGACCTACCCCCCACTTTTTGAAGGTTTCAATTCTCGTGGTGTGTTTATTTTTCCCTAATTGCTCACCATTTAAGCCTAGGTTTAAGGTTTAAGGTTTAACATTACATGTGTATCCCCATCAAATTTGAATTTTTATTTTGAGATTTTGAAGTGATCAACCCCCCCACTTTCAAGGGCTTTGATTCTCATGGTTTGTTTATTTTTCCTTAATTGTTCACCATTTGGAAGATATAAGGGTATGCAATTTTAGAGACCCGGAAAAGGTGAAAATGTTTAGGGTTATTTTTATAAAATTTGAAAGTTTAAAAGTGACTCACTTCCCCATTTTTAAGTGTTTTGATGTTAGTGGTGTGTTTTTTTTGCCTTAAAATGTACGGTTTGGAAAATATAGAAGGTTTAAGTTTTAGGGTTACATGGTTGTTTCAACCTAATTACACTTTTTTATTTTGGGATTTGAAGTGACCTACCTTGCACCCCCTTTTCAAATGTTTTGATTGGTGTGTTTACATTTCCTTAATTGTTCACCATTTGGAAGATATGAAAGGTTTGACTTTGGAATGTTTAGTTGATTTTTTTTTATTGTAACAAAATCTGAAAGTTTGGAGATGACCTACCCCTTTATTTTCAAAGGTTATCATGATAATGGTGACTTCATTTTTCTTTAAAATTTTATGGTTTACAATTTAGGGTTTTGCCCAAATTATCAACTTCCACCTTAATTTTGCCAAATTTTTTGCACTTATGCCAAGTTTTACCCAAATTTTAAAGGTCTACTTTAGTTTTGCCAAATTTATGAAATTATGCCAAGTTTTGCCAAAATTATGGGGTTGTGCCAACATTCTCCAAAATTATGGAAGTGTTTTTTAATTCTACCAAATTAATGGCCAGTTGTGATTTAGTTTTGCCAAAATTATGGAATTATGCCAAGATTTGCTTGAATTATAAAGTCCACTTTAATTTTTCCCAAGGTTATGGGGTTAGGATTTAGTTTTGCCAAAAGTATGGAGTTATGTCAAGTTTTGCCCAAATTAAGGAAAATCCTTTTCTTTTTTGCCAAATTTATGGAATTATGTTCAATTTTCCCTTAATTATGGAATTCCCCCTTATACATATGATATTCATACTACACTCACAAGGATGAAGGCAATAGGTAGTTTGACCCAAAAAACCCACTTTAGTCGCAAGTAGTTTGAACATAGTGGCAGGCTGATTTTATTGACTTCTTTCATTTTTTGTCACTTTTTACTAGTTGTAACTTTTGTAACCTTCTTTTTACTATATTGAAGGGGGGCAAGGTTAGTTTTTTAAATTTATTTCTTGATTATTGAAGGGCGAAGGGAGGGGAGTTAATTTTTTTTCTTTTTAAAACCTTTTTTCATTGTTGAAGGGGCTAGGGAAGGGAGGGGTCAAGGTTTGTTTTCTTTTGATTTGTTGAAGGGGGAGGGGAGGGGAAGGGGAGGGGTTGATTTTTTAAAAACTTCATTATGAGGGGGTGGGGGTTGGTTTTACCAATTCAGTTTTAGCTTAATTTAATTTAATTTAATTTAATTTAACCAACCTAAACTTGGTTAAATTAAAATCAACTTGGTTAAGTTAATTTAAACTTTGTTAAACTAACCTAAAATAAACGAAATTTGATAAACCTCTATTTCCAAACTCTAGGTGTATAGTTTGCCCTACCAATGGACAATGGACCACAAGGTGGCATGTTTAATTTTTTGTTCAAAATTAAATTGAATAGATGTTTTTCCTACCATGCATTGTTGAAAGTGGCCACGCTGTAGTTTTAAAGCCCTCACTGAAGGTGGGATTTCACGAGATGGATAAGGTCTATTCACTTCATCATCTAATAGAGCTTCCTAGTTGTCTTTCACTTTTGCATTTCGCAATTGTAAGGCGAGTTCCCTTTTTGCCCCTATTAGTACCTGAAACAAGCAAGTAAACTTTAAAAATGCAACAATTGGTAATCCATCTCCACACAAATATGTGAGAAAAGAATCCCAAACTTCCTAAAGCTATTTAACAACTTGAATTCAATTTAAGCTTATAGGTTCTGTCTACCAAAGTAAGCAAAAAAAAAAAAACAAAGAAACTAAAATTTTGAAGTTGTAATTATTCCAACAAAATGGTTGCCTCATTTGGCCACTAACTCTTATGGCTTCTCGGTTTAACATTGAAGAAATAATTCATATAGATAAAACTACTATAAACACAAGATTTATTTCCTCAAACAATTTATCTCAAAACAACCAAATGACTACACACCATTGGATGCATTTCATACCTGAGCATTCCTTTCTACAACAACGACCGTAGGAGCTGCCCCAAACAACACATCTCCATCCCTTTGAAGACATCTAATGAGCTTTATGCATTCCTTTAGTCTCAATCCAGGAAGATCACCACTTTTTTAACCTCAACAAGAATGACTAGGTATTGACAAGCAAGTTCAAACCATGTCACTTCATTCACAAATAGATCGCCTTCAAACTCTGGTGTCATAAACATTGTTTCATTCACAAAAAAAAATTCCCTTTTTTTTAATCTTCACACCTACCACTAGTTGGAGCACCCAAAACCATGTGTTGCATATCTGCAAGTGGAAACTCATGCAAAGGTGTAAGGTTAAGGGTCATCTGTGTGTCCTCACAAATTTTGAATTTTTATTTTGGGGTTTTGAAGTGACCTACCCCCTCCATTTTTAGGGTTTGAAAATTTCAGGGGGGCTAGATAGATGGGGTTCAAGGTTTATTTTTATAAAATTTCAAGCTTTAAAGGTGACATACCCCCCCTATTTTTTAGGGTCATGATATTAATGGTGTGTTTATTTTCACCTAAAAATGTATGGTTTACAAGATTTAAGGTTTTAAGGTTTTTTAGGGTTTAAAGTTTAGGGTTATATGGGTGTTCCCACCAAATTTGAATTTTTATTTTGGGATTTTGAAGTGACCTACCCCCGATTTTCAAAGGTTTTGATTGTCTTGGTGTGTGTTTATTTTTACCTAATTGTTCACCATTTGCAAGATATAGGGGGTATGAAAATTTCAAGGGGGCCAAATAAATGAAGGGTTTTGGATTTTCTTTTATAAAATTTCAAAGTTTGGATGTGATGTACTTATCCATTTTTGAGCGTTATGAATCTAGTGGTGTGTTTATTTTTGCCTAGAAGTGGACGATTTGGAAGATATAAAAGGTTATTTCAACCTAATTTCATTATTTATTTAGGATTTTGAAATGTCCAACCCCCCCATTTTTTAAGCTTTTGATTGTCATGTTGTGTTTATTTTTCCCTAATTGTTCGCCATTTGGAAGATATGGACAGTTTGACTTTGGAGTGGACGATTAATTGCATTTTTTTTAGAATTTCAAAGTTTAGAATTGACATACCTCTTCATTTTTAAGGGTTATGATGATTATGGTGTGTTTAGTTTCACCTAAAATTTGATGGTTTCGAAGATTTGGAGGGTTTGACTTTAGGTGTTATAGTTGACTTATTGGATTAGTTTGGAAATTAAAATTTGTGAGGTGACGTACCCCCTCCATTGCTCTAGTTTTGCACATCTGAAAATTTGTACAATTTTCTACCGACACTTCACTTCTTCTTCAATTTTTTGGGGCTTAATGGGGCAGACAAAAGCCTATACATATTATATTCACATTGCACTCACAAGGACATAAGTAATAGGCAGTTTGACCTAAAAAAACCCACTTCAGAGGCAAGGAGTTTGAACATGGTGGCAAGTTGTTTTTGCTGATTTCTTTTCATTTTTTATTACTTTTTTTACTAGTTGTAGCTTTTGTAATCTTCTTTTTATTGTTGAACGGGGGCGAGGTCAGTTGCTTCAATTTATTTTTTCATTGTTGAGTGGCTAAAGAGTGGGAAGGTCAAGGTTCTTTTTTCTTTTCTTTTCTTTTCTTGAAGGGGGAGGGTAGGGGAAGGGGTTCATTGTTTTTTTAAATTCATTATGGGGGGGGGGGGGGGGGGGTTGGTTTAACTAATTGAATTTTAGCTAAAATAAACTAAACATAATTAAACTGACCTAAACATGACTAAACTAATCTAAACTTGACTAAACTAAACTCAACATGGCTAAGTTAATTTAAACTTGGCTAAAATAATTTAAAGTAAATTAAATTTCACAAAATTAATATAATTTTGGTTTAAATCAATTAAATAAATCTTCGCTAAACTTGGTTAAATTAACCTAAAATAAAATAAATTTAACAAAATTAATATAATTTTGGTTTAAATAAACTAAATACATCCTGGCTAAACTAACATAAATCTAGTTAAATTTGATTAAACTAACATAGTTTTTATTAAATTAAATTAAACTTTGATATGTCATTTGTTTTTAGATATAAATTTACAATGGTTGTTTAAAAAATAAAATCAAGGAACTTTCAAGTTTTTTAAGATTTTAATATTATTCTACCACCACACTAAAAGAAAAATGAGTTTTTTCAACTTGTCCAATGTGACTATTTTTGTCCAAGGTAACTAATTTTTGTCACATGCAACTAAAACATTAGTCGCCTTGGACAAAAATAGTCACAAAAGTTGGTTACAAAATCCCATTTTTTCTTCTAGTTAATTATTGGAATAAATATATTTAGGAATTCAAAATTTGCAAAATAACACATGAGTGAATTAAAAAGAAAACAAAAAAAAATGTGTAAAACAGGTATTGGCAATTTTTAGAGGGGATCAAGGTCCAAGTTGTCACATTACATGGAAAAAAATTCTAAAGTCACCTTACTGAGATAATAAGTGCAAACAAATCATCAAATTATAGGATGGATCCTAAATCATTCTACTTCCTCCTGTCACCTTTAACCACCTCTAAACCTTAAATCCTAACCCTTTTTATACATGATTGCCAACCCACCTACTCCACAAATTTTGGGGGTGGGGGTGGGGGTGGGGGGAGGGGAAGTTCTATTTGTATCTATAAGAATATCTCCCATTTATCAAATTTTAAATATTAATTGTTGGATGGAAAAAAAATTCAAATTGGTACATAATTTAGTTGAGTGCAATATAAGTTGTGGAAATATGTATGTTGTGGACCCAACCATAGATGCCTTTCTTAAAATTTTCATTCAAAAATTGAAACTACCATTTATGTTCAAAGGCAAACCATTTATTTCATACTCACTTTCAATAATAGTTTAATAACCCTAATCAACATTTAAAACCTTTTGCATAAGATAACATTACAAATTTAATTATGAAGTTTTTTTAACAATCTTGAAATGAAAGGTCCATAAAATTTAACATTAACTTTTGTTACTCCTTGTGAAATATGTACTTATTTTGATTTGAGAAGTAATCTAAATTCATAATTTTCAAATTGACTCCATCATTTCAACTTTAGGGGAAAAAAAAATGAATTGAATTTTGCAATCCTTAACTTGAATATCTGACCATGGTTTTATTTCTCAATTTTATGACATCAAATTTACTCTAGAAACACAAAATTTTCTCAAATTTTTTGTTAATGTAATGATGATGATCCATAATGGATATTTGGAAAAGGGATTTAGTAAGAAAAATAATGATGAAACAAAAAGGATTGAATCAAATGAAAAGGCTATCATATGATATAGAATACCAAAATGGCTATGCCATGTCTTTAGATTCTTTAAATAAAATGCATGGGTAGCTTAGGAATCTTGGGATAAAAAGCTTAAGTAACCCAAGGTTAAAAGTCTAGATAATCTATAGTAAAAAGCTTAGGTAACCTAAGGTAAAATGTTTAAGTAAATCAAAAAGCTTAGGTAGCCTAAGGCAAAAAACCTAGGTAACCTTGTGTAAAAAATATAGGTAATTTATAGTAAAAAGCCTAGGTAAGCTAAGGTGAAAGGCTTCGATTAATAAAAAAGCTTACATATTTTTA
The DNA here is from genome assembly GCA_963920785.1 of Sphagnum contortum. NCBI lineage: Eukaryota > Viridiplantae > Streptophyta > Sphagnopsida > Sphagnales > Sphagnaceae > Sphagnum > Sphagnum contortum. Next base: position 48,000 of record OY987284.1, on the reverse strand, counting down.
AATAAAAAGCCTAAGCAACCTATGCATTTTAAAATAAATTTTTTTAAGTAGCCTCTAAGGTTTGTGTGTTCATGGTTATTTGGTGGAGGATCTAGAGGCTACTTAGACTATTTTATTTTAAGTTGCATAGGTTGCCTAGGCTTTTTACCTTAGGCTACCTAGGCTTTTTAATGTAAATTACTTAAATTTGTTACATTAGATTACCTAGGTTTTTTACTATAGATTACATAAACTTTTTACCCTGGGTTATCTAAGTTTTTTATCCTAATATTTTTAATCTACTTAAAATTTTTATTTTAAGATCTTATGGTAATTAAACATCTTATTTGAAGATTCTGAGGACAAGGCATGGCCATTCTGGTGGGTCTTAGTGAGCCCTAGAACCATCTACAATGCTTAAGGTGGTTCAATCCTAAAAAAAAAACAAAATGTTTATAAATAACATTGAAATACAAAGAACCTCCATAAGTTTGTTTCATTCAAAAAACCCTATCCTTTTTTGTGATAGTATGAATTGAAATATATCTCAATTGTGGCATACCTAATGACCACAAAAATACCAAATGTCAACCTTCAAGTTGCAATACATTTGCACCGCCATCCAAAACTAGAGTATGAATATTCATGACCTTGTCAATTCCTTCATACATGTACAACCAACTTGTAACCATTTTGTAGAAAATCACAAAGTTATTTAAACATAAATAAAATCTAATTCAAAATGATGGATAACTCTAAATGACTTTTTACAAATATTCAGCAAACTATGAAACATAGTTATATCTTCTTAAAATTTTGCAGCCATGAAAGCATTTACAATGTGTGGTTTTCTGAACCCAAACATCAAGCACATGGGGCAACATGACTAATTCAATCAGAATGCACGAATGAATTCAATTAAGGCCTCTTCTTAAATTAATAAAAACTTGACACCCATTTGGTAATACTCAGACGTATATTAATTTGCTCACACCTCTATTGGTTCACTCATGATTTTGGTGGTTAGCTAGGTGGTTCAAAGATACAAAGTTATTACATTGTTGCCATCTTGCCTTCCATGAATGCTTCCAAATGAAGGATCTATGGATATCATGATTTGTTGTTCCAAAATATGCATTTTGGGTATTCAACATCATCTTCAAATTATTCTTGTAAACCCTAGTAATCCAATGTCTTTCAATGTTCAACCCCGCATTCCAAAAAGCCCGATGTTGTTGCAACCACACCTAACTTACACCATCTAGGTTCCAAGACTTGGAAACTTGTTGACTACATGCTAATGCAAACAAAGGATGTAAACCACAACTAAAGGAGGAATAAATAATATACCATAGCTAATAATCATTGGACATATGTTTTCAATCTTAAAATTGTATTTTTTGTGTGATTATCCTATTCTAGCATTTGAATGCATGCATTTACCAACTGTGTGAAGTTGGTAATACATAGGCCTAAGGCCTTCAGTCCCATCCATCGAACCAATTGTTCATCACCAATGATGTTTTTCAATTTTGGCATGGCCTTGTGCATGTCTAATGAGTTGCAACACCAAATGCCCCAAAAAAAAACTTAGAATTGTTCACCCTGGATCTAACCCGAGCAATCAACACCATACCTTCCTTCATGCAATGAGACATTACCCAATGCCTACTTGTTGTGCAAAAGGTGGCACTTGGGACAATTGTCAGGTGAGTGGGGAATGGAATTATGGCAATCTGTTTTAAGATGCAGTCCAAGACATTTGAAGGATTGATAACCATCTAGCAACAATGGAAAATTTTGATTGGGGTGATAGAGGTGTCCATCACTACCATAAACACAACATAAGAAACAACTGGGTTCATTAAGAGCAACAAATCAACAAAAATTCATCAAGGATGTACAATCCTCATTCATGAAAAAGGTGAGCAATGTTGCCCGCACCACTTAGGCATCGACAATGGCAAGGGTGGTTGTAGTGACACCACCTGTGATTGTTGAAAACAATTGTCACACGGTTGTGTGGCTTGAACTAAGTTGCACCATTGGGATTGACCATTAACAACTAAATGAAGATTGTGTTGTCGATAATTTTTCATGTCCATGATCCAAGCATTGGGTTCATCAATGAATAAATCAATGTGCATTGCTTCCACTCTTGATTTCCTACTAAAAATCATTCGATTAATACTAAGTTGACTATCACGAGCAAGTCGACTTGACTCTTGGTGTAGAACAACAAAAGATCTAAAATATCCATGATAGATGATAAGCCTAACAAATGGATAGTTGTACCCACACCCAATGACCCTAGTGGCCACCATAACATGCACTTCACCCAAAAGCCATGATTATAATTGCATTTTCTTAGTGTTTTGAAATTAGTGGAAGTGCATTTCTTAGGAAAATGCACTTAATGGGTTTAATTTTTGTTAAATTTGTATGCATGTTTTATGATGCATTACATTGAGTTTTATATTGTAGTAATATTGCGGTCTATATAAGGTTTATGTTCATCACAAAAGATTTGTTATGGTTCTTTAAATGTTTCAATGCATATTATTGAAATTATTCTAATTGTACACCCATTGTGATTATTAATCCAATTTAGATATAGTTATAAGAATTCATCAATGGATATTAAGTAACTTCCTTCTTGTTCAAAACCCATTTTGGTTATAATTCCAATGTTTTAAAAATTCAAGTCATTGTGGGCTTGGTGGCCACTTGACCATTTAATACACATTCTACTATCAAGGTCAATGAATTAATTTTTTCTCACTACATAAATCGTTGTTCTTATAAATCCAACGTAATTTAGTTTTAATTTCATTAATGGCTTAGTGGGCACCCAACCATATAAACTCAATTTATTTGAAAATTATTTACATTACATTCAAAAAATAAAAAAACTCATGTGGCCCTAAGGTGGACCAATTTTCAAGAACTTGAAACATCTATTGCGAAAATAAATGTTGACTTTGTTTATGATCTCCACCATTTTGTCTTGCATAAAAGGTATACCGCCACAATATGAGAACATAAGTGCCATTAAGTAAAGTCCAATATTAACTCTTTTGTCTATATTTAATTAAATACCATTTAAACCCTCTTCAACACATGTTAGAATGAATTTCCCAAAGGATTAACTTATATAAATTAGAAATGACTTCTAGGCATGCCATGGCAATCCTTGGGTCGTGGTTGCCATTCAGGTTAAAGTATAATTCAACTTCAATATGAATTGAAAGATTCAAATTAGTTGTACTTCCTTCTTTCAATACGTTAAGTTCAATATATTTATACTTGGCAAAATGCATAGGTAGTTATAATTGTTGAAAGAAAATAGTTTAAGGATGTATGAGGTGTTCAAACTTATATATATTCTTTGCACATGAACTATTCTACTTGCAATGTCAGAATTCTAAATTCAATCTTCACCACTCTTCAACATAATAATCACATGGGTCCACAAATAAATCATCTAGTAATTATCATATTAATCATATTAATATAAGTCCCACAAGATTAAAACCTTAATGGATTTTTGTGATCAATGTGTCTTATTGATTTTATTTGAGTTTGAAAACATCAAGTGTATGAAGACCTAACATTGAATTACAACCTTTTTTATCATTTAACAAAACATTCTTTCTTACTCTTGAAGCTTATGTTTCGAGGAATGAAACAAGTTCACCAAATTTATTTTTGATTTATGATAGTAGAGGTATGAAATTACCTTTGAGTTTCTCGAATCCAACTAATAAATTCTCCAATATGTGGCACCCTTACAATCGAATATCTTGAGTTGTGACAAGTCCACAATTGAATTAAATAAACACCCCAACTCGAAACATTCAAATAAGTGCAGTTCCACCAAATTTCTTGAATTCCACTAGCAAATTCTCCAATTTGTGGCACTTGCACAATTGAAATGTCTTGAGTTTTGACAAGTCCAAAATTGAATCAGGTAAACACCCCAATTGAGAACATTTAAATAAGTCCAATTCCACCAAGCTTTGAAATTTTCCGAACTCCATTGGCAAATTTTCCAATTTGTGGCACTCTTCCAATCGAAATGTTTTGAGTTGTGACGAGTCCACAATTGAATCAGGTAAACACCCTAATTGGAACATCCAGATAATCAAGTTCCACCAAGCTTTGAAGTTTTCCAAACTCCACTGGCAAATTCTCCAATTTCTCGCACCATGATAATCGAAATGTCTTGAATTGTGACAAGTCCACAATTGAATCAGGTAAACACCCCAACTCGGAACATCTAGATAAGTCCAGTTCCACCAAGCTTTGAAGTTTTCCGAACTCCATTACCAAATTCTCCAATTTCTCGCACCCCGACAATCGAAATGTCTTGAGTTGTGACAAGTCCACAATTGAATCAGGTAAACACCCCAACTTGGAACATTGAGATAAGTTGAATTGCACCAAGCTTTGAAGTTTTCCGAACTCCATTGGCAAATTCTCCAATTTTTGGCACCCCCACAATCGAAATGTCTTGAGTTGTGACAAGTCCACAATTGAATCAGGTAAACACCCCAACTGGAAACATTTAGATAAGTCCAGTTCCACCAAGCTTTGAAGTTTTCCGAACTCCATTGGCAAATTCTCCAATCTGTGGCACTTGCACAATTGAAATGTCTTGAGTTGTGACAAGTCCACAATTGAATCAAGTAAACACCCCAACTCGGAACATCCAGATAAGTCCAGTTCCACCAAGCTTTGAAGTTTTCCGAACTCCATTGGCAAATTCTCCAATTTTTGGCACCCCCACAATCGAAATGTCTTGAGTTGTGACAAGTCCACAATTGAATCAGGTAAACACCCCAACTAGGAACATTCAGATAAGTTGAGTTCCACCAAGCTTTGAAGTTTTCCGAACTCCATTGGCAAATTCTCCAATTTTTGGCACCCCCACAATCGAAATGTCTTGAGTTATGACAAGTCCACAATTGAATCACGTAAACACCCCAACTCGAAACATTGAGATAAGTTGAGTTCCACCAAGCTTTGAAGTTTTCCGAATTTCATTGGCAAATTCTCCAATTTGTGGCACTCTTGCAATTGTAATGTCTTGAATTGTGACAAGTCCATGATTGAATTAGGTAAACACCCTAACTAGGAACATTCAGATAAGTCCAGTTCCACCAAGCTTTGAAGTTTTCTGAACTCCATTGGTAAATTCTCCAATTTTTGGCACCTCGACAATCGAAATGTCTTGAGTTGTGACAAGTCCACAATTGAATCAGGTAAACACCCCAACTCGGAACATCTAGATAAGTGGAGTTCCACCAAGCTTTAAATTTTTTTGAACTGCATTAGCAAATTCTCCAATTTTTAGCACCTCTATAATCAAAATGTCTTGAGTTATGACAAGTCCACAATTGAATCACATAAACACCCCAACTGGGAACCTTGAGATAAGTTGAGTTCCATCAAGCTTTGAAGTTTTCCGAATTTCATTGGCAAATTCTTCAATTTGTGGCACTCCTGCAATTGTAATGTCTTGAGTTGTGACAAGTCCACAATTGAATCAGGTAAACACCCCAACTCGGAACATCCAGATAAGTCCAGTTCCACCAAGCTTTGAAGTTTTCCGAACTCCATTGGCAAATTCTCCAATTTTTGGCACCCCGACAATCGATATGTCTTGAGTTGTGACAAGTCCACAATTGAATCAGGTAAACACCCCAACTTGGAACATCCAGATAAGTCCAATTCCACCAAGTTTTGAAGTTTTCCGAACTCCATTGGCAAATTCTCCAATTTTTGGCAATAGCACAATTGAAATGTCTTGAGTTGTGACAAGTCCACAATTGAATCAGGTAAACACCCCAACTCGGAACAATGAAATAGATTCATGTGCTTGAGTTCTTTTAGTTGAAACATGGAATCAGGTAATGCTTTTAAACTCAAGCAAAATGCCAAATTCAATTCGTTTAACCTCAATAATTTCCCAATATCGTTGGGAATTTCTTTAAGAGCTTTGCAATTTGAAAGGATCAATGTTTGCAAGTTCTTATAAACGATCTGTAATCCAACATTGCAAAAGGTAAAATGTTTTCATTAGCTTGTAATGCATTGAACACAAAAGCCCCATCATGTGGTCTATAAGATTGATAATGAATGAGTTTTACATATTCAAAATTGAAATATATGTGCAACATAACTTCTATTGATGCATTCCCATGCATATTCAAAAGAATTATACCTTAAGATCATTGGGCCAAATTTGCGTTAACTCCTTGTTGGAAGTCAAATCGAACACCGCCAACTTTTGAAGGTCTAATTCTGAAGGTAGTGCTGAAATATTTGAGTTTGTCCATTGGAGCCAGCTCAATTCTTGTGACCAAGTTCGAAAGTCACCCTTCACATTATCACCATCCAATAAAAGGAAATGCAATCTATTCATGCCTATGTAATTTTCAGCCACATTAGTTACACCAATGCCATCACAGCCAACTCCAAATGTTGAAAGCCCTCGGACTTTATTTGTACCCTACAAATCCCACACAAGTGTGTAAATGAATGATTTGATGAAAAATCACATGCCAAAATCTTGGTCCAATGAAATGCTTGAACCTAAATGCCCCAACAAATAGTTTTGGTTGGTATTTTAGTGTTAAAATGAACTCTTGGGACGTTGAAGGGTTAAACATTAATTTGAAAAAAAATACATATGGTCCATGTGCATCTTTTTGTTAAGATAAATGTACAACAAAAAAAAAAAAAGGTGGAATAGTTGACATGTATAATGTAGGGCACTTGGTAGAATTTAATGCATATTACAAGGACCTTTGAATATAGATCACCAAAAAATGTTAAATATGGTGGAAAACTTTCATAAATAACTTAGTACATATTTTTGTGAATGTTTTATAGTTGCAAAATTTGACCTTCTTAAATTTACATTACCCATGGATCAGTTTCATCATTACACAATTTTTTTGATAGAGGTGTTTGAAAATGGCTCAAAATACATGACATTCATGTCATGCAAATGGTGTTAGTCATTTAATAAGAGTATAAATGGACATAAGAAACTACCGCATGTAAGGAATTGATTTTAATTAATATTATATCTAAAAGTAATATAATAAATTTTAATGGTAAGAATATGATGTATTATAAGTAAACTTATATTTTTAAATTAAAAAAAAATTCAATAATTTATTTATACATTAAAGTTTTACCATAAATTTAAGTAAAAAATATATATTATATGTATAATAATAAGTTATTTTACTTTACATGTTACAAAAAAATATTATAACATGATTATATTATATAACACGTGTAAAAATAAATAAATTTTATAATTTCAGAAAATTAATTAATATTTTAAATATTATTTACTATTTTTAAATTAAATATAAATATATACATCATATTTAATATGACATATATATAATTGACTGATGATTAATTTATAAATATTTTACGTGGATAAGTTATGTGGATTCATATATTTAAAATAATTTTTAAAAATAAATTATGACATATTGGAAGAAAAATTGTATAATACAAATTCCTAAATCAAATGCAAGTTTAAGATATGAAAGATATATTTTATTTATTCTTGTATTACCCACAAAGGTTTTTCCATTTACAAATCATGTGTTTGAATTTATTTTCCTAAAAAATGGTCATTGAAAAGTTATTCAATAAAAACATTCAATTTTATTTTTTTGAAATGAATTTACATTTAATATATATATATATAATCGTGTATATTGTTGAAAGAACTTTATGAATAAAATTTCAATTTTTTCATTTGGAAAAATAATCAATAAAATATGAATTACCAAATTAATTTTTTTGTGTAATGTTTAAATGAAGTATGGTCTAAATAAAATAAACATTGCATTATTTAAACAACAAATGAAGTGACTTGGTGGTAAATGAGTTGAATTTTGTCCTTGGGTCCAAGGATCAAACTTCACAAATGACATTCATTGTGATCAAGGTTGGAATATTGACCAAATATTCCTTACTTACATAGACTACCTATTTAGGGGTAAAAACATAGTCAAAGGAGCCACCCAAGTGAGTGGACACTCCTTAAATTAAAACTACAATTTTGTAGGTTTGAAATATCACAAATGAAGCATAATAATTTGCATTATCATAATATTTTTGATAATATTTTTCATTAATTGCAAAGTTTACATGCTCAAAGCTTGACACAAATTAAAAATGTTTTTGCTTGTTCAAATCATTCAAGCTTCAAGAATGAAAAAAAAAAAAAAAATTCAAATGTGTTTTTTTCAATCAAATGTGCACCATTTCTTTTGAAAATTGAAGAGGATTTTAACATTGATGATTAAAAAGGCAAAAAAACTTGAGTAGATGAAAATTATTTTAAAGTTTGAGCACATTTGGTTTAAAAGTGTTTTTGACCCTAAAAATTATGGATTTTGAAAATGTGCCTTCTATAAAAGTTGTTCATGTTTATGTGATAAAGGGCATTAATGCATAATATACATGATATAAAATGAATTTGTAGTCAAAATGAATTTATATTTAAAATGCAATGTTAAAGGGGTATTCGAAATACAAATTTTAAAATTATAAACCAACACAAAAATGACACATGTCATGTGCAATCCTTGGAAAAGAACTTTTACCTTGTTGCCCTTGGCTCTTTTAATCGGGTTTTCACCCCTATATGAACCTAAATAAATAGATTAAATGGTTTATTTAACCATGTAAATTAGGTTTTTAAATTTAGCTTAAATGGTGACACGTGTCAACAATTGATAAAATGCAAATAAATGAAATCTAAAAAATTGAAAAAAAATCATATTGTATAAAATATAATAATAATAATAATATAACCTATTAAAATAAAAAATTAATGTTCCCCAAGTTTTTGGGTCCAATTTGTAGTAATAAAAAACAATTAAACAATGATTAAATTATCACCAATGATTTCACATATGTCCTTTATGATTAGAATATTAATTATAAGATTAATCATATGTATTTTTTTAAATGAATGTTCCAAAATATTCCAATTTTGCAAAATCTACCATGAGTATTGGTAGGACTTGTGATTCTTTTTCACCCATTTGGCCATGCATTGAAAATTATTAACACAACAACAATTTTTTACATCAAACATCCATGGCCGATTTGGCCATGCATTTGTTTAATGGTGGCAACTAATTTTGGAGGGGACAATTTATTTTTTTGACGCAACAAAGTGAACCCAATTTTTTTTGGATAGGATGGAATGGGATCCAAAAATTGAATATACAAGTATGGATATGTAGTTTTAATAACTCAATATTTGACAAACTTGCATTGCTATGTAATGTCCCATGAGTGTTTGGAAGACTTGGGATTCTCTCTCACCCCATTGGCCCCCCTAAGCATGCCTTTCAACACAAGCATAAAACATAATTTGATCAAGAAATTGAGAAAGAACCTAATAATATAAAATTTTAATAATCAATTGTATCAAAATATTGCTTTTCTACAGAATTGGCCATGAGTATTGGGAGGACTTGGGATTTTTTCTCACCAAATTGGCCCCCCATTGATGCTTATAAACACAATAACAATTGCATACACAAGTAGTCGTGGCTGATTGAACATTTAAAGTTTTTTGACATAGAAAATTAATCCAAGCAGAATTGGAAAGGAAGCAATTGGAACAAGAAATTGAGCAAATAAATACGAATATGATTTTTTCATATGTTCATGAATTCATAAATTTCATTGCATGAGATTCAATATGTTAACTTTCTCGGCTATTCCAGTGCCAACTTTGTTTGTTTTGTCCATCTTGGTTGAAGAACCTTTAAATTTGTGTCTTCCCCAATAAAATCATCTCACATCTTCATCCTTGGTTCCTCTTTTGTTCAGCCCAAGTCCCTTGAAGTTGTGGTAAACTCCTTTTTTAAAACTCTTCCTATAATGCCCACCAAAGAGTTTTTTCAATTTTTTTCTTCTCAACATAAGTTTATTAAATCTAATAGACCATTTGTAGAATCCTTCCATCTTCTTCATACACACTAAGTTTTGATTCTTCTCCTAAGGGTTTCAAATCCAAGCTCTTGCGACACTTGTTGTACACCCAACAACCACATAAGTAAAATAAGCTCTTTGAAAATGGAAGCAACAAGAAACACTTCCTTGGAAAAACAATACACCCCTCCAAAAAATTTCTTGGGGGATTCAGTTCGTCCTAAAGGCCATGAAGAAGAAAGAAGCCGCCCAAGTTTCCTTGGAGGATTTCGGATCCTCTCAGAGGCCATGAAAGCAAAAAGACCCCCCAAACTTCTTGGGGGGGGGGGTTTCGGTTCCTCTTGGAAGCCACCAAAGCAAAAACACCTCCCCCAAGATTCCTTGGGGGTTTGGTTCCTCTTGGGGAAAAAACATAGAAATCAAAAATCAAACCCAATGAAAAATATTCCTAACCATGCCTTTCTCTTCATTAGAACAAAAAATTGCACAAACATTGAGTACAATCGCCTCATGCCTACTTTGAAAATAACTTATTAATCCTTTTGTTTCTACTTGTTTTGAACTTTTACAATAGTTTGCAATTTTCATGTCTCTACCATACTTTTTTTTCATCTCCATGACATTTAATTTCTTTTTTGATGGAATATTGGTAGTGCATTCATTTACCATTTGGGTTGTCATTTCTTGCATTTATAAATAAAACCTTATGCAATTCATTTTTTTTCCCCTTCCTTGTCACATCAATCATGTACTAATAAAAAAATCATACTAATTACATTCACCAAAGTGGCGAAATCCTACAACTTCATGGACCAATAGTTTCCCAATTTTCATTTAATATTTTCAATTTTTTTAACACTTAAAAAAAAATCACACTCAAAAGCTTGAACAATATTCATATGTCAATCATTTTTTATTTGGCACAATCCAATATAATATTATCAGAATGTCCAAGATTATTTTCTATGCAAATTATGCTGATGTGCATACCTTTACATGGATATTGTTCTTGTACAAGTACCAATCATTATTGACAACGACTTTTGATTACACATGGCTAGATACGACATTCCAAGTAACATGATGAAATTTGTTTGAACACTAATATATTGTTCTACCTCCTTCCACTGTAACATTAACCTATAGTATGTTAGTTAATAACATATAGTTAATTATTTAATTATTAATTAGATGATAAATGAATAGGCAGTTATATTTAATAATTAATAATTAATTAATTAGTGAGTATTAATGACCATTAAATAATAGTTAATGCTATTATTGGAGCTAATATAAGTAGGAGGGAATAGTAAATGTATAGTAGGTATGTAAGTAAATGGATAGGTGGTTAGTTAATTAATTAATTAAGTAGGTTAACTTAAGTAGCTTAGATAAATATTAAGTCTAGGCTAGGTAGTTAAGTAGGTCATGTGTAGCTAGGTAAGTAAGTAAGTAGATTAGGCTAATGTGTAGATAGGTAGTTAATTAAACTAAGTACATATGCTAAGCAAATATATATAAGCCATGCTAGATTGAACAAAGTTAAATATATAGCTAGCTTCCTAGTTACCTAGGTAATTAGTCTAGGCTAGTAGGTAAGTTATGGTAGATTAAGCATTAGCTAGTTAGTAACTTAATTAAGAAGTAATTAGTGGTTGTTAATGGTTGTGACTAGGTTACAACTCAAATGTTTATCCCATATTTTTTATCTTTTCTTTCAACTTTGCAAATTATATAAATAGCACACTAAAAACATTAAAAACACAAAAAAACATTTGGGATGAGTCAATCAAAGAGGCTTGACCCTAAAGGTTAAACCCAAATAAAAAAAATTATTTTCAAAAGATTAAAAACCCAACTTATCTCATAGTTTAGGCCAATTTACCTACCTATCTAGCCTATGCCTATATACCTACCTACCTAAGTGGGTAGTCCTAAGTAGCCTAGGCCTACCTAGGTTTAAGTAACTTATGCCTACCTACTTACCTAGGTTAGCTAGGACTAAGTAGTTTAGGCTTGTTTACCTACCTACCTATTTACTTGGGTTAAATTTAAACTTTCAAAATCAAGTGATGAATCTAAAATTGACATGTGGTGATTAATGGTGGATGGAAAAATGAAAACTTAACCCTAAAACCCAATTTCAAATAATATTGACATGTGGCATATTTGAAATGATGGTGACACATGTCAAAGATGTAACCCTAATTTAAATTCAATTACATTTTTGATTTAATAGGCCTTAAAGCTTAAATGTGCCATGTGTCATAATATGATTTGCATAAGAATTTAATTTCATTTTCAAGGGGAAACCATTTTAATTTCAATGTTAGTCGCAAATCATCAAGGTATCATACATGTCAAACATGGATGAAACTATATTTGTCGACTGGTCAATTCACTCAACTTTAAAAACTATTGTCTTGTGCAACTTTTTTAACGCAATTAAACTCATTTTAGTTGCAATTGGACTTTGCAATTGAAAAATAGTTGCAAATGGTAGTTGTTGTTTTGCATTTTTTTTCCTAATGTGCCTATTTACCTAGCCTAGCTTTCTTATGCACATACCTATTCAACTACCACTGTTTACTTACCTACCTATTTAGCATCAACAACCTGGTGGCCTACATATGTAACTATCTACCTACATATGTACCTTCTTACTTTTCCATCTATGCACTTGCCTACTTATAACATATTGATAAATGCTTCTTAACCTAGAGGCACCAATAGCTTACTTGACTCAACCTAGCCTAGCTCAACCTAACATAACCCACCTACCTACCCATCTAATTATTTATTTATAATTATAACTACGTAGCCTAACTACCTACCTGCTTACATGCCCACCTACGTTTGAATGAACTATTTACATGCCTACCCAGAACAAGGTAGTTGGGTAGCTAGCTAGTTAGTTAAACTAGGTCCATAGGTATCTATGTACATGGAGGTGCATATTATAAATGGGTACATATGTATGGATATACACTAATTACCTAGGTAGGTTGGTAGTTGTTATTTGTTTGGTTGTTTAGCCGTAGGCAAAATAGGTACATGTAGGTAGGCAAGTAAGTAGGTGGGTCCCAGCACAGTCAAGTAGACTGACGATTATACCTTTTTGGGGTTGAACGACAAGTAGTAGAAAACGTATCACAAAATTGTGAAAGATGTAATTTCATTAAACTTAAAAATTGAAATCAATAATTTTTTGCTCCTACACATATAAGAATAATATTAAAAAAAACATTAATTCAATAGTCATTCAAGTGCGTTATTATGAAATGCAAGAAGGTTTAGATCCTAATTGTATAATGTCATTTTTTATGAAAGTAGGTGTGAATAAATTAAAATATATATATTTTAAAATTTTAAACTAAAAAACATTAAGTATATGCCACAGACTTTTGGACATTTACTAGCGTGCCTTTATTTGCAAGCATACTATTTGGCACACTTGGTCCATGCTCACTATCATTATTGTCTTCCCGGGAATTTGCAGGTCAGTAGGAAATGGGTGGTGGGATTCATATTTTACACAACTTGAGAAGCAGGTACAATGCATGACTTGATGTTGTTACCGAGAGTTCTTGTGTTTACATGTATTTTCCTCCAAGACAAAGTCTGACTGGGTTATCATGGTTGCACAAAAATGTGAATGCAAAAGGTCAAATTCGGCATCCATTTCTTGCAATGTGTATTTTCTTTCGCATGCTCAAGGTGCACATTGAGGGTGGGTGAAGTAGATTCCTACAAGATAGATCTTAAACCCCAATCTGTTGGATAGTTGTTGTCACTCCATTTGAAAATTCGGACACTGGGTGAATTCTACTTAACTGCCTATCTTCATCTTTGACCTAATTTTTTTGGCTGCTGGTTGGTGTAGGCTGCCGTTATTTGTCAAAAAGTGAGTCACGGATCTTAAGACAGGTCTCCTCTTTAGATTTTTCAGCAATCATAGAGCTACACAAAATATTTTCTATTTTCATAGCTTGTGTATTTGTTTGAAGCTTTCAGGTCATGAATGATAACTTCTTGTGGCCTGAGACCTTTGCTTATGTACAAGTAGCTCTTTGCAAACAATTTTATATCTGTCTCCCTTGCACTCTAATAGTCCAGGGCTTGAGTGACTTGTTGCAACATTTGAAGAAATTGAGGTAGTGTTGACTACTTGGGCACACATGTATCATCCAACTTCATGTCACTGGGAGGGCCTCATGTAGGGATTGTTGCAGTTCCTTTATGTGCTGTCAGTTTGCACACTGGACTTTTCAAGAATTGTATACTTGATATATGCAAATGTTGTGCATGGACCACAACCTAAATTTCTCCTGTTGATACTTACACACGTTAATTTACTGCTCCTTTCAATGCACAAGGAACTATATGGGTTACTTAGGTCTTTATTTGTTTGTGTACCACCACCACTTTGATCTCTTTGTGAAACAACTCGTTAACATTTACTTCAGGTTATGTCCCTTTGCAGGTTGATTAAGTGATTGGACACTATGTACACATCAATGGTTCAGGTCTATAATCCTTATTACTGTTGCAAAAGAGCTTTGGATTTTCTTGTCGATTTATGTCTTGACCAGATGTGACTCATTTTTGCATTATTTTGTAGCATATTAGCCACCTTTTGTTTTGAAACAGAAACAATGATGGGTCATTCAGATTGGAAAGTTGGCAATTTTTAGCATTGAATGGTTAGTTGACAATTAGGATTCTGCTTAGCTATCCTTTAGTATGGCCATTTAAGTATGTTTTGACACACCACTGTTGACTTTTTGTCATTTCAATATAGTTATTCTAGGGTGACAATGGCTTTAACAAAGTGATCTAGTGGATGCAGAATCAGCTTGCACCAACTGGATACATAATAATCTCTACTGTGAGTTCAAATTTGCAACCATTGAAGTTGCCACTCTTGTTTAGTTTTTTTTGTGTTCCTTGGTCCACAAATGTTATTGACAAATTGTTCCAGGGTTCTAAATTTATGTGACAAGTCTGGGAATGGCTTGGCAAATACATGTTAGTTTGAAGAGAGCCAGCTTATGTGGAAGACCTTGAATTGTGAAATAGGGATGTTGAGCTTGCAGGAGTTGTCCAGATATTACAAAGGTGCTTCATTTTTGCCAAGACTCAACAATGAAATTGCTAAAAGCCACAATGAAAATACATAAGAAGTGGTTATGTAGCCTCAACCATCTGACATTTATCATGGTAGGTCATGAAAGTGGGCACCATCTGGTCCTCATTGCTAATACACTAACTAGACTGTAGACAGGTCTTGTTGAACTTGAGTTGGGTTTTAAGAGTCTCATCTTAAGTGCCATATGATAAATCACTCGGGAATACTACATAAATACCTAGTTGCTCACTCATTGTGCTTATTTGCAGTTTACAGAGGCTGTCATCTTGATGCCTCCTCAAACAGTTTGGTTTGGGCACTATGCAAACAATGATTTTGGTGGTGAAAAATTTACCTGCAAACAAGGTACTCAAATCCTCAATGTTAGGAAATTCATTTTTCAGGTTTTGATTTGTCTGGCGCTTTACTGTTATTTCTCTCCCAAAGTTTGCCAATCTGATCTCCGACTAGCTTTCGGCCCTACCAAAATTATATACCCGATATGTTGTCCAATTAATCACTATCAACTTGTTTCTTTTGCAGACTCATCTGTACAAGGAAGATTGGATTAGATTGCAAAGCTTGGACAAGGGAGGGAAGATTTGGTTCATTGCTTTCCTAGGTAATCACCTTAGCATATCTGAAACAAAGATGGAAGACAATATTGTGCCATTTCTAGTAGCCCCATCTGAAAGCTCTAGAATCACTTGGATGGATACCTTTTGACTTGAATCCTCAGATGGATTTTTGGTGTTCTACTGTTGGAGATTTGACCAGAGAAAAGTCTGATTTCAACACACCATGCACAATCGCAAAGGTAGTTAGCTTCATCATTAGATCCCCTTTGTAAGAAGAGTATCTTTTGTCTATCTCCAAAAATGAATCTTGAGTCATTTGTATTTCTTCAATGTAGAACTTTATGGTACCATGCACTTCACAACTATACAACCAATCAAAATATTTGATCTTTGTGAGCTCTTTAACTTTTTTTATGTCATACGTTTTAGATTTTAATGATAGTGAAAAAATTATGGTTGATGGCCAATATCATCAGTTTTACAATATTGTTGTCAAATAATATTGTTATACTAAAGTTATCCATAAAGTCAGGAAAAGATGGCACCAGAACCCCCAATTTGGTCACATAGGGCTTCAACAGGGCATGAAACTCAGTTTAGCAGCAAATTCAGTGCTAAACTGAGTTTGCCCTGTCCTTTTGTTCCTGAACTCCTTGAACCAATCACTGCTGCTGCTATGTTTACTGTAGCTATAAATGTTCTTGAGCCTTGTGCATTTCATCCTGAGTCTCAGTGTTTCATACCCTTAATTAAAAAAAATTCATGACTTTGTGGACAACAGCCAGGAGGGGATGAAGCATCAAACAAGGGCTGCAACTCAGGCCCAACAGGGCATGACTTTCCAGATAACTCTACTAAGTGGAAAATTTTGGAAAAAACAGGGGTTACAGTTGAAGATCTCCCAACCAGTGTTCTCCCAACTGATGAAATTGATATTAAGAAATATAGCTCTCTAACATACATATAAATGACATTAGAATTGCAAAAAATTTGGACAAACCAAAACATCACTTCAATTGGAATGCACAAGTTTGTTTTAAGTGCACATCAATTTCAAAAAGTGTATGTCAAAAAAGAAAATATAAAAATAAAAATTGAAATTGCAATCTTTGTTAAACATAGTTTGCACATGTAGCTGTGTTTCCTTAACACACTCACCCTGCCCTACAACTGGAGTCAGACATCAAGCAACGAAATCACAACTATCTAAGAATAATATTGAACATTGGAATGATAATGCCCTTCTCACAGCCTGTCAAATCTTTCCACATGCATGCAAACTGCTAAAAAGTCCTACATAACTTAGCATATGAACATGTTCCGATTCCATCACTTGTGGCAGGTAATTGGCAACCCCTGAGACAACAATATTTACTTTTATCTGGACTTGTGCTCAACAACATGAAGTTATTAACACAAAGATCAAAGGAAAATCCTTCACCTTACCATCTTTCCTATGTACACACAGTCTTCACAGCAGGCACACCCTGAACAGGTGTACAACTACTGCAGTGCAATCATGCCAATAAACATGCTACAAACAAAAAGAACCTAATCTAGTTATTGGGTGATAGACCACTGGCATCACCAATAGTCCCTGCAAGAACAAACACCATTCTCAAAGTGATGAAATCGATTGGCATCCCTCACAATGATTTTTCTCCTGACTATTTTTGAAATGAACTTTGTAGAAGTGTGGCAGTCTTCACATACCCGCAGATTCTTGACAATACGAAGTGGAGTACCAGGATCAGTGCTCATGAGCCCAAATGCAATGGCTAGTTTTTCATTATGGTGACACAAATGAATCACCTTTTCTTCTTCCTCCACATCATGCAGCACAGATTTCGTATTGGGCACATATCCTGCATCATGCATCAGGACTGACAATCTCTTCAGTTCTGCACGGATTTTGATCATCTCAGGGTGGATTTGATCATCTACTACAAATGTATGCACCGCATCATTCACTTCAATCCAGGTACGACCTGGCTGTTTCTTTGCATCTCTTTCCTTTCTCTGTCGTTCAACACTCTCACTGAGTTCCAAGTTGCCAGTGGCAGCATACAGGTTTGATAGCAGCACAAAGGCCGCAGCATTTTTAGGTTCCAGTTCAAGAACTCGTTTCGCCATGCGTTCTCCCATCTCTACATTACCATGAATTCTGCAAGCACCGAGTAAAGCTCTCCATATAGCTGCATTTGGTTTACAGGGCATACCCTGGATCATATTCTCTGCCTCCTGCAGATGTCCAGCACGACCAAGAAGGTCGACCATGCAGGTATAGTGTTCCAGTTTGGCAGGAATCCTGTAAACTGTGGTCATCAAAGCATTAAAGCGCAGGCCTTCATCCACAAAACCTGCATGGCTACAAGCTGAAAGAAGACAAACAAAAGTGATATCATCTGGATGAACACCTTCTTCACACATCCGTTCAAAATGTACCAGAGCTTCCTTACCCTGCCCATGCATGGAAAATCCTCCAAGTAGGGCATTCCAAGAGACCACATCATGTGAAGGCATAGTGTTGAACACTCTGCAAGCATCCTCCATGCTTCCACATTTTGCATACATGTCAACGAGGCTACTCTTCACAAAGACATTTGACTCGCACCTACTTTGAATGATCCTCTCATGAGTGCGCCTGCCCTCTTCAAGTGCAACTACATTGGCACATGCATTCAGCACCCCCACATAAGTGGCAGGGTCTGGCTGCACACCTTCATGTTGCATCTTTTGAAATAGTTGCAGTGCCTTGTGCCCTTCCCCACACTTCACATGTCCAAAAATCATAGCATTCCAACAGACCACCTGAGAGGGCAGCTTGTTAAACACTCTGGAAGCCTCCTCCATGCTCCCACATTTTGCATACATGTCAATGAGGCCACTCCCCACAAAAACGTCAGCCTCACAACCAGTTTGCATGATCAGCTGATGAGCCCGTCTGCCCTCTTCAAGTGCCCGTAAACCAGCACATGCATTCAGCACCCCCACATAAGTGGCAGGGTCTGGCTGCACACCTTCATGTTGCATCTTTTGAAATAGTTGCAATGCCTTGTGCCCTTCCCCACACTTCACATGTCCAAAAATCATAGCATTCCAACAGACCGCAGCCCGAGAGGGCAACTTGTTAAACACTCTGGAAGCCTCCTCCATGCTCCCACATTTTGCATACATGTCAATGAGGCTATTCCCCACAAAAACGTCAGCCTCACAACCAGTTTGCATGATCAGCTGATGAGCCCGTCTGCCCTCTTCAAGTGCCCGTAAACCAGCACATGCATTCAGCACTGGGACAAAAGTGAACCTATCAGGTCTCATGCCTCTTTTTTGCATTTGTTTGAAAAGCTCCATTGTCTTCTCATACTCCCCAGCCTTGACATATTTTGCAAGCCTTCTGTTCCATGAAAAACTGTCCATCTGCACTGTCCCTGGTGCCATTGCAGCCACCCCTGCTGCCACCCACGGTGGGTTTCTTCGACCCCCGAGCCATAGTGCATCCTGCGTCTTCTTATGCTTGAAATCTGGATACCTGGTATTCACCTTCTCCGGCCTGCAATCCCACCATTGTGAAGGGTCGGAAAAAAACTCCCTCCAAACTTTTTCTGTGTGGCCTGATGCTACTTTTCCATCATGTCCACTCCAAGAAGAGACTAGGGCTATGTGGCCGCAACTCGCTATCAGTCCTGAGCAGCGCGACTCAAGGGCTAGTCGCTGGCGCATTGCCATCGCCACGAAGAACCGATGAAAGCGACCAAGTTGCGGATATGCGCCTGTGCCCCAATAGCACTATCAGCACCGCAACGAAAACAGCTTCACCCGACTGGTTCGAATTACAGCTCGCCACAACTCCCAATGAGACGAAACAATTGAGAGTTAAGAATGAGAAAAATCCGCACGAAGTACGCCTCTACACCAAACTTACAGCGTAACAATGCAGTTTGCAAAGTGGAACAATTGTGAAGCGGAAGAAGCGATGGTGAAGGAGTGAGGCCAAACATAAAGCATAAGGACTGACAAGGTCTCTCGACATTCTGGACCGTTTTAGGGCTACTACCGCTGAGTCTGGATTAGTGTTGGGCGGGTAAATATTAAATATCTCGATACTCCCCCATTTTTGGGTCCTGCCACGGGACGGGAGGGGACAGGGACTATCGCATCGGGAAGAGATTTTTAACTTTTGCCTACGCTAGCCAGTTTCACACTGGCACAAGACGGGTTTTTTTGTTGGATGAACGTCGACGGATTAGGGTTACAGGGTTTTTTTTGTGGGATGAAGGTTGACGGACTAGGGTGAGGGGAGATTCAAAATGTTCAATTTAGTATGCTTGTCCCTCAGGCCCCCACCCTCGGGAGTGATGGAGTGACTGCTATTTGTGATGAAGAAGGTGATGGTCTGACACTTTGTGAGCGACTCTCATAAGGTTATGACTGAAATCATTGTCATGTTACCGCCAAATTGTCATTGTGGAGATTTCTCTACAATTTCATAGATATGAGGCAGTTTGGAGTTTGTGTTCCATGTTGTGGTGACTCCAGCTGCCCCACTTGTAGGTGAGAGTTGGAAACAACCATGCCACCTTTCTGAGGAGAGCCCGGGTGGGGGGGGGACTACTTCACTTGATTCCTGATGCAATAGAGAGATTATGGGTGAGTGCATCATCACTCCAGTGCTACTGCATATTATCAGTCCAGTAGTCACGTAGCTGTGGATTTGTCTGGATGAGTCAAACATTAGCTGAGGATAATTATTGCTGACCAATTCTGCAAATTCTGGTGTACTACAGGTTCACCTGATGTAGGGGAAATCAAAGTGAGAACAATATGCAAAGTGTGCCTACATTTTCATGGCCTTTGAGCTTCCTCTGTGAGGGAAGCTTCTTCATAGGTCATGTTCATTGGATGGAAACGAGGTAAATCTTCTACCTCATGACTAGGCACAACAGAGATCACACACCCATCATGGGACGCTTCTCTAAGATGAGAAGATTTTGATGGTATGTGTTGCAGCAGCTTAAATGAGGATATTCTTGATTACCTCTATGTGTCTTGAGTGCTAGCAAACATAATGATGGAGCCTTCTTGCTTTGGAAAATGCAACAGAAGCTTGGGAGGCAGATTTTTTAGATAATTGTTTGCCTGAAAATTGGAGCAGATTGTTGTGTACTCATCTACACCCACCAACCAGGGGGAGCTGATGGAATCAGGGGAAGAAATGGCAGCTAGTTACTGCCCCTCCTCCATTATGATGGTGGTCTGATACATTATGTTAGTCACAAGGTGATGATCCACTTGCATTCTTGTCATGATTTTTTGGTTTGGCTACAACTGGCATAGTGTTTACAATCGAAATGTTATTATGGAGCTTTCTCTGCAATCTCATAAATATGTCAGCTATGGGGGGAGGAGGGGCTAATCAGTGAAGTAAAAGAGATATTCTAGATATGATGAGTTTTGTCAAGCGCTAAAAGAACATGACCTGTTTCCGCAAGGCATCCTTGTTTTGACCTTCTACACTCTATTGGAGTGACTTGCACATACAAGACAATTTCCCATCTTGCAATGCAATTTGCATAACTGAAAAAAACCAACAAGACTTCTTTGGATGTGATAGAGCATGATGGTTGAGTAACCTTTATTGACCTGAATGAGCCTCTGTTGGAATGGCTCTTTCTCTCTCTCGCTTGAACAGAATCTTACTTCAAAGTGTATGTGAAGTTTCTTGTTTATAGAAAAGTTTCTTTCATTCTGTCTACCTTACTTTAATGGATGTTAACCACACCTGGTAGTTCTGCCTTGATCTCACCAGGTTTCCTGGTTTGACTTCAAGTTTAGATAGGTGTTTGCTACAAATATGTTCTTCATCATACCATTGTAGGCTTTTTGACATAGTCTTCTCATTGTTGCTCTTGTCTCATCAGTTTATTTGTGATTCTGAGCTTTGCAGGTTTTGATTTTCCAAAGTTCCATCAAAAGCTTTCAACAATCTTCCCAAAGAGCACTAGGTGGGATTTGACTTCTTGTTGTTTCAAATAAAGGATTTATGCCAATGTTCCAAGGAAAGATGTGTGTGCTAAGGTTGCAATTCTTGAACTTTCAATTCAAGTTACCTCTTTTGGCGTTTATCAAGGAAGATTTTTGTTGTTGCATTGGGGCTTTATATGTTTTGTAGAGTAGAAGTGTAATTCATTAATTCAAACTCAAGTGATTTCATATACTAGTAGGATGTTTATCTGGGAGATGGAGACAAGTATGTTTCTTATGTTCACGTTGTAGAGCAAGTGTATTCATGGCACTTTTGTTCACCATCACACGAAGTTGTAGCCAATATGTTAAACTTGCTGAAGAGAAGGCCGGTCCACTCTTTTATGGTACCCACTATATCACAAAGGGTGTGGTGGGCCTGGCCATTTCCTTTGAAGGTATTGCAGTAAAAATTTTACCACATTAGTGTTTCATGGTTTTTTGCACATAGTGTCTTCTCTTTTACAATCAATAATGGAGGTTTCTATGTTTGATAAGATTCCCAATGAAGAACAGATGCAATCTATTTGGTAGGCATAGGCAAGCATGACTTGGCCAAACAAGTGTGGCTCCAACAATGTTTTTAAAAATTACTAGTGGTTCTTTTCTTGGACTATGTCATGGTATGGCTTGATAAACAGTTGTTTTTGCATTAACAATCGAGCACTGGGTGTTTGGATGTGTAAGAAACAAAAGGGGCAAATGAGATACCTATAGATGCATTTGCACAATTTAAGGTGGGAGCTTAATTGATCCAAAATATTTATGATGCTTGTTGGATTTCTCCTTTCAGATTGTGACTACTTTTCATCAAGAACCACATTGTTTGGAAGAAAAAGGCTTTTACTCACACCTGCCCTACCATTCAAACAAAATATGCCCTCAAAGCAATAGACATTGATTTTAACACAACCAACAAACTTTCAAGTTAGAATCCAAATGTAAAAGCTATGGGATTTGTCGCCCTGAGTAGATAAAACAATCCTTTAAGAAGAAGGTTCATAGAAATCATACTTGAGTAATGTGTAACCAAGCATGCATGGCATCCCCAAAGACTATTTGGTCATGGTCTTGATAGGATTGAATTGTTATTGAAGAAGGCCCAAAGGTCGAGTGATCTTGCTAGACTTGCCACAACAGTGGCAAATTACATGTCCAAACCGTCCTTCACAAATCGCCTACTTCACCTCAAGTGAGAAAAGGTTTTTGGGTCTTCCAAGCGATTTGTTAATTGTCCTCATGGCATTGACAATGATTCCCATCATCCTAACTGTGTAAATTTCCCTCATCCATGAATAACAATTCCTACTATTGAACCCAGTATTATGGATGATGTACACATGCAACAACCACCCTCTAGTTTTAGTAAGTTGTGACCTTTGGTATCTCATGGTGGCCTAAAGTTGAAGGAAAGTATTTGTGTTGATGACTAGTGGCATATTGAACATTGCTCGCCCAATTCTAGAATTTAGTGTTTTGCACTGTAGAAAACCACAACATTCAAAATGCAAAGCAAGGATAAACCTTTGCAAATCTATAAGTGGAACTCTTGCTCCATGTTATTTAGGTTTTTGGGTACAATATCACAATGGATCATTCAAGAACCATAAGCATTGGTTTTATCCAAATGACTTGAGTTGTTGTGTTAGAGGAACATCAGGAAAATTTGTAGTTGTTAGACTTGTAATGCCACCTATATGGCCCATCCAAGAAGGTACTAATTTAATTCAAAATGAGTTAATAACTCTAGAAGAAGCAAGGTTTTCCTTTGACTATATTCGTAAAAGCAATGCTCAAAGTTTATTTGGCTCCTAATTTTCATGTTCAAGCAATTCCCATGTGCATGTTGTAGTGAGTTGCCATAGTCTTATGAAACCTTCTTATGCAAGTTGTTGGCCTACAACTCGTGGTGGCAAAAAGGTGAGACAACCTTTAGTTCTCAAATTGACGCAATAACACACTACCAATTGGGAGGCTGGCATTTTGCTTCTCCAGTGCACTGTTTTCCCTGTATTAATGTCCCCCCACCTGGGTACAGATGAATGTACAATATTCTTTCATATGACAATCAATACGATGTGACTATTGGAAATTTCCTTGGATGTTCATGTGTCTACTTTGTGACAACGTTGCCAAGTTCTTTAAGTGGCCTTGGGACATATGTGCAATGTAAACATGCATCACATCTTGAAGTCGATCATGTTTTGTGGGCTCACGGAATACTTCATTCATTACTGCATGTGGAGTTGGGATGAAGTTTAGCATTAGTTACAACACTCTAAAGTTTTAAGACTCTAGGGATAATACATCACAATTGTATCTATATCAAATCAATTGTGATTTTCTCATTCATGAAGCTTGCAATATAACTTTTGATAATCATAACATGGTTATTTGCATAGTGTCTCTTTGTGTATAATATCATAGTACCTCGACCATTTTCACAAATATTTCTCAACCGTGCAATTTCCCCCCATTTTAGCAGTTCTTAAAATCAAATAATTTTTTTAATTCCTAAACATTTTGAATATTAGTCCCACTAGGCATTATGAAATGCATCTTTTTATTTTCTTTTGTTTTCAAGCCCTCACATGAGGTTGGATTCAAGAACTCTGTTCGCCAAGCCCATGTTTAGAGTCAATAAACTTTTGTTGATTCCAAAAAATACTTTGTTGGCATGGCAAAATATTCCATGACATGTCATCAAATATTTTGCCACATCACTTGAAATTTACCACGAAAATTGAATATACCACAAATATTCCATGACATGGCATGGAATATTTTTGAAGATTTTGTCATGCTCACCCATTCACCTGTTAACGTTGTTGCTTCAAGAGCCCTACATAGTCCACATCCAACCCCCCTCTTTAGCCTATAGGATGTTGGCAAGCACATAATAAGTAACATGGCTAAGGGTCTTTCGAAGGCATAGTGCCTTCAATAACCTCTTGAAATGTAATTGGTAAGGAAAGGTGGTTTCACTTATTGGCCATCAAGATTTAGAGGAGTAGGAATCAGTAGGGAACAAATGCCCAGGGTCTTGCATATCATTGGTCCTTCAAAAGGCTATGGCTATCCCATCTTTGAATCGGAAAACCCTTAGTAAGGTTTCCTGAGACCAGGTGAACTCTTGTCCCCACACCTTGGAATTAAATGTCCCTTCATCCCAATTGCAGGTGAACTTTCTAGCAATCCCCTTGTGACAAACATCCCAATCTTGCTAGTAAAGGAGGATAACCCTACCTGTTTTACCCAAGAAAAGTCCTTGGTTGCCTTCCATTCCTCCATGTGAACCATTTTGAAAAATCAAAGGCGTCCTTTAACTTAGTTAATAGTAAGAACCCCTTTTAGGGATTCAAAGCGAAGTTCCTTGGGATTAGGAGGGTGAAAGTTTGGGAAGGTCTGTAAGTCCTCTTTTGTGTCTCGTTGCCCTTACCCTTGGTCTTCATGGTAGAGGTTGGGGAAATAGACAGACCCTTGTGAATCACAATATCCAAGGGGAAGGTGGAGACTGGAATTACCTCCTAGCAAGGTTGAAAGTCCTCAAGTTGGGTTTTATCCATTGTTTTTTTTTATCTAATCTTGTCATCAACCACCTGGAACCTCCTAATGCATTCCCAAGCTTTTCCTTTGTTATTTAAGAGCTTAGAAGTGGCAGGGTCTCTTGTGGTCACTCGTGGAAAGATGATGGACTCAAAGCTCCCTCCTTTGATGGCGAAAACCTCCCAAGCCAAGTCATGCCCTCTTGGTGTTGGGGGCGCTTAGTTGCTTGGAACCATTGTTGGGCTTGGTGGCAATGCCAAGCTTTACAACACTCAACACCCCCCCCCCTTGTTTCATGACACTTGGGAATTGGAGTTTCCGAGTCTCCCTCCCTTCTTATTAACCCCCTTGAGCCCCTACCTCCACCTTAAAAAACCCCTTTGTTGAATCCTAAGCCTGAACCCCACACCATTTGCTTTTATTTACAAGGAACTAAGGCACAATGGTTTGCACAAATGTTTAAAATCTAATGGTTTATTCAAAACCCTGAAATGTGGTGTGTAGGGTTGAACAATGGCAATACACTTGGTTGGATGTTCATTACACCTTCGTTCGCATCGAGTTCCCACACACATTTGAGTTTTTGGTTGACATCGACACTTCTAGCATTGTTGTTGGAGGTTATGGTGGCTCTACAACCTTCGCCCCTAGTTTGCACTACCCAAAGTTGTTGAGCTTTGAATGTCTTGACGATGATGAAGTCCCCTTGAGCTCTTAACGTCTTGGCAATGGTGAAGACCCCGATAGTATAGTATGTCAAGGTCGTGAATGTCATGATCATTGCAAAAACCTCCAACAATGTTTTCAAGGATTTCAATAAGTTCATGACCCCTCCTAGGTCTTGTGCGGGCTTGGAGCTACAAAGCTACAAGCCTTTCGGCAATGGTGGAAACCTTGGCAATGTTATCGGGGTATTTAATGGTGACAAAACCCAATGTGTGGCATTGAGCTCTAGTGCTACACTTACCACCCCTAAGCTGGAATGGAACCTCCTTTCCTTCCTCCTTGGTGCAAAATTCTCGAGCGGGGGCAAGTTTGCTTACTCCTAGAGCCCCTCCTTGCTTTGCTTCAAACTAAAAAAAAAACCTCCTTTCCCATTTACACCAAGTTCCAACACCCCTCCCCAACAAGTCATCCCAAACCCTTACCTCCCCTTTTTCTTGAATTGACTCCCATCTCCCCTTGTGTGGGCATGTAATAGGTTCAAAATAACAGGGGGCTAACACAAGTTATGGCTGAAAGAAGGGGTCGGGAGTTGAAATGTCAACTTGCCTCCCGACCATTAAAATTTGGGAATCGCCCCAAATTACGTGCATGAAAGTGGTGTGCCACATATTGTTGCAAAGATCTTAACAAGGGCTACAATTTTGTTTTGTACCTCACTTCAATCGAAGGTTTACATAAGAAGTTATGGGCCTCCAAAGTGGCGAGAATCCCAATTTCCAGAATTTTGAGATTCCCAACTTGGGAGTCCCAAGAAAAATGACATTTGGATGCAACCCCCATGGCTAGTCATAGAAAATACTATAAGGAGGAAGGTGGTGGCTTCCCCTAAGTCTGGGTCATGATGAGTCTTGTGAGTTCATGTATGCCCATGGTTTGTTCTTGCACCAAAAGTGTTCCAACTATGCACTAACCAACTTGTTATTTAGTTTATGCATATCCATATGAATAGTTGACCTGCTTGTCACTCGTCTTACTCCCCATCTTAGAGCTCCAACACACCTTTCTTACCCCCAAAGTGTTGCAAACAAAGGAACGTACCGCAATTCCTTTCATTGTTTTTGATTTGAGACTCACATTTGAGTCTTTCAAGGAGTTTGGGGTGTGTCACATGGTATGAGAGCTTTGGTAGAGCCCGATCCACTAATTGGGGAGTTCTAATGACACCAAAGAGGACCCATAAGCTAATACAGGAGACCATGGTGGAAGAACCCACCCAAGATCTAGATGTTCCATCTGAGACCATTAAGGAAGAAGAACAAGAGGACGGTGAAAACCGCAATGATCATGAAAATGAAAAGGAATAATCAAGCACAATTCTTTTCACTCTAGACAATTGGAGGTTTTGCTTAAAATGAATAGGCTCAATTTCATTGGGTTGGTTGAGGCCCTCAAAGGAGGATCTTCTAAAAGTGTAGGATTCAAACAAAATGGTACTATGTAAGACTATAAATTCTTGAAGCTTTTGAGTTTTTACAAAAGGTGTACCATTAGTCATATTCCACATTGTGTTCCATCCCTCCATTGATGTAGAAGAACCTTCATTTGTAATCAATGCCTTTTATAATTATCGTATGGTCTCTACCATTATCTTTTTAAAAATTTCCTCCTCCCCCCAATCTATAATACTTTTAGTCTTCCATTGTTTCTTTCTTGGAACATTTGTTCTTTTGTGATTTTGCTTCTAATGGCAACATTTACATACACTACATTCATGTCTGCAATGATTGTTTTAACATCAGTTACCACTTTTCCATTTAAGGTTGATGCATTTTTCGCTTAGAACATCTCATGCATCTTTGCAAACTTGGGACAATTTGTCATCTTGTTCCCATTTAGATGATAGATATGGCATGCATATGATCTATTCTTCTAATCCTTCTAAGTTTGAGTGGTAGCCTTTATTACTGTTACAATTGTCTCCTCTTTTTTCTTTACTTTACATGTCTTTACATTATGGTTATTTCAACCACAATTTGGGTGATGTTTGCTAGCTTTTCTTGTTTGCATTTGTGGTTTTGATGTTGCTGCAGGTTTGTTAATTATCTTTAGTATTGTTTCTACAAATGTCATCCCTTCTTCACAAAACAAAGTCACCTCTTTATGCAACTTTAGCATGGTCCTTTTCATTCCTATAGTTGTAATCCTTGTATAGGATTATAATCCTATCCGATACACATTGGTTAATTTTTTTTTTCTATGGTTGGTGTTTACAATCCATGAATATTAACCCAAATTTTTACTTTATGTATATAGTATTTGATTGTTACCAACTAGTAATCGGTCGAACATTATCATTTTGAAAACCTATTGAATTGTTATTAAGTAACAGGTAATTGATTTGTTAAATCAACATGTAGTATATTTGTTAATTAACCGTTTTATTTAAATAACTAGTAACATGTCTGTTAACATAACTGGTTATTGAGAAAACATGTATGGGATTAACCTATGACTAGTAGCTACTTTAGTTTATTTTTGAAATCTTTGATAGTTGTACCAACTACTGATTATTTGATTTTAAACAAAATTATGTTAGGATATAAGTAGCAAGATTTGAGAATGAAGAACAATCCAATTTTTATTTTGATGCTTTTTCATTGTAATCTAATTTTTGGATACATTTGTTGATTTTTACCCTTGTAAATAAACATTTTCATGTTTTAATTATGTTTTTGTTTTTGTTTTTTTTTATTTCAAATTTAAAGTGGAACAAACTTGTTGATGTTTATAAGCAAATTAAAATTTCCAAAGTAAGAAAACAAATTTTGTTTTATTTTGAGGGAATAAAAAACACCCTAAACATTTGGCTATCGTGTAGTCAACCAAAATTATGAACAATCACATTTCCAATCTTTGGTTTGAACAAGAATTATTTTGTTTCTTAAACTTCAGTTTGAATTTGTGCTAGTTTTTTGTTTTTTTTTTTTTTTGGGATCTTTTGTGTATTGACATGTTAGTTTAGAGAATTTTTTTTGAGACTTACATAATTGTTTTTGAATTGTGGAGCAACTTGTTGATTAAAGAAATTTGTGA
This sequence comes from Sphagnum contortum, assembly GCA_963920785.1. Classification (NCBI taxonomy): domain Eukaryota; kingdom Viridiplantae; phylum Streptophyta; class Sphagnopsida; order Sphagnales; family Sphagnaceae; genus Sphagnum; species Sphagnum contortum. Next base: position 18,999 of record OY987284.1, on the reverse strand, counting down.
ATTAGCAATTGTTTTAAATCAATGAGAGATGTCAAGAATAGTCATAAGGGGCTTTAGAAGGCAACTAGAATTAGAAGCACAACAATTTGTGCTTGAGGTAGTTCAGTTATAAGAACAACAACATTTTCATGTTGATGGAATTTAACTAATTGATGTTCCCAACATTGAGTCTCAATAGATGGCTATGATACACATACCTTTTCATTAGATATGAGTAGAACAAAAAGGAAGGGAGGGAACCATAAGTACCTTCAATTGGTCACTTTTTGACACCCTAGTAGTCATTCCTTGATAACAGAGGTTGAACACATAACTGATTGGCCAACACACAACACTTGATCAAAATGTTGATGAAGGGTCTACAAGATAGAGGTGGCAGTTTGCAACACATGGCTACTACATTTTTAGAGCTACTATACCATCCTAATTAGCATTGGTTATTGGGTACTATATTTTTGAACCAATTCATGCTTTGAATCCAACCACAATAGATTTATTGTTGGAACAAAACTTTAATACCAGTTGGAATAGCTACACAACTTGGAGCAAAGACCTTCACATTGATCTACTTTTCAATCACATGTAAAATTAGTGGAAGTAGTTGTAGTATTTGTTGTTGTCTAACAAACACAACCGCTTACCTAAATTGTTTGGCCGAGTGTACTTGTTGTGGGGATCGTTGCACAACCACCTGTTCAACAAAGTATATTAGTTATAAATGTTCAACCCATTGTTGAAACTACATGAACATGCATATTGTCAACAGGTTGGATATGAATTTAAAGATTGTCCCTTTGTGAATGATTAATTGAAGCGATTAATGAGAGAATAACTCATAACTTTTCTACAACATGTTATAGCAAGCACACAAATAATACATGTTGGCGTACCTATGCAACAACTTCGAACACAATCAAGTTTGGCTATTAACCCCACACTGATTAATCAATAGCTAAGTTGGCAAACTTGTTACACCATTAATAACAAACAACCTAGAGTTGTACCTTATCCACCATATCCAATGTGGTATAACACAACACCATCTTTTGTACTTATGGTTACTAATATGTATCCAATGCACTATTTTGGGATCAAAGGACTTGATTTGTTATTTTTGGAAGGAAGCAAAAATATACATCCAATACTAATCAATAAAAAACTATGCCACCTATTGAACAACTAAATAGACTTAGTATCTTGTCAAAGTTCTAATTTCTAGATTAGGATAATTGGTTTTAGTTTTGAAAGGAATATATGTTCAATAGACAATAGTAGCATTTTTACTTGTCAATTTTCATGTTGCCACTAGATTACCTATCTATGGTAATGGTATGCCACCTTAGCAACCAAGAAAGCTAACACACATCCACAACCATGTGAAAATTTGCCTGGAAATTCACCTAATGGAGGATCACCTAATCGAAACCCACTTGGAGGACCGCCACCTAATCCACATGCTGAACTTTACAAATGGCCAACACCTAATCCAAGAATGTTCCTACCACCATGGTATCCACTAGTTGCAATTCGATCTAAACCAACCAATAAACTACCGTACCAAAAACTTTAGTATCCAACATATGTGAAGGATATTAATCATGATGTTTACATTAGAGTTTTCAAGAAAGAAATCAGAGCTAACGAAAAGACCTTGGAGGCTTATGTCATAAACCTATTTGGTTTTATTTAAAAAGATAACATTTCATAATGGGGTGAGAATTTTATACAAGATCATCCCAATTGCACATTCAAGGAGTTGGAACAAAAGTTTTGTAAATTTTTTTGTTCCCTAAACAATGATGAAGACATTTATATGCGATTCAAAAACCTACAACAATAAGCTGGTGAACGAGTAGAAGTCTACTATGAATGTTTGTTGAAACTCATTAGCTATTTGCAAATCAAGGCTATTGATGTTTAATTTATCATGATTTATAGAGTAGGCTTGCAACCATACTTGAGATTGGCAAAAAAATAAAATGATAAGGGATACCCTTATTAAGCATAAGGAAGCTATAGTAATTTGTGAAGAAAGTGGACCAGTCATAGCAAATTACATTGCTTTGTCAACCCAACCGGAATCCAAACCAATTGCACAACCATTAATCAACTACACTATAGTTAAATAGCCATTAACATGTTCAAACTATGGAATAACAAGTCATGCCAAGGAAATCTATCGTAATAAAAAAAGGGAAGAAGCTATAGTACATGTTGTACCCACCAAAATTGTTGAACATGTAATTGAATTAACTACACACATGTTATACCAACTATAGTACCCTTGAGATATCCATGCATTATTTGTTCTAGTTATGAACAACATGCACTAAATTGTCCTAGAAAGACAAAAGTCCAGAACATGTTTCATTCTAAGACAAACACTACTACCATTGTAGTTCCAAAAGTTTCTAAGCATGATAATGTCCAAGTTAATGTAATTGTTGTTATCACCACACGTAGTCAAGTGTAAGAGCAACATGTGCTCAAAAAACGTGAACCGATGAAGGCAAAAATAATAACTGATTAGTAGATTGAAAAATATATGTGTGATTCCTTTGTTCATACTATTAGAGAATTACAAGATGGTGATTCAACATCACAAGCATCGATCAATTCAAACAAACCACTTCATTCAAATTGGGTTGGTTTATTAAAATTTGTAAGTCAACCAGTTATTAGTAAGCAACGTATTCATTTAACTACATAAGCAATTAAACCAAAGAATATTTTGGAAGACATTTTGAAAGACATCAACATTCAAGTTTTGGAAACCAAGTATGTGATCAACTTGGGGCAACTTTTAAAGATTGTACCAAACATCAAATAATACATCTTCAAACTGGTTAAGTTTGTTCAACCAATGTAACTTGAACTTGTTCATCCTGAACTTGCATGTGCAACAATTGCCATTGATCATTAGATGGCAGTGGTTGAAGTTGGTAAGAACTTCAACGATGATGTGTTCTTTGATGGAGGTTCTAGAATTAGTTTCATTACTGAAAACCTATGAATACAATTAGGTATGTCAAAGCCTAATTGATCACCTTATAATCTACGAATGGCAAATCAACCCATAGCCAAACCACTTGGTCTTATTAGGGATTTAAAAATATTTGTTCATGGTATTCCCTACATAGTCACATTTACTATCATCAACAATAATGTTCTAGATTTTTGTTACTCAATGTTGCTAGGACGTTCATGGTTGAGAGATGCAAAAGTATCCCATGATTGGGGAACCAACATTGTTACCATACAAGGAATAGGTACAATGAGAACCATACTTGTTACCAAGATGTTAGGTGTCCAAACCAAAAGACCATAAGTCTTAATATGTTACGATTTCCACTGTGGAATATTTGACAAAGAGAAGGATATGATTGTGAACCCGATTTTTGAAGTGTGTATATACTAACCAGTTGTTACTAATTGGTAACTAGTGAGGCAATATAATGTTGAGACAATGTGCAATTATTACTATGTAATAGAACTATCGATGAATTGGTCTATTGAATAACCAATAACATGTAACATGTGTTAGGGTAACCAGTGGGTTAAATTAACTAGTAATTAGCTTGTACAATAACTGGTTGTTGATAATAACAAATTAGTTTAAACGTCTGATTAGTAGTTGTTATAGTTTAAATTTAAGTTTTATCAATTAGCAACTATTAATTTAAAACAATTTTATGTTTGGTACAAATACAAGGATGTTAGTATTGACATAGAGATCTTTTTGGAACTTCTTGGAAAAAAATTGAATTTATTGGAACTTCTTTTTCCTTTCATTTGTAAGATCATTTCTTGTTTGTATTTTTTTGGTCTTTTGTATTTAGAACTTTGATATCTTTATTTTTTCCAAATTTTTATGTAAGATAAAATTTAGTTTTGATTTTGCATTTGGGAGAAAATAATTATAGTTGAATTATTGATTGGAAGCAACTTGTTGATAAAATCTAAACCATAATTAGGAAGCTTAAATATAAAAAATCCTAAATTTAAGAATAATAGAAAAAACCCTCAACAATGATGTTTGCCACAAAATTGGATTTATTTTCAATAGGAGGAATGCAATTGCATGAACTTTAAGCCTAGAAATTAGAGGATAGAATTAAGAATTGGATGAATTTAATCCAAATTGTGATGGATGAAATCATTGTTTGGATAAAGATGGAAAATTTTCCCAAAAAAATTATGATTGGATGGAATGGGGGATGAATGATGGATGGATGATGGATGAAAAATATGGATGAACCATTTGGATGTAAATTTCTTTTTTGGATGAAGTATTTGGATGACTTATGGGCCAATTATAATGATAAAATGGTCTTTTTTTGGACTTGCACCATTACAAGTTTTTAAAATGCTCGTCAAAATGGCTATAATAGTGTAGCTCACCTTCCTTTGAAGTCACAATGAAAACCACCAAAGTTTTTCATATCAACATTGTTCCTTGTTCCTATAAAATAAGGACAAACACTCCCAAGTTTCTCATTAGATTCTATACACGAGCAAAAAGTTTAGGGTTTTGGGAAAAATGTAATCTATAAAAAAGACTTGTAGGAATAGTAAATCTTAAATTGTAAACCCTAAATCTAAACCTTAAATTCATGGACTCATTAACTCTCAACATTGTACAAGTTTTTTCCCCATTGATTAGATTCCAAGGTAGAGTTTGAAGCTTGTGTAAAAACAATTTGTTCAAATTAGGTGTGTGAAATTGTTGAGTTCATTACACACTTGTTGGAACTTGGTGGGTTTTCTTTTGAAATGTAGTCCATGCCATTTCTAAAAGGCCCTCCCTCCCCCCCTTTGCTTGGAGTTGAAGGTATAAACTTTATTTTACACCATCCATTTTGAACCCAAGTAGCCTCCCCATTCTTTCATTCCTTGTAAATAAATACTTAAGATTATGTCATTATCATTAGAAGAAAAAACACATATTTTTTATTAGTCTTTTCAACTAAATTTTAGTCACAAGCGACATTTGCAACTAAAATCTCCTTAGTCGCCTTGGACAAGTCACATATGATATTCGTCATAAACGACAAGGGGTATTGGATGAAATAAAACGTCAACAAATACAAGTTCATCCTTTGATTCCATTGTATATGTATTGCTACATGTGACCAAATTGTGATTATTTTGGTCACTATTGAGGGCAAATGATGTGTTGCCATGTGATCCAATATTTAATTATTAAAATAATAATTATTATTATTTTGAAATAATCTAAGACGTTCAATTCACATGCTTTGATGATTTAGATTTATGACATCTAGCCCAATGTAAATATGCCATGTGGCATTTTAAACTAAATTTAATACAAAATACAAATATTAAGTTGGTAGGTATTTAAGTAGGTACATAAGTAGGGGCCAACAAATTTAAGCTAAATACTTACTTACTTACTTAGGTTAAAAAATAGGTAGGTAGGTCTTATCTTTCTAAAATACATACCTATTCATATAAGTAGGTACATTGGTAAACTTAGGTGATCAAACTAGGCACCTACTTAACTAGGTATATAAGTAGGTTGGGGAGGTAGGTAGTTTAAAATTGTGCATAACTTTTTTTTGGTTTTGGGTTAAGCCTTTTGAATGGTTCATCCCATGTGCACACATTTTTTAATGTGTAATTGGATAACCACACCCTTCGTTTATATAGTGTTCAAACTAGGAATGGAAAACAAATAATATGGGATAAATTTTCAAGTTACAACTTCCTCACAAACTACGTTGCAACTTTAAAACTTTATTCATTTTTTTTCTTAGTTTTAAAATTTCTAAACAATTCAAATACATGGTTCATTAAATAATTAAATAATCATTTAATTAATAATGATTAAATTTAACATATATCTAAAATATGAAATATAAAATACAGATATTAGGTATTCATTTTCAACTATTTAAATAAGTAATAACTTTTTAATATATAACTAACTAGCTATTTAGTTACTCACAACTTGTCAATATATAATTTAATAAATACATAAATAATCGAAATAATTAAAAAAAATCATCACTTTAAAAAATTTGGTCGAATTATAGGTAATATAATTAATGTAAAAAAATATAATTATTATTCTAAAATAGATATTATAATTATTTATTTTCAAATTTAAAAAATGAACTACTAATTGATATTTAAAAATAAAATCCTACACAAATTATTTATTTTAAAAGAGAAATTTAATTAATTAATGTAGTTACTATATAATTACATTCATTATTGTAAAAATTGTTATCAGTCAAATAAATTTTTTTTATTGGTAATTAATAACTATAAATAAAAGAAAATAGTAGACATACATTAATACTTCTAAATAATTTATTATTATTATTAAATTATTTAACATAAAAAACTAATTACAAAATTTTTAAAAAATTATTGTATAATAATTTCTGCGATTATATTCATTGCAATAATTATTTTAACTACACTATAATTTTTCCAAATTTTTAATTCAGATTTAAAGTTCTAAAATTGAAAATAATTATGTTTAATTAGAAAATAATCATGAAATTACTATAAATATTTTTTATCTGAAATAATTACAATGATTTTAAAGTAATGTAACGTTCATAAGAGCAATTGATTATTTTATTGTAAGGATATAGATGATATAATTAGTGTAATTTATAATTAATAAATATAATCATTTATAAATTTGATATATTATTGACAAGTAATTACAAGAAATAAATATTACAATTTATTATATTAAAATCCATTAATTTAGTTATGTTCATAACATTAATTACTAAATTATGATTATTATAGAGACTTAATTAAAATATAAATTTATAAGTTATAGATTATATATAATAACTAGAAATCTTAACTATAAATTGATTATGCAAATACTATAATTCTAACCTACAAATAAATTAAGTAATTACAATGATTTTACAATGATTTTATGTTTTTATATTAAAAAAATATTATAAATAAGTAAATAATGAATATTACATAAAATTATTTAGTGTATCTTTGTTTTTAAATAGAGTGATTACATCAACTTTTCTCATTATTTGAAGATTATCATAAATTCTTGAAATAAATTCTTAACATAGGATATATCTTTTGAATTATGATACAAAATTTTATTATTATTATTAAAACATAAGTGTGGCAAATAAAATAGTTATTTTTTATGATTGAGAACTATCATTTTAATTAATGTGAAAATTTATGTTGCAATATTATTTATTCATTTGAAATTATCAATAAGTAAAATTAGTTGTTAAAATTATTTTAAATTTTCAGTAAATTTATTTATTAGAATTATTTTACATTCTTTGTAAAGTTATTCTAAAATTTTATGACGTAGTAGCAATTATATATTTGTAAATACATAATTAAATATTATAGTACACTAGAATGTAATTCTTACTATTATAAAAATAAATAATTCATTAAATCATAATGGATTTTTTAAATACTACAAATTAAAATTATGAATAAATAAGTTAAATTATAAATTATGTGTCTAGTATAACTAATGTATGAAAAAAATAACAATTATGATTTTATAATAATTATACATTAATTAATTTAATTTAATTATTATTAAAATATTTAAAAATCTAGTTCATTAAAGTTGGCCCATTATTTTAAAAATAATTTATAGCGTGGTCTAATATTGAAAACATATTAGTGCCTAGTCTATTGTAATTCATTGTTTGGTAAGCCCAAAGTGTACATTGGTTTTGTTGTTCTTAGAAATGTATTCCATATCAGGACACATGGTTTTTACATTATTGTTTCCTATGTTTCAAGCAAAATGTTCATTGTGTTACAATTGTGAAACAATGCATGTGAAATGCAAATCTAAATTATCCAACTCAAAATGGGCGGCAATTCAATAGCCTTCTATGAATTAAATATTGAGGATGGAAAACCCATTAACATTTCACATTCACAAACATAAGAATAAAGCACCACAATAACAAATGAAAAAAATACAATATATAAAATATGGTAAATACTGAACTTATGATTTTTGTTTCATGAGATTTGGTGTTATTCTAATCAACAAAATCTACTCAATCATATCTATTAACATTCAATATTAAAGTAGTAATTCAAATTATGCACACTTCAAAACAACACAAAAATTGAATTTGGTTATGGTGTTTGAAGCTTTCAAGAAACAAAACAAAAGTTCAACCAAGAAATGAATTTTAAAAAAAAACAAAAAAAAAAGATAAAACAAGTTCAAGTTCAAAATCAAAAGTAAGTGGTAATTAACCAATAACTAATCATTAGGTAGCTTACCCTAACTAACAAATTAGTTAACTCCAAACCCTTAACAAAATACTTTAATGTTGCATTTAGTATAAACTTCATTTTTTGCACTTTATGTAAATTGGAATATTCAGTATGATATTAAGTGTGATCTCATCCCTTTAAGTCTAAAAGGCATGTCATTTGAAATATAAAACTTTAATTTGCCTTTTGGAACTTGTTGCCAGTTTTGCCTTTGTTGTCGATGTTGCCCCAATTTGGGTGTATATGATATTCCTTCATGTACCATGGTAAACCTCACTAGATCGGAGACAAATGATTGTGCCATGATGCAACTTGAAAAAAACTCTATGCTTTGAAAATATACAAACTCTCCCTCCTCCTTGAATATTGTCACCTTTGAATGAGGTTCCTATCCCACATCCAATACAAGGCATGCAAAGCAAGCCACCAATATATTACCTAACATGTTCAAGAATGTGATATGGTTTTAAAACTTAATGGACCAAGAAATTAAATCATATAACTTGACATGGAAATGGTTTTGTCAATATGCGAAAGGCTCAAATAATCTTTTGTAATTCCCATTGTCATGAATGGGGTATTTCAAATCCTCCTTAGACGCTATGTAGATTCATGGAAGTCTTCAACCTTTGCAATAGACTTTGGAAATAGTTTCGAAATGAACGTATGTAGTTGGCTAGCCAAGTTGTCAACAAATAATTCCAATTCTAGTGGAGTGGGGAATGGGGCATTGGAACCATCAAAGGGAGTTGTCTTGTCCTTCTTAGCATGATCATTGTGTGTGTACCTACAAATTGATGGATTTTTTTTTTGCATTTTGATATTGATAACAATTTCAAATCACTACTACAAAATGTGGGTGCAATTCACTAGTCCCTGTTCACTAGACTAGTGAATTCAGTGCTTTTTCACTAATCCCCGTTCATTACAACCAATGAATTCACTCAAAATCCAGTGAAATTGACGTACAAGGACACCTTTTGTTGTAGTAAATTATATGCATTTTACATTTTATTGTGCATGGTCAATGACACATGTTATTACCTCCCATATTCATTTGCCCATCTCCAACTGGACATCACTATAAAGTTTGATTATTGAGACTTTGACCTTGCCACATACCCTACATTTTTGAACAACCATTAAGCCTTAGCATTAGAACTATATCAAAATTATTGCCACAATATTATAACCATCCATTAACAACACTAAACCAAAAAGTTGAAAATTGAAATTTAGTTTTTAATCTCGATCAAAGCTTTTCCTAACCCTTTCAAACTTTAACTATGAATAAGATTAGTCACATAAAAGTAGGTAATGACACCATGTTAACAATGTAATAAGTCACGTCATAGATGGCATGATTAAAATTAATCACATTATAATATTCACTTGTCATCCACAGGTAGTTTGTAATGTTTGATTTCACTCAAAATATTAGTCAACTTAGTAAAATTAGACGTGTTTACTTGGGGGGGGGAGACTAGAAATAATAGTATTAGTCATTTTAGATTAGTAACTTCGCAATTTAATCATTGTAGTCACAAATTCACAGGGTGAAAACCACCTATTTTTGTAATAGTGTATGTACTTGAAAATTTAAGTGAAATTAAGAAAGTTATTACAAATTTTCCCTCAAATGAAGAGGCCATTGGAAAATCATTTGGTCAAAATGAAGTTTGGAAGCATCATGAATGCTTGTAAAGTCACCACAACAAAAGAAAAAGATTTTGATGAAAACATGTTAGTTGTTCAAATACAAATTCAAAAATATGGAATGAGAAATGTCTTACTAGATGGAGGTTTTGGAATGAACATTGCCTCAAAAGGACTTTGGAAGAAGTTGGGTTTGAGGAAACCTCAACTAGCTCCTTTTGGGGTTTGTATGGTTGACTATGGAAGGTGTAACCAGTTGGTTCAATTCAACATTTGAAGATAAACTTAGTAGATTGCACATACAAGATTTTTGTGATTGCCTTGAATATGGAACAAGGACATAAATCATTATAATGTTATTGTGAAGGCCATGGTTGAAGCAAATGAAAGCTCACCATGATTGGGGAAACACCACCTAAATTATTACTTTTGAAAAAAGAATTATGACTCTCAATAAAGAGTGAAATTGTCTCCATCGTAGAAACCTAAGCACTTCGATGATGGCTATGATTGGGAAGAGGGTTCATTGAATAATGACCAAAGAAAATTGTATGAAATTGTACCAAAGTTGTGGCTGATAAGGGGGTGATTCCAAAAGAGCTTTCATTCTTACCAAATGTATTTGGCGAAATGTTGCAAGTTGATGAAATGATGGATTGTCTAGAGCATTTTTACCATCATGAACCAAGAAAGACATTGATACTTGATGAAATAATTGATATTGTGATTAGGAATAAATTTAGTTGGACCCTAATTGAAAAATAACAAGTAACAAAGTTGAATTTGAGTATTTTTGAAGACCCAAAGTTGGTGTTGATCAACATAACACTACTATCACACTTTGTTAAATGAGTTTATGCACTCCTATAAAGTTATAAGGATGTGTTTGCTTGGAGTTATAAGGAGTTGAAGGGATTCCAAGGATTTTTTTTGAACACAAGATTGAATTTATGGCCAACGTCGGGCCCTAAGTATGCTCTAAAAATACGAAAGTATTTGGACAAGCTATTAGACGCAAGATTCATATATCCAATAGAAACTACACAATGTCTATTGCCATTAATGATCATATCCAAAAATAATGGCAAGCTAACAATATGTGTAGATTAATGAAAGTTAATCCTAGAAGGATCCATTTTCCTTACCAATTTTTAGATTCTATATTTGATATTTTTGTTGGCCATGACATGTACTCATTCATGGATGGGTATAGTGGCTACAACTAGGCCAAAATGGCATAAAAATGCAAGGAAAAAATTGTTTTCATACTATGAAAGGGAGTGTATGCTTATAATGTTAGTTGGATCATGTAATCATCCACTTTCGAAAAGGTGGTGATTAAGACATTTAGATAATATTTAAACAATTTTATGCAAGTCCTTGTTGATAACCTCAATGTTTTTGGCAAGAAGGATGACCATTTGGATCATCTATGGAAATGTGTGCACAAATGTCATGTAAATGGCATTAGTTTTAACTTGGAAAAATGCACATTTTGTGTCAAATTTGGCATATTATTGGGTCATATAGTGTATTAAAATGGTCTATTGGTGGACCCAAGGAAGGTCATAGCCATCATTAAATATGCCAAAACCAACAAATGTAACAAAATCAAATGATTATCAGGAGTTGTTCAATTCTATCATCAATATTTCAAAATTTTGTTAGTAAGGCGGCACTTATGTGCAAAATTTTCAAGAAGGGTGAAGTATTTACTTGGATAGATGCATGTGCCAGAGCATTGGAATGGATGAAATCATCTTTGAAAATTTGCTACTTTTCATTGCATCCCATTGGAAACTAGAATTTCACATACATATTAACGCTTCAAAATTTGCTCTTAGAATCATGTTTGTCCAAAATTCAAACAACACCATTAATAAGTTAATATATTATGTCAATCGATTAATGACAAGAACAAAAAAAAATTACACCGCCATTCAAAAGGAAACATTGGTTGTGATCTATGCAATGAAGAAATTTCATCGTTATCTATTGGGTAACCTTTTTATTTTATATGTGGACCATCAAGGCTTATTACATTTGGTAATCAAGCTAATAGCCACTAGTAAAATTACCTAGTGGCTATTATTATTACATGAATTTGACTTCAACATTGTGTACAAGCCAAAAAGGGTACACTTTGTACCTGACCATCTATCCACAATCAATTATGGGGAATCGACACTAGGTGTAGAAGACCGCCTTCTAGATGTTACTTTATCCTTAGTTGGCACTGATTGGAGCAACCAAATCTTTGAATATATCTATAAAAGTTGAAGATGATATGTCAAAAGAAGAACACAAGCAAGTTATAATTAAGGCTCGACCCTACACAGTATTTGACAAAATCTTGTACAAATTAAGGTTAGATGGAGTATTATGTTAATGTTTAAATCTAACATAAGTAAATGTTGACAAAAATGAATGAAGGACCTATTGGAGGCCATTATGGCTTTCACCTTATTATGAATAAGCTATTAATTATCGGCTATTGGTGGTTGAATATGCAAGAAAAGATAGTCAAGCTTTGCCAAAATTGTGAAATATATGTGCCAAGGATTTGGGCTTTTGAACTCCACTAGAATGGCCAGACCATTATGGCTGGTGATATCTTTTGAACCTTTTATGAAATGGGGGGTCTTTAACTTATGGGGTTAATCAAGTTGGTGGTTAGGGACAATAACAATGAATTTATTTTAATGGCCATTGATTAGATGACTAAATGGGTTATTTGGTTACTGGTAAATAACTTATATAATTGATTGCACAAATGACATTATTGGAAAAGACTTTTGAGGAAATTATGAAAAAATCAACATTAATCAAGTTTTGGAAACCAAATATGTCATCAACTTGGAACAACTATTGAAGATTGTATCAGACATCAAAAAATACATTTAAAAATCGGTTAAGCTTGTTCAGTTGGTACAACCTAAACTTGTTCAACTTTAACCCACATGTGCAATAGTGGCCATTGACCACCATTTGGCAGTAATTCAAAGTCTAGGTTGGTAAAAAAATTATTGATGATGTGCTAATTGATGGAAGTTTTAAAGCCAATATCATTACTGATAACCTAATAGTACAATTAGGTTTGTCAAAACCTAATTCAACATCTTACAATTTGCATATGGCAGATCAAACTATAGCCAAACCATTTGGTTTTATTAGGGATTTGAAAATATTTGTTCATGGTGCTCCTTATATCATTACATTTGCTATTATTAATAATAATGTTCTAGATTCTAAATACTCAATGTTGCTAGGACACCCATGGTTGAGAGATGTTAAAGTATCCCATGATTGGGGAACCAATACTATTACCATATAAGGAACATGTACAATAAGAACCATACTTGTTACCAAGAAACTTGGTGCTTAAACCAAAAGACCATAAATCTTGGTATGTTATGATTTCCATTCTCAAATGAAGAGGAGGATGTGATGTTTACTACAAAATTAGACCTATTCTCAATAGGAACCATAGAAGTACCTACTCATACTAAACCAATTACTAAACCAATCTTCATACCAAATCTTAGTATAATAAAACCAGTTCCAAAACGTGTTGAATTGGTGTGTGTTTTAGTTATTAACCTAGTTATATCACCTAATACTATTAAACAATGCCTACTAGAAACTTTCTTCCATCCAAAAGTGGGAGAGATAATCATTGATGAGACATTTTCCCAATAGCAAGTATAAGATCTAACCATAATGAATTGAATAGTTACTGAGGAAGAGCAGCTAACCAAAATGAATTCGGGCACCAAAAAGAATGTGTAATATGTGAAAATGAATTTTGCATTTGAACTGGTTGTCACATAACAACTTATTAAGCATCTCAAGGAGCTCAAAGATGTATTTGCCGAGACATACAAAGACTTGAAAGGTATTCCACTAGAAATTGTTCGACGTAAGATTGAATTGGATACCACAATACCACATGTTCATCAAGCAAGGTAGGTCGGTTGAATCCTAACTATGTTGCCATTGTTAAACAAGACACAAATAAGTTACTTGCTACTAGTTTTATCAACTAGTTGAGGAAGCAACTTGGCTATCTCCGATAGTGGTTGTTCTTAAAAAAAATGGGAAATTCATGATTTGTGTTGATTTCAAGAAGCTCAATGCGGCAATAAAGAAAATATCTTCACTTGTTGCCTTTCATAGATGAGGTTATTAACATATTATTGGGCATGAAGTTTATACCTTTCTGGATGGATTTTCATGATATCATTCAATTTCAATTGCATTAGAAGATCAACAGAAAACCGCCTTTATTACCAATTGGGGGGCTTTTGTGTGGGTTGTGATGCCATTTGGCGTAAAAAATGGATTGCCCATTTATTAGAAGGTAGTAATGAATGATTTCGTGAATACATTGATGTATTCATGAAAATGTTTTTCTTGATGACTTTATAGTTTTCAATGACTTGTGAACACACTTTTAAAAACTCAAGAAATGTTTTCTCAAATGTAGGGAGTTTGGTATTAACCTAAACCCAAACAAGTGTGCATTCATGATATTTTCAAGAACCATCCTAGGTTTCATAATATCCAAAGAGGGAAAAGTTATGGATCCCAAGAAGGTTGAAGCCTTAGTAAATATGCCAGCACTTATTACCCCCCAACAGATCCAAGTTTTCAATGGGATGGCATAGTTTTATAGGTGCTTTATCAAAAAAATTGCCTGTATTATGTCACTAATTACCAAATTGTTCAAAAAATATGAAGTTTTTGAGTGGACCACAAAATGTCAAATTCCTTAGGAGGAAATCAAGAACTAGTATGTATGAACCCTATATTGCTTAGTCCAAATTGGGGATTTGGGTTTCATGTTCACATAGATGCATCTCAACTAACAATAGAAGCCATATTTGCCCAAAAACCCAATTGGTAAGTTTGATCAATAAGTTATGTATGCCTCCAAATTATTCAACTTAGTTGAGAGGAATTATACTACTGCCAAGAAGGAAGCCTTAGTTATGGTCTATGCCTTACACAAATTTAGACATTACTTACTGGGTAATTGGTTTGTATTTTATGTTGATCATGGTTCTTGTGTATTTGGTTAGTAGGCCACAAGGTTTTTGCAAAATAACTAAGTCGTTGTTGTTATTTTTTTATTATGACTTCAAAATTGTTTATAAACTTGATAGATCTCATTTGATGGTAGATGCATTAAGTAGATTGCCCAACCAAGTAGAACTAATTGGTGTATTTGATTAAACCATTGATGCTCACATGTTCACATTATAGCCATAATGGTTACAAAGTGTGTATGACTACATGTTAAAAGGGATAATGCCAAAAATACTTACTATTTCACAGAGTTACAAGATGGAATACTTTATAGATTTGGACAAGACAATAGGTTTTGATGTGTCTTGCAACCAAAACAAATGCCAATTATATTGTAGGAGTTGCATAATGGAGTCCAAGGAGGACATTTTTCCTTATACATTATTGTGAGGAAGATTCTTAATGCCAGTTACTAGTGGCCAACCATGAACATAAATGTTCATGAATTATGTTAAACTTGGGAGTTGTGCACATGAGTAGGTAACATGTTAACACAAAATATGGTAAAGTTGACCACTACTTTGCTTGAAGAACCTTTCCAAAAATAGGGACTGGATTTTATTGGACCCATTAAATCAACAAGCTGTATTCTAGCAATCGGCATATTTTAGTTGCCATTGATTATGCTACCAAGTGGGTGGAGGTGAGAACTTTATGCACCAACATAGTTATTGTTATTACAAAGTTTTTATATGACCACATTCTTATGTAGTTTGGTTGCCCATTGACTATAATTACCAATCAAGACACACATTTCATTAACAATGTTATACATTATTTAATTGATCATTTAATCCTAAAACAGACCAATTATATTATATATTATCCACAAGGGAATGGACAAGTTGAAATTATTAACAAAGTTTACGGTACATTGTTCACAAAACTCATGAATGAGAATCAAAATGACTAGGATGAGCACTTGTCCACAATTTTATTTTCTTATGAAATTGAGGTTGGAATCGGTCATACTCCATTCTAACTTGTTTATGGATTACACTCCTTGTTATTTATAGAGTACCCATTACCATCAAAATAAAAGCAAAATTGTGATCCAACACATGTCAGAATTTTAATTAATTGACTATCAAAATTGGAGAATCTCCAAGAAAAGATTAGTAGCACAAGTCTTGGTAGCTTCTAACCAATGGAACTAGTTGTTATGGTCTCAAAACTGGTACATTGACACAAAATACCAATTTAGATATTTTGTTCAATGGTTTCTAGGGGCTATTAAAACACATAGCCCTAAATTTTAGAGATGATGTTTTGGACCATATAGGATCTAATATTGTTTGTTAAGTAACACCGTACTATTAATGACTATTGACAAATTTAATCTTAATCCAATATTGGTTAACATTAATAATTATAGGTTTGTAAAGGATCACACACTTCAACTTGTTCTAACTAAACCTAAAAATTTTTTACTAGAAGAACCAATGGAGATAACCCATTGTGATAACATGTCCATT